>OY979436.1:10015000-12515000 GCA_963855545.1 Ethmia dodecea | reverse complement strand
GTCACAGACAAAAGCTAGTATAATGCAAAACACTAACACTACGAACTACTTATAGAATTTTTAGCTTCTACAGTGTGAAGCATACACACTTTAAAATAATTGTACTACAAGATGTAATATGTATAGGTAAGGCTTTTTTTTATTTAGTTTGGTTTTAAATTCATAATGAATTCGCCGATAGTTTTACGCAAATAAAAGAGCATCGTGCCGTTTTAATATTACAATCGTTTTGTTTATGTATTGCTTTATTTATTTATTTAACTTAATGTATGTACTAAGAAAATGTACACATGGTGAACTTATTGCCTATAGGCATTATCTACCAGTCAACCATTAGGCTAAGCAGAAAAAAGCAGAATTGGCCGAAAGTAATAAAAACAATGAGAGAAACATAATACTCGTCTTACAATAAATCCTAATACTTGTTATATACCTAGCATGTATGTATTAGCCTATTCTAATCTACACTAATATTATAAAGAGGAAAGATTTGCATTTTTGTATGTTTGAAACAAATAAACTCAAAAACTACTGGACCGATTTAAAAAAAATCACCGATGGTAACAATATCCCTGAGTAACATAGGCTATATTTTATTCCCATATTCCCACGGATACGGGAACGACGCGGGTGAAACCGCGCAGAACCGCTAATCCTAATATTTTAAACGCGAAAGTGAGTCTGTTTGTTTGTTTGTTACGCTTTCACGCCTAAACCACTAAACTGATTTTAAAAATTATTTCACCAATGGAATTCTACATTATCAGGCAGTAACATACTTATATGCTATATTTTATCATCATATTCCAACGGGAACTACGCGGGTGAAACCGCGGGGCGCTGCGAGTCCTACATATTCAATTGATGCCAAAGTAACTTGGTTTGTTTGTTTTATACGCTTTCATAAACCAGTAAAGCTTTTTTATTTTTTTTATAATTCTTTCACTAATAGAAAGCTACATTATTAGGGAGTAACATACGCTATATTTTATTCCCGTGTTCAAACTGTAACGGTAACTACACGGGCGAAACCGCGGGGCGCTGCTAGTAATGTTATGAACTCGAAAAGACAGAAAAAAAAAAGAAAGAAAAGATGAATACCTACATGTTTATTACTCTTTCACGCATAAACTATGAATAGATTTTGATCAAAGTTTACAGTAATTTAGCTTATACTTCAAAATAAAACATAGACTACTTACTTTTCATCCCTAAATCGCGGACTACAGCTAGAAGAGTAGGTATGTAGAATTTTTACAAATAGTTAAAGACATCTTACGTATTATATTATTAATTGATTACCTATTATTGTATGAGGTAATGTAAAATGTATGTGTTTAAAATTACTGTACTAATAGTTAGGGAGGCGAGGTAGCTAAAGAGTAAGGAGAAGTAATTAAATGGGCAGCAATTATAAAATTTGGTTAGCCACAAAAAATCAGCATTTAAATCATTTGGTCGGCATACAAAGATTTTGTTCGCAAATAAAAAAATCAGGCAGCAATCCTTGTTCGGCAAATAATTTTGATAATGGTCAAAAATTAAATCAGAAATAGGCAGCTTACAATAACATGGGTTTGCAATTTGCATAATAAAAATTCAGTCCGCAAAATAGTTACTTGGTCCGCAAAATAACTACTTGGTCAGCAAGACTTCATGATTGAACAGCAGAGAAAACATGTCGTAAAAATTATACTACTCCCACTCCCACGCCACGCTCCCACACTCTCCCATTCGCGCCCATACGCTCCCATTCGCGCCCACACGCTCCCACACGCCCCCACACGCTCCCACACTCTCCCATTCGCGCCCACACGCTCCCACACGCTCCTATTCGCTCCCACACTCTCCCACACGCCCCAGCACGCTCCCACACTCCCCAGCACGCTCCCACACGCCCCAGCACGCTCCGACACGCTCCCACACGCCCCAGAACGCTCCCACACGCCCTAGCACGCTCCCACATGCTCCAACACGCCCCCACACGCTCTCACACTCTCCCACACCCTCATACCCCCCACTCCTACCCCCCCACTCCTACCCCCCCACTCCTACCCCCACTCCTACGCCCCACTCTACCACGCTCACTACCACTACCACCAACACCACCACAACCACCACCACTACTTGTAATCGTAATAATAATCATAATCATTAATCATAAATGTTGCATAATCCAAAGTCCTTCCTAATCTATGTAAGAAATGCGCCCATTTTGCGCATGATAAGTTTGCTGAGATTATTTTTGCTACTTTTATATGAAGCTCAAAAAAATTTTTTTGGCTTCCCCTCTGAGTGCTTACCAAAATTTTATTAAACAGTAGCAGCTCATTGCAGCTCAAAAATAATTACAGCCATCCAGAATGACAAAAAATTGCTGATAGGTTTTGTAATGTTTGCTGGCCATGAGTTGCTGACCAATTAGCTATTTCTGCTTACTGATTATATTTTTCTGCTTACAAAAATACGAATACTCTGCTAACCATTTAAATAACACCCGTAGCTAAATGGCGTAATTCAACGGCGCCGTCGAGACCTATCAAAATCGAAAGATAAAATAATTTCGAAAAGAAAAGCTCCTATGGTAAAAACCATTTTAGCGGTGGGTTTAGCGTGTACGGTACCTATGCCCCAAGTGCCTCTGATAACAACGGTATACTAATCTGCCGGTTTGCGTGGTTGGGGTAGGCATATAAAGTAGTCAAAAATTCAAAAAAAAAATTTTACTCGAGCGCGTCAGCTTTTCGGAAGGGGTGTTAAGTAGGCCCCAAGGAAGCTCCTTTTAAAAAACTGACGATTTCGGCGTGACGATAAGTTACGATGAATTTTTGAAAATGCAAAAAAAAAAGTTCTTTTGAAATACTCGAGCGCGTCAGATTTTCATAGGGGAGGTTTATCTCGGTATCCTGAAAGCATATTTTCTTAATCTGACAAAAATGTTGGTGGGTTCTCTTAATCTGACCAAAAAGGTTTTTTTGTTTCTTCTTTTCCTTTCTTTCTCCTTGATAAAACGGGGAATTATATATATATATATTAGGGTGTACCGAAAATTCCCTTCTAACGTTTTTTTTTCCCACCATCAATGTTGCGAAATAAAGGTAAAATACTGGTAGGACGGCATATTTCCGCGAAGCGCTCAGTCTGTATTACATGTTTATGGCAAATTCCTCTTTTTTGCTTCAATACTTCACTTCGTTTTGCTTACGGTACGTCCAAAAAACAATTTGAGGATCAACAGGCTATTGAATAATATACATACATGAAACTGTACATGTTAATAATACTTTTGTATACAGATACGCGTAACTTTTTCCGAGTCCACGAAAATTATCGAGAAGCTTTAGAAAAAAAAATTGAGATATAATAAAAGTCACATAATTTAATCATCGTTATTTCATATCAATTTTTTTTAACAGCCTCAGTTTTCGAGATATACTCAAAAAACCGGGAGTTTGAGTTTTTATGATGCTTCAAGTCAAAAAGTTTTAACTTTGGACAAAAATGTAAAGAGACATTTTTTGTGTAAAATAAAATTAACTTTTTTGTTTATTTAAACTTTTTTTGTGTAAAATGTATCATTCGCGACTTATATGCCACAAAGCGTTTTTCGGAAGACGAAATGGCTCCTACACAGTTCCGGTCATGCGGAAACTGGCAGACTTTGTATTTTTAGTAAGTTTTAGATTATATTCTTCAAAATAAAAAAATAAAAAATCGCGCTCGAGAATACCGGATTAACGTTTTTTTTTTACAAGTTCGCGACCCTATAACTTGGCGGCGTCAAGGACTTATCGTCAGATTAGTTAAATTTAGTCTTTAAACACTAAAATCAACCCCCAATATCTTAATCTGACGCGCTCGAGTATTTCAGACTATCGATTTTTTTTTACTATTCTGATCGTCTATCCTAGGCGCGCGTCACTACATATAGAGCTAAATACTTTACAAGGTTGTTCTATTAGGTCTAAGGTATCTCTCATATCTTAAACTGCCACGCTCGAGTATTACCGAAAATTCCCCTATTCGCCTCCCTAACTATATGCAGTGCCTAAAAAAGTTTATGCAAAATCATATAAATAAATATAAAATATATTTTCTGCTTATTTCACAACTAAAAGCTATTAAAGCATTACCTACTATCTAAAGTAATGGTATATTAAAGATGCTAAATTAAAACATAAGTAAATATTTATCGTCTAAGAAAGTTTACTTGGAGCGGTGATGTTAGTTTGTTAGTATTGATGCCAGTGACACCTTGATGCGGGTAATTCACCTTATCGGGCGATTAAACACTGCAAAACGAAGGGAAAAACATGTTTATGGCCCAACTATGATATTTTTTTATAAATATGTATCGTGTTTACAGTTTCATTATCGTTAAATCTACTTCTGTGGTAAAGATATTTAATATTTTGTAGCTACTATCGTTTTTTTATTCATCACATAAATCACCACAAGCATCCGCATAAAACCATCGAACAAGCACACTCACTCCAAGACCACTGGCCTCCATTGCCGTCTTGATACCAGTGCACCCGTATGCTAATTCCTCAGCGGTCAGGCACTCCTCAAAGACACCCATATCCAACCCGCCTGTGAAAGAATGATTTATGGTAGGTACATGAAGGGTATAAAGCACGTGTGAAGGAATTGTATTAGATATAACGGAACCACAACTAAAAATGAAGCCCAGATAATACAGTAACAACCTTTACAATATGTTATGAAGAAAGATTCTATCCGCCATGAAAAATGACCATGTAGTCCTCCACCATGACCTGGCTGATATCGAGTGTTTTAACGTATTTTCTCAGACATACACTTTTGACGAACACGTAACAAAACAAAGAAGAATTATAACTCAAATTAAACAAAGGAATACAAAATGGAATAAGGATATCAAACGTGTGCGGGGGGGTGTAGTAAGAGAGGACGCAATAGATGTCAATCCATTTACCAATAGCATTTAAAAAGCATTTTGCCGGTGGCCAATAGTATAACGGTAGACTTCCGTGGGTTGCGGCTGATCGCGTGTGACTGACGCGACAATAGTCAATGTATGAAACTGTATGGCGCCATTTCCGAAGGGATATAGCCATTAAGGCCCAACTAGATGTGAAGCTAAAGTACTCATCAGGAAGGGAATCAATAACTTTACATATTAGCAACGTTTCTTGTAGTTCACTTACACCTTGTTTGGTCAATATCAAATTGACTTTATGCCATACTCTGGGTTCGATTGTGCTTTACAGCGACTAAACTTATTTTAGTTTACTTATCATTTTCTTTCTCCTAGACAAAGACAGGACTAAATTAAAATAAGTTTATTAGCTGTAAAGCAGAATCGAACCTATTGTTTGCTGTAGTTAAATGTGTTCCCATATCATGTTAGGATCTAACTTGTATCTAAAGAATTGCGTACAGACGTCATAGAAGCGATCCTGTGACACTCTTACATTAGGCCGGTTTAATTCATATCAAGCTTCCTTAGCTGTTGTAAAACGTATCACTTTGGCGAGCATGGCGTCCGTCATATTTTCGGCTTTGGTATCTAGCTGTGTTAGGTCCCCTGCACCGCGTCTAGTGGTATGGGTCTTCAGCAGCATCACAATATATTGGCTAATGGGGAACTTTCACTAAAATTATATTGATAAATTATCATAATAATTCAATAATGATAGTCGATAAAGAGCATTGCTTAAAAAAATAAATCTAAAATTTTGATTTTTTATCGAAATATTTGAATTCTGAGTAACGCTCTATGAGACGTAATTTGAAACACCAATCAGCGAAGAGTGACGTCACTCCATCACAAAGCAGAGGTAAGGAAATACTTGTATGTTTGAAACGATTTAACTCAAAAATTACTGAATCGATTCCAAAAATTATTTTACAAATAGAATGCTACTGTTGCCGATGTGCTGGCATGTTTTGTCTTTTGTTCTGCTTTCAATGTCAATAAAAATCTCTTGTGAAAAACATGGTTTTTTCTTCAACCTTGTCTTCAACAATAATATTGGGCCTGGCGGCCCTCTCTTGCCGGCGCCGCTGCCCGTCGTGGGACCTGGCGGTCCTCCTCGGCAAGCACCGCTGCCCTTCGTGGGGCCTGGCGGCCCTCTCTTGCCAGCGCCGCTGCCCGTCGTAGGGCCTGGCGGTCCTCCCCAGCAAGCGCCGCTGCCCTTCGTGGGGCCTGGCGGCCCTGCTCCCCAGAAGCCGCTGCCATATGCGGGCCCTGGCGGACCTCCTCTTCAGGAGCCGCTGCCCTCTGCGGGACCTGGAGGCCCTCCCTGTCTGGAACCGCTACACTCTGCGGGCCCTGACAGTTCTCACCGGCAGGCGCCGCTACCCTCTGCGGGACCTGGTGGTCCTCCCCGGGAGGCGCCGCTGCCCTTCGTGAGGCCTGGCAGCCATACCTTGCCGGCACCTCTGCCCTCTGCAGGCCCTGGTGGACCTCCTCTTCAGGAGCAGCTGCACTCTGCGGGCCCTGGCGGTCCTCCGTTGCTAGTGAAGGTGCCCTCCGCGGAGCCTAGCGGCCTTCCCGTGCGCCATTTATCGATGGGCTGGCACGGCACTACCCATGCAGACGACGGCAGTGGTATTTTACGGAGTAGGCGTAAGCGACGGCGCAGGCCGGGAGGACGGGAGCTGGTCTGGCGGCGCAGTCTAGCTGGCACATCAGCTCCGCATAGTTGGTGCATGCACCGCAGGGTGCTATGTTGCCGATGTGCTGGCAGCTTTTATAGTATATTTAAATTTGGAACGCTTTAGCCCTTTTAGTTTTGTCTTTTGTTGTGCTTTCAATGTCAATAAAAATCTCTTGTGAAAAACATGGTTTTTTCTTCAACCTTGTCTTCAACAATAATAGCTACATTGGGTTCAATTCTACAACACCGTCTAAACCTCCTAATTTTATTTGACAGTTGCTAAAGCATTTTGCTATTCTAGGATGTACTGTCAAAATCAAATGACAGGACTAAAATGAATTTCAAGTTCCTAATTTATCTGGCCAATTCAATTTAGCTTTATCGACCTTATGGCTATTCTGTGGCCGCCATTTTAAGCATTTTAGAAATGTCATCACGACTAAACCTCCTAAATTTAGCGGCGATTAAAATGGTGTCGCTTAAATTAGATTATAGGAAAATTGTATTTGTGTTATTTTTGAAGATACGTTTTTCATATTTTTAGGAGGGGTTTGGTGAGAATCCGAAAAGGGAGGTCATGTTTTTTTGTACATTTTTCATTTTGCTGTATATTTTGGGTTTGACTAATAGTTAGTGATAGTATATTATGTGGCAGGTGTCTGTGAAGGTGTGCAGGGAATGGGAATTTGATAAAATGCAAGGGATCGACGTTTTTAGATTGCCGAAGTCATAATGAAGTTTTTAGTAAAGGTACTATAATTTTACTGTCGATGATCCAAAAAGGGATGAAAGTGTTGGTGACTGTATTTTTGTACAAAGACTCTTAAGCAGAGCCATTTAACTAAGAAAGAACAATGGCAAAAGTCCATGTGTTTTGGGTACCCCACTTACACCTGCCCACGGAAGACGAAACCGTGTAAAATCGATAGTTCTTGGACAGACTAAGATAATATGTAATCATACCACATTTTTATAAGTTGAGGTTTAAAAGTTATTCGTTACCTAGTGTATTTTGTAGGTTATTACTCTTAATCTTTGGTACCTAAAATATCAATTTTAGGTACCAAAGACGTGTAAAGAAAAAGTTTCTCTAGGAAAGAAAATGATTTTCTTCCAACCTCTTTGTTAGAAAATAGCACTGCCTACCAAATGCCATATAAGTTACTCTATGCCACATAGTGGCAGTAAATGATGGTTTGGGCAAAAAATATCGATAGTTTTCCAAATACATAATTAGCATATTATAATTATATATCGTTGATATTTTTAATGGCGATATATCGACATTTATTTTACAGTATCGAATTCGTATCAATTTTAATATATTTTTAACGCAATTCTGGTTTCGTGTTTCATTTCATGTTAGGTACTAGATACTTGTTTAGACTCAAGCATTTATGAAAAAATACTATTTTCATAGTCCTTTTTTACGAATTTGAGAATATGTATAAATAATAATGTAAAAACTGACGATATATCGATATTTTTCACTCGATTTTTATCTATAGTATTTAGAAATGTCGATACGATAAATATCAATTTATTTTTTCATTTGGCCATCCCTAGTGAATGACATGGTTGACGTGATGACACTGATGACACGACGTTCAATTTTACCAAAACAACAAAAAAGTTTTTGTATTAATCAAAGACTTTAAAACATAATAGCATAGAGGGGGCATTGGGAATATTTTCATACAAAACTTTGAAGCTCAAGCGTCATGTCCTTGTCATGTCAGTTAGTATGAACGCGAGCTGTCATTCGGTCGAAATTGTACTAGACTTATTCCAATTGGAATAACTTTTGGCTTCAAATAATCCTCGCTTTGTCCCCTCTATGCCTTATATTATATTTTAATCTCTTTGGTATTAATAGATTTCCCAATCGATCGATTCGTGTTTCTATGATATTTTTGTTTTATTTGACTCAATATTTTCAACTGCTAGATTAATTTAAAAATATGGAAAATTTCGACTTGTTATGAGTCAATAAAACAAGCATAGTGTGATACCCCGTGGGTGTCTATTTCAGTGGGTACCAAAGCTGCCGTTGTTCTTTGAAGATTGCTGAAGATGTTATTGGATTAACAAGGAAACAAAGACTGAATATGAGGCACATAGCCATTTAAAGATAAACTTAACCGAAGACGATGCAGAACGGTCTATGACTCTAGCCTGTCCAAAGAAAAAAATCTATTTGATAATACCTTTTTAGCGTTGCCCGAATAATAGTGACTTTAATATTTGAAGTAAAACAAGAAAATATAAATTAAACCTTTGTTAAAATGATAAAGATGGCATCGAAAGTAATCGGTGAGAATTTTGTTTACATTTTAAGAAATAGATACTCGGCTCTTTTTTATTTGTAATCGCAACACTATTTAACTTAGCTATTTTACGCTGTCGTTAAAGACTATCTAAATTTAGTAACCATGGCGTTTTAGAATAGCATTTGGCTTAGCAGCTGCGTAAAACTAAATATAATTTAAGAAATTTAGTTTTAGGCTATTTAAGCAGTGGGCGCGTAGAATTGAACCCAATATCAGTATTAAATAAAACTATAAATATATTATTTCTGTAATAAATAATTTATTCACAGATGAGGAGTGACGTTGCGTCAAGCCAGTGGGCGTTTACGCAACTTTGAAATGTCAATTTTTGATTTGCAATAAATACATTGTTTGTGCATATTTTATCTTTTTTTTGGTATCTTTATGTAATCTTTAAGATAAATTATAAACAAAATTTTATGCAAGTTCCCCATTGTTGCTGTCAAACGGTCGAATATTTAGTTTCAGAGACATCGTTTTTCTCATCGTTATTACCGAGCTCACGATATCGAAAGCGCTCTGCTACCATATTAAAGTAAATGAAAAAAAAACGTAGGTACAGTCAAGAGCAAGTAAAGCTTTACACTACCAGTTTAAGCTGAGCTCTGATTTATACTGCGCGCCATAGAATACATACAGGGTCGGCTCCAAGTCCAAAGTGTCAAGCTCAGCGTGCTCTTGACTGTACGCACTACCTACCTACTAATAATAAAACTCTAACGGGACCATATCTGTATACATGTAATATATTTTTTAAATTTTAATGGTAATGTAGATAGTTATCGATTTCGAACGAAAAAACTACTAGACGGATTTTGATGAAATTTGATATCAAGATAACTGAGTATTATTACACCATTCGATAGTGTCGCTCGCTAATAAGGATCGAATTCTAGTTGTGAAGATGACCGCGCTGCGGGTCTATATTGGGAAGGATTAGGCGCATAATGCCACATTCGCAAAATGACACATTCGATTTTCGCAAAATGCCACATTCTCAAAACGCCACATCGCAAAATGTCACATTATCAAAACGTCACATTATCAAAATGCCATTTTCGCATTATGCCAATCTCTCGAATGTTTTTATTTTATTTATTTTTTCATCTTTTTACGAATTACGCCACCTAGCTAAAACCTTAAGAACTACTTTATTACGTGTACCTCTACGCAACGGGATCCTCTGCCCTAGAGAGATATGGTTGGTATATATCTATAGCACCCTCGCCCAAACTTACTGAACGTGTATTAAAATAATTTGTACCCCGATGGTTTTAGAGTAAATTAAAAAATCAGAAAGTCTCTATCCAGCGGGGCCCTCCGTAAGTATGCATTCAATGGTTTTTTTAATTGCATTTAAGTATAGTACCCCAAGACCCCTTTTTAAAATAAAAATTACTTTTCATCTAAGAGATATAGTTTTTATATAAAATCAAGTGGAAGTTCTAATCGATCCAGCGGGGCCCTCCCTGGATTGGCATTGAACAGCCGTTTTGTATTTTTTTTTCGTTTAGTACCCTTAGTAAAAATAACTCTTAACAAATAATATGTTTAAAAATACATACTAAAAAAATAATATGAACAAAATAAAATGACGCGCCTCTCCATACGATTAGCGTGATTTAGAAAAATAAATCTAGGGATAATTTTAGAATCAAATAAAACTAGACTTATTGTTAGGCTTCTAACTAAGTATGGACTTTTATTTTAAATCTATATAACATAATAATAGAAACCACAAAATCACTTTAGCATAGGTAGGACAGTTAAAAAAAATCTATAAAATAAAATAGAGAGGCACGTCATTTTATTTTGTTCATATTATTTTTTTAGTACCTATGTATTTTTAAACATATTATTTGTTAAGAGTTATTTTTACTAAGGGTACTACTTTAAAATATGAATCAGTTTATTAAAATCCAACATTTTCCTCAAGTTTGTCATATTAGGTCATTTGTTCCCGGAATTAGATCTGGTAACAGGGTGCGTTTTTTTTTCAAAATCAACGTGTTCGATTCCTGGCTAGTCATATTGATTTTTCAAAAATCCAAAGATGCAGTTTTAGTTTTCGTGAAAATCGGGCAGGAGACTCATTCGAGTACTTTTTGGTATTCCTCATAGTTTCTGATTTTGCCATCTACGCCCACTTGAAAAATTCACTTGTTTTGTTGACTTGGCTTGTTTCTTCTTGTATAGCTTTCTTATCTGTAAAAACCTATGACCACTTACTTTATCTATCTACACTAATACAATAAAGAGGAAAGAGTTGTATTTTTCTATGTTGCAATAACAAAAAATACTGGACAGATTTAAAAAAATATTTCACCAATGGAAAGCTACATTATCTTATCACGGAGTAATTTATGTTAGATTTTAGAGAAACTACGCGGAACAGCTATTTATTATCTAAGCTATTGGTTATTATTATTATCTACACTATTTTATTTCATTTATATTATACTAGCGGGGGCACAGTGGCGTTGCCTACACTTTTTGTCGATATATTAATAGTTATTCTGCTATTTGGGCGGCGACAAATCGGAGATCTTAAAAATCGGTACTGCCGTTCTCGAGTTATAAATTGTGTAACTAACCCAACTTTGGTTTACTAATATAGATTTGTATAAAATTTATGAAAATTTACCTGAAATAAATATCGATTATTATTATTATATAACTATTACTAGCGACCCGCCCCGACTTTGCACGAGTGCATGCTCATACTAAAACCCTCCTCTTGAATCACTCTATCTATTGAAAAAAACCGCATCAAAATCCGTTGCGTAGTTTTAAAGATTTAAGCATATAAAGGGACATAGGTACATAAAGATATAGGGACAGAGAAAGCGACTGTTTTATACTATGTAGTGATAGTGATTACCAGCTGTTCCGCGCGATTTCACATGCGCATGTTCCGTTCCCATGGGAATACGGAAATAAAACATAAGGATTGCAATAAATGCTTTGATTAAAATATAGCCTATGTTACTTCTAGACAAGTAAGCTTTCCATTGGTGAAAGAATTTTTTAAATCGGTCCAGTAGTTTTTGAATTTATTTGTTACAAACATACAAAAACATAAAAAATAGTAGTCAATGTACGAGATGTGAGTATCCAATATAATTGTATTACGAAATACAAATATACCAATAAATCAATATTAATAAATATTTGTATACCTACATAACCTATTGTAGGCTAATAAAGAGCACGACGACATCGCGAGTTTTATTGTTAGTAACCAATGATCGCTAATTTTATACAAAGGCAACTTCTTAAGGCCATGATCCATTTGCGATCAAAACCGCCGGCAAGCCAACGAACTCGGAAGCCAAATGTCTAAACCGCCAATGGTTTTAAGTTTCGCTCACCAATGGAGTATGGCCTTTAAAATAATATGACAAAGTGCTTAGTTTCGAGTTGAAATGACAGCCGGTGGGTGTATATTTGCAGCTGTTGTATTAAGAGCTAAAAGGTGTATTTTTAGAAATTTGTAGCCAATTAATTATCTACAAAGGAAACCCGCAGGTCTCAGAATTAATTCTGAGACATGTGTAAACAGACCCGGTCCGGCGATGGGATCACCACCTATCACGTTTAGGGGTCCAATATATCTCGTGAAATGTGGGTATATCCAGTAATGGAATACCTCTGCCTACCCCCTCGGGTAGGCAGAAAGAAAAAGTAAAGCTAAAGAAAACGTTTCAACAATTTTTTTATATTTACACTACATGAAATGTGGTAATAAGATTTCTTGGCATGGCTACGGACTACTATTCACTTAATTGAGATTTCCACCTTGTATATTAAATTAATTTAAAGTTTTTTTAAATTATGTATTTAACATATTAGTGTTTGTACATGTGTGGCCTTGTTATTCCTTGCGTTGGTAAAGTAATTATGTGATGTAACACTTACACCTAGATTGGTGCCTCCTATGGCCGTAGTTATACCTGTGCACCCGTTCGCGAATTCCTCACCCATGAGGCACTCTTCGAATACTCCCATGTTTCCCACACCCCCTGAAAAACTTCTATGTTGAGAAAATGTTCTAACATTTTAATTCCATTGAAAAAATACATTTTGAAACATCCTCCTAGATTATCACAGCAAAATGTCTAGGACCTCAATAAAATAAACGTTATGAATTGAGGTGATAAATGAAACACACATTTCCGCATGCCGCCGAATAAAAATATATATATCGCCATCATGCTAGCTCACTCCGACTTCGGTGATATACAACGCTGCCATGATACCGGAGCAGCCATATGCTACATCTTCGCATGCGATGCAACTTTCTAACACACCTAACCCTACGCCGCCTGCAAACGAAACGATCACATGTTTGTGTTCCTTCTGTCGTGGTATATGTACACCATGGGGTGATAACATTATTAAAAAAATAGATAATAGCTTTATCAATTTCAAATAATGTGCGTTCGCACAGCGAAAAGTTACGTCCTTTCAACAATTGAGTTTTAAAGAAAATCAGAGCCATATACAATGATATAATGGAACTACGGCAAAAATAAATTATGACAGTACCACCCAATATGTTGTAGTGTCTGGTAGGTGTCTAATGGTACAGTCAAGAGCACGTGGAGCTTGACACATTGGACTTTGTAACGTTCTTATTGCAATCGCCATAGAGGTCATACTCGCACTACAAGTGTAAAGCTTCATCTGCTCTCGACTGTACCACGACAAAAGAAGGCAAACATCAATTATTTCAAAGAGCTAGTCGTACAATATGTCGTGTTAATGTGCCCTAAGTATAAAATGTAAGCGTTCAGCCGCTTTAGAAATCCTTAAGAAAAAAGATTCCGCTGGCGAACTTTCGCCCAGAGAAATAATTTTACCTGGTATGTCTACCTGGATATACGATATACATAAAGATTTCTTGTATACGAGCCAAAATGTGCCCTGAAAGCGAACTTTGAGCCACCTAAGATTTCAGAGTTTTCGCTGAGCGAACACACACCAAATGAGGACATTATATTAGAAGATAGTGAAGAGTGGGTAATTTTAGGAATTGAATACCTCTCTCTATCTATAGTCTTGAGGATAAATGGCGTGAGCATATGTATAAAAGCAAGAAAAGTCCCCATACAGGGGGAAACATGTGAAGCAACCTTTATAAGTTGTGTTAGTGGTTTAATCATTTAGTGTCTATAGTAAAACAGACTTACACCTATATTAGAGGTGAGTATGGCAGCTTTGATAGCGGCGCAGCCAAATGCAATCTCTTCAGTTACTACGCAAGAATCAAATGTACCTAGTGCCATACCCCCTGTAACATTAAGCATGATAATGCTAAACCAAATTTTTTACCCAATACAAAAGCGCAAACGAATTTATAAAGGGGCAGCATAATGATTACATGCCGACTTTAATTCCAATTTTACTGCATTGTTGATCAGTTTAGCCACCTGCTACATTCAATTTAATTAAAATATCCAGGTCTTACTTCGTAATTTTTGTTTATCTAAGCGCGATAAATGACGAAATGGCATTACCACAATACTCTGGAATATGGGAATTCATTAGCCCAAGCCCCCACGCCTTCTTGACAACGGGCCAGGGGTATTCTCCGGTTTTGTCATACTGAGCAGCTACAGGAATGATCTCCTCTCTAGTGAATTTGCGGGCAAGATCCTGCAGCGCCTTCTGCTCTTCAGAAAGCTCTGAAAAGTAATAATTTTTGATAGGTATTTTATTTGTATTATTTTGTTGCTTAGGTTCTATTTATTATTTTATATCGAAGTATGACCTTATCTTTTGATTGCATTGACTTAGAAGTTAGATTTTTTTCACAGCTGAGTAGGTATTTGATAATAATTTCAACTTGATACCACCACATCTTCCTAAGAAAAAGGGGTCTTGACGGACAGCCAAGACGGACAACGAAGAGATCTTTTGAGAGTTCTTTATGAGGTACGGAATACTAAAAACTATGCTCTTAAATATTAGTCTGCTCATAATCATTTTAGTGTGCATGAACATGTCTGTTGGCTCCGTGTCTGGGAATTTAATATTTATTAAAGTATGTATATATATATGTTGTTTAATACCCAAAGTACAGGCTCCTGCCTAGCTTGGGACTAAAGAACCGTGTGAATTGTGTCCCACAACAATAAAAAAAATCGAAAGCCGGTTGGCCTCTTTATCTCTACAATAAAAAAATCACAATCAAGTTAGGTTGTAGTACTTACAATAAGTCTTATCTATTGCATTAGTAGTTGCTGAAGAAAGCAGCTGTCACCAAGATACTGATACCATAAGGGTTTCTTTTTTATAAACTTTAGTAAGATACCGTAAAAATATCTACCTATTTTAGGTTTTTTTGTATTAACTATTCATTATTTTTATAAATAATGTCAAATCCCATAATTTATGCAGATGATAATAATAATTAATATTAAATTTTTCACACTGCCTAATAAGCTATTGTAATTGAGTAGATACATGGAGAAGAATGAATTTAAGCATATTCAACAGGTTCAATTCTCTGTATTTGATTATTATGTTTTCCTGAAATTGGCACTGCTCAAGAGATATTCAAAAATACAGATCTCTATCTGCAATAGTTGTAGATTTATTCATACAAAGGTAAAGATCTGTAATCACTACATAGTATAAAACAAAGTCGCTTTGCTGTCTGTCTGTACCTGTGTATGCTTAGATCTTTAAAACTACGCAACAGATTTTGATGGGTTTTTTTTTTATAGATAGAGAGATTCAAGAGGAAGGTTTTAGTATCAGCATTGCACCCGTGCGAAGCCGGGGCGGGTCGCTAGTGTGCTATAATTACCAAAGCACAGCCCCGTAGTAGGGATTGGTCTTGCAGATGCAGCTACTGGAATTGATGTTGACAACTTCCTGTAAATGGGGAGAGTAGCACGAACTATCTGTAAGTCAAACACAATTATGAATTATATAATTGCAAAGCAATAAAAGTATGAAAGCTCACATACAAAAGATTGAAGCCTCTGAGGCAATGGTGTCATTTTAAAATGACTTGAAATGGCAGAATACTCTATTTCAACAGAACATATTTCTAGTCTTCCAGTCCTTACAATATAAATATGTCATCTATATCTATACTTATAATATTATAGAGGAAATATTTGTATTTTTGTATGTTTGTATCTTTGTTACGAATATACTGGACCAATTTAAAAAATTCTTTCACCTATGGAAAGCTAGAATATCCCTGAATAACATAGGCTATATTTTTTCCCGTATTCCCACGGGAACAGGAACTACGCGGCTGAAAAGCTAGTACAGAATATTGTACTTAGTCCTACCATGGATTGGGAGATGGTGACAGGCTAGTGCCCACCAAACTTCAAACCTTGCAAGGTTCTGTGTAATAGCTTAACAACTATCCTGTAAAATATGAAGATGCATTAAGATAATCTACTGTCCTTGAGCAACCGTGGGTTGCTAATGCTTGACAAATTATTATGCACAGTGAATCTCAGGACCAACATTAAGTGTCTTCCAAAGTATCAAGGAACTTGTGATGTAAGGCCACTAAGTCAGTCACCCATTCACTGACTGACAGTGCCCATGTATGATACCCAGTATAAATGTTACAAACTCAGCGCCATCACAGATTTCTGCTGAGTTAGAGCTAGGACATGCTCAAAAGTTTAAACCAAGTTAAAGTTCAAAAGTGCCTAAAAACTCTACAAGAAAACAGATGCTTATTAGTTATTCGTTCTTCTTTCTTTTTATTTTTTGCCATGTTAGTCTTTTATCCAGGTGTATGCCCAAGTATTTTCTGTGATCTTAGAGAAACAATAATATACAAAGAACGAAGTGGACAGGGCCAAAGGGAAAAAGAAATGTCGGGAGACCAAAGAAACAGTGGGCTGATGACATAGTCACAATAACTGGAATAAATTGGACAAAATAGGGAGAGATGGAAGAAAATAGAGAAGGCTTTTAAATACAATACATAAATACTAATATCATTACCGACACATTTGCTATGTACTGTTAGAATTAGAGATGAAACGGATAGTAGTTTGGCCGGATACCGGATATTCGGCAATCTACTAGGCCGGAGCACCGGATATCCGGCTGCCGGATATTCGGCCCTTTATTGAGTTAACCCGATCAGTTTGTTTCCCAGTTCGTTTGTTGTTTATTTCATTGTTTATCACTTGTCGTCGTGATTTTATGTTTGAATTCTGATAGATTAACAAGAAATGTCATCATCAAAAACACAATCGCCAACATGGCAATATTTTGATTTAAACAGTGACGATAACAAGTACGGGGTATGTTTATAGTGTCAGGTTAAAATTTCACTTGTTTATTTTGAGTATTAAACTAATAATAAATAATAAAATAAACATTTTTGATGTGTGATTATAAAAATTAACGGTGTCCATAATCTTATTGGAGTATGATTTGCCTTGTGTAAAATAATGAGATTTTTTAAAATTTTACTATCCGGTATCCGGCCGGATACTGTATTACTATCCGGTATCCGGCCGGATAGTCAAAACAAGGCCGGATAGGCCGGATATCCGTTTCATCTCTAGTTAGAATGGTAAGGAAATAAAAAGCTTTATTAAATCTGACAGTTAGAACATTATTTACATGATTTATACCTTTAGAAAAATTTACCTGTGTCCGGAATACTGACAACTAATGCAAAATTAAATTTTTAGATGCGACAATTATTGTATTTTTGCAATTATGTTATAATGGGCTCACCACTTATCATGCACGGGTCCAAAGATCATACTGGTGAAACATTGGTATTTCTTGAAATTGAATTTCATGAATACCTCTGTCTACCCCCTTGGAGATAAAAGGAGTATAATATGAATTATTTTTTGTATCAAAAATGTTTATTATGCAAAGGAAAAGCAGTGCCTATGGCAATGTGAACTGTCACCAGTCATGATACATAAAAAAAACAACAAAATGAAATAACAATGATACATAATTCATACACATTTCTCCAATGCTACATATAACCATTAAATGTATTGGTTCACCATTTGCAAAAGTAACTCAAAGCGACCTTTGATCTGCTGGTAATCAATAAGTAGTGATTACCTGCAGATCAAAGGTCAACCCAGACTCAATAATGATTATGTCAAATCTTATGATTTTGATTGAATACCTACCTTGATCTGGTAAAACATAGCGACTTGATCCTAGGTCGCTATTTTAGCAGATCTTTAAACTACCGAAAAAGAAAAATACTGTAAGTTACTTTAATAGGTACCTACGATCTTTTAAACACCAAAACTTAATACGAAGATCTGGTACAAAGTCCATATCTCGATCAGAGTCGCTTTCTAGTCCGCAGCCCGTGGTCCAAAGGCCACACTCCAATCCATATCTCGTAACGAGAACCGTTTAATGTACTATTGAGGTGAAAACAATCAGGGATTCTTTAGCACAAAATATCAACAAATTGTCCTTACCTGTGTCATAGAATTCATATTGAAAAATTTGTTATAATATTATCGAATAAAAATGGACTTTGAACTGAAGCGAAAATATAGAAATCAATCCAGCGCTGAACAGAATACATGTACAAATTCCACAAACAAGTGCCAGACCCAGCCATAGAGTAACATATTTATTGGGCCCAGCCAAAGAGAATCTAAATACTAGGTACCAGTCAGTGCTGCCAATCGCTACCTGCTTACTTCTAAAGTGCGCCATACACGGAACGATCCGTCTGTACGATCGATCGTAACGATCCGTCGCAACAAAAATTTTTTGACGCCCATACACGGAACGATCCGTCTGTACAATCCATAGAGTAACATAAATAGTACTTGCTAAACAATCTAATGTTTATTGGCCTTTGGATTCTAGTCCTTACAGGCTAAACAATCTATCATTGGCAGTGTTGCCAGACCGTGAGCAATTACGCACGCCATGGGCAATTTTAGTTTTTTTTAAAGAAGGGCAAAAGGGCGGAAAGGTCTTTAAACCGTCTAAATATGGTCAATAACGTTGACTGAAATAAACGAACAAACTAAATTTTATTTCTCTAGTAAAATAAAACAGCTACTAAGAAAGCAGGCGGTCCTATTGAGATGCACCTCGAATAGTATTGTGTCCCTTTCTAATAGTGCAAACACAATTTGCTTTGAAACATGGACAATTTGGCATTTTACATTTTTTGTTGTGAGATTGTTTAAATGATAAAAAATATAGTTTATAGTATTAGTAGAATTTCGAAGCTAAGAACGGTTGACATTTTAAAATGAGACTACTACTATGTTATTCCCGCTCGAGAAAGAGAGGGAAGGAAAGCAATTATCACGTAATTGCTTTCCTCTCTCGGGAAGGATTGACTTTAAAAAATTGGACTATCTTGGGTAAGGTAGTACATTGCTAAAATTTTACATCGATTAAAATAAGAAGAAAAAAGGTGTGACCTCGTGAGTGTAGGTATAAACAACTATAAAATAAACTGCGGCGGTGAAGCTGTGTTTTGGTTGGTTGTGAAAATTTAAAAAAGACTACTAGAACTAACGCTAACTGGTCTGGTCTGGCCACGCTAACTCTGCAGAAGTAAAAAAATGTGGAAATAAAAAAACTGCACATGGTAATACTGTCTATACTACAGAAAACGTATTTGATACTTGTATTTTTTGTGTACCACCTATAGCAAACCATAAATGAATTTGATATAAAAAAATATATAGTTTAGATATACGGGAATAAAATGCAGCCTATGTTACTCGGGGATATTCTAGCTTTCCATTGGTGCGAGATTAAAAAAAAATAGCTTTATTAGTTTATTTATTTGAGTTTATTCGTAACAAAAATACAAATCTTTCCTATTTATAGTTGATTGTTTAGCAGCTAGCTTTTCCATCATGGTTTGCAGTTGCTGACAATATATATAGATCTGCCGTAATCGTCTGGCCAGATTTAAAAAAGCTGTAGTGAACGTCACCTTCACTAGTCCACCAAACGCTCACAAGTAATTTTTTTGACACCTGGAATAAAAGCAAATAATAAGAACCTTTTTAGATTTTGCTGTAGATTCAAAGTGAGTGAATCTGACACCTAACTGCATCACCACAATGTTCAATGTTTTGATTTATTTACTTTTAAATTAAACTTTTATTGCCGCCGGGGCGTTTGATATAGTAAAATATAATATAATTAATATGAAACTTTCAAAGTGACCGAATATCAATAATGTATCAAAATTATTCAATCTACTTACTCGTCAACTCTTCTATATCTTGTAAACATTGTCTTTTTTTGCTAAGGATCATATCTTGTTCTTCTCTCACATCATTGAATTTACGTATTATACACCGTGTCCAATAAATTCGAATACACTTTCAAAACTCAATAAATAAAAAACTATCATACATATGTTAAACATAAGATGTATTTTTATTAAAATAACATTTCTTTTAACAATTATAATAGATGTTTTGGTATAATTCTACCTTTGACCTTCGTCACTAGCTTCAAAAGTTTTTCAAACCCGTCTCACGCGGCACGCACAGCTTCCATCGGCATTTCCTTCCAAATGCGCTGGATAACTTTCTTAAACTTCTCAAGATTTGCGATTTTGTAGTTATTTAGCTTCAACAGCATGTATGTCCATACAAAAAATCCAACTTATTCAAATCTGGTGAGCTGGGAGGCCATTCATTCTTGGGTAGGAAGTCAGTCAAATTGGCTTTACACCATGCTTGAACCACGTTTGCTGTATCTGATGTTGCTCTATCTTGTTGAAAGATGTAATAATCAACTTCAAACATGTGACTTAGACTCTGTGCTACTATGGAGGAGCGGAGGTGGAATGCTCCTCCATCGTGAAAAGGAAGATCTTCCGCCAGGCGAGGTGATCGTGCCTGGGGACCGCGGTCCATCGGTTGATGTTGGACAGTTGTATTTATACAAACTCATTAGAAAACTCCGATAGCGCGGTTTAGAACTCGGCCGTCTATTGGCGCGTTCTATGTAACTCGGCCTTCTATTGGCGCGTTCCATGTAGTGTCGCTACATCACTCCCCCTCCAAGACCGGAGGTCGATTCGATTTCTTGTGCTGCGTCGTTGTTTCGTAGATAGTTTGCAAGCGCCAGTGCTGCTCCAAGTCTGCGGTGAGTCGAAACTGAGCGGGTTGCTGCGACTGTTAAAGTGCCCGTAGTTCAGTGTGCAGAGACCGCCACGCCGGCGAGGGTGACCAGCCGCCGTAGATCCGGACGTGGGCTGCGGTGAACTGTGCGTGGGCCGAGTGCTGTCGCTGTGAGTGATGAGCCTGCAGGACCAGGTAGCACGGTGCGTCGGCTGCGTATGGACCTGATTGGGCGGAGTCTGGCGTGCTATGCGACTGCTGCTGCTGACCTTGAGTGAAGGTTGTTGTGGGAGTGATGTGTGATGGCGATGCGATGATGCTTCTGAAGTCCAGGTGTTCCAGAAGGTTGCGCTGATGTCCAGGTGTCGAGGGTCACCAGTATGGAGGAGCGGAGGTGGAATGCTCCTCCATCGTGAAAAGGAAGATCTTCCGCCAGGATTTCTCCAAAACTTCCGCCTAGTAATGTTCAGCGTTGATTTTATCACCCTTTTCACAAACAGTTTCTCATTGGAAAAGACGAACTCGTCCCCAGCGTGCCGCGATAGTATTGTTTTTGCTCTATCTAACCTTTTTTTTCTTACAAGCATTTGATACGCCATGAACTTTACGTTTTTGATAAACCTGACACCCAAGGTCAATTTTCAAAATATTATGCACCGATCCCCTTGGAATTTTCAAATCAACCCCAAGTTTTCGTAAAGAACGATGGTGTTTTCGTCGAATCCGCTCCCTTGCAATCTTCACTACCTGAATGTCCGTGCTGAACGAGGCTTACCAGATCTTTGTCGATCCTTTAATGAAGGACCTTTTCTGGTTTTGTAAACAAAATCACATTTGATCCAGAGAGGTTTCAAAGCCTTAAAAATTGCACCATGCGTTTCGCAACTTAGAAATTGCTTAGCCAACTTCTCCTTGAAATTGCTTCATTTTGAAGTTTTTGACAAAATAACTAGCCAAAAATATATGTCAGCAATTTTTTATATTTTTAATTTTGCAGTCGTATATATAGACAATAAACTGTTAAAGAAAGATCCTCTCCAAAAAGTTTTTTTATTCAGAATAAGTGCCTTTAAAACTGTATTCGAACTTATTGGACACGGGTTATTATATAATAAATCCCGCACGCCACTTCTTATAGGTTTTACCATTATTTTTCTTTAAAATTAGAAAAAACAACAAATTTGAACTCGATCTGACAACTAAACTACCACGAATTTGACAGACAAAAAAAATTGCCATATGCAAATGTTTTTGGGGCTGCCCTTTTATTCCATTGTAGAGTTAGCGTAGCCAGACTCTATCTTGAAGAGACACTGTAAGCTGTTCCGAAATTCAATATCTTGTTTGTTATCTACAGTAATATTATAAAGAGGAAGGATTTGTATTTTTGTACTTTTTGTATTTTCGGACTCTTTGGAGTCTTTGGACTCTTTGTATATTCGGACTCTTTGGATTCTTTGGCCTCTTTAGAGTCTCTGGACTCTGGACTCTTTGGACTCTTCGGGACTTTTGTACTTTTGTATTCTTGGATTTTTGTATTGTGTACTTTCATTGTATTCGAAAATAAATGTAGAGTTTATAAAGAAAAAGCGTTTGAAAGTTATAAATTCCTATTCCTATAATATAAGTCGGACAATAAGACAGTCTGACCTACCTAAAAACCTACCCTACCTATATTGTAAAAAATGTCTACAAATATCATGGTCAATATGGTCACCCGTTGACTTGAACAAATGTCAATAGTTGTTATACCGTAGTTTTTGTATTTAAATTTCAGTTGGACTTAAATAATCTTTTGATCACAATAAGAAATATGATCGCCAAAATAAAGAATAATTTCGAGTAGATTTTCCTTTTAAGTACAAAATGTATGAAAAATGTTTTTGGCAATTTCTGTCATTTCTAGTACTCATACCTTAAATGGTCCCATAGAGTCTTTTGATCCCCACATGAAATAGGATCGATTGGCATCAAAATTTATTTTTTGTATTTTAGCATTTTTTTCACTGACTGTAGATTTTCTCCAAAATTTGAATGCAGTTCATAATATCTTAAAAAGTTAGGGATGGTCTCCTAGGAACGTTTTCCTGTAACTGTAAAGATTAAGGTACCTGCCCTCACTGACCCATCTCAAAAATTCACCCTGTATAAAGAACATTTATTTTGTAGATTTTATATTGGGATAAGTAAGTAAGAAAATGTAAGGGGGAATTTGGAACAGCGATGATGTCAATACTAGTAAGTGGCACAATACTATTCGAGGTGCCTCTCAATAGGACCTTAATTTTCTTAGGAGCACTTGCTCCCGAATATATAAGCTTCCTGAAACCAACTGCATGACCAGTGCTGCCAACAGTTAAATTAACTTTCCACCAGATTCAACATCTAAAGGGCGCCATACAAGGTACGATTCGTCTGTAAGCAGCTATATTACCTTTTCGAAAGAGCCAGTAAGTAAGTACTTTTTATTGTACACCAATAAAAATATGCAACAAGTGACACAATGATAAAAAAAAGTACAATGGGCGGTCATATTGCTTTAAGCGATTTCTTCCAGACAACCTTAGGTAGGATGGATGTAACTGAGATAAGCAGATGTAGTTAGGTGGTGCACTAAAGTTAACAATGGATTAAGTTACTTATATACATAAACCATTATTTATTATTACACACACCGGCACAATTAGCGGAACAGAAAAAAAAGGGAGTATTTACGCATTTTTGCGTGTTACTGGCCGGCTAAACAAGCTTTTTTTAAATTTGGGTTTTAATTTAAAAATGGAATACTAAGCGACTGCCCTTTTTTTCATTCTTTTGTTTTAATTTTCATTGATTCATTTTTTCCACCGCTTGTCCGTTTTTAGAAGGTTCGTGAATTCCATTTGAAAAGCTTTGAATTGCAGTTTTTGAGGCTTTTGAGTTTTTTCGCATATTGATAATTTACGAGCATCTAATTATGCCTGATTTAACGCCATCAGAAATCATTAGGGCAGATCAAATGAGGAGAAATGGTCAAACCTACAGATCGATTGCCAGAAGCCTTCGTCGATCGTTATCAACGATTTATCGTAGCATCCAACGATACAGATTGACGAATGCTCTAGTGAGAAGGAGAGGACAAGGCCGGAAAAGGTGTACTTCAAGGAGGGATGACCGTTTTCTCCAACTTCAAGTCCGACGGAACACGAGACTAACGGCGGTGCAGGCTCGAAATTTACTGGAAGAGGTACGAGCAGTAAGGATGAGTGAGCGGACAGTTCGTAGAAGATTCGAAGAAGTGGGTATAGGCTCGTATGTGCCCGCCAAAGCCCCAAAACTTGAGAGACATCATCGCACAAACCGTCTACACTTTGGTCGTGAACATCGTGATTGGGACTTCGACGACTGGGGACAGGTTCTTTTTACTGATGAATGCAGAGTTATGTTAAATCAAATTGATGGAAGGCAGCGAGTATGGAGACGCAAAGGAGAACGGTATATCCAGTCTAATTTTGAAAATACAGTTGCATATGGCGGCGGTTCAATTATGGTCTGGGAAGGAATATGTTTAGGAGCTCGTACGGAGTTAGTAGTGGTCGATGGCGGGAATCTGAATGCTGATCGGTATATCAGGGAGATTTTAGAAGAACATGTTGTGCCATTTGCCCCCTTTATTGGTAACAACTTCATTCTAATGCAGGATAATGCTCGGGCTCACAGTGCTCGCACAGTACAGACATACCTAAACCATGTTGGTATAACGGTGATGGAGTGGCCAGCACGGTCCCCCGATATGAACCCTATAGAACACGTCTGGGACTTGCTAAAGAGGAGTGTAAAGTCAAGAATGCCCCCTCCCAATAATCTCAACGAGTTGCGAAACGCATTACTTGAAGAATGGCAGAGGTTGCCCCAAGAAACCATTGATAACATCATCCGCAGCATGCCCAGACGGATGGAAACCCTCATCAGAGCACGAGGAGGAAACACTCGATATTGAACAGTCATTGAAATTGTTGTTAAACTTTGGAAAATCTTGAATTTTCTGCTGTTTCTCTATAATTAAAAATCGAAGAAAAATGCATTTTGTTTAATTTAATTTTTATTTTTATAAAATTTTAAGTATGGTGTTACAAATGAATGTCAAAACATGTTAATTTAATTGTTGTTTCATTTTAAATAATATATTGTTTAAAAATTACATTCATTGTTCTAAATTCCCTCTTTTTTCTCCTTTTTTTTTCTGTTCCGCTAATTGTGCCGGTGTGTGTATTATTTATAATATAAGAGAAAAAAATATATAAGAGAAGAAGCGGGAAGATAACGGACTTCGACTATAATAAGGACGTAGTTGGCCGGAAGTAACGCATTTTTCCACTTGGCGTTAGGGAAGTATGATTAGATATAGTTAATAAAACTAAGCTCGCAAATTGCCATCAGATGGGAGCAGCAGTGAAAACAAAATGAAAATATATACGGGTAAAAAACTTAATTCTACCACTACAAAAATCTACTAGTCACTAAAAGCAATATTTCGGCACTGACACCACCAGTCTTAGTGAAGAATCAACTACGTTGGCAACACTGTCCATAACTGCAAATCAGGGGGCCAGTTCCACTAAATGTCAACGGTTATCGTTGGATGACAATGACATGTCAATGGTCAGTCAATGGTGATATCTGGCACTTTTCGTGGAATTGGCCCCCAGGCATGACGTTGACGAGTGCAAAGAGTATAGCCACAGTTTAACAATCATACAGTTGGCTCACGAATGTACTTGTGCAGAGCAACGGAGGGGCCTTGCGGGGAAGCGAGCGACGCGGACCGCTTCAAACAAACTCGCTGAGTTTGTCAGGTTAATTGTTGAGGGCTGACGTTTTATTTTTCGGAATTCTAAAATCGTTATGATGAGAACAAAACCCGATGATGGTTTTACTGTCATTACAACAATTTTCAAAGATCTATTCAACATACCCATATTAAATATTAAATAATAAACTGTTTTTGTGCTATATTCAAGTTAATTTTCTCGTCAATGAACACTTATTTAGTATGATCTTTAGTTATTTTTAATAGTAACACGCTCACAGAATGTTACATTTTTTATTTTACCCGACTGCCCCAGAAGAGCAATTTATCTCCTGTAGATTAAACGGTTTGACGGATTTCAAATTCGAGGTGGCGTTTCATTGGTCTTCATTTAGATCCCAAACGGAAGAACCGATTTTCATTTAGTTTTTTTTTGTGTCATAGATAATTTTTCTTTATTGCCATGTTTCATGAAAATCTGTTCAGCCTTTTGAGTTTATATGTATTTATTGTGTCGGAGGTTTCATAAATGTTTAATTTAATATTATTAATAATAATAATTGTTCGTGTGCATTCGAAAATGTGTTTTATCTAAATTTAATATGTACCTACTTATTACAATAAGTGATGGTAACTAAATATACTTGATTTCCATTTTTGTGATAACCCTTGCCTAAATACGTAGGACAGCGTCAATACCTACGCCGGCGGCGGCATCGTGCGCCCACAAAGGCGATAACCAACTGTATGATTGTTAAACTGTGGTATATGAAGGTAGTATATTACATAAAGGGAGCCAGTGCTCCAAAGAAAGCGGCCGGTCCCATTAAGAGGCACATCATAAAGAGTTGTGTCACTTTCTATTACTTATTTACATCATCGCTGTTACAAATTCCCCCTTACATTTTCTTAATACTTAGGTACTTATCCCAATATAAAATCTATAAAATAAATGTACTTTCTATAATGAATAATATAATAATATAGTATGTATTAGTTTATTTTATCAACGTATATATGTAATAGGATTTACGTAATATATATATATATATATATATATATATATATATATATATATATATATATCTATATTTACCGTAATGATAGCCCTGATAGCGTAATGAGAGCAGTGATAGCCCTGACGGTTAAGGAGCCGGCCGAAAATCAGTGAGGCTCGGGTTCGAATCCCGGCATGTACCAATGAGTTTTTCAAAAACTTACGTACATATTTATCACTAGCTCGACGGTGAAGGAAAACATCGTGAGGAAACCCGCGAGTCTCAGAATTAATTCTGAGACATGTGTAAACAGACCCGGTCCGGCGATGGGCTCACCACCTATCACGTTTAGGGGTCCAATATATCTCGTGAAATGTGGGTATATCCAGTAATGGAATACCTCTGCCAACCCCTCGAGGATAAAAGGCGTGAGATTATATTATTATTATTACCGTAATGTTATGTTTAATTGATTTTTAGGGTTCCGTACCTCAAAAGGAAAAAACGGAACCCTTATAGGATCACTTTGTTGTCCGTCTGTCCGTCCGTCCGTCCGTCTGTCAAGACCCTTTTTCTCAGGAACGCGTGGAGGTATGAAGCTGAAATTTATATCAATTACTCAAGTCTACTGTCCCTTGAAGCTGTGAAAAAATCAAACTTCTAAGCCAACGCAATCAAAAGATACAGCCGTTTATGCCGCAAATTTTCGACACTTGCAAGGGAATCAAAACCTACAGGGTGCTTCCCGTGAACTCAGAATCTTGAAATTTGGTACGAAGCAACGTCTTATAGCATAGATAAAGGAAAAATTACGAAAACCATAAATTTGCAAGGTTGTACGGAACCCTCGGTGCGCGAGTCCGACTCGCACTTGGCCGGTTTTTTACTATTTGCGGCCAATTCCGCCAAATTATTTCTGCTTAGCCTGATGGTTGACTGGTAGATAATGCCTTTAGGCATTAAGTTCGCCATATGTACATTTTCTTGGTACATGAAGTTAAATAAATAAATAAAGTGTTTTTTTAAAATATGTTTCCTAATTAAAAATGTCTATGTTTAATATGAAACTGTTAAAATTAAAGTACATTTAGCATACCAAAAATTATACCAAATTTAGGGTTACGATATTTTACCTACGATGGCAACATCAACCATTGTCATTTGTTCAAAGTCAACGGGTGACCATATTGACCATGATATTTTTAGACATTCCTTACAATATAGGTAGGGTAGGTTTTAAGGTAGGTCAGACTTATTGTCCGACTTATATAGGCGTTAAACACTCTACATTTATTTTCGAATTCAAGGAAAGTAAACCATACAAAAATACTGAAATACAGAAATACAAAAGTCTCAAAGTCCAAAAGTCCCAAAGTAAGAAACTCCCAAAGTCGAAAAGTCCAAGTCCCAAAGTACAAAAGTCCCAAAGTCCCAATGTCCAAAAGTCCCGAAAGTCCAAAAGTACAAAAGCACAAAAGCACAAAAGTCCCAAAGTCCCAATGTCCCAAAGTCACAAAGTATTAAAGTACAAAAATACAAATCCTTCCTCTTTATAATAGGTGCCATCCATATATTACGTCACACGTTAAGGAGGGGAAGGGGTTCGACGAATCGTGTCATCGTGTGACAAGGGGTTGGGAGGGGCGTCACACATTTTGTGATGTCACATTTCAAAATCTATTCTCTATCTATTTGCGTGCGTACATGTGCCATCATTTACTGTAGAAATGGAGGCGTTCATACATATCCAATTCATGAGACCTTAAGACAACAGTGGATTAGAACTACCAGGTTATGTGTTCAACGCAAAGTCGGGTGGAATCTGAATAAATATTCCTGTGTTTGTTCCAACCACTTTAAATCTAGCGTAAAGGAGAAGAAAACACACCAACCACAACACAAAATAAATAATATCACTAATAAACAACAGGCCTGTCGGCATCAAAAAACATAATGATATTAAAAGTTAACATTATCAAAGATTTAGGAGTATTTCACGATAGCAAACTCCTATTTGACGTACATATAGACAATATCATAAAAAAAGCTAACAGAGCATTAGGGTTTGTTATGAGGTAATCTAGAGAATTCGGAAATCTTAAAGTCATAAAAATACTGTACTGCGCCTTCGTACGCAGCCATCTTGAGTACAGTCAAGAGCAAGTCAAGCTTGACACTACCAGTTTAAGCTGAGCTCTGATTTGTACTGTGCGCCATAGAGTACAGGGCCGGGTCAAAGTCCAACCAAAGTGTCAAGCTTAGCGTGCTCTTGACTGTACGCGTCTCAAATTTGGAACCCTCAGTACGCCACATACATAAATCGTATTGAAGGAATCCAACGAAAATTTCTTAAATATCTTTATTTTAAGGCTAGGCAATACTCTTCAAACTATGAACACCGCTGTATAAGATACCATTTTCTACCACTAGAATTAAGACGCAATGTAAGTGATATCTGCTATCTCATATCTATTGCTAACGGTTCTGTGGATAGCGCTGACTTACTGGCTAATATAGCGATCACGCATAATCAACGTAATCTGCGTTCTAAAGCTAAACTCCACGTATCAATGGTACGCACTAACTATAGATGTAACTCATTTTTGCCGCGTGCAAGTGCGGCGTTTAATAAGCTTTCACGTGACATCGATATCGATCTTTCCTGTACGAATACTACATCACTCAAACGACGATTTGCCAAGGATTACTTTAATGTCTGACTCATGCGAGCACTTGAATTATTATTTCTATTTTAAATGCGTATTTATTTACGTGGGTTTTTGTTCTCTAACTTCATAAATCCTCTCTTAGTCCTGTATGCTAAATTGTTATTTAAAGGTGGAGACTTATAATTAGCATTAGGTTATTAATATGTTAATCTATTGTAAAATTTTGCTGTTATTCTTCCAAAAATCAATAAATAAATAAATAATAAATAAATCAATAGTTGTATATTTTCATGATCATTGCATTCTTTTGAACAAAAAAAAAGCCGTCATTCGAAGACATCGCCATCTATTTTAAGTAAACGAACTAGTTTTTCTTTTTTTTAAAACGCCACTTTACGGAACTGCTGTTTAAATCCACCGTCTAGTTGAAATTTATATGACATCACACTAGGGAGAGCGGGTCGGTCTCAACTCAACAAGGACAGGGGGAGGGTCAAAAATCATAAAATTTTGTGACGTAATTTATGGATGGTCCCATATTAGTGTAGATGACAAACAAGATATTGAATTTTGGATTAGCTTACAGAGTGTCCCTTCATGGTAGTAGTCTTTTTGAAATTTTCACAACCAACCAAAACACTTTACCGCTGCGGGGTATTTTATAGTTGTTTATAACTACAATCACAAGGTCACGCCTTTTTTTCTTATTTTAATCGATGTAAAAAGTTTAGCAATGTACAGGGATTGATTTAAATTTATTTAAGGAGGGAAGCAATTACCACGAGTTTTTCGCTGCCTCGAGCGGGAATCACATAGTAGAAGTCTCACTGTAAAATTCTACTAATACTATAAACGCGAAAGTGTGTGAGTATGTATGGATGTGTATATGGATGGATGAATGGATTTTGATTAAACTCACAGATATATAGCTTTTACATCAGAATAACACATAGGCTATATTTTATTTCCGTATTCCCATGGGAACGTGAACTACGTGGGTGAAACTGGGGGATGCTGCTAGTAAATAATATTTTAAAAATTCTTCATATCACTTAAACAATTTCAACAATCAATTTAAAATGCCAAATTGTCCATGTTTCAAAGAAAATTGTGGTTGCACTATTAGAAAGGGACACAATGCTATTCGAGGGGAATGCCAGCTTTCATAAGAGCATTTCAAAGAGATTAAAATATAATATAAGGCATAGAGGGGACAAAGCAAGGATTATTTGAAGCCAAAAGTTATTCCAAGTGGAATAAGTCTAGTACAATTTCGACCGAATGACAGCTCGCGTTCATACTAACTGACATGACAAGGATATGACGCTTGAGCTTCAAAGTTTTGTATGAAAATATTCCCAATGCCCCCCTCTATGCTATTATATTTTATTATGTCTAAGGTGGTGACGGGAACGGTCAGAACGTTCCGAAAGGTTTGGAGCATTTGCTCCCTTTTTATGTAATATATTACCTTCACGGGTAGAGTATAATAGCCAGCCACACAGGAAATTACAAAGAGGTTGGAAGAAAATCATTCTCTTAACTTTTTCTTTTTGGGAAATTAATTGGTAGGGAGCCACAGAAATAGTCTTGGGCATAGTCGTTCGCCATTGGGAGCAGGGAGCGCTCAATTTAGTTCGCAGTTCTACCGCGAACTAGTTTGTTCATTTCGTTTGATTTTTTATTTTTTTTATACATGGATTGCGAAAATCTAATTATAGATTTAATACGAAACTCTTGTAAGAGCAGTAATAATAGAGCGAATGTCATGTAAAATACAATATCTAAAAGAACCAAGAGCGAGACTGTGGATCAATTAGTACTCGTTACTTTCGTATCGTTACTCGTTACTTCTGATACAAGTGAAAACGGTCATCAAACGTTTGGATACACGCAACAACGGTCCTTGCATGAACTGAAATAGTGTGGGTGCCCACCTATACGACGAAAGATGCAAGTAACGAAAAAGATGCGAGTAACGAAATGAATTCGTGAGTAACGATTCGTTACTCGTTACTTTATGGAGTACCCGTCACTCAGTAACGAATACATACGGTTCGTTACAGCTCTACACACACAGAAATCGGTCCAGCCGTTCTCGATTTGGTGGTGTAAATCACACGTGTAAATAACCCAACTAAAATACTAACCGAGTTTGTTAAATAGGTACCTACCTAATGTATATAATAATAAATATAGATTAATTATTGACTATAGAGAGACCACTCTTTTTTTAGGATGAAAAATTATCTCACTTGGCTACACCGAAAGTTCGGTAGTCCCTCCCCTCATAGTGGTCCCGACGAAAAAGATTCTTTTACCTCGTGAAAAGGGGCGTAATTTACAGTCTATTGAAATAAAAGTCACAGAACCTATGAAGATTACCAAGATGTACTCTACATTGTGATTTAGCGGCTAATTCATTATTCTGCTGGACAATCTGCGGCAAAGTATTTTTGCATGAAGCTCTTGTGCATAATGCAAAGTATATGTATTGAGATGACAGTAGGCAGTCACGTCAAAATCTTCTAACGTCCAGGATTAGAAAAAAAAGGATAAGGCGTAATGAACAATTATTGAGGGGCGGATAGGATGAAATGAAACAGCATGTCATAGTTACTTTTCAATAACCCTGCTCCAAATTTGATTGCCGTGCGCGTGTGAGACGGTGGGTCCTTGGCATTCGTTATGTGGCACACTCAGGCAGTGTTATGAATGAAGAGGCTCTATTGGCGCGAGCTTCCGAGGAGCGGGAGCGAATCTTCCAGAGGTATGAAAGAGGCCGAGATAATCTTGCTGGGCAGATAGATCCGTGGGAAGATCCCGAATTTGAAGATTACCACAAGACCGACAGGTAAGATTTTGTATAAGTAAACCAATTCCCAGCGACAGAACTACAGACGCAATACATACCACAATTGGTACAGAGTGTCACCATAAGTTGTGGTCTTTGCGAATTAACAAGGTAATCAGTATGAAAACCCCCTTGCCTATCCCGTTGTATCTCTTTTGATGTAAGTTGTACATTGTATTTAGTAGTGCGCATAATCTATCACAAAAAAAATTGTGTGCTTAATATGTATGTCATTGGTAGGGATCAGTGGAGTGATGGTGGACTGTATAATGTATGTGTGCAATGAAATGATAGAAAACCTTAAAATAAATACTATTTAATAACAAGGCAAATTAGAATCTAAGACAAGAACCAGACTCGTAGTAAATGACAACCAAAAAATCAAAAGCACATGAAGTATGAAAAAACCTAACATTAAAATATACCTACATTATAAAAAGGTTGCATGTCAGCCAGTTGCCAACCGTCATCAATCATTTTTTTATTAGTTTTTATCCATTGTATACTGTTTACCATCCAGTGAGCATATTGAATTAATGGTTTTGAAAGTTCTACTATAACCACTTTACACTACAAATATAATTGGCGCTGAGATCAACCAGGAAACCACCCATCCTTAAGACATAATATAAGCTACAAATTTGTAGCAGGTAAATCTCTAAATTATGTTTGTGGTACTTTGCTTTGTGAATGTATTATGAGATGTACTTGTTGTTGCAAAATTTTAGTGACTATGCAAGTGTGCACTTAAGTAGTTATCTGGCTAGTGAGCTGTGAGCCCTTATTTTATAGGTATAATTCATTTGTAGGTACTAATAAATAAATTGACAACTTTACTGTACTCTGGGGCATTATTGTCTTCTATCCATAAATTGTAATTGCAATGGTCTTTATTTGACATTTGTTACTTGGTCAGTGCTTGCTCTACTTACACTGGCGGTAATGACATATGTACGGAAGAAGCAACACAAGGTAAAATAAAGATGCTTGTGATTGAGCTTGTAAATAGAAAATAGGCCAGCTGACTGTGTAAAAACAACTGACTGCATGGTTGTAGCTGGTTATTCAATTTCAATTTAATGTATTACTATACAAGTATGGATAAGTGGACGACTGAAGGTCTGATCTGCGTAGAACCCATTTTTTCCCGCTCCCATGAAAATTTAGAAAATGTTTTTTTTGGCAGGTGCCTACTCCAAATAAGGAATGTAATTGCCAAATTTATAGTTTCGAAGATTTCATGATAAGTGTGTTAGTGGTATTTCTCTTTTATATAAAGCTGTAATTTGGCATAGGTGTACGTTATATATATTAATTACACCGACAAAGTCGTAAAATAAATCTTTACATTATAGCTGGCCTGATATGCAGTAGGCTGGCTTTTAGAATTTTTGTCTGTCTTTATGCAAATATGTCTTGAATATGCTCCAAAGGGCTCAATGGATTTTGTAGAGTTATTGAAACAGGAATTTCAACAAAAATTTTCATGTACTTATATTCCATTATCTATACCTACTAATATTATAAAAGAGGAAAGATTTGTATTTTTGTATGTTTGTTACAAATAACCACAAAAACTACTGGACCAATTTAAAAAATTTCTTTCTCCAATGGAAAGCTTAAATAGCCCTGAGTAACATAGGCTATATTTTATTCCCGTATTCATACGAGAACAATGATAGTCATTCATAAAATTATCAGTTAAATCAGTCATATTGTGATAATATGGTCAAGCCAAAACAAAAGTAACGGGCCATTTACTTACATTTTTGGCCTTTAATTTATTCACTTAAAAGTGTAATAACTACTCATAGATGTACTCCACATGGATTAAGACAAGGAGTTACGGTAACAACCAGCATTATAACGACAAACACTTAAGTGATACAATGATAAAAAAAAGTATAGCGGGCGGTATTATCGCCTCAAGCGATTGTAGAAAAAATCTAGTATAATTGCGATGAATAAAGCAATTGCGATTTGTTGTGCTATTTTTTTATAAATAGAGCTATAGCTCAAGAGCAGTGCGAAAATTATCTATTCTTCTTTTCTTAATATAAAAATCTATTGCTGTTTGTTAGTGTAATTAAAACTCGAAAATGACTCAACCAGGGGGCCAATTCTACTAAGTGCCAACGGTCATAGTTGGATGACAATGAGATTTCAATGGTCAGTCAATGGTGTTATTTTGTCACTTTTCAGAGCAAATAACACCACCGACTGACCATGTCATTGTCATAGTCATCCAACTGTAACCGTTAACATTTAGTAGAATTGGCCCCCAGTTAAGATGTTTTTAGGGTTCCATACCTCAAAAGGAAAAACGGAACCCTTATAAGATAATTTTGTTGTCCGTCTGTCTGACTGTTTGTCTGTACGTTTTTCTGTCTGTCAAGACCCTTTATCTCGGGAACGAGTGGAGGTATCGAGTTGAAATTAAAACCATATACTCAAGTCTACAGTCCCTTAGCTGTGAAAAAATCAAACTTCTAAGTTAACTTAAAAAAAGTTACGGTCGTTTCTGCCGCAAAAAAGTACATTTCGATAATCTCAAGGGAATCGAAATTCATAGGGTACTTTCCGTTGACATAGAACCATGAAATTTGTCAAGAAATATCGTCTTATACTACAAGTACAGGGAAAAATCTGAAACCTTGTATAGGTTTGAACGGACAAGTGCGAGTCCGACTCGTACTTGTCCGTTTTTTTTTCCCGGACCCGACATGGACACGGACCCGATAGGTTGCGCTTTGTTGTCTGTGCTAGAACAGTGTCTGTAATTGAAATCAATTGCCATACGTTAGTCTTACGAAAACTTAAAAAATCTCTAAAATAGCTTGACCGATTTTGATGAATTTTTGTGTGTCTTTGAGTCCCTGGATGGTTTAGATTCACAATAGGGCCCGGTAAGTGGCGTTGCGTTCGGGGAGTACCTACAACTTCTGTCAGGTCCACTAGTTCTTTATAAATCAAATTGAAATTCATTTTACCCGACCGCAACAGCAGGAGGGTAATGTTTTAAATCTTACCAGTCAGGTTTTTTAGCTTTCTAATATAAATATTAATTAAGGTACTTTTGGCTTTTTTTAAATATTTCTTTTATTTTTGTAATGTATAGTTTTTGTTAAACCTTAACAAATATTTTTTCTGTCTCAAAGAACAACAAGTAAAATAAGAAACATAAAAATATTTGAAAATTACATGAAATATATTGCAGACAAATGTTATTCTGCTTAATATGAAGTTTGTGGACAATTTATCTATTCCCACAAAGCTCTTTTTATTTAATATTGTAAAAGCATAAACTGATGCAATTTGTATCCTTCCAGAAATATAATGCCTCTCCTCTTTGAGAATAAGTTGTGATGGTTTATAATGATTGCCGTAATCAATGACATTTCAGATATGGTTTCATACATGATGAACGTCTGCCGCAAAAAACGACGTCGCAAAAAATAAATATTGAAGTTGAAAGGGAGAAAAAATGGGTGAAAATGCTTGGATCTTGGGACTCACCAGCCACCAAAGAAAAACTTCACAGGCGTATATACAAAGGCATTCCAAACTCACTTCGAATTAAGATCTGGTGCAAACTGCTCGATGTCAATCGAATAAAGTCTGAAAATGCTGGCAAATACCAAGAGATGTTAAAGTTAGCCAAGCATTGGTCTACTGATGTCAGACAAATAGATTCTGATGTTAACAGACAATTCCGTGAGCATCAATTCTATAGAGAGAGATATTCAGAAAAGCAATGCTCTTTATTTAATGTTTTATGTGCATATAGCATGTATAATTCGGAAGTTGGATACTGTCAGGGAATGTCTGGACTAGCTGGAGTTTTATTGATGTATATGGATGAAGAAGATGCATTTTGGGCTCTTGCGATACTTCTAGCGGATAAAAAGTTTGCGATGCATGGGCTGTACATAGAAGGCTTTCCGAAATTAACAAGGTTTTTAGCACACCATGACAAATTACTTACAAAGTTTATGCCGAAGTTAAAACAGCATTTTGACAAGTTTGGTTTAGATGCAATACTTTATTCACTTAAGTGGTTCTTCGTTTGTTTTGTCGAACGTGTGCCGTTTAGCCTTTGTTTGCGAGTGTGGGATATATATTTACTTGATGGAGAAAGAGTGATTACTGCCATGGCGTATACGATACTCAAACTTCATAAAAAAGCTATTATGAAGTTAAATGACATGGACCTAATTGTGAATTATATTCAGGTTTGTTGCTTCGTAGTACATAATAGTTTATATTGATAACGTACATTATATTTTTAAATGACGCTGCTTTATTTGTAGGTTAAGCTGCATAAGGACTTTGGTTTCGAAGATGATGTAGTCATCTATCATCTGGAGCGATCAATGGAAGAATTAAAACGAGCAAAGCTCGACTATCCTGGCACACCGCCACCCATTGAGCTGCCGAAGCGACAGCTTGGTGTGTTTGTAGAACCAGACAAGAAGTCTAAAATTGGCCAACGTGCAGAGAATTTCTCAGAGACTGAGAAACAAGCAAGAGCTACTGTGATATTAAGGTAAAGTATCTGACTGTTATATGTACTGTTTGCAGGGTCGAGTATTTGAAATTGTTTCAGGCGTAGTAAACTTAAACAGAAATTGTTGTTGGCCATTCCGTAGTAAAGTTCACTAGATGCCTTCTGAAGGCATCTAGTTGATCATCATCTAGTGCACACATTTGTAAAGATGTGGTGGTTTAATTTGTAAACAGCCGCAAGCACGAAAAAATTCTGTAAGGGTATATTTATCTCCCTAAATGTATATAGGGACGAATATACAAATACAATACATAGCTACCTAAAGCTGTTCTAGATTTGCCAGAAAAAATGTTCAAAACTCACGTTAAAATGGTTTGTGTGTAAAATGGCCTATTATAAGTTAGATGAATATTTGAATGACAATGATGTTTGGTTTAAATTTTCTCCAGCTCAGCTAAGAACTAAAACCATGTAACTTGTACTTTGTATTAGGTATATTGATTGTTTAAAGAATAATGTGTTGAGGAGTTTCTTGCCCCGCTTCTTCTTCTCAACTATACATACCGAAGCGGTGGAGTGGCAATGATTTTCAATAAGAGGACTTATAAGCCCCTACATTAAATAAAAACTTTTGACTTTGAAATATTTGTATATTGATATTAGATGTTATTATATTGATAAACTTATTTTCGCATTTCTATGATTGCAGGCGTGAGAAAGCGGCGTTGGAGCTGCAAGAGCTACGAGTGTCTCAGAGCGATACGGTATCAGGTAATTTGGAGGCTAGTCCGCCGACTTCTCTCACCACTTCCGACGAGAGCCTAACCTCCAGCCATTTCACGCATTTATAGCCTTGCTTTCCTTGCAATGACACGATATAAACCCTGTTAATGGTTGCTCAGATTTCAGTTGGTTACTTGCCAAACACAAATAATTAAAGACAAATTAACATAACCGAAACAATTGTGTCATTGTGAAATAGTCAAGATCTGGAGCCTTATTGTCTTTTGATTATAATTGCAATCGTCTTCATTTTGACATACGTTGCTTCTTCCGTACATCTGTCAATACAGTCAGTAAAAGAAGAGCAAGCACTGATCGCGTAACAAATGTCAACTAAAGACGATTACGATTACAATTATAAATAGACAATAAAGGCCCCTGTTTTTTGATGGTTGGTATAGACTGTAATGCCAGTTTTAGTATTTTATTTATTTAAGCATATAGCTCAGCCCATTTTTTTTTCAATAAAACAATAGATGCATAAGTCCTCAAAGTTGATATTTAAGGTCCTACTTTGCAATCAGTCCCAAAAGTTAATAACGAAATTGTGTGTAGTTTCTACAGAGAATCACAGTTACATAATTTTAAGTCACGTCCACCGACCATTAGTGTCAATCGCCCCACCGATTATATTGCTGTCGTTTAAGTATATCTTCACAGGCCTTGTGGTTGCCGTGACTCATGTGGACTCTTGAACCACTCCGACACCTAGACACCACTAGTGTCAGAAGAATAGAGAGATATACAACGCGTAACAGAAAAAGCGCAATTGCTCATACACCCCAATTAGTATCTTAATATAAAAAAAATATGATGGAATCGAACTTTAGTTGTGTCTAACCAATTTTCTTAAATATCGATTAATAATAGCACGATTTCCATAGAAAGCACTAAATTCAGCTACGATAATTAATTTTTTTGGAAAATTTAACACATATTAAAAATAGCTGAAATGGAATAAGTAGTCGATACTGAACAAACTAATTTCAGGAATTGCGCTTATTCTGTTACACGTTGTATATATATATATATATATATATATACACACACACATATATATATATATATATATATATATATATATATATAAATTAAGTGCAAATATTTATAAGCTAGATCAAAATAATGAACGAGAAAATATTTTTTGCATAGATTTTTATTTTTCTTACACTACTTTAATAGATAACATCGATTATTACAAATACAAAAGAACAAAAAACTTACACGCTGTACAGTCAAGAGCACGTGGAGCTTGACACATTTTACTTTGTAACGTTCTAATTACAATCGCCTTAGAGGTGAGACTCGCACTACAAATGTAAAGCTTCATGTGCTCTTGACTGTACATAAACAATACACGCCCACTGCCAAACCCAAGTACAGTTGTCACCGCTGGCCCGCCAAAAAGTGTATTGCAACAACGACGGGGCAGGCTGTGGTTGGTATATTATGAATGTAGTGTGACTGCGGTAGTAAGCATTTATGCAAAGCATGTGTACAAAATAATATTTTTATTTTGTTAGATAAGAACAAGAAAAAAACTGAAGTATATTTTATTTATATGTTAATTCTATATCTTATACACATTTTTACCTACCCTTAAAAATATTTGCACTTGATTTAAAATTGCCTTATACATATGTGTTGGGTCTTACCTATGAAATTGTCGTTTTGTTTGCAGAATTTCAAGAAAACTGATTGCCCGTCCATACTAACATTTTATTGTTATTTTCGGGATTGAAACATTAAAATTCAGTAGGATTGTGTGTGTATGATGATAGAGACAATCATTGAGTTTAATCAGCAATATTAGATTAAATAAAAAAAAAGATTAAATTAAAGATTAGATTAAATGAAAAATATAAGTCGCGAACGATACATTTTCCAAAAAAAAGAGTTTAAATAAACAAAAAAGGTAATTTTATTTTACACAAAAAAGGTTCTTAAAACTTTTTGACTTGAAGCATCATAAAAACTCATTTTTGAGTATATCTCGAAAACTGAGGGTGTTAAAAAAATTGATATGAAATAACGATGATTAAATTATATGACTTTTATTATATCTCAAAATTTTTGTATCTCTGGCTCTATTGTCATTCTTAAATTCCCCGTTTTATCAAGGAGAAAGAAAGGAAAAAAAAAGAAACCAAAAAACCTTTTTCGAGTAAATTTTTTTTTTGCATTTTTGACTACTTTATATGCCTACCCCCACCACGCGAACCGGCAGACTAGTATACCGTTGTTATCAGAGGCACTTGCGGCATACTTAGTATGAATATCTGACGCGCTCGAGAATGCCCAAGTAACTGTTTTTTTTTAACATTTTTGAAAAACCGTACACGCCAAACCCACCGCTAAAATGGTTTTTACCATACGAGCTTATTTTTTTTACGAAATTATTTTATCTTTCGATTTTGATAGGTCTCGACGGCGCCGTTGAATTATTTATTTAGCCATTTAGCTACCTCGCCTCCCTAACTATCAGAATTTTTCAATAATTTCATAAGTAAGAACCCAATACATACATATATATACTATAAAACTTATTTTAAAGCCGCGTTTCTATTATACAAGTTGCATGCAGCTTGAGTAGTGAAATCATTAAGAATAAGGGCGGCTTTACTCTCATCTATACATCTAATAAAACTCTAACGGGCCGTGTCTGTACATAAAATATTTTTTGAAAATTTTAGCGGTAGTGTATATAGTTATCAATGTAGATACCAAACGCCCATTTTTGAAATATTTGTCTGTCTGTCCAACTGTCTGTCTGTCTGGTTGTGCACGCATCACGCAAAAACTACTGGACGGATTTTGATGAAATTTGGTATGGACATAACTGAATACTTGGGTCAACATCTTGGGTATTTTTTATCCCAGGAAAATATCTCATTCCCACGGAAAAAAAATCGTTACAAAGAGAAATACGTACTACTCCGAAACGATAACACCCAGAAACTTGAAATATGGTATGAAGGTGTCTCATATAGCGCAAGCAACCGCTATGAAGGGATTTTTGGAAATTCCCACGGGAACGGGAATAAACATGATCCGCGCCGCTAACGCCGCTGGGCACCCGCTATTTGAACGTTAGGTGTCATATTATATGTAGTAAGCAACAACTATGAAGGGATTTTTGTAAATTTCCACGGTACCGGGAACAAACGGGATCCACGCGGGCAACGCCGCTGGGCAGCCGCTAGTATTGTATATATTAATTTTGTGTAAAGTTAAGGAAAAAGTCGTAAAACGCTAAAGGAATAACTGCTGCATGATTAATAAATAACCTCAACGTTATCGTATGATATATCAGAATTAAAGAGGTTGGAAGAAAATCATTCTCATTTCTATAGAGTGCTAATGTAGGAAAGCTCGACCTAGTAAGTCGCCAAGATTTGGTTGACAAATCGAGTTGAGACGTCACCGCTGGTTTGACGACACAATGCCATATTGGAAGTCAGATCGAAACAAGCTCTCGGTTTTAATAAAATATATGCCCGCTTGCATCGTTGTGAGGCGCGGAAACTCCACAGTAAATTCGCAGAAATCCTAGACAGGCTTTACCTATCACCAGATTCAAACTTCACTATAAAAATATATTTAAATACTAGTGGCCCGGGCAGACGTCGTTCTGCCACCGTATAAACCATCCCTGGACCCACTCTAACCCACACAAAAAGTTTCATCAAAATCTGTCCAGCCGTTCTGGAGTTTTAATCAGACTAACGAACATCAATTCATTTTTATTTATATAGTTTTTATTTATATAGATTTGTATTTTTATCCATTAATTTTTCCTTAGTGCTTTACAAAAATATAAAATATCGACAGATCAATAATTTTATGTCGATAAAATTTGCTATATTTTTATTAAATACTAGCTGATGCCCGCGACTTCGTCCGCGTGAAATTTGTTATTCCTTTGAGTTTAGAAAATATATCAAGAAGGATATTACACACTATCTATCTACAATAATATTATGAGGAGGAATTAAGGATTTGTATTTTTGTATGTTAATAACGAATAAACTGAAAAACTACTGGACCGATTTTTAAAATTCTTTCACCATTAGAATGTTACATTATCCCTGAGTAATATAGGATATATCTATGACGAAAAAAATTAGGGATCCTTACTAAAACTTGTCTGTACATGCCGGGATTGGAACCCTAGGCTCGCGAATGAGAAGCGGGCTCTTTAGCGACTGGGCTATCATTGCTATTTAATATTTTTGTTATTAAAAACACCCTATATACAACGCGTCACAGAATAAGCGCAATTCCTGATACGTACCCCGATTAGTATACTAACATAAAAAGATGGTGATGCATTCGTAGTTTAGTTTTGTCTAACCAAATTGCTTAAATAAAGAGCGATAACAGTACGGTGTCAATAGGCAGTCTTAAATTTAGTTATTCTAATTAATTTTTCGGAAAAACATTACACATATTGAAAATAGCTGAAATCAATTAAGTAGTTGATACTAATTTCAGGAATTGCGCTTATTCTCTTACGTGTTGTAAAGCCTAGGACACTCTCTGGATTATGATTTTTGAATTAGTTCTTGATGTCAATGGCTACGCATGTGGTCATAATAACAAATAAATTTCCATAAGGAACCCATAATGAATTCTCAAAAAAAAAAGAAGTGGACTTTGTATGGAGACTATTGAAGAATATTTGTGCCAAGTTTCAAGTTGAAGATAAGGAAATCTTGTTGTTTGTTTTGAGGAGTATTTTTACAATATTTTGAATTGATACACCCAAAAATAAAGGTTTTCCGTACATACCAAACTCAACCCCTACTTTCACCCTTTTGGGGGAGGACTTTCTAAAAATCCAAAAATACGTATCTCATCATTTATTTCTAAGAGTAGTTTTTTTTTTGGAAAAACCAGAAATACGTATCTTGTTGTTTGTTTTGAGGAGTATTTCTACAAAGTTTTGAATTGATACACTCAAAAATGAAGGTTTTCCATACATACCAAACTCAACCCCTACTTTCACCCTTTTAGGGGACGATTTTCGAAAAATTCAAAAACACGTATCTCATCATTTATTTCTAAGAGTATTTGTGAGAAGTTTCACGTTGATAGAATAAAAAAAACAACACGTCTCCATACCAACTCCATCCCGTTTCACCCCCTTTGGGGGGGTTTTTTAGACAATCCGGAAATACGTTTCTTGTTATTTGTTTTGAGGAGTATTTTTACAAAGTTTGGAATTGATATACCCAAAAATTAAGGTTTTCCATACATACCAAACTGAACCCCTACTTTCACCCTTTTAGGGGACGATTTTCGAAAAGTTCAAACACACGTATCTCATTATTTATTTCTAAGAGTATTTGAGTATTTGTGCCAAGTTTCAACCTGATAGACGTAAAAAACAACACGTCCCCAAACAAACTCCAATCCCCTGTTTCAACCATTTAGGGGTTTTTTTTTGAAAAATCCAGAAATACGTATCTTGTTGTTTGTTTTGAGGAGTATTTTTACAAAGTTTGGAATTGATACACCCAAAAATTAAGGGTTTCCATACACATCAAACTCAACCCCTACTTTTACACCTTTAGGGGACGATTTTAGAAAAATCCAAAAAAAAGTATCTCGTCATTTATGTCTAAGAGTATTTGTGTCAAGTTTCAACTTGATAGACGTAAAAACCAACACGTCTCTATACAAACTCCATACCCCTGTTTCAACCCCTTAGGGGTTTTTTAAGGAAAATCCAGAAATACGTGTCGTGTTTTTTGTTTTGAGGAGTATTTTTACAAAGTTTTGAATTGATATACCCAAAAATGAAGGTTTTCCAAATATACCAAACTCAACCCCCACTTTCACACCTTTAAGGGACGATTTTCGAAAAATCCAAAAACACGTATCTCATCATTTATTTCTAAGAGTATTTGTGTCAAGTTTCAACTTGATAGACGTAAAAAACAACACGTCTCCATACAAACTCCATCCCCCTGTTTCAACCCCTTAGGGGGGTTTTTTTGGAAAATCCAGAATCACGTGTCTTGTTATTTGTTTTGAGGAGTATTTTAACAATGTTTCAAATTGATACACCCAAAAATGAAGGTTTTGCATACAAACTCTCAACCCCTTTTTCACCCCCTTAAAGGTTGAATTTGGAAAATTCCTTTCTTATTCCTAGTCTACGTCTTTAAAATAATATATGTAAAAAAAAACAGCTTTCTAGGTATAAGGGTTTAGGCTGGGCGTTGATGAGTCAGTGAGTCAGGACTTCTCTCTTTATATATATAGATAGAACTGAAATTATAAATGATTTTCAGATTTATAACAGTTCCCAACCTCAAAAAAATTTGGTTAAATCTACAGGCAAGGCTGAAAATTGGATTCCATCAACACATTCCACAATTTGCTCAAAACATTTTCAGCCTGACTGCATACTTCAATCTTCTTCTACTTGCAAATATACCAAACTGACAAAGCCTGCTATTCCTAGGGTTGCAGCATTTATCGATATCGATTATGTGGTATATGATTACTCCACTAGTCCATCACTAATGGAGCAAATTTAAAAGTGTATTTCATAGTGTGTTTAGAACATTAGCAGTCTATAGGAGAGAAACTTTTTCTTTAAACGTCTTTGAGTGGTATTTCATTCCTCGTGTATTTTATTACCAGAACCATTTATATTTATCATTACTAGCGACCCGCCCCGGCTTCGCACGGGTGCAATGCTAACACTAAATACTTCCTCTTGAATCACTCTATCTATTGAAAAAAACCGCATCAAAATCCGTCGCGTAGTTTTAAAGATTTAAGCATACAAAGGGACATAGGGATAATTATAAGGACAGAGAAAGCGACTTTGTTTTATACTATGTAGTGATAGTGATAAAGCTATTTACTGGGCTATTTGATACCATAATGAAATATTTTAAAATGGCTCCCTATGTTTGAAAAATTGAGTAATATAATATGAGGGTTTAGGTCATTGAGAAACGAACGTCACCCTTTTGGACTATGGACCCAAAATGATTTAAAATAATTATTTAGTTACGTGTTCAATTAGGCCAATAATTAATCGAATTCGTATGATTATTTAGTATTCCCTGAATTATTAAATTATTTTTTTGTTCGTCAAATATATATAGTGGTATGTTCGTTTCATGGTGATTTTGAAGACACTCCTGTCAAATTAACATTGTCAGAGTGGCAGACCGACAACCTAATTAAAAACAACTGTGTTTTATTTCGCTTCCGCATAAACGCTAATCTATCTATATAAATAAAAATGAATTGATGTTCGTTAGTCTGATTAAAACTCCAGAACGGCTGGACAGATTTTGATGAAACTTTTTGTGTGGGTTAGAGTGGGTCCAGGGATGGTTTATACGGTGGCAGAACGACGTCTGCCCGGGCCACTAGTGAAAGATAAGAACTCTTTCAGGTAGCTCATCAATTGCTACTTTTGTGCAAAAACATATTATTTTAAACAAATATGTCCTACAAAACACCGCACCGCCCAGAATGCCCCTTGTTTTGTAAAATTCTTCAAAGTACAAAAATCTGCTTGCAACATTATCAAAATACTGGTAACCCTTCCAACAATTATATTTTTGAGCATGGAATCAAAAAAACTTGAATCAAGAGTCGGAAAAAGATATACATATTAAAAATAACAGCAGTGCAGAGCAGTGATAGCCCGGACGGTTAAAGAGCCGGCCGAAAATCAGTGAGGCTTGGGTTCGAATCCTGGCATGTACCAATGAGTTTTTCAAAACTTACGTACATATTTATCACTAGCTCGACGGTGAAGGAAAACATCGTGAGGAAACCCGCAGGTCTCAGAATTAATTCTGAGACATGTGTAAAAAGACCCGGTCCGGCGATGGGCTCACCACTTATCACGTTTAGGGGTCCAATATATCTCGTGAAATGTGGGTATATCCAGTAATGGAATGCCTCTGCCTGCCCCCTCGGGGATGGAAGGCGTGAGATTATATATTAAAAATAAATATGTTTTTGCACAAAAGTAGCAATTGATGAGCTACCTGAAAGAGTTCTTATCTTTCACTAGTGGCCCGGGCAGACGTCGTTCTGCCACCGTATAAACCATCCCTGGACCCACTCTAACCCACACAAAAAGTTTCATCAAAATCTGTCCAGCCGTTCTGGAGTTTTAATCAGACTAACGAACATCAATTCATTTTTATTTATATAGATATATAATCTCACGCCTTCCATCCCCGAGGGGGCAGGCAGAGGCATTCCATTACTGGATATACCCACATTTCACGAGATATATTGGACCCCTAAACGTGATAAGTGGTGAGCCCATCGCCGGACCGGGTCTTTTTACACATGTCTCAGAATTAATTCTGAGACCTGCGGGTTTCCTCACGATGTTTTCCTTCACCGTCGAGCTAGTGATAAATATGTACGTAAGTTTTGAAAAACTCATTGGTACATGCCAGGATTCGAACCCAAGCCTCACTGATTTTCGGCCGGCTCTTTAACCGTCCGGGCTATCACTGCTCTGCACTGCTGTTATTTTTAATATGTATATCTTTTTCCGACTCTTGATTCAAGTTTTTTTGATTCCATGCACAAAAATATAATTGTTGGAAGGGTTACCAGTATTTTGATAATGTTGCAAGCAGATTTTTGTACTTTGAAGAATTTTACAAAACAAGGGGCATTCTGGGCGGTGCGGTGTTTTGTAGGACATATTTGTTTAAAATAATATGTTCTAACTCACTACTAACTACTAACTCAGATCTCTATAGTATTTTTCATTTATTATTATACCACCCTCTATAGATTTTCTGAACATTACCTTTGTAACAATCATCTGAGAAACAGACGAAAACCAGAATAATAATATTAAAATTCAGTCACTAATTAATAAGTATATAACGGTAACAAACGTAAATATAGGATTGATAGTAATACCGAATACATAAAATCGGTGCCTACTAATAAAAGTATGTATTTATACGAACATTAAATTGAATATTAATCTATACTTCATCATATTATTCGTTGGGTCCTTTTTTATCATTACACCTCAATATTTTATCATTAACGTAAAGTAGGACCTTACTAATTAATAAATGAATATATTTTAATATGTACTTACATACTTTCCGTCTGAATATGATTCTGTATTGGCAATAATATACGTAATTTAGATACTTTTGTAACGCTGATACTGATTAAATCAAGTACAAATTATATTATTCATTTAGGTATTCTGGTATTTAAAATCAGAATTGACGTTTGGTATTTCAAAGATTTATTATATTCCTAATGATGAGATCTGCAACAAAGATTACACACACCAACACTCGTAAATATGTAATGTTGTAAAAATATTAGAATGTCTATTATTATTTATTATACAATAGTTCAGTTAATTTAGTGCATTCACATTGCTATCGAATTAAAAAGTAGTGAATTAGAAATTAGATCATTTATTGAATGTAAACAAAACCACAGATCTCTCTTTTTTATTGTTTGTGTTGATTCAGAAGTATGTTATCAGTATTTTGAACGGCGGACATAAAAACGACTGTTTTTGTCAATAACAGAGAGTGCAACTGATAAACTGTTGTTATAAGCTTGGTGCTTCTTGGCACAAATGGTTAAAAATATATTGTGTTTCTCTGTCCCAACAAACTTGATACAGAGACGATGGTTCATTAACGTTATTGCAACGTTTTGTATGTTTGTAAGAAGGTTATAGGCTATACCATCATCAAGATCTCAACTATTATCTTCTATAAATGAAATTTTTATCGCGATAAAATACCCCTGAATAACAATTTACTAGGCTTATTATGTAGATGGAGTTTCTAGAGAAGTTACAATTCAAATCTATGATTCCAATCAAATATTCGGATTTCCAGGTGTGGTATTACTGGAATTTTGAGATATTAAGTATAATAATTACCGGGTAAGTTTTGCGAGACTGAATTATATGTATCAGTTATTGTTGCATTTTTTACTAATGGTTATCTATGTATAGATGTTGTACATTTGCATATATCTCATTTGGAAAGGAAGCAAGGGTATTATTAATTTTAAAACCTACATGTATCTATAGGTAGTACTAATTGAAACTTAAATTAAATATGATATTACGTTACGGTATAAATCTGTGTGGTCACAAATTAGAGTATCACAAATTTAATTAATCGAAGTAAAAGGAACTATATATCACATTATGGATGGATGTGCTTGCATTTAGAATGTGAATTTATTAGCAAGACATTGGTGTGGCTTGACTTGTTGATGTTTTTATAGGCTTTAAATATCAATTAATGCACCCGCATGTTTGATTCCTTGATGGTACGGAGGTGGGTTTATGTCATGATTAACACTAATTAGGACTATGTATTAACATATTACCTTCTGTAAGATTTCTGGAGTTTTTTTTATTCATGTCAGCTACATTTTAAATTTTGAACAAATAAAATAAATCTTTATGTCGCCACTGATGTAATTACTCCGTTTCTGCTCTGCGTTTCTGCATTTTTTGCCTAACATTATACGACATATTATATACAGTAAAACGGTGTTTCCGATTGCGTAAGGATTATCCGTGTCTTATTACTTATTTTATAGTAGTTTTTCATAATATTCTACCACACATTCTCAAAGCCACACACAACAATTTGTAAACGTATTCTCAACCTAATTATACATTAACTCCTTATTCCTTATAAGAATCTCTGCTCTGTGTATTAATCATTACATAAATCTTTTAAATTACTTGCATAAACCCACTCCTGTCATCGAGTTTATTATCATTGTTATTGCTATGTATTATTTATTTAATTAGAACATCTTCATTAGATTTAAGGAATGCGATTGATTGATTATACCATTTAAAAAAATGAAGATAAAAAAATGACATTATTTAATAAATTTAGTTTTATAAATCCTGAAGTATTTTATTATTCTAATTATAAAGAGAAATAAATCTCATGGCAAAACTAAGTGTCAAAAACTCTTCATAATGAAAGACAAGTTGAAGTCGTATCAATTGTTTTATTTATTTTTAGTTTTGCCGCCCGTGGTTGTATGATGGACATCAATACTTAAAAATATACAGACACATTTCGAATCAGTTATTGCTGGTACGTTGTAGTGCATTAATGACATCCCATAGATAAACACAAACAGTAGATAATAGTAATAGCACACTGTAGTAATCGTTGTTCCTTGTAGATGTACAAATTTTCAATATTTAGACAATATAATATCGATAGTCTGAATATTTAAACGAAAAATATTAATACGGCAGTACATTGTTGACTGCAAGTTGACTACACAAACATTGTGACTGATTTCTTGTACAATTCGTATTTTTTTTAAATCTATATAAACTGAAATAAATTTGCATTCTAATAAAATGTTTCAGATTAATGTTTATCGATATTTAGTCAAGTTATTTCCTACACAGACGAGAATCCGCTGTACGATGTTCCTCTTCACATGTCACAGGCATCTGTGGACATTCATCAAGCGTATCCCGTTCTGAGTTCCATCTTCGATTCCGATCATATACCTCAAAGTTACCTAATTAAATCAAAAAAACTTAGAAGACGCCACGGAACTAACAGCAAAAAACAAATGAGAACTGATTAAGTTATAATATGTCTATAGTTTACGTATTGTGCTGTGCTGTTATGATATAAATGAATAAAAATAAGATATCAAAATATATGTAATTTTTATTGAGCAGAGGTTCTTTTAACCTTTTTTTGCATGTGCATTTTGTGGCACACTAGAAACTAGTTTATATGAGAATGTGTGTGACTTTTTTAACTTGATAAAAGGTAAGCCTCATATGATTTTTTTTACACATTAATACACGTTTCCTGCTTTCGCTTCTTTATTGTTTGTATTATAAAAATCATTTAGGTCCTTCACGTCTACTTGACTTCTTTTATTTTAGAAGGCCTATATTACAAAGATTTTAGAAGCATTTATTGAAGAAGCAAGCATTAAGTGAAGATTTGTGGTTTGGCAGAGCATAGCGGTGTGGCCGGCGGGGGCCGCTGCGACGACTCGGTCTCAGCGCTGGGGTCGCGGCGCTCGCTGGCCGACACCAGCGTGACCAGCACCGCCGACTTGAGCGTGTTTTCGAGCGGACGCTCCCACGCCCCTGAAAACTCCCTCGATACGCACAGCAACGTCAGCGACGACGGCACTGGGTCAGATGGGTGAGATTTCTTATGTAGATATAGCAAACAGCGGGAACGCAGTCATCTATACTAATATTATAAATGGGAAAGATTTGTATTTTTGTATGTTGTTACGAATAAACTTAAAAACTACTGTACTGATTTTAAAAATTCTTTCACCGATGGAAAGCTAGAAGATCCCTGAGTAACATAGGCTATATTTTTTCCCGTATTCCCACGGGTATTAATATAAAAAAAATATGATGCCTTCGTACTTAAGTTGTCTAACCAATTTTCTTAAATAAAGAGCAATAATAGTACGATTTCCATAGGTAGCACTCAAATTAAATTCAGCTATGCTAATTCATTTAAAAATAGCTGAAATCGATTAAATAGTCGATATTGAACGAACTAATTTCAGGAATTGCGCTAATTCTGTTACATATTGCATAGAGTTAATTTTAAAGTTACGAGTTGGATTATCTGAGTCGCACATTCCGTATTAGTTTTTAGGTTTGTCGACACGACAGTGCGTTATGACGATTTGTTACGACTGTTCTGTAATTAGGTAAAAAAGTTGGTATAATGCAATATTTATATCTGCGTTTTGTTTGTTTGTGCACATTGTTTTTTTAAAATAATGATCGTTCATTCGTCAGGTCTGGAATTTGCGGCCTGAGCATTCAGAGGGCGCCTTCGACCACCCATTCAACTCCAAGAGTAACGCCGCATCCACCCTCCGTTTCGCCCATTTCAGATGACGTAGTGCGTATTCACGTGACTTATAACCCACTATCTGCTAGTCCTTCATATTTGCAACCCGTCAGCCCTGCCAAGTACAAATTCTCGGAAGAGCATCACAAACCGGTCTCTCTCGGATTTTACAGCAACGGCGCCAACAATATTCCATCTGACAACAGAATCCGGATACAAGTACCGTCAGAGGAATTGCTCACTCCAGTAGTAGATTCTGGTAGAATTATAACCCAACGTTAGGTTGAATCTCATTCAGAATTATACAATCTTAAATAAACACTTTGACTTATATTTTTATGATTTTTATATAAATATGACATAGTTAATTAACCATTATAACTAAATAATAGGATAATTTATAAAATTTATAATATAAATAGGGTATTTTACTGCCTAAGTTATATGAGTTACTTTTTATGAGCTGTCAAGACGAAAATTTACTATTGAAAATTTACTGAGTACTGTCCACTACTGTCTCTGTGACGTCATCATTTTTAGTAAACATACATACATACATACCCATGCTCACGCCTTTTTCCCGAAGGGGTAGGCAGAGACAATAGAACTGCTACGATCCTGGCATACCTCTCGCGCCTTTTCCACATCCATCAATCGGTTCATACATGCTCGTCGGTTTCGGGTAGGTACTCTTTATTTGGCTTTTCTTCAATACATCGCCGATCTGTTCGATTTAAGTACGCCTAGGTAGTACTCAATTGCATTACTTTTTTTATTGTTTTATTATTTAGAAATCCATTTTTAAAGGTGTGTTGGGATAAGCTTTTTAAGTAATGCTTACACGCAATTTAATTTCAATACATTATACGTAAAATACCCTATTGAATAGGTATTGTATAAACTCAACTACCAAATATGTCATATATTTATATATTGCATATAATCTATATGCAATGTTCTGCAACCAAAAAATATTGTACCAAAAGCTTGACTTTAATTTAGCCAATTCTAATAGGTACCTACTAGGTATAATATTTTGTTGATTCTGTGTGTTATGGCGGGCTACTAGCAAATGTAAAACATCTTCGGAGAATACTTAATGTTACCAATATTTTTTTAAATGTGTTTATTATATTTTTCAGTTTTACCAAGAACATGGCTCTCCATTTCGCAAAGGAATTTCTATAAACTTTTGTTTAAACATTTGAATATTTCATTTAATCAACGAATTCCATTCGGTATGTAGTGTTAAGTAATTAAAATCCCACAAAAACATTATCATGTAAAATGTTGTTAAGGCGAGATCATAATGGCTCGCACTTTCAAAAAGTTATCAGATTTCATGTAGAGCCAAGCTTCTAACTCTACAAGCCCTAACTTCAGAAACTCTACACCTTAGTCAAAATATGTGGCTTTGCCGTTTCGTTCGTGTTGTCCGTTCGTCTGTCTGTCAATACCCTTTATCTCGGGAACGCGTGGAAGTATCGAGTTACAATTAAAACCATATACTCAAGTCTACAGTCCCTTGAAGCTGTGAAAAAAATCGAACTTCCAAGTTAACTTAAAAAAGTTACGGCCGTTTATGCCGCAAAAAACGTACATTTTGATACTCTCAAGGGAATCAAAATTCAAAGGGTACTTTCCGTTGACCTAGAACTATGAAATTTATCGTCTTATACTACAAATACAGGGAAAAATCTGAAAAGTATACATTTGTAATGAAATCTCAAATATTATAGTCTTTATTTAAAGCACATACGTAATCAATCATCGATGTATATATCCTTGCGGTTTCACTAGCGTAGTTCCCGTTCCCGCGAGAATACGGGGATAAAATATAAGCCTATGTTACCTACTCCTTGATAATGTAGCTTTCCTTCGGTGAAATAATTTTTAAAATCGGTTTAGTGCTATATGCGTAAAAGCGTAACAAACAAACAAAGTCACTTTTGCATTTAATAGTAAGTTAGGATGTACCTACAAATTTGTACGGAACCCTCAAAGGGCGAGTCCGACTCGCACTTGGCCGGTTTTTTTCTTTGTTGGTTTACTGTTCATAATCACATTAGACAATGACGAAGCGCTTCGAGAAAAATTAGGTAGTGCCCTTGCGCTTCGCTTGGCTCGTCTTGGCGACCCCAGTCTTAAAAACAATCTACTCGGGAAGTCAATAAGATAGGCTAAATAATTTCATAATTTTTTATGTATATTCGTACAAAAAATAATTTATTTGATGTTTAATTTTTGACCTTTGAATGTGTTTCAAAAACTTCTCTCACGTCTTACCTCTCTTATTGGAGGCAGTTTCGGAACGCAAGCGAACTTTATGATGTAATTTAGAGGTGAAATGAAAGTCAAGTTGTTTCTGGTACTATTTTTTTATAAAATAAACATTATCATATTATAGTCTAAGAGGTATATGCCCGTCCAGTAACACCCCTTACTGTCACTGGTTGGGAGAAATATTCATCATCGAGTAAGTTTACTATAATAGTGTCACTGGTTGTGATAAATTAATTCACATCGGGTAACACTGTAACTCGATGAAACATTTTATTACCATCCAGAAACACTAGCTCGTTTTATTTAATATAGGTTCCATTCAGAAACACTAGCTCGTTATAGGTAACTTATTTTTTGTCAACTGTGTTACTACTGGGCGGGATGAAATAAGATATATAAAAACTATGCCATTTATAGCTCTGAGTCTGAAGTGATTATTAAATTTTCAATAAAACGAGCTGGTGTTTCTGGATTTTAATAAAATGTTTCATCGAGTAACAGTGTTACCCGATGTGAATTAATTTATCCAAACCAGTGACACTGTTACTCGATAACGAATATTTTTCCCAACCAGTTAAGCTGGAAACAAATTATCGGACGCGGCTGATGGACGCGTTCTAACGCCTATTCCCACAGAACACTGTATGGGTTCGGTAACAGTTTACATTTTTCTTTTTTACTGATACTACTGCTGACTGAATGCTGTAAATGGGAAATCCGATAAAATGCGTACGATGGACATTTTTGGATGTCCTCAAGAAGTCGCTTTAAGCTTCAGTAAAAGTGCACTATCAGTTTTCTGTCGATTACCAAGTAACATTATGATAAGAAAGTGTTGAAGACACTGTATTTTTGTGTTCTGATAAAACTCTTTTCTCTTTCGATATCCCCATAAGACAAAGGGTCACTAGGTATTTTTGAGCCGCTGCTTAGACATCTCGAAGCCACAGTTGCCACAACCGAGATCGTTGAGGTTGTACTGATGTGACATTGAGCCATGTGTAAGCACATCTAGCATCAGTAACCTGAGATGTGGTAAAAAAAAAATCCCACTCCTCCTACCAATCCGAGTTCCGATCGGAGGACAGGGAAAAACCTTGATGTTTCCACTTTTTTATTATTATAGATATAGATTAAATTTGAAGTCTTGCATTGTGTTAAGATATTTAAAAAAATCAGTTTCATTGATAAAAGAAACAATTTTTTATTTGTTAGTACAGGTACCTACTTATAATAAGCGCCTTGAGATTTTAATGCTTTAGGTTTTATTCTTATGACCGCCACGCCACGCCACCACCTAAGAGCGTTTCCACATTATCCAAACCGATATAGGAGTCTGATGCCGATACGATATCTGGGCAAGTAAAATCTATAAAATATGTACCTACCTTTCACATTGTCCGCTCCGATATCGGTTATCGGATCGGACACCGACATGGTCTTTTGCGTCTCAAATAGGTAAAGAGCAAATAAAGTTGTCTATTATACTCTGCCAGGATGGACCTGCCCTAAAGGTATCCAGAAAATGGCCGAATCGTAACGACTTTGTCGGAAATATGTAAAACAGTAGATGTCGGCTATCGGCTATCGTCAGCCGACTCCGATATCGGATCGGATAATGTGAAAAGGCTCTAAGAATGAAACAATTTTACACGCGCATTTGTATTGCATTACGGCTCATGAACTGATGCTAATACTCTGATTTCATGTTTAAATAACATGGATTCTTAGCCCATTCTCAAAGGTGATATTCTGATACGGTACTAGGATTTTTTTCACTTTAATATACCTACTACACTTCTTGAGACAGTATACAGTTTTAACCTCTTAGACCATGAATTACACACACAATAGATTTTTAATTGGAACCGGCGGTTCTTAACTGATTATGGATTAATTTAACGGAAATATTGTTAAAAAAAAATATTTAAATATGATAGTACTAGTATTTATGACCGCAGTATAGCTCATCTACACTTCCACACTAATACTATAAAGAGGTAAGATTTGTATTTTTGTATGTTTGTTACGAATAAACACAAAAACTACTGGACCGATTTCAAAAATTCCTTCACCTAAATTATCCCTGAGTAACATAGGCTATATCTATGAGGGGAAAAAAAAGTAAGGAACCTTACTAAAGCTTCGATAATGTAACCAGAGGTGTAAAAAATGTAACCATAAAATGAGTTTCATCGCATACGCTGGGAAAACTATTGATTATAGAACAAACAAATGTTCTACAATATTGAAGAACATATAAATATCTACAAAAAACTTCGCGATAGGATAATATGTCTACTATTGTAGTTATGTCACTATAACGGGTTTATCCACCTAGTTATACTATTAGTTATACGATATAACAAGATGGACACAAATAATCCAGATAGTTATACTGCTCAGTATAACTAATTGAAACCGATTTATTTGAGTTGGATTCGTCCATTTAGTTATACCTAGGTATCCGTAAATAAACAATCAGTTAATTAACTCCTTTTTTACATTTTACAAGTTAATATAATTGCCGACCAAGATCAGAGCATCTTATCCATACCTTTATAGTAATCTTTATCCAAATAAATCATTTCATATTCAATACTGTTTCAATACCTGTAGATTACTTTTTGAATTATGCAAATCCGACATTCCTTTCAAAAGATATTACAAATTTAATTAACTAATAGAAAAATAAACGCCGCCGCGCCCTTAGCCGTCGCCAGTATATTGCGCTCCGCGCAGCGCAGATGGTAACGAGGAAATATAGGATAAAAGTATACTTTTTATAGCCTACTAGAGACCCGCCCCGGCTTCGCACGGGTGCAATGCTGAATTTTCTTTGCTATAAACCTTACGGAACCAGAGACCTTTCCAACGAATGCAAAACGGTGGAAATCGGTCCGGCCGTTCTGGAGTTATATCGTCAGGAAGGAAAACCCGACTTATTTTTATATAGTAGACTAGCGACCCGCCCCGGCTTCGCACGGGTGCAATGCTGAATTTTCTTTGCTATAAACCTTGCGGAGCCTGAGACCTTTCCAACGAATGCAAAACCATGGAAATCGGTTCGTCAGTTCTGGAGTTAAATCGTCAGGAAGGAAAATCCGACTTATTTTTATATAGTAGATATATTGTCCCATTGCTGAGCAAAGGTCTCTCCTCCCTCCCTCCCCTTATCCCTATCCTTTGCCTCCTCAAGCCATGTCCTCGAGAAGGCGTCCAGTTCAGTCCCGCAGACCTCGAAGGACATATAAAGTTTAATAACCAAAATATAAATAGCAGTGATAGCCCGTGGCGAAAAGCCCGCTTTTCATTTGTGAGGCTCGGGTTCGAATCTTGGCATGTAAAAAAATCAAAATATTCCTCCTATCTACCAATATATTATTAAAAAATACTACCTATATTTATTAAAACTACGTAATGTCTATGGGAATATTAACATTAGCCAATGATATTCTACATTGTATGGGAAATCCATATTAGCCTCGTTGATTCGACATTCACAGATAAACAAACGGTCACGTTCAATGTTCCGAATAATTACACGTAGCGGGCCCTTGGTCCTGAAGAGATATGGTTGGTATACAGGGTGATTTTTTCAAGTGGGAGTGAATCAGAAAAGAAGAAGAATTAATCAGAAACTATGAGGAATAGCCAAAAGTAGATACTTACTCAAAGGAGTTTCGGGACCTATTTCGATGAAAACTAAACTTTAGATTTTTGAAAAATCTGTATTCCTAGCCAGGAATCGAACACCTTGATTTTGGAAAAAAGACATACCTACACTGTATTTATTTGATAGTGTTGCTAATAAAGATCGAACTCTGGTAAGAAATGTAATAAGTACGGTAAACTTGAGGAAAGAGCTCATTTTTAACGACAATACTTTTTTATTTTTCTTACTTTATTCACCTAAGCCTTACCTAATTAATTGTTCAAAATGATGGCCATTGTTTTTAAGATATAGCTCGATCCGAGTCTCAAGGATTGTACTGTATTCAGCATTACCATATTAAAAATATTCAGCATAATTTCGGACAAAGTACAGGTGATGCAGGTATTTTATTTATTTATTTTATTTATTTACTTTTGGGAAAACTTACAGCTAAGTATACAAAAAATATAGGCAACAAGGATAACAACTATAAGCTAATTACAAGTTTCCAGTATGAATTAAATCATTACCTACTATAAATACTATTATGTATGTACCTACTTAGTTACTTACTAAAAACCTACTTATAAATTAGCACTACAATAATTTCTATATAATTTCCGGACTCACTAGCTGTTTCATAAGCCTTCGCTGGTTTTTACAGCTCTTAGATTATCTATATATATAAAATGATAAACTGACTGACTGATTGGTGATGTATCAACGCACAGCCTAAACGGCTGGGTCTAGAGACTTGAAATTTTGCACATAGATAGCTTATACAGTGTACATCCACTAAGAAAGGATTTTGCAAAAATCAACCCCTAGGGGGTGAAATAAATGCGCGCGAGCGAAGCCGCGGGTAAAACCTAGTAATTTATAAAACTCAGCTATTCTGATGTCAGGTAGACTGGACGTTACCTCCTACTTTCGAGTCAAGTACTCAGAGTTTCCCAAAATGTGTTGCGTTATACTCGTATTTGCTACATACTTATTTTTTAAAACTAATAAATGCTACATCTTTTTATTTAATGTAATACAACTAAAATACATGAATGAAGTAAATTTGTAGCAATTATAGACGCAACACAACATTTTCCTTAAGTTTGCCGTATGTCATTTCTTGCCAGTTCGATCCTTATTAGCGACTATCGAATGATGTAATAATACTGAGTGTGTTCTTTTATTCAAAACCAAAGTGTTCGATTTCTGACTAGGAATATAGATTTAAAAAAAATCCAAACATGCAGTTTTATTTTTCTTTAAAATCGGGCCCGAGACTCCTTTGAGTACTTTTCGCTATTCCTCAGTTTATGATTTACCCATCCACGGCCATTTGAAAAATTCATTCTGTATACCTAATTACCTATTAGTCTAGGCAATAAAGGTTGACCCCCACATTAATTCCTCAGTCGATGAAACTTTGCAGGGATGTAGTATAGGATGAGACAATACTTGCATAAAAAAATAAAAAAAAAACAATGGCGAAGTTAGGTTTTTATACCTAAAAGTACAAATAGTCTAATAAATTCGACGGAGTAATTCCTCAGTCAAAAATAGTTTTACTAGATGACTTAATTCCTACATCATTATGTAGTACATGATAAAAATCCAAAACTTTGTCTAAGAACTATTACTTCCGGGACAAAATACCTATTATGGTCCGTCATTTCGGTGCGAAAATTGCTCCGTCAAATTTTATTTCTCCCATGTCCTTAAAATGTAGTCTGGAGTCAAGGGTAAGAAAATCCAAAAAAATATTCTTAAAAAAATATTTTGAGTATTGATAATTTGATAATTTCTGAAAATAATACCGAGACGGTTTTTTTTTTTGGATTTTCTTATTGTAAGTCCACAGCAACTATTAAATGACATTCCAGTTAAAAAAATGGACTGAGCAATTTTCCCGTGCAAGGTACATTAAAAAAACATATATGTCTGAGTTTTGTTGTTTCTACCAGGAGATTTTGGATATTATTATTTCGTATATAGCTTTCTTAACACACATGAATATTGCTGGCGAAGAAACTTTTGACTGAGCATTTTTCCCAACAAAGATAAGTATCAAATAAATAAAATGTTGGGGTCTTCATACAAAAATCCGCTTCATTGCCTGGACTATATAGTGCACTCACCCAAACTTATATTTGTACGAACTTGTATTGAAATTTGAAATAATTTGTACACCGTCGATTTTAGAGTTATTAAAAAACATTGAAAGTCTAGATGCAGCGGGGACCTCTATAAGTACCTACCTACACATTCAATCGTTTTTCTACTCAGGTCAAGTGTATTTAAACTTTTTGAAACTCCCTACTGCCTCGGGATAAAGGAGTGAGTTTATATTTTAATTATTAGATATTCATACGTTAGATATAATATTGTATTATTAACGATCGTTAGGTTGGTATGTAACTACCTACAAACCTTTATGCATAGACCAGTTTAAATAAAACTGGCCTGTGCTTTATGTTAGAGTATTTTTTTTTTTAAGTAGGTACCTAAGTATATTTATTTATTTGTTATGCATAAATAATTGAGGTCTCATATACTTTTATTGTATATTAGTTGACTGCTAGATTGTCCATAGCCATTTAAACGTCCAAGGGGACTAGATATATGGATTTAAATGAAATGAGTATTTGAGTGTACAAACTGAATTCTATTTGAGAACCCCATTATTGTGAAATTATCGTCTCCGTGTATGAAGTACTGTATGTATACTATTATTAGATAATTAAGTAGTAAGTAAATAAAATAGATATTTTTTCCTTGAAATTATTAATAAATTTAATTACTGACAGTGAGAATTGCAATAATGACAGTGAAACTGCTATGTGAGATATTTAGCCTTACAAGTTTACACGAATAAATGTTTGTTAATGTTAAAGAATACATTCATTATAGGTACGAATGTTGTTGACTATCTGATGGACCGGGTCCAGTATAAACACAGTAATATGAGTATGTAGAAATTATATCCTATTAAGAACTGATTCGACCGAGGATCCGGCCGTAGCTACCACCAGAATTCTGCTACCTCTTTACATACTTAGATAGATAATAAAAAATATTTGAAAAAAAAAACTGTAATTTTTTTAACGTGGTTTCTTTATAATTTATAGTAGCTTTTATCTTACTGATGAGTGGTGTAGTGACTGTTACACACACAGACAGATTAATACAGGGTGTTGGGGAAACGCTTCGCAAGCCAGGAAGTAAGTTGAAACTGTTATGCCTGGTTTGGGACAAAATAACTGTGTGAATTTTGTCCCACACTGTCATTATTATATTTTATATAGAAATTTTAAGTTAGAAAAAAAATTAATATCTCATTGTAATAAATGTAATAAAGATATCATAATTATTTCATTTCACATGATGTACAATTGAAATAAAAACAAAAAAACTTTTTTATTTTTGTATAGAATTATGTTAAGAATCACCAGAAAAACTACCTGTCTTCATTTTCGGAAGCGTTTCCCTAACATCCTGTATACTTAATGGCTCCTCGTCGAATAGTAAGGATCTATTAAAAATACATGATCATGCATATACCTACTAGATACCTATTTTTATATTATACTAACGATCAGCCCTCGCTTCGCTCTGGTTTATATTATATAGAAAACAGTCGTTTATCGCTCTTTTTATTAGTGAAAACTGCTCAAGGGCCATTGCGATCTATGCCTACAGACGCGACGGGCGGCAAGCGACTTATCATAATTTATCTCAAAATTCAAAGTTGTAATGAAAACATTGCTATGTAGGTATTAAATTATTTTTATTTTCAAGACTGTCTAGTAAATTTAAAGGGTCGGCACGAAAAATGAAGTTTTCGTATGCTATTAGTGTAGTTCTTTTTGGATGCATCTTTATAAAAGCTTTATACTTAGTTGAATTCTTAACGTGAATCAATATAAATAATATCAATAGTAGGAATGTCTGTTAATTGTTGCAGTACTTACATACCTAATTTGGTGCGCTGATCATAGAGAGAAACCAATTTGTATCGTAATTGTATGCATAGATTTGGTATTATATTATCTGAATTTAACGCATTAATTAAATTAATATGGCCGTCGAATTGTAGTTTTGCTAATGTTTTGGTACACATTAAAGGGGTATTCTATTGTAGTTATAAATTTGAATATTTTCTGGGAACGACAATAATAGTACATTATGGTACAAGTGAGTAAAGTTGGTGATTACCGCTGAGGCGCCATTGAGACCCGAGCCGTAGGCGAGGGTCATAAGAGAGCCGAGGACGGTAATCATCAATACACACGTGTATCATACGACGTTTTTCAACACACTTGTGAATAAATAATACTAAAAAATCATTTTAAAATAATCATTCGCAATGGCGGGGAAAATTAATTGGTTTTCCAATTTTTTATTTATATAATTTGGAAAAGGCAAAAGGATCTAGGCCCATACAGCCTCGTTTTCCTATGCGCTCGCATCTTACAATGGCGATCGGCCATGGACTAAAAAAATTAGGTTTCTTTTTCTTTGGTTTGTCGTGGATAGCGTTTTAGCCACGTACAAAATGGGGTATTTAAAGTTTTTACAGAGAAAACCAAAGTTATATTTGAGTGAAAGTTTTGTTTATTAAACACGTACAAGTTGAAATGATCTATTTAAATACGAAGTTGCATGAAATGAGCAAGCCATATTTGTGTATTAATTTATTAGTACGATTGAATACGATCTTTTTTGTATCGAAACTTTTTTAAGAACAAAGCAACTCGAGCAACAAAATTGAAAAAAAAAATCTATAACTCACTAGTGAATAATAGCAAACAAAAAGTCTCAGTTTGATTATAGGTGTCATTATGTGCCTAATTGCAGTGAAATTAGAGCCACTTTATGAGCAAGTGTGTTGAAAAATATATTTCAACACACTTGTAAAGAAAATAATACAAAAAAATCATTTTAAAAATCATTTTTTGCAATGGCGGGAAAAATTAATAAGTTTTCCTATGCGCGCGCATTAACAATGGCGATCAGCCATAGAATAAAATAATACATAAAAGAATGAGGTTTCTTTTTTTTTGGTTTGTCGCGGATAGCGTTTTAGCCACGTACAAAATGGGGAATTCAAAGTTTTTACAGAGAAAACAAAGAGTAATATTTGAGTGAAAGTTTTGTTTATTAAACACGTAGGTACAAGTTGAAATTATCTGTTTACATACGAAGTTGCATGAAATGAGCAAGCAATAGGTATATTAATTTATTTATTATCGAAACTTTTTAAAAAAAAATAGCAACTCTACCAATAAAATTGAAAAAAAAACCATAACTCACTTGTGAATAATAGCAATGAAAAAGTCACAGTTTGATTATAGGTGTCATTATGTACCTAATTGCAGTGAAATTAGAGCCACTTTATGAGCAAGTGTGTTGAAAAATATATTAATTTGGAATTTTATTTGCAGAGTTTAAATAATTCAACTAGTTATCTTTGATGGAACTAGACCGAAGTAACTATTCTCTAATCTGTGACTAGACGTCCAATTTATTTTAACAAATTACTGTGCCATTTCTAAATAAGATGATTGATACTTTATTATTTTTGTACCAATTTTGTATATTATGATTGACGTTCGTATTTAGCGTAGAATGTATGGTTTGTTGCTGTAAGAAGTTACTTTTTATGTAGATACTAAAACAACGATTACAATGTACCTAGTTTCCAAGTGTATCTGATCCTGTTCTGGCGTCTTGCTTAGATATCTAAAACACTATAAAATAGTCAATTTCAACAATTATTAGATATAAGATGTACTTTTTTAGAATCTATATGGGTCTTCACTTCTTTGTATTATGAAATGTGTGAAGTGCATTCTTGTCGCTACAGCACGTAGTTGCGTCAACTGTTCTAAGTAGGTACATTGTACACAACGTACTGGCACTATCACATGCCTACCTACTTAGATATTCAAACAATAATGAAATAATATCTTGATATTACCTATATCAGTAAGTGGTTAGAATAACAAATAAGAAATGTACCTATAATTTAACGATTGTTATTGCAAATTTTAGTTCATAATTACTAAGTATCATCGGTTGTAATACCTATTTTCATTTGCTCTAGCGAAGCCACTTAAGAAAACATTGTATAAACCTCTGTTCTTTAAAATGCAAATGTTGTTACTTTTTGTAGATAATTGGATAAGGTATCAAAATAATATACTTACTTACTTATAAATTGCGTGGAATGTCCATGTATTGAAAAAGAGTGTAATTTAATTGACAGCCTACTTAATTCCAATCCATAAAATGCGTACCACCGTATCACACAACAATCCTTACAGACACTTCCTGACCAACAAAGTGGTCAGATCATGGAATAAGCTACCAGAAGCTAGAAGAAGTAGTCTCAGCACCCAATGTTAATCAATTTAAAAATAAACTTGACAAATACCGATCCTGTAATAAGAAAGCTTGAGCCAGAACACCTGGATACAGGCGTTTATCAGTTGTAAACTGCTTGCCTGAGCAGAATTGTTCGCAAGTTTCTTTCATTAGATAATTACAGTATCTCATCCAACTCAAACACACATCCACCGTCCACTCACTCTCGGCACCCAACACTTATCCATAATTGATGATCTATTTTTGTTTGGCCAAACCGCAAAAATGGCAGCAATAGGAGAAAAGAAAATAAAATAAAAATGTTACGCCTTTTATCTATGTCTAGCGGTTCTGCGCGGTTTCACCCGCGTAGTTCCCGTTCCCGTGGGAATACGGGAATAAAATATAGCCTATGTTACTCAGGGATATTCTAGCTTTCCATTAGTGAAAGAATTTTTAAAATCGGTCTAGTAGTTTTTGAGTTTATTCGTAACAAAGATACAAACATATAAAAATACAAATCTTTTCTCTTTATAATATTAGTAGGTATAGAGGTATAGATAAATATGTACCTACACTACCTACGTAAGCTTTTAAAAAAACTCATTGGTAACAATACCAAGATTGGAACAAGAGCCTCACTGATTATTATCATGAGGATGATTATTTATCAATTTATCATCAACTAAAATATACACTAGACTCCAAAATTAACGGGTCATTTAGAAAAACCGCGATATCTCCCAAAGTTATTTACTTACATAGATCCCTATTATTATTATACCTAGTCTTGCCATAAATACTGAAACAAAGAAAAAAAATTTTTTTATTGCAAATAACATTTATTATTTTTACAGTGTTTTACTTTAATACATAAATATAAAACACTTTAAAATATAAAAAGCTTATTCGAAATGGTCTCCATTGGCTGCAATACAGTCCTTTAAACGTTGAGGCCAGTTATCAATAGAAGCACGCGCTCTTTCCATGGGAAAATTCTTCACTGCCAATCGTACGGATTGGTTTAGGGACTCCAAATTATCATGGCGTTTAGAGCAAGCCGTACTCTCTAAAACTGACCATAAATCATAATCCAGCGGATTAAGATCGGGACTAGACTGCGGCCAGTCTTCAGCTCTGATGAAGTCCGAAACGTCCGTTTCCAACCAAGACTGCGTAGACCGAGCTTTATGACCTGGCGCCGAGTCTTGCTGGAAGGACCATTCTTGGTTATTGAACATGGTGTTGTTAAGGGGCTTCACTACCTTCTCAAGAATGGTATCTTGATACACTTGTGCCGTTGTTTTGATACCTTTTTCACAAAAGTATGGCTCAGTAACTCCTTCATAGCTAATACCCCACCAAACCATCACTGAAGTCAGATAGTGCCCACGTTGCACTCTGTCGACTTATTGGGAAGCTTCCTTAGAGCTTTGAGCATAAATACGGTCATTTTGTTTGTTAAAATGTTGCTCAATTGTAAAAAAAACCTCATCCGTAAAAAAAATTTTTTGTGACTTCCCTTTGCGTACCGCTTCAGTAGTTGTTTCGATTTTACCACCCTATTCTTTTTTAAATTATCAGTTAAGAAATGACCAGTACGTTTCTTGTAGGCTGCAAGTACTAAGTCATCTTTTAAAATACGCGACATGGGTCTAGGTGCTATCTTCATCTCCCGAGATACAATCTTTTACTTTCGGACAGGATTTCTTCGAATTCTTTCCCTTACTGCTTTGACCACCTTTTTCGTACGAACACTACATGGACGGCCAGATCTTTTTCTGTCACAAACAGAGGAGGTCTCATTGTACCCATTAATAGCCCGGTACACAAACATTTTACTAATATCAAGCGTATGGAGAGTTTTAAAAAATACATTTGGCTCATATCTACTTTGTGTAATGCAATCACAGCGATTTGGTTCTCTTTATCACCCCACTCTATTTAAATATCGCAAAATATTGTACAATGTATTGGCGCCAAAATGAGAAAACCCAATGAACAATCATATAAAAATCACAGATTCAAAATTCAAATATACCATTTTGTTTATTTTTAACTGTAACAGTATTTATGGCCAGACTAAGTACATATCAAATTTTCTCGCTTCTGTTTCAAACCGAGCTGTCATCATAAAAAGTATTTTTTGCTGGTCACAATATTTTGTGCATCAACCATGCACCAAAATGTCGTTATCTACTGAAGAATGTACACGAATTATCACCACACACTTGTACCACAAGAAGGAAGGAGTCAGCGGAGTGCTGCTAGAACAGTAGGTGTATCTTTATCCACGGTCCAAAGAGTACTCCAGCGATTTCAAGAGACCGGCATGAATATCAGGAAACCAGGGAATGGCAGGCCAAGGTGTACAACTACACGAAAGACCGATTCATCGTGAGCACTATGTTAAGAAAAGGACATCTCACGGCTGTTCAGGTCCGAAATAGCCTTCAAGAAATTCACGACAACAATGTAAGAGTCGCGACACATATGTATGTTGTTCACCGAACCATCGGCGCTGTACGTTCCGCAGATGTGGTGCGACCCTAAGCTCTGACACGATCCGGCGGCGACTTCGGGAAGCTGATACGATATAAAGCCTTATAGGCCAGCAAATGGCCCTAAATTTCTCAGAGAACATCGAGTTGCCAGGTTGCGGTTTGCTCGAGAACACGTCCGACAGATGAAGATTGGTCCAGGGTTATGTTTTCCGATGAGTCAAGATTTTATTTATTCGCACACATGGGAGACGAAGAGTAGGTATATAGGCGACCAAACGAACGTTATCGTCAAGCGTGTTTTGAGGAAAAGGTGCCATTCGGTGGAGAATCAATAATTTAGTGTGGGTTGGGATATCTTCAGAGGATCGTACGGAGTTAGTAATTATAGAAAACGGTTCTCTGACAGCTCCCAGATATGTAGAGGAGATTTCAAATGAGCATATATGCTGGTCCTTGCTTCGTGATTTTCCCGCTTTTCTGTTGAAATTTTTCCTGAATTTTCTTTGCTATAAACCTCATGGAGACCTTTCCCACGAATGCAAAACCGTGGAAATCGGTTCGTGCGTTCCGGAGTTATAGCGTCAGGAAGGAAAACCCGACTTATTTTTATATATGTAGTAGATGCTATAAACCTCACGGAGCCCGAGACCTTTCCAACGAATGCAAAACCGTGGAAATCGGTTCGTGCGTTCTGGAGTTATAGCGTCAGGAAGGAAAACCCGACTTATTTTTATATATGTAAGTAGACTACAGTTTCACTAGTTTGTGTTGTGTAGTTAAGAAACTATCACACTTTTTATAAGCGACCCGGAACTTTTGCGGCACAGTGTAGGTACAAGCTAACGTACTAAATATATTCAATATTAACAAAACACATAAGTAGTTAAGTACACAAGTTTACAAGCTTTTACTATTATTATTTAGTTTCACCTGGCCCGATGTTTGTCATCAAATCTTGCAAATTAAATTTCATCCACTTGCCGGTTACCGATTGAGCTGAAATTTTGCATACAGGTGTAAATCGCGTGACAATGCAATATTATGATGACATGGTGCTGATCTGATGATGGAGCTGGAAGGTGGCCATAGGAAGTAATAGGAACTTCGCTATGAAACGACACAACCTCATCGAGTTTGGGTCGTTTGAATCGTCTTGACGAGTAGTTTGTCTTTCAATGGTAACCAGGGTCTGATGATGGAGTTAGACGGTGGTCATAGGAACTTAGTAAAGAATCGTCGCAGCCACATCGAGTCTCGGTTCGTTTGATTCGTCTCGAGGAGTACTTTGGTGCTAGATGGTAACCAGGGTCTGATGATGGAGCTGGTATGGCCATAGGAATTAAGTAGGTAAGTCTTTTGCTTTTATCTAAGGCCCCGAGTGATACACACTATTTTTCATCACTAAGTACCTAACTATGAGAAAGTAGTACCTACCTACTCAAAACTCGGGTGTGAAACTTAATCTCAAAAATGTAATTTAATTATTAAGAGAGTGCTTGTGGCACGAACTTTTGTAGGAATTTTCCGTTAAAACTTGACTCTTCTGGGTTGCTTTAGGAGGACACATTAGGTACACTATCTAGGTACATCTACACTTCGACACTTACCTATATTATAAAGAGGAAATACTTATTTGTATTTTTGTTACGAATAAATCCAATTGAGCAGTGATAGCCCAGACGGTTAAAGAGCCGGCCGAAAATCAGTAAGGCTCAGGTTCGAATCTTGGCATGTACTTACCAATGAGTTTTTCAAAAAACTTACGTACATTTATCACTAGCTCGACGGTGAAGGAAAACATCGTGAGGAAACCTGCAGGTCTCAGAATTAATTCTGAGACATGTGTAAGTAGACCCAGTCCGGCGATGGGCTCACCACCTATTATGTTTAGGGGTCCAATCTTTGGGTCCAATATATCTCGTGAAATGTGGGTATATCCAGTAATGGAATACCTCTGCCTACCCCCTCGGGGATGAAAGGCGTGAGATTATATTATTATTATTATTATACATCCAAAAACAACTGGACCGATTTCAAAAATTCTTTTAGTTACCATTAGAATGCTATATTACAAAAAAGCAATAAAGTAGGTACATTTATTATGTAGTTGATATTACCTACTATATGATGGGTACTGAGAAAGCGGCGGCTGGTAGGTACCTACCTACTACATTGCCTGTGGCAGCCGAGACTAGGTAAATCCGCCACTGCAGAGGCGTGCTGCAGGGGCGTGCTACGATGACCTCACTACCAGAGTTCTTAAAAGTTCAAAGAAAAGCATACCCCACTGTACGTATAATATATGGTCAAAAATATTATATTAAATGGTTCGTCTATTAAAATTGTATGTATTATTGTTCATTTTAAATCTCTTTGGCTTAGCGCTATAATATAATGTCGTTGCATTTAAGGGCTTCTCAGTACCTACCTATAGTCTATTTCACACCAAATGGGTTCGGTGACAGTTCACTGTTGACAATTGAAGTGATGTGTCCCAATGAAATCCAATCGATTTTTCTAAAATTTCGAGTAAGTTTGTAAAGGAAATGGAATCGATTTTATACTTTATTGATAGAATGATTTTTCAAGTTTACTTTTTATTGAATATGTTTAAATTTCACAGGTTGTATATAAGGGAAAAACATGGTAAAATAAAAAAAAGTGTCTTAGACTTTTTGATGCAATACGAAAATAATCATACATTATCGAATCTACAAATCACTGCACACTTTCACAGACCCCTGCCACATAATACACTATTTTAAGCCCAAAAGATACAACAAAATGAAAATTTTACAAAAACATTGCACCTTTTTTCGGATTCCCGCCAAAAAGCTTCGATTCATCGATTTAATGTAGATTAAGTTGTGTCAATCCCTATGAGTAAAAGTTCCGTTCCACGTAATACGTATTTTTAGGATATCTTATTTATCTATTGTTTTTTATATCTTTCTTGATTTCTAGTCTGAGATTTTACTTTAGAATTTTAGAGGCGACAATTATTGTATTTTAGCAATGACATAATAATAAATTATTCATTATTTTTGGAACCATCTATTTTTCTTACTAGAAAGTTGTATGCGTAAAAAGGAAAAATGTGAACTGTCACCGAACCCATTTGGTGCGAAATACACTATAGTTAAGTATAAATTAACGCTACTAACAACAAGACACAGTACTTACCATTAAAAACCCTAAAAATTTAAAATGTTATTAGTTAAATCATTTCTTTTTTAATAAATTGTGGGACACATTTCACACACGGATAGTCAGTCCCAAACTAGGCAGAGCCTGTACTATGGGTACTAAACAGCTGATAAACATAGGTAGGTACCTAAATTACGAGTGTATAGGTTGTACAACCAATTTAGCTAAATTGGTTGTACAACCTATACACTCGTAATTTATATATTATAGCATGATTATAGCTGACCCGACAGACGGTGTCCTGTAAAAATGTGACTTCACATAAACCATCTGCTAAATAGTCCGAATAAAGCCTAAAAATTTGGTTTGGATAGGTGAGCCCGTTCTTGAGTTATAAAATAACGACGAAAAATTCACACTTGTGAATAATAGCAATGAAAAAGTCACAGTTTGACACACATACAGATGTCATTATGTGCCTAATTGCAGTGAAATTACAGCCACTCAAAGAGATTAAAATATAGAATGTGAATGACTAAGTATATTTCTTCATACTAACTGACATGACGCTTGGAGCTTCAAACATGCATGCTTCAAAGTTTTTTATGAAAATATTCTCTATGTCTCTTTGCAGCCACTTTATGAGCAAGTGTGTTTAAAAAAATATATTTTATACTTAGTCTTAATACTTTCATAGCACATAACTATAAAAGTAAGTGGGTAGGTATTTATAAAAAATATGTTCAAAATTATGCTAAAAATATATATTTTAACTTTTTGCTTTTAGCAGCTCGTGTCTAGCCCTCGTAGAGTGTTTGTAATGATCACACTAGTTAATCAAATGTATGACCGCCCAATGACTTACCTTACCTATTATATCACAAGCGTCTCCCGTTTTTCGGAAGGTAGGTAGGTAGGTACCTACCTATGTTAAACAGTCGACCCGGTTTTCGTTGTGTTTGCGTATTATTTAAGGCGGATACCCTGGGGTGGCATGCAAAACTCGGACAGTTAGATGATCTCATGCTTTTGCTTAATACTTACCATTCCCAGTCCATAGGTGGCCACGTGTCAGAGATGGTCCATGCTAACTCCTGTGTGAGGAAATTTTATACCCTTAGCTCAGGAGTGGGACCCGTAACAGGGTAGATGATGTTATGTTTGCTTATAACTAAAATCATATCTAAATAGGTAGGTATACCTACCTAATGAAGTCGCCAGTGTGGTGAACGGTCATAAAAACCAAGCAATGACCCAAAAAGTTATACTTTGTAACGTCAATAGTCTAATAACAAATGACTCGAGACTCGTCCATGGAGATTCACTAAATGTAAACAGCAGCCCATCTCCCCCTACCTACCTACCTACCGCGAGAAGAACCAGTAACAAACTTAAGAACAGCTCTTTTTAAAGTCATAATGTTTAGCTATGTAGACAAATTTCTTGAACCTTGATTTTCGATGCTATACTCTAAATGTACCAAGTCACATTCCATTTCCGTGTACTCTTGGCCAAAAACTTTAGTTTATAGTAAGTTATTTTATTTAATTGGAATAAGTGTATCTACAGATTTATTCAGATAACTACTTTATCTTTCATACCTAATCCAAGTACCTAAATAATTGCAGTCGTAGCGATTTCTTTTTTGAGCGCAGCTTCAGCAGCACGGGAGTTCAATATCACAGGAACTTTCTACAAAACGATGAAATGTATTAAAATTTGATGTTTTATAATAATATATATTTACTAATGTTTTTATCACATACAGTGCTATTTAAATGTAAAATAATTCAAATATTTTAAGTTACAATTATAATATAATATATAGGCTTAGGGAAACTGTCGCACAAAAGAATAAATATACTTAGATAAATCCTTCGCTTCATTCAGGATTTTTACTATAACATCGTAACTCAGAATACCTATATACCTAGGTACTTCATTTCGCTCAGAATTCAATGGTAGCAAAATGACGTAGAAGCGACGGCCAATTAAGGTCCATCTTGAAATAGATGACGTCAAAATTTGACGTCTGTAGGATCTTATAGCGACGTGGATTTGTCTTATCCCAATGACGTCTTATCGAGTAGTTGGTGACACGTCACACCATAAACGTCTGTGACACGTCACACCATAAACGTCTGTGACACGTCACACCATAAACGTCTGTGACACGTCACATCATAAACGTCTGCGATACGTCATACCATAAATGTCTGTGACACGTCACACCATAAACGTCTGTGACACGTCACACCATAAACGTCTGTGACACGTCTATGGAGGAGCGGAGGTGGAATGCTCCTCATGCGATGAGCCTGCAGGACCAGATAGCACGGTGCGTCGGCTGCGTATGGACCTGATTGGACGGATTCTGGCTTGCTGTGCGACTGCTGCTGCTGCTGACCTTGAGTGAGGGTTGTTGTGGGTGTGATGAGTGATGACGATGTGATGATGCTTCTGAAGTTTGCGCTGAAGTCCAGGTGTTGAGGGGTCACCAGTATGGAGGAGCGGAGGTGGAATGCTCCTCCATCGTGAAAAGGAAGATCTTCCGCAAGGCGAGGTGATCGTGCCTGGGGACCGCGGTCCAACGGTTGATGTTGGACAGTTGTATTTATACAAACTCATTAGAAAACTCCGATAGCGCGGTTTAGAACTCGGCCGTCTATTGGCGCGTTCTATGTAGTGTCGCTACACGTCATGCCATAAACGTCAGTAGAACGTCTCATGTAAGTGTCGGTAGGACGTCTTCTTGAAACTAAGATTGGACTATCAGAATGACCTTAAAATGACGCCTGCCTGATGGCATCAATAAATTAAAAACAATCTAATTTAAACGAGTTTTTCCCAGTTTTAACCAGTTCAAGCTTATTCAATTTATAATAATTATTTTTTAATGTTATGATAGAATTCATTCTTCTGGTGCACAGGACAGCACTCACAAGCAACTGAGGGCTGAATTTAACTAATATAAGTAGAACTCCTATTAATTGAAAATTGTATAAAGTGTAGGTACCTAGTTCAAGTTGTGTTGGTTATCGGATTAACTTTTTAGAAAATTAATCATCCTACGTTACATTTTTTACTAGCATCACAGACTAACTTATACAATTCATTCGGTTACTCGAACGGTAATGGTTGGTTTTACAGTATTCTATATTTTTTCGGATGTTTCCAGAATGATCTGTTGCGTACGTCATAAAGACGTTTACAGATTCATGTTCTAGAAACGTTCTTTTCTGGTCCTAACCAAAGGATCCAAAAGATGTCATGTAAGTACGTCGTTGGTACGTGCACCAAAGACTGTATCTGGAATAACTTGTTGCCGTCGACAACCGTACGTCAGTAGGACATACCTACATCCACGACCGTCGCCGGACTGACCTTATAATGACTGGTAAAAGACGTCATTTTAAGGTTGGCGTCTGAAATTGCTACCTGGATATATGCTGCCCGTGACCCTTGGTGCTCAATCTACTATTAGTACAACCTATTCTCATTTAATAAGAATAAAAACGATCAAGCCGTTTTAGAGAAGTGCAACTACAAACAGAAACATTCAGAGATTTTTATATATCTATTAGAAGAAGATTCTTATAAAAATCTCTCTCATCTCATCATCTTTATAAAAATCTAATAATTAGAAGATATATAATAAATATAATCTCACGCCTTTTTATCCCCGAGGGGGTAGGCAGAGGTATTCCATTACTGGACGTACCCACATTTCACGAGATATATTGGACCCCTAAACGTGATAGGTGGTGAGCCCATCGCCGGACCGGGTCTGTTTACACATGTCTCAGAATTAATTCTGATTAATTAGAAGATGTAGTAAATATACCTACCCAAAAATCGTTTAAACAGGTCCATAACACCCCCAAAACTGTTTTTAGGGTTCCGTATCCAAAGGGTGAAACGGGACCCATTACTACGACTCCGCTGTCCGTCCGTCTGTTACCAGCCTGTATCTCATGAACATAGTATTTATTTTTTTACGATTATTATAATTAACATTAATAATAAAGTAACATGACTCATTAAAGTAAGTAGAGTCATGTGGGCTCTATAATATTGCATTTTTCGATACAACAACTATAATCTCTTTAAAAAAAGTAAATTTACCAACTTCGTCAACGAATATCTTAAAAACTACTGAACCGAATTCGATGCGATTTTCAATTTTAGATTCAAAATATATTTGCTTATTATAAATAGTACAAACTATAGATTTTTTAATAAAAACAATAAAAATCATTTTTTTTTATTTAATATTTTTTTTGCTATGTAGTTATATTCAAATATTTTTGTTTTATTTTTTTTATTATAAAACATTAAAGTGGCGCCCTCTGGCGTCCTATGGGACGAAAGTTTCGCTGCTGCGGGTAAAATCGCTTATTTTAATCCCTACTACCACTGTGAAAAGCTTGCTTCCATCACAAAGTGCAGCTTTCCGATAAAAAGTCGCCATAACTCCTATGACTAATAGTTAGACAGTTGAAATTTTCACAGATAATGTATGTATTTCTGTTGATTGATGCTATAACAACAAATACGACAGGGTGTTATGTGACATTCAACTTGCAATATGTAAATAAATAAATAAATAGGTACTAAAACAGAATAAGCTTCCATACAACAAACGTGATTTTTTCGCCGTTTTTATACTAGCACTGTGGCTCGCACTCAACCGGTTTTTACACTATATTTCTAGCAATCATTCAGATAAAAATCTGACATTCGCCAATTTATATTAACCTAAGTAGGTAGAACATCTACGAATGTCAGATTTTTACGTTAATATAAATTGGCGAATTCAAAACATTTAGGGCCCCCTAAGTAGGTATTTTTATTAGTAGGTATGTAACTACTAATAAAACTATTTATATTAAAATAATAAAAATATTTAATATTGTAAAACTGTTTTGATAGACCTTTTCCTGATAATAAATGTTATTGTTATCACATGCGATGGCATTTAAAATGTACCTACTCTTTGCAAGTAATGATTCATAGTAAAAGTAAGTAAAATATCCTATTATCTACTTAGAATCATAAAATAAGTATATACTTAACAGTAAATGCATTATCAGCGTAACTACAGACGCGCAACATAACAATAATTATGAGTACCTATAAAGACAACTTTAAAATTTAACCAGTATACTCAATCGCAGGAGGCATCTAGAGTAGGTAAATAGGAGGAAGGAATCCTATAATTTAATGGATACACGCTATCGATATCAAACATTAATTCATTTCACTAAGCGGAATGGCGCATTTTGGTACGATTCCCAACTAAACTATGAATATATAATTGTTTTGTACGCTGTTAAAATGCTAACATTTCTAAAATTTTACTGATTCTTAAAAGAACTGTCAATGTTTACATTTCGGACCGTCAAGTCGATTTTGCGTATGACAGTAAAAGTTAGGTATAAGGTACCTACATAAAATATAATTCATTGATTATATAAGAACCGTACGCACATTTGATCTTTATTTTACATTATAAATTTTATTTTAACACGAAAAATTTGTGTCGCTGAAGATATTAATAAGTAGGTACTTAAATTACTTATAAATATCAGTATTTTAAGTAAGTATTCTTAGGTGGACGGTCCCTAGAAAATATTAATGTATGTTTACTGTAAATAGTACCTATTCCATGGTTCTGTATTCAATTTCAACACACTATCATTTTATTATACCCATCTACTCAAATTCGGGAATGCAACTGAAATTTCCAGAAGAAATTTCTAATACTTTTTATCAATAAGTATAATAGTTCCTACCTACCTAGTTAATGCTTAGAATACTCTACACAACAAATACAATACACTTACAATCATAATAATTCGGAGATGGCATTGGTATTTCTGCAAAAATGTTGGTTATTTTCAATAATAAAGTACCACTGGATGTAGTGACGAAAACATTTGCCCCACCAGAAAAACAAATATATACCTATACATATATCCTTAAATTGGTCTAATGTACTTACATTAACAATGACAAAATCCTAAATCTCGATGAACTATCACACTTCAGGGGGCCAATTCTACTAAATGTCAACGGTCTTAATTGGATGACTATGACATATCAATGGTCAGACAATGGTGTTATTTTGACACTTTTCAGAGCAAATAACACCATCTACTGACCATGTCATTGTCATTGTCATCCAACTGTAACTGTAGTTGGCCCCCAGTTCATAATTCGATTTAAGCTCATGTTAAGTAACTTATAATTAACTGTAGTGGTTGATTATATCTTTAACAGCATCTTTGGTACCGAATATTAAGGCAAATATACCGAAAAGTACCACAAGAACATTCTTCCAAATTAAGTATTTGCAAGGCCCAAAGCCAATATCCCAAAAAGTGAAAATTTCAATAAAGGCAGGTGCTATGAGGCCGAGAATAGAGAAGCAGAACGCGCCGATGATACCCATGAAGGGTGCGATGGTGGGAACAGCTACTGCCAATAGAACGCAAACGGTGACCATGATAGTCCTCATGACATAATCGGCAAGGTCAGGCCGTTTTGTGAATTTGTCCTTGATGCATTTCCACATGATATCGACGCACACGAAGAATTGGAGTCCAAAGGTGCAATATACAGCAATAGCGATAGAGATTCTGACGACCTGAGCAGCACTGAAACAAGTAAGAAGGTTTAAAAAGATTCTAGATGTGTTGTAAATATATGTACGTGTGCCTATGTAAGTATTCTATCAGAACTTTATTCTGTATTGTAGCTTTTGATTGGTGAAAGAATTTTTAAAATCGGTCCAGTAGTTTTTGAGTTTATTCGTAACAAACATACAAAAATACAAATCTTCCCTCTTTATAATATTAGTGTAGATAGAGTAGAAGAAGTGTAGATGTATACGAGTATATGTTACGGAGGGACCAAGTTATAAATGAGGACATTATTTAAAATGCCCTGGCAGCTTGAATAATGACAAGTCAAATCGGGCCATGTGATAAATAATTAGTTAGTAATTCATTATTTATCTCAGTGTATCATCATTATGAATATTGCTTATTCATTAGCGGTCAATTTGATAATGTTGGTACATTTTGGCAGGGCGCGGAAGCAGGAACTGGGGATGTTTACGATTGCTAGTTTTAAATAATTTTCATTTGATGAAATTTTAATGCCAATTTTTTTTCCAAAGAGATTAAAATATAGTAGGGCCCTATAATCATAATCATATTCTAGTAACCGAATATTCGCGGCATATCTAGTTATGACACTTATTTATGACAAAGATATAAGAAGGTATACCTAGATACTTACATTTGAGTTTGATCTAGATTGAGTGTTATAGCATCTTTGACTTCGTCTCCGTAACGTAGATATCCCAGAAAGCCAAGGAGGACATATACCAAAGTTACACCAGACATGCCTTTGTTGAGAACTCCACAATATCCAAGCAGGGATCCTGGTGTTTTCATGGCATTTTCTAGCGGCATTACGACGCCAATAGCTTCTATTGCAAAGATGGTTAGAGAAAAGAATTCAGGCCATTCAACAGGTGGCTTGACCAGCGATATTTTGTTGAAATCGAGTCCTCCCGTCCCTACTAGATAGTAGAAGGTGATTCCCAGGCCTACGGCCATAAATACGTTTGCAACCATTGATACGGGGGCCAGGTATTTCAAGTTCCGAATCCATACCATAAAGATGAGTGGTAATAGAAGAGCAATAATAAATATTCTTATTTCAACGTCTTCTGATTTCATATCCATGTAATGTGCGACGACCTAAAACAATTTTGGAAAGTATATAAATTAATCAAGTATCAAAGTATTATTACTAAGCTAAAAATAGGAATTAAGTAGTCAAGTAGCCATTCATGAGTATCAATTTCGAAAAGGTAACATTTTATTTTGTAACTTGGTCAACGCAATTTTTTTGAGCACTAGCCATAACCACCGACCTGAATCTTTCATAACTTTGGTAGCATCAAAGCATCATCAAAGACTACGATTAAAAAAAAAGTTTTTGGAAAGAGAATTCTTTTCTTCCATCCTCATTGACAACCATATAATAGAATTATCATTTGCTGTAAGTTTTACGGGTACTAATATCAGCAAAGACAGTAGGTAAACTGGACAGATCCCCAAAATAGTTTCTAGATTTTCTGTATTATTGGAGGTGGAGGTTGAGGCTCAGTTAATAAAGGCAATGATATACAGGCATACGTTATAGAAAGCCAGTGAAGTAAACGTCAATGAAATTACCTCTAAAATGTTTGACGCCACTATAACAGTGTATACGGAACATGTTCCGAAGTACGTGAAAAAGAGACTGACCAGTATGAAGTATCTGAAAAATAAAATTACCTTTACTTGATTATTTGTAATTTCGTTGTCTATACTACTCAAACAACTTAGTACCTAGTACTAATTTGATTATTAGTATGTTTGTCGGTTGAGTCATTTTTCGGTGATGAGTGATTGTGAGTGATTTTATATTGTGTGAAAAGTAGTACAAATAGCATAGCATTACCATTCCGATCTTAAACCACAAAGCAAATACCATTCATTTTCTATAATACAAGAAATAGTTTTGTCGCTAGTTCTTTCGTTAGTTCTAGTTAGTTAGCTAGCTGTAGGCATTTCGCTTATCCTTTGTGTTAATATTACAGCACGATACATGAGTCAATTTCATAATGTAACCGACCTAAACGGAGTAGCCCATCTTTGCGCCCATTCCGGCCCGTGTATAAGGGACGCTTCACCGACTTCGGGAAAGCTCATGTTTGTTTTTCGGGTCTTCTTGTACAGCACGTGGGCGCATTTTATCTGTAAATAAATAAAATGCAAACATTTAGTACGAAAATTTTAGAATGCATTAGAATTTTACAATATCCCTGAGTAACATAGGCTATTTTTGTCCCCGTAATTCCCACGGGAACGGGAAATACGCGGGTGAAAACGCGCGGAACAGCTAGTAATAGGTAAATAATCCAGTTTGCGTGCTTGAGCACTTTTGCACAACGATTGCACGCTTTGTACTTTTGGTAAGTATAATGAAAATTAGATCAATTGTATCTTGTTTCTTATCTATCTAAGTATATCTATATACCTCTTTGAGTATTAAGCCAACAGGAGACGTCACGCGCACTAGTTTCTTTACAAAAAAGTCTGCCAATTTCTTCGGGGGGGACGAGGAAACAATCACAAATAATGTTAAAACTAACGCATTTTTTGATAAAACAATTAAACACTAGCTTGAACTAGGTGCACACAAATACATTCACCAATACAAGCACTCCGTGAACTCAAACAAACTAGTTGTATTTAACCGGTGTGCTCAAAGACCGACACGTTTTTTTGGCAGAGGGGAACGCCTGTCAGTGGCGTCTCCGGTTGGTTTAATACTCAAAGATATACCTATATAAAAGGAGAAGCTAAATTTAAAAATCAAGGCCCAGCCCAAACCGCTGAACATAGAAACATGAAATTTTGTGTGTGGGTTACGTTTATAGTCTAGATCTCACTAAGAAAGGATTTTAAGAAATTTCAACCCCTAAGGGGGTTATAGAGGGGGTAGAAGTTTGTATGGGATAGTGTGATTTCTGTGGGTATTAACTTTAAATTTGGCACAAATACTCTTCAAAACAAACTATGAGATATTAGTCATACGATTTTGCGAAAGTCATCCTCCAAGGGGGTAAAAGTAGGGGTTGAAGTTTGTATGGAAAACCTTTATTTTTGGGAGTATGGATTCGAAACTTTGTAAAAATACTCCTTAAAACAAATAATAATTTACGTATTTCTGGACTTCTCGAAAATCACCCCCTAAGGGGGTGAAACAGGGGTTTGGAGTTAGTACGGAGGCGTGTTGTTTTTTACGTCAATCGACTTAAAAATTGGCACAAATACTGTTAGATATAAATGATGAGACACGTGTTTTTGAATTTTTGGAAAATCATTCCCTAAAGGGGTGAATGTAGGGGCTTAAGTTTGTATAAAGGAGTGTGGTTTAACTTGAAACTTAGCACAAATATTCTCTAAGACTCCATACGTAGTCCAAAAACATTTTTTGAGAATTCACTATAGGTTCCTTAGGGAAATTTGTTTGTTATCACGAGCACATGCATACCCTGGTGAAACGTGGGTAATTCCAGAAATGGAATACCTTTGCCAACCAATACCTAATAGGGTCACGTTTTACCCTTTGGTTACGGAACCCTAAAATCTGGTTAAAAAGAGAAACTACTAGGTACTCCGAATCGATAACACCTAGAAACTTGAAATATGGTATGTAGGTGTTTTATATGTCGTACGCAACTCTATGAAGAGATTTTTAGAAATTCACACTGGAACGGGAATAAACCCGCTATTTGAAAAATAAAAAGAACTCTCTTATATGCATAAAGATACATTTACTCTACGTTTATCCCAAAATGTTTAAAATAATAATAATAAAATACTTTATTCTAAAGAAATGTCCACCCGTGCGAAGCCGGGGCGGGCCGCTATAGTATCTATATAAAATCTTTTGTGAAAAAGGGGGCAAAGTTTGTATTTGACAACGTGATTCCTTGGTCCAATGTTGGTACTTAAAATTTTCTTTAACAAAATTGATGGAATATTTTCGTATTTTATTAAAAATCATCCCCTAACGCAAGGAGTAGATAACATCGGCTATATCTTATTCCCGTTTTTTTACGGGAACGGGAAATACGCGGGTAAAACCGCAGGGCGCTGCTGAATGAATATTAAACGACCAGACGCGAAGCCAACAGACGATCGACGACAGATGTTCATGCACACAAATGTGGGCACCGAGCGGGGATCGAACCCGCGACCTCCAACTCAGATGGCAGGGTCACTACCAACTGATCCAAATTTTCCAAAGGAAACGAGACTGACGCGGGTGAAATACCAAATAAATATAATACGATTAAAAATTATACTATCTAATAAAATATTACCTTATTTGAATTACAATCTACCTCTAATTTACCTCTGCCTACCCCCTCGGGGACAAAAGGTGAGAGATTTTTTTTTGTAATTCCATCTGGCTTAAAAACTAATAAGTTATTTAAATTTGACCTAAACTTCTAAGTGCACTATAATAAGAATTAGGGATGTTACGGAGGTGGTTTTATCGGAACCGAAGTCGGAGTCGGAGTTTTTAAATTTGGTTTTTCGGAGTCAGAATCGGAGTCGGAATGTGAGTCGGAGTTGGAGATGTTGGCTAAGAATATGTGCCCAAATAACACTTGATTTTGGACGAAATCAATTACCTAATTGACACGCCGAACAAAACAAAACAAACCAGATTATATATATGGCTTAACAACAAGTGAAATATTAATCGATGACAGAACGCGTGTTCTGCGGGCGAGATGCGTAAACCTGTTCGTACACGTTGACTGGAGCCGCCGGCGCCCTCCGATTACCTACGATTTAAAAGTATCGGAACCGGAGGTGTAAGATCAATCGGAAGTTCCGACATGTCGGAATCGAAGTCGAAGCTCCGTAGCATCCCTGATAAGAATGTATCCATTGTCTTTATTATTATTATACATGGTGACCTTATTATTTTGAATCTTAAGACTTTTTGTATCTCTATCTTGTATTGCTTACCCATCTACATCAATAACAAAAATAACATGTACTTACAAGAATATAAGCGCAATGGGTGCAAACTAAGGCCACCAGAAAGGTGAATAAGATACCAGTCACAAGACCAGCGGCCTTGAAGGCTTTGGGCATCGCCAGAATACCGGTCCCCAGGGAAGCCTTCAGAAGATGCGTTAAAGTGTCAGAGTTCCTGTAATTAAAACATCTAGATAACTTTACACCGAACACGGGATAATGGGTACTTATGTTTAGTTGGATATGATCAAAATAAACATTCTTAATGTCGTTTTTCAAAGTAAGAAGGCGATTTCAGGCAAAATGGCATCTAGAAACTGACCTTGATCACTTAACACAGAGTTTCAGATCAGGATGTCACTCTAACAACAAAGAAGCAACATTATGGGATACTTAACAATGCAAATGTAGTGACGATGTTACCTAATTACGCGTTCGAGAAGTTGAGTATTTCTACTTGATACTTCACAATAGTATTCAAGAACATTTTACTTATTGTTCCTAGCGATAAGCAAGGTAGTTACCTACTACATATATATTTCGTTCTATACCTACACCGTATACCTATTTGTATAGGGTACTAGTGACGGTTAATCTTTCTTAATGCCAATAAACTGGAATTGTTAAATAATGTAAGTAGGTACCTAAGTACAGAAATAGTCAATCGGTATGTTATGATTACTTCTATTGTTATACAATACCTCATCACCAAATATGTCGTAACTTTACATGACGTAACTGAGATGCCATAAGTACTGTACGAGTCAACGTACAGTTTTTTTTTATATTTTCCATTTTTATATACCTACCTATACATAAATTTTAATTATTACTGACTCGCGATCTACCTAGTTTCGGCGTTACACGCCAATCAGTGTAACAAAGACTACAGTTACGGTTGGTTTTGAAATATTGACATCTTCTACTTATTATCCCGCCGTAGCTGCTTAAAATTTCCTGACATCTGTGTTGTGACCATATAGCATCTAGCACATTTTGGTCCTCCGAGCCATCGATTTGGTGTTTTTTGTGACTCTGTGTGCGATAAGCGCATCGTGAGTCGATGCGCTTTTCGTTTGCGTTTGCCTCCCACAAGCGGATCTCATCGACTGAGTTGAGACGAGCATATTTTTCGTGAATTTGACGAGAAGCATAGTCAGATTATGGGTTTGGCAACTGACACCAGGGGTGATTATTTTACGAAAAATATTCTCGCTGAAACATAGGCTTTGTATGGAAAAATTCTCAAAATTCTGACAAGCTACTCTCCTAACTTTACTGACCCCGCCAAAGAAGAGGTGGATAAATTAATGAACGAGCCAAGGACGAACTTTCGTTCGTTGAAAAGATGATTAAAAGCATCAAGCTTGACGAGGCCACCGAGAAGTGGGAGTTGGAGGATGACCTAAAAACTCGTTGGAATAACATTGTCAATCTGCACTTAAAAATTTTACGGAGAAGAACGCAGTATGAGAATATGAGCAGTATGAAGATCTGTTGTGTTAAAAAATACCGTTTGTCAATTTGCAGCAACCCCTAAGATAGAATTTCCTACATTATATGGCGACTATACGCAGTGGCCTACCTACATTCTTAGATCTGTACAAAAGTAGCATCTATGACAGTCCAACACTGCGCTTTTACTAATTTCTACATTTAATTGAAATTCCAATATTATACATATAGAATCGTATAGAATGCTTTGTCCTGATTAACTGACCGACGGATCAACGCACAGCCTAAACCGCTTATCGTAGAGATCTGAAACTTGGAGAATGTATTCATAATATAACGTAGGCATCCCATAAGAAAGGATTCCTGGAGGAGGCAAAGTTTGTGTGGGACAACGTGATTCCTTAGTCCAATCTACTTCAAATTTTGCATTTAAGTATAAACATTCTTTAACAGAATTGATGGAAGAATTGTTTTGCATTTTATTGAAATTCATCCCTTAACGGGGTTAAAAAGGGGTGATTTGCTTCGAAGTTGATATCAATACTCCTTAGTGATTTAAATTACATTTTGTTTAGACACATTTTTGAAAACTCAATCCGATTTTATTCAAAAAAGGTTGAACACACATAATATAAAACAATAACGGGTGACACTCCATACTTCCTTCCTACTAATATTATAAACGCGAAAGTGAGTATGGATGTTTGTTGCTATTTCACGCAAAAACTACTAAACGGATTTTGATGAAACTTTACAGTTATATAGCCATCAGAATAACACATAGGTTATATTTAATTCCGTATTCCCACGGGAACTACACGGATGAAACCGCGGGGTGCTGCTAGTAGAATATAAAACTAAATTCCATTATATGTAATTATAAAATGCACAATAATTCAAAAAATTAATGAAATTGCGATACCTATTGTAGTAAGGTACCTTCTAGACAGACCTATGCAATCAGGTACCTTTCTTAAAGACTTGGGTGTAACTTACGATGTAGGGTTTTCCAATTTCCGTTCCGTGAATGGATCAAAGTCTGCTGATTCCACATCTTTTGTCATATTGTATCTGCGGGAAAGAAAATATAAAATATTATAGAAACGTATCGACACTGCAAGTGAACACGGCGGCGTAGTATTTTCCAAGGACTTGATGTCTCAGAAGTAGCAGAATAGAGAGGATACTGTGAGCGAATGTTTTAACCCGCTGAATATGGAGGTAACTACTGCTATATAAATATTATAATATTAGGTAGGTAGGTACCTACTGTATGTTTTACTATTATATAAAAAATTTAATAGCATAGCTGAATTTAGTGCTACCTATGGAAATCGTACTATTATTGCTCTTTATTTAAGAAAATTGGTTGGGCACAACTAAAGTACGAAAGCATCATATTTAAAAATATATATATATTCATTGGGGTGTATGAGGAATTTCGTTTATTTTGTTACGCGTTGTATAAAATACGAACAATTTTTTCCCCGACCTTACATATATTTATCACCATAATGGATCTCATTATAGGACTGGTACATTTTCTTGGACATGATGTATAAATATTGTTTTTGTACATTGGTTGGATTGAGAGCGCAGGAGATGCAACTTACTTTGTCACGATTTTCGCTTTGTTTTTGTCATCCTGAGGCAAAAACGTTTCCAGTTCCTGAGGTGGAGGCACCCCACCATTTGATTCCTGTGATTGGATAAATACTATTATTAAGGTATAGGTTCTTTTTTGCATTTGAGGCCAAAAGATAATAAAACGGATATATACTAATATTTTCTGAGATCAATTCAGTGATAGTAATACTCACGTTAACCATTTTTTCAAGTCTCCTCTCGGTGTAATTAAAAATATCTGTAACAAAATAATGCATTATCTTAGTACGTATACATTTGATTTACCTAGGCACTTGAGAAGTTTTAGATTACCAGTCTTCCTTCCTAGATACGCCTGGGAATCTTGAAACAAATAATATGAAGTTGCTCTAAAAATTAAATAAATAGGTATGTCTGTTAGTTTAAACAAAAGTAACGTAGGCAGTACCTACCTACCTGCATATTATCTCGTAATCCTACTATGTAAGTAGATTCTAATCAGCCCTATCGTTCGAATGTTGGAAATGACGATAGATGATTTGCAAAGACAAAGATTTTTAGATGGAGGATATAGGTAACTTATTTGTGTCCTGCTTACCTATTTGAAATCGTCCTTATTTATAGCCTAGCGTACTTGTAGGAACTTACGTAATGTTTAGTAAAACCATCAGATTAATCATAAATTAGTGTACTAGCCAAAGTCGGCTTCGGTGTAGGTTGACCTTATCGATCCCGGTCACTAGGTAGGTACCGGTCTGTTTGCTTCGTTCGTTCCAACGTAGCCCTAAATAATTGTACACACAAGGCGTGACATCAAATGGCAAATTATCCGCATGTACTCGTATTAATCGTGATCAGATCACATGTAGACTACAAAGTAACAATTAACCACCACGCTTGGCAGAATGGTTGGCAACTCAATATCTCACACCACCTCTTGCAGAGCCCATGAAAATGATAAAGAAAAATGTTTTTCGCAACGATATTTCTTATCATACTTAGCAATATGTAAATTATGTCAAAATGTTTCGTAAGTATTTTGTTTAGTGCTTATCTGTAGTCCGTTATCGCTTCCCAAATAAGTACATACCGCAACGGGTATTGGTATTTGGTACCCACATTGTTTTATGTAACTGTAAGTAAGTAAGTAAGTACAATAAATAAAATATTTTTACTGATTTTAATACTTGAAGTTCAAGTGTGTCCTAATGGCAAGTGTTTAATACTATTAATTTACATCCTATGAACCAATTTTTTTATGAGAAATTTTGTTAATTTTTTTTTGTAGATATTATAATAACTAAACTAAGACAAACTAAGACTAACTAAACTACAGGTCTAAGTATTTGTACGTTAACTGAAAACTTGAAACTCAATTATTATTGATTATGCAACTGTCTGACGCTATTTCAATAATCACTTACCATATACGTCTGAATTCGACGATTGGCTTGACACGACTGTTATCTAGCCATATCGGTCGCCGCAAAGATCAACATAAGTGTTTGTTTATTTCAAGGAAGCGTCAACAGACAGTATCTTTGCCCAGCTGGGACTAGGTGATAAATTGATAATGGACAAACGAGACCCGAGTGCACTTTGCGCTCATCATGATCGTCACTTTGCACACGCCATGAGTAGGTTATTTGACGTAATAAATTTGACTCAAGGTTTTTTTTACATAACAAACAGTATCTAGCAGTAAATACGGAACCTGCACAGCACAGGAGTTCTTATTAAATAAATTAAATAGGTACCTAAACACTTCCACTTTTTTCCAAGAGTGGTTTCCGAAGGTACTCCATTACCGAAAGTAGGTACCCACTTTTTACCCATGTATTTTTGGGATCCCTAAACCTGCTAAAGAATTTAATAAAGGAAGGCCTTTATTAAATAATTTACAAGTAATTATTAAAATTTACACCATTTCTGATTAAATAATAATAATATAATTAGTTTATTTAGGCAACTTAGACCCTGTGTGCGCTTCTGCAAACATGCCTGATGCGCTGCAGAAGCGAGGCAGCCCCATCAGCATCCTGAAGCCATTGTTATACTGAACGCGCAGCGAGCTGACGGGGACGGCCCGCTGCGTCACGCTGGACCACAGCCTGCACTGTAGAATACCTGATAGTAGGCTTTAAATAAGGTATGCTTGCCTACCTAAAGCGTGCAAACCTGCGTGCCAACATGTTACATAGCGAACCGCCATCGCCCTGCGCTCCCTCTCAATATATCTACTTGGTCCGTAAGGTTGTCAGTAACGTAGTGTCCAAGATATTTAAATTTGTTCGACCTCTCTGCCACTGAGCTTGATGGGAGGTATGGTATCTGGACACGTGCTTCCGACGGCCTTAAAGACCAAGAACTCGCTATTTTTGATATTATATGTCAAGCCATGTGCACAGGCATATTCTTTGCATGTGAAGGAGTTTTTTAGGGTAGGTACTTCCCGTTGACCTAAAACTATGAAATTTGGCAAGTAATATATCATCTTATTCTAAAAGTACAGGGAAAAATCTGAGAATTATATATTTGTAATTAAATCACTTGTTAAGTAATTGACTTGGCAATCGCACTAAACAATCTAATTTAATATACTGTAATATGTATCACTTGTGAGATACATTGTGTTTTCATGCGATCGCCAAGGCATTCTGTTTATTTAAAACATAAAAGATTTTTAATATTGATAATATGGTCACTATAAGATGTTGTTAGGATATCTTAAAACAGAAGGTCACATAGTATGGACTGAATAACTTAACCGACTTGGTATTACATGGATCTCATAATTTTTTACGGTAAAAGAACTAAGTTTTTTTTTAGAAAAATATTTTTGCTACAAATGCTCGCTGAATAGCTAAACTCAGCCTTTGCGATATATATTATGTATATAGGAAGCCGCCCGCTCTACGGTCGCGATAACTGTGTTGCGAGACTTGGTTTCTTTACAATTTTTTTTTATGGCATACCTAGTTTGCATTTTGGAAATATCGCGATGGTTCAATGACTCACGGCAAGACAGCTGTCCCTTCCTACGTACCTACTCTGTTTGACTACGTAACTACGTTTCTACGGAGATGCCTTAGAATTTAAAACATAATGGAAGGGTGATGGTATGCCTTATTTATGACATATAACTGAATTTTATGTTTTGTTTAGACAACTTGTATTACAACTGCAAAGATAGGTACTAAACATTTCCACAGGTTTATATTTGAAGACACGAGTAGTCACGTGACAAGGTCAGTCAAATGATCATATTATGTCGAGTGGAGTGAAGAGAAAATATCGATAGGTGTCGTATTTATGTCGGTCAAGTTACTATAAGTAGACCTAACTGGTTACAACCATAAATAATTAGGTAGGTACTTAGTGTTAACAACATGATACGGGTAAAAAAGTAGATGACTCATACTCGGAGTAACATTTCGGTCATTGACTTTATTTAGAAAGGTAAGTACTACTAAGTTAAGCAGGTATAGGAATCTAAACGCCGATGAAAAAAGTAGGTTAACCTCTTACCGCTATTTTGCCAATCTATTGTGAACTTGCCTACATGTAAGCTGGTGGGTGCGACCGAGTTCAATCAAACCATAACTTTTACCCGGTCTAGCAACGATTTGCAAACATAAATAATATTATGGATATCCTAGCTTTCCATTGGTGAAAGAACTTTTAAAATCGGTTCAGTAGTTTTTGAGTTTATTCGTAACAAACATACCTACAAATGTTTCGTCTTTATAATATTAGTATAGATAGATATAGATATAGCTACGAATAAGGAAGAGATATAGATATAAACCGAAGCGAAGAGATGGCGGTCCGCTAGTTAAATTTTTAAAAGGAACCAAACGCTCATTTTAACCCCATTAATTATTATTTTAAATGAGAGATTGGTTTGTTAGATTTCGGTGTTGAAAATATAGTATTTTTTTGGTATTTTTTCTGACTAGCTCACTTAGCACAGAAATCATCAAAACTTGGTTCAATATTGGTAGCTGTACCTACAATGTACCTACATCAAATTTTCTAAATTGAAGCATGAAATAACTATGCCTTAGTATATATACAATATATTAGCTTCTGTAATTTTGGTTAGTGGCGTTAGTGCGGTTCTAAAATGTAATGAGAACAAACGGTATCTATAGGTAGTAGGTATCTGATACATTTTTTTTAAATCGCGCTTGGCTTCTTTTATGGTATTGTAATAATACCCTATGATCCGTTATGTTTGTTATTCAAAACGTGCGCTCGCTAACGTCTTAGTCTAGTAAAACATTCAGACCATGCTCGCTTGTATTGCAAACGTTCTATTTTTGGTTGCTGTTTTTTTTAAATTTGTAACAATTAAAATTAATAAAATAGACTACATAGTTTTGGACAGGACACAGATAAAAGAATAGTATAATAGGATAGGATAACTGAAATCCATACATGATACCTACAGCTACATAGTTGCGCATGCGGTGATGGTCAGTCAGTGATAGCGTTGCCAGATTTTTTTTCACCAAGTCGGGATTTTGGAACTTTTTGAGTGAAAAAAGCGGGATTCTTTCGTCGAAAGGGGGACATAGTAAAAAACGTATTATAATCAGAAGTGTTTAAATATTTATCTTTTTACTTGAGTTCAAATTACGTTTACGTGACAATAGATAGCAAAAATAACCATAGAAAATGTATTTTAATATAAATATGATATTTTAAATCAGATTTACCCTATCGTTAAATAGTTGAGTCTTATTCATCGTTATTGAATGTGACAAATTGCAACTTATAATAAGAGAATAATAATATTTATAAGAGTCGGTGGCACGGTCTAGTCGGTCGGGACTGAGCATGTCATTCACATCAGACATTAAATTTTGATTTAAAAATCGGGACGTCCCGCCAAAATCGGGACGTCTGGCAACGCTGGCTGTGACCACCAGCTTGCCGTGGCCGGCCGACTCATGGCAGGGGCCATCGCCCCCCTCTAGCAAAAATACCTACGCTAATGAGCACCATACCTATACCTACAAGTTCCTTTTAAATTAAGTGCAAATATTCTAAGGGTAGGTATAAATGTGTAAGAGAAATCTTGAGAAATTGAACTAACATATTATAATTTTTTTGTAAACATGATTTGCATAAACCCTCATTACTGCTGTAAAACGCCACTTTTGATATTTTCTCTCGCTATTTTTGATTGGGTAGTGAGTGGCCAGTAGTGTATTGTTAGTTTATTTTTGTTTTATTTTGTAATAATCGATGTTACCACAAAAGATATCGTATAAAAAATAACAATCAATGCAAAAAATTATTCTTGTTCATTATTTGATTTTTAAATATTTGCACTTAATTTAAAAGGACCATGTAGTTATATTTAAACTTGTAGTCCACTTGTAACTACTCATTAATATGAATATAAATCAGTATAATTAACAAATTCTTATATTTATCATAACGACGCTTTCGCTGAGACCCTCCCTAAGTATAGATTTTATAAAAGTAATAACACCTTCACTGATAACATAATACTTGACAGTAAGTATTATGTACTTTACAAGTAATATTAAATAACTAACGTAGGTAAGTAATTCGAGTTTCGCGTTGTTGCGTGCACTCGTAGGAAAATTTTTAGGACATCTTTTTCGTTTCAAATTTGGTAACCCTAACTGGAAGTTAGTTCCCATGATGGTAGGTATATTAAAAGTATAAATTCGTATTGGAATTTTAATTTAGCTGTACTGCAGGTATAAGAAAAATTGTAGATACAGTCTACCTAACATCTACCTCTATACATATAAGTAACTATTAAGTTGAAGTTTTCTAATTACAGCTCCTGTTTGAACTACTGTATTCGATGTAGGTAACCAAAATTTTGACTTTTCAATGGTGTGATTAGGTACTTACCTATAATAAACATATACAATAATGTAATAATTCTTGTCGGAACAACTTTTTTATTATAAGAATGTAAATAAATATTGTGCTGTTAGTGTACCTTATAAATAAATAAATAAAAAGCAGCAAGATTAAGGCTTTCATGTCTGAATGACAAAAGTTTTTTGTAAATATTACTGGCGTAATAAAAAACCTTTGTCAGTATAAAACATTTTATGGTCTGGTGATCAGTTTCTGATGAAAGAACTTGCAAAATAAGTAGTTCGATAAAATCGAAACCCAAAAACTTGGTACCTATATTATAATGTGGCTACCTATTTAATAAAATAGTTACTCTATCTTTAAGGTGTGCCACTACGAGTACATCATGAGTTCCTGTTTATTTGCGAAAGCACGTTAAATCTTTGGTTCTGGTTTTCGTTATATAGAGCAGTGATACAGCCTGCTTCACATGATTAAAATCTGTATGGCTCGGGTTTGAATCCTGGCACGTACCTACTTCGTAATCACTAGCTCGACGGTGAAGGAAAAAATCGTGAGGAAACCCGCAGGTCCCAGAATTAATTCTTAACACATGTGTAAACTGACCCGGTGGCTATGGGCTCACCACCTATCACTTTTAGGAGTCCAAAGAATATCTCGTGAAAAGTGGGTATATCCAGAAATGGAATACCTCTGCCTACCCCCTCGGGGATATACGGCGTGAGATTTTTTTCCTTATATTTACGTAGGTTTAATATATTGACATGTGACCGGCCACTGGCCTAACACCGACCGTCAGCATATACTTGGTAGGTAACGGAAACAACCGAGATAACCGCAGAACATGGCTGAAATAAAATCGTTAAAGAACTTACATAATTCATTTAAAATAAACATCAATTTATAGATGTTTATTTTAAATGTATGGAGTGGACTGTGTCGAGATAATACAATTATAATTATTAATAAGAAAAGATGCTATTTACTATGTATTGACTGCACATTTGGAAAGGGAGACGTAGTAAGACTATAAATCATTAAAAATATACTTGAATAGCATAAAAAACAATGAATACTAGGGGTTTATTTCCTTAGGACACCACATAAACTATCAATGTACAAGTTTTTTGGATATGACTCATTTAAATTATTTAACCAATTAGTTTTGTTAGTGTTACCCGGTGTTACCTACAATAAGCATCCGAATGTTATAGTCACGACGACTTCTTCGCTTTCTTGTCGGTGCACCTATTTATATAAGCTGTCATGTGTTTCGTACTTTGAGTATTAAACCAACAGGAGACGTCACGCGCACTAGTTTCTTTGCAAAAAAGTCTGCCAATTTCTGCGGGGGGGACGAGGAAACGCACACAAATAATGTTAAAACCAACGCATTTTTTGACAAAACAATTAAACACTTGCTTGAACTAGATGCACACAAATTCATTCACCAATCCGAGCACTCCGTGAACTCAAAAAAACTAATTGTAAATAGCAGGTATGATCGTTGACTGACACTTTTTTTTGGCAGAGGGGAACGCCTGTCAGTGGCCGCTCTGGTTGGTTTAATACTCAAAGGTTTCGTATCGGTAAGTCTATAATCCTATACTTACCACAATACACATAATACATAATATACTTACTTACAATGTAACAATACATCTATATCTATACATATAATAAAACTGTAACTAGGCCGTGTCTGTACATAATATATGTTATGAAATGTTTTAAAAATAAAATTAAATAATCTCACGCCTTTTATCCCCGAGGGGCTTAGGTACGCATCACGCAAAAACTACTTTAGGAAATTTGGAGTGGAGTTAATAGAGGCAACATCTAGAGCAGGTACTTTTTAAAGCGCATGTCTTATACGAGTGCGTTACTCCAGCGGAAATTTGTCGAATATCGGCATTTGAGGGATACAGATAATTAGTTCTCCGGCTTCTGTAAATGTTGTGCAGATTTAAAAATTTGTATTGCTTAAAGTTTTTGAGTAATTCAAGAAAAACAGTTTCCGCTGGAGTTACGTTACCCCAGCGGCAATTTTTTTTTTCTAATGGGAATATTGAAATAATTTTTATCTACATAATCAGTTGTGATGACGGAGTAAATGTTGCGACTTAATTTGAATTTGTATCGTTAATGGTTCCGAAGATATTCAAAAATTTCAAAATGACGCATTTTTGATGTTTGCGTTTTTCGCTGAATTTCGGAAATGGTTAAGCGCACTATCATAATTTTTTGTACATGACTTCTTATGTCTTATTCCTAATTAGTTGTGAAATAAAAAATAAAAAATAATTTATCGTTTAGGAGTTATGTAAGCAAATAGAAAAACCCTCTAATACGTCCTAGCACTTCGAATAAGAGGTCTAGAGACTTGTTTGAAACGTTATTTTGTAGCTTGCAACTGCCTTCAGATATTTGTGAAGTTTCATTAGTATCCTATTAGTAATTAATAAATTATAATGAAATTTAGCTCAGTTTGGGCCTCGACGCGCAGACCGTTATTTAACCCCCTATTAATGGACTTTTTTGTGGGATTTTTTAACCGAATAATACGTAAATAATTAGTTATATAGTTCAATTTTATACTTGTGAAATTTCAGCATCGTACAATCAATAATTAAGGAGATAATCAAAAAATACTCATTTTAAGTTATTTATCGTGGTAACCCGACCGCGTTTAGATGGTCACAGAAAAGCGGCCGTTTAGTACATTATGCTAACATTCTAAAACACGTAGTATAATAGTCTTTCAAGTTCGGTACAGACGCGTACATTATCTTTTGAGTACCTATTGATTTAATTAAATTTTTTTTGGAGTTTCACATGAACATTTTATATATTACTAGCGACCCGCCCCGGCTTCGCACGGGTGCAATGCTAATACTTGAACCTTCCTCTTGAATCACTCTATCTATTAAAAAAAACCGCATCAAAATCCGTTGCGTAGTTTTAAAGATTTAAGCATACAAAGGGACATAGGGATATAGGGACAGAGAAAGCGACTTTGTTTTATACTATGTAGTGATAGTGATGCCATTATCCTAGCAGTCTGCTATACTTAAATCGAGCTAAATCTTCGTACCTATTAACAGTTATTATTAATGTGTAGTGCTTCTTAACTTTTCTTCTTTTTCTGTGGGTTACTTGTTCCACCAAGAAGGACATTAGTTGGTAAACAAGGTAGGCTATAATGTATATATATACAATATTATTATTATTGTTTATAATTGTATATTATACTTATACATTCGCATCATGAAAATAATATAATAATCTAATCTCACGCCTTTTTTTTATCCCCGAGGGGGTAGGCAGAGGTATTCCATTACTGGATATACCCACATTTCACGAGATATATTAGAGACCCCTAAACGTGATAGGTGGTGAGCCCATCGCCGGACCGGGTCTGTTTACACATGTCTCAGAAATTCTGAACGGATTTTGATGAAATTTGGTATGGAGATAACTGAGTAGGTACCCGGGTCAACGTCTAGATTACTTTTTAGTTCTGAAAAATATCTCATTTCCACGGGAAAATATAAAAACTGGTTACAAAAGACAAATACGTACTATTCACCTCGAAACATGAAATATGGTATGTAGGTGTCTTAGTGGCAACCGCTATGAAGGGTTTTTTTTTAATTCTCACGGGAACGGGAAAAACAGGATCCGCGCGCGCAACCCGTTGTTTGAAATATCGTATGTATAGGTGTCTTATGTCGTAGGCAACCACTATAAAGGGAATTTCAGAACTTGCCACAGGAACAGGAATAAACTGGATCCACGGCACCCGCTGTTTAAAATATCATGGTCTTACATGCCTTAGGAAACCACTATGAAGGAATTATAGGAAATTCCCACGGGAACAGGAATAAACTGGATCCACAGCTCCCACTATTTAAAATATTATGGTCTTATATGTCTTAGGAAACCACTATGTAGGAATTATAGGAAATTCCCACGGGAATGAGAATAAACTGGATCCACGGCACCCGCTGTTTAAAATATCATGGTCTTACATGCCTTAGGAAACCACTATGAAGGAATTATAGGAAATTCCCACGGGAACGAGAATAAACTGGATCCACTGCACCCACTGTTCAAAATATCATGGTCTTATATGTCTTAGGAAACCACTATGAAGGAATTATAGGAAATTCCCACGGGAATGGGAATAAACTGGATTCGGGCAGGAAAAGCCGCTGGACACCCGCTATGTAGTAAAATTTTACACGCGAGATTTAAAAAATCTTTCACCAATTGAAAGCTTACTTTTCTGGGAGTATTATATTATAGATTAGAATTTTCCCACGGGAACGGAAATGAAACCGTTAACTCGTCAAACCACTGAAAGATCAGGATGAGGATGTGATCGATCGGCAAAGGCAACCTCTCGACTCGACGATGACAAGTCAACATTTAATTCTATTTCATCAAACATTCTTTTTCGAAATTTATATAGGTAGGTATGGCAGAGACAAAACATCGTTTTTGAAAATTAGTACATAACTTAACAAAAGCAATGAAAAACAACAATATTTTTTTCATACCATCCATTCGAAAAGTGACGTTTTGGTCCTCAATAACAGGGATCAAAGTAAGTCTTTTCCGATAGGATCTTAATAAGTGCGAATAAAAGTGTTTTGAATTTGGAATCAAAAATATCCCGCAACATTCTTAACCAAAGAGATTAACAAAATAAGTTTGCATCTAAGGTTGGCGCCACTGTAGCTTAAGTACTTTATCAAAACATTAGTTCCATTTTTCGCCGCATTAGGTTGACAAGCATAGAGTAACTTATATGCTGACAAGGCTGAATGGGGTTCGATGGTTGTGCCACACTGTCAGAAAAATTGCTGTGGCAATGCGCGCGCTTTCCAATTCCGACATCGAATTGTTTGTGTATTTTATATTTTAAAATGTATTCAAGTAGCAGTGACTGCAGTGATAGTTAAACACCGGAAAACTCACTACGTTCGGGATTCTATCCTAGAATCATTCACTATATTCGTGATTTAAAAAAACGCACTCGCCGTAAAAATATAGTTTTGCTCCCTCATGACACAAACTACTATTCCCACGTTGAAGTGTTATTTGTTTTATTTTTTCAATTAACAGCTTTTTATTTGCAAGCCATAAAAATATAATTATATAATCAATACTTTTCCAATAAATAAAATCAAGTTTCATTGCGATGGAACATTAAAGAACATTAAGCAAAATTACACCTTCAATATGTTTCTTTTTGCAATCATAATGTAACACGCTTTTATTTATTAAAAAAGTGTTGATTATATTATAATGATACTAGCGGCCCGCCCCGGCTTCGCACGGGTGGACATTTATTTTTTCAACATTTTGGGATGCACAAACAAATTTCTCCTAGCAACCCATAGTAAATTATCAAAAAAAATTAGACTTTGTATGGAGACTTATAAAGAATATTTGTGCCAAGTTTCAAGTTGATAGACGCAAAAAACCCCTCTTCTCTATACCAACTTCAACCCCTACTTTCACCCTTTTAGGGAATGATTTTAAAATAATACAAAAATACGTTTCTCATCATTTATTTTTCAGAGTATTTGTAATAAGTTTCGAGTTGATAGACGTAAAAAAACCACAACGTTTCCACACAATCTCCAACCCCGTTTCACCCGTGAGTTTTGAAAAATCGAGATATACCTACTTGTCTTGTTGTTTGTTTTGAGGAGTATTTTTACAAAATTTCGAATTGATACATCCAAAAATGAAGGTATTAATGCAAACTTCAAAGGGGATGAAACCCCTTGGAAGATGGTTTTCGATAAATCCTAGAACTAATATATGAAGTTTATTTTCAAGAATATTTGTAAAAAGTTTAAAGTTGATACACGCAGAAATCACAATATCCCATACAAACTTTATCCCCCTCTTTCACCCCTTTAAGAGATGATTTTCAAAAAATCCAAAACACGTGTCACATCATTTATTTCTATATTTCAAAAGTATTTGTGCCCAGTTTCAAGTTGATAAGACGTAAAAAACAACACGTCTCCATACAAACTCCAAACGCTACTTTCACCCCCTTAGGGGATGATTTTCGAAAATTCCTAAAACACGGGTCTCATGATTTATTTTTTAGGAGTATTTGTGCCAAGTTTGAAGTTGATAGACATAAAAACCAAACACGTCTCCATACAAACTCCAACCCCCTGTTTCACCCCCTTAAGGGGTGATTTTAGAAAAATTCAGAAATACGTATCTTGTTATTTGTTTTGAAGAGTATTTTTACAAAGTTTCGAATCGATACACCCAAAAATGAAGGTTTTCCATACAAACTTCAACCCCCACTTTCACCCCCTTGGAGGAAGATTTTTGAAAAATCCTAGAACTAATATCTCATAGTTTGTTTTCAGAAGCATTTGTACCAAGTTTCAAGTTGATGCACGCAAAAAATAAACTTCTTCGTATCAACTTCAACCCCTACTTTCATCCGTTTAGGGGATGATTTTCGAAAAATCCAAAAATATGTGTCTCATAATTTATTTCTAAGAGTATTTATGTAAAGTTTGAAGTTGATAGACGTAAAAAACAACACGTCTCCATACAAACTCCACTCCCCTGTTTCACCCCCTTAGGGGATGGTTTTTGAAAAATCCGGAAATACGTGTCTTGTTGTTTGTACTTGTGTTTGTATTTTTACAAAGTTTGGAATTGATACACTCAAAAATGAAGGTTTTCCATACAAACTTCATCCCCTACTTTCACCCCTTTGGAGGATGATTTTCAAAAAATCCTAGAACTAATATTTCATAGTGTGTTTTGAAGAGTATTTGTGTAAAGTTTAAAGTTGATACACGCAGAAATCACACTATCCCATACAAACTTCAACCCCCTCTTTCACCCCCTTAAGGGTTGAATTTCCTAAAAACCTTTCTTAGCGAGCATCTACACTATAAACGTAACCTACACACAAAATTTCATGTTTCTATGTTCAGCGGTTTGGGCTGGGCCTTGATTTTTAGATTTAGCTTCTCCTTTTATATATATAGATTTTTCTGTATTTTAAACCTGATATTAAATTATTATTTTGTAATTTTTAGTTCTTTTTATATTAACAAGAACATAATAAAAGCTTGTTTTTAAAAAACTATATATTTTATTTTTCTGAATAGTGATGCTATTTAATGTTATTATTGATAGCGGGTGTCCAACGGCGTTGCCCGCGCGAATCCAGTTTATTCCCGTTCCCGGGAGAATTTCAAAAATTGATAATAATACCTAAATGACCTAAATTGATAACTATCTATACTAACGCAATAATTTAGTCCAGTAATAATTATCTGATTTAGTTTTTGAAGTTGATTTATATTTATGTTGTATAAAAAGATGCTCGCAGAATAAATATACCTAAGTTCAATGACTTTTTATTTTTCGTATTTTTTATTAAAAGGTTTTATAGAAACCTGTCAATACCTGTCAATAAGTTTTTTTAACACTTGTGTACGCAATTGTAAAAAACCTTATAAAACTATCCTATATATTTAAAAAGGTTAGCATAATGTACTAAACGGCCGCTTTTCTGTGACCATCTAAACGCGGTCGGGTTACCACGATAAATAACTTAAAATGAGTATTTTTTGATTATCTCCTTAATTATTGATTGTACGATGCTGAAATTTCACAAGTATAAAATTGAACTATATAACTAATTATTTACGTATTATTCGGTTAAAAAATCCCACAAAAAAGTCCATTAATAGGGGGTTAAATAACGGTCTGCGCGTCGAGGCCCAAACCGAGCTAAATTTCATTATAATTTATTAATTACTAATAGGATACTAATGAAACTTCACAAATATCTGAAGGCAGTTGCAAGCTACAAAATAACGTTTCAAACAAGTCTCTAGACCTCTTATTCGAAGTGCTAGGACGTATTAGAGGGTTTTTCTATTTGCTTACATAACTCCTAAACGATAAATTATTTTTAATTTTTTATTTCACAACTAATTAGGAATAAGACATAAGAAGTCATGTACAAAAAATTATGATAGTGCGCTTAACCATTTCCGAAATTCAGCGAAAAACGCAAACATCAAAAATGCGTCATTTTGAAATTTTTGAATATCTTCGGAACCATTAACGATACAAATTCAAATTAAGTCGCAACATTTACTCCGTCATCACAACTGATTATGTAGATAAAAATTATTTCAATATTCCCATTAGAAAAAAAAAATTGCCGCTGGGGTAACGTTACTCCAGCGGAAACTGTTTTTCTTGAATTACTCAAAAACTTTAAGCAATACAAATTTTTAAATCTGCACAACATTTACAGAAGCCGGAGAACTAATTATCTGTATCCCTCAAATGCCGATATTCGACAAATTTCCGCTGGAGTAACGCACTCGTCTTATACGCACGGAAAAATTAAAAAAAACTGGGTAAAAACAGAAATACGTACTACTCTGAAACGATAACACCTAGAAACTTTAAATATAGAATGTAGGTCTTATATGTCGTAGGCACCCACTATGAAGGGATTTTCGGAAATTCCCACGAAAACAGGAATAAACTGGATCCGTGCGGTCAAGGCCGCTGGGCAACCGCTATAGGTAATAGGTATATAATAATGATGAGCTCCCCGACCGTATTCGGCCATGGCGACCACTTCGACTCTTAGTCTGCTTGGCGACGCTGGTGCGCCCGAGTATGGCTAATGTAGCCAATCTTTGCGGCAAACTCCCGTGCGCAGTGAGGGCACGTGAGCACACCGTTCACAAAATTGTAGTTGATGGCGGCGGGTGGACGGGCTTTCAACTCATCGCGCTTAGCGTCGAGGTCAGCCAAACGTTGATCCTCGAACTCATGAACTCGCCTCTTCACAATCCCACGCCATTCCAGGCGCTGTGCTGCCAAATCTTCCCATTGAGAGGGCTCGATGTTGCATCTTTTCATGTGTCGCTTCTGAACATCTTTGTATCTCAGGAGTTGTCCGCCACGCTTCCGCTTACCCTCCTCTAGTTCAGAGTAGAAGATGCGCTTCGCTACTCTCTCCCCTGCCATACGCGATACGTGACCGCACCACCGAAGCTGCCGATGCATTAAATATGCCTCAATGCCACTGACATTGGCACGTCGCAGGACTTCGGTATTACGCACTCGGTCAGACCATCTGATCTTCATGATGGTACGAAGGCATTTGAGGTGAAAACGATCCAGAGTGCGTATGTGGTGGCGATACACACACCACGCCTCGGACGAGTATAGGAGATTTGGCAGCACAATTGCCATGTATACTGATACCTTGGTGGACAGCTTTAGATCGTGCGAGCAGAAGACCTTGGAACGCAGCTTCCCAAATGCTGCAGCTAACTAATGAATAGATACTACAATACATAGTATAAAACACTCACGTGAAAAAAGAACTATTTTTTCGCAGTTTTTTCGATTTTTGACAAAGTTGCGTTCGGCGCTCGAGGTCACAAACTTGGATTATACATTAGGACAACATCATAAAAATGCAAAAAATCAGAACTACCGGATTTGACGCATACGAGCCCATACATTCAACCGACAAATTTACTGGACTATATGCAATTTGTTAATTAATAACGTTCAAAGAAGTAGGTAGGTATCCCCTAGGAAGGGAATTTTTGTCCCTTGCGGGAAAACCAAATAGAAAGGCGAGAATTAAGTTATTACGTATTTAAACTGTCTATGTATTCACTATTTTAAAAACTTATATACCTACTTCTAGGAGTATTTATAATAATATTACTATTACTAAGGTCAAATTTGATTAAAGTTGATCCGAGGTAAAACGTATAAATACTATAAGTACCTACTAAGGTTAAATTTGATTAAAGTTGATCCGAGGTAAAACGTATAAAATTTAAGGATATTGTTTCATATGACATTTTTGTACGTATTTATTTACAAATTCCGTCAACATAAAAATTACAATTAATTACGAGTAGGTATATTATGTCAAAATCTAAATTCGGCAATGAAATATAAACATTAAAAAATTGCACCGATACCTTTATTTAAAATGGGTGGCTTAGTCAGTAGGTGTTTGAGTGACTGAAAATGCGATTGGACATTAAAAATAATAATAGGGTAGGTAATAAATAACGCCTTAGCAGTTAATGAATCAGAATCGTTTCGAAAGTACAGTAGGTAGGTAGGTAGGTAAAACTTTAGTAGGTACCTATATAAATATATGAACCTGTTAAAAAAACCTTACCATATGAAATCACTATGACAATCGCTACCGCTTTTTACAAAAAAAGGGTACAATAGGTCATGGGGTCATCTACCTTAGACAAGTAAACAGTGGCCAATTCGGTGTTGGCACTGCAGCACTGGCCGGGGCCGCTGCTGCGGCACGCTTGCATCGCTCGCCCGGCTCGTGCGTTGTGGTTAAACCTTGGTTAAACCAGTGTTTAGGTAGGTATGAATGAGTAGAATTTGTTTTTGGAACATACTAGTTTACAGAGGCGTATTCGATTCTGTGGGTCTAAAATGGCCACTTTGAGCAATTCCTCTGAGCAATTCCTCCTTTTATGAATTCCCAGCAAATCCTAAGCAATTCCTCTAAATTTCGTAAAATGGTCCCTCATTTTAGTGATTCACTGACAATTCAATTCATTAGCAGATTCGTATTTGGTGAAAATTTGCATAAAGACTCTTTAGATTAAGCCTTAAGCCTTTTTGCTATATTTCCGTAATCCAAATTAGCGGTCCATATAAAGCTTACCCGGTAGGTAGTGTGGTTATTTATAGCTCTCAGCTGTCGCAGCTCGATTAAATAAGTACCCAAATTCTTACATATTATTAGCCACATCCAACCCACTTTCAATATTGATTAAGTACTGCAAAAATATAGTAAAATCAATGTTATGTAAAAGTATGCCAACAAGTCTTATTATTAAATCAATACATATTATATCTAATAAAACTGTAATGAGGCCGTGTCGGTACATGTTTTTTTTTACCAACACCATTTTTTTATTTATTTTTTGTCTCTGGTTATGCAAGCATCACGCAAAGACTACTGGACGGATTTTAATGAAATTTGGTGCTGAGATAACTGACTAACTAAGTCAACATCTAGAGCACCTAGGTACTTTTTATAGCGGAAGGTCTCATTCCCAAAGTAATATTAAAAAAGTGCTTAAAAAAGGTATAACGTACTACTCCGACACGATAACATTTAGAAACTAGAAATATGGTATGTAGGTGTCTATATGTCTTAGGAAACCACTATGAAGGGATTATCGGAAATTCCCTCGGGAGCGGGAATAAACTGGATCCGCGCGGTCCCGATCCCGCTGGTGACCAATATAACAACCGAGTAATTAAAAAACGTCTAGGGGTCGAATATTCTCGCGAAAAGTGGGTATATCCAGTAATAGCCTACCCCCTCGGGGATAAAAGGCGTGAGATTATTATTATTATTAATTAATTAAAAAATATATTTGTATTATCTACGGCATACCTACGTATACCTAATACCCGCAATAAATTGAAATAAGGCAATTTATTATACTGTATTACAATGACAGAACATACGCGTTGTGCCTGCATATTGATGCAAGTTCAAGGCTTCTTACATAATCCCCATATACGTATGTACTTAGGGTACCCAATGTTTTTTATATATAAAATGTTGTATTAATAATTTAGTGTATAGAGATGACACTAAACCGGCCGCTATAATTTTAGTAAGTACTTACCTATTTGAAAGTCAGTCGTAATACTCGTAATTTTAAAGAAAAGTTATAGATGTTACTGATGTGATATGATAACAACAAATTAAATCCAACATTTTTATATGTACCTACCTATGTATTATTTATAAACAGCTATTTATACGCTGCTCGTTTAATAGTAGGTAGTTATAGGATAACTATAACTACCTACTATTAAACGAGCAGCGTACCTATGTAGGTATTATGTTAGTTAAAGCGTTCTTAAAAACTTAATAATTATGTCTATGAGTTTCTATAAAACTTACAGTATTGGGGAAAACAGTGAAAATGTGATCTAAATCCGCAATGCCAATCACTCAATAGTTTTTAGATGAAGAGGTAACTAGGTAGTAGGTAAGTACATAGACAGTTTCCTGACTTCTTCTTTGGGCTGACACCCTTTTTCATAAAATATTAAATACTATTACTTAATACAATGGTATATTAAATTAGCAGTGTTACTGGACCACAACAATGGTAAAGAAGCCTGCAAATGATGATTCTTGACGCTTTAAAACCAATGTACTTACCTATATAACTGAAACTTGAAGATTACTTTGAATAATTTTATGTACCTATTGTACCTACACATGTTTCAAGTTAAAAACACACCGTTCGCTAGAAAAAGCTTGTGTAACAAATGTTGTCCCGTGTATGACACATACTACCTACATCCCTCAGTGATCTCCGTTTTAATTTCTAATGATCATTCGTAATAGGTAATTTTCAATTGTCTGTAATGGTCTTGAACTTTACTCAAGACCTCACATATCGTTCTAATTTGGTTTGGAAAGTAATTTTAAACTTATTAGTAGTAATCTAATCTTTTAAATTCAGGTATTTCAAGTAAAATATCCATTAGCTTTTAATGCTACATTATTTCTATATTATTATTTTTGACTTTCTATACTATACATAAAAGTTGAGTTTTGTAGGTACTTAATAATAATAAAAAAACGTTTATTTCTTACCACAAACCAAAATATTATGTACAAGAAAATTAAATAAGCTATAGTTTTAATCTATTTGGGTTGTGGATCGCTGGTGCCTGTGGTAGGTAGTAAAACCTGTATTACTTCTTTCATTGGTATTATAATCCAAAGTAAGTATAAGATTAAACACATTATTTTTATTTTATTTAGATTAAATGATCCTGTGAATTTTATTAGTTTACTAGCGATTGCCCAGCGGCGTTGCCCGCGCGGATCCACTATATTCCTGTTCCCGTTGGAATTTCCCTTCATAGCGACTTCCTACGACATAAGGGACACCTACGTACCTACGTCCTACATACCATGGGAATTTCCAAAAATCCCTTCATAGCGGTTAATTACGACATATAACTAAATACCATATATTTTCAAGTTTCTTTGGTGTAATCGTTTCGGAATAGTACGTATTTCTCTTTTTAACCAGTTTTATATTTTCCCGTGGAAATGAGATATTTTTCTGGAATAAAAAGTACCCTAGATGTTGATCCAGGTACTCGGTTATCTCCATACCAAATTTCATCAAAATCAGTCCCGTACTTTTTGCGTCATGCGTGCACAGACAGACAGTCACACAGACAAATATTGCAAAAATGGGTGTTTTCTATACTCGTAGTAGATTGCTATGCCCTATGTTGGGAGCCAGCCTCTCATGCACGAAGCCCGGCTTCGATTCCAGGTCAGGACTTTTACCAATAAGGTCCTTCATTCAAGATAAAATGCACGGACAAAACACAGATTTTTAATTAGGATGTAATTTCAATACAGTATGTTAATTAATTCTGCTAATTTGTAGGTACCTACTTATTAACACATTACATATCGTAAAATGTACTAAATTCGGCGATGTGGAAACACGGTGTAAATACAGCGTACTACATTCGTACTTGTATTAGTAAAGTAAAGGCTGTTCCTAAAAGCGGATACCTAGATAAGTAAGTTGGTTTAGGTTAAAAATCGATATTTTGTAAGAGGTAAGAGTTATTAAAATTGTTACCAATCTCTCGACTTCCAACTTTTCAATACATTTTTGTTTATAATGATATGAATAATTGAGATAGGTTCAGGTGAATAGCCTATTACAAAAATTACGTTGCCATATGGTCAGCACAGTGGTTACCATAGCTCCAAAAAACTACCGTGTAAGGCAGATATTTACGGAAAATATGGAATAGGTATATCTAAAATAAATTTCTACGATACTTACAGGAATTACAACACCATCAGTTTACCAATCAGGCATTTCTCAAAGTCAGTAACGCAAGAAAATACCGATGCCGGTACAAAAATATACCTACTTAGGCGATTAACTATTGATTACACAATTATTGCAAGACGAATAAAATGTGCTGGACTCTGGCTGGACTAATAAGCGTAAGGCCTAATTTGCGAAAACTTTTATCCAAAAATGTAATTAGAATGTCTTCACTTGTGTTGTGCCGGTCACTGATGTGAATGAACATGGCAAAGTCATACAGGATGTAACAAAAAGTAATTTAATATCAGTAGGTAAACGCTTCTCATGCGTGAGGCTTCGGTTCTAATCATGGTGAACCAATAGGTTTGTATCTACGGATCATGAGTTTTCCAAAAACTTAGGTAGGTAGGTAGATCACTAGCTCGACGGTGAAAACGTCGTGAGGAAACCCGCAGGTCAGTTACCAGAATTGTTTCTGAGGCATGTGTAATAGCACCTCGATCGCATCGTCACGCGTCGTCGCTCGTCACATTTCTCGTAGTAGGTAATTGGACAACCTTCTTGAGAATAAATTTATGATCATATGTAAGTATACGTAGTTATTTATTATGTACAACTAATGTTTTACATTGCGTTTACATAAACAACCTATGTCGTAAAACAAGATTCGTTACTTTTGTCAAACACACAGCAACCAGCAATCCAAGGCCAAACAAATTCAATAATTTTCTTTCAATCTGTGAAACTTATTCAGAATGTTTATTATTTTTCTAGAACACTTCTCTACCACGAATTAATGGGTTCATTACGTTGCTGTATTTTAGAACTTAGGGTCCCCTCATGAATCTTATGAACTCTTACAGGTCCGCATAAAAGACCAGCATAGAACTTGGATATACTCGAAGGCGGCCTGTTGTACCTATTCAACATTTTAAAGGAATTAACCAGAGAACTGAGACACCCCAGCGAGTATTCGTAGGTAGGTACATTCTATAAACATCAGAGCATTTAAAAATAGGTCCGCGTATTATATTGATTCAGTACCTAAATGAAAATTGTTCAAAAACAAAGTTATTTCAGCTTTTTGGTAGTTTCAATTCTATCAGGTACTCGTTGTAGGTACAAGTTATTATCTTAATTGTAAAACCGTCTGTACTCCTTTCCTAATACTTAGTACAAAACTATAACCTAATAACAACATCGTGGTTGGCATGTGTCGTACAGTAACCAAAGATCTGTGCACCTGCCGTACGTCACATCTACGTAATAAACTATTTCTTTCCGAGGTTTTCAGAAACAAATAACTAGGTACATAATATTGAATATTACAATAACTTCATTCGTAAGACGAAAACAATACGTTAACGTCTTTTGTTTAATCAGTCGTGGTTATAACCCTGTTTATTATAATACTAGCAGATGCCCCGCGGTTATAGCCGCGTCAGTCCCTTGCCCGTGGGAAAAATATAGCCCATGTTACTCCCAGGCCCCAGCTAAGTAAGCTTTCAATTGGTGAAAGAATTTTTAAGACCTGCATGTGGAATTTTATTGCAAATAGCCGGGTCTTGCCCGTGGTCCAGCGTGCTCAGGCGTGGCCCGCGGTGATCAAGTTTATTTCCGTTCCTGTGGAAATTTCCAAAAATCTCTTCATGGCGTCCGCCTACGATATATTATAAGACACCTATAGATATACCATATAGTGGGTGACCAGCGGCGTTGCCCGCGCAGATCGTTTTTTCCCATTCCCGTGGGAATTTCTAAAAATTCCTTCAAAGCATATTTCAAAATTCTACCTAGGTGTAACTTTTCGCAATACTACATATTTATATTTTCAAACAGTTTTTATAGTTTCCCGTGCGAATGAGATATTTTTCTGGAATAAAAAGTACCCTAGATGTTGACCCAGGTACTCAGTTAAATCTCGTTAGTTTTAGTAAAAAGTAGTTTTTGCGTGATGCGTGCACAGATAGACAGGCAAAAATTTCAAAAAAATGTGTTTTGATTTGATATCTAAATTGATAACTATCTAAGTACACCACCGCTGAAATTTTAAAAAAATATGTGGTCTAAAAACACGGTCTCGTTAGAGTTTTATTATATGACTAGATAGAATAGGTATGATATAGATAGAACCCGAATCATAAATCTGACTTTTCTAGACCAAATAACAGAGCTGCTATACGGGCTATAGAAAAGTGCAGTGGCGTTTCGGGGAGTGGTGTTGAATTATCTATATTTTTTCCCTACGAATCACCGTTTCTGAAATTCAACGATTAAAAATTTGTATTCATTATGCACTCGTTTCCACGCCACCTTTGATATGAAGTAGTGTACCTACTTGGTGCATTTTTTGTAACGTGGTTTCCTCGGGAAACCTGTTTCACGATCTATTGTGATCCTTTTTAATTCAATACTAACTAAGTAGGTGGTGAATAATAAAAAATGGTATTATTGGAAATTATGAAAGCGATGTGAGTTTAAAGAAAATAATTAAAATAATAATCTCAAGCCTTTTATCCCCAAGGGTGTAGGCGTTCCATCTCTGAAAATACCTACGTTTTAAAAGTATATTCTTTGGACCCCTAAAAGTGATAGGGGGTGAGCCCATCGACGGACCGGGTCGCTTATACATGCCTCAGAATTAATTTTGGAATTAATTCTCTGTCTTTATGATACGAATATATGAACTTTCTTGTGTGTCTATCGTTTCGATTCATAGTAATTGTTTGTTTTAATGTTAAAACAGTGCACACTGAAAGTAGTTTAATGAAAGTAGTATAATGATTGACGCGTGATGGGTACAATGAGGTGTGTAGCAATATATGTGTGTGGCCGGAAGTCAACGACCTCGCAGCCGCTTTTATTAATTACTGAAACCGTATGATACCTATTTGAATCAATCCCGTAAAAATTGTTAGTGTGAAAAAAAAACTAATTTCAATTTCAATTTAAGGACCCAATATTTGTATTGGGTTGGGAGGTGAGGTAGCTTAGTGTTGATGTATGAATATGTAGGTATGTATTAAGAGTCAGCACCCATACTATCGGTAGGTAGTTACTATCGATTGCATAGCTGCGACGGCCGATACTATCGATGTAAGTCTCATCAATAGTAGGTAGGTATTCATACTATCGCAAACAGAATATGTAATAGCACTAACGTATAATTACTTGACACAAATTTCATGATTTGTTGACCCCCCGTCCTTGTCACAGCTGGTCACATTTGTGAGACCCTCCCTAGTGTAACGTCACATATTTAGCAATTTTACATCTAGACATTGAGTAAAAACAGCAGTTGCGAAATTCGTTTTATTTCCATCCTCCTCATCCTCTCAAGCCAATAAAATAAAACACAATTAATTTTTAATTGTTACGGTGCCTATTGAAACCGCGCGGTGCTCGACGAATTAATAATTTGTTTATTTTGAACTACTTTTAAGTTAAAAATCACAAAATAGCAAAACTTAAAAAAATGGGTGTTATTTAAATGGTTAGCAGAGTATTCGTATTTTTGTGAGCAGATAATTATAATCTGTACGCAGAAATAGCAGCAACTCATGGCCAGCAAACATTACAAAACCAATCAGCAATTTATGTCATTCTGGATGGCTGTAATTATTTTTGAGCTGCAATGAGCTGCTACTGTTTAATAAAATTTTGGTAAGCACTCAGAGGGGAAGACGAAATTTTTTTTTTAGCTGCATATAAAAGTAGCAAAAATAATCTCAGCAAACTTATCATGCGCAAAATGGGCGCATTCTTTACAAAGATTAGGAAGGACTTTGGATTAAATGCAACTTTTATGATTATGATTATTATTATTATTAAGATTACAAGTAGTGGTGGTGGTGGTGGTGGTGTTGGTAGTTTTAGTGGTAGTGGTAGTAGTTACAGTATATTTTTTACGACATGTTTTCTCTGCTGTTCAATTATAAAATCTTGCTCACCGAGTAGTTATTTTGCGGACCAAGTAACTATTTTGCGGACTGAATGTTTATTATGCAAACCCATGTTATTGTAAGCTGCCTATTTCTGATTTAATTTTTGACCATTATCAAAATTATTTGCCGAACAAGGATTGCTGCCTGATTTTTTTATTTGCGAACAAAATCTTTGTATGCCGACCAAATGATTTAAATGCTGATTTTTTGTGGCTAACCAAATTTTATAATTGTTGCCCATTTAATTACTTCTCTAAAAAAATTACGTCGTTCACTCCGCGAAAGTCAATTTTCAAATGAAATAGAAACAATGAAATCACAACAAGGCGCGGTGCGGGTGCGTGTGCTGTGGCTGCAGTTATCAAAGGACTCTTAGGCGGTTGGAGCGTGACACTGTAGAGCGAGTGTAAGCTCGCTAACAAAACAATTTGAATCTTATTTCTGCACAAATAAACTTTGAAATATTGATATTTTTTTTACGAATAGCTCAGATTTTGTGTTTTAATAGTACTTACTTTAAATATAGGTACCTAATAGATTTTTAAATGTGTCATGACAAAATTTAGGGCTCCTTCCATGTCACACAATGTCGACATTTTGACTATTGCTGGACTATCGATCGGACCTAGCTGGAAAACTACCGTTATTTCACTTCGGGTACGAGTAAAAACATAAGTTTTTCTTCTTGCCTCAAACAAAATTTTAGCATTAAAAGTAGGTAGTAGATACACCGCTGTCAACGCTCTTCGACTACGCCCAACATCAACACCTACTCCGTAGCTGCGGCGCTGCCAATTTAATAGATAACTACCTGTCGATTGTCCTTGAAAATAATCACTTACTCACGAGCGGAGCTATCTATCTATACATTTACATACTTAGGTACAACATAGAGATCGATTTTTATAAATACAGTTTATATAGTCGTTGAATAAAAATCTTCTATCTATAATATAAGACTGTAGTAACAAAACCGTGTCTGTACCTACACGAAATATTTTTTGAAAAATTTTCTGGTAGTGTAGATAGTTATCGATTTAGCTTCATGGTGGTTGCGTAAGTATAAGACACCACCTACATACACCATTGAGCGGCGCTGACTGCGTGGATCCAGTTAATTCCCGTTCCCGTTGGGATTTCCGAAAAACCCTTGTGTTATCGTTTCGAAGTAGAACGTATTTTTCTTTTCAACCAGTTTTTATATTTTCCCGTGGGAATGAGATATTTTTAGATATTTTCAGAATTTCCAAGAGACCCGTCATAGATTCTTACGACATACAAGCTACCTACATGTTATATTTCAAGTTTCTTAGGTGTAGGTAATCGTTTCCGAATAGTAGGTAGGTACCTACGTATTTCTCTATTTAACCAATTTTTATGTTTTCCCGTAAGATCTTTTTCTGGAATAAAAAGTACCCAAGATGTTGACCCAAGTACTCAGTTATCTCTAAACCAAATTTCATCAAAATAGGTCCAGTAGTTTTTGCGTGACGAGTGCACAGACAGACAGACAAAAATTGCAAAAATTTGTGTTTTGGTAGGTATCTAAAGAGTTTTATTATATGTATAGATTATAATAATAAGTAGATAGATTACACCAACAACCCGATTGTGTATAAAATACTATTTTAAATATTACAGTCATCTTGACGCAAGACACTACGAAGATGAAAACTGATCTAACGAAACCTCGCATGTTCAAATCCGTTTCGTCAAACCCGATTAACCCTTTCACCGTTAACGTCGGATAAATCCGACAAATATTATCGTGTCCATTTCCCCAGGGTCGTATATACAACGCGTCACATGCAGAATCAGCGCAATTTCTCATATAGGTACACTAGGGGCGTATTAATATAAAAAAAATATTATGAATTCGTACTTTAGTTTTGTTTAACCAAATTTTTTCATTAAAGAGTAATAATAGTACGGTTTCCATAGGTACTCGTAGACCTAAATTCAGTTCGAAAAAAAAAAACAAATAAAAAAAAGATTAAAATAAAAAATCGATTAAGTAGTCGATACTGAACAAACTAATTTCAGGAATTGCGCTTATTTTGTTACATATTGTATACGACTAAATACCCCATCTTGTTTATTCTTTTTTATGCCTACTTATTACTAAAAAGATGTTTATATTTGTTTCTTTTTATTGTGCCGGGCGCGCTCGCTGGGGGCACGGCAATAGGGTTGTGTCCTACCTAGTCAAATCAGTTACTTTTTACGATCTGTCAAAACGAAATTTTACTATGGAAAATGTACTGAAATAGCAAACCGTGACGTCATAGTTTGTAGTACTCAATTGCAGCACTTTTTTTGATTGTTTTATTATTTTTAAATTTGCTATAATTGTAAATTGAAAATCGAAATACATATTTTGAGGTGTTTTGGGATAATCTTTTTAATGTATGACTACTCGCAATTTAATTTCGATGCTGTCAACTACCCAATTGATATGAAGTCGGAAGGGTAAACAACAGCGCTGCCCCAAAGATAGGTATTTACTCATAATATACAAAAACGAAACATTACTCTCCTTCTGGTGTAGTCAGATAAAAAGTCAACGATTTGACTAGGGAGGTCGGCACAGGTCAACTAGGTACCCAAAACTAGCATTATAAACCAATGCACCTAGGTTTTTCAAGTATATATTTACACTACACGGCTTATAAATGAGAAGATTAATACCTACCTACCAAATTAAATTGTATTATTTAGATGTTATTTGATTAGTGTTCCTATACTTTATAAAGGCAAATGAAAAGAATTGTAAACATAAGTTTGTATGCAGTTAACCGGTTTTATTCATATATAATGATGACGTTTGTCCGCATTATCGCTATTTACCCAGAGTTTACTGCATATATTACATACACCTTTGTAATTTTAATGTCCTCCAGATGTAGGTAGGTAGTTACCTATTCGGGGTTTGTCATCAGATAAGGCAATCTGAAACTGAGTAGGTAAGCACCTACATAGACAGCAGCTAACTGGGTCACTTCACTACTTAATTGGTTTAAAAGAATACAGAGATTTGCGAAGAAAATGCCGCTTGTATTGTTAATGATAACTTGCTGTTTACAATTTTATTGCTTATTATATATACCTATGCACGAGTCATAAAATTAATTATATTTATGTGCTTAATTAAGATAGCGAAATTAACTGCCAGTACACACTGCAGTAAGTAGCATTACAATATTTGAAATTCTCAAAATTATTAAAGTATATAAGAAAGTAAATGAAATAACTATGTTATAACTATCATCATAATTTTTAAAAACAGTACAGTCGCTATAGCACCTTACTTATTGCAAAGCTCAGCTTCAAAATGTTCCATATGTTCACACATATTTCCGCGTCTAACATACTAATTAAGTGCTCATTTGGTATCACGCGGAATACACGTCAACCATGTCAACGAGGGTCGCATTTCATTTTCCTGAATAAAAGACATGTTAATGTTACTAACACTCACCAGGTAGGCTGTTAACTGCGGGAGTTTGAGGTTATAACTCACATAAAAGATACACCCACGTGCTTTATAAATAGAGGAAGACGACGCGACCGCCGGGCGCGCCGGTTAAAATCGGAATGAATGCGTTCGTCCGTCGTACGCCGCTTGTATAGTAGATGATAAATAAAATACGTATGGCAAATCGTTGCATGTTGCGTCAGTCAGCTTGGAAGGCAAACCGCGCCGACCGACACCGCGAAATAGACGACGACGCGATGGCGACGCGATGGTCGAATTGCAAGTTGATATCGATTGCCATTTGATTACCCCTATCATAAATGAAAGTTCAGTTAGTTTCATAGATTTTCATAATAGTCTCAACAGCTTGAAAATTTACTTTTCAAGTAGGCAGGTATTAAAATTGAAAACCAAGGTATACGTGAGGCGTGAGATTACAGGAAAATCGGATTGTTTGAAGCTACGTCGTTATGGAAACATATTTTGACGCGTGGCACGTCATATAAGTATATAAAGTATTTCTAGAGTCACATGGGTTGATTAACCGTAAATATGTCAAATCACCTAGTTAGGCCTTACGTGTAGATTTAGTAGAAATTCTTAGTAGAATGCAAAATATTTTATACGACGATCGACCTTCTAATCTGTCTTCCATTTTAAATTCAATGTCATGTAAGTTTTATGAACCATACATGATATGATATAGGACAAGTTACCTTTACTACCAATCACATTCTTTATCAATATTCGTATAATATTATTGTAATATTATCTGTTATGGTATCTGCTACATTAATGATCCAAAACATTGAGAAATGATTTCATAGATTATTATTTACCGAGTTATTTTTGAAATTCAATAAATAACCAAGTTTCATGAAGTTTGGAAAGAAATCAAACTATCTAAAAAACATTAAATCGAGTTATTTCGATAGTTTGAATAATTAATAATAATAATTAAGTCTTATTCTATAATGTTATTTCAATAGTTTGATTTCTTTTCAAACTAGTTATGATTTCTTTTCAAACTAGTTAGTTAGTTCATTAAGAAGTAAGATCTACACTCGTCGAGACACCAATTTTGTATATTATTAGGAACGATTTGCATTCAATTAAAAAAGAAAAAATTAAAAGCGTTCATCGTCTGCGAGTTGCTTCGCTCGCTGTCGTCTCTGTACCGGCACAGGTCCTATAATGGCACCGAGTAGCTGTGAAAGTTACGGAGTTGTTGCATCATACTATGTTTAGGTTTCAGTCAACGTGGTAGACTGAGGCCTTTTTTGTTTGCTGGCGGAGTTTCCTACGAATCACTATGAGCGTTTATGTTGTTGTTACCTTTGCACTGTTTTACTTCTGATTTTGGTAGATCACTGATTTAGTACATAAACAAATACCATTCTGGTATATTTATTTGTAGCAAAGTTGTCTCACTACAATATACGATCACGGTACTGTATCTCTAGGAGACCGGGGCAAGATGAGGTTCGGGGCAGGACGGGAAATGTGCTGGTGTGCGTGAGCTATGCACGATATATGAGCTCCGGCAGCACCATTAGTACGAAATTCAGTCGCGCTTTGTCGGTCAGTGGAAACAAATGTGTTGCTGCTTTTTTTGGCTGCTCTGCGTGAACAAACTCAATATTCTGAATAATATTACGAAAGTTTACGACAATTATCAATGAAGTAGTAGTAGTAATTAAGCATGTTTTGACAACATTTTTAAACTTAACACAGCAATGCCAGATCAAATGTTTATATGAGGCGCTGTTTATAACCTACACAACTTAAGGTTAGGAATGCTTGGTATAATTACAAAAAATATTCGTTGGGGCAAAATGGTCGGGGCATAACAGGATATCATGTTTTGCCCCGTCTTTGCGAAATGTGTAGATTTTTTTTTAAATAAAGAAATAAATGAATAATATCACGCCTTTTATCCCCAAGGGGGTAGACAGAGGTATTTAATTTCTGAATATACCCACTTTTTACTTTACACAATATTCTGCATCCACTGAATAGGCATCTCAGTCTAAACCCTAAACTTCAACTATTTTAGAGGATACCTCTTTGATCAAGGTTCCTGTGACCGAAAAAACTCCGGAGAGAAAATATCAAATGCCACGTTTATGGTTTCTCCTGCAAACCTCATAGAAATATCAAAGGAAGATATGTACTCTTTTTGCCCCGTGCAATTTCCCATTATGCGTCGAGCTATGGGGCAAGATGGGAAAATTCATTTTCTTATTGTTTTTCTTACTAACCAAAAACTATGTGATTTAGAGAGCAAAAAAAGTTAATTATATAAAGTTGATTAGTTAATGTTGCTATCTATGTAAAAGTTAGTTCATTAAATCGTTCAATTTCCTTTATATGATTTTTTTTTCCTTAGATATCCCGTTTTGCCCCGGTCTCCCCTATCTATATGTGTATGGTACTGTATCTGTATGTGTATCAGAATAGAACATGGACATTTTTTACCTTTCGGAATTACCTTTATAGACAGCTATTAAACCACCCAAGAATAAATATTTTTTCCTATTACACTTTTTAGTCCAGGCAATGAAGCGGATTTTTGTATGAAGACCCCAACATTAATTCCTCAGTCGATGAAACTTTGCAGGATTGTAGTATAGTATGAGACAATACTTGCATAAAAAAATCCAAAAAATAATCCTAACCGAAGTTAGGTATTTTTACTGAAATACTTATTTATTTGATATCTTTGTTGGGAAAAATGCTTAGTCAAAATTTTCTTCGCTAGCAATATTCATGTGTGTTAAGAAAGCTATATGCGAAATATCCAAAAAAATCTCCTGGTAGAAACAACAAAACTCAGACGTATATGTACCTTGCACGGGAAAATTGCTCAGTCCATTTTTTTAACTGGAATGTCATTTAATAGTCGCTGTGGACTTACAATAGGAAAATCCAAAATAAAAACCGTCTCGCTACATTATTTTCAGAAATTATCAAATTATAAACCAAAAAAAAAAATTTTTTTTAAGTATAAAAGCCTAACTTCGGTAAGGTTTTTTTTTTGGATTTTTTTATGCAAGTATTGTCTCATACTAACTACAATCCTGCAAAGTTTCATCGACTGAGGAATTAATGTTGGGGCCCACTACCTTTATTGCCTAGACTATTTACCGCACCCTGGACTTCGCCCATAACAATAAAAAAAATTCAAATGATACCCTCATCCTACTAATATTATAAACGTGAAAGTTTGTATGGATGGATGTATGGATGTTTGTTCCTCTTTCACGCAAAAACTACAGAACGGATTTTGATGAAACTTTACAATTATATGGCTTATAGATCAGAATAATACATAGGCTATATTTTATCCCCGTATTCCCACTGGATCGGAAACTACGCGGGTGAAACCGCGGGGCACTGCTAGTTTGAAATATTTTTACCGTTATGGGCGGGTGTCACTACCTGCTTTCCGAATAACCAAATCGACTCAGGTAGGAAGAATCTAAGTAAGATACCCTGACAAATGTTTAGAAGTTATTTATTTATTTATACTACTGATATTGTCTCATTATGCGCTGGGGTTTTTTGTGAAAAAGCTTTATTATTTACCTACTGTTAAATTTTATATCGTGCAAAAAGAATGTTGCGTTAGGTTTGGCGTCCGTTAAGCAAGTAGAGCCTGAGAGTAAACTTTCAAGTCAGAATAATTTCGTCATTTTAGGGTTTCTTTACAAGTTCGATAAAAAGACCTAATTAACGAAGTGGTAAGAGGGGTTTCATTTAAGTACAAAGGCAACCCTGACGATGACGAAATTTAAACCTCCTCATTTAAGGTTATAATGACAAAGCATCTTCAAAATGAAACTACTTAGGTTGTTATTCATAATATTTTTTTGATATGCAACTAATGAATTTCACTATTACCTACAGATAAAATAAATCAAAATAATAATTCGTAAATACATAATACAAAGATAAAATAGGAATTTGCATTTTTTTTAAAGAAAACTATTTTAAAATTATCAGTAGCAGCATCGGGGTCGTTTCACCTTCCGTCGTTTGGGGACGATCGGCCGGCAGGCCCTGCAGGGCGAGCAGCATGGGATGTCTGTCTCTTTGCACTGGATTTGCTTGCAGCTGTGTGTCGCTGGCTTAGGCTTGGCTGGGGCTCGAGGAGTCACTAGTTCCACCTGAGTGCACAGAATCATTACATAGTATAAAACAATGTCCCTATATCCCTGTCCCTATATCCCCATGTCCCTATATCCCTATGTCCCTATATCCCTATAAATAAAATAATCTCACGCCTTTCATCCCCGAGGGGGTAGGCAGAGGTATTCCATTACTGGATATACCCACATTTCACGAGATACATTGGACCCCTAAACGTGATAGGTGGTGAGCCCATCGCCGGACCGGGTCTATTTACACATTAATTCTGAGACCTGCGGGTTTCCTCACTATGTTTTCCTTCACCGTTGAGCTAGTGATAAATATGTGCGTAAGTTTTTGAAAAACTCATTAAACTCACCTATATCCCTATGTATGCTTAAATCTTTAAAACTACGCAACGGATTTTGATGCGGTTTTTTTAATAGATAGAGTGATTCAAGAGGAAGGCTTTAGTGTTAGCTTTGCACCCGTGCGAAGCCGGGGCGGGTCGCTAGTATATAATAAATAAATAAGCTCACGAGTTTGATCTCGGGGAAGGAGGCAGAGGTATTCCATTCCTGGAAATACCCACTTTAATTTTTTAAACCCCTAAACTTGACAGGTGGTCCATATAAACTTTGGGACCGTAAGTTTTTAGAATTAGTACTGCCTCCGCCAGGGAATATTACGGGAATAACTATATAATACCTATCTATGCACACGATCAAACTAATGTGTAGCGCACTGTCTGGCGATGAGCTCACCACCCGTCAAGTTTAAGAGTCGAAAAAAATATACTTAGTTGTGAAAAGTGGAATTTCCAGGAATGGAATACCTCTACCGACCCCTTCAGGGTAGAGAGTTTGGGAAAATTCTAACGAGAACGAGACAAATGCGTTATCAGGGAAACTCAGAAACTGCTGTAAAGAAGTCACGGGTGGCAAGCTACCTATGACTGAAGCGACTTGCACAACCACTATTATTTAATAACAAAAGTTCTAATAGTATTAAAAGTAGTGTGCTTCATCTGACCTGACATACTAGGAGAGTTGAAGCAATTTTAACATTATGCTTCATTAGAAACAATTTTAAAACACATACCGTGTGATTTTAAGATCAATCAATAGTGTGTTTCTTACACTTTCATATGACTGCCACAAAGAAAGAGTAAGTGTAAAATCTGTGACAAAAAATATTTTTGAACGTAGTTTCAACTCTATTTAATGCCGAGGCTAGTCAAAACAGAGGTCTAGGTGAAAATTGAAACAGCGGTTTTTTAGGGCCGTACAGTACAGATGATAATATAATTTACAGGCCAGTTTGCTCAGTTGCTAGTGACCCTGCCTTTTGAGAAAAGATAGTAGAGGTGACTTCCGAGTAGAGGTGGCACCTAAAATTTCAATATGCGCCAATATTAATTTGTGTGGCACACGTGTCTGTTGGCTTTGTATATGGATGGGTTTATGTTAAAAAAATAGTAATCATTAGTATCTGCCTAGTTTAAGACTGAATATGTAAATAATCTCGTGTGATTGGTGCACCACAATTTTTTATTATTATTTACACAATACTAGCGACCCGCCCCAGCTTCGCACGGGTGCAATGCTGAATTTTCTTTGTTATAAACCTTGCGGAGCCCTAGACCTTTCCAACGAATGCAAAACCGTGGAAATCGGTTCGTGCGTTCTGGAGTTATATCGTCAGGAAGGAAAACCCGACTTATTTTTAAATAGTAGATTATTTTGTGGAATGTAGAGTATTGAGCAAATTTTATAAATTACTATTAATAAATAAACTTAATAACCTTAAATTAATTATAATTTGTTCTTATTAAAATCAAAGGTAGCTTCTTAATACATCTACAGTTCAGAAGTGACATACATGTAGAGGGTTTTAGTACAGGTTGTATATAACAAATAAAATAATAGTTCCAGTTATGTTATTTAAAAATGAACCTTATTGCATGTCCATATATTTCAAATGTTTTGATGTTAAATTGTCACTAACATCAGAACCCTGGAGCCCCGGCGAGTACATAGCTGGCGAGCGGCCTAAGTTATTATACTAGAAATGTAGTAGGCGAAAACACATATTATCTGAATTTGTAGTTTTCTATTTCAGGAGTTATTAGATACCTCAAAGCTAAAAATCATCAGGTCGTTGTGGCCCCGAGATCTCAGTAAATAGGGCAATAACGGACGTTTGCCCTTAGACAAAGTTTCTGTAATATTTAGGTAGTGGACAGAAAAAGAAAGAATAGAATTCGTAGTTCAACACTTCGTAGTAATTTACGTTTGAAGTGCGGAACGATCAGAATCCTGTAGTCCAGTGTTTTCTCTGAAACGAAGCATCCTAGCATAGTATGTTGCTTGAGAAAGTTTCTGTAGTTATCGATTTAGGAATTTGAATGGAGCCAGTTTTTTGCACTCTTGCAAAAAACAATCAGAATCGTGTGGCCCAGGTTTTCTCTGCAACGATGCATCCTAGCATAGTATGTTGTTTAAAAAAGTTTATGTAGTTCTCGATTTAAACATTTGTAGTGAAGTAGTTTGATGATCTTATAGTACGAGATCCGGTTGCAAAAAAAATGTAGGGATCGAGTATATGCTACAAAACAAATTTTTACGCATATTTATGATTAGAAGAATCGTATTATATCTAAATTATATCTTGCAGGGTGCCCTATCAAAATATGGCTGCTAGTATTTTTAATAAAAAAAAATATTGATTTTTGGCACAAATTTCATTTACTTGTTTTCTTACATATAGTACAGTGAATAGAGACTAAATAAGGGAGGTTACCTTACAAACGGTCCGGGAGTTCTAAATTTTTTACATGTTGTCTAGGATGGTTGTTAAGTGTTTAAAATGCAAAATGCACAATTCCCCTCCCTCCGCGCCCGCCGCCATCTTGAAAAAACCGAAAAAAAAGGCACTTTTTTTAGATTTTTACTTATATCTTTGTTTCGGTGCATTTTAGCTACAAAACAGTTCTATTCAATGTTGTAGAGAATGAAATTTCCTATAATATACGTGTTAAATTTTGTTTGTAGGGCAGATAGTTCACGAGATATGATATTTTAAAAAATATAAAAAAATACGCATTTTCCGGAAATTTTTCAAACTTATCAAATAAACAATATGCCGTTGTTTTCATTTTAATGCTTACTGCCCCCTCCGTAAGGTTGGTTAAAAAAGTATACATCCATTTTGTAGGTAATTAAATTCCCTACAATTTTTATTCTTATACTTGTTTTTCTCAAATAGGCCAAAATTGAATTACAGCGTTCTAAAGTTAGAAGTTTGAAAAATTTCCGGAAAATGCGTATTTTTTTATATTTTTTAAAATATCATATCTCGTGAACTATCTGCCCTACAAACAAAATTTAACACGTATATTATAGGGAATTTCATTCTCTACAACATTGAATAGAACTGTTTTGTAGCTAAAATGCACCGAAACAAAGATATAAGTGAAAATCTAAAAAAAGTGCCGATTTTTTTCGGTTTTTTCACGATGGCGGCGGGCGCGGAGGGGGGGGAATTGTGCATTTTGCATTTTAAACACTTAACAACCATACTAGACAACATGTAAAAAATTTAGATCTACCGGACCGTTTGTAAGGTATCAGCTCTCTATTCACTGGGTTAATAAATAATATATCGTCCACTTCACGGCAAAATACATGAAGACTCTGAAAAATCATGAAAAATCTGCAGATTTTTCAGTCTTTCTGTATATTGCCCATTTTTGTATATTGCACATTTATGTATAACTAGTGACCCGCCCCGGCTTCGCACGGGTGCAATGCTAATACCTACTAAAACCTTCCTTTTGAATCACTCTATCTATTAAAAAAACCCGCATCAAAATCCGTTGCGTAGTTTTAAAGATTTAAGCATACAAAGGGACATAGGGATATAGGGACAGAGAAAGCGACTTTGTTTTATAGGTACTATGTAGTGATGATAGTGAAGACTCCAGATTTTTTATGATTTTTCAGAGTTTTAATGTATATTACCGTGAATTGGAGGATATTTTATGTAAAAAAACAAGTAAATGAAATTTCGTCCCAAAAATCAATATATTTTTTTATTAAAAATACTAGCGGCCGTATTTCGATAGGGCACCCTGGTAGATATATATTCTCCTAATCATTAATATGCGTAAAAATTTTGTTTGTAGCATACTCGATCCCTACACTTTTTTGCAGCCGGATTAGGTATACTTTACTCTAGCAGGTCATACCTCAATATTTCCAGTCCGATTCGGCTCGTCAGTCTGTTTGCCGATTTTTAGTACGAACACGTCTTTGTCAGGGTGTAAAATTTTCTCAGCGTGCACTCCTTTCGGTGCATCTTGCGGAGTGACGTTGCACACCTTACATAAGGGATCATGTGCTTCCTTCTTGCAGTACATCATCTCCGAGTTCATGGGAGTCCTGTCGGTTAGAGCCTCGCAAATGTCGTCAGGAACCTGAAAGTCAAATTTGATGCATTTTCACGCTTCCATTCATGCATCAGATGCCCTCGGATGGACAAGGACAAGGGCATTGCAATAGATTTTACATGGGGGGGGTCCAGATTAGCACAAAGGTAAACTAGTTATCGCCCACGATTATCGATAAGAAGGAAGAACTGTAAGCGTCAATAGAATCAATCAATTCAACCACGGATGGATAATCATATTGTCTGTATCTTGATATTTTATTCGGCACGGTAGACAGTATTGTGATAATAATTATAGGTAGGTATACCTAGGTATGTAAGTTAATATGTCAACTCTACCATTAGTAACAACACCGTGTAGGTATTAATTGTAGACTAATATAGTAACATCTAAAGATGTCATAATAATCTTGAAAGAATGGAGACTGTGTTTGCACATCTGTATAAATAACCTAACGATTAATTACATTATATTGTATAATGATTAGTTAGTATATAGTACTTATGTATCAGAATTTTACTATAAATATTTAATCACATATATAGTATAATTTGAATACGTTTCAATAAATGGTGCTGTTTTCAGACATTTTTAATGTTATACGAGGATTTTTATATTGCCATCTCAATTTAATTAATAAAAAAAAAATATCATTGTACCAACAGTAGGTATTTTTCAAACGTATCCCAGTTTCTCTTTGTGCATATTATTTAAAAAGCCATATAAATTCATTTCGTCAACTAAACAAATCGCAAACGAAAATTGCGGCAACCGTGTTGGTTTTACACTCTGCTGTTACTACAAATTAAAAAACTGTTTTAAAATATATCACCTGTAAATTAAGCCTATTTCCGGTCCCTGGACCCCCTCCTCCTATTCCACATTCTTCAGAACATACTGATGCATCGTCATCACACGTACATTGCTGCTGCAGTTTCATCTGCGACTGAGTTAGTTTCGGCGGCTTAAATGTACTTTTTGGGACCCGAATTTTTACCTAAAAATTCATTAAAATCCAATGATATTATATGTTACTATATGTATATGCTCACTGTTAAAATCTGTATTGATATTACTTATTGATACTATTTAATACTAGAATAGCTATATAACTACAAAATTTTAAAATATACTTATACTCAAATATACTACCTACCTACTCACGTTTTAGCTGGATATTTATGAAAAAACCGTACGAACCTCATTACCGTTGAATATTGCACCAATTTCTTCATAAGGTTTTCTAGTTTTCTTGATGTGTTTTTCCTTTCCGCTTTTCTTAGTTTCATTATTCATGGCGGTTTAATAGTAAAGAACGTAAAAAAATTGTCTGACAACTTGTTTAATTTTGAAATTTTTGACCAAGATGGGTGAAATCGGTGAAATCATCACCTAAAAAATGTGATCACAGGCATGGCTTACAGTCTATCAAAATGTGTCTCTTTGATTCGTTTGTCTAGATTTCTTTTTATACGCGCTCCTCTTTTTATGGTGGCAGTAGCATGGAATATACTACGTCCATGGGCAGTAGTTAGGTACTATGAAAAAACTTTATTAACTTTATGGTTTTCATCTGAAGGTTTTACCCATTTGAGCATAACTTATCCTTTGAGTATTCAACCAACTATAATAGGTACCTACCCAAAGACGTTTAAAGAAAAAGTTTCTCTCTCCTAGGAAAGAGAATGATTTTCTTCCAACCTCTTTGTACCTACCTATACTCAAGATAGGAACATACGTAGTACGTACCTACTCACCAAAGATCTAAAATAACGTAGACCGTGGTTTAACATAGATCTAGAAAGTATTTTTCTAGTTCTATGGTTTAACTTGGGTTTAACCCATTTTTTTCAGACATATATTTTTCCCATTTCTATCTTTGTTTTCCAGTTCCAGGGTTATCTATACTGCAGTGTTGTATGCAATCAATAATAATAAATGTTAGGTACTATCGTAACTAGATTGGCAGTTTACGGCAGCGACGCGTAGACACTTCGAATATGCCTACAGGCATATATGACGACTGTTGCCTGCTTGATATTGAGTGATCATCACGCGTCCGTTAAAGTTATTGAAAATGGTGAAATTTGTTGTTAAAAATCAATGATATTTTATGTTACTATCGTAAGCTCACTGTATGCAATGATGTTATATGTTACTCAAAGTCAAAATTATTTATTTTCTGTAGGTATAGAAAATACGCTAAGAAAAGTCAATAGTCTAATGGCACTCTAAACTCGTCCATGAAGATTGGCTAAATGTAAACAGCAGCCCATCTCCACCGCCGAGTTGCTGGTTCCAAATGCAGAACCTAGGTACTCCGAGAAAAGCCAGCAAGAAACTCAAGGGCTGCAGTTTTTTTTAATCTCATGTCGTATTAATAAATATGGACTCACTTCAATATTTTGTTTAAAAATAATCAGTTCACTTAATACACAAACAGGTATAAACTTCGTATTTATTTTTAGATAAAATAAAAATAAAATATAAAAAAATCGAAGACAATCTTATGATAGTTTTTAGGATTTTTGTTCTGGAAGTGGAAGGAAAGTTAATTATTATTATATAGTTATTTCCTATTTTTTCGAGTCCTCATGCAGCAGCACGGTGGAGGTTCGGGTTCACATTGAGTTTCCCTGGTGTCTAATCGATATGGTGGCGTTTTGTCTGGGAATTTTGGTGTAACCAACTCGAGTTCCATTTTACAGCGCCGGTCTCCTTTTGCACCTACTTTTGATACCTTGAGAGAGACGCCGTTATAAGGATTTCATTTTTCACGTAGCAATTTAAGCCGTAGCAATCAGTGTCGCTACGGCTTAAACTAATGCTACGCGGAATGGTTTACATAAAAAGTGTCCAAGCTTTAAGCAAGACAAGGAGTAGGACCTACTCATATTCATAAAAAGTAGAATACAATTAATCAGCTAGTGAACATTATCGTACGCATAGCTTCAATCGCTTCTGTTCAAGAGCTCAAGGTAACACGATACAGGTTCGGCCAAACAGTAGGTGGAAAGTCTCGTGGGCATGCGCCATAATGGAATGGGAGCGTAGGTACGTGCAACAGCGCAAATGCTGGTTGGCGCCAACGTTGCATTTGCTGTGCGGCACGCTGGTTAGCAACTGGTCACAAGTCATACATAACGCAGCGCTGCGCCCCAACCACCCCGAGGCGCGCACCCGCGTGATTTCGCCCCGCACACGCCTAGGTAAGCGTGATGCGGTGTATCTCATCCAGCTCGTCCTGTCGACGTTTCACCAGGCCATGGAAGAATTGGTCAATGTAGCCGCATTCATAGACTGCCCTATAAGTACAAACATTAGCGCGTGGCCTTCCGTAGTCCTGGGACCATTCATGTCCCGCTCGCTATGTCAGACAAGATGGTGGATTGGCTGGGAGCATTAGGCCTTACTCACGCCTGATGGATAGCTAGGTCTATGGTGCGGTGTAGCAAGCTCTAGCCTAGTATTATTTCATTTTGACTTTCCTATTAATTAGTAAGTCAGTAAAATTAGGAACAGTTCTAAATACTTAATACACACACTTTCAACACAAAAACATCTTTTCTCGGATGTAGAATTGATTGGGTAGCTTCAGGGACTGGTACATTTGTTGGTACCAAAGCGCATAAGTTTGGGCATGCTCGTGTGTTGGACTCCGTTTTCTTTTTCGCGTTCAGCTGTGTGCCTTTCTCAGACATTTTGTTAATATTTTTATTACTCTTACTAAAATTTTAAGCTATTGAACACAAAGACAACAATGACTATTACATAATAATTAGTGACGTCTGTACATAGACATAATAATATGTCTATGCGTCTGTAGCACCAAAAAGTTCAGTTCAGCAGTAGTCCTAAAACCATGGACGTATGGTATATCTATCTATACCTTTGAATATATTCTATTAACCAATAATGAAGCTATCCCCCCCTCCTGGTAGGGACAAGAATCCACTTGGAATAACTTTTGACTTCAAATTTTCCTCGCTTTGTCCCCTCTATGCCATATTATATTTAAATCTCTTTGTTTGAAACCTATATTGTGAAACCATTTTCTAGTAATATACTCAGCTCTGGGGCTTAATTAAGACTGTTCCGTTATTAGCGTTTCAGACAACGGGTTGCTGGGGGTCAGAGGCTTTGACCTTCGAGGTTTTGACGCCCGCTCCGGATCCTACCTGGCGCAAAGGTTGTCCATCGCCATTCAACGCGGCAACGCAGCGAGTGTCATGGGTACCTTTGCGGCTGGTATGACTCGGGGAGGTATTTTTGATTGACATTTTTTATAATAATTGCTAAATGTGACTTTCGTTAATTAAATTATAATCTTTTCTAGATAGGCTCTTCAAATACATTCTCATAAAAAAAATACTTACCTAGACCTCCAGGCGTATTCACGGAGCTTCGATATTCGACTCGGAATCGGAAAATCTGTCGAACACTTTCGAGATGGGCTGATGTTGGTAGCGAAAACTAATGTCATTTATGTCACATAAGGATTCGGAAAAATTTTCACTCGATCTGAATCGAACGGAAACGGTATCATCTCTCGAACACTTTCGAGATGGGCTGATGTTGGTGTCGAAAACTAATGTCATATGTGACATAAGGATTCGGAATTTTTTCACTGAAACAATCTGAATCGGACGGAAACGGTATCAAGCCTCCGTGAATGCGCCTGCTGAAGCCACAACCTAAAGGCTTAGGTACATTTTATGTTGCCAAGAGCGAATTTCCGAACGCATCTTAGTCAGGTAAATGTTTAGCATTCTTCTGTTGGCACTATGAGTAAAAGAGACAGCAACACAGCCGAGGATAGAATGGCGCGAGATCAGCAGCAACACGGCAGGTTTGGACATGAGAATAAACGCTAAATATGTAATTACTGGATCCCTGGTGAGTTACCCCTTATTATAATACACCTAGAAGGAACTACAGGACTATAGCATGCTGTAGAGATTGAGGAATGGCTGTGAGGGGCTAGGAGGAGGCCATAGGTGGTCGTGAGGCCACCATTATTATGCTATCGTTCTGAGGATCCATTGACTATAGTTGGTTTGTAGTATAACTGTGATATGATGATGATAAATGTGTTTATGTGCCTAATTAAAATATAGCAATTACACCCTATGCGAAGCAGAATACATAGTACCTACCTAATAAATATTACATATAGATATATACATAATAATATATACACCCCAATTTATTTTTAGTTACAAGAATTTTACAATTTAGTTACACGAATGCCACCTAGACTCAGGCGCGGTCTGAAGGGAGGTGGGAGGGGTTATATGACGCCCCCAAAATCATACACGTCAATTTAGAAAATCCTTTAAAAATTTAGAAAATAAAAAAAACTATTTTCCTAACCACGACGCATTTTATGTGCAATAAAATTGTGTATTGTAAAATAGTCTAATTTAGTTGACATATTTTATTATTAGTGACCCCCTCCTAAATTTCGGCTTTTTTCTCATGGCCTAACTATTTCGCCTACGGCTATCCTTATGGCCGATCTCTGTCAAACCGAGCCTAGACTAGTACATAGGTAATTGGCAAAATTATGGATGCACAAAAGCGATTTTTGTTTAAGATTAATGCAATAAATAAGATACCAGAAGAAAAGAGTTCTGTGTGTTGCCCGATTCGATGTTTAAAACAAATATATTTGGGGGCACGGCAGTGCCCCCGCCAAGTCGAGCAACAAGCGGCAAGGCCGTAGGTACCATCCTTTTCTCGAAGCCATTCACGCCATTTTCGACCCCTATAACTTCGTTGTGGACAAACCTAGAAGCCTTGAATTTTCAGCACCCAAGCAGGCATTGTATAAACACAGTACATTTCAAATTTCATACAATTTGAACCAGTAGTTTTAGAATTATAAATAGTCAAAGTTTCCTAATTTTGTCACTCACTCACTCACTCACTGACCGATCATCAAAACTCTAAGGCACTTCTAGCAGTCGTAGAAGCTTCAAATTTAGAATACAATTAGGGCTTAGTGTATAAATCAAGGAAAAACTCAAATATTTTGCAATTTCGGTCTAGGTTTCTAGATACACCAACTGCATAAATAACTTTGTAATCCCATAATAATTGTATAGGTTTACAAAGTTACATGTTCAAGTGAAATATGCACTTCAATTTTGAAGCAGATATCTTTAACTGATTGAGCTGAAATTTGGTATACTTATGTAAATTTGGTCACAATACAATATTATGGTACCACCGAGCTGATCTGATGATGGTGCAAGGAGGTGGATATCGCAACTCCTCAATGACTACTCGTAAATCCCTCGAGTTTGGGCTCGTATGATTCGTCTTGACAAATACTTTGGTGCTAGATTGTAACCAGGGTCTGATGATGGAGCTGGAAGATGCCCATGGGATCTCGGTAATTAAATGACACAACCCCATCGAGTTTGGGTTCGTATGATACATCTTCACGAGTTCTTTGGTGCTAGATGGTAACCAGAGTCTGATGATGGAGCTGGAAGACGGCCAAAGGAACTCAGTAATTAAATGACAAACCCCTATCAAGTTTGGGCTCGTTTGATTCGTCATGACGAGAACTTTGGTGCTAGATGGTGACCAGAGTCTGATGATGGAGCTGGAAAATAGCCAAAGGAACTCAGTAATTAAACGACATAATCCCATCGAGTTTGGGCTCGTTTGATTTGTCTTGATGAGTACTTTGTTACTAGATGGTAACCAGGGTCTGATGATGGAGCTGGAAGATAACCAATTGAGCTGAAATTTTGTATACACATGACCTCAGAATTAATTCTGGGACCTGGGGGTTTCCTCAAGATGTTTTCCTTTACCTTCGAGCAAGAATCAGTTGTTGGTATACAAGAAGTAGAAAGTACCGGAAAGGAAAAAAGTAAGACTACAAAAAGAAATGAGATGCCATCAAAAACAAAACTTGTCAAAAAACCCAAGCCTCGCAACTCAGTTCTTCTACCGTAAAAAGTTGTGAGATCCATGTAATACCAAGTCGGTTAATTTATTCAGTCCTTAATAGGGGACCTTCTGTCTTAAGTAATTATGTAATTAGCTAACCTAACAACATCTTATAGTGACCACATCTTTATTAAAAATCTTTTATGTTTTAAATAAATAGATTGACTTGGCAATCGCACTTAAACAATCTTATTTAATATAATATGTATTACTTGTAAGATAAATTGGGTTTTCATGCGATGGCCAAGTCAATCAATTTATTTAAAACATAAAAGATTTTTAATAATGATATGGTCACTATAAGATGTTGTTAGGTTAGCTAATTACATAGTTACTTAAGACAGGAGGTCCCTAGTAAGGACTGAATAAATTAACCGACTTGGTATTACATGGATCTCACAACGTTTTACGGTAGAAGAACTGAGTTGCGAGGCTTGGGTTTTTTGACAAGTTTCGTTTTTGATGCCATTATATGTTACTATCGTAACTACGCTCACTGTTTAAAAGTTTATAACGATGGTCTAGATTCTAGACCATAGTTATAATTAGTTTTATTAGTCACATTAAATTTAATGATTTCTCTAAACATTTACACACATTATCAATCCAGAAACATACAATAACGTAGTGATTACTTGCTCAGTAAAAATTACCATGAAAATACTGTTTTCTTGATTTCCATAACTTTTCTGTCAGGTCAGTAGTCTCCATTTCCATGAAGTTATTATATTACTTCAGCCAGTATATAAAAGGCTTTATATTCCTATAATATCTCTCTACCCATAAAACAAGTTCAAACAACATCAAGGTACGCACGTGAAATGACAGAGTCTGTTGATGTTTGGAAATTATTCAAAAAATTGCTAAACCGGTTTTGAACATTTCCTAATGTTTATAAAACTTTTCATACCATAGGTTATATTTTATTTGCTTCGAACGTTTCTCACAGCCCCTTAATACAAAGTAAGAATACAAAAAGCCTGAAGAAAAATTGTAAAGAAGTCCCCCAATTAATAGGCTGACATCTAATTATAGTTTCTGAAAATGATTTATTTTAAGTAAATATTTGTAAATAAGTAGGTATTTGGTTAAGTACAGAATTTTTATGATATTATCAATGCTGGTCAGGTGATCACGCAATTATCTTTTCATGGGCAGCAGCTAGAACATACGCTTTGACAGCATGTGGGCTTCCAAGGAAAGCCTGAACTGCATTTTCGTGGTGGGCAAGGTAAGCACGAGGAGCATGGCCCGGGTACGCTGTTACAGCGCACCACAGCGCATGAATTGCGATTTAAGCAGGGAGAAATACGTGTCGAGTGATGCTTAATCCTGGGCTGACTTCTAATTTTTCGCGGTCGCCTTCGTCCCACTGGGCATGGTCTCAAACACGGTGAGCTACTACATGGTTTCCCGCAACAAGATTCGCACGTTAGCGGTGGGCATAGCAGCGGCGGGCATGGCCTGCAGCTTGGTGGAGGGCATGGTCGCGGAGGACACGGTCTACAGCGTATGCGTGGACATGGTTTGCGTGGTGGGCACGGTACACAAGGAGAGGCGCATGCGGGCTTACAGCATCTTTTACATGATGACACTGAGCAAGGTAATAATCCGCATGGCTTTTGACAAGGTCTTTTACAACTTGTGGTTGCCCGGCAAACTACCATTTGACATTTCGATGTTGGGCAGGGAAAACATGTGGTTGGACATGGAGTCCCGCATCGAGGACGCGAGGGAGGCGGAGTCCATTCTAGCATCAATTCATTTTTGGCTAAAGGTGCGCCGGTCATTCTGCGTATGACCAATTCAAACACTCCTCGGCGAGGATTATTTACTGTAGAGACTTTGACAGGAGCTTGATCTGGTGAAGATGCGACAATACATTTTGGTCCTTCACATGGTTCTTTCCCGTGCACCGGACAGGGTTCTTTGGGTGCAATTTTGATGTGCGATACCGTGGCCATTAAATCAAAAGCTTTAGCGCAGTTTGCAGCAGGACAGGCAGGGCATGGTTTTTCATCTTTAATCACAACAGATTTGGAGTTCGTTGAGGAGTCCTTACTATTCTGACGAGGCCTATCAGAACCCACCTTTGAGTCTCGTTTTTTTTCTTGGTTAACCTGGGCTGTTTTTACTGATTGAATTGTGTTGGGTTTTTGATGATTTGTTTCCTTTTGTTTCTTTCCCATCCCCGACTGACTTGTGTCTTTTTTACTTTTACCAAAAAAGTAAACATCATGTGAAGGTAATTCTCGTCGGTTGAGACTTGCATTTTGCTTATTGTGCGTTGTGGCTATAGTGGATGTTGACCAATTTGAATCAGTAGTACTGTATCTGGGATTACTGTGGATATTCTTAGAGGGACAAACCTGAAGACATTTGTTAATGGATGCTGTAGCTTGAGTACCCGAAGTCCGTCGCAAGTAATGTATGTCGTGACACAGAGTCATATAGACAGCAGTTTCTTGTTTTCCGAATGTGCTGCCGCTCGGAAAATAAAATGACCCGCTACGTGTTTCCGAAACATAGTCAATGTTATCTGAGAATGTAACACTACGCACCTTTTTAGATCTAAGAGCACACACCGATATAAGTGAACAGCGAGCTGATTTTATAGACGATGTCGGCAGAGAATAATTGGCATTTTCATAAATATCATAATAATCAGTCAGTGGGTCGTCAGTGGAATCAGTGCGTGTTTGCGACGAGTAATCAGAATCCACCACTGGCTTGAGGGATCCAATATGCAGTTCTTCCACTTCCTTGGCCGCCGTTTTTATGTTCCATTTTTGATCTTCTGTCAAATCTTGATAAAACGGCAAACTCGGCAGTGAACCTACGACCAGTTGACTTAACTTTATTTTTGTTAGTGCAAAATAGAAACTACATTTAAGGGTATTTGATTATAGTAATACTAAAGATAAAAAAGAAAATAGTTATTTTATGGGGGCAAAATATTTATTTTCCACAAAATAAAACATTATGTAGGTACGGATGTTTTTTCTACAACAAAAGTGCTAAAATAATTGGAATAATTGGTTAAGGAAATGTATGCTTAACCATGCCTACAGACTTCTAATACAATTTAAAGGATATGTATAGGGGATGGGCTACAGGCTAGGCAACAGGCTACACTTTGTGCAGTTCGTGATTCTTTAACGGGCACAGCACGTTCTCGGTTTACTACGACGGGTGTAATGAACTGATATTCAAGCTTGGTCTTCCGGCCGGGCATCTCGACTGTTTTGCCGATGCGCAGTTTAATGATTTCTTTAGAGTAATCGTACACTACTCCAGGGTAGTCTTCAGCAGTGGTTGGCAACAGCTGTCCGGCCTCTTCCCGAGATACGTCTCCGACGCCGTCAGATGTGAAGTTAAAGTGCGCTCGTTGCTTGTGTCCCATTTCACAGGTGTCCGAAGGCATTTTGAATACGACCTTGTTCCCCGGCGGGCAGCAATCTGTACAATTTGTGGAGCATGTCAGGCTTTTCATATTGATAAAACAAAAAACAAACCTAAGTGTCAGATGTGTCGCAAGAACAAAAGACTATGCCTGTCAATTCTTATGGGAGTCACCTAGGTGTGATACTTTGAATATTCGTGCTATTTTTATATTTTTGGTAAAAAGAATCGTTAAAATGGCAGTCTATAGATGAGATCAGTGTAATTTAATAAAATTCAATGATGTTAAATAATAACTTTTGCACATTCCTAACAACTATATAAAAGAGGTGACTTGTAATTATTCCTCTTTAGAGGCGTGATAATCTGGCTAAGATTCTTCAACAAATATAATCTTATTGTGCTTTGCAAAGGTAGGTATCTACCTACTATAAAAGTTTAGCATTAATTGTTGCAGTCGTCGGTAAAATTTAGTGAAGATCGGAATTTATTATTATCAACAAATGGTATACCAGATCCCTTGTATTTATATATTATTTAGGTGTTATGAGAGTCACTAATTAATTTTTAGAGGCCTGCCTACAAGCAATCCTTTCTAGCATAACTTTTTGAAGATACTGTGACTGCGAATGCAGTTGGAAGTTCGCTCTCTGTGGTGGCCGTTTCACATAACTGAATAGGTACGACTGTTTGAAAGTTAAATTTTGCGTATAACCCGACAGTCTCAACACTTCTCACTTTTTGTCGTATTGCTTTAGGCACAATCTAGTGTTATCAGCATTACTAACAACCTTACAAAATCTAAGTTACAACACGTTTTAATCATATAAGTAGAATACTTATTATACTAGACTAACCGTGTTCCCGAGGAAAGATTAATAACTTACATAGGTACAAATTTTTATTCCCTATTAGCCTTAGGACAATAATTTTTAATAGGTCTTTTATTTACTCGTTTATTTTTCACTGTGTTTGATCTTAGGTACTTCTAATATTTTGAGAACATAATAATTTATTCGCAAATTATTATATTCTCAAGAGAGAATATAATAAATTTGCAAATGTAATTACGAATATAATATTATGAGAACATAGGTTAATCCTCACCTACGTTATATAGCAAAATGTATAATATTTCTATTTCTAGACTCACCGGCACGGCCCAGAGCGTTGTCTGCTAGTTATTCAGTGTTAGAGTTGTAATGCTAATAAATAGACAGTTCCTTTACACCCTTTTAATTTAGTTTATCTACACATTACACTATGAAGTTATTATCCACTGCATTAGAAACTAGCAGCGCCCCGTGGTTTCACCCGCGTATTTCTCGTTCTCGTGGGAATATGGAGATAAAATCGTATCGATAGACAGCGCGATGGCAACGGTCTGATTTGGTTCACCGTACAGCAGCGCCCCCACTGTTTCACCCGCGTAGTTCCCATTCCCGAATAAAAGGGTAAAATATAGCCATGTTACTTCCTGATACTGTATAGAAAGTTCTATGCTTTAGCGTGAAATCGTAACAAACAAACAAACAATGTCAGTTTCGCATTTATTAGTTAGGATTAGGGTATAAGTTTAGTTGGCTTTGAAGATAACTAAGTTTGAGTGTAAATTTAATTTATCAGCAGATAAAGATGGACTAGATAAGTAGGTAATTAAAGAATTACTCGGTAAAAACTCATTAAGTTTTAAAAAACTATTTATGTGCAATTGTATCAACTTGAATAATTTGATAATTGATCTACTTCTATAGTTTTATTAAAATTATATGAAGAATAATATAATATAATAGTTAAAAATACCTAATTCAAAAATCAAATAGGTATTAGTTAGCTCAAAAAAATTTTTACCTAAAGCTCAATTTCAAATTACCTCAATTGAACATTTATGATAGGAATCGTAAAAAATCCTTGTTATCGCCTTTTTGTCGTTTTTAATCTCTTTCGGCAACACTCGCAATCGAAGTTAGATTGTACCCTGGTGTTGATTTTCTCAACAGGTGGCTTTTTATCAGATACTTTAGGGGTAACGAGCTCCAGCTCTATCTTAACCTTCCTGTCACCTTGCAACGCAGTCTTTTTAACGTTCAGTACAAAAGAGTCTCTGTTCGGGGGCTCTTGGCCGCGCGTGTCGCCACGTCCCAGGCCGGTCTGCGGGCCGTGTCTGGACACTTGTACGCATCCTTCAGTTGTGCAAGAGAATTGTGTGTTGGCTAATTGTGCGTCATGACAGCACACCGGTTCGCTGGGTAATGCCAAAATAATTTGGTTTTTCCCACACGGGGGTACACATGGTCCTTCTTTCTCCCCCCCCTTGGACTTTGAATATGGACACTGCAGTGCGCAATTAGTCTGACTTATCTTCTTTATGAGAGCCGAGTTAGCTGGCACTTTAATCTTAAGCTCATTGCCTGACAGGTTCATGCCTATTTCTTCGTACTGTTTACTGCGACCTGGCCATCAACAAATTGTTTCTCATATACGCACTGCGTTGGTTACAAATTGTTAAGTCTAAAGATTCTTCTTAACCTAACCTGGCCATTAAATTATAGGGGAATATATATACCTATTCCTTCGATCACTAATATAGGTAAGTACATAAAATATATAATAATACAAACAATAAAATCATAGTATTAGGTATATTATTGATAAGCTCTAGTAAAATATGCTACATGTTGGTAACGACAATAGTGATTAAATATTGAGAATTTAAAATAATAATTATGCCTTTGCAATACAAGTTTTTGCTTTAATTTCGTCAGATCCAACATAGAAACATTTACTAAAGCGGCTTTTAATTTTTGGTACTTACTAAAGCGGCTTTTAATTTTTGGTACTTAAACAACAGCTCATCCAGTTCATATACAATATAATAATATAGGTAGTATTTAAAAGCGGATAAAACAAAATCCTACCCCCAATCGCAAACACTATGCAACTATATGCAAAACGGTTCGAATAAAACAGGATAACCCAGAAAACAATCACTACTCGTATTACTTACTTGAATCACTTAAATGAATTTCCTGACATTTTTGATTAAGAGTTTTGATATTTTTTGTGATTTAAGCATCGTTCACACGAAGCGAAATGTGATTGTCTGCATGGAAATATTTACTGTGCTCCCCAGGGTAGGTAACCGTAATGCGGCTGCGTGAACGTTTTATTTATATAGTATGGATTGACGTGAGTTCTGTGTGAACTTACTAAATTTATTAATATATTCATTGAAATCACGTCCCACGTCCAAGACACGCAGGTGTGCAAAAGCTTCATTAGAAAACAAAGGCGGTCGGTGGGGCGACTGTCTCTCCCGGTTCGCAGTCGCTTTGGTCGTTTAAGTGTTTGCAATCGTTGACCAATCTTCATGCCATGTTTACTCTGAGTATGAGTAGCTCAGATAATTGAAATAAATGGTTGTTTTTTACACTACTGCATCAGAAAGAGGAAAAAATCATTAAAATACCCAATGAAATGTTTTTAAAATAGGTTTGGCTGAAAGAAGTTAGGTAAATGACTTTATTACCGGTTGCATCAATTCATTCACTTGCTGTTTTTAAATTATGAACTGAATGACCTGATTATAATATACACTTACACTTAATTTCAATAATTTGAATTCAACGAGTGCTCACAGTTCCAATTTCTATTATTGTCTCACCTTTAGGTATATGTAAGCAGTAAGGGTCGGTATTTCTGCAGGCCATTGGAGTTCTCGGTGGTTTTTTAAGCCCTGTACAATAGCAGAGATCGTCTGGGTCTTCACATGGCATACTTTTATAGTAATCTCGAGCTGTAAGGGCAAAATTTTGTATTGTACCATGATTGTTGTACTTAGAAGTTATTGAATTCTACCTACGTACCTGGTGGACAAACCGCTGATCCTCCACCTTGGCATGGTTGTCCGTCAGATCCTCGGCCACCGCCTTTTCCATGAGTAGCCCCACAGACGCACGGTTCTTCCAGTGACTGGTACTCTCTTGGAGGATTACAAGACCGGTCAACAATAGCAGGCTGTCCTCCTGTTCCTAATGTTGGAGGACCAGTACCTTGAAATCTTGTAACAATTAAACTACCAAATGAGGAGATGCGCATAAACATCACTATTTCTCCGGATTCTCCACCATCTGGTCCAGTAATACGAAACGAGTCCTTCAAGGCTTGGTAGTTAACACTGTTAGGATCCTCCAACTGTTTATTGCGAGCATGCACAAACTCCTTTGTCATATCGATTGTTGCCTCTCCCATGATGATTTTGGTTGGTAGGCATCCGCATGGAAGTGATTTATAAACAGACACTTTAACCGGGAACCTAGCCATCGCGGAAGTAATATCAGACTCCTTGAGAGAGAACAGGCAAGACTTTCCGGTGTTGAATGTCTTGACAAACGGTCCACCGCTCTTGGCAACACATGATCCAGGTTCGTCATCGCAAATTTCGAGTGCATCCACAGCGGGACATTCTATAAGGACACAGGTTCTAAAGTCTTTGTCTGAGAAACAAGGGCTTTTTGCAAAAACAATTTTATCTATGAGCACCTCCAACAGAAACAGCCCATCGTTTGAAGTCATGTTTAGTTAGTCTGGGGATGGGATTTTTTTATTATTGATTATTTTCCTAGTATACCTAATCGTTTATCATACTTATAAATTTTGAAAGTAATAAACAAAAGAACATTTTTTATTGTCAAAAGTGTTATATTCTTCTATTTGAATTTTGAAAGCAGGTAATAGCAAGTAGGTAGGTACCTAAGAACGTAGGGATGGCCATTTTCATGGTGTTCAATAACGGCCGCCGCTCCCTATTAAATTCATGGATACAGACAGATAGCTAAAAGCTGACTTCCAGTGTACCTACTTTCATGTATATTTCCGATCTAAAATATAATATTTTAAAAATCTACGCCAAAATTTTAAACAATACCTATAACCAGTCAAGTAAAAAAAAACCGCAAAAGATCACGTTTTTTCTATGGGAGCCTACTTACAAAGTTTCTTTAATTTCTTTATTAGTATTTGTTGTTATAGCGGCAACAGAAATACCTACATCATCTGTGAAAATTTTAATTGTCTAACTATCACGGTTCAGGAGATACAGCCTGGTGACAAACGGACTGACATGAGACTAAGTAATAGGGTCCCGTTTTACCCTTTGGGTACGGAACCCTAAAAATTATAACAACTTGAGGTCTCCACTAAAAAGACTATTATTTGCATAGTCAACATTTAGTACTTACTGTTACTAAAACTACTTATATAGTTTCTTGCTGGTTCTTCTCGGGGTACTGCATTTGGAACCAGCAACTCGTCGGTGGAGATGGGTTGCTGTTTACATTTAGCCAATCTTTTGGACGAGTTTAGAGTGCCTTGTTATTAGACTATTTACCTTTTTAAGTGTATTTTTTATACCTACAGAAAATTAATGACTTCATTTTATTTCGCTGATAGCGAGTGATTGGCTGATGTCCATTCAGGAGTTCCGTTCTCCACCTGAAGTTCTTCATCAGATTTTCACAAAACTTATACGGGACAACCTTTGAGGTGTTCCAGTTCAAATAAAAACAAATGTTCTAAATCTGTTTAAATTTGACGGAAATATGGATTCACGAAAAAGAAAACATACCTAATAAGTACGTGACGAATTGAGAACCTCCTCCTTTTTTGAAGTCGTTTAATAAATGCCTGTACCTACACGCCTCGGGGAAATCTATCGCATTCCTACATAATGCAGAAATGACAGACTCAGATCGTGTTGACTGCTCGTCTCTTTGAACTGAAAGATGTACTGCTACCAAGTCTGCCAAATGCAGTCATTAAAACAGTAATTTATTTAAAGATAAAGTAAGTGATGAAGACTATGTATTTTTGTGTATGGAATCTAAAGTAGAGCTATATTTATATAAGAAAATAATAAAATAAAGAAAAGACTATAAAATAAAATAGGTTTTAATTCAAATTACAACATATTTATTGAGAAAATTTGCGTATAATGCAATCGTATTTGACAGATGGATAGTTTTCGTAGTACCAGTTGCATGCTTCATTAAGAAACGGACGTCCGACTCTGTAAAAAAGATGCAAATAATCAATTCCTTGGTTAAAAAATATGGTAGGAACCTACGATTAAAAATATAATATAAAATAAATTTATGTACCTATATGTACATAGATATTTAAATTTAATTACAAATATGTTTTTCTTACTCTTGCATCATTGTACGTATTTCAGCAGGAGTTAGACTGGTGTTGAGGTCAGGGTAGTATTTCCATCTTCTCTGCCCAGGATCTTCAGCCCATGCGAGTTGGAAAGGGGTCAAAGCTGGAATATTTAAGCGGGCGCAATTTCGACAATGTGCACTTATTGGTTTCTGTAATGAAAATATAATTTTGCTAAAAAAAAGTCAATACCTATTTAAATATACTTATAAGTACTTATAGTGAAGGCACAGAATATGTACCTACCTAATAGTAGACGGTTAACCGTTAGTACTAGGGCTGGCATTTTAAATTAATAAAAAAATATTAATCTTACATAATTATAGATATAATTGACTTACAATTTCATCGTCATCTAGCTACCGTTTACCTAGTATAGATAGTTGGATTATTTATTCTATGGTTTACAGATAAAATGATTGAAATTGCAATTTAGGCAGCTGTTTTTGAAAAACTTACTCGTTCATGACTGTCATATTAAAATAAAAAATAAATGATCTCATGTCTTTTATCCCCGATGGGGAATTAAAAGAAGTTCTGGGGTCCTACCACCATCTTCTGAAACTAGTTTAAAATAGTAATGTTTTAATATTGCTACCTTTGTACCATAAAGTCCTCAACCTTGTTGTAAGATAGTGTTGTTTTGAGTTAAATGCAATAACTTGCATTATTTATCCTTATTTCGAAACAGGATGCTAAAGTGATGGATGACGCTGCATGAAAATGAGGCTGCATTAAGTTTAGCCAAAATATCATTATTTTTTGACCCCGTCCTTGTCACACTGGTCACATTTTTGGGCCCTCACTAGTGTGACGTGTAATATTTTGCAATGTTGTATTTAGTCATTGAATTAAAATAACAGTCCCGAAATTAGGTTTACCTATTTCCATTAAAATTATTTTGTCATAAAATCAACAACAAATCAAAAATTTGAAAAAATTAACAAAATATTAAAATATTAGATTTTGAAATGTGACGTCACAAAATTTAGAGCCCCTCCCACCCCTTTGTCATACACCCCACCCCAATGTCACAATTTGTCAACCACGTCCCCCCCCTTAACGTGTGACGTAATTTATGGATGGCCCTGAATAGATAGACAATTAAGGTCACAACACACATATCATCAACTCGGAAAGGGATCGTCCGTCACCGTTTCGCCTCGCCACGCCGGTCAACCAGGCGTCAACCACACGTAACACGTAACCAAAGCGGATCAGCAGCTCCCGTACGTCAACTCGGCTACGGCTAGGCGACGACGATGCCGCCGCCCGCCCTTACGGCTCGGGAGGGTTGAGAGGGACAAGGTTCGACGTGGAGACGTTAACGTAAGCAAGGGGACTGCAAGTTGACCACGCACCGCATTGCGGTTCGGAGCTTGTCCCGAGGCGAGGCGATAACGTAACGATTCCGATAAGTGTGCGGTGCACTAATCAGTCAAGTGTAAAGAATATCTTCCTAACTATGAAACAAGATGCTTGAAATATCACTTTCTTCCTCTTCAGTCCTATCGCAGAAACGTTGCTGACATTGTTTATCTCAGCAAAATCCTGAACGGTTTAATCGATTGTCCTTTAATCGATTTGCTAAACGAAATTGTTTTGTTGTTCTGTGTTCCTTTTATTTTTGTGTTCCTAGTAGGCAGTTACGACAATTTCTTCCCCTTCATGTTCCATTTAGCAGTAACAGCTATCGCCGAAATTCTTTAATCTATAGAGCTAGCTCACAGTTTATTAAGCTAATATCTAATAATGCTTCCAGGGCCGGATTTAGAGGTCTGGAGGCCTCGGGGCAACAAAGGAGCGGAGGCCCCCTCGCCCCAAATTATTGAGTTTTTCAATAAATAATTTACTGTGGATCCAAGTAGATTCTCTTAGTATTCATAAACATATTTGATATGCGTACAAACAAACAGTGAAACAGCAAAAAAATATATATCAAAGGATAAGATGTTTACTAGTGTTTATTAGTCGGAATTTTAAAGTTTTTTTTTTCGAAGTCTCTATTGTGGGGGCCTCCCTTTTGAGAAGGCCCGGGGCTTTTGCCCCGGTTGCCCTTCCCTAAATCCGGCTCTGAATGCTTCCCTTGATATTTTTGCAGCTACACCGGCTTTTATTAGACGAACACTAGCGAACTCTTATTTCAACTCGCAGTCCGAATAGCCTAAATCTTTTGTTTTTCTCGTGCATCTCTGTACTACCGTACATTATCGTGTTGTTATTTGTCCTTTCTTCAAAATTATGCCTTTGAGTGTTACATTTAATTTTTATATGCGAATACTTTGTAAATGGCTTATAGTTAAACATATCTTTTCTATTACATTAATATAATATAGCTGTAAGTTTTCCAAAGATGTTAAAATAAAATAAATAAACAAATAAGCACCCGACCGTTCGGTTCCGATGCACGACAGAACAATTAAAAAATCAATTGTGTCTCATTTTATTGACTTTAGAGGAGCAAAGAATATTAGAGGGCTCAAGTTGATTCGGTGATGAGACACAATTTACACACGGTTATTTAGTCCCAAACTAGGCAGGATCTGTACTATGGGTACTAAATCTGATAAATATACTAAAATAAAATATTAAACAAGCAGACACGAAGCCAACAGTCACGTTCATACACACAAAAAAAAATTGTAAGTAAAATGTACTTAAAAATTTTGTCGGCGTCGTAATATATATTTGAAATCTCACCATCCTCACTTTATCCTCTCCCGACTGTTTTAACCTATCGCAGGCGTGGCGGTGACGGTACTCCACACAATCAAGATCATATTGGTACGAACGAGGGAACACAGCCTGAGGTGCTGTGCAAAAAAAGAACAATCTCTTATTCTATTTAAAGTTTATCTTTTTGTACACCAAAGGTACTAAGAATTATAGTCGAACGTTTAAAAAATTCAGCGGCTGATTTGTTATGCTCGCACTAACTTTTGATATACTCGTAAATGGGACCTTATGGTGTGACTACACACCATAAGGTCCCATTTACGAGTGTTACAATTGTCTTAGTTTTATTGATGTACTAGCGACCCGCCCCGACTTCGCACGGGTGCAATGCTTATACAAAAACATTCCTCTTGAATCACTCTATCTATTAAAAAAAACGCATCAAAATCTGTAAGATTTAAGCATACATAGGGTAGGGACATAGGGATATAGGGACACAGAAAGCGACTTTGTTTTATACTATGTAGTGATACCCCCTTCACTATTGTTCCAACTTGGAACATTTATTAATACTTAGCTCTATAGGTTTTTCAGCGGGGGTAATTGACAAAACAGACTTACTAGGCTTAACTATTTCCGAAGTCATCCCGTGTCTGTAGTAAGCGTCATGAAGTTCGTAGGCGTTAGCACCAGGTTTGTCTACCCAAAAAGCTTTATCCTTGTCAACCATATGGTCTATGACTGATTTTGGCAATTCATCAATTGTTGGGCTGTGAGCAATAATATAGTGTAGTCAATAAGAAAATACAAAACATCACCAACTATGTACAACTTTTTTCCTTTATGATTTTTGGAAAAAAGCGGGGTTATTCGCATATGCCATAGGTGCACACATTTCAACACTACTAATATTATAAACAGGAAAAATATTTGTATATTTGTATGTTTGGCTCGGGTTCGAAAACATACGTACATATTTATCACTAGCTCGACGGTGAAGGAAATAATTCTGACACATGTGTAAATAGACCCGGTCCGGCGATGGGCTCACCACCTATCACGTTTAGGGGTCCAATAATATCTCGTGAAATGTGGGTATATCCAGTAATGGAATACCTCTGCCTACCCCCTCGGAGATAAAAGGCGTGTTTTTTTTGTATGTTTGTAATTTTATCGAATAAACTCAGAAACTAATGAGCCGATTTTGAAAATTGTTTCACCAATGAAAAGCTACGTTATCAGGCAGCAACAGAGGCTATACTTTGTTCCCGTATTCCCACGGGAACGGGAACTACGACCTTGTCTGTATATGATTTTTTTTTAGATTTTTTGCTGGCGTAGGTAGGTAGGTACTCGTAGTTGTAGATTCAGATATCAAAACATAAAAAAGACTGTCTGTCTGTGCACAAATCACACAAAACTACTCGCCGAATTTTGATGAAATTTGGTGTGGAGATAACTGAGTACCAAAGACGTTTAAAGAAAAAGTTTAGAGAATGATTTCTAGGTCAACATCTACGGTACTTTTTATTCCGGGAAAATATCATAATACCCTGGGAAAATATAATTAAAAACTGGTTAAAAAGAGAAATAGTACTGCCTACTCCGAAACGATAACACCTGGATAATTTATGATATGGTATGTAGATGTCTTTATGTGACGTAGGCAACCGCTATAAAGGAAATTTTAGAAATTCCCACATTTGAGGCTAAATGAGTCTAAAAAATTGTTTCACCAATAGAAAGCTTACTTTTCTGGGAGTAACATGGAATATAATTTTCCTACGGGAACGGGACTGAGGTGAAACCGTGGGGTGCTGCTAGTTAATAATAAAGTAATTTTTTTACGTACCTAATAGGACTCTAATGTGACTACAATTTAATTTAATAAGTTCTACATTTTACAAGCAAGTTAAAAACCGTAAAAATTCTATAAATATGATGAATTGACGCGCAACGGCCGCTTTTAATTGAATCCTAAGTAACTAGCAGAGATAGAAACATTAGCAACCGTCAAGTACCTACCTACCTATTGCAAAATATATCTAATAATAATGTTCCCTTTGCAATATGCCTGTATTATGTTCTTATTAGTTTATGGTTTCAAAACATTACCAGGGTGGAACTTCTTTTAATTCCCTTGTCAGCGGTTGCAAAAACTTGCACACAGCTTTCTGGGTTAAGCATGGCGGTCTGTTTGGAATTAACGCTTCATCTGTTTGTACCGTCATTGATACCTTGTCGAGGGCATATCTGAAAAACAATAAAATTATAGAAATTTCAGTACGGTACATGCAAATAACCAAACTATAATTCATACATACATACATACATTATCTCACGCCTATTTCCCATTGGGGTAGGCAGATACAACAGACCGCCACTTGCTACGAACCTGGCAGATCTCACGCGCTTCCTCCACATCCATCAAACGACTCATGCATGCTCGCCAGCAAAGCCAGATGCAAGCCAGATAAAGAGTACCCGAAACCGGGTACTCTTTATCTGGCTTTTCTTCAACACATCGCCAATCTGGTCGATGTAGGTACGCCTAGGTCGTCCTCTACCGACTCGCCCATTCACAACACCCTTGTATATTTGTCTCGTTAGACGACTTTCATTCATCCGCTCAATGTGACCAAACCACCTGAGCATTCCTCTTTCAATCCTAGTCACTAAATCATCTTTCAAGCCGCAACGCTCTCGGATCACACTATAATTCATGTATGTTATTATAACGTACAAAAATTATAAGTTGGTTATTATATACCTATAACGTCGTTATCAAAGAGATTAAAATATAATAGGTCGTTAAATTAGTCATCCCTCGAGTCATCCAATAAAATCATACTTATCGGGATCGTATGAGCCGACTTTTGCAATATTACTTCGGGGATCGGTTGGGTGGCCCATTATGTCTTGACGAATTTTGTAGTTGCTAAATAAAATTAAATCATTTGTGCGAGCATATAAAAAAAATGATTTTCGAGTAAATATTGTTGAGTGTTGTCATTTTGTGACATCTGTAGAGTAAAAAACCTCATTTTAAACCTTCTCTTCATTTATGTACCTACCTACTAAAGCATAGACACAGAATAACGGCATAGAGAAAAATAAATACCTATCTCAAGTAGGTACTTATGTAGGGCTACCGACAAAAACTGTGAAGAGAGACCTCTTAAGTTGATGTGTAGAGTAGAGACCTCTTTGATTGTCTTCCATTCTCTCTGCACTACTTATTTTTTGAGTCTGAGAGCTTTCTGAACCTTCATAATTTTCATTGGCATCTTCAAATGACTGATCTTCTGTCACGAATTCTTCTTCTGTGACGTCGACATCATTCTGAACACTTTGATTCTCAGCAGAGATCTCTTCATTGTTCCAAAGATCTATATAAAAATCTAGATAGTCATGCTGATTAGGTTGAGAAGCTCTTCCTACACGAGTTTCCTTAGGTGTAGGCTCTTTGATCACCTTCTCTGACTGACTTGCCATTGTTTCATCAAAGACTACATCACGAGCGATGATATTTTTTTTTAGATTACTGAGGTCAACGAATCTGTAACCTTTCTGGTTTTCACTATATCTGACCATAAAAGTTTGACGAGTCTTGGGATGAAGATTATTTTACTATAGGTTATGGGCCCAGTCATGCAGACAGAATGAGCATTAATACAAAAACTAATAGGCCAATCCAATTATGGAACTTGGGCATTCGCTATGCAGATGACCCTCGTCGAACACGACTTATGGGAGTGCATAGAGAAAAATTTAAGTTTGGCATCTGCTGATAAGAAGCGTGACGCTAAAGCACGGGCGAAAATATGCCTGGCTGTTTCTGAGAAAGTTTACCCGCTTGTCACCAAAGCCACAACGGCTCGGGAGACATGGAAGGCATTGCAGCAAGCATAATATGTAGATGCGGGATTGGTGCGCAGACTCATTTTATTACGAAAACTTTTTAGTATAAAGTTGGAAAATTATCCTGACATGGAAGCTTATTAGCTTACATAACTGATGTCCAAGCTACTCACCAAGCATTAGGTTCCATTAAAGCTGGATAAGATGATGAATTTATCGGTATTATAATGCTAGCTTGATTGACGGAAGCATATAATCCGTTGGTGATGGCCTTAGAACACTCGAGTACGAAGATATCGTCTGAGGCAGTGACGGCAGCGTTACTGAAGGAAGGCCAGCGGCAAGAGCAAAATAGAAAATCTTGCTTAGCTTATGAACATTCCGATGATCAGATTACTTTGTACACAGGTAGCAATAGTAATAGTGATAATTGGGTTATAGATTCAGGGGCTACATTATGACTTCTAATGAATCTATTTTGAAACCGGGAAAGTATTGCACAAAATCAATAACTTGTGTACAGCACGGCCGTTTTAACTTGACAACTCTGAAGTTGCGCAAATGGCTGCGCAGTAACATTTTTTAGCGACCATATGGCGGTAGGAGGGGGATTTGCGCAGGCGAAGCCTATGTTCAGAGAAGCCAAGTTAAAACGGCCGTACTGTAAATAGGAGCAAAATCGTTTCAAATACGCAGGGTTCATTTGAACTAGAATTATGTCATGAGGGACGTAACTTTGGGGTGAAAATGAGTAATGTACAGCTTATTCCCGAACTCTTAACCAATTTAAGGTCGGTAAGCAAGATCACTAAAGGTGACAAGGTTATCGTTTTTGATAAGGAGTGTTGTAGAATTTTCGATAATAGCTTAATTGTTCAGGGTAACGCTGTATGCTTTAGGTCCTGGCATAAACAAACCTTCAGCTTTTTTAGGTCAAGAACTTTGGCACAGGAGATTGGGACATTTATCAGTTACTCAGATGAACAAACTTAGGATGATGCCTAAGGTTAAAGCTGCCTTTGGGAAGGCTAACACTGACATTCCTTGTATACCATGCAGTCAGGGTAAGCAATGCACTAAGAAATTTCCTAGTCAAAATAAAGGTAAGCGAGTCAATGATTTGTTGGAGCTCATTCATAGTGATGTTGCTGGTCCAATCGAATTGGAATCCTGGGGAGGCGCTAGATATTTTTTGCTATTTATAGATGATTATAGCAGAAATATTTTTTGCTATGTGCTAAAGTCAAAAACAGAAGTCTTCCAATTTTTTGTTGAGTTTAAAGCGTTTGTTAAAAACCAAACGGGAAAAAGGATCAAAAAGTTTAGATCCGACAACGGAACCGAATAGGTACACCAACAAAGAATTTCAATTATTTTTGAAGAAGTTCGGGATCCAACACCAGACTAGTATGGCGTACACTCCTTCAGCAGAATGGAGTAGCTGAACGCAGCATTCGCACGATCACGGAAATGGCAAGATGCATGTTGTTGCGAGACAGCGGCTTAGACAAAAAGTTTTGGGCTGAAGCTGTGCGCACCGCCATCTACCTAAAGAATCGTTCTCCTACGATGGCTCTGAAGGACAAGGTTCCTGAAAAAGTTTGGTCCAGTCAGAAAGTAGATCTATCGCATCTTAGAGTGTTTGGTTCGGTTGCGCAAGTTTTAGTCAAAGATGGGAGTAGAAAGAAATTCGATCCCAGTAACAGCCATAGAACCTATTACATAATATCATAAAAAAAGAGACGTAATATTAGGTTTATCTATAGTTTTAACATGTACAACAACACAAGATGTAATTTATGCTGACGAAATAGCTAAATCGAAGCTTCTACTGCTCATTTCCTCGTCCGAGCTCAAGCAGGTAAAGAACTGTAAAACAGCAAGGGATGTTTGGGAGACGCTACAGTCCATCTATGCCAGCAAAGGACCCGCACGAAAAGCAATACTTTTGAAAAGGCTCATCTTAACCAAACTTCGACTAAACGATGACATACGAGAGCACTTGATGTCATTTATGGATAATATCGACAAACTAAATGATGACGTATCAAACGAGTCTGTTCAAAAACCTGAAAAGTACGTCAAGAAAACTTAACTTTGCTACTAAAGAAGTCTCTGCTGAAATTGAAGGTACTGAGACTGTAACTATAAGAACCCAAAGTGGAAATATTGTGACAAATACACATCTTATGGACACACTGTACGTACCCAGACTGTACAAATTTGTTGTCAGTCGGAAAGATGATAGACGCTGGTTACTCCGTCACCTTCACTAAAACCTGCTAAAACCTAAATTCGGAATAACTATAACAGCCGATTAGGACTCAGATGAACTATTTTACGTAAGACCCCAGAAGCTTACTGATCGCAACAACCTCGCCAACGATAAAACTCCAGAAGCGAAGATAAAAACTTCGACCAGTTCAATCGAAGATTGGTACAAAAAGACATGAAGCTTGCACTAAAGAATGGCAGCCTCATTGATTTAGATTTTGATAGTAACAAAAACCTACAGAGTGTGAAAATTGTATACTTACAAGCAAAACTGCATTGAACTCCAGCCTTTAAAGATAAAACAACTCCGAGAACTACAGAACCCTTAGAAATTGTTCATAGTGAGTATCCAAACTCCCGCATTTGGTCAGAACAGGTAATTTGTCACCTTCATTGACGAATTCAGCAGATATTGTAGTTTATAAGATGATGAAGAAGAAAGAGGTACTAAGCAAGTTAAGAGAGTTCAAAGAAGAATCTGAAACATTTACTGGAAATAAGATCAAGTTTTTACAAGCAAATAATGGCACAGAGTATGTAAGCGCAGAATTCACCAAATTCCTCAAACAACACGGAATACAACGCCGACTCTCCGCTCCGCAGACACCACACTAGAAAGGTCTGGCTGAAAGAAAAAATCGCACATTGATTGAAAAAGCAAGAGCAATGATGCTAGAGTCGAAAGCTCAAATATCAAAATACTGGTAACCCATCCAACATACATTTTTGTACATGAAATCAAAAAAGCTTGAATCCAGAGTCGTGAAAAGAAATATTTAAAAGAAATAAATATTTTTTTGCACGAAAGTACCCATTTCAAAGATATTGTATGTACCTGTAGATGGATTGCATTTTAGCAATATCGAGTGAACTAAATCTATCCTTTTTAACACCACCAAATTGTCATATAACAAAAAGAGACAAATACAGCTACACAATTAGGTCGTGACGTACGAAATGTCTCCATTTTGACTATACAATTGCAATTATAGTTTTAGTTTAGACTAGTGCTGCGCATTTTTATCGATAAACGGCCTATTACACCAGACCTGACTGAATTTAGTTTATTACATAAACGTTATTCAGTCTGACTGACTGACCAATTTTACTTGAAATACATGTCACCGTGTGTACATTTTCTTTTTATGTACCTACATGAATTAGTTAAATAATATATTATATTACACTAATTTTAGACTGATGTATATAATATATATATACATCAGTCATCAGTATATATATATATATAGTCTGGTGTATATAAAGTCGAATCTCATGCACGTGTTTTGTCGTACACAATAATAATTCAATATACAACATCCCTAGCCAAAACGACTGATTTGTATGGCGATAATCTGTAATGTAAGCCATATTTTTTTGTTTTTTTCGTTTTGCGTTGCGTTTTTGACTGCAGTTATTGCGTTATTTTGAAAGAAAGAAAAAATATTTATTAAGAACACCTTTACCTCGGGAGTATTAATGTTCTGTGGCCTTTACTTTTAAACGTTGTACTGTAAAAGGTGTCCAAGTAGTTCAGTGATTATTACAGCCGTCATAATAATTTATTTGAAGTTCGTCCTTTCAATACAAATGATTGATTTATATTTATACTAGCGACCCGCCCTCGCTTCGCTTCGGTATATATGGTATATAAAAACCTTCGTCTTGAATCAATCTATCTATTAAAAAAAACCGCATCAAAATCCGTTGCGTAGTTTTTAAGATTTAAGCATACATAGGGATATAGGGACAGAGAAAGCGACTTTGTTTTATACTATGTAGTGATTATTATCTTGATTGCCTGATGTGATAATCACTGAGTTAAACATTGTCATATCGAACTTGCTAAGCTCGTTCGTTTATGTTTAGGTATTGGAATTTGCCTAGAGAATCAGAATAAAAGTCTTTGTCATTTTAAAAATCTTAATTTTATTTCACACATACAAAACATTTAATAACAAAATAAAAACATCTGAATCAAAGTCAAAATGTTTTATTCAAAATAGGAACTTACAAGTCCACTTAAGTCAAAGTCAAAAGCTTTTCTTCAATGTAGAGACTTATAAGTCCTCTTATCGAAAGTCATTGCGACTCCACCGCTTCGGTATGTACCTAATATGTATAGTTTGGGAGACGAAGCGGGGCAAGAAACTCCTAAACACATTATTCTTTTAAACAATCAATACAATACAATGTACAAGTCACATGGTTTTAGTGCTTTGCTGAGCTGAAGAAAATTTACACCAAACATCATTGTCATTCAAATATTCATCTAACTTATAATATGCCATGGCGAGAACATTTGCGTTGTAAGTTTTTAAGTTTTCTTCCGCGTCTTGCTGCTAATACTTTGTATCTATTTGCTAAATTAGTCATTGTTCGGAGTTTGGCATCAATATCTATAACATCAGTTTGCATAGCGACATCTATTTTCGTTAGTGAATCGTGAAGCTGGAAGAGTGCAAAAAGAAAGGTTAATAATATACTTTATTATGTCAGTACATGTCGGTACTATACATACATACATACAGCTCACGCCTTCTTCCCTCAGGGGTAGGCAGAAACGATGGATCGCCACTTTGCATCTTCGCACACTTCCCTCGCTTCCTTCACATTCATAAGCCTTTTCATGCAAGCTCTTTTATTCTTCGCACTCTTGACCCCAGCTTTTTGAAGGACTTCACAAATTTGATCCGTGAACGTCATTCTGGTACAGGTACAGGTTTACAGGTTTAGCAAATAAAAACAGCTTACTGGTTCTGCATCTGTTTTCGCCGCAGTTGATGTTGACGGTCTTAACGCATCAACACCACCATATTTCACAAGTTTTCTTTTTTTGGGTAATTTCTGAAACGAGTGAACGGTAAATATTAAATAAAATACCTAGTGTGTTAAGTGTATAGAAAATATGAACAGGATTTCAAGAGATGCTTTTATAATTCTATATTATGGCACTCTAACGCGCCGTGCTTTAGAGTCTGGCAATTGAGTCGTGCGTGGCACAAGAAATTTTTACAAATTTTTCATGTGGCAACATTTTCAAACTGTCATAACAAAGAAACTGTCACGCCCGAAGGTCTCGAGGTTTTTTCCTAGTATATTGAGTGTTGTCTGCATAAGATTTACCACATACTCGTACATCAACGGCATGGCTTGTCGTGGAATAGGTACATTAATACTTGGTTACAAAACCATGGTGGTTCATAAACAATAATAAAAAAATGGCCAAGTGCGAGTCGGACTCGCGCACGAAGGGTTCCGTACCATTATCTTAAAAACGGTAAAAAAAACACGTTTGGTGTAGGCGGCTCCCATTAAATATTTATTTTATTGTGTTTTAGTACTTGTTGTTATAGCAGCGGCAACAGAAATACATCATCTGTGAAAATTTCAACTGTCTTACTATCACGGTTCATGAGATACAGACGAACAGACAGACAAGACGGATGGACAGCAGTCTTAGTAATAGGGTCCCGTTTCACCTTTTGGGTAGGGAACCCTAAAAAATGTAATAAGCACCCTAGCAAAATTTATTACGTTAAATAAGGGTAGGATTGGGATGTTAATTTGATAGCACAAAATATACTATTTCATTGATCAATCGTCTAATGCCATAGGCATTTAAGTCATACGTTTTATGCTGTCAAATGAAAACGATATTCTAAGTGTGATTTTACAGTGACGCTTTCGCAAGCGTGGTTGGTAAGCGTCGCGGGACTTGTGGGTCACGAGCTTTGCGTTTGATGGTAGAGTTTTATAGTGTCGCCTCGCCTCGCGGCAGACCCGCGCTCTCGATTCCGAGCTTTTTTCGAGCGGTCCGTAAGCGAGCCTTACATAATCCCACCTCAGATCAACCTTTTCACTGTTTCAATGTAAACGGAGGACATCTTCATTATTATTACGAAATATGCTTAGTTACCTAGTTGAAAAAAATTCACTTACTGGTTTGTCCGATAACGGATGGTTTGGAAATATCGTCGGCACAGCGTAAGAATGTAGGGTTTTCCGTACATATCCTTCACGAAAGCAAGATTCATCAAAGTGTAGGGAACATATTCTTGTGTATTGTGAAGGACTCCATTTGTCGCCTTTTCTTACATTTTTTATCCACGACTTTTTTAAATCGAGGTCAGAGGGAAATCTGTATAAGATAATAAATATGACCGTCATTAGTTATGTTTGTTTGTAATTGTCGACACTACATTAAAAACTAGAGCAGAGTAGAACAAATGTCAAAAATACCGAGTATGTTTTGTTTCAATGTTAATTCAAGATACGAATAATATCTAGATTCACAAAATCAACGTCAAACGATGTATATAGATGCAATGATTTACTTTTTCTAAACAAACACCGAAAATTTTAAAAAATTTAAACACTAAATACAATAATAATTAGAGCAACTTACCGGTGGAAAGATATATTAGTATTATTGTCCGTTAAAACGCCCGCTCTGCTTCCACAACCAGGAACAGTGCATGCCATTATTGTATAGTACAAGATCACAAAGTCTCACAATTAAATGCAGTTTAACATGTCTAATAAAACAAGAAATTTCCTACGCGTACTTGTTAACCAACTGGTTACAAACAAACATGTCCGTCGCTGGCAGAGAGATTTAAATACTAGGGCATAGAGGGGACAAAGCCCGAAAAAATTGAAGTCAAAACTTATTCCACAGTGGAATAACTCGTCCGAATAACAACTCTCGTTCGTATCTCGCCAAAATAAATAAATATGCCGAGATGCGCCTTGCTAGGTTGCAAGTCACGCTACGGCAAAACGCCTGGAAGGGATTTTAGTTTATTTTCGTAAGTATTTTTCATATTTACTCGGAAAAAAGAACAAAATTAATAATTTTCTTATATTCGTTCTAGAACATTCTGCTGATCTTGTAAATTAACGCCCTCTGCTGTTGAGTAGCATATACCACTACTTCACTACTAATTAGTGACGTGGTGCTGTTTATCGACTTTTGTTATCGATATTTATTTATTAGGTAGAAAATATAGGCATACTGTTTTTAAGAATACAAACAGTTTAATAAATAATTTAATATTAATATAGGAACATATATTTTTTGGTTCAAAAATGTTATAGATTTCCTGCAGTAATTAATGAAGCTGATTTATTGGTCAACCTTTTGGTGGGTGTTTCGCAAAAAATGGCTTCAAACACATAATTTCTTTGGCGCAATTTTTTTTTCATATATTCAGAAAATGAATTAGCATACTTTGTAGAGGCGTCTAAGACCTACATTTATATGTTATTTTCCCTGAAATCTATCGAGCCGATTCGAAGTTTTTCCCATTTTAAAATATACTTGACCATAGAAATTAGACATTTAACAAAGAAATTAGATTTTTATCCAAAGAAATTAGAAACCTTACCAAAGAAATTAGAAAACGTACCAAAGAAATTAGGAAGCATGCCAAAGAATTTAGATTTGTGAAGAAATAAATTATTTTTCTAGTCAAAATTGGCACCAAAATATAAAAAAACAACATAATTGGCGTTTGACATTATTTTTACAATAAATAAATAAATAAATTGTGGGACACAATTTACACACAGCTATTTAGTCCCAAACTAGGCGGGGCCTGTACAATGAGTACAAAACAACAGTTGTTTTGTAAACAACAGTTGTTTTGTAAACAACAGTTACTGATAAAGATACTTAAATAAATATTAAATGACCAGACACAAAGCCAACAGACATGTTCATGCACACAAATGTTGGCCCCGAGCGGGAATCGAAACAACGACCTCCTCCTATTAAGAATATGGTACAAAAATTAAGGCACTTTACTTTAAGAATTCGCTTCTTAGGAACAAGGAGTCTTTAAAAAAAATAAAAATGTTTCTTAAGCTTAATTTGCCGCTGCGGAGCAATTTTAGACAACGATCCAGAAGTGGCACAACAATACCTTGAATTTAAAACTGGACGCTCTTACTGCAACTAATGCTACAAACTACACATTATGGAAGTTCACGAAGTCCCGTAATAGACCACAAGAAGTAAAACCTCCGATCAGAACGACCGACAACACCTGGGCACGAACACCGAAGGAAAAATCTGATACCTTCGCTGCTCACCTATCCAAAGTATTCACTCCACATCATATTTACCATCAAAATGAAATGGAAACGAAGTGTATCTTAAAACAAGACCTAAAATTATAGCTTCCACCTAAGGCAGTAACACCATGTGAGATATGCAGAATAATAAGAGTCCTGAAAGTGAAAATAGTGCCAGGATTTGACCTTATAACCTGGGAAGTACTAGTACAACTGCCAAGAAAGGCAATAGTGTTCCTAACTATCTTGTTTAATGGAAACTTAAGACTTCAATATTTTCCCAGACTCTCGAAAGCGTCACAAGTACTGATGATACGCAAACCAGGAAAACCAGCCACAGAGGTGGCGTCATATAATAGGCCTATCAGTCTGCTCCTAATCCTCTCTAAAGTTTTAGAGAAAGTCCCAATCACGAGGATACTACCCTTTCTGGCTTCCGTGAGCAGCACTCAGCACACACAGTTGAGCAGGTGCACCGAGTGTACAACATAATAAGAAACGCACAGGAAAATAAAGAATACTGCTCCTCTGTATTCCTTGATATACAGCAAGCCTTTGATAGGGTCTGGCTGGCATGATGGATTACTCTGCAAGATCAAGTCTAATCTCCCTCACAGCTATTATCTGGTGCTTAATTCCTATCTCAGGGACAGACTATTCCATGTAAAATAAGCCGATACTTCGTCAACGTTTTACGATGTAAAAGCCGCAAGAGTCTGTGCTGGGACCTGTCTTATATATCCTGTATACTGCAGACCTACCACAAATTGAAGATACCACCATCGTTACTTTGGATGATACCCATGCCATACTAGTCAACAACAAAGACCCTCAAAAAGCTACAGAAATATTGCAAAAAGGACTTGACCATGTTTACAAAAACGACGGGAGTATCTAATATAATGTGAAGATCTTTCACTTGTAGGGCATTTCGTAATATTTGCACAATGCTGCAAAAATGGGCCTAGGGAGGTATGTTGACAGCGAACAAGCAAGCAAATCGAGCAGTCTCGCTAGATTTCACGGAAAGAAAATTTTATTACTCTGCTAAAGCTACATTAATCAACTTAGCTGCGATACATACAAAAAAGTACCAGCATAAATTGACATAATGTTAGTATACTAGACATTTTAATGCCTTTATCGATTTTTTTTCTAATTTCTTTGTACCAACACTAATTTCTTTGGCGCGTTATGCCAAAGAAATCCAAATAAATTAGTGCCAAAGAAATTAGAAATCATCAATATTTATTTATTTTCTCAAAAATCTGATGTACGATTTTCACCTTTTATTCCCACCTGCATACTGTTTGACTGAGACTATGTGTACAAAAATTCGCAAGCAACGGTAACGAATACTATCTTGACAATAAACATCGAAGAAATTAGGCACTTACCTGACGAAAATCCGAAATGTAAGGAAAAAAAATATATTTTCGTCGTTTCGTAAAGTTTGCGCACCTCTTGCCCTTGGCGTCAGCTAGTAGGTGACTAAAGGGTGTGGGGAAGCTGGACAATATGTTCCAGTGGTCGTTTGAGGCAGAGTAGCTACACGATTTCTATGCGCCAGAGAAATTAGTATTTTTTGCTCGGACAAAATTGTTTGTGTTATAATTTAAATACAAAACCTAGGAATGAAGAAAAGAACTAATTAACAATTACCATAAGTATTTGTTATCAATATGACATATTAATCTTATGCTTATTTTACTTTCAAAACTGAGTTTTTCCTGATATACGAAAACAAGTACCCAATGGACGCGCCAAAGAACTTATGATATGCAATTTTAAAAAAATATTGTCGGTTTCCTTTAAACGTTATGCAGTATATTACTAATTCATTAAAACACAAGCACGATACATTTCTTTAAAAAAAATACCCCACCATGGAAATCAAATGTTTTTATGGATTCTCAGGCTTGGACACTCCTCAATCGCGTCATTTGCGAATCATCCTGGTATGTTTTTTTTTATTTCGAATACAGAATTGTGAAAAAAAATAAGAAAATTCGAGTCTGTTCATTGTTTTCAATGATGCAAGGGCGGATAAAACTTTTTTAATTTTGCGAAAGTTGGATTTTTTTATTTATGTTTCTGATTATTGGTTCAATAATATGGCTACTGCAAACTTTGAGAAAGTTTTGACCAAAAAATATGGATACTCGGCCTGAAATTGCCGCCAAAGCTGTGGCACTTCTGCAGGCCGGGCATAGCCAAAGAAATGTGAGTGCACAACTAAATTTAAGCCGTACTACTGTCCGAAGAGTTTATTAAAGGTACTTAGAGACTGGCGGCTTCGTTTGTTGTCAAGGAAGACCGCGATCTCGTGTGACAACGTTTTTAGCTAGGGACCATCAAAACTTTAAAAACACTAGGTGGCCCGATAGATGTGTCCGGGAGTGTAGTAGGTATAATTGAAATTGATTTTGTTGTATATACCTATACTTTGTCAATAAACTGATATTATCGATACCTTGGTATGAAATAGTAACATCCCTTTTAATCAGCGTGACCTCTACCGGTCGATAGCTGAAACAACTTCTAATTGTTTGAATACTTGTTTCAGCTATTGAAATCTAGATACCAGCACTGACGCTTAGGCTTCAAAGTTTTGTATGAAAATATTCCCAATGCCCCCTCTATGCCCTAGTATTTAAATCTCTTTGGTCGCTGGCTTGTGGCGCGCAGCGTTTCAGGACGCGCGTGAGTGGCTATTGTTGTCTCGTTTTAACACACGAAATGTAGGAATTGGTATGCAGAGTATGAACAATGATGCGAGACTTCAATTAAATGCAGTCCATCTACAGGTACATACAATATCTTTGACCCATTTGATGTGCTATGTGAAAGAGATAGTGCTCTACTTTCTTTCTCACTCTTATCTGTCATTAACCTTTATGCGGAAGTGAAATAAAACACCGTTATTTTTTTAATATGATGTCGGTCTGCCCTCAGAACAATTGTTCTGAGGGTCTGCCACTCTGCCAATGTCAATATGACATTTCTTCACCTACATGGAGCACAGAACACTATTACTCCTTGGACCTTGGACCACGAAACGAACATACCACTTTGACTAACAAAAAAATTTTAATTTAATAATTCAGGGAATACAAAATAATCATACCAATTTGATTAGCCTAATTGAACACTTAACTAAATAATTATAGGCCCACAGGTTAAATCACTTTGGGTCCCTAGACCAAAAGGGTGACGTTCGCCTCACAGTGACCTAAACCCTCATATATTACTGAATTTTTCAAACATAGGGTGGCATTTTAAAATATTTCATTATGTTATCAAATAGCCCAGTAAATTAGCTTTCCAATGATATATATATGGTTCTGGTGATAAAATACGAGGAATAAAATACCACTATTATTCTTCTCTTTTGCATCGAAGGCATAGACCTATTAACGACGGGACACGAAACGATCGAACATTTGTATGAAATCAGGGTTGGAATCAGGCTCTCAAAAAATTATTGTCTATGGACGTCAAAAATATAGTATTTTGCTAAAAAAGATAGTACCTTGCCAAAAATTACAGAAGCCTTTTTTTAGGTGTAGATTTAAATAAAAAACATATTTGGACGTTGGATTTTTATTAAATAAATCGACAAAAGGCATAATTAACATTACTATGAAGGTAAAATAACCTCAATGTTAGCCAATTCTTCAATATTGGGTACATCGTCCTTGGCAACGATGCGACGTAACATATCGTCAGACGGTGCAAAATCTGTGCAATTTTTTGATTTGCTCTCTTTTACGGCATCACAAGTAAGTAGTAGGGCATCGATGGACTGGGTTGCTAATTTGTTGCGTATTCTGGTCTTTGTTAAATTCACTTTGCTGAAAACTCGTTCGCAATCGGCGTTTGCGTGAGGCAAGACAAGGCAGTCAAGCGCAAATCTGCTGATCTCTTTAAACGGCTGGCTTTCAGAAATGTCAGACCATTTACTGAGTTTTGCCCAGAATACGTCAGGTCTTTTTTCCTCCTTTAAGTCTTCGTCAATCTCAGCCAGTGGCAGCATGCGCCACTGATCATCCAAAACTTGTAGTGTTTGTAAATCTTGTAAGTCTATTACTCTGGGGAAGTTGGAGGCGATTGGAAGAATACTAGGTGTTCTTTCTCGCATACGTTGACTAAGGGCATTTTTGGGACTTAACAAGGAAATGCAAATTAACGCTTCATTACCGAAATCCCATCTTTTTTTAATTTGCAAAGTAGATTCTACAAGAAAATCTTTACATCTACTCAGAAATTCTTTTCGCCTGTTCATGTCTGCCTTTATTTCAGGTGTATTGATTTTTGTAGCTACACTTATTGCTAGATAAAGGAGTTCATCATTCAAGTGTTTCGTTTTGTCTTCTGGATTGATTTTCGATAGATCAGTTTGGTTGACATGCCCTCGATCCATAAAACAAAATAAAAAGTCTTTGTACATTTCTTTTACTTTAGCATCCAGCTCTGTAACCACAACCTCAGCGGACTGAAAGTATTTGTTAAATATTGTAAATTTTGGTAGCACCCAGGTCAGAAATTCATAATATAATTTGATATATGGATCCCAAAGCAACTCGAGTATAGACTGCCCCGAGAGAGATCGTTCAGACAATGCCATATCAGTAAAATACAATTTCAAAGCATCCCAATTGCTTAAAACGCGTGCCACTACTTGCTGTAGTGACAACCATCTTGTTTGCGATGGATGTAACATTTTTTGTGGCTTCAGATCTAAGAATTCTTGAAATTGTTTCAGCGCCGCTGATCGTTTCGAGCTGTTGTGAATGAAACTAAATATGTTTCGTGCCAGCTGTTCACACCTATTCGGTAGTTTTTGACACGCTGCACTAGCACATAGATGGGCAGAATGGCAAATGCACTTCATAATAATAATTCCAGGGCAATCTTCTTTGAATCTGCTGGCAACTGAATTTGCGCTTCCCATCATTACATTACAGCCGTCAGAACCAAAACCGACGACATTTTTTAAAGGAATTCCATAATCCATTATGGATTTCTTTAATTTCTTATAAATGTTTTCAGCCGTCGCTCCTTCATTTACGGCGCTAGGGTCATCGTCACTGAAAATTTCGTGAAGGTTCCAAAATTTGCTTTCTATTCGGCCGGAGATATCGTTGAAAAATCTCACTACGACACATGATGCTTTAGAGGTAGATATATCAGTGGATTCGTCAGTCATTATACTGAACTTTGATGTTTTCAATTTTTCAGCCAACTCTGCTTTATGTCCTGGACCAACGCCTTTGTAAATAATCTTTGCAGTCTTTTTGCGAGTAATGTTTGTTTCTTTTAAGATTTTGGAATCAGGAAAGCATTCTTTTAAAAGTTTACCGAGGTGATCAGCAGAATTAAAAGCTATGTTATGTTCAGCAAAATAGGCAGCCATCTTAACTTCAGCAATTTTTGCCAATTTGATCGTGTTATTTTCCTGAGATGTTGAGGAAGACGGAAAAAAGGAAGTGACTGGTTTTGCAGCACGGATCGATGTCAAATTTTTTAAATGTTTTTGTCCTTCAGAATGCTTTGATAAAACATGCTTTTCAGCAATCATAGAAGTATTACATACCTTGCATCGTGCTTTAAAATCATCTTGAGGATCATTAGTTAGCCATTTACTGAACTTTGGTTCTTTTTCCCAGTCAGCTCTATATTTCTGTTGCCTATGTTTTTCTTTCACCACCAAATCGCCCCTAACGATTCGCTTCTTTTTTGGCGTGGAAGGGCCAGCAGCATTTGTATCGTCGTCGCTTTCACTCATGTTTTTATTATTATGAAAAAGAATTGCAACTAACAAAGAAAGAAAACACTTCAAATGTTTCACAGTCAGATGAACAGCTCAACTATTCACTTTGATATGCTTGCGGAAAAGTCGCTCAAAGTTTGCTCAAAGCAAAAGCTCAAAGTATCTCTCTCTCTATCTTTGTCCCACTTATACACAAACTACGAATATTCATCTCTTTCTGTCAGAGTGACCGGCCCAATGAATGAATGAAGTGCAGAATCACGCAGAATGTCATGCAGTGAACATTATAAGGGGAATACCCATACATAATGTTGCCATACGTTAAAAATTTCTTAGAGTGGTAATAAAATAAAATGTGGGTACAGGTATAACTATTATTAAGAAATTATAGTATTTTTGCGTACAATCCTACCTTTGCGATAGTATATAGTACACGTCATGAAATTGTAGTACAAATACTATAATTATAGTACGAAATCCAACCCTGTATGAAATCTACTTCAACCACTTTTTTAACGGAATGGGGAAATGACATGTTATACTAGTGATGTTCCGTGAATAGAAATCGATACACATTTGAATGAATGAACGATCAATCTATCGAATAGAGATTTTATATTACAGAAAAAAGGCTTCTTGGGTATATAAATGTTGAAAACGATGCTAACGTTGGTGAAAAAAGGATGGCAAAAATATAATAGATATGATAACTAATATGATAAAATATGAACTATTTAATTTTACAAGCTACAGCTAAGTAAGCCACAGTAAAGTATTAGCTTTTTACACACTTTATATTAGCTTTACATATTAACTGTTGGGACTTGCGTGTTTCCTCACGATGTTTTCATGAATTGTTGTTATGAATATGCACGTAAGATTTTTAAAAACTTAACGCTTTAAACGTTTTCCTTATAATAATAATACAAAATTATTTCAAGTAACAATGACTTGTAAGTGTGTTGCGTTAAAAGCCATTTTTAACTATAATTGATGGTCAAACGAACTTACCTTAAGTGAAGTTCGACCCATAATTATATGAGGCCTTCGTGTCCGAACCGAGTCCTAAATTTACTTATAGATATATGTGTCTCTAGTGATCGTCATTCACACGGATTTCAAAGTTTAGTATTATTTTAAAAAATAAAAGCATTTTTCAGTCTGGCAACTCATATGTCACCCGTTTCCGTCAAAGTCCGCCATATGTCATTTAAGTTCAAAGTTTAATATTTTATGGGTAGATCCAAACTTTGGATCCAGGGTTGGGAGGGCTGGACTCGGTTCGGACACGAAGGCCTCATATAATTATGGGTCGAACTTCACTTAAGGTAAGTTCGTTTGACCATCAATTCTATTTCTGCCTTCGTGTCCGAACCGAGTCCTAAATTTACTTATAGATAGATGTTCAAAGCTGTTTTATTTATAAAACAATAAAAAGTATAATATTACTAAATTATACTTCCCTGTCTAAGTAAATATATTTTTTATTTCCATATAGTAGGAAGGTGCTTGCTAGGTTTTGGATAGATAACAGGTATCTTAAAGAATAATAAATAATCAGTAACTCTTACACTGTATGTACTACAATAATAATAAAATAAACACATTAAAAGTACCCTGCGCAGTCGGGTAAATAGGTGTAAGATAACTATGAAAAGGTGTAAACAACCTAGAGATATATCTACAACCAAATGAAACCTTACGAATTAAGCAAATCATCTTTCTTTTAGCTATTGGGTCTATTATAGAGCCTTTTTCTTATAAGCCTACATTTTGGGTAGCAAGTGTTGCAGCCTACATAAATACGTATAAATCCCTCAATCAGCTAGTATTGTTTTGAGCTATCTAACTACTCTAAGTTTGTGTTGAATATTTTCTGAATAAAGTTTTATGAAGCTTTGGAACAAAGAAGTATTACTGGAACGTAAATTTTTAGTCAATTTTAAATAACTAATCGAGCAAGGTGCAGGCTGGACAGTGGACATATTTCAGGATTGAACTTGAATTAGACAGCCAGAATCCCAATTATTCTGAAAACTTTTTTATGGAGCACTTTTTATTCTTTCTGGATTTTACTAAAGTTGTGCAAACATTACTTTAAAAACTATTTCAAACTTCAAATCAGAGATTTGATGAAAATTGTGCTCTTTTCTATCGTGCACACTATAGTGCTAAATATATTTTGTGTGTTAATATCAATATTATTTATGTTATCATATATAGAAGACAGAGTAGGAGTGAACCCAATGTCCAGTAGCTAACACTGTAGGTAAAGAACTGTATATTTATTATGGTTATAATAATATACTTACTTATTCTTTATGAAACATTCTCTTCAGATGGTCCGAACACAAAAAAATGATCCCTATAGTATGGCATTTAGACAGATTAGGAATTGTAAAATTTTTACATTCATCGTAATAGTGACTTAACTTGTTAATTTATAAAATGAAGGGCCGATCTGCCTGAGTTTGGTGTTTCACAAATTGTTAACTGAATTTAGAAATGGCGAAAAATTTCATACTGATATCCTGGACAGAAGTTTCAACATACAGGTATACCCAAAGAGAATATAACCACTAACGTTTTAGGTATACCTAGGCACAGATATTACAATACTGTAGATAAAAATAATATATGTTTTTTAATATATTTTTGAAAAAAAATATTACCAGCATATACATTACAGGATCAAATTGCTTTCATAAATGTCAATACTCTGAAACACAGAACACTTTTACAATACCTGGATGTACATACATGCCTGCCTGGCATCTCCCTGCCACCAGAGTAAGCTGCTTGTATAGGTAGAGAGTGTAGGTTCCTGAAAGGGTAAACCAATAGTTTAGTGGGGCCAAAACATTGGAAATCGAGGAAATTTTGGTACATCAAAATTCTTCTTGGACTATCAACTTAGATCAAAACAATTTTATCTAACACTATCAATACCCAATATTTTTCCTATTCTTAGAATGAGTCTTACAACTGTGCGAATACTACTGCAAATCCATTAATAAACCAATAAAAATACCTGTAACAGGTTTAATCTAGGTTCTTGCAAATAAATAAATTGTTGATTGTTCCAAAGTATTTATACTCAGCTAAAATCCTTTTTTGCATTAACATAAAGTTTTCTAGATTCCTTGTAATTTTCTTTAGAGGTAATATATGATGCAATATATTTGAAAATATACTAATTTTTAAATTCTAACTATTGCATGTAAATAGTAGTTTTTATTTGTAGATATATGTATATATTCATATTTATATCTTTTAATTTTATTCGCACCTGAGAAATGTGGAACAAGATTTCTTCTCTAGAGATATTCCTACTATAAGTACGTCATAAGCAGCAATGTATACAAATATACCTACTGCATCCCTGGTCGTACGTAAGCGTAAGTGAGCAAATTGAGTAATACCCATATTATTTGTCTAATTCAGCAGTTGTCTTATTTATTCGAAAAAGTATTTCAGAATGATGATAGTCTTTGCTCTTCTGAAAAAGAACTCAAAAAACGCTATCGCCATTACTTCCATGTAATTATGTTAGTTTCTTCTATATTTTACTCTCCTTTAACATTTTGTTAATTACGAGACTGTATTGATCTTATTCGATTATATTCTCACCTTACCGTTATCATTATCACCATTATTTAAATAATGCAAGATATTTCGATCGCCCAATATTTCTGATGTCCCAACAGCCAGTCGTACTAAATGGCTGGGTATGCTGTTGTAAGGGTAGCAAAAATTTGAACAATCACTCTTGTCTTACAATGTCGTAATAGTTGTTTGAACAAAATTAATTTATATTTTAGTATACCTAATAATTTTCTTGAGTCAAACATTCTTATAGAAAATCCATCAGAATTTTAAGAATCCTAAAAATTTGCAAATCTTGCTTGTGTTATTAACTTGATTACCAGATATAATACTGTGTTCAGGCCCAATGGGTGAACATTAATTTATATAATACAAACCATCCCAAAAAACAAATCTAAGATTTTATTGTATGTCATCTTCATGAATAAGTAGTTACCTACTAAGAAATATGTAACCTTTAAATAAATGCTGGACATCACTGGATTCATTAAACTAATGATAGATCTTACATCTTCCAACTTGAAATGGTTTTGTATGTATTTATTTATTTTTTCAATTTTTTGAGGTTAATTATGACTTTGAAAAAGTTATTTGGTTTTGCTATGTACTAGAAATACCTTAGAAATAAATTGATTAGAATGTGGGCCACAACGTGAGATTCCTTCACATTCTAAGAGTCTCAAGATCTCTGTAGGTATGGTATGCATCTGGTTATTGTATGAATTACCTGATTGATTATATACCTATATTTAGTCATTGTTTCGGAGGCTTTCCTAAAGGAATGCTGTATCCCGAAATGTAAGACAGATTTACTTTATCCTGAGTGTTTTCCTCCAGTTATAATGAATAGTTAAAGTCCTCCACAGTGATAAATTGACCTTTAGCGATGATTTTTGTGTATTTGTCTGCTGCTGCTGAGGTCTTTCTCCACCAGCTGCCACTCAACTTGTAGTCTCATCTGCTGTGGCTGTGGAGGCGGGGCCCTTCAGTTTAAAGTATCTGATTTGGGTTTGTTGTTGATAAATCTTACTTTGAAGATCATCTGTTGTGGTGTCTGATGTCGCAATTCTTAGCTGTTTTTGCTTATTTTATTTGTGGTTTTATACTTTCAAATAAATTAGGTATCACCGAACAAGAACTTTCTTGTCTTTGTCCTTTGCCTCAAGGATAGTTTCTTTCGCTGTCTTTAAACATTAGCCAGCACCGGGCCTGTATTGTTTCACAGCAGCTGTTAATCCTTGAAATAATGCACTTAAGGATTTTGCAATATTACATAAGTATTTTGTTTCGACTTCTAGACATCTACATACCTATATTTATATAGATATATATATATATATACACACACCGGCACAATTAGCGGAACAGAAAAAAAAGGGAGTATTTACGCATTTTTGCGTGTTACTGGCCGGCTAAACAAGCTTTTTTTAAATTTGGGTTTTAATTTAAAAATGGAATACTAAGCGACTGCCCTTTTTTTCATTCTTTTGTTTTAATTTTCATTGATTCATTTTTTCCACCGCTTGTCCGTTTTTAGAAGGTTCGTGAATTCCATTTGAAAAGCTTTGAATTGCAGTTTTTGAGGCTTTTGAGTTTTTTCGCATATTGATAATTTACGAGCATCTAATTATGCCTGATTTAACGCCATCAGAAATCATTAGGGCAGATCAAATGAGGAGAAATGGTCAAACCTACAGATCGATTGCCAGAAGCCTTCGTCGATCGTTATCAACGATTTATCGTAGCATCCAACGATACAGATTGACGAATGCTCTAGTGAGAAGGAGAGGACAAGGCCGGAAAAGGTGTACTTCAAGGAGGGATGACCGTTTTCTCCAACTTCAAGTCCGACGGAACACGAGACTAACGGCGGTGCAGGCTCGAAATTTACTGGAAGAGGTACGAGCAGTAAGGATGAGTGAGCGGACAGTTCGTAGAAGATTCGAAGAAGTGGGTATAGGCTCGTATGTGCCCGCCAAAGCCCCAAAACTTGAGAGACATCATCGCACAAACCGTCTACACTTTGGTCGTGAACATCGTGATTGGGACTTCGACGACTGGGGACAGGTTCTTTTTACTGATGAATGCAGAGTTATGTTAAATCAAATTGATGGAAGGCAGCGAGTATGGAGACGCAAAGGAGAACGGTATATCCAGTCTAATTTTGAAAATACAGTTGCATATGGCGGCGGTTCAATTATGGTCTGGGGAGGAATATGTTTAGGAGCTCGTACGGAGTTAGTAGTGGTCGATGGCGGGAATCTGAATGCTGATCGGTATATCAGGGAGATTTTAGAAGAACATGTTGTGCCATTTGCCCCCTTTATTGGTAACAACTTCATTCTAAATCAGGATAATGCTTGGGCTCACAGTGCTCGCACAGTACAGACATACCTAAACCATGTTGGTATAACGGTGATGGAGTGGCCAGCACGGTCCCCCGATATGAACCCTATAGAACACGTCTGGGACTTGCTAAAGAGGAGTGTAAAGTCAAGAATGCCCCCTCCCAATAATCTCAACGAGTTGCGAAACGCATTACTTGAAGAATGGCAGAGGTTGCCCCAAGAAACCATTGATAACATCATCCGCAGCATGCCCAGACGGATGGAAACCCTCATCAGAGCACGAGGAGGAAACACTCGATATTGAACAGTCATTGAAATTGTTGTTAAACTTTGGAAAATCTTGAATTTTCTGCTGTTTCTCTATAATTAAAAATCGAAGAAAAATGCATTTTGTTTAATTTAATTTTTATTTTTATAAAATTTTAAGTATGGTGTTACAAATGAATGTCAAAACATGTTAATTTAATTGTTGTTTCATTTTAAATAATATATTGTTTAAAAATTACATTCATTGTTCTAAATTCCCTCTTTTTTCTCCTTTTTTTTTCTGTTCCGCTAATTGTGCCGGTGTGTGTATATATATATATATATATATATATATATATATATAATATATTATTAATATTTTATTTATTTTCGAAATAAATAAGGGTCCGAAGAATATCTCGTGAAAAGTGGGTAAGTATATCCAGAAATGGAATACCTGTACCTACCCCATCGCGGATAGAAGGCGTGAGATTGTATTTTTCCGAAATGATAATTGTTGTTTCCAGCATCATCAAAATAACATCCTTTCTTTACAGAATCTCTCACCATACTCCTAATGGAAGTACAGTATACATAATGAGTAAAACAGCTTAGTTATAACCGCTACATACTCAAACTTATTAACCAAGTAGGTACTTACATACATAGTCAGTTTCAACTTGTAGGCAACTTTTTAGTTTAGTTTCGTCTTCATGCAGCTTCAGTAATTATGATTCGGCTCCATGACGCAGAAGTTGCGTCAAAGTGTCGCCTTAGGGACGATGCCCCTTAGGCTAACTTTATCTTTTCAGCTGTGACCCCAGTGATGGTGATACAGCTCCCTGATGCAGGATTTCGGTCAGTGTCGCCCTAGGGACGATGCCCCTTGGGCTAACACTACCTGTTGAACTGTGGCTCCAGTAATAGTGATACAGATCCATGATTCAAAATGTCGGTCAGAGTGTCGCCGTAGGGACGAGGCTCCGTAGGCTAACCCTACCTCCTGAACTGTGGTGTTAACGAGGTTAACTCTGCAGCAGGAAGAGCTATGGTGCTCTGATCAGCGATAGCAACAACCCCTAAGGCAGTGCGTAACGCGTGATCGAGGTGTCAAGGGTGAGAGCTGGAGCCCTGCAGGCAATGCGTAGCACCCAATTAGCAGAAGTGAGAATGCAATTCGACAACCTCTTGTAGACAGTTGTGTAACATGTGAATTTATGTGAAGCAGTTCGTGTTATTTTCAGAAAATTATCCCGGTCTGGATATTCTCTCAATTCTATCTCTTGTTATCTTCTACACAACTTGTGACTGACTCTCGACAGCTTAGACGACGAGGATGGTGCAAGCCCATCAATTATTTCTATCGCACGAAATCCTACTGATCAGCATCTGTCCTCTCTTTTAATGTCTTGAGTAACGTTTCAATATCCTCACGGAGTTCCTGCAAGTCTTCATTTTTCCATTTCAGCATCTTGAAGTCTTTTAAAACCTGAAAAAACAATTTTATAAAATTTACCGTAGTGAACAACGAACACGGAAACACGTTGTTGAGAAACTCCTTTAAGTGTTTGTTTCTTTTTGAGTCTATTTTTGAATTTATTATATTATGTCAGAACTGTCTAGATATTGTTTTGCATCGGATCCCTAATTTTCCCATCTCGTTTTCAATATTGTGGCGACCGTGACAAATGGATCTAAAACGAGCTAAAAAAGAGCGTTCAGCCTTAAGAACAGCATTCACAAAAATTCACGGCAAAATATCATCTTGTTTGGCCGAATCTACGTTTGATGACGATGTCGTCGGCCAACTGGAAGTGCTGCGTGAGAAACAACAGCGGCTTTCTGAGCTGGATAACCAGGTTCTCAGCGCGCTGTTCGAGGATGATTCTCAGGATGATGTAAATGGTGAGATAGAAGGCGCAGATCATTATAAAGCTTTATGGCATGCGCTATGGAGTAAGTACCAGCGCTTATTAAATAAAAAAACTCACTCCTCCGCTAGTAGCGCGAACTCCAAGCCGAACACTCTGAAAAGTCAACCTAGGAAAAGGCAAGTGAAGCTCCCAAAACTAGAGCTAATTAAATTTGATGGGGACATAAGAAATTGGATAAGTTTTTGGGGTCAATTTTCAAAGATACACGACGACGTTAGCTTGGACGAACACGATAAATTTCAATATCTGTTAGGGGCCATACCCGCAGGCACACCCGCACGCTCTGTTATCGAGAGTTTTCCTCCGTCTGCCCAAAACTACCGTAGTGCCATAGACCATTTGACACAACGTTTCGGTAGGGAAGACTTACTGATTGAGGTATACACACGCGATCTACTCAATTTAGTTCTGCTCCAATCAAAACAGGATCACGCACCTTCACTAAGCTCGCTGTACGACAAGTTGACAACACAGCTTCGTGCGCTAGAGACCTTGGGATTGACGAACGACAAGTACGCTGCGATTTTATACCCACTCGTGGAGTCTGCGCTACCAGGTGAAGTACTAAAGGCATGGGAGAGAGAACGCCGTTCACGTGAAAGGGGTAAGCCAGAAAGAGGTAAGGCTTTGTCCGGTCTATTGGACTTTTTAAAAGAAGAGGTCGAGAGTAATCAACGCATCGATTTGGCGAAAACTGGTTTTGTGACTGAAAACGCAAATTATGAACTTGCCAGCGTAGCTATTAAACCACAACCGACCACCTCTTGTTTCGTAGCGAATGAAAAGGTTCCAAGTGGAAAAGCTAACGACATAGGAGTTTGTATCTGGTGCAACAGACAGTCTCACTCAAGTATGCTATGCTACAAAGCTACAAGTCTAAGCTTAGAGCAAAAAAGGCAGCACATAAAGAAGGTAAAGGCATGTGCCCATTGCTTAAGGGTTGGGCATAACGCATTTAAATGTAGGAGTCCCATCAAATGCCCAGCATGTTTTAAAAGGCATAATGTCCTTCTATGTCCGGAACTGTCAAAAATCAGTAAGACAACAAAAGGCGCCACCGAAACGGAAGATGCCACCACTAAAGAGTCTTCGATGACGGTCAATTTAGGACACAATTCACACCGCTCCAATGTAACGCTACTCAAACCTTATTGGTAAAAATCATACATAAGGGCCAAGAAATTGTAGTACGTGCATTAATTGATAGTGGAGCACAGAAATCTTACATAAAACGCGAACTAGCTGATAAGATTGGTTTACCTGTTACAGGCGAGAAAAGCATAGGGCATATAGTCTTCGGAGGAATCGAGACGAAACAGACTCTACACGAGGTGTATGATGTGATCATAGCGAACCTCGATGACACCTACCGCTTTCCCATGAAGGTTCTAGACGAAGAGAAGATCTGCGGAGACTTACCTCGAGTCTACGAATGTGACTTGCTGGAGAAATTGTGGAAATGTGGTGTTACATTAACTGACGTGGGCCGTCATACACCTGAAGTAAGCCTTTTAATTGGAGCCGATTTTAGCGGGATGTTGCTGACTTCCGACGTTGTACAGATTGGCGATGGCCTGACGGCTATTCGCACAACTCTTGGATGGACAGTACAGGGCGTGAAATTGTCAAATGTCAACAGCAGCATCTTAAGCACTAGTCTTCACATCGCGGATCTGTGGGACCTCGACGCACGAGGAATTATGGATCCTGTAGGAACAAAGGGTCGACGAGGTATCATAGAAGAAGTCAAGAATGGTGATAAGAACGGCCATTACTTGGCACAGAACAGATTCAAGGAGATCAGAACAAATTATCATAAGGAATACTGGCGTTTCGTTCCTGGCGCCATGAATCCTGCTGATTTGCCTTCAAGAGGTTGTGATACAAAAACTTTGTTACAATCTGTTTGGTGGAAGGGACCTCGTTGGTTGAAACTCAGCGAAAAAGATTGGTGCCAAAACACCGTCATAGATGGCAAACTGGTGGTCACTAGAAGCGGTCGGGTCGTCAGGGTGCCTCAACGCTTTCTTCCTGCCCCCGGAGAATGTTGAGAAACTCCTTTAAGTGTTTGTTTCTTTTTGAGTCTATTTTTGAATTTATTATATTATGTCAGAACTGTCTAGATATTGTTTTGCATCGGATCCCTAATTTTCCCATCTCGTTTTCAATACACGTAATGACATATGGCGGACTTTGACGGAAACGGGTGACATATGAGTTGCCAGACTGAAAAATGCTTTTATTTTTTAAAATAATACTAAGCTTTGAAATCCGTGTGAATGACGATCACTAGAGACACATATATCTATAAGTAAATTTAGGACTCGGTTCGGACACGAAGGCAGAAATATAATGGCTTTTATTATATTATATCGGTAGTCTTTATTATGAATCCATGTTTGCAGTTTTCGAACTGCTTCCACCCACTTTCTTTTTCTGGAAGGATCAGGGGGCAAATTCTACTAAATGACAACGGTTATAGTTGGATGACAATGACATGTCAATGGTCAGTCAATGGTGTTATTTGTATACGAAAAGTGCCAAATAACACCATTGATGGACCATTGACTTGTCATTGTCATCCAACTCTAGCCGTTGACATTTAGTGTAATTGGGGCCCTGTTGGGAGTCTAAAATGAATGAATAATTACTGAAGTGACGTACAATATCATTAAATTAATACAAATAAATTTAATGATATTCTACGTCACTTCAGTAAAATAGATTACCTACATTACATTTTAAAAGTCGAATACATTTTATTAGAGCATACATAACTTTGTGTAATAAGTCCATAATACTTCATTCGTTCACATCGATATCTTTTTATCGATAACGGCAATCACTAATTGATGTTAAATGTAATGAACGAATGAAACATTGACCGATATAATCCGACTAGTTACAAGAGAACAGATTATTTATAACAGTGCATTATATAATGAGTATATTTAAATTTAGCGTTTTATTTGGCAATTTTGTACCGAATTTAATTGATTTTGCCAAAAAAAACCACTAAAATAAAACAAAATTGTACTTATTGGTGAAAAGAAACATAAGGTGTTCAATTGCTGTAGATTTTGCAGAACAATACAGCGCATTTGGTCATTTTTACAAGTTGTTGTTATTACGGACGCTCAAATCACACTGACGTTACAATTTCATCATTTTCATCTGCTAAGGTAAAAAGTTCCTAGCAAGTCAAAAAAGTACTGTAGGCGAGAACGACTACAGCCGTATACAGAAAGAAAGCTGAAAGCTAGTCGGCGCCGACAGGCGCCGATCGGCGCCGGTCCATTCTACAGAAAGCAAGCAGATTGAAGCAGAGCGAGCAAAATGTCGTACGATGATTGGCGGGCGGCACCTGCGTAGTCGGCGCCGATAAGTTTTCGGCTTTCTTTCTGTATACGGCTTACGTTTCGTGTCCCGTGTGATAATATGTCTATGATCGAAGGCTATTCCAGGCATGTTTGTAGGATATTCAGAAATATCAAAGGCTTTCAGAATCTACGTACCCACCAAAGGAAATATCATCATCAGTAAGGACGTTAGAGTGCTGAAGAACATGTTTTACTCAAAATAAAACAATGCACAAATATCTGACCTATTTGATTCGCCAGAAAACCTTGAAAATGGTAATAGAGGCGATGATGATGAAACTGGAATCATACTAATGCAACCTAATGACGCCCTGCAACAACGAAATGCGCCTAACAATGACTTCTCACAAGAAAACATAGTCCAGAGCACTGGTAATGTACAAAGTGACTATGAGTCTGCCTCAGAAGACAATCACAATGACGCTGAAGGCAGACATGAAAATCTCACTGAGAATATAGCTACTCACGACAACAATGAACGTGAAGAGCCCGAACGAAATCAAAGGCAACTCCGTGACAGAACACGAATAGTTCCACCAGCAAGGTTTGACGACATCATCATGGCAGTTATTGACTCAGAGAATAGACTTGCCGAAAGGAAGAAAACCTTTACAATGTAAATGGGTCTACAAGATTACTACGAACCCAGATGGCACAGTTGAAAGGTATTTAAAGCTAGACTAGTAGTGAAAAGAAAATATGTGTCTACAACAATTAGATGTATCGACAGCTTTCCTAAACGGTACAAAAAAAAGGAAATATACATTATACAACCAGAAGGTTACAAAGGCGGCACAAACAGGGTCTGTAAGCTTAAAAGGAGTCTACGGACTAAAACAGGCACCTTTATGCTGGAATACATGTATATCCGAATATTTAATACCTACAATCCGGCTTTAAACAGAGTTACGCAAGACACTTGCCTCTATATTGGGAAAAATGTTTTGATACGTCGATGACGGTTTGGTAGCCTCAACTGATGACTGACAGAAGACATTGACTGAAGGCTGGCAGAAGAAAGAAAAACTCAAGGCTCGTTTTAAGATTACGACGAAGCCAGCATCATATTTTCTTGGTATGGAAATGCACAAGGCAAAAGACGGAACCATTACACTTGACCAAAAGTCTTATGTCAACAAGATTTTGAACAAATATGGAATGACTAACAGCAAACCAGTCCCAACACCAGCCGTGAAAGTTACTCTAGAAGAAGATAGTCTACCAGACGACAGTAACTTCCCCTTTAGACAGGCTGTTGGTGCCTTAGCTAATTTGATGGTCACTACGAGACCCGACATTTCCTACGCAGTCAGTGTTGTGTCCAGACATCTCGAAAGGCCAAGAAAACTCGTCGTAAAGAACCTAATGAGTCGTGAATTACCTTAAAAGCACAGCTGATAAGGCACTGATATGCAAGAAATCGGGTGAGAATGATACACCCTTGGTATACAGCGACGCTGACTTTGGAGGAGACGCCGTTACTGGTCATTCAACCACGCGAATGGTATTTTTGTACCACGGACCAATCTTGGAAAAGCCAGAAATAAACTGGAGTCTTAGTTCTTATACCCAACAGTCTCCCCCCCCCCTAATTGAACTCCTGGAGGTAGAAGTCTGCTACGCAGCTGTCCAAATTAATAATAGGAAATTAGAAAATATCCCTTTTCGGGTTATGAATGGTCTGTGCTCGCAGGATATCATGGGTCACGATATCCTGGAACAGTTTTTAGGATTATCCATAAAATTTGAAGGGAGGGCTTTGGATCAAGCTAAACTTCCACCCGTTAATCTATTTCAGAATCTATCAACTGCGATAGCTATTAAATCTCGCAGACATACTCCGGAAGATTTAACATTTATTGAAGCTGAAATAAAGAAGTTATTACCAGACGGCATAATCAAAGAGAGCACTTCGCTTTGGCATTCACAAGTTCTTGTTACTTCAAGCGTTAATCAGAAGAAACGCATGTGTATTGATTCTTTGCAGACGATCAACAAGTTTCCATTTTTGTATACTCTGCCTAATAAGAGATAAAGAACTAACTTCAAAGGTTTTCAAACTTAAAATGTTTAGTAAAATTTATTTAAACTCTGCTTATCAGCAAATGCCGATAATATCCAGTAATAAGCCAATGATGGCATTTGAAGCTGTAGGAAATCTATATAATTTTCGCCCAATTCCATTTGGAGTAGAGCGTTTTCAAAGGACAATAGATAAGATTCTGCGAGAGTTGAATCTTGATAGTGTATAATATGCTTATTTGGATGATATTACTGTTTGTGGTATAGATGAAAAAGATCATGATCGAAAGTTGTCCAAGTTCATGGATATAGCAAAAGAATTCAACCTGACAATCATTTTAGATAAAAGCGAATTTTCGATCAAAGACCTATTCCTACTTGGATATAATATTAGCAACCGAGAAGTTAAACCTGACATCAATGGACTAGCACCATTGCTATAAATGCCAATTCCTAAAGATTCGGTCAGACTGAAAAGAGCGATTGGCCTTTTTGTCGATTATTTGAAATGGATTCATGACTATTCCAACAAACCACGACCACTTATCAATGTGAAGGAATACCCTTTGAATGGAAGTGAGATAGCTACTTTTCAAACTATGAAAGACATAATATCGAAAGCATCACTTTCTACGATTGATCCCAAAGAACCGTTTACCGTCGAAACTGACGTCTCCAACCACTCGATAGCGGCCGCTTTAATGCAAAATGGAAGACCAGTTGCATTTTTCTGAAGAACCCTTAATGACTGTGATAAAAAGTATCATTCGATTGAAAAAGTAGCGTGTGCTATTAAAGAATATCTAAAGAAGTGGAGACATTACTTACTTGGTAGACAATTCTATCTTACAACTGATCAAAAATCTGTAGCATTCATGATGCGAGGACATGCTAGTAAGATTAAAAATGATAAATTCCAAAGATGGCGCATGAAACTTGCTAATGATACATTTGATATTAAGTATAGAAGTGGAAAAGAAAACATCGTAGCAGACACCTTGTCACGGACCGAAGAAAGATGTGCTAGTACAAATGAAATTAATCGAATGCATAGTGCATCAATCATTACGCCATCCCAGCATAAAACGCATAACACATTAGGTGAGAAGCAAAAACTTACCATATTCAGTGGAAGACATAAAGCGAACATTAGCATTTAGCAGCCTGCAAAATATGCGCGAAAGAAAAACCTAGATTTTTGCGAAATGTGTCTGAAAATCTTTTAAAAGCCTTTAGAACGATTGTCTTTAGATTTTAAAGAACCCATACCATCTTCCACACCAAATAAATACATACAAACATTGATGAATAGGTACCTACCTACTCGAGATTCCCATTCGCATATGCTTTCAAAGACACTATTAAAACTGGCCACCAAAAGTTCTCTATGATATTTTTGATAGATATTCAAAAATATGTGACTGGAAAAATAGAAGATTGTTTTATCCAGTTGTCATAAAAGGTTGTCAAGGAACCAGAAGTTTTTAAGTTATAATTTTTGTGTTACATATTGTGTTCTATCTTTATTCTCTTATCTATTATTTACACTCCCTATATTTATCTATTCTCTTTAATATTCCTAATCTCTCTAACCTGAGTTACTCCAATACATTGTGATCGTGTGTTAGTCGGCTGCATCAAGTGTCGGACTAGCCCAGGAACTGGTGAGACCACTACATTTAATAGGTTATGGGCCCAGCGTAGAAGGAAATATTATAAAAATGGAAAATATTTCGAGTAAAATAACAATTGGCAACTTAGAAGGCAAGGCAAACTGGCCTACATGGAAATACAAGGTTTCTATAATGCTACGAAGCGTAGAAAACGCTATGGAGGTAGCTGACGGTAGGTTCAAAAAGCCTGTACTTCGTGCCGGAGCAGGTGACGCTGATGTCACGTCCTATAACTTGGAACTAGCCAAATTTAGGAAGGCTGACTGTAGTGCTCTACTCATTTTAACTGCCAATATGACAGAAGAGACTCTGATGAAAGTAATGCGATTTGAAAGTGCTAATGAAGTGTGGCAAGAGCTCCACAGGTTATTAGATGGACAATCCGAGGATAGGGCATACAATCTGTGCATGGAATTCTTTGGTTTTAAACGAAATGATGACGATGATGTTTCAACGATTATGTCAAAATTAAAGAACATTTGGAATAGTCTGAACATTGAAATTACCAAGAACGATGCATCTGTTAAACTCCCCGATTTGTTCTTAATCTGTAAAATTCTTGACACTTTAGGCGAACACTATTTTTCTTTCAAATCAAGCTGGTTGCTTTTAAATCAAAATGATAGAACGATAGACAACTTGACGAGTCAGCTCTGTGCTTTCGAGAGAGCACTTAAAGAGAACTCAAAGGCAGAAACTAGTCAAGAGGCCCTAGTTATGGTGCAAAAGCCAAAGAAAAAAGTGGATGAAAACCTAGTCTGTAACTACTGTTCTAAGAAAGGACACAGGGTACGTAACTGCAAGAAGTGGATTAAGGACGGAAGACCGCCAAAGCCCAGCAGTTCAGGAGATAGTTCATCCAAACAGGTTCAACAAGTCACATTGATGATGGAAACAAATGAGTGTGCCACTGGTCAGCGTGATAGTGACAACTGGTACATAGACAGTGGAGCGACTACTCACATTACAATGAGAGGGGATATATTTCAAGAATTCGTTAAATTTGAATCAGAATACACAGTAAAAACTGCAGATGGTACTATTATTCCCAGTGTTGGAAAAGGAATAGTACATGTAGAGTCGTGTATTAACAATAAAAAGGAAATAATAATCCTCAGAGATGTTTGGTGGGTACCTACACTAACGAAGAACCTATTTTCTACATTGGCTGCACAAGATAAAGTTCAGAACAGCGTGTTTACATCTACGACAGAGGATTGTAAATTCGATATAGGAGGAACCACACATATTGTCGGCAAGCGTACACGTCATGGTGGTTTATATAAACTGAACTTGAAAACGATTGTCCCTCCAAAGAAGACAATAGAAGTTAATGTAATAACAGGCTCAAATATGCTCCAAGTATATCATGAAAGGTTCGCGCACCAAGATAAAAAACATGTGAGGAATCTAGTTAAAAGAGAACTCGGTTTAGATCTGCGCCCTGATGACAAAGTTTGTGAAGGATGCATATTTGGCAAAGCACATAGGAAGAAGTTCGGAACAAGGGAAAGAGCGTCCCAACCAGGCGAACTTATACATACAGATGTTTGTGGACCCTTCGCTGAAAGTTTTTCTAAATATCGCTACTACGTACTTTTCAAAGATGACTTCTCCAGTTATCGTATGGTTTACTTCATTCAAAACAAGTCTGAGGTTAAAAACAAACTTCAAATCATGTTAAACGAAGTGAAAGTAGCGGGCCATATTGTAAAAACACTTCTTAGTGACAATGGCGGAGAATTTGACAACACGTGCGTAAGAGAAATTCTAAATAAGCATGGGATACAACAGCGACTAACTATGACATACACCCCTGAGCAGAATGGGTGTAGTGAGCGAGAGAATCGCACGTTAGTCGAAGCTGCTCGATCCATGATGCACGCAAGAGCGAAGTTACCGCAAGCACTTTGGACTGAGCTTATAAATACAGCAACTTACGTGCTAAATCGTACAGGACCTTCAAGAATTGAAGATAAAGTACCCTATGAGCTCTGGCATGGGAAAAAGCCAAAAATTAGCCATCTCAGAATTATAGGAAGCGAGTGTTATGTACATATCCCTGTACAGAAACGAAAAAAGTTGAGTCAAAAGGCGTTCAAAGGAGTTTTAATTGGCTATGAACTAAATGATGGTTATCGTATTTGGGATGGACGAAAGACGGTTCGGTCGAGAGATGTTATATTTGGTTCAGAAACTGAATTCACAATCTCTACTGAGTTACCAAAAGATCCATTACAAGCAGAGGGAGATAACCAACATGGTCAAGATAGTAACGCTCATACAGTACCTTGCGTTGCTGAACGTGCTCTAGAGGGAGAAGTAACGTTGGAAGATCACGTTCAAGTGGAAGATCACGTTGAAGAGGGAGACATTCCGGAGGAAACAGTCACGTTTGAGAATCGAGAGAGCGAGTTCTTCGATGCTGAGGACATTATAGTACAAGAGGACGTCATTCCCGAGGAAGCTTCTGAAGCTGTTGAACCAAGGTATAATTTAAGAAATAGAGAAACTCTCCAACGCCCAAAAAATTTTACGACTACGAAGTCTACCTCGTTGATGGTATGGAGTCATTTCCAAATGACTATTACGAAGCCATAGAAATGGAAGACAAAATAGACTGGTTGAGAGCCATGAACAGTGAAATGAAGTCCCTGCAAGACCATAACGTGTGGACTTTATGTGACCTGCCGCCTAACAGGAAAGCTCTACCCTCTAAGTGGGTGTTAACAATTAAGAGATATCCCGATGGCTCTGTAAATAGGTATAAGGCCCGTCTAGTAGTACAGGGATTTCGACAGAAGAAAGGACTTGACTACTGTGAAACATTCAGTCCAGTGGCAAGAATGGCCACAATAAGGGCACTTCTCAGTGTTACTGCTAAAGAAAATCTCTACCTTATTCAGTTCGATGTTGCTACAGCCTTCCTAAATGGGAAGCTAGAAGAGGAAATTTATATGCAACAACCACAAGGTTTTGAGGATGGGAGTAACAGAGTGTGCAAGTTAAATAGAAGCCTATATGGGCTAAAACAAGCTCCACGTTGTTGGAACTTCTGCTTTGAAGACGCACTTCTCAGCATGGGTTTCAAACAGAGCGACGCTGATTGCTGCCTTTTTGTAAAGCAAATTGAAGATAAAAAGATACTAATCTCTTTATACGTCGATGATGGATTAGTAGCTGCGACAAATAAAGATTTGGCAGACTCATTTATTAAAGATTTGCAAGCTCACTTCAAGATCACAGTTACACCTGCGACGTACTACTTAGGTCTTGAAATAGAACGAGCAGATGATGGCTCCATTAAAGTAAAACAAGAGTCATATGCTAGAAGAATCTTACAACGTTTTGGAATGCTGGATTGTAATCCAGTGTCTACTCCAATTGAAAAAGAGTGTCCTACTGAAGCAGGGAAAGCTACTGATTCTAAAGAAAAGTTTCCTTACAGAGAGGCTGTAGGATGCTTAGCTTATCTCATGGTTGGAACGAGACCAAGGCTAGTCGAGATCTGCGAGTCAATAGGATTACAGAAGAACCTAGTTGGTGAGGGAAAGTATTAAAACTGGCCACCAAAAGTTCTCTATGATATTTTTGATAGATATTCAAAAATATGTGACTGGAAAAATAGAAGATTGTTTTATCCAGTTGTCATAAAAGGTTGTCAAGGAACCAGAAGTTTGTAAGTTATAATTTTTGTGTTACATATTGTGTTCTATCTTTATTCTCTTATCTATTATTTACACTCCCTATATTTATCTATTCTCTTTATTATTCCTAATCTCTCTAACCTGAGTTACTCCAATACATTGTGATCGTGTGTCAGTCGGCTGCATCAAGTGTCGGACTAGCCCAGGAACTGGTGAGACCACTACATTTAATAGACACAAGTTCGGATAGTGTGATAAAAAGCTTCATCATCATCATCATCATCAACCCGTAACAGCCCACTGCTGAGCTAAGGGTCTTTCCTCACACATGAGGAAGTATGGGCTATAATCTCCCACGCGAGCCCACTGCGGATTGGGAGATGGTGTTAAGCTAGTGGCCACTTAACAGTCAGAATTTTTCAAGCCACCCAAGGGTATCTGACATGGCTTAACGACTTCCATTGTGCGTAACACAACGAAAACCGGGACCAACAATTTAACGTGCCTTCCGAAACACGGAAGCGCTCGTAATATAAATGCCACTAGGCGGTCACCCATCCACTGACTGACCGCTCCCAACTTTGCTTAACCAGTGTGATCGTTACAAACACACTAGCACCGCAGGGCTACGAGCGCGTGATAAAAAGCTTAACTGAGCTATTTTCAATGTTTGGCATGCCAAGTCTGATACATACTGATCAAGGAGCTACATTTATGTCAAAGGAATTAAAGGAATTTCTGACAACAAGAGGTATAGCGACAACCAGGGGGCCAGTGCCATTTTGGCACTTTTCAGAGCAAATAACACCATCGACTGAACATTGACTTGTTATTGTCATCCAACTGTAACCGTTGACATTTAGTGGAATTGGCCTCCTGATCTGCACCATATAACCTACAATGTAATAGTCAAGTAGAACGCCTAAATGGAACATTGTGGCAAATAATACGACTTGCTTTGAAGACAAAGAACTTGCCAATAGAAATGTCGGAGAACGTACTAACCCAGTCTCTACATAGTATACGAATTACGATCTCTACGCGACGAACACAACTCGACACGAAGGAATGTTTCATCATCTAGGACGTTAGTCATCGCGGCAATCACTGCCAGCATGGTTTGAAGATAATAAGGTTTTGTTAGAAAGACATGTCAGAAATAAATATGAATGACCCATAGGTAGAAGAAGTGGGAATGGTTGAACCATCGCCAATGAGTACCTAGTAAGGTGTGCTTAAGCAATGGACGGGAGATATTAGTGTCGAATAGACACTTGGCGCCGAGGGGCGGAGGTGCGGAAGTTGGCTTTGATGAGATTATTTGATGAGAGCAAGATTTGGCTCCTTCAGAGTATCGTAGAGCATGAGTTCTACGATACTCTGAAGAAGCCAAATCTTGCTCCATCTATACCTATCACTTTGGATGAACCAGAGCCACCGCCACCTGTAGCTGATTGTCTTGTTCCAGTGAGAGGATCTCACAAGATTCGTCGCCCACCAAGCTACCTCCTTGATTTCAATTAAGTGGGGGAGCCTGTTGGGAATAAGAACTCATTCATACATGACAGCTGAAAGCTTCAGCTGACATGTGGAATAAAAGTAGGATTTTTTTCTTCTTCTGCTTCAGAGTTGAAACCTCATGACTGAAAGTCGCTCCATACTGAAGTGTCTACAAGAAAAATGTTTTACCTTCTTCATATTTTCAAAACAGATTTGGCCCTTTTAAATCGCAGCACAGGTCACAGCACAGTCGTGGAATTAAATTAAAATTAAAAAAATATTACACATCTAGAGAAGTAGTAAATAAGAAATATTGTCTCAATGTACTTGTCGACCGAGGCGAAGCCGAGGTCTACAAACATGTGATCTGAGGCTTTCCTATTTACTTCCCGAGGTGTGTAGTTAGCTGTATACTTTTTTCTGCTCAACGGAGGTGGAAACCCGCAGCTTCGTTGATCGCAGCGGGCCGAAAATTACCTAATTCCTAATTCCTTAGTCGATGAAACTTTGCAGGATTGTAGTTTATTATGAGACAATACTTGCATACAAAAATTCAAAAAAAAAACTAACCGAAGTTAGGTATTTTTACTGAAATACTTATTTAATTGATATCTTTGTTGGGAAAAATGCTCAGTCAAAATTTTCTTCGCCAGCAATATTCATGTGTGTTAAAAAAGCTTAGTACCTACACACACCGGCACAATTAGCGGAACAGAAAAAAAAGGGAGTATTTACGCATTTTTGCGTGTTACTGGCCGGCTAAACAAGCTTTTTTTAAATTTGGGTTTTAATTTAAAAATGGAATACTAAGCGACTGCCCTTTTTTTCATTCTTTTGTTTTAATTTTCATTGATTCATTTTTTCTACCGCTTGTCCGTTTTTAGAAGGTTCGTGAATTCCATTTGAAAAGCTTTGAATTGCAGTTTTTGAGGCTTTTGAGTTTTTTCGCATATTGATAATTTACGAGCATCTAATTATGCCTGATTTAACGCCATCAGAAATCATTAGGGCAGATCAAATGAGGAGAAATGGTCAAACCTACAGATCGATTGCCAGAAGCCTTCGTCGATCGTTATCAACGATTTATCGTAGCATCCAACGATACAGATTGACGAATGCTCTAGTGAGAAGGAGAGGACAAGGCCGGAAAAGGTGTACTTCAAGGAGGGATGACCGTTTTCTCCAACTTCAAGTCCGACGGAACACGAGACTAACGGCGGTGCAGGCTCGAAATTTACTGGAAGAGGTACGAGCAGTAAGGATGAGTGAGCGGACAGTTCGTAGAAGATTCGAAGAAGTGGGTATAGGCTCGTATGTGCCCGCCAAAGCCCCAAAACTTGAGAGACATCATCGCACAAACCGTCTACACTTTGGTCGTGAACATCGTGATTGGGACTTCGACGACTGGGGACAGGTTCTTTTTACTGATGAATGCAGAGTTATGTTAAATCAAATTGATGGAAGGCAGCGAGTATGGAGACGCAAAGGAGAACGGTATATCCAGTCTAATTTTGAAAATACAGTTGCATATGGCGGCGGTTCAATTATGGTCTGGGAAGGAATATGTTTAGGAGCTCGTACGGAGTTAGTAGTGGTCGATGGCGGGAATCTGAATGCTGATCGGTATATCAGGGAGATTTTAGAAGAACATGTTGTGCCATTTGCCCCCTTTATTGGTAACAACTTCATTCTAATGCAGGATAATGCTCGGGCTCACAGTGCTCGCACAGTACAGACATACCTAAACCATGTTGGTATAACGGTGATGGAGTGGCCAGCACGGTCCCCCGATATGAACCCTATAGAACACGTCTGGGACTTGCTAAAGAGGAGTGTAAAGTCAAGAATGCCCCCTCCCAATAATCTCAACGAGTTGCGAAACGCATTACTTGAAGAATGGCAGAGGTTGCCCCAAGAAACCATTGATAACATCATCCGCAGCATGCCCAGACGGATGGAAACCCTCATCAGAGCACGAGGAGGAAACACTCGATATTGAACAGTCATTGAAATTGTTGTTAAACTTTGGAAAATCTTGAATTTTCTGCTGTTTCTCTATAATTAAAAATCGAAGAAAAATGCATTTTGTTTAATTTAATTTTTATTTTTATAAAATTTTAAGTATGGTGTTACAAATGAATGTCAAAACATGTTAATTTAATTGTTGTTTCATTTTAAATAATATATTGTTTAAAAATTACATTCATTGTTCTAAATTCCCTCTTTTTTCTCCTTTTTTTTTCTGTTCCGCGAATTGTGCCGGTGTGTGTATATGCGAAATATCCAAAAAAATCTCCTGGTAGAAACAACAAAACTCAGACATATAGGTACATATATGTCTGAGTTTTGTTGTTTCTACCAGGACTTACCTTGCACGGGAAAATTGCTAAGTCCATTTTTTTAACTGGAATGTCATATAATACCTAGTCGCTGTGGACTTACAGAAATCCAAAATAAAAACCGTCTCGGTAGGTATATTATTTTCAGAAATTATCAAATTATCAACCACAAAAAAATTTTTTTTTAGTATAAAAACCTAAATTTGGTTAGGTTTGTTTTTTTGGATTTTTTTTATGCAAGGATTGTCTCATCTTATACTATACTACAATCCTGCAAAGTTTCATCGACTGAGGAATTAATGTGAGGAATTAACCTTTATTGCTTAGACTATTAACCCTTGGTATGCGGGACCACCCGCCGCGCTTCTTCCCGTCGTCTGCTGGGGCCTTTTTTTTTGAAGGTCGACAAGGGTCGGCACTCGACACTTGTTTACATTATCGCTTGTTATGACTAAACCACTCAACGGATCTTTATGGGGTTTTTTGTTATGGGTTGTAAGATGACTAAGCTTGCTTATTGTAGTCTAAACAATGTTAGTTTCGATAACATGTATTGTAAAAGACGCTGTTATTTTAGACTTATAGGTAAAATTGTCACATTGTGATAAATGCGATAAAATAAAAATATTATACTTGATTGTTTTATTATATTTTTACTTCCCTGGATACAGCATGATATGCTCTTATTGACACTTTCAAAAACTGACAAGGTTTGATATAAATTTTTCAAGAAATAGAGGTAGGTAGGAGCGTAAAAATTTACGTGACCGCATTTTTTTTTCGCTTTTGAAGCTATAAATTGCCATTCAATAAATAACTCGCTTATATCCGTACTTTTAGTTTTATTATTCTGTAAATATATTCTATTTTATTTATTCATCGATAAATTGGTCAAAAAGATAGGCTAATAATAATAAATATCGAAATATGAAACCCGAGTCAGACGCCTTTGCAAAAGTGCTTCGCGATTTGATCAATCACTTTTTTAAATAGAAATACACAATTATGGCCAGTTTGCACTAAAATCCACTAATACAATGTACCAATAACAAAAGTAACTCACCTTTATCGTAAATAAACATCCAAAACCTCGTAAAAACACTCACAAATGCGAACTACAAAAACACCACGTGCGCAAACATATGGCGCAAGCAAATGACTGTCATTCTTTTTTTTTTCCTACCGCACAAGTCTGTTTTTTTGTCTTGGACGCTTGCCTACACTAATCTGACATAGAATAAAAAAGTTCACCCGTTCGAGAGACATGAATCCAAAGATATTGGCGCCAACTCAACGCGCTTTCGCGCCTTTTTTCGAGGCAACCGTGGGTGCCGCGCCGCAGACGACGGTACGCGCGCAGAGGCAACCGTGGTTGCCGTTTAGCTTAAACTTTGGAAAATCTTGAATTTTCTGCTGTTTCTCTATAATTAAAAATCGAAGAAAAATGCATTTTGTTTAATTTAATTTTTATTTTTATAAAATTTTAAGTATGGTGTTACAAATGAATGTCAAAACATGTTAATTTAATTGTTGTTTCATTTTAAATAATATATTGTTTAAAAATTACATTCATTGTTCTAAATTCCCTCTTTTTTCTCCTTTTTTTTTCTGTTCCGCGAATTGTGCCGGTGTGTGTATATGCGAAATATCCAAAAAAATCTCCTGGTAGAAACAACAAAACTCAGACATATAGGTACATATATGTCTGAGTTTTGTTGTTTCTACCAGGACTTACCTTGCACGGGAAAATTGCTAAGTCCATTTTTTTAACTGGAATGTCATATAATACCTAGTCGCTGTGGACTTACAGAAATCCAAAATAAAAACCGTCTCGGTAGGTATATTATTTTCAGAAATTATCAAATTATCAACCACAAAAAAATTTTTTTTTAGTATAAAAACCTAAATTTGGTTAGGTTTGTTTTTTTGGATTTTTTTTATGCAAGGATTGTCTCATCTTATACTATACTACAATCCTGCAAAGTTTCATCGACTGAGGAATTAATGTGAGGAATTAACCTTTATTGCTTAGACTATTAAGGTAGTGTCCTGCATAAAGTAACTTATACGTGTTCTGCCTAGTCAAATCAGTTACTTTTTATCACAGAACACTTTTACTCCTAGCGGAGACTTTTTATGATCTGTCAAAACCAAAGAGATTAAAATATAATAGGGCATTTATATTTTAATCTCTTTGGTCAAAACGAAATTTTATTATGGAAAATGTACTGAAATAGAAAGGTGTGACGTCATAGTTTCTATTTATGATTGTTTTTATTGCTTGAGGCGTTTTCGGTGACAGCTGTCACTTGGATATTCATAGGTGTCAATAGATGGTGCTGTGAAGAACTTTCATGGAGCTGTCATAAACTAATTCAGTGACACCCATGCCACACATTAAAAAACGAGAAGTTGACATGTTGATAGTAAATAAATATTAGCACTGAGAATTTTTATTGCTGCAAAAGGTTAACTACAACTACTAGAAATTTAATTTCGATCAGTGAGCTTATAAATACAGTAACATAATATAATATCATTGATTTCGATGCTGTCAACTACCCCATTGCGTCACACAATGACTGTGTCTGTAGCTGTCACATATGTTGTCTCAAAGGTTTGAAAAGTAAATAAGATATTTTCGGTGACAGCTGTCGCTTGAGTACCTATTCAAAGGTGTCAATAGATGGTGCTGAACTGAACTTTCATGGAGATGTCATAAAAGACGTTTTCGGATTTCCTCAAGAAACCTGTACAATTTCATTAAGTTTTAAAAAAAACTTATTGTAATTTTATTATAATACGATAGTTTTTATTTCCATTCATTGTTGCCGAATAGTCAACAAGAGTTTCTCATTATTTCATGTCGTGATTAGGCTGTTGGTTAAATGGCCAATGCCTTAAAATCAACCCAAAAAAGAAAAGTTTACACACAAACACTCAAAAAAACGTACAAAAAAAACTACAGCAGCGCAGCCCATACTGACAGCGTTGCCAGACCGTACCAAAAAGTACGGTTTTTCGTACTATTTGACACACCACCGTACCACAACCGTACCTCAATATAGACCGTACCTTTTTCGTACCTTTTCTATATTAGTGATTTATTTTTCACTACAAAGTGTAAAAAAAATAGCGATATTATGAATTTCGCTTTTGAAAAAAACATTTTTTTCCAACCAATTAAGACTTGGCTATACGGACTACATTCCTTACCTTCTTTCCACGGGAGCGATAAATATTAAAAAAACAAAACATTGGCAGTGTTTAACAAAACTTTTCGTTTCGGTTCGGTTTGTCTGTAATTTTTTTAAGGTTTTCTTCTATACTTTTATACAAAGACGTCGTTTATAGAAAAAGTTTATCTCTCCTAGAATGATTTTCTTCTAACCTCTTTGCTTCCATACTTTTTTTTTGTTGTTTCACCCCTTACAGGGTAGGCAAAGGCATTACGCCATGCAGCCTCGTCATTAGTTAATGATATCCTTATGTAAATGGCTCTGCTTCAGAGTCCATGCACAAAAATACAGTGTCTTTAACACTTTCTACAACCCTAACGTGCCCTTACTTGGTTATCAGTAAAATGATAGCACTTTTACTGACGACTTTATTGTGACTTTTTGAGGCAATCCAAAAATGTCCATATCTCGCATTTTATCAAATTTCCCATTCACTGCACACTTTCACGGACACTTGCCACATAATAAACTATCACTATTATGAGTCAAAACCCGAAATACACAGCAAAATGAAAATTATACAAAAAACATGACGTCCCTCTTCGGATTCCCGCCAAAAAGCCCCTGCTTCCATACTTATACAGGGTGACTTTTTTTACCGTCTGGAAAAAAATGTGGTGTGATAGGTAAGTGTAATAGATTCATTTGGCAATGTTATTTTAAATTTTTTTTCTTTCTTAAACTTATATACATTACTCAATTATAGTCAATAATACACACTGAAATATTTGAAATAGTATTTTAAAAAGAAACAGGCTCGTAGCTTCCATTTATGCGCAATTTACCTACAACCGCCAGCAGCGCGTAGTACTGTGCGTAGTTTTCTAGATTTTGTAAATTGCATTAAACATGACTATATTTAACAATTAATCTTGTATATAACTTCGGCTCTAGATACCTTATACGTCATATTTTTTTCCAGACGGTAAAAAAAATCACCAGTATAATATACTAAAATAATCCTGAGTAACATATGCTATATTTTATTCCCGTATTCCCGCAGGAACGGGAACTACGTGGGTGATACCGCAAAGGACCGCTTATATTAAATAAAACAAAGAAAATAAGTTCCACTTTAGTTTAGTTCCGTGGCTTACAAAATAAAAATAGAAATCCTTCACTCATTAGCCTGTTTATCATTCAAATATCTTTTGTGACTTGGAAATAGTTTACTGTTTGTACATTTTTTTTAAAGGTATAGTGTTTTGTTGTTTTGATTTTACCATAGGTCATTGAGATCTTTCCTGACATTTTATGTTGAAGTTATAGAACAAATAAAAAAATATTATATTTGCAGACCAAATATGTATATGACATCATCAAGCATGTATTAACAAGTTATTTATTCATAAACTCGCGGTAAGTTAAATTATTATTTTACAATTGCAGCCTATCGAGAAAATAATGACAAATAATGGGACTGATACTTTCTATAAAATTTCTGTCACATTTGACACTAAAATATGGACATAAATTACTTAGATGGTGTTTTCTTAGGTCCTAAATAGTACATTACTGCAATGGCCAGCAAAAGAGGTATTGATAGACGAACGTATAAACTACGTCCTCCATCAATGCCTAGTTGTGCCCAAGGCTTGTATAGTACTTTTCTCTAATAATACATACGTGAAAATTAAAACTAACTTATTCCGAGGCAACATTTTTTATTTAAAAATACAATTAGTTGTATAATGTGACGTGGGAGAGCCATGCTTCGGCACGCTTGGGCCGGCTCGACCGGAGTGATACCACGGCCTCACAGAAAAGCAATGCATTGCGTTTCGTTGAGTGAGTGAGGTAACCGTAGGCCCTAATCCCCCCTTTTGATAAGATACGCCCTTATTTGCCATGTGCAGGAGTAAAAGATAGTTTCATTTTTATATTACACGACAGATATAAGTTTTTTAGTAATTTATTTGGCCGCTATAACAGGACAGATATGGATTTTCATACAAATTTTGCCGGCCGATGCTCGCATGTATTTGGCTAGTACAGCAATTCCGATTTATGTCGAAGAAGCGTGTCAAAATAAGGCTCAAATTTCCAAGAATGTTTGAGAAAACATTATTTTCATAGTTTTTTTTTACTTAAAACTTGTTTTCACTGTAGACTTTATCATTTTTCAACGGTTTGGGAAATCCGTAGCTTGAAGTGAAAAACTGCACCTTTTCAGAAAGCCAACCGTTCTTTTTTGGGAAATCATACTGGCAACGCTGCATACTGGTCTGTGGTTGGTCTGTGGCGCAGCCTATCTAACTAAACCAATCTAAACAGTACCTACATAATATGCAGTTCATATAATTTGTGTTCGGGTTTTCTATTGTAAACTTACGGTTTTCGTTTAATTAATATTTCTGTACAATGTCGAAAAATATAGTTTTCGAGGGCTGGTTGACGAAATCACCACCCACAAAACGAATTTGGAGAACGGTAAGTACCAGTCTGCATTGCGATTTGCTTTGTTGACAGGTTGATTACAGGATTTATTGGATCGATAATGCCTTCTGCTAAATTTAGTGTTGCATTCGCAAATTGTCTTAATGCAATGTTTATTGTGTTGGTAGAAATGGCGGAGAAGGTGGTTTGCCTTGCGGCAGTCAGGCGAGCTCCCTGGCCAGTATTTCTTAGATTACTACGCGGACCGGAATTGTAGGCGGCTCAAGGGCACTATCAACCTAGATTTGTGCGAACAGGTATTTATATTGCAACAATATGTTAGCACCCCAATTCTGTGGAATCGGGTATTTGCATACTTTATGTAAATATGTGAATGCGAACTATTGTACCCAAAGATTTTTTATACATTGCAAAATATGTTATGTACAGTAAATTCAATCTGTCCGATTAACTTTTTTTTTCAAATAATCAGTAATAGATCAAAGCTCTTTTTAACTTTTTTTTTTCAAATAATCAGTAATAGATCAAAGCTCTTTATAGAAGTGTCAGAATCGTAATATGAAATGTAATAGATACCTGCATATTCTGCAAATAAATTGATATTTTGTGGTCATTTGTTAACACATCAACTTGTTTGGTTCTTATATTTTCCCTCGAGGTTTTCCTGCTGTTATATATGGTTAACTATTTTTACTGGGCTTATACAGTAAATTATTGGATTTAGGTGGATGCAGGTTTGCATATGGAGCGTGCTGGCAATGGGACATTAAATCCAAAGCTCCGTGGCTCAGTGTTCACTATACAAACACAGTCCCGGACCTATCATCTTGAAGCAGACTGTGAATCTGAAATGGAAAAATGGGTTGATGCAATTTGCCGAGTATGTGGTCTACGTGCTACAGAAGATGTAACTAATATAGGTAATGTTGTCAGTACTTTCAAGGATTATTTCTTACAAGATAAAACATGAAAATGTAGTTTTATTATGAGTATATTATTAGAAATTTTTAATATGCTACAATAATTTATTTAGCTTGGAATCCATGTTTTTTGCTGTTTTATTATGCGAATGCATAGAATTTCTAAATAGGCACAGCGAACTTGCAGAGATTTTATTGTCATAACTTATTTATTCAACTACTATTTTCACAAAATTTTCTAATAAGTTGAGATGGCCATTGTGAATTGTTGAATTGATTCCTGTCAGGTAAAGATTGGGTGATTAGTGATTGTTGATCTGTTCTTGAAAAATAAGGCTTTTTTCAAAGTAATTAAATATGTATACACACACATAAAATTTCATCAAAATCCGTTCAGCAGTTTCTGCATGATGAGTGCAAAACCAGACAGTTTTTTTTTTTTTTTATATTTACGTCGATTACAATCTGCACTCCCGGTGAAATTTTAAAAATATATTTTATGTAACAGTTTGATTATATGTATAGGTTAATTTCTTAGCCTGTATATGTAGGTATATTATTTAATTCTTCCATGGTCTTACTTTTGCAGAAAGTTCTAGTACACGAGTATTATTCAAAATACATTGTCAATACCTGTTATTGAAAAAAAATTATGTTACGTAAGGTTCCACTCTAGAATAGTTGCAAAGCGAATTGTCTGATTGTAATTTAGTAACAACACTCCGCCATAAACCTGTAAGAGCTCGCAGCTGAACGAAATGCTGTTAGGCTACTGGCCACCTTGGTGTTTGTCTTTTTCTTGTCACCCAAGAGTATGTGACACTCAAATTAATCACTCTTTTAGTGTTCAAACAACGAAAATGGAATCAACTGCTTAACATACCCTCCAAAAATCAGGGGAGGTGCTCATAATATGCCATTAGGCGGTCACCGATGCACTCTCTAACCACGCGCGACATTAACCTGTGTGATTGTTACAAACATTTGTAGTACATGGTAAAATGGAAGAATGGTTCTGCTTTGGCATCTGCTTCGTGAATAGTGTCATAAAATATTTATTTAATGTCTTATAGAAGTTTCAATTATGTCTCTGTATTGTGTAAATATAATTCGAAACTTTCCATAACACAATTTAGATTAAACAGTTTTGAATGATACAAAAATTAAAAAAAAATTACATGTAGGTATTATATTCTACATTTTGTTCTTTTATAGACACATACCAGAATAACAGCTCATTGTCAGCTATGAATGAGCAGTATGACTGTGCAGACAGCACCGGTCCTTACATACCTATATCTGAATGCATTACTGGGGTCCGAGCTCAGGTAAGATTTTTCATGACTGAGATGCAGTTCTATGAAACTGGTCCATTAATGTGGACTTCTACAGACTTTTCCTTGTATCTTATAGAAATAAATATGCTTACGTTTATTTATCCCCGAGAAGGTAGGTAGAGCTATTTCATCTTAGGAAACACCCACTTTTCACCAGTCGGTATATTTTTGGACACCTAAACTTGACAGGTGGTGAGCCTATCGCCGGACCGGGGTGCTGCTACTTATGACTCAGAATAAATTCTGGGATGCGGGTTTCCTAACGATGTTTTCCTTCACCGTCGATCTAGTGATAAATATATCCTATAGAATATTCTGAAATTTACCTTTTTCTCTACAGTCACATCATTGTACTGTAGTGCACATATTATATTATCGATTAGGACGTTCTAAACGTTTCTAGATATTATGTCTAGATAAAAAGGAACATTAATAACGAACTAAACGTGTATTAAATTCTTTATAGGATACTCATCGAGCATTCACTTTTGATACAAATAATATAGTGATGAGTGGCAGAACACCATTTGAGCGGGTGTCAGATGGGCGAAATCAACAGATGTATATGAGTCAGCCTCATATAAGGCTTAACAATGCAGATTTTTCGGAGAATGAGTCGAATCTCAGTGACGAAGACTGTAAGTCACTGAACGCTAGCCAATCTAACATTAGTAAGTTTTTAGACGATACCATTTAAATATACACTTCTAATCAAAACTATTGAGTTCCCAGAAGAAGCTCAGACATATTCTAGGTCTTTGACAAAGTGGCCCATTTTCTTTTGATAAGAAAGCTTCAAATGTTTGATATTCATGGGAATCTTTTGCGTTGGCTGGAAATTTATTTAAGAGACCGAAGTCAAGCTGTCACTGTTAAAGGCTTTTGTTCAACTTTTATCCCTTTAAGTTCCGGAGTGCCCCAGCGGACCCACCTCGGACCTCTGCTATAATCTTCATAAATTATATTGTTAAAATATTCAGTAACTCTTCTATATTATTTTACGCAGATGATAATAAAATCTTTAGGATAGTTATTGATGTTAGTGATTGCTTTGCCCTTCAAGACAATCTTCACAATTTAGGCAACTACTGGACTCGATTCTGCAGACCAGCTAAAATTCCTAATTTTAAGTTACCTAGCTATATTCTTTTCCACCGCTTTGAAAAGGAAAAGGACAGAAATAAGCGCCATATTTATTTACAATGTCACAAATGTCAAAATAACAAAATTGAACCTTATGAACGCAATCACATCTTATTCAAATACACGTATTTACCAATTTTAGCAACGATGTAACAAGGTCATGGATAAAAGTGACAGATAAGACATCAAATTATTTGTTTGACATTACTCTATAATCTATGGTTCGTTTCTGTACTTTTTCTTCTGTATTCTATGGAGAAGGATAGGCTAACTTAAAATTAGGAATTTTAGCTGGTCTGCAGAATCGAGTCCAATGTATTGATAATTCTTTGCATATCAATTCTAAAAAATTTAATATAGTTAAGTTTTTTCGTAAAAAAAAAACTATTTTTATTCCTATCACTTTAACGGGTCTGTTATTTCTCGGGCGTTCAAGGTGAGAGATCTGGGTGTACCCTCAGTTAGACACTAAGTTATTTGACGTCCATATTGATAAAATAACTAAAAAAAGCATATCGTGTGTTGGGTTTTATACTAAGAGTATCAAGAGACTTCAAGTGGCCTGCTACATTAGTCTTCCTTTATAACAGCTTTTTGCCATCTATTCTATTCTTGAATATGCCTCTACGGTCTGGAATTCGCAATATGAAATACTAGCTTTTACCCGCGGCTTCGCTCGCGCACGTTTATTTCACCTCCTTAGGGGTTGAATTTTGCAAAATCCTTTCTTAGTGGCACTAGCGGACTAAGGTAGGGCCGGAAGGGGCGGTCCGCCCCGGGCCTCTGGTCCTGGGGGGCCTCCAAATTTATCAAAAAGTTCTATTGATCAAATTCTAAACAAGGATAAGAGGCAGTTGGGTGTTGGTTGGAGGCTTCATAGATACAAATACGATTAAAGGTACTCTAAGTTTGGAGGCCCCAAGGACAAAAGGCCTGCCCTGTGTCTGGGGGGCCTCCAAATCCAAAAGTTCTAAGACCGGTGCAATCAGTTTTTCCGCCCTGGGTCCCCGACAGACTTAGTTCGCCACTGCAGTGGATGCCTACACTGTATTAGCTATCTATATGCAAAATTTCAAGTCTCTAGACCCAGCGGTTTAGGCTGTGCGTTGATACATCACCAATCAGTCAGTCAGTTTCTCATTTTATATATATTAATACCATAGAAATAATACAAAATAAGTTTATCAAGCATCTGAAATACACATATCTCTACTTTTCATTAGAAGGTGTCGTTTCTCTCCATAAGCGCGCAATAATTAGAGATCAAGTATTTTTGTTTAAAAATTATCAGAAATTCCATAGATTACCTACATACTCCATAATATCTCAATGTTCGCCCTAAGGCGAACTATACTTGAAATAAGTCAGTTTTTGCGGCACCTCCTTATAAAACAAATTATATGTCCAACACCTTCATTCCTCGAGTCTTTAAAGTGCATAACAAATTATTTTATGAATATCGTATATTTCATTCACATCAATCTAATTTTTTGATATAAATCTATACTATCTATACTAATATTATAAAGAGGAAAGATTTGTATTTTTGTATGCTTGTTACGAAGAAACCCAAAAACTACTGGACTGATTTTAAAAATTCTTGCACCAATAGGAAGCTAGAAGATGCCTGAGTAACATAGTCTATATTTTATTCCCGTATTCTTACGGGAACGGGAACTATGCGGGTGAAACCGCGCAGAACCCCTAGTGTCTATAAAATTGTATAATTTTAATTCCAATTTAAGTTTTTGTTTTCTACTTTGTATAGACAAAGGTTTTATTTATGATATTAAAGCAACAAAATAAAATATTATGTAATATACTTTTGTACTGTAACAATTATAAATCAATCGATGCGGTGCGTTAGAAGAAATTTTTTATTTGTAATTTTATTCTAAAATGTATTTAAAAATGTGTTTAATTTTGCCATTTGTAATCTAAAAAAAACGTTAAATTAATCACTTATATCCAAATGTATATCTTGTTGATATTCAGCACAATATGGGTCCAGTTGCCTATTGCTAAAATCAAAGACGTTTAAAGAAAAAGTTTCTCTCTCCTAGAATGATTTTCAACCAACCTCTTTGGCTAAAATATTCGTATACTTACATTAAAAATAACTTGCTTGCACTGACTATTAATTTTATGTCCGAAGATAATTCGAGTCATCTTGAGAATGCAACTTCGTGTATAACTTGCAAGAACTTGCACTTGTCCGCAACCGTCAACACATGCGATAGCTACAACGTAGCGACCGGAATGAGATATGGCAAGAATGCCCCTGCCGCCCGCACCTCCCTCAGTCCCCTTTTTCGCCTCCCCCCGCGTCCCCGTACCCTGCGGGCGTAGCCTCACTTAAGCGGTCTTACTATAGACGCCACTACGATTGTCGAAGGTTCCCCTACTTTACTTATGGTCTAGTAAGCTTCTCTTGTTTAATGGACAGTTGGGTTAGGTTAGGTTTTTTTGTGACCACAACGCACGAGCCGAGCGAGCGTAGCGAGCATGCCGCGGCAGCGGCCGGCGAAGTGACAGAACCGAATTGGGCCCTAGTCACTTGTCTAAGGCAGAATACCGCAGTCCCGCCGTAGTAGGGGTACAGATTGTATAGGTATGTTAACCTTCTGGATTTTAAGCTTTGGGATTTAGTCTTTTAGGTAAAATGTCCTTTCGTGATTTTAAACGCACGGCCAAACAACCATTCGGTCTTTATATTTTCGGTCCTTCGTCCGTATAGTATAGGTCTTGTAAAACTCGGTCTTACTCACTTCGGCATTTTCATACGTACCCGTTAGGCTGCTATTAATACGAAGATTACTTTATTTAGTTGACTGAAGAGTCTTATTTTATCTTATTTTTTGTTCATTTGTTTGAAGTAAATGCATATTGTTTTATAATTTCGGAATAAATAGTTTCATTAATTACCTACCCTTAAATTTTAATATTTAAATTTCTTTGCTAATAGAATAGTGTTTCTTCAAATAGTTATTTCATAAGAAAATTTTTAATAAAATGCGAGCTCATAATACTCTGCTCATTATAGTATTTTTCAAAGTGGTTTTTGTATTCGAAACACTTCATTTGACATAAAATGCTGCTCAGTATAAAAAAACATTGGCCAAATATTGAAAAAAATGCAGGACGTAACGTTGGTTGACACTCGAACAAATATTAGGTCGCTCAAATATTATGAAGCTACTCATTTTGTATTTTAGGTAACTCAAATTAATGCTTGTAAGTTGCTGTTCTGTTGATTTCTCGTCACTCGCAGTCAGCCGCTCAGTTAGTTATACTACAACCTAAATTAATTATTTTTGACACTTGAAACGTTAATTTACACTCACTCGTTACTCACTACGTTACGTCACTACTACCCAAAAAATTAATATGCTAAGTGTTTTAGTTTTACTTGATGGGAAGTGTATAACATTATTATCTCTACATACACAAGTCAAAATACCTCAGCTCCTAAAGACTCAAGTCTTTAACCAATTATTGGTTAGCCATGCTTCCACATGGCACTGATACATGGCCTGGTCTCTCAACAATGAACCTCATATTTTTTTTAAAGTCACACAACAGTCTATCAATCCTAATTTCAAAAGAAGTGATCCTTAGATTAACAGGTCATCGGTAATTTGCCGAAAAAGCCCACCTGAAAGTGGCAGTGATCAGGGCATATACATCGCAAAACTAATGCCCCATAAGGCAAAAAAAAATCAAAAATTAAAATCACTTACGGGTAAAGTGCAACTTAGAAGTTCACTCAAAATGTTGAACTCAGTAAAGATGGCAGTAAGGAATCTTCTACTGATTCTTGTTAAAAATAATGGATGAAGGCCTGTGCTCAGCATTGTTGTACATCCTAAAAGATGGTGGCGCAAGCTTGGGGCGCAACTATATTAGAAAAAAAAAATGAATAACATACCATATATTACATTTTACGTGAACTAGCTATCTTAACTAGTAATGGAAATATTGTCATTTAAATAAGTGACAACTTATTTTTAATAAATATAATAAATGGGACTTTGTTTTATTTCAGGGGAATGGTCTGTGGCAAAAACTTTTACAAAACTTACAATTAGTCCTAAAAAATATGGAATATCTGAAGACGGTAAGCTATATTATTAAAATAGTATTTTTCTTATATTTTCTGTATTAAGTTTATAAGTGAGAGTCAGAGTGGCGGGTGTACATAAAAATATTTTTTAACTCTTTAGAACCTATTACAAAAAAAAATGTACCACCCCGGACATAAAGTTATTACAAAGTGAAAATACGCCCGCCATTCTGACTATCAGAGTGGCAGGTGTATCTGAATGTACCATGTCCCTAGTTACCAATTATTGATAAATGTTATAACTCCAAAAAAATTTATTTACCAAAGGTGATGTCCAGAAAATCTATAGAGGGTGGTATAATAATAAATGAAAAATACTATAGAGATCTGATTTAGTAGAGCGGTAAGAAGATATTATTTTAAACAAATATGTCCTACAAAACACCCCCCAGAATGCCCCCTGACTTGTAAAATTCTTCAAAATACAAAAATCTGCTTGCAACATTATCAAAATACTGGTAACCCATCCAACATACATTTTTGTACATGAAATCAAAAAAAGCTTGAATCCAGAGTCGTAAAAAGAAATATTTAAAAGAAATAAATATTTTTTTGCACGAAAGTAGCGATTGATGTGCTATGTGAAAGAGATAGCGCTCTACTTTCTTTCTCACTCTTATCTGTCATTAGCATTTATGCGGAAGTGAAATAAAACACAGGTTTTTTTTATTATGTTGTCGGTCTGCCATTCTGCCAATGTCAATATGACATTTCTTCACCTACATGGAGCACAGAACACTATTAGTCCTTGGACCTTGGACCATGAAACGAACATACCACTTTGACTAACAAAAAAATTATAATTTAATAATTCAGGGAATACAAAATAATTATACAAATTCGATTAGCCTAATTGAACACTTAACTAAATAATTATAGGCCCACAGGTTAAATCATTTTGGGTCCCTAGACCAAAAGGGTGACGTTCGTTTCTCAGTGACCTAAACCCTCATATATTACTGAATTTTTCAGACATAGGGTGGCATTTTAAAATATTTCATTATGTTATCAAATAGCCCAGTAAATTAGCTTTACAATGATATTTAAATGGTTCCGGTAATAAAATACGAGGAATAAAATACCACTATTATTCTTCTCTTTTTTACTTCATTATACAGTTAACATTTGAGCAATTTTCTTTGTGGTTTCTTAAACAAATTTAACGTTTTTCTAGGTATGTAGGTAGGTGGGTGCTTGTTATTAAATTACAACTTTATTATGCACTTCTTTTTTAATTATGTGATAGTAAACGTTTAAAATGGATGTTTAAATAATTTAGGTAGGGTAAAACACCCAATTATCGACACTTTAAAGACTACCATGTACTTATTTAAGACGCAAGATATCTATTGTGGACAGTTGGTGGAAAACCAAAATGTTGTCGGAGAATGCTTTAAATTCTCAAGAACCAAGAATGTTATCAATATTCTTTAAATATAATTAAATCATCGAGAGTTTTATACACAGACCATTAATCTAGTCTAACTAGATGACGCAAGTCGACGTACTTCGCGTGTCAAAAAGCAGGAAGAGTGTTTGCTTTCTACGCCGCTTCATTAAGTCTTCGTTCTACCGATGTGTTCGGACAACCGACATCTAGAAAAATCACTGGTTGTTCCGTATTAAGTTGCAAAAACTACAGGAAAAGCTGACCCAAATAATGAACGTTTCTATAAAATAAATTTCTTCTATAATTATGATTAATATATTTAAAAATAATTTATTTCAGGTTCGTCGTGGTTTTACTATTAAAAATAAGACTGTATGTTATTACTTACTGATCATGATCAATGTGCCTGTTTTAGTGGCAAAATTGTAGCGCCTGCCTATATTAAACACGCAATAGAAATGTGTCGTTCGGCTTCTTGGTAGGGATACTATTATATTTTTTCTGTCAAATAAAGCAAATAGTGATGTACATTTTTCGATTCTAACCGATTTCTAGAATCGAAACAGAGGAATGATAATGTTTTCCTAGGCATTTTGTGAGACGTGACACTTAGGTTAACTCATTTTTGTTGCAATAATATTTATGTCTGAATAACATTATTTATAGGTTTCCAAGTAATCCAAACTTAAAAGAGTCATGGATGTAAGCGACCGGGCAAAGAAATTGGTTTCAAACGAAAAATAACTGCTTTAAAGAAACAAAAAAATTGTCGACTGCTTCCAGAAGAAATACCAAGGATTGATTTATTAAAACCATAAACACGTGAAGCAGTTTCTGGATGGATTTTAGACTCCGGCATTATTTTCTGAAACCTAGAATTATAATATCTGATAGTAAACATTGGACGTCATAAGCGTTGGTTAACATGTTTACAACCGAAGATTTTATATTACAATAATAATGCCTTCATATTAAGCGATTTTAAAAGCTGCGATTAGCGCAAGTCAATCGATTTCACGCGGACAAAGGGGAATTCACATCACTAATTCGCTCTTGTGACGTCACAGTAGGTAGAAAAAAAGTGACACGGTTTTCATACAGATTGAGGTAGTAAGTTATGTCATCTAGCTAGATCTAGATCTGTGGTTAGTCTGTGGTTTGATTATTAGAAGGTATACGTAAAAATAAACACGTACTAATTCGATAATTAGTCAGTGTTTATTTTTGCTTTTGTTACCAATTTATCATATTTTTTACTAACAATTTATCGATACTCCTCAATATTGAGAAATAACTTAACATATGGCCCAAGTTGAGGTCGATATATTCCTTAAAGACACCTCGTGGCAATTGGCACAGTATCAGCGTATGGATGTGGCATAAAGCGAATCTGTATTAATTTGTGGCATCACATAATAGCAACCAGCTGTGTTTCTATGACTTACAACTTACAAACTTTCTATGGGAGCATGAGGTTATTGATTTTTTTTTCTTAATTTTTTAAATATATTCTACAAATTATATTTGCTTACGCCTTACCCCCAAAGGCGTTGGTAAACAAATTTTTTTTAAGTACCTACCTATGGTTCTAAATATTTATTTTTCGGACACCTGCACTAATCATGCCAAAAGATGAGCCCATTTTGCTGGAACCGGATGCTGTAACTCGTACCTAAGAAACATGTGTACCATGGATTATTCAGGCAGTTCTGGAAAGTATATGACTCCAAAAAAATTTAATTGATGAAAATTAGGTAGGTACTTCTTCATCCAAATTTTTGACACCCAATAACCAATTTTTGGACATGGATATCAAATTCCGTACTTTATATGTACTTACCAAATGTTGACAGTTGACACCCTAATTAAAATTAAAACATCCAACTGTAAACTTCAAAATGTTTGTGAAAAATATGGCTTGCAGTTAGTAAATCAATATAATAAAAAAAAAAACCGTACTAAAATGCCGAAGATTTGGAAACTTTAAAGTAGCACTTAACTTCGCAAAAGTTAAGAAATTTACGTTTTTTTTGTAACTAACAGCTTTAACATAAATATGACCTATTTAAGTTAAAGCTGTTATTGGGTTCGATTCTGCATTACAGCGCCTAAACTTATTTTAGTTTAGTCCTGTCTTTATTTAACCTCAAAAAAAAGAAAAGGGATAGAAGATAACCTGCCGAATTTAGTCCTGTCAAAAGCTGTATTTTAGTCGTGACTTATTTACTTATGCACTAAACACGTTATGAAATGCCTTAGTTGACAGGACTAATTTTAATTTGACAGGACTAAATATCACTCGTCTCTTTTCTTCTCTATGAGAAAGAAAATGACAGGACTAAACTAAAATCAGTTTAGGCGCTGTAATGCAGAATCGAACCCATTGTCGCCATAATGATTTATTAAAAAATAAAATTGTTCTCATTATTACAAAGAATAAAACTACCATATCTATTTGATTATTGTAAATATATTTGTGTATTGTAATTTCGTTAATTTTGAATAAATCTGCTTGGGTGTCAATAAATTGGTGATGTGTCAACAATTGGGTGTCTTACCCTAATTATGTTATTTAATTTAAAAACAAGAAAATAGGTTTTTAAGTAAGTATCTACCAAAGTCACTGTAAGTAGAAAAACTTAAGTACCTACTTACCTACAATTTATTTAGTAGTGAGTACAATTACCAACCCATTTTAGGTGGAAAAACGTCAAATTTGCATAACTCTGACACCACCAAGAAAATTGCTCAAATGTTAACTGTATAATAAAGTACATATTTGGTAATTTTTTTGTAGTAATAACATTTATCAATTATTGGTAAGGACATTGTACATTGAGAATATTGAGATACACCGCCACCATGACAGTCAGAATGACGGGTGTCCTTTCACTTATTAACTTTGTGTCTGGGGTGGTACATTTTTTTTGTAATAGGTACTAAATAGTACACCAGCGAGTGTCAAATTTATAATATGATCCAATATCAAATTGTGAATGGGGTAGTGTCCTGCCTAGTCAAATCAGTTACTTTTTATGATCTGTCAAAACGAAATTTTACTATGGAAAATGTACTGAAATAGCAAGGTGTGACGTTATAGTTTCTAGTGCTCAATTGCAACACTTAATGATTGTTTTATTATTTTTCAATTTGCTAAAATTGTAAAGTGAAAACCAAAATACATGTTCAAAGGTGTTTTTGGATAATCTTTTTAATGAATGACTACTCGCAATTAAATTTTGATGCTGTCAACGACCCAATTACGTAATAGTCACCATTGTGTAATTAAAACAAGTATGGTGTTATAATAATCATATTTCATAATAGAATAATCATATTAAAATAATTCTTATTTCAGGTCCTCCTGTTCCACCGCGGCCACCTAAATCATTCGCTGTTAATAAGGACGTGCTACAAAAAGAAACCTATCAGGGACCAAAAATTCAGGAACCTGATTTCCATGATAATGTTTCTGTAAGTGTTTCGGTATAGATATTTCAGTTGTAATGTCTGTATATTATTTAATATATTATACAATGTGACTCGTAAATCGAGGGAATCCTTCAAGGATAAGAATAAGATAAGAATATGAAGCCGATACCTTATGGATGTGTATATAAAAAACCAAAAAATTTAAATTCTTCAGTTTTAAAATCTGCTGCGCGTGGTCAATAAACGCTATATAATCGTATAAATTCAGAATAATTGTATTTTAGAAAATTGCCCAAAAGTTGTGTTTATTTTTTATTTATTTAGACTTTTAATATGTATGCACGATGTTGATTGGTTACTCTTTTATCTCCTGAGAGTCACACTGTATAAATAAATATATATGTTCACGCCTTATTCCATTCCTGGACGTAGGTACCCACTTTTCACCAGATTCTCTATTTCTCTATCTTTTAATGTAATGTAATTTAAAAAAAATGTTTGTCACGTCTGGCAATTTCATTTACTCGCCCCGCCTTACTGCGATACGCAATGTAAGACGTATTTGCGATACTTGACATAGATATTGTAACGTATCGTTTGTATAAATCGCGCACATTGGTGGAGAGGCGTCAATGCACTTTTATCCAGATCTATTTCGCTCAGACTATAATCTTGCTTACATTTATTGGAGTTAAATTTATACAGTAATAAGTGTAGAACTGGTGTATTCCCCTACTTAAAGATGTACTCTACATGCATTAAGACTAATTAAAGCAATATTTTATTTTGATAAAAAAGAACAACGAGAACGATAGAAAATGGATCTGTGTAGGTAACCCCGGTCATCTGGTGTATATTCCACTACATAGAAAATGTTTGACAGATGCCAAGACTTCGATTACCAAGACGTATGTCTCACGGTGCGCCCACGTCGCCCGGCAGGCCTATGATAACACAGCCCATCGCTCTCCGCACCACCGATGATGAAGATGAATATCAGCCTGGACATTTGGTAAAAATATTCATGATAAGCAAATAAAATGGACTTATGCTTAGTGGACTTTTTTTATGCAGGGATACAAAACTGTCTCGCGTATTTTATTCATATCCACATCAATATAAAATAAATTCTTTCTAATTGCAAAATCCTGGAAAAAGTAGCAGGCGGGATATATTGTTGTTTTACCTTCTCTATTCGTTCTATCTTCATGTGTTTTTTTTTCATTTTTTTTTCTATTGATATTTTTGTCAATTACTTTCACCAATTATTTTACCAATTTATCAAGGTTTTCAAATGTTCAGGTTTTGTAGCGCTTGCGAGTATCTTAACGAGACTCATTGAAATGAAACCATACCAAAGACTTTGAATGTGTATCTGTGGCATAAAAGCTGGGAGGTATGAACTACCCCAAGTTTTTCAAGTTAGGATGACTGGAATACATCTTGTCGACGAGCTTGCTCTTCATCGAAAGTTTAAGGTTACCTTTTATAAGAACTAGATTAAATTATAAATACAATTTTCGTAATAACTTTTATTTGAGTACCTATGACGCGTCTACTTCAAAATTGCAGACTGAATGTTCCCGCGTCCACAAGGACGCGTGGTACAGACCACAAAAGATTACGTTACTCAGTAGAAGCTCGTTAGTTTATGCGACATATGCTGTAACATAATTACTGAAATATGTATATTACACCTTGCAGTCAATGCAGTATTGCAATTTGCCGTCGCTGCCTCCAGCTGTGGATCGCGCGCTCAAACCTCGTCACTCCAGCCACAGCATTGGACATATAAACCACTTGATTGGTCAAGTTAGTATAGTTAAAACTATAAATGTAACCATTGTCGTTAAAAAAGGCCCATGATATTCATGAGTAATTAATGTCTAATCTACATCTACACTAATATTACTAAGAGGAAGGATTTGTATGTTTTTTTATGGCTCCGGAATTACAAAACCGTTTTGTGAAATTCTTCAATGGAAAGCTTACTTTTCTGGGAGTAACATGGGCTTTAATATTCCCACGGGAACGGAACTTACGAGGGTGAAATTGCGGGAACATCTAAAAATGACTAATCTAAAAGTTTTTGGTTTTCCTTCTTTCACGTAGCTAGTTTTTAGGGTTCTGTCAAAACCCTTTATCTCGGCAGCATTTTATTAAAACCATATACTCAGGTCTGGATTAGGCGCATAATGCCACATTCGCTAAATGACACATTCGATTTTCGCAAAATGCCACATTCTCAAAACGCCACATCGCAAAATGTCACATTATCAAAACGTCACATTATCAAAATGCCATTTTCGCATAATGCCACACTCTCGAATGTTTTTATTTTATTTATTTTTTAATCTTTTTACGGATTACGCCACCTAGCGAAAACCTTAAGAACTACTTTATTACAAGCAATTTGTAGAATCAGTAATGCAAAAATGAATGGAAATCTATACTTACATATAATATAATAAGGGGGGGTCGAAAGTCTGTACATGGAAGATATTCCAAAAAAAGTTTATTGGGGATACCTACTTAGAATCAATAACAGTACATGTTCCAATAGTTTAAAAAAAAATGTCTGATTGTTTGTTTATTTAATCGCGCATCAGTCCGCATCACGTGAAAACAGCTGAACGGATTTTGATGCAAACTTGACTAATCTGTGTGATGTGATTAAATACTATTATAAGTATTACAATTAAAATTACAATAAAACAGCTGAATGATAAATACAAAAAATTATGCTTTTTGAAAAAAAGTTATAATATTTTGTTATCCAGTTTTTATGATTCTCAGCGGCATTCAGTTTACATTTTCAATTTATTTTGTGTTAAAATAAATGTAAATTAATAAATGTGATTAAATACATACATACTAAAATTATTAAATTAGTTTTATTTTCTAATTTATAAATCATCGGCCTACATACTGCAAGAAAGGGAGTTGGACAAGTATGGCACTTTGTTAGTGTTAGCATTTTGCTGTGTGGCATTTTGCGAATGTGGCATTCTGCTAATGTGGCATTTTGCGAATGTGGCATTTTGCGAATGTGGCATTGTGCGCCTAATCCTCAGGTCTACAATCCCTTGAAGCTGTGAAAAAATCAAGCTTCTAAGTTGAGATTCAAAAAAGATATGGCAGCTTATGTCGCAATAAACATAAACGTATATTTAGACACTATCAAGTGATACTATACTACAATCAATCAATAATAAACATAGGTTGTTACCATGTGCGATTAAAAGAGTATATGTAATAAAAAGCTTTATTAAGAATAAACATAAATGTTCTATATATTTCCTTTCTGAATGTACGTAAAGTAATGCAGTATTATCAGAAAGATACCTTATGTTCTGTAATTAGAGTTTCACCGCCGATAACGGATTATAACGAAAATGTCGAGCGTGATAATAAAAAAAGAAAGTTTACTACATATTTCAATGTTACCGAAGGTTAGGCAAGGGCCTGTAAATTCATGTCACATGGATTTGTAACACGTAATAATTTATAACTTGTTTTTTAGAAAGTTTTACAACTCGGCCCGAATGATGACATAAAGGCAGATGTATTGCAGTATTTGGACCTGGATCTACAAACGACAAAACCAGTATCACCACCAGCCAAGGTAACTTATTTTGCAGATTATACCAATGTACCTACCTACCTGGAAAATGTCTATGTACCTATATAATGTGGCACGCAATAAATTATTTGTATTATAAGGTCACTATTAATCTAGATTTATATATTATTATCTTATTTTCCTTGGTAAACTGTAACACCCCACTGCTGAAATGTAGAACACGATCTTGAGAAAACAGTAATAGCTCTGTTAAAAGTGTAAGAAAGAATACGAAATCTCAAATGCACCTTCTGTGCCACGAGATTTGAATAACTCTAAAGATAGTTCATCCTCCAAGTAAATTATTAAAGCTAAATCAAGGTCGACCATTTTGTGTCCTGAATACGTTTCGTTTGAACCGACGATAAATACGGCCGTGGAACTTTCCACATGTCGTCATCGTAAAGATGGCAGTCTTTTTGCGTCCGTAATATGACGGCACCTCTATCCTAGGAAACCAAAGCTTAATTAAAAAGTTATATAACTTAGCTCAATGAAGACTCAATGTGATAAATTCAACAACCCAATTCCTCAAGCGTCATTAACAGTTGGGAGGCATGTGAAATACCAGCCCAGTCCGCGAATGTGTTCCTCACCTGTCACGTTTAGGGATCCAAATAATACTTTGGTAAAATTAAGGTATTTTCATACCATCTATTCGAAAAGTGACGTTTTGGTCCTCAATAAGAGGGACCAAAGTAAGTCTTTTCTGATAGGGTTTTAATAAGTGCGAATAAAAGTGTTTTGAATTTGGAATTAAAAATATTCTTCAACATTCTTAGCCAAAGAGATTAGCAAAATAAGTTGGCATTTAAGGTTGGCGCCACTGTAGCTAAAGTACTATAAGAAAACATTAGTTAAATTTTTCGCCGCATTAGGCTGACATGGCTGAATGGCGTTCGATGGTTGTGCCATATTGTCAGAAAAATTGCTGTGGCAATGCGCGCGCTTTCGTAGTTATTTTTCTCATAGAGAGGTATGAAAAGCAGAGTGTATCATTCGGTCGCAAAATTATTTTTACCTTGGGCTACGTACTTTAAACCCCTCACTTCGTTCATATTGTGTTTATAATTTTTACTAAATATATTTCAGACCCAAGAAATACCACGTAAGATAGACGTCGCTCATGGCAAATCGTTATCTGCCGTTGAATCAGACTCCGCATACAAGACCGTTGACTTTTTGAAAACGGAAGCATTCAACATTACTCGCCAAGACGCCGAGGCCTCCAGAAGTAATCAATTTTAACCCATTGACTATCGCGAGCGTAGACCCGCTCGCAAAACAATTAAAAACCTATTCTGTTTAGAATAGTGACGGTGATATTCATTATACAGTTGAAAAATAATATTATATTTAATATTGAAGGCCCGAACACACTAAACGCTGGACGGGAGCACCGTGTACGTGAATTGTACTATACGCAATTATATGCAAACTGCTTCTGTCCTGACCTAGACAAACCGGACACCGCCGCGCTTCATGTGAAGCCGCCTCTAACCAAGTGGCAGTCGAAAGTTTCATTTGATTACGCTACTTCTTTCGATTGTTGCGTAAATTTAACTTGGTCGGGCTATAGGCTGGCGGTGCCTAACGCTTACGTCAATCCCACACGTTCGATTCAAAGCCTATTGGCTAGGCCCTCTTATCCTGACTTACCTTTGGTGTGTTCGAACCTTTATATTCAATTTAACGATCTAGGTGTATTGTAAACAGTTTCAATTAATAATGTCGGTCATCGATATAATCACTGATGTAATGGTGCATAATACGTGCCAGCTTAGTTTGACTTCCGTTGCTCACATGCACTAGGCTTGGGCAAAAATATCGCTATTTTTACTAACTGGAATATTAAATATCTGTATATATTTCTATTATGTACCGAGTCTCGATATTAGTTTTCCTATCAATAATGTTATATTTATTTTCGTTTAACTAGGCATTTGAAATCTCTTATCAGCCTATCTAACAGACATTGGTACTTTTTTCTAGTTTTAGGTAACATCTAAACGATTTGCCTGTAACATGCATGTTGAATAGAAATAGGGTAATACCGAAAGCTACCCCTCAACCACAGCATGACTAAATTAATGGTTGACACGACTTCGTTTTTCACAAATTTTACTGACGCTTATGACACATAATTACATCTCGTAATATACATATTTATATCCGTTTTATTCAAGGAAAGCGACCCAACTCACTAGAAGTGTTGAAAACCTGGAAAGAGTATAAAGCGAAGAAATGTACATCTTTCGACGATTAAACATCAACGAACAACCAACGGAAATAAATACACTGTGAAAACAAAATAGATGGGACTTTTTTTACAAATATTTATCATCAAATATAGCTCTTTGGCGTTCGATTATACCTAATCGGCGTACTAATATTTATAAGACCTAGAATTTATATATTATTATATAGCTGTAATCCAAAATTGTATTAAAATGTTTTTCGTCACACCGTAATAAAAAATAATATATTTTTTTGCTTAGAAATCCCGCGTTCTACAACAAATAAATACAAATGACACATTACAGTCCCCACCATCTAATCTTTATGTCGTTATATTATCATCACGCGCTCAACTGTCGGGTAAGCAGAACTTTTTGATATAAAACCTAGTACTTTTGACGGATTCTTTTATGTACTGTAATTTCATTTAGATATTTTCTATTTATAAATAATAATAAATAAATTGTGGGACACAATTCACACACGGTTATAAATATTAAACGACCAGACAAGAAGCCAACAGACATGTTCATGCACACAAAAGTTGGCCCCGAGCGAAGATAGAACCCGCGACCTATAAATCAGAAGTAATCGTTCTGGGACTAAGATGACAATCATAAGTAAATAATTCAATACTACCACAACAGTGGCTGTCTGCCTATAGTTTTGACTCCTACCTAACTTTTAGCAAATAACTATTTACTTGTAAGGAATTGAGACAGTTGAATGGTTGGTCATTTGTTCGTTTTGTATGAATCTTGTAAGAGTTGCCCAAGTTTTGTGAAAATGTACGTTATATTTGCTATTTAAAGTACGCGCGGCAAATCCAACATTATAGGATGCGAATAGTAGAATTAACGTTACTGTTGTTTTAAATTATATTATTGATACACGTTCCTTTGATTAAGTAACACGAATGTAATTATTTAGAATTATGTACCTCATCATTTATTGGACGCACACAATTTGACGGACTTTATTGCATTGCACAATTTTATGTACTTACGTTATATAATATTAAGTCTACTCATACGTTACAATGTAATTTTAAGGTTGAAAACAAATATATTTATCTCTAAAACGTGCTTCTTCGATGTATAGAAAAGTTTGTTGAAAAATATTAGGATCGTTTTATGCTAAAAATAACTGTTGAATATCAGAATAAATGACTTGATTCCATAATATTATACTAATTATAATATTATACTAATTGTTAGTATTACCGTATACGCACAATTTTTACGTAGGTAAATGAATTTATGTAATTGTAATAAAATAAGATGTTTACACATTCATGTAAAAGCATAACAGATGTTTGGGCTTTAATGGAATGAATTGGTGGAACGAAGCGAAAGAAGTATGCAGAAATCGAGCAAAGTGGTGATCCATAGTCTCTGCCTACCCCTGTGGGACAATGGCGTGAGCATTATGTATGTATGGAATGAACTATTTATTGGAAGTCTCGTTTATGAGACAGACTAGATATTATTGTATGTAATCTATTCTGTATTGTTAGGCACAACCTTGAGTACCTTAATGTAATGCTAGTAAAACTTTTTAATTATAATCGTTATAAAAGTAAATGGGTAAATAAATTTTAATATACACTACAGTATTTGGGTAGTATGAATTTATCTAAGCTTACCTTGGAATGTTACTTTGTGTTCAACGAACTTTATTTATATTGTTCCAGTAGCACTCAAAACAATTTTTATTTGAAGTTACTTAACACCCAAAAGCCATCCATACTAATCGTTTTAATTATGGACTAAACATATTATGTTTACATGTTCTTGTACAGGATAATTAAATAAATGTTAATAATTGTATAGTAGGTATGTTATAAACGTGGTTTAAACACATAGTTGTGTTTTGTATGTATAAATGACGTAATGGTCTGAAGATGAACGGACAGTGAGCTCGATGCCTTGCATAGTATAGTTTTTTACAGTTTATTTGTTGCTACTACTAATATATATTTACTATTTTATACACTGTATATTATTATTATATTAAAGGTGACGTTCCACGGGTAAAGGTACCTCGTTTTCGGTATGGCGTTATGCATTTACTCGTACTAATAATCTGCTATTGATAAGCTGTCGATATAAAAAAGATTAACTGTGATGCCTACGACCAATTTAAAAAATATGTTCTATTTAAATTCCGGATTTTAAATTTATCCATTAAAAAACTATTCCTATAGTAGTTACTTAAATAAATCATATAAATCACTTTTAAAATTTTAATGCAAAGTCACAAAACTTAACGATTTAGTTCGTAGAAACAATATATTTTTTCCAACCAGTTTGAACCAGTTTTTTTTATTAACATGAAATAAATAACCAAAGAGGTTGGAAGAAAATTATTCTAGGAGAGAAAAACTTTTTCTTAAAATGTTTTTGTAAATAACCTTACATCACAATAAAAAATCCTTTACATTTAAGAAAAGGTACCAGATAACAATTCGTCAGTACAATAAAATGAACATGATATATTCCTTATTCGTAGCATGATATATTATATGTTTATACATACACTGATAATACTCGGGTTACGCATACCGTAGGGTTCCGTAGTTGTCCCTAACATTATGCGGACTTAAAAGGGAATTTATTTCTGTTTTGTTAGTCAACTATTACTCGTTAACTTAAAGCCTCGAGCTGTGATAGTTTTGCTTTTAACTTGGTTCTATAAGGTCATTTTAAATTAACTGCAAAAATTTTAAGATAAGGTACAAACATGTATGAGAAATGGAATTTTGTTTGAACACGCAAAAACAACTGAACGGATTTTGATGAAAATTAGTGTGGAGATAACTGGGTTAACATCACATCCGGGGTACTTTTTACTGCAGGAAAATATCTCATTCCCACGGGAAAAAACAAAATCTACTAATATCTACACTAATATAAAGAGAAAAGATTTGTATTTTTGTATGTTTGTAACGAATAAACTCAAAAACTATTGGAACGATTTAAAAATTATTTCAACTATGGAAAGCCGCAATATTCCTGAGTAAACAATGCTATATTATATCCCCGTATTCCCACGGGAACGTGAACTACGCGGGTGAAACCGCGCAGAACCGCTAGTTATAAAGAGGAAAGCAAAGACGTTTAAAGAAAACGTTTCTCTCCTGTAGACTGCTAATATTTTCTAATGACAGTATGGAAACCACTTCAACCAATTAATCGGGGTCACAAATCATGACGCAATAGATGGCAATGATAAAGCATGAACCAATCAGTAGGTAGGTAACTACCTACTCTGCCTACTACCAAGTTAGACTCACAGGTTGCAAACTTAACTGTGGTTCATGCTTTAATATCTTAATATAACTTCTGTAATGTATGTAAAGAATATTTATAACACATTTGCTCGTAAAAGGTGTCTTATTCCACCAATTTCAATATCGTATTGTATCTCATTACGCCCAAGTGCGGTAAGTGTAATGTAAAACATATACTAAATCTATGTGTAAAACGCACGGTTTATAAAGATGCTCCGTCTTAAAACGAACGGTACTTTTTAAAATCTCAGCAAAGAGTTTTTATGTCAAAAAAGTTGTCAACATATAATTAAAATTAACTTTGGGAGATAAAATATAATAAAGAAATATTTATGTACATAATTATTTAATTTAATTAATTTTGACAGTAAATTACAACCAATTAATGTGTAACAAAAACACAAAAATATTAATTTACTTTATTAGTAATACTGGCTGTTTTTGTGCCTTTGCCTAAAAAAAAATGCTGATGCGCGCCGCGCGCTTTTTCTTAGCGCTGTATTGTTTTTATTCGTTTACCATAGTCGGAGTTTTATTTTATTTCCTTGCAAATGTGTTATAAAACGTCGTATGACATACGTGCGCTTTGATAATTACAGCCTCTGCTTACTTGTAGCCCTCGCCTACGGCTCGGGCTAGCAATATCGCCTCGGCTGTAATTTTCAACCTACCGCACTTATATCATAATGTACTATTATACTTCTAAGGTGTATTTCGGGATAAAATGCTCGTGCAAATATAACTAGGTAAGTATACTTATATATATATATGTAGTAGATGACTACCTACATATTATCTAAATACCTACGTAGATAGGTATGCAAAGTGTCTACACAAAATAGATTGAATGTATTAATGTGTTGTATGTCAGCCTACCTTTGATGCAAGTCAACAAGAAAAAAATACTGATTATTAGGTACCTACTCTGCTTACTACAACATACCTACATTTTCAAGGTTAACCACTATTACTCACAGGTTGCAAACCTAACTGTGGTTCATTCATGCTTAATGTATAACTTCTGTAGTATAGGTACCTACTATGTCTTACCTATTTATAGTTGTAAGGTAGATATATTTCGAGCTAAAGCTAAATAAATATGTAGGTAGGTACCTATACTTATTTATATAGTAGTTGACTACTTACATAATATTATCTATCTACGTATGTTAAGTGTCCATACAAAATAAATTGAATGTATAAATGTGTTATTAAATATTTCAGTACATTTGATTCAAGCCAAAAAAAAAATGCGTCAGTTATTTAATGAATATTTTCGACAAGTAAGTAAGTATAATTATTTCATTTATAACAAATAAAGTTTGCTTTTGTACATTTAAATGATGAAAAATAAATATTTAAAATGTTAGCTTATTGTTTGAGATGTAAGCTTTTGAGACGCCATGCGCCAGACCAGGGGGGCGTTACGGGTGTGGAGTGGGCAGCGACAAGCAGTGACGTTGTGTTTCGCGCGTTTTCGTAAATGTATTTTGCGTGTCACGAGGTAGGTATAAACATGTCTTCCAAATAGGGTTGCCAGGTCGCCAAACCTAATAGCCGGACAGACCAGCCAGCAAAGACGTTTAAAGAAAAAGTTTCTCTAGAATTATATTCTTCCAACCTCTTTGCCACCCAGTTTGGCCGGACACCCTACATTATTCAGGATTTTGTGTCTCAGTATTAATAGGTACGACATCAAAATTTTTCATCTAATCAAGCTTTTTTGATTAATACCAAAATCTTTTTAAATTCTAATGAAATATAAATAAAATCTGATGCCAAATCAGTCTAAGTGGTACTTTATTATAAATCAGTAAAATAAAGTCATCAGTCAAAATTGTACTCGTTTGCGAAAAGCCTAACTTTCGCCGGACAGGCCGGACACCGTTTATTTTGGCCGGACACGTAGGTAATCAAAACGCCTAACTATGTCCGACTTTATCCGGACGCCTGGCAACGCTACTTCAAAAAACTGTAAGAATGATAATAATTATGTATGACTTTTTGCTACATTTGCGATGAATTCATTAGAAGAAAATCCATAAAATTAAATTTTTCATCCAATATAACATCTCTCTATACCATAATATGAAGCCTTATTTAACCTTCCCATTCGAAGTCATGATAAAATATGGGGACCTCATTTCTAATATGCTTGATAGAATGTCCTTTAAAGTAGGTACACGTGCTATTTGCTCACTTGGATCAGTTCAAAGATGACCTGGAATCTTTGAGTATTAAGTTGGTTTAATATAGCTTATACATCAGAATAACACATAGGCTATATTTTATCCCCGTATTCTCATGGGATCGGGAACTACGCGGGCGAAACCGCGGGGCGCTGCTAGTAATATTATAAAAAGGAAAGATTTATATTTTTGAATGTTTGTAACGAATAAACTCAAAAACTACTGGACCGATTTGAAAAAAATTTTCACCAATGGAAAGCTACTTTATCATTAAGTAACATAGTCTATACTCTATACAAAGAGATTAAAATATAATAAGGCATAGAGGGGACAAAGCGAGGAAAATTTGAAGTCACAAGGTAATCCAAGTGGAATAAGTCTAGTACAATTTCGACCGAATCACAGCTCGCGTTCATACTGACATGACAAGGACATGACGCTTAGGCTTCAAAGTTTTGTATGAAAATATTCCCAATGCCCCCTCTATGCCCTATTATATTTAAATCTCTTTGACTCTATACATACTTGACGAATTGAGAACCCTTTCTTAAACTAGGTTTATTTATTTATTTATTTATTTATTTATATTGCAAGTTACATTTCATTAAAATGACACATAACACCCTGTCGGGCACAGCAAATAACAAAATTAAAATTATAACTAGAGATTAGAAGCGAATACCTAATACTAAACATAAACATTAAAATAAATTATGATTGCTAAAATTAATAATATGAAAAGAAAATATGATTATAAATATACATCTGATAAAATTTCGTCTTCCTATACTAACTATAAATGGTTTTCCTGCAAGAATTCGTTTACAGAATAATAGCTTTTGCTTTGGAGTAACAATTTTAGCTTATTTTTATATATTATATCCTTCTTTTCCGATTTTATGCTTTCGGGAAGTTTGTTATAAATTTTTATAAATTTACAGAATGGACTATTATTAAACATTGTCAATCTACTTGGTAATGTTGCTAATTTGTATTTGTGCCGTACATTTCGGTTGTGGACGTCTTTTATTTGTTTAAATAGGTGGAAGTATTTTCGGACAAACAGTCCTACTTCCAATATGTAGATGCAGGGCAGGGTAAGCAGTTTATGTTGTTCAAAATAGGGTCTGCAGCTATTTCTAGAACGAATGTTATAGAGGATTCTTACGCACTTCTTTTGAAGTACGAACACGTCTTGAACGCTGGTGCTATCACCCCACAGAATGATTCCATAACGTATCCATGCGTATGCATAAACAAAGTAGACCGACAGTGCTGTTTGTAGGTTTGTATTTATTTTAATTGTGCTTAGTGCGAATGTAAATCGAGATAGTTTTGTCTTAATTTTCTGTATGTGACTTTTCCAATTTACATTAGTATCAATAGTAATTCCCAACATATCGAATTCTGGCACTTCTTCGATTGTGTTCTTCTCAGTTTTAAGGATTTTTTTTAATTCGGCCTTTTGTGGCGGTCTAAATTGAATTATTTTTGTCTTGCGAAGGTTAATTTCTAAATTATGGTCGGTAATCCAATTGTTGACTATGTCAAAGTGATGAGATATCTGTTCATTACATTTGGTCTTGTCTCTGCAGGCTATTAGCAATGAAATATCATCAGCAAAAATTGTACATGGTGTTTCTAGCTCCTCGGGTAAATCATTAATGTAAACTAAGAATAGTATACACCCCAAGACGCTACCTTGCGGGATAGAACCGTGTATTTGGATAGATTGTGAAGTTACTGTTTCAATATTACCAGTGAGATTATTTTTATAATGTTCAGTTTCAACGAATTGAAATCTATTTTCCAGATAAGATTCTAGCCATCTGTATGCATTTCCGCGTATTCCTGAGCCGTAGAGTTTGTTTAATAATATATTATGTGAAACTTTATCGTAAGCTTTCGTTAGATCAAGTAAGATTCCAGTCACATGTTTTTTTATCATTTATGTCACTAAGTACTTGTTGTATGTAAGTTGTCACTGCCAATGTTGTTGAAGAGTTCTTTTTAAATCCAAATTGGTTTTTATTTAAAACGTTAAATTTCTCGAAAAACGCTTGCATTCTTTTAAACATTACTCTCTCGAATATTTTTGAAATCGTAGGTAATAGTGCTATTGGTCTATACTGGCTGGGGTCCTGAGGGGTGCCTCCTTTCTTAAGAGCTGGTTTGATTTTAGCTACTTTTAGTCTCTCTGGGAAGCAGCATTCTTCAAAAGATTTGTTTATGAGTGTAGTTATTGGCCTTGTTAATTCATTTTTACAAAACTTTATTAATTTTGGCGGCAGCTCGTCGATTCCAAAGCTAGATTTGTTTTGCATTTCACTTATAGTTTTGAAAACTTCACGTTCTGTAGTTGGGAATAAGTACATCGAGGAAGTTACAGGGGATCGTACGGGGCGGCTGCGTGCATGTTGCGATGATTTACCAACAGAGATGAAAAACTTATTGAACTCGTTTGCTACTTCTATGGCTGATTCTACTAATACATTATTTTTAACTTTCAGGGTGATATTCTTAAAAGATTTTGCGAAGTTTCCTTTTTTATTTGTTATTTGGTTTACTACATTCCACATTGACTTTGTTTTGTTTTTTGACTGTTGTATTTGATTGGTATAAGTTTTATTTTTATATGAAGAAACGCATTTTTTTAATATTTTCTCATATTTTTTATAGTATTTTTTTAGTATACTATTATTCGTTTGATCAACTAGTATTTTAAATAGTCTTTTATATTTGCATGATTTTTTGAGTCCGGTTGTTAGCCATGTTTTTGAAGGTTTTGTCCGAATATTTACTTTCTTTTAAGAGCAGAATTTAAGATTTTTAAAGAGCAGTGATAGCCCGGACGGTTAAAGAGCCGGCCGAAAATCAGTGAGGCTCGGGTTCGAATCCTGGCATGTACCAATGAGTTTTTCAAAAAACTTACGTACATATTTATCACTAGCTCGACGGTGAAGGAAAACATCGTGAGGAAACCCGCAGGTCTTAGAATTAATTCTGAGACATGTGTAAATAGACCCGGTCCGGCGATGGGCTCACCACCTATCACGTTTAGGGGTCCAATATATCTCGTGAAATGTGGGTATATCCAGTAATGGAATACCTCTGCCTACCCCCTCGGGGATGAAAGGCGTGAGATTATTTATTTTTATTTTTATTTTTTACTTTCTTTTTTCCAATTGTTTTATTTAATATATCTTGTAAAATGTCATAAAATTTATCATAATTTGAATTTACATTATTGCACATGTTTAATTCATTGTCCCATTCTACAGTTTCTAGTGTTTCTCTAAATGCGGTCATATTTTCCAAATTGTATGGTCGTATTTCTTTAAACCAAGTGTTTCTTGTTAATGTAAGTGTTTTGCTAGTAAAAGTATAGATTATTTCTTTATGGTCACTCATACCGTTTTCTTCGACATGGATTGTGTAGTCATTTCTATTTACAAAAACTAAGTCGATGCATGTTGCTGACTTAGGTGTAATTCTAGTCATTTCGTTAGTATCATTTATTAGATGTAAATTTCCCGAAAGCATAGCATCTGTGAGACATTTGCGTTCTTTTAACTTTATTCGGTCTTTTATTGTTTTATTCATATCTATATTGTAGTCTCCACCTATTACAATATGTTTTTTAGAATCTTCTTCCAAAAAACTATAGAATATTTGAATGTTACGATCTAACCTATTTAATATAAATACATACTACTAAAAGGTTTTGTGATGGGATTTCTATTGCACAGCATTCTACAACGTATTCGACAGAAAGTACTTCTATATCTTTTCTTTCTATGTACTTTATTCTTTCTTGGACTAATATTGAAGTACCTCCACCTTGATGCTTCTTTCGATGAAAGCTAGCTGCCAGGTTGTAACCATTTACTTGGATTAGTTCCTTTTGGTAATCTCTTATCCACGTTTCAGTTAGGCATAATAGTTTGAATTTTCTGGCGTCGGCATATTCCTCCAATATGTATGTTTTGTCTTTGAGACTTCTCATATTTTGAAACAGAATTTTGAAGGTGTCACCGTGGTTCTCTGATTTTTGTTTTAACGTTATTTCATTACCCCTTTCTGAGATTTGAATGGTCTGTGGGTAATAGTGAGAAGTGGTTTTTCGTATTTCTTCGTTTTTAGTTTTCTTATCTAACAAGTTTGTTTTATGGACGAAATGGTTTTTGTGACTCTTCCTTGTTTGTTGATTGTTTATATTCTACCCCATCTATGTATAGTCTGTTGTCTCTTATAATTATGAGCAGATTTTCCCTTTTTCCTTTCTTCTATAAGTATTTCCCTAAGTTTTCTTCTCTCTTCAATAGATGTTCGATTTAAAAAGTGTGATATACCTAGCTAAGCCTGAACCTTGAAAATATTTATTGTTTTGTAGTATATATTTTGTCATTTTTTTGCTAATTAATTCTATTACCAGCGGTCTGCGGTGGCCTGTTTTTCCTATTCTTGTTAACTCTTCAATGTATCCGGTGAGGTCTACGTGCATAATCTCTTGAAAAATATCTACGACTTGATTATACAATTCATGTTCGTTTTCGTAGTGATATTCCTGTAGTCCATAGAGTACAATTTTTTTCGAGACATCGGAATCAAATGCTTGGGCGTTTTGTGGATTTTTCTGCATCTCATCAATTTTTTTCTGGAGCTCATCCAGCTGATCCTGTAAGTTTGACTTTCTGGATTCGAGTTTAGTTATTTGTTCCTGAATTGTTTTCTGTTCTTGTTTTATTGGATCTATATGGCTTAGTATTTCAGTCTGAATACAAGTTGATATGTGCTTATAAATTTCTTTTTTCATATCTGATATTGTATTCAGTATAAACTGTGTATTCATTTGCAGCTTTTGGTCGAGTAATCTACTAATCTGCTCTAAAGTAGGCACGGTCCTGGTGGGTGAAAAGGTTTCGGCTTTATTCGCTTGTAATGGACGTGGGCTATCGAAGTTCTGGGTATCGCCAGATATACTTCTGTCTTCAAATTCCTGTAGAGCTACAGAATTACCTGTTGCATCTAGATCTATTTGTTGTGCCCGAACAGGGGTTTCGTCCCGTTTTGGGCGTATAGTAAGCCTTTTACACTCAGGACATGTCCAAGTTCTTTCTAAAACATGTCTATTGGCGGCAAAAGTGGGATCACTTATGCTAACGCAAGTGTTGTGGTATTTTCCTTTACATTTTGTACATTCAATCAGTTCTCTAATATTTATTTGTTTTCTGCAAGCAAAACAAGCCCTCATATTTGTAAAATATTAGGTTACTTACGATTTTGTTGGAAGATATTTGATAGCTTTAATCTTACACAGATATCGTATATGTGTAGTCGAGTATTCTTGGATTGCTAGTTGGCGCAGTGTGAACGAGGCTTTAGACACAATTTAGCGTCCCAATGCAGCACGGTGCAGGCGAGCGGTGCGCCCGATGACTCGGCGCAGCGGACTCGACACGGGTTGTCGTAGGTCAGTTTCGGTGACAGTTTTTTAGGATTTTTGAATTTAATTTGCTAATAACTTTTAATTCCAGTTGAGTATCAGGAGACTGTTTTCACAATTCGATGGGGATTTTCACTGGCTTTAGAAATATTATAAGTTAATATAACAACAAACACTTTTTGCTGCACTTTAGATTTAAATTCGCGGAGCACAGAAACATAGATCTACTTTGGTCGAGTACCGTCACTCGTTATCAAAATACAGATCGACCGTAGGTATATTATATTTAATGCTTACAGCGTCACGATCTTGGATGGACATGGTACCTAGGTAGTTACTTGTTTCTTGTAGTCACAGATATAGTCAGAGCCCAGGCTTGTCAGACCTTCGTCTTTTTGTAAAACCTCAAAGTTTGTCTGTGTATGTCCCTACTACAGGTGTAAACGATCCCCGAATATGAAGTTTGGATAACGGTTCCTTCGGAAGTTATCAAGCAGCAAAGGTCCATAAAGTTCAGCACCTCAAATTCGTTAAAGTGTAAAGCCCAGTTTTTATATATATTTTATTCGGATTAATATTAGAAATCACGTCGTCCATTGTCAGACACTTGGTGCGGTGGAAACCCCCTGTCAGACACCCTTGAATCATGGTGAATTGATATACTTATTGATAAATTTTTTTACACTTCTATACTTTGACGATGTTATTGAAATGAAACTTTTTATATTGTGCAATAAAGGAGCTATAAGATAATATTTTTTATTTAGTCTTAATCGTTGTAGTGTACTTCTGAGCGACGAAATTCTTAAAAAAAATAGTTTCAACATTTTGGTTTTTTGTAAGTTACTCCGTTTTATTTCTATGGACTGATAAAAAGTTTATTCCAGAAATGAATTCCTCATCCTTGAATTATATGAAAATGACATCAAACTTGGCCTAGTAGCTATATGTGGGCAAAAATCATGTCATGAAAGTATACCCTCAATTCACCATGATTCAAGGGTCTGACAGGGGGTTTCCACCGCACCAAGTGTCTGACAATGGATGACGTGATTTCTAATATTAATCCGAATAAAATATATAAAAACTGGGCTTTAAACTTTAAAGAATTTGAGGTGCAACTTTATGGACCTTTGCTGCTGGATAACTTCCAAAGGAACCGTTATCCAAACTTCATATTCGGGGATCGTTTACACCTGTAGTAGGGACATACACAGACAAACTTTGAGGTTTTACAAAATGACGAAGGTCTGACAAGCCTGGGCTCTTACTCTATAAGTTTTTGATTCGGCAGAAGAGATTATCCTATTATATTTTAATCTCTTTGGATTCGGCCCTCGCCAAAGCGAACAAAATTGTAATCTAAATCAAGTGTTCTTAGGTCGTATTTCGAAAAGACAAAAACACCAACAAATTTGACAGGTTAGTTAATGTTATCTTTTATTGATGGTGTTTGAGAATTTAACGGCATAACAACTGTGGTTAATTAGAATCTGGTAAATAGTTGCGTATCTATGTTGTTGTTTATGTTGACGTCTAGTGTGATACGTCCGAATGAGAGCTCGCGTTCGTAGGTACTGAACTAAGTTTTTATATGAAACTAGCGACCCGCCCCGGCTTCGCACGGGTGCAATACTTATAAGATTTTCCCGCTTTTCTGTTGAATTTTTTCCTGAATTTTCTTTGCTATAAACCTCACGGAGCCCGAGACCTTTCCAACGAATGCAAAACCGTGGAAATCGGTTAGTGCTTTCTCGAGTTATAGCGTCAGGAAAGAAAACCCGACTTATTTTTATACAGGTTGACTTTTTTTACCGTCTGGAAAAAAAATGTGGTGTGATAGGTAAGTGTAATAGATTCATTTGGCAATGTTACTTAAAAAAAAATTTTTATCTCAAAAATTTTTTTTCTTGCTTTAACTAATATACATTACTTAATTGTAGTCAATAATACACACTGAAATATTTAAAATAGTATTTTAAAAAGAAACAGGCTCGTAGCTTCCATTTATGCGCAATCTACCTACAACCGCCAGCTGCGCGTAGTACTGTGCGTAGTTTTCTAGATTTTGTAAATTGCACTAAACATGACTATATTTAACAATTAATCTCGTGTATAACTTCGGCTCTAGATACCTTATACGTCATATTTTTTTCCAGACGGTAAAAAAAATCATCCAGTATAGTAGATTATTATTTATTTATTATTATACCTAGTATTTAAATCTCCTGGCATGTACCAATGAGTTTTTCAGGGAGCAGTGATAGCCCGGACGGTTAAAGAGCCGGCCGAAAATCAGTGAGGCTCGGGTTCGAATCCTGGCATGTACCAATGAGTTTTTCAAAAACTTACGTACATATTTATCACTAGCTCGACGGTGAAGGAAAACATCGTGAGGAAACCCGCAGGTCTCAGAATTAATTCTGAGACATGTGTAAACAGACCCGGTCCGGCGATGGGCTCACCACCTATCACGCTTAGGGGTCCAATGTATCTCGTGAAATGTGGGTATATCCAGTAATGGAATACCTCTGCCTACCCCCTCGGGGATAAAAGGCGTGAGATTATATTTATATTATATATATGATTATATATATATTATTTAAATCTCTTTTGATACTACCTAATTTTAAAAAAAAATGTTAGAGATTATATTTTGTTGTATTTTTATTTGAAAGGATTTTTTCCGTATTTATCTAAATCCTTTGCTCATGATGGGATCCCCCTCTAAATTTTTTTACTTTCTCAACGTTTTAAGGAATCGCATTCAATAAAGATGAAGATTCGACGACCACAAATTTGGTTACGAATATTTCAAAGTTGGGATTTTATTTTTATGTATGTTTAATAAAACATGATGTAGTGATAGTGATAGTGATGCGTTGTCAGATGTTACTCTATTGAAAGGTGCGGGGAAGTATAAGGTAAATAGAGTACGACATAGGTAGTTCAAGTGTAGGTAGTTCAGTTACCTTTAGGCCCAGCGGACACCGCTCTGGAAGCACGGCGGAGCGCATTTAAAGAACAATTTAATATAAGCCTTAAAGACTTCGACACACGGTCAATAATTGCATGAAAAGAATAAATACGCGCACGGCTATCGGAGCGCCCCGTTCTTTGTTCTTTTCATGCAATTATTGACCGTATGTTTGTAGTTCGCCGTGTGAACGGAAGTATGAAAAGACGCCACAGTGACGTGAGCTACGCTAAGTTCTCGTAGCTTACATGGCGATGTGAGAGCTTGGGCATAAAATTCAATGGATATATCAAGGATCTATCGCAAAAGAGTGACGGTTGCTGGGAGAGCCGAATGCACTTAAAGTCTTTAAGTGCTGGGAGAGCCGAATGCACTTAAAGTCTTTAAGTGCCATGCTTTTGTCCCTCTGACGAATATCAGGAATAGGTATTAGGGGATTCGCCCTGGAAGTGTAAGTGTTTTATAATAAAGTACCTACCTACCCCGTGACAGTACCTATGGTCAAGGCTCACTTTCAGAAATGATTTTTTTTTTAAATTACAAATCACAGAAAATTATGAACCACTCAACTACTTACTTTACCTATATTTTTCATGATTTCTATTTTTTTTTTTTGGCTAACCCCCCTTGTCTCTTAATATTTGCTTCGTCCTACACATGGCTAATCCGGCACTGGTATGACTAATTTGTAATTTTACTCTGTTATCTCGAGAATAGCTCAGCTTTGCGTTCTAGTCGACTGCACGATACCTATCCTCGTAAGCTGGAGCTTCGGAGTAGGTACACAAACAATTTTACAGTTGAATGACAGCAAGCGTTTTACTTGAGCTGTTCTTATCGCATAGGTAACAAACTATTTTTATTAGGAGCTATAAACTAACTAGGTATTACCTACTTCTAGTGATTAGAAAACGATTAGGTGCTATAATAAAGGAAATTATTAAATTTAACTTGTATTGATACTAGTAGACAACTGAAGCGTGTCTAGTAATTTAGTGGTAATTTCTCAAACTTTTTTCTACCTTCATATGACGCATGAACGTAGTTAGTAGGTATATTTTACCTACTAGCTTCATGATATGATGTAGGTGTGTACCTGTTCGTATACACACCAAAATACACTTGCTCGAATGCGAATGATCCTAACCTAAATGAACCAAAAATATACCTCTTGCAAATATGTACTGCCAAGTTTGTCAGCATGACCCTAGAACCGACGATGTGCTGGAAATCTCTCAATATAGAGAAACGAGAACAACTAGAAATTCGTTAACCCGAGTTACAACGAGTATGCAACAGGGGTTGACATACCCACATACTTAACTTGCCTGTAATAGTACATTATGATATAAGTGCTGTAATTATCAAAGCGCACGTATCTCATACGACGTTTTATAACACTTTTGCGAGGAAATAAAATAAAACTCGGACTATGGTAAACGAATAAAAACAATACAGCGTTAAGAAAACCGTTCACAAATTAGCGATGCGCGCGCATCAGCATTTTTTTTTTGGCAAAGGCACAAAAAACAGCTAGTATTACTAATAAAGTAAATTAATATTTTTGTGTTCTTGTTACAAATTAATTGGTTGTAATTTACTGTCAAAATTAGTTAAATTAAATAATTATGTACATAAATGTTTCTTTATTATATTTTATCTCCCGATCTGTGGAACAAATTGTCGCCGGTGGTATTTCCGGACCGTTACGACCTTCAAACCTTCAAGAAGAGAGCGTACTCCCACCTCAAAAGCCGGCAACGCAGTTGTGACTCTTGAGTCGCAGGTGTCCATGGGCGACGGTAGTCACTTACCATCAGGTGATCCGTCTGCTCGTTTGCCCCCTTTTTTTATAAAAAAAAAAAAAAAAAAATAATCATAAAATGTTGACAACTCTTTTAACATAAAACTCTTTGCTAAGATTTTAAAAAGTACCGTTCGTTTTTAGACGGAGCATCTTGATAAACCGTGCGTTTTACATTACATTACCGCACTTAGGCGTAATGAGATACAATACGATATTGAAATTGGTGAAATAAGACACCTTTTACGAGCAAATGTGTTATAAATATAATTATATCAATAAATTATGTTCTTAAATTTCATTTTATTGTATTAAGGTTATCCATAATCAAATTAAAAAAAAAAAAGTGAAATTTCAACATTTTTAATTCTACTTTTGAAGAAAAACAAATCATCTCAGTTTTTTTTAGCAAATAATAAGCGCTTTCATAATAGTTTTTTAAAAAACTTACGTAGGTACATATTCATCACTAGCTCCAAGGAAACCATCGTGAGAAAACCCGCAGGTCCCAGAATTAATTCTGAGACATGTGTAAACAGACCCGGTCCAGCGATGGGCTCACCACCTATCACGTTTAGGGGTCAAATATTCTTGTGAAAAGTGGGTATATCTAGTAATGGAATACCTCAGCCTTCCCCCTCGGGGATAAAAGGCGTGAGATTATTATTATCATAGATAATAATTACAATCTAAAACAAAACAAAAAACTCTTGTTTGCAAAAGACTAAGTATTTAATGCAAACCAAGATTATTACACTATAGGAAAATGTTATCATAATTCTTTAGAACAGCTAAGGAACTAAGGTCACCATCAGCAACATTTGTGCAGGTAAAAATAATTCATGCTTTCTTTATATGGTTTTTCCACACAAGTGTTATACCTAGGTACTTTCGAATTTTTTTGCTTGTAGGTAGAATCAGCACACCTGGTAGGTATAGTTACCTACCAGCACTATTATGGAATGAAAGCTTCCTTTTCTGGGGTTAACATAACATGTCTTTAATTTTTCCACAGGAACGGGACTGACGCGGGTGAAACCGCGGGGCATAAATACGACCGTTAACGTAACGTATCGTTCATGATTTATGAATGGATCCTGGTAAGGCTCTCTTCGATGGTGGTATACAAGAACATTTTCTAGTTTTGACTTATGATAGGTACTTATTCAGTTCTTGGCTAGGGTAGGTAGGTATCTACCCAATAGAGCAAGATCTGGCTAGATGTTCCAACGGTTTCTAAACAAAGTAGGTACCTATCTACTCAGTCATTGTGAATGCGCTTCTAAATAGGTACCTATATCGACCGTGGTCTAGAAAATAATTTCGTGACGTTCAAAACCTCAGATCACAGCAAACGACGGTGATCTGAGTTCAAAACTGAGTGTGCTAAGGTCATGATTACAAAATTCACAGACTCCGATCATTATCTGAGCGCTTATCCGTGTTTCGAAATGCACGGAAAACCGTCGGTGGCTAACGCCATCTCCTACACCGCGAGAGCTTGCCTGTGTGATCATGGCCCATACTTCCTCATGTGTAAGGAAAGACCATAACCGTACGGCGTCGTTTACCGCGGCTTTGCGCGGTCGAGCTGATCAACTGTACAACTTTCCGCTGAGTCAGCTGAGTCTTGGCACAAATGACACAGCACCGCGAGCCGATCCTAGCCAATCACCGATAAAAGATTCTATGCACAGTACGGATTTCCGTAGTCCTTAAATTACGGATGTAGTTTAAAGGTGTAATTATTTATTGTTTAATAACTGGTGTCTAGTGGCGTTGTCCGCGCGGATACAATTTATTCCCGTGGGAATTTCCAAAAACCCTTTATAGTCGTTACCTACGCCATATAAACAACTACATACCTACCATATTTCAAACCAGGTGGGTGTGCCCAGCGGCGTTGCCGCGCGGATCGAGATTATTTCCGTTCCCGTGGGAATTTCCAAATATCCCTTCAAAGTGGTTCTCTATGACATATCCTAAGACACCTACATACCATATTTCAAATAGCGGGTGCCCAGCGGTGTACAGACACGGCCTCGTTTCAGTTTTATTATAATAAGTAGGTATTGTATAGATTCTGGACGGAAATTTGGAAGCCACTCAGCAAATGCGATGTACAATTGTCCGGATTTAATAAATCTAGCAATGGGAAGAAGTAACGCTTTATTGCCACTAAACTGCTGCTGTCGATATTATTTCTGTGGCGTGGCGTTCGAAATGTTCTCGTCTCGTCTGGTCCGCTCCCGTGTCGTACAAAGGGCACCGCGTGGTTCTAACAGTGCGTCCGTAATCAGTATCTTCACGAAGATAACATAGTTGAAGGCCCAACACACCAACATTATAGGACCTATGAAACAATAATCAGATGTCTAAAACCTTATCATATACCAGTAATATAATATTTAACACCTGATTACTTATGGTAACTAGTACCTAATTGTTTTAGCGTTTCATGTTGATGTAGTTGGGCCCAAGAAACGTCATATTGTTATAAATATCTTAGCATTTGAGGTTACCTTTAAAGTAAATTTTTAGCATTAATGCTGGTTTGTAATAAATATATTTTAAGTGACTCGAAGGAATTTTGTTAACTATACAAAAAAAATCGCTCACTGTGTTATATAATAACTTGATAACGTATAATTTTTATAGAAGAAAATCTGTTCCGCTGTATCGGAGCTACGCGGTGCGGGCGTAGCGGTAGCCGTTATGTTTCACAAGGTCTACAAACACTGCTACAAATATAGATACCGGCGCGGGCGACCTAGGGGCGCCTATCGCCTACGATGCGGTAAGGGGTTTCTAGCGCGCATGTGCGAAAGGGCTTTATGTAACTGCGGGCGGATCCGAAACCAAGCGCGATCCATGGACTACCGTCCGTTAGGAAACTTTACTCATTCATCTTTTCCCTAAAAGCGGGGTGCGGGGTCCGGGCAGCGCTGCGCTACTCCGCGCGGGTTACATAACAGAGGTGGAGGGTGACGCCGATACTTACTCGAGCCGCCCTGGCGCGCGGTCCTGTCGCCGCGCCATTCGCGATTCTCCGCTAGCTGCTTGCCGCACTCTCCCTGCCGCTGAGACCGTGTCCAGACACTCGTCGGTGTCCGCGACCGATTCCTCTTGCTCTCATCTCAGTATTTTCTTTGATCGGTACTTTTCGCGAGACTGCTGTCGTCTAAAAGTTTAAGACTCTGTTGGCTTCTTTTACTTCTCTACGAAGGCGGTAAGCCATTTGTTTATATGCTGGTTTTTGTTATCATCCTCTCAGTAGGCTCGTTATGTAATATTTTCTCCCTGTTTGGTTGATCTCACCTATCTTATTCTGCTATGCGATTTATTTTAATGTTGATTGTTTCGTCTTCAGTGTTACGAGATAATAATAATATTAATTACCTACTTATCAACGATGACTTAAAAAAATATGAAAATCTTAAATAGTATACTCCTCCGGAGTATACTCCGTGTTTTGTCTTTTCAGTAGGTACTTACCTACTTTTGATTATTTTAAAACATTGAAATATTTAATAATTTTCATCGCTAGTTAATAAGTGGGTTAAATGGGATAACGAGAAATTTTAAAACACTTTAAATAAATAGTTACCTAAAAATAAAAAAAATACGTTTATGTAAGTTTGTAATATTGTGGATTGTGAACCTCATAAGTATTTAAGCATTGTGACTTGTGAGGCGACTCATAAAGCATTTTACCACCTCTTCAAAATATTATGGCTTTTAAACACGCCAGTTCACTGTAACATGAAAATGTGCATGTTTCGGTTTTAACCGGCTACATTATTGCGAGCAACTACTTGAGGATAAGATTGGCTTTGAAATTACAACACCTCATTGAATAAACCTAAGCGCGGTAATGCGACGCGCGGTAAACCCGATTTGTAAGCTAACTCTACATTATCCTGTCAATTAACTTGAGCTAATAGGTACTTATTACAATAAAGTAAAAACAGAAAAGTATGTTTTATAAGGGTAATTCACGGTTTGGTTTGATACAGTTTTCATCATCTTCCAGTTATAGAAAGCTTTTACATCCTCGTAGTTTTCTGTCCGTAGCTGTAGCAGCAGTTTTCTGTCCGAGGCTCACGGGCCTTATAAAGTACCTTTCATTTTTGTAAGCCCCCACTACCAAGGCTTGGAATTGTACTTAGATTAATGTTTGATGTGGACTGTGAGTCTCTATTTTAAGCGCACTGTAGTTACCTTTAAATGTCAACGGGATTGTTGGTACTTTACGATAACATATAGGAGTTACATACCTACTTATAATACGGCGTCGAAATCCGCATCACTATATATCTCCTTATATATCTATATTGCCTTAGATATCGTTACCTATTTGTTATTGAATAGTGTGCCAAAAGAACTTTAATATTAGAATACATACAGTTATTCAAATGAGTTAAATAAGTATATGTACAAATATAAGTATTTCCCTGCAAGTTCAAAATAAAATTTTATGTTTTGTCCAGTTTTTTATTGATTAGTCAATAAAATAATAAATAATAATTAGCACTGCTTAAATAAAGTGTTTCGGTGTAAGTAGGCACCTACATATGAGTTAGTATAATTTCATTTTATTCTTCAAACAATTGTTATTTCACAATGTTTATGAATAATAATAATTTTCAAGACAGTTGCTCAAACAAAGTGGCTCTAATTTCACTGCAATTAGGCACATAATGACATCTAGTATAATCAAACTGTGACTTTTTCATTGCTATTATTCACAAGTGACTTATGGTATTTTTTTTCAATTTTATTGGTTGAGTTGCTTTGTTCTTAAAAAAGTTTCGATACAAAAAAGATTGTGTTCAATAGTACAGTCAACAAAGTTGTTAGTGTTACATGGCCAAAAATTAAGATTCACTTTTCTCTTAAAGCCTTAAATGTAGTTATAGTATTTTTTTCGTAAATTATAGGGTTCAAAGATACCTTTCGAAATAAACATTAATCAATAAGATTTATTTATGACTTCCCCGGAAAAATGAATTCTTAGTTACTGGCCATGTAACCCTAACAACTTTGTTGACTGTACAAATAAATTAATATACCAATTGCTTGCTCATTTCATGCAACTTCGTATGTAAACAGATAATTTCAACTTGTAGGTACGTGTTTAATAAACAAAACTTTCACTCAAATAAAACTTTTGTTTTCTCTGTAAAATCTTTAAAATCCCCATTTTGTACGTGGCTAAAACGCTATCCGCGATAAACCAAAAAAAAGAAGAAACCTCATTCTTTTATGTAAGTATTATATTCTATGGCCGATCGCCACTGTTAGATGCGCGCGCATAGGAAAACTAATAATTTTTTCCGGCCATTGCGAAAAATGATTACTTTAAAATTATTTTTTTGTATTATTTTCTTTACAAATGTGTTGAAAAACGTCGTACATGATACACGTGTGTATTAATGATTACCGTCCTCGGCTCTCTTAAGACCGTCGCCTGACGGTTTGGATCTCAATGGCGCCTCAGTGGTAATCACCGACATTACACACTTTTACCATAATGTACTATTTATTACACTGCTGCAGTATTGACAAAGTTAATTTATAATTTTGTTATTGTTTTTTGCAGTGGTCAATAAATAAATATTCTATTCTAATAATGAATAACATTATTATTCATATTACTCCGCCGAGATTACTTATAATAATTGGCACTTGACCTTCTTATAACAAAAATGTTGTAGGCGATCATAAAAAACCTACCAAACATCTTGTGAACTATCGGACTCGTTTTTGCTCGGCTATTTAGACCGCGCGTTCCCGCCGCCGTAGGAAGTGTGTGAGTTTATTTTATATTACTTACTATTCATTTGACAAAAAAAAATAACAATATCTTCATGAGAGAAAAAATAAGAACAATGATTGTTGGTATATGTAGGTAGGTGATTAATAATGAATTGTGATTTTATGAAGTAAAACTTTTTAGAAACGCGTTGTCGGTTTCATATAACAGGAATAAAATAATAGGTAAGTGGACAATGCGCATCCAATAAAAAAAAAACCATACGCTCTGTGCACACGCATCGAATTGAGCACCTGCTCTTAAAGTTATTTAACAAAATATGAAAAACCCATGATACCTACCTACTGTTTTTTTCTTTTAAGTACACCATTTGTTTTCATTCAAATTATCTTATATGCAATATGTTTTTTTAAGTCTGCACACAGATAGGTAGGTACCTACTCCGCGTAGTGTGGGCTAGCTACATTTTAGATTTAGCTAACACCTAGCTGCAAAAGAACAACGGCAGCTTTGGTACCCACTGAAATAGACACCCACGGGGTATCACACTATGCTTATTTTATTGACTCATAACAAGTCGAAATTTTCCATATTTTTAAATTAATCTAGCAGTTGAAAATATTGAGTCAAATAAAACAAAAATATCATAGAAACACGAATCGATCGATTGGGAAATCTATTAATACCAAAGAGATTAAAATATAATATAAGGCATAGAGGGGACAAAGCGAGGATTATTTGAAGCCAAAAGTTATTCCAAGTGGAATAAGTCTAGTACAATTTCGAACGAATGACAGCTCGCGGTCATACTAACTGACATGACTAGGACATGACGCTTGAGCTTCAAAGTTTTGTATGAAAATATTCCCAATGCCCCCTCTATGCTATTATATTTTAATGTCTTTGATTAATACAAAAACTTTTTTGTTGTTGTGGTAAAATTGAACGTCGTGTCATCACGTCAAAACCGTGTCATTCACTAGGGATGGCCAAGTGAAAAAATAAATTGATATTTATCGTATCGACATTTCTAAATACTATAGATAAAAATCGGGTGAAAAATATCGATAAATCGTCAGTTTTTACATTATTATATATACATATTCCCAAATTCGTAAAAAAGGACGATGAAAATAGTATTTTTTTATAAATGCTTGAGTCTAAACAAGTATTTAGTACTTAACATGAAATGAAACAGAATTGCGTTAAAAATATAATAAAATTGATACGAATTCGATACTGTAAAATAAATGTCGATATATCGCCATTAAAAATATCGACGATATATATAATATTGTGATAATTATGTATTTGGAAAAATATCGATATTTTAATATAGGTATCGATATTTTTTGCCCAAGCCATCATTAACTGCCACTATGTGGCATAGAGTAACTTATATGGCATGTGGTAGGCAGTGCTTTTTTTTTAACAAAGAGGTTGTAAGAAAATCATTTTCTTTCCTAGAGAAACTTTTTCTTTACACGTCTTTGGTACCTAAAATCTCATAATAACCTACAAAATACACTAGGTAACGAATAACTTTTAAACCTCAACTTATAAAAATGTGGTATGATTACATATTATCTTAGTCTGTCCAGGAACTATCGATTTTACACGGTTTCGTCTTCCGTGGGCAGGTGTAAGTAGGGTACCCAAAACACATGGACTTTTGCCAATGTTATTTCCTTAGCCCGCTAACGTAGTAATGTACCTATCAAAATTGGTTCTCTTTCACTCGGTTTGGCGCCCGCAGCTGAACCAATTTTTTTTTCTAAATGCAGTCCTATTTGTTAAAGTCCATTAACTATTTGGGTAATTTTCTATAACAGCGACATAAAGCGTGCCGTAAACTAAAATAAGTAGGTAACCTTTTTACATCCAAATTCGTCCGCTAGGGACGCAGGATATTGCGAGGATATGATTTTTTAAACAGTGTAGTCAGAACTATTGGTCCCTTTGGTTTTTTTATTAGATATACCTAAGGTAGATATGGTAGATTTCATAACTTAATGTAAAATTATATACGATAGCACGTGTAACAAACAAATAAGAGCTCGTTAATTGGGAAGGTATAGTTTAAGAAGTACAGGTAGCTGTTTGACTACAGAGATCCAGGTCTGTGTGTTTGACATTTATTGATTCTGTTTTCGCATAGATCATTCTGATAATATTTTTTACCTAACACCTAAGTATAAACAACATAATCCTAATAAGTATAAACACCCTAATCCGTCAGTTCCCTTGGTCCTACCCACCATGACTTTGTTAACAAACTTTTTGGGGTAAGTATCTCAAAATAGTCCCGTGATGTTTCGCTTGACAAAGTTACTTTTAAGAACTTTTCTTTTCTTCTTCGCTCATTTTTTACACCTACCTATGCTAGGTTACGTATTTCTTGTGAAAATGCATTAAGTTTGCGTATACGACTATGCAGGAATTTTTGTAGGTAGGTAGGTATACAAAATGGTACCTACACAGAATACTGAATGCATTTCCCATGTGGATTACTATACCTATTAGATGCTGATACTTTAATAAAAATAAGTGAAAAACCTCAGGGCACCTGCAACCTTGATCAAACAGCTTTTTGGCAAACTGCCGGTTTGGACGCCACGTCTCTACCAATTGGTTTCTATTAGATCTTTTCTCTCTGCCCCGTGGCACAAAAATGTAAGCTCATTGAGATCAAATGAGATCGGTAGATATATTTTCACAGCTTCAATAGACTTATGAGAAAATTATTCAGCACAATATTATCGAAACCATTCGTATTTAAGCTCATGTTCCTGACTACTCAAATTTATAGAATTATGTCGGGTTAATTTTGCGTCTCTACCCTTCGTATATTATATTGACCACAGGTATTGAAATTTTAATTTTATCGATATCAATAGTTAAATGCCATTTTAGACGAGGTGGAATACCTAGTCATTGAACATTCTTCGTAATAACATCTAGTCGTAGGTATTTATATTTAATTCCTATAGGTAATATTTTTCGAGATCTAAATTAATTATTTGTAAGAAATATTTAAGGCATAATAATTTTATTTGTATATTTACCGAATTTATTGTATGTACACATAGTAAAATATAAAGAAAATTTGTCAAAAACTGGTAGTATTATATTATTAGAGATCATTTTTTTATATATTATTAGACGTTGTCCTGAACAACTGTCAGTTATATCAAACACCTTAAGGTTACATTAGAAGAGTTAAAATGGTCGTTATGTTTTCTTAAATTTCGTAATGTTCCGCGCAACTTTCTTAATTTTTTCTTTCATAAGAATCTTCTCCTGACAATAACAAACACAACAAAAAAAGAAGGTATTGTTAAACTTAATTAACTTAAACTTACTGTAAACTTAAACTTAATTTGAAGAGCGGTGCCTCCCAACACAGGAGAAACATAATGGGAGTCACCCCAGTTTCTAAGAACATTATTGTTAAAGAAATAAAAAGATATATTTTTTCATCAGTACAACTTACATCACGGGCCTGTTGGATAAGTTGGTAGTGACCCTGCCTTCTGAGTCGGAGGTCACGGGTTCGATCCCCGCTCGGGGCCAACATTTGTGTGCATGAACTAACATGTCTGTTGGCTTCGTGTCTAGTCGTTTAATATTTATTTAAGTATGTTTATCAATTGTTTAGTACCCATAGTACAGGCTCTGCCTAGTTTGGGACTAAATAAGCGTGTGTAAATTGTGTCCCACAATTTATTATTTATTATTATTACCACAACTTTCTAGATGACTTGTAAGCATTTTTGTAGATAAGACACTTACCTTCTGTAAAATACACTTCCATAATCCTTGCGATACTCGTAAGTAATTCATTACAACCAACAAAAAAAATTATTCGTGTAAGTAATCTAACTCAGTTATTTAACCCTAGACGACGAAGGTACGACAGTCGGTAGCAACTTTGTCGTAGCTTGTACGTGAGTGTGAGTTTCATACGCAGGAACTTTTAGGCTAATGAATATTTACTGTAAGAAGTTTCCTACGATTCCGTGGAGGCCAGTAAATTGTGCGCCCTCAGCTTGCTCTGCAAGGACAGCAGCGCTCTTACACGGCCATATGAAAAAGTACTTATGCATATTTGAGTAGTTTCTGCAATAAACGGTTATTGCTCGGGGCCAATTTGTGTGCATAAACACTGTTGGCTTCGTGTCTGGGTGTTTCATATTTAATTAAGTAGGTATGTTTAACAGTTGTTTATTACCCATAGTACAGGCTCTGTCTAGTTTGGGACTGAATAACCGTGTGTAAATTTTGTCCCACAATTTATTTATTGCATGATCGTAAGTACTTCTATTGATATATTTCTACATTTACATTTTCTCTTCTATTTCTATAAAAATCCGTATCTCTTTCTCTGAGAAAGTGAAAAAATACTCCGCGTACACTAAGTAGCTGAAGGTAGTTTAGTAGCTAAATATTATATAGGTACATATTCTTAACACATTTTTTATGTCGATTTTGTATTATACTTGTCTTGTTGACTTTTTATCGAACTCGTAACAAAATAAAGGTTTATTTAAAGTATAAGTAGAATGTATAAGTTGGTATAAAGCTCCAGATAATCCGGCATCCGCTGACTGCGGTCTTCTGTTTTGTAACAAAATTGTGAATGCCACAAGCCACAGGATTTGCCACAAAAGTCCACTTACTTTTTTGAAAGCTAACCATCGTGCTAACTTTTCATGTTTTTTACCTGACTGACTCAGCAGGAGCGTAATGTTTTTCGGGTGTACGGATATAATATGTATACCTATTCCTTTGGCGCAATCTGTAGCTTAAAAGGGTTGATAGATTTTCTTTTTAGATAATCTATGTATACATATAAAATGCTTTGTCCTGAATGACTGACTGACGGATCAACGCATCGTAGAGACCTAAAACATGAAGGGTGTGTTCTTTGTATAACGTAGACATCCGATAAGAAAGGATTTTCCGACATTCTACCCCTAAGGGGGTGAAAAAGGGGGCAAAGTTTGTATGGGACAACGTGATTCTTTGGTCCAATCTATTTAAAATTTTACATAAACATTCTTTAACAGAATTGATAGAAGATTTTCGTATGTTATTGAAATTCGTCCCCTAATGGTAACCCTGTTAAATAAAGGAGTACAAAGGTGCTTTTGAGTTAAATTACATTTTACTTTGACACATGTTTGAAAACTTAATGTATATAGGTATCTATATATATACTATATGTCCATGATCCGATTTTATTCAAAAAAGCTTGAACTCACATAGAAGCTTGGTGCAATGCAAATACTCTTTATTAATTTCTATAGATACATATAATAAAACTGTAACGAGGCTGTGTCTGTACATTCAATATTTTTTGAAAATTTCAGCGGTAGTTGTCGATGTATAGATATCAAAACACCCATTTTTAAACGTTTTTGTGCAAGCTACATGCAAAAATTGCTGGACGAACTTTGATGAAATTTGGTGTGGTGATAGCTGAGTAGCCGGGTCAACATCTAGAGTACTTTTTACTGCGGGAAAAAGCCTCTTTTCCACGGAAACTACGGATGTGAGTTTACTAATAAAGAGTCCCTAATTTATTCGACCTCTAAAACACAACAGATATGGATTTTCATACAACTTTTGCTGGCCGCTGCTTTTGACTAAATTAATGTAGTTAAAAATGGTGAGTATTTAGCTGTACCTACCTAGTTTGAAATCGATAGTAGCTTTGATTTCTATGCCAATTAGTTAATACTTTATTACATTAGTTTTAGATATTTTACATCTATGAATACTTAGTTGTTCTATGAGTGAAATGAATGAGTCACATTTTATTTTCATAGGTCGATTAATTAATCACTGTTAAAGACACTCATAAGATAAACATATTTTTTTAAATAAGTACCTACCTAGGTACTTATGAAAAAAAAGTGGGTATTTATATTATTATGTAATATGTGTAAGTTACGGTTAAGGTGTGATGATAAAGATACAAAGATATACTACTTGCGTAATATGTACTTACGTGTATCCGGTGTATCTTTGTGTAAATAATATATCCCCGCGTAAGTACATGTAGGGTACCTAAGTATCAAATGAGATAGAAGGAGGAAGGAAAAGCTCTTTGTGTAACACTCGTAAAACATGTTTACTACAAATAATACGCATAACTATAGGTATACTATACTGCTGCTACGCAAGTCTGTGGCAGATCAAAATCAAGTAGGTAGAATGTAGACTGAATTTAAGATTGAACTTATGTCACAAAAAAATATCAATCGTTAGAAAATAGTAGGGACGGTTTTGATTCTAATTATTATTTTCGCGAAATATACAAATAATGTGTGAACAATTATTATAGCTAATCTAAAATTACTTTGTCTCTGAAAGTCAATTTATAAATATCATACTTACCTAATTCATGTGACCTTTTCGATTAGGTACCTGATTCATTTCGAATATTTGGATCAACCCTATTATCAGCCACGTCGATCCAACCTACCATTTTAATTGCTGCTTATTTCTGTGCGCCAGAGGCCTGTAGTAGGTACGGAATCCAGCACACGGGATATATTGGGGTCCTCGTAGGAAACAGGCGGACTTGCATACGAATCACCGGATTATACATAAATTTTGTTGCCAGTTTCTTTCCGCCGCGCCAGCCAGAATAAAGCAAAACTAGGATTATTTTACTCGTCGATAACGGTTGATACACTTAACCTAAACTATTTAAAGAAAGTAAAAATCAACAAAATAATAAAACAATTTCATAGTTACCTAAGGAGCTTACAAAATGAAGTGAAATCTCACCAAAACATTTTCATGTAAAATGTTGCCAAGACGAGATCATATGGTTCGCACTGTAGAGCCAAGCTTCTAACTCTACACGTCCTAACTCTACAAGCCCTAACTTCAGAAACTCTACACCTTAGTCAAAATATGTGGATTGGCCGTTTTATTCTGTCCGGTTCCTCAGGAAGCGTAGGCTCGGCTAAAAAGTACCTACTTTAAAAAAATCCTAAGGAACGAGCATAAACTAGGATGCGCGGGCAACGCTAAACGCTATTCAATATTAAAGCGGTCACGCAGACGTACTCTAAATAGGAAACTTGGTCCACGAAAAGCTGTCCGGAAGATGTTGTTTCCTGAAAAATCATTTTGTATGAAAACAAGCGTTAGGGAGCGGAAATTGTACGGAAATGAACACAGTCAACATTTCCCTTCGGTGATCACTTCGTTTAACTCGTATTACGTTCTTTTTGTGTTATACAGCCGATAGTCAGGCGATAGATGAAGGTTTGGAAAATGGCAACTTGTATAATTATTATTGTTTTTTAGCATTCCACGCCCAATTTTTTGACAAAACTAAGAATGAACAATGCGGACAATGAAATTCAGGCAAAAGTTGTGCGTTGAAAATGAACCACTTGTAATCTTTTTGTAATTCATATTCTCAACATATCTACCATCACCAACCAATAAAACCAACCGCTTCTTTTAATCAACACAAATTGTGAATGGAACGTCATTATAAAAATTCAAAATAGTGTCACAATGTTGATCACAAGAAAGCATTTATTCGGCATTGGCAGATAACATCGATCACGAACCACTCGAGTTCTCGACACACCTTTACATACCTTGACTCTACGAATAAGGAATAAGTCCTTATTCGTAGCCTTGACTAAGTTGAGGTTGGCAAAAAATTATCTACATTCATGTTTTCATATACAGGTGTAGTGACTATACCAGTGATAGCAGTGATAGCCCTGACGGTTAAAGAGCCGGCCGAAAATCAGTGAGGCTCGGGTTCGAATCCTGGCATGGTACCAAAGAGTTTTTCAAAAATTTACGTACATATTTATCAATAGCTCGACGGTGAAGGAAAACATCGTGAGGAAACCCGCAGGTCTCAGAATTAATTCTGAGACATGTGTAAATAGACCCGGTCCGGCGATGGGCTCACCACCTATCTATCACGTTTAGGGGTCCAATGTATCTCGTGAAATGTGGGTATATCCAGTAATGAAATACCTCTGCCTACCCCCGCGGGGATGAAAGGCGTGAGATTATATTATTATATTATTATTATTATATAACTATACCAGACCAATCCAGTAACATCCGCGAAGTTCCCAACCAATTATCTGTAGAAATAGTCTGAAGAATTAGTTTCTCACAACCTTCACCGGTAGGTTTCGAGGATTGCGCTTCCTTATTTTAGAGTCTTAATTTTGTCTCGTTTATTGAGGAATGACAGCGAGGAATACTGTATTTTTTTCTCATACCTACTTAAAAATATAATTATAGTGGTCAAAATAAATTCCTATTAATGGGATCTCGGATAATAATAAGTTAATAAAAAGCAAAACAAATTACTTTCAGGAAGAAAAGATCTATACTTAAGTACCTATACCTACTATACTAAAACATCTACGTATCTACCAACTTAACACTTTAGAAAGATTATAAAGTATCGATCGTGTAAATCAATGCATGACCAACATACTCATAGTAATGCACTAGTTAGCCAAGGCCACGGATATTGCAAGTCTCTTTTGTCCGGAATCTGTTCATCGACAGCAATAGGTATCTGGGTGAGGCCGCGAATTATTCCACTTTTCATGACCTTCAAAGAAACCTTCTTGTTTTTCATAGAAAGTTATAAAATAAAGATTTCCTTGATTTTTTTTAAAAACTATATAGTGTTTATCTAGCTTGGCCAGTTGTCAAAGTCTCAATATTGTGATACACAACCGTATAAATTGAAGAATCTCATTAAAAAAATGGGAAAAAATGTGAAAAACCGCCGTGCTTTTTGGTACCCTGCGCACTTTCGAGGATAATAAAAAAAAAGAACTTTGCTAATATTGGTCAATTATTATTCCTACGATAAAAGCATATAAATCTACGCAAATTATAAGAAATGCTTGTAACTATAGCTATTTAATATAGCCATTTTACTAATTTGTATAATTGATTGCGATATCATACTATTGCGCGACTTTTGTTGCGCAACCAATATTTAATTATAGTTTGTCAGTCACATATCGTTCGCGACACACCGATGCGTCTTATCTATGGAAGCAAACATGACAGGTGCCATATTGAAGAAGATATTGTGTCAAACTTGTGGTGAAGTGCAGTGGTCACTGTTTACGTGAGCAAGTTTTTTCGCAATTTTAAAGGTAAACTTGAGATTTTTGCAAAGATTTTAACTGCGCTCGATTCTTAAAAACGCAGGGGATGTTATAGTGCTTATTTTAATAGAAAATATTCATAAATTATGTAGTAACGCTTGTTTACTTTTGCGCGTTTTTACTTTTGCGCTACTTTTTCGTCACTATTGCGCAACCAGTTGCGAAAATATTGCATCACTACTACTGCGCTACCAAAATAAGGTCGTGGTACACTAGTTTCAGAAACATTGCACATTTTATTTTGAAGTATACCTACCTACTGTTATCCTACTAATATTATAAACGCGAAAGTTTGTGAGTAGGTGTGGATGTGTGGAAGGATGTATGGATGTTAGTTACTCTTTCACGCAAAAACTACTGAATGGATTTTAATGAAACTTTACAATAATATAGCTCATACATTAGAATAAAACATAGGCTATTTTTTTTTCTTGACGTTCGTTGTGGTGGGGTAGTGTAGGGGTAGGGTAGGGGTAGGAAATTTATTTAATTTTTCACCCTATACACACAACTTCAAGTACCTAGTTTTTGTGGTTCGGTATACTCCAACCTTTATAATTTTGCACGACTATTTTGCGATACTACTTTTACGTCACCGTCACGCAATCTTTTGCGTCACTGCTGCGTCATTTATGGCAAAATTCGCGGCCTCACCCATCTATCGACAAGATTTATTATGATATTCATTGTTCTCTAGTTGGCCCGACAAGTCCAAATCCATACTTTGAGTTTTTCCAGAATTTTCCACTCATTAACATTTTCTTACCCGTATGTATCCTAACCTACTAATATAATAAACGCGAAAGTTTGTATGTATGGATGTTTGTTCCTCTTTCACGCAACTACTAACGGAGTTTGATGAAACTTTACAGTCATATAGCTTACTAGCAGCGCCCCGCGGTTTCACCCGCGTAGTTGCCGTTCCCTTGGGAATACGGGGATAAAATATAGCCTATGTGTTATTCTGATGTATAAGCTATATAACTGTAAAGTTTCATCAAAATCCGTTCGGTAGTTTTTGCGTGAAAGAGGAACAAACATCCATCCATACATCTATACATCCATACATCCATCCATACAAACTTTCGCGTTTATAATATTAGTAGGATATACATCAGAATAACACAAAGGTTATATTTTATCCCCGTATTCCCACGGCAACGGGAACTACGCGGGTGAAACCGCGGGGTTCTGCTAGTTTAGAATATAATCAAAATTTATGTCAAACTCCCATGTACGAGTAGTAGGTACCCACTTCTATCACAGTTAGGAGCTCTCGTCTCGAAGTTGTTAATTAATATGTATAGGTACCGATTGATGGATGTCGATAAAGGGCGAGAGGTGTGCTACGATCGTGGCAGTCTATTGTATATCTTCCTACTCCTTTTTGCATAAGGCGTGAGCAAATGTATTTATGATTACCTACGAAAAAAGTAAGTAAAACCACAGAATAAGTAATATGGTAAAACGCACAAAGTGGACCGACGGACGACTTGGTCAAGGCCTTGGGAAGCTGATGGATTCGGGCTTCAGAGGACTGGAAGTTGTGGAGAGCTATGATCGAGGCCAGCAACGGGCGTCCGGTAGCTGATATCATGATGATGCATCTAATAGGTTTTACCCTTATCATTATGATATGATATTTAAAGGCCATGTCAGGATAATCTAAGTGAATCTGATTAGTTTTAACGAGCAGGTATAGAAAATGTAAGGTACTCGAGGCAATTAACGCCCACTTAACTTGAAATCATTTTATTCTGTACAGAGACTTCTTAATTGGAACAAATAATGAAATAAAAAGGTAAAACATAGTTTTCTGAACCGAAAGATGTTAGTTGTGTGATGAAATTATTTATTATTGCATTGCTAATGGCATCTTTTTAAAAACTTGTCTTAGGCGTTATTAAAAACACTATGTTTATTACCGCCCGTTTACTAAATAAAATCCTGGATGCGAAAAATGCATTGTTAGAGTTTATAAAACTAATAAAACATAACCATTATAATATCAGTTTCTTTATCAGAAATAAAAGAGAAGTAATTAAATGGGCAGCAATTATAAAATTTGGTTAGCCACAAAAAATCTGCATTTAAATCATTTGGTCGGCAAACAAAGATTTTGTTCGCAAATAAAAAAATCAGGCAGCAATCCTTGTTCGGCAAATAATTTTGATAATGGTCAAAAATTAAATCAGAAATAGGCAGCTTACAATAACATGGGTTTGCATAATAAACATTCAATCCGCAAAATAGTTACTTGGTCCGCAAAATAACTACTTGGTCAGCAAGACTTCATGATTGAACAGCAGAGAAAACATGTCGTAAATTATACTATAACCAGTCCCAGTCCCAGTCCCAGTCCCAGTCCCAGTCCCAGTCCCAGTCCCAGTCCCAGTCCCAGTCCCAGTCCCAGTCCCAGTCCCAGTCCCAGTCCCAGTCCCAGTCCCAGTCCCAGTCCCAGTCCCAGTCCCAGTCCCAGTCCCAGTCCCAGTCCCAGTCCCAGTCCCAGTCCCAGTCCCAGTCCCAGTCCCAGTCCCAGTCCCAGTCCCAGTCCCAGTCCCAGTCCCAGTCCCAGTCCCAGTCCCAGTCCCAGTCCCAGTCCCAGTCCCAGTCCCAGTCCCAGTCCCAGTCCCAGTCCCAGTCCCAGTCCCAGTCCCAGTCCCAGTCCCAGTCCCAGTCCCAGTCCCAGTCCCAGTCCCAGTCCCAGTCCCAGTCCCAGTCCCAGTCCCAGTCCCAGTCCCAGTCCCAGTCCCAGTCCCAGTCCCAGTCCCAGTCCCAGTCCCAGTCCCAGTCCCAGTCCCAGTCCCAGTCCCAGTCCCAGTCCCAGTCCCAGTCCCAGTCCCAGTCCCAGTCAAAGTCCCAGTCCCAGTCCCAGTCCCAGGCCCAATCCCAGTCCGAGTCCCGGTCCCGGTCCCGGTCTCAGTCCCACTCCCACTCACACACCCTTACACTCCCACACCCACTCCCACTACTACTACCACCACTACCACCACCACCACCACCACCACCACCACTACTTGTAATCGTAATAATAATTATAATGATAAAAGTTGCATAATCCAAAGTCCTTCTTAATCTTTGTAGGGAATGCGCCCATTTTGCGCATGACAAGTTTGCTAAGATTATTTTTGCTACTTTCATATGCAGCTCAAAAAATTATTTTTGGCTTCCCCTCTGAGTGCTTACCAAAATTTTATTAAAGAGTAGCAGCTCATTGCAGCTCAAAAATAATTACAGCCACCTAGAATGACATAAAATGCTGATAGGTTTTGTAATGTTTACTGGCCATGAGTTGCTGACCAATTAGCTATTTCTGCTTACAGATTATATTTTTCTGCTTACAAAAATACGAATACTCTGCTAACCATTTAAATAACACCCGAAATAAAATAATGTAACAAATCAGCATTTAACATAAAAACTATCATACTTCTTATTAAGTGTAGGGTAGATTCAATCTACTGATTATAATTATGTTTAACAATTTTTTTAGTTTAATAATAAAAATTGTCATGAAAAAACAGTATAACAGCCATTTAAAAAAAAAGAAAGATGATTTTTAACCTACATTTGGCGTTAATAAACGATGAAGGGCAATAGCGCCCGCAAGTGTTCTAACAAAAGTAGGTAGGTGTTTATCAAATAAGAGAAGTTAAAGTAATTAAATATTTAGAAAACAATGTTTATTTAAAGATAATTATTAGATAGTTACGAATTATTTAATTTACAACGTACTGTTTTTGCCATGGTATTATTACGACCATGTGTAGGTCAATAGCGCCCAAAGGTCGGTTGACCGGGCGTTATTACCCCAGTGGGCGATATTGTCAATTTGTATATATTTTTTTAAAAATACTCCGTTTTGCTAAAAAATTAAAATTTTGCCGGAGTAGTTTTTATAACAGCGACGTCCGTGATCAAAGTCCTTGAAGCACAGCGCGTCACTGGCAATATGGTGGCTCAAGAGACTTGGGCTTACGCTAGGCGTGTTCCTATTGGTGTATTCTATGTGTGCGTAAGCCATGACGCTGCTCATGTAAATAAAAGTGTTTTTTCTGTAGTTTGGGCGTTATTTAAAACAGGGCGTTATTTGCCATATAGTGATGTATTCAATAAAAAAACACCTTGTTCTACCACAGATAAAATTAAGTAAATTTGTAAACATTAGCTTTGCTTAAAAACTTGGAAGTGTCGCTGATGTCAAAGTACTTTAAAAAAAATGAAAAAATAAAGCCTTTTTGATGCTTTTGTTGAATAGCAACAATATACCCTATAATTGATGTCATATAATTGTCTTTACTACTAGCGGTTCTGCGCGGTTTCACTCGCGTAGTTCGTGTTCCCGTGGGAATACGCAAAAAAAATATAGCCTATGTTACTCAGGAATATTCTAGTTTTTCTTTGGTGAAAGAATTTATAAAATCTGTGCAGTAGTTTTTAAGTTTATTCGTAACAAACATACAAAAATACAAATCTTTCCTCTTTATAATTAGCTATGTGCGAAGTACATGGTGGGGGTATAGTAAAGCGATCGCAGCGCTTGCCGTGGCAGAAATACGCAACAATCCGGGAAGTAAAGTCAATTTGCACGGAATTTGTTAACTATACATATAATAAATCTCTAACGGGGCCGTGTCTGTACATGAAATATTTTTGAAAAATTTTAACGGTAGTGCATAATTATAGTTATCGATAGATATAGATACCCAAACACCACTTTTTGAAATTTTTGTCTGTCTGTCTGGTTGTGCACGCATCACTCAAAAACTACTGGACGGATTTTGATGAAAGAACATCGGCAGCGTGGGTACCCACTGAAATAGATACCTACGGGGTATCAAACTATGCTTGTTTTATTGACTCTTTAAGAACTCTTCGAAACAAGTCGAAATTTTCCATACTTTCAATTTTTTCTAGCAGTTGGGAATATTGAGTCAAATAAAACAAAAATATCATAGAAACACGAATCAGTCGATATGGAAATCTATAACAACTTTTTTGCTGTTGAGGTAAAATTGAACGTTTTTGTCGTCACGTCAAACATGTCATTCACTAGGGATGGCCAAGTGAAAAAATAAATTGATATTTATCGTATCGACATTTCTAAATACTATAGATAAAAATCGAGTGAAAAATATCGATATATCGTCAGTTTTTACATTTTCACATAATATTTCCAAATTCGTTAAAAAGAACGATGAAATAGATTTTTTTTATTAATACTCGAGTCTAAACAATTATTTACACTTAAGTAAACCAGTAAAAAATATATTTAAATTGATACGAATTCAATAGGTACTCTAAAATAAATATCGATATATCGCTATTAAAAATATCGACGATGTATATAAATTTTAAGTATGTATTTGGAAAAATATCGATATATTAATATAGATATCGATATTTTTTGCCCAAGCCATCACTCACTGCCACTGATATAGTATGTGGCAATGATAATATATATTACCAAAGAGATTAAAATATAATAAGGCATAGAGGGGACAAAGCGAGGAAAATTTGAAGTCAAAAGTTATTCCAAGTGGAATAAGTGTAGTACAATTTCGACCGAATGACAGCTCGCGTTCATACTAACTGACATGACAAGGACATGACGCTTAGGCTTCAAAGTTTTGTATGAAAATATTCCCAATGCCCCCTCTATGCCCTATTATATTTAAATCTCTTTGTATATTACGTATGTGGTATGCAGCCGGTATGCAGTGCTATTTTCTGTTTCGGCAATTTATTTATTTAGATCACAGATATCTATTAAACAGCTACTCGGATTTAGATCTTGCTTTTGTCACACGTGGTTATAAAAGTATCCTCTTTGCTTGTTACCATGAAAAATGCCTGACAAACGGTATATTAATTATTGTGAAGTACCTACGCTTGACTCGTCTCAGGAAAATACACTAACGAATAAATTTTATACCCCAACTTATAAAAATGTGGTATGATTACATTGATTACTTATTATCTTAGTCTGTCCAAGAACTATTGATTTTGCACGGTTTCGTCTTTCGTGGGCAGGTCTATGTGGGGTGCCCAAAACACAAGGACTTTTGCCGATCTTCTTTGATATGCAGAAAACTGAGTACCCGGGTCAACATCTAGGGTACTTTTTATTCCAGAAAAATATCTCATTCCCTCGGGAAAATAAAAAAACTAGGTAAAAAGAGAAATATGTACGTACTATTCCAAAACGATAACACCTAGAAACTTGAAAAACGGTGTGTAGGTGTCATATATATCGTAGCCAACCGCTATTAAGGGATTTTTGGAAATTCCCATGGGAACGGGAATAAACGGAATCCGCGCGGGCAACGCCGCTGGGCACCCGCTAGTTTGAAATATATGACGGTGTCTCAATACAACGCGTAACAGAAAAAGCGCAATTCCTCATACACCTCAATTAGTAGGTACCTATAATAATATAAAAAAAATATGACGCAATCGAAATTTAGTTGTGTCTAACGAATTTTCTTAAATATCGATTAATAATAGCACGATTTCCATAGATAGCAGTAAATTCAGCTATGCTAATTAATTTTTCGAAACAAATTAACACATTAAAAATAGCTGAAATCGAATAAGTAGTCGATACTGAACAAACTAATTTCAGGAATTGCGCTTATTCTGTTACATATTGTATGTCGTAGGCAACCGCTATGAAGGGTTTTTTGGAAATTCCCACGGGAACGGGAAAAACTGGATTGAGGAATGATTTGATTTTTTGTTTGTTTGTTTGTTTGTTTGTTTTGAAAAATTCTTTTGTCAGTGGAAAGCGTATCTACTTTTCTGGGAGTAACATGGGCTAAAATTTTCCCCCGGGAACAGACCTTAACCACGAAACCAATTTAAAAAATTCCGTGGGGCGCTGCTAGTTAATAAAAAAAAATTAAATGTTGTGTTGTGAACTGCAAAAATACGGAACAAATGAACAAATAGTCGGTTCTATATTTCCTACATTGGGCTGGAAATTAAATCAAAGAAATAAATGGATAGATGCTACAAAAAGGAATAGGTAAGCAAAATAACCTTAAATTATGATCAATTTATTTGCGCTATATTTTATGTGATATTTATTAGTGGCTTTATTATTTTAGTGTTGATAGGTCGCCATGGTATCCCAAACCTGACGACACAATTTGTAGTGAACATTTTATGGGAAACAAAAAATCTGTCGAGGAAAAATGACCGAGTTTTCACGATATTCACTGAAATATATCGAAAGAGAAATGTTAATGATTGATGTTAATGATGACACAGTCCTAGCTAGATCTACACGCTTGACAAAGTGAAAAACCACAAGTCTCAGATACAGAAGAAGGAAGTGAATTAAATCAAACTCAACCTCTTGTGGTCGATCAAGGATGTCAAGTCAATATGTTTTCTGAATCGAAATTAAGAGATACAACCTTTATTCGGAATAGGTCCGTTTCGTCTGGTTCCCTGTTCGTCGGACTAGACAAAGAGGTTATTATATTTCAATCTCTTTGGTATTAGATTAATTTACAGTAATCACTGTGATGCTGAAATCCAAGTGGATAGAGCTATTTTTTTCCTTTCAACACAGTTTTTGTAATGATATCCATGAATGTGGGCGTGTTTTAACAAATTCCTTTAAAAATACCACTTGTCGTCTTTTTATTTATCTATAATTAACTATATTTACAAAAAAGCAATAAAATACTGATAAGTCATTATTTGGCATAATCCCGGATAGTTGATGTTAGGTAGGCGCTACTGTCGTGCACATAGCGATATTCGCTATGTGCACCTAACACCTATTCACAATTTACGTGACGCTCGTCAAAATAGGCTGGCTCGAAAAATAAATTTAAGAAAGATCATATTGAATTGATATTGAATGTTAAATATAAGTACAAAATAAATAAACAGAGCAGTGATAGCCCTTACGGTTAAGGAGCCGGCCGAAAATCAGTGAGGCTCGGGTTCGAATCCTGGCATGTACCAATGAGTTTTTCAAAAACTTACGTAGGTACATATTTATCACTAGCTCGACGGTGAAGGAAAACATCGTGAGGAAATCTGCAGGTCTCAGAATTAATTCTGAGACATTTGTAAATAGACCCGGTCCGGCGATGGGCTCACCACCTATCACGTTTAGGGGTCCAATGTATCTCGTGAAATGTGGATATATCCAGTAATGGAATACCTCTGCCTACCCCCTCGCGGATGAAAGGCGTGAAATTATATTATTATTATTAATAAATAAACATTTCACGGGCCTGTTGTCTCAATTGGTTGTGACTTGTGAGCCTCCCTACCTTTTGAGTAGGTGGTCGCGGGTTCGATCCCCGCTCGGGGTGAACATTTGGGTGCATGAAAATGTCTGTGGGCTTCGTGTCTGGGTGTTTAATATTTATCAGTTGTTTAGTAGGTACACATAGTACAGGCTCTGTCAAATTTGGGACTGAATAACCGTGTGTAAATTGTGGCATTTTTTTTTAACATATACCTGTACTGTTTGGGGAACTGAAATTTTGCATACTAATAAAGCCAAATCATAAAAAAAACTCCGCCGAAACTAGCTGGGGGCAGATTCACTTAGCTTATGACATGGCCTTTATGAAGCAAAATCCAATAATGAATGAATTCTTGCGAAAATACAAAAAAATACCAGCTTGATTCCAGCGTCAGTGGTGGAGCACCCTTTAGTGAAGCTAAATTGCTCATCGTAAAATAAATTGTCTAAGTTGAAATGAGAAAGCGTTTGATTCAGTATTAATCTTTCAAAGGCTTACGAACAAACTGATAAAACTGAAACTGGTTTAAAATTACATGAGTCGTTTTTATCTCCTGATATAAAAACTTTCTCCTATAGTTCATTGCCCGCATTGTTCATTCTAATCGTTTTGTAACAAAAAACCTTCATTACAAACTACATTATTATCTACAAACTTACAAATACCTACTTCGATCATCATTATTTATCAATTCAATTATTAAATGGGTAGTTCTTACAATGAAGGAATTTTGGTGGGCTCAGCTCGTAGCTTCTCAAGTTTTAAATATTCGTGATTTGTTTTTTATCTGAGACAGTTAACTAATGGTCTACTATTTGGACACTGAAATTCAGAGCTGTAAGAAACTTATTTCTTGCAAAAGTAAGCCCAAATGTGATCAAATTTGTCACTTTCCTGTGGGGCGATTTTCCAAAACTGAAGCTTTCTACAGGAATAATAAGCAAAATATGTACATAATCAAACAGATTAGCAACAAATTGCAGTAAAAAATAATATAACTTTGATAATACATAAAAAAAAATATACGTAACTCCCTCTTTTTAATCATTTTTCCATAAGAGAATAGAGGTGACAAGAATCTCGTATCACATTCCTGTGAGCTAAAAAACATGATAAAACACCAACAATTTAAACGATAAGCGAAGTTGCCAGACTTTCAATGCAAAGTTCCTACCTCAATGTGTACATTGCCGCTCAATCCGCAGCCAATTAGATAATCAGCCAGTCGGGACGGAGATTTCTTCTAGCGCAAACGTGTTCGGGTCAGACAAGTTCTCACTCGTATGGTAAGTACTTACGTAACCAAAATTTAATTTTTTAAAATATTTTTAATAGTTTTAACTACTATACCTAGTGTAAATATAATAAAAAGCCTTGAAATTGCAATCAAAGACAGCATTTTTGTAGAATTCATGAAAAACCTTAAAATTACCACTTTCCTGTATATCACTTGTCTGAATCCACTTAGACAGGAGAATGATAACACTGCAGAAAAATGATAAAAATTCACAGATTTGTTGTTCCTGTATGTAATAACGTACAGTCAAGAGCAAGTCAAGCTTGAGACTACCAGTTTAAGCTAAGCTCTGATTTGTAGTGCGCGCCATAGAATACAGGGCCGGGTCAAAGTCAAAAGTGTCAAGCTTAGCGTGCTCTTGACTGTACCTGAGAGATGAAAATTAGGTGCTTTAAAGGATTTAAAGTACGTATACGTGTAGTTGTTATTGTTTTATTTGTATATTACTTATTTACCGGGACGAAACAAATATTTCCAATAGATTCCAATTGTCTTCTAGTTTGTGTGGTTAAATATTATTAACTTATTGAGGACTTTTTCACAGAAACTAAAATGCCACCTAAGAAAAAGAAGAGCCGGGAAGAAATAACTAGTACTAGTAGTCAAGAACTACTGCATAAGCTTTAGACACTCGAGAGAAATGAATCAAATTTCGGAAACTAAGAATGCTAGCTTAATGAAATAAATTGTGTTAAATAGACAATATTGAAAGTAATTTAAAAAATTAAATGAAAGTAATAAAATTTCTGAGTCACTAGATTTTATTTCATGTATTGCATAAAAATAGCATCCTCACCAATTGACCATAAATGGATCAACGTGTTCATTGAGGATTTCTTCCACATATCTTTCGCTAGTTTTGCTGGTGGACACCTGGTTCTACCTGTTCCTGGTCTGCGTAGGTTAGAGCCAGTTTCCTCAAAACGTCAGAGAACTCTTTGTACTGTTGATAGTGGCACACCGACAGTCCTGGCTGTATTGCGCTGCCTCCGGCTGGTTTCCAGCATTGTGACAGTTCTGGTGCATTATTCAGGTGTACGCGACATGATTACAGCTTGAATAATAAATATTGAACACTGTAAACATAGTTTATATACCCACTTAAATCACAGATTAGAAACAAAAGCAAAAACAAATGCCAGTACCAAATCTTCAAAAGTATACCTTTTTCAAATTTGATTTTCTATGACATAACTTCAGTATTACTTAGATGTTTTAATACCTTCATTTAAGGAGTATTTAAATGTATATTAAACAAAAAATATTTCATTTAGCTGGTACTATTAGTTTCCAAGATTTTCAAGTATCTTTAAGTGACCCGGATTCTTTGCTCTCGAGTGAATTTTTATTAAACAAAGATTTGTTTAAAACGCTGATGATTGCTAGTACTCCACTGTTTACTCTTTGTGATTATTTGTTTTTAAATAAACAATAAATATGGACATTTGTGTGTGATAATTTCACTTTCCTGGTTCTCCTCATTTTCCTGGTAGTAAATTAATGTTGTCATAGTAGTATTTTATATTGGTTTTCAATATGTTAAGTACTATGCTATTAACTTATTATGCATTTTTAAACATTTTAAACCACTGATTTCATTTTCCTGCGCCACGTCTCACTTGCCTGTCATGTAAAAATCTTAAAACGGCCATAATTTGAAAATTTGCAAATATTTTGTCTGACCCGCAATACTTTGGCTTATTTAAGTCATATCCTTGATGTCTGGCTAGTTTGTATATTCAATCTAGTAAAAAAATGTGTGGAACCAAAAAGGTCCAGTTTTATTCCTTCATAATGAGAACTACCCAAATGCTTTATTTATACTATTAAGTTAAAATTTATTAAAGATTAATTTGACTTACAGATTGGAAAAATATTTTATAGAAAAATGCCAAGGAAGCTAACAGAAAATGGTCTGGTGTAGTCTGGTCTATATGTTGGTAGGGTTCGAGCAAAACATATAAAACAAACTAAGAATAGTATTCTTGCTTTCTTCGTCCCATGACGTCCTTATAAAAGAATCTTGTTTTTATACAGTTTTGTATCAAATTCAGTATTTTGTTTTATTTAACCTTGTTTTGGAACCCCGTGCGAAAGTGATGACTCGATTCATATTGATTTGAATATAAAGCCGTATCTCTTCGTTCTACGTACTGTACCAGGGAATTCACAAATACGAGACCACGTAGCAATAATTGCTGACGAGACTGAGTTCTTTTACATCACTATGGAATAAAACTGTAATATCTGTGGGAGATTGGTTTATTTTTATACATATTATAGAAATTGAATAAGTTTTATTATATAAGTCCGTATGGTCGTCTATATAAGTCTGCACTGCCAGAGATTATGCTCGACTACAAAGCCAAACGTTTGGTATTGTCAGGTAAATTATAATATTTATTATTATGTTTTGCTTCGACACTTGATTAAGTGTAGTATAATTGTAATTATTCATACATAAACTAATTAATTTTTCACACCACATGCTCGACAAAGCCGGATTATATATCATATAAACGTCACCGAAAGCAAGACATTATATCCCTTGTCTTTAGCCGGGCTATAATGTTGTATGGAATTTCATTATATCCCTAGGTCAATAATGTAATTTTCACTTTTCATAATCCTTATTGCTATGACGATAAAGTCTAATTTCGTTAAGCAAACGTGGCCAACTCTATTTTCGAAAACCGAAGCCGCGACCAACTAGATTCGCACGATATTCATTTGTTAAATCAAGTAGGTCACGCCGGCAGAAACAAGTTGCTGTATCCATTTTATAGCTTTAACATTTCAAAAAGAATATCGAAAATGTCGAGTGATGAAAGTACTTTGACTCCAGAGTCTATTAAACTAGATGCCATAGGCATTGTCAATAATCTACTACCATGCAATTGCATTTTATGGTCTCGCATAAGGTGAGAAAAGTAGAGTATATAACTCGGGAATAAAACTGTTTTTGTCTAGGGCGCTTAAATCCCTCACTAAACTCAGGACTCAGTCTTAATTCCCTTGCTTCGCTCGGGAATTAAATCATAACAAACATAAAACTGGGAGTCCTTCGTTACGTTCAGGATTCAATGTCGCGCCCTTGACATAAAACAGTGCTTTATTCCCTTGTTGTATAATCTACTATTAATACATATGGATAAAATCTCTGTTCATCTGTTTATTGCTCTATAATACAAATTGCTTTATCATATAAAAAAGTAGTTGCAGATTAAAATTAATATTAGCTAATACTACTCGTATCATAAGCTAAACAAAACGTTCCTGAACTGTAACAGTTTTTTAAATGTGTTGTCACCTATTTCCTCTATTTATTAGTTTCGAAACAGCTTTTCTTTGTAGTTTTTTTTAATAGAAGTACCTAATCATAATTATTATGATAATTCGCGTGGCTTCATTTACTGGGAGGTGTCGGGCGGCGTTTCCCACGCGTAGGTATTCCGTTTTATCCTATGCTAGAATTGTCACGGGGAACGAGCGAGACAACCCCAACACAAGTATTTTATTACTTACTAGGAGTGTCTCATTTTTGTCAGTATTTTATTAAGGAGTAATAAAGTTCATTTTATTTTTTATTTATTTTATCCTGTCTAAATTCCAATTCTCTAGCTTCAGTAGTTTTCGCTGTGCGTTGATGATTCTCTCGCTGTATGTAGGTAGTAGTATAAATAATAGAGGTATAGAAAATGAGCGAGACCAACATATTTTCTTAATTGTATTTTTCACCTAAAGACATTTCGAAGAAATAGAATATGTTTTTATTTTTATGATATCGAAGCTAGCTAAGTCATAGGGGTTTCAAGTTCGAGTTTCACGTGAGCGACGTTTGCGCCGTCCGCTGGGATTGTAACTAAGATGTTATGTACAATTTAGTTGCAAAAACTCGATTTCATTCCATTCCGCGGTGGTGTAATATAAGTGGAGCCTAAGTGTGTGAAGTCATTTCGCTATCTAAGCTTGGGCCGCTTGAAGTTTTAAAAACGGACGAAACGTAACCTCGTTACTTGGGTAATACTGCATAAATTTCGATAAAACAAAAACTATTGTAGTTAACACACATAAATATTTTAGATTGTGTACATTTTTTTGTTAAATTCTGACCTGTTGTTGTGACTCATTATCGCGGTACACGCGTCGCTCCCGCAAACTGTAATGCTAGTTACAAAGTCAGAGTCAAATTAATTTAGACTCGAATACCTATCTTAATATAGATACGTGTATTTATTTTAAAGTTATTTAAACTTCTAGCGAGGTAAAGGTGTTTTTTTTTAATTAAATAAATATTCAATGTTAGGATTCTTAAAATTCAAAGGTATGAGCCTTATCCTTTGATCATTTTTGTTAAAAGTATTTTAAAATATAAACTTACAATATAAAAAATAAGGTGACATAAACAGCTATAAAATAAGTATATTTTTCTAAGTTTCACAGTTTTAACTTATTTTAAGCTACCTACAGCAAGCAAACTTTGCCAATTAACAATGTATTTATTATTTATTTATTTAACTTCATGTACCAAGAAAATGTGCACATCACATGGCGAACTTAATGCCTAAAGGCATTATCTACCAGTCAACCATCAGGCTAAGCACAAATAATTTATATATAATTTAAATTTCTGTGCAATAGTGTCATGTAAAGTTTATAGACTTTATCGCGCAGAACCTTTTAACATTTATTTGAACCAGTTTCAAACTGTGCTCAATTATCTGTCGACAAATTCAAAAAAGGGAATGTGATTTAATTATTTTTTAATTTCCTTAATTATTTACAAGGATACCTGATTCTACCCCTTTTAAAATTAAGTAAGTAATCAAACGTTATATTTACTATATAGGTCCTTTTGTAAATCAATAAATAACAACGGTTAACAAATCGAAGTAAAAACAATGCGAGGGAGTCAATGAAATCGAGGGTACCTCTCGAGGTGCAAACTGTAGGTACTTTTTACTGTGAGTGCGAGGAAAATAGTCAATTTAGTACAAAAACATTTCATAAATATTACTCACCAATGTTTCTTATTCCTCCAGTCCATAATCGAAAATCACCTCCTAGGGGAGTGAAACAGGGGGTTGAAGTTTGTATGGAGACGTGTTGTTTTTTACGTCTATCACCTTTTTTTTGTATTTTTTATACCGGGAACAGAAATACAAACAAGTAAATAAATAAATAATCTGTCGCCTTTTATCCCTGAGGGGGTAGGCAGACGTATTCTATTATGGAAGTACCCATCTTTAACGAAAATATTCGACCCCTAAACGTGATAGGTGGTGAGCATATCGCCGGGCCGGGTCTGTTACACATGCCTCAGAATTAATTCTGGGACCCGCGGGTTTCAACAGAATTACGTACATCATCTGTGAAAATTTCTACTGCCTAATTATCACGGTTCGTGAGATACAGCCTGGTAACAGACGGACAGACTGACGGACAGTGTAGTCTTCGAAATAGGGTCCCGTTTTACCCTTTGAGTACGGAACCCTAAAAACTGGTTAAAAAGAGAAATACGTACTACTCCGAATCGATAACACCTAATAGAGACTTGAAATATGGTAAGTACGAGTATGTATTTAGGTGTCTTATATGTCGTACGCAACCGCTTTATGAAGGATTTTTTATAGATTCGCACGGGAACGGGAATCAACTGGTTCTGCGCTCGCAACGCCCCTGGGCACTGGCTATTTGAAAAATAAAAAGAACCTACACTTATGTCTTACATAAAGATACATCTAGCATCTAGGTACGTTTATCCCAAGATTTTTAAGAAATAAATGTCCACCCGTGCGAAGCCGGGGCGGGCCGCTATTCTACACTAAAGCTGAAATTTTCAGCAGAGCAGTGATAGCCTGCTTCACAAGTGAGGCTCGGGTTCAAATCCTGGCATGTACCAATGAGTTTTTCAAAACTTACCTATGTACATATTCATCAGTACCACGACGGTGAAGGAAAAAATCGTGAGGAAACCCGCAGGTCTTAGAATTAATTCTGAGGCATGTGTAACAGACCCGGTCCGGGCGATGAGCTCACCACCTAGGTATCACGTTTAGCAGTCTAATATTCTCGTGAAATTGTAAGTATTTCCAGAAATGGAGTACCTCTGCCTACCCCATCGGGGATAAAAGGCGTGAGATTATTATTTTTAAATTTTTAAATAAAAAAAGATTTTTTTTTCTCTACATTTTCGTGGTTATTAATTACCTACCTACCTAAATGTGCTCAGTCACAGTAAATATATAAAACTTGTTTATTTACGGTGGTGCAGTTTAGAAATCTTCACATTTTGTCACTAGCTCAATGATAAAGAATTGGATCCGAAATTTAAAATCCAAAAATCAAAATCATTTATTTCTGTAGGTAAAAGAAGAACCTACTCGTACCTACATTAGATGTGAATAATCTAATAACAAGGCACTCTAAACACGTCCATAAAGATTGGCTAAATGTAAACATTAGCCTATCTCCACCGACCGACGAGTTGCTGGTTCCAAATGTAGTACCCCGAGAAGAACCAGCAAGAAACTCAAAGGCAGCTCTTTTCAATCTCATGTCTTACTAGTGATTATGGTTTACAATAATAATTATGATTATTAGCCTGACACAGCGTCAAGCCAGTTAATCCCATGCATGTTGTCTACTAAGTAGTATGTAACTTTATACTTAGTGGCCTTTTTTGTGTAATTTTTGCATAACTATTATTTTAAATGACGCATGTGTAACAGCACACCCGTTCGGAGATAAGCCGCATGTCACGTGTGTTTTATAGGTCCGAAAGTCTTTCAGTAATGGAATACTCTGCCAACCTCGGGGGTAAGGCATGATTGAGTGTATATTTATTAATGTATAAATATATACTACCATTGGTCGTAAATCTATGTCATGTTATTTATCATAGACATCTGGGTAATTGGGTCGAGTCACAATAGCCGAGTGACAAAAAGGTTCCGAGGCCTAAATTGTGATTGTGGTCGTAAGCATTGACCCGAACCGCCGAGCTTGACTGACATCGTGACAAAAATATTTTATATATAACATAATAAAATAAGATTACCAACCAATCAATGCCTTATTGATATATTTTTCCAAACATTCCTGCATACCTAATTACTTAGTTAGTAGTTACTTAGGTATTCCATATTTTATTGTTAAAGTGTTTTGTAATTAGTAGTCAATTAAATATAGATCTATTAATTTAATTAAAACCTGTATAATGAAAAAAAAGTTAAGAGTAAAGAAAATAAAGAAGTACCTATTTTATTACTCGATAATATAAATTATTGTTTGAAAAATACTTTCGTCTTTTACGAGACATACGGAATGGTTTTTAATAAATCTTTCTATAGTATAAAATGCAACGCGGCACCCGGACCAATTACATAGCGAAAACCGCTTATATAGGGTGTCCTGTCTAGTTAAATGAGTTACTTTTTATGATCTGTCAAAACGAAAATTTACCTACTGTGGAAAATGTACGGGAATCGCAAGTTCTGCCATATTTTTTTTTTAGTAGGTACTCAATTGCTTTACTTTTTTTATAGTTCAGACTACATTAGGTACATGTTTTGAGGTGTTTTAGGATAATCTTTTTAATGAATGACTACTCGCAATTTAATTTCGAAGCTGTCGTTCTACCCTATTACCGAAAAGTCACCATTTAAAAATACCAAAAACAACATCATGGTGACTTAGCTCGGCGTATGTAATAGTCACGACTCACCTGATTATGGTGTTAAAGATCGTTAACAGTTGGGGAACTCGGACCTAAAAGTAAAAAAACCCACTTTGGGCATACCTATAAAATACGTAAAAGCATAATAGTACATTATGGTACAAGTTTGTCAAGTTGGTGATTACCGCTGAGGCGCCATTGCGAGAGAGCCGAGGTCCGAGGACGGTAATCATCAATACACACGTGTATCATACGACGTTTTTCAACACACTTGTAAAGAAAATAATCATTTTTCGCAATGGCGGGAAAAATTTATTAGTTTTCCTATAATATGCGCGCGCATCTAACAATGGCCATCGACCATAGAATTTAATACATAAAAGAATAAGGTTTCAATTTTTTTTGGTTTGTCGCGGATAGCGTTTCAGTCACGTACAAAATGGGGAATTGAAAGTTTTTACAGAGAAAACAAAAGTTTATATTTGAGTGAAAGTTATACATACAAGTTGAAATTATCTATTTAGGTAAATACGAAGTTGCATAAAATGAGCCAGCAATAGGTATATAATTTATTTGTACTATTGAACACAATCTTTTTTGTATCGAAACTTTTTTAAGAACAAAGCTCCTCAACCAATAAAATTGAAAAAAAAAAAGTCTATAACTCAATTGTGAATAATAGTAATGAAAAAGTCACAGTTTGATTACAGATGTCATTGTGTGCCTAATTGCAGTGAAATTGGAACCACTTTATGAGCAAGTGTGTTCAAAAATTATTTAATTTGAACACTGAAGACTAACAATGAAGAGTTTTAGGGAATTCACCTCAACTCGTATTGGTATTTTAGTTCAGCGTAGTTATAGTGAATGCTTGTGTAAGAGTGTAGGGTGCTGTCACTGAGCACAATAGGAGCGCGCTGCGGTTTTAATTACAAATGATGCAATGTTTATTGCTTTACCGATGACAACATAAAACCTTAAAGGTCTTTGTTGAAGGTGCATATAAAAAGATGAGCTAGGTGCTTATAAATGCTTAAATCACTAGAATAGTTCAATGTGTATAAAATTATAGTTAAATATTTTATTAGGAAAGATAATGTATTGTTTGAACAAAACTTACAAACAAAAATATCCTCAAAAGAGAAACCACGTTGAACAGTGTCCAGAAAAGAAGCTGTATTACCCCTCTGGACAGCTAGAGTGCTGGCTAAAAATCTTTTGACAGTGACACCATGTTTTATAATACAAAATTTTGAAATAATAGCATCGGCAATTACTGTACATTTGACCCCCATTATGCATTCCGTCCCCACAATAAAGTATGCCGAAACTTCATTAGCATTTGCCCGGTCCGGTCCAATTCTCCTCCGTACTGATTTGACTTTTGTACCTACAGATTTCGCAAACTGCGAAAGTTTGTTACGTCCCACATTTGTGTGGTCTCATTGATGGCATACTTTGCACGGTGAACCTAATGGGGTGGAAAATAGTGAAAACTATTCGTTTTAGTTTTGTTTAGTTACAGTAATCCATATCTAAATAATAATACCATCAAAAACAAAACTTGTCAAAAACCCAAGTCTCGCAACTCAGTTCTTCTACCGTAAAAAGTTATGAGATCCATGTATTACCAAGTCCGTTAATTTATTTAGTCCCTACCAAGGGATCTTCTGTCTTAAATTATTACGTAATTAGCTAACCTAACAACATCTTATAGTAAACATATCAATAATAAAAATATTTTATGTTTTAAATAAATAGATTGATTAAATAAATAGAGGTCAGATTAGTTTTCGAAACTATATGGAATTTGGGAGCTCACTACGGAACTACGTTACTTGAATTTACTGATTAGTTCATTTGTGGTCTATTTCTGAAACAGTTGGATGTAATCTCTCAAAATACTGGTAAATAGGTACTGCTTGCTTAGGCATCCATTAACTAACAAAAGACTGGTGAATATTTAAGCGTCGGGTACCTCGTAGCTTTTTTTTTGATACTATCCTGCTTTAAATCTCAAGTTTTGCTCTATACTCATTTTATTTTCCGCATTGACACCCAGAAAACAATAAAACGTTCGAATTAACATATAAACGGGCTTCAGGGGGTTTTCGCCCCAACGCAAAGTTTCGTACGCCCCCTACCAAAATGAAACTCTGTTCCTAACATTATTTAGAGATGAATACAACTCTGCAATAGTCAAACCTTATTCTAAAAGTAATCATAATAATATAGTGCTGATATAGCCATATAAAAATCATAGTATCCAGTGTACAATGTAATAATTAGAATAATATAATTTCTTCTTTATTTTTTTTACGTAAAAACTTAAAAAGAAGACTTTTGCATAGCCTTACCCACTGCACTAAACGAAGCACTAAGAAAATAAATTTTTAAACTGAGCTGTGACACTGGCTTTATAGAGGATCTGCGCGGGCTGCCTCTGAGTAACTCACCCTGTTATAATTTGAATAGAATTGATTTTATTAGTGCATCCTCGCGCGCTCCCATCAAGAAGTAGGTAGCCTCGGACGGAAAAGATTTTACCTCGAAAGATTTCATTGAATTCAGATTACGGATTATACCGATAATTAAAGGAATTAGAAATAAATGTACTTCTTCTTAACCATAACTAAAGGCAGTGATTAATTAATACTTCTTAGAATTTTTTATAAAATAATATTTATTTGCCTTGATTTTTGTGCAACGTACAAGTTGATAAAATTGTGATAAAAAGTTCGACAAAATCAGTCTATCATGACGTGCAAATATTTATAATAATTAAAAATACATTGTGAATACTCGTACATAATTGTTAGAGTGCAATCTTCTTGCAGAGTGCAATCTTCTTGTACAGTTGCATAGACGATTCATAACTGAAAACCGATGACCTCCGCTAACACTTTTACTGTGCAGATGACTGATTGCGTTGTGTATAGAAAATGTCTAGGGAATTTTCCATTGCATAATCCTTATTAATTGTCTTTTATAATCCATTATACCATCCTGTGAACACTGAATAAATTACTTGTGAAAGTTCTACGGGTATCTTCTTCTATAATTTGCATTCTGCTGTGTGAGGTGAACTACCAAAACCACCCCACCTCAAAAGGTTATGGGCCCAGTCCATGTGTGAAGAAATACAACTATTTAGCTAAGTAAAATTCAAATTTTTAAGCTGGAGGTAGTAATTGGATACATTGGAAGTACCGTATGTCTGCGTTATTGCGGGGCATGGACGGGCGTCTGGAAATTGTAGAAGGCAAGACAAAGAAGCCTCAGAAGCCTGCTGCGGCTAGCGGTGATGCTGAAGCTACAAATGAAATGGCCTTGTCGGAATACAATAAACGATTTAACGAATTTATGAAGTTGGAGACTACGGCTCTTCTGTTAATTACAAATAATATAACAGACGAAGAACTGGACACGGTAATTAGGTTCAACAATCCGAAAGACGTCTGGGGTGAACTCCATAGATTGTATGATGGCGTCAATGATGACCGGTTGTTCAACGCCTGTATGGAATTTTTACAACTCCAGATGGATCCCACCGATGATATGGCGACCCACATCTCGAAAGCTAAGAATTTATGGCGTAAATTGAACTAGGAGCAGCGGAAAGGAAAGAATTACCTGAATTTCTATCAATATACAAGATTGTAGACACATTGCCGGAAGAATACTTTTCCTTCAAGTCGAGTTGGATGATGATGTCAAGAAGAGATAGAACTATTGAAAACCTAACTAGCCAGCTATGTACTCATGAACGAGCATTGACGACATCTCCAAAGAAGGCATCTGGAAGTCTGTCAGCAAAGCTCTTGTGATGAAGATCAACAAGAAAGGACCCAAAAAGAAGAATGACGCGCCGCTTTTAAATGTAATTTTTGCGAAGAAGTTGGACAAATCAAAGAAAATCTGTCTTATGAAGGAACGCAATGAGAAACCTTTAGCTAGTACTAATAAGACGCTAGTGTTAGTAAATGCGACAGATTCCAGTCTCGATCGAGATGAGTGGTATGTGCACAACGGGGCTACACACCACGTCACGATGAGAAGCGATCTGTGTCAGGATTTTCAACTTTTTCGGAACCGCACACAGTTTCGTCGTCGTCTAGCAACAATCAGCTGTGGGGGTGTCAAACCGAAAATTTCTGCATGGTCCTCGATGTCCGTGGCCCACTTCTCAGAAGCGTGAGTAGGGTCCTCACCACTAAACCTTTGCGTACTCCCATTTACCATGCTGAAAAAATTGGTAGAGGGATTGATAGCAAAAGGTGGAGATCCGCGTTGTCTCCTCATTTTTCGTTGTGCTTCGCCGTTTAAAGTTTGTAGTTTCAAGTCCGTCTATTACTCTTTTCTATCTTTCACTCCCACCGTCACACTTTTCACTCGCAGACACATCCCGTTCCATTTCATGCATCCTGCTTAAATTACCATTCCTACATTAAGAACGTTATCCCTTTTCTGAAGTTTTTTGTTACTTTTTACAAATTTTATAAATTCTAGAACTTACAAATTCGATTAAGAGTTAATATTCTACACCTTAAACGACGTAAAGATATTATTCTCAAATTGTATGCCCCCAAAACCTCCATATGCCAACGGAATCATCTATATCTTGGCCCCTACATCTATAATAAGATTAACAGAATCCTAAATGTTTATCCACTGACATACCAGTCTTCCAAACTATCTATCTCAAAATGGTTCTCACAACTTAGCTATGAGGAGACTGAGAATCTGCTCATTCCCATCAAATAGTTTTCCCATACAAAATAATACACCTGCATCCCTATCCTCTCTCTCGTACACACACACTCACACACACACACACACCCTTACACCCTCTACATGCACACACACCCCACCCCCCACACTATCACAAATACACACACCCCAACTTACAATTTTCTCTTTATTATTACCTTTTAAGCAAAAACTTTGTTTTTTAAACGACTATTGTTTCCTATAAAACGAACGGAAGTTATCGGTGTCTACAACACAGGGTTTCCTAGTGTAGGCACCGAGGCCCCTATGTACCATTGTGACGTTTTAACTATTCTTAGTTTTAGGTAACATACTTGTACGTTTGTGAATAATAAATTCATTTTCATTTCATTTCAATATTTGTTGTAATTAATAAATAAATGGTTAAATGAAACCTGTGTTTGACAGTAAATTCACACTTGCTGATGTAAGCAGCTTATTTATTAGGTAAGTACTTGTCACATAAATAAAGATTTGTCACAGTGGCGATATGGCGCGACGGCCAACGTTTAATAACTAATAATTAATTAACGGAATCTTTACTTAAGATATTTGAGTTAATTACTTGGAGAATATCTAAAGTTTGTATCTTCACAATAACAAGTAAGTTTTCTAAACGGTTTGTTACAAAATTTTAATTTATGTAACGGTAAAATTATTGACCTTCAACACTCGTGGGACGCTGAACTACCATCTCAACAATAATATATTTGACAAAGTATAACAAAAAGTATTATGCATATTAGCTTTTGCCTGCAGCTTATTATCGATACCTAATATAGGTAGATAAAAAGTATCGTATGGACAACTATTCTGATGTTTTACAAAAATCCGTAACTATTTTTATAAATAAAAGAATAAAAAACAACATACATCGATCCTCACAAACTTTCAAGTTATAATAGGAAATCAAATAAGTATCTAAGTACGTTTCACTAAAAGTAATATTTTCAGTTTTTTTTACTTATTTACTCCCTCTTAGTCACAAAAATAAACATACCTTACAAACTACTTCACGTGTAGACACTGCTGCTTTGTCTCAATATTTAAATAATCTTGACTTTAGCTGCATTCTCAATGAAACGGACCCGAACGCTGCTGCATCAGTTTTTGTCAACCAAATCAGTCGGGCAATCGAATCTAACACTTATATCATAAACATACCAAGGCGTAAAATTATATTAAAACCTTGGATCACTCCGGGGTTACTAAGGTGTATGAAAAATAGGGATAACCTTCATAGAAAATCAAAAAATCATCCAAAAAATGATATTCTAAGACTTACCTACACTAGATATAGAAATTTCTGCAATAATATACTTAAAAGGGTAAAGCAGGAATATGATCGAAATGAGGTTAAAAAAGCAGGTACTAATAATAGGAAATTATGGAATGTTATTAATACGGTAACAAATAGAACTAAGCCCAGAAACACAGCAACTGAACTAATTACTCCAACTCAATCTCTAAATGACATAAACATGTTCTTTGCCAACGTAGGTAAATCCCTAGCAGACATCATTACTGTTGATCAAAACCACTGCCTTTCTGACTTCTACTGTTGTGACGCTTATTCTGGCCAATCAATGGCATTGCTTCCCACTGACAGGGAGGAAATCGAATCCCTCGTAGTGAACCTCAAACGTGATTGTGCAGTGGGTTGGGATAACATATCCTCCAATTTAATAATTGAACACAAAGATATACTAATCCCACCACTTTTACACATATGTAATCTCTCCCTCTCGAGTGGTATCTTCCCCTCAGTTTTTAAGAAGTCTCTGATCATTCCAGTTCTCAAAAGTGGAGATAGGTCTATAGTTAATAACTATAGACCTATATCGGTGCTTCCTTCCTTGTCAAAAATTCTTGAGAGGCTCATGAACGGCAGATTAGTAAACTATTTGGAGTCCATGAACCTACTTTCACCAGCACAGTTTGGTTTTAGGGAAGGCAAATCTACATCAGATGCAGTGCATGAGCTAACAAATTACATTGTCAAAAATTTAGATAAAGGCAACAAGACCATTGCCATCTTTTTGGACTTAAAAAAAGCTTTCGACACCGTCTCTATCCCACTTCTTGTCAAAAATTTGGAAAATCTCGGATTGAGAAATACTGAACTACTACTTTTTCAAGATTACCTCTCAAACCGTACTCAACGTGTTAAAATTGACAATTTACTCAGTGACGATTTACCAGTGGTTTACGGTGTGCCACAAGGGAGCATCTTGGGTCCAACTCTTTTTCTTGTTTATTTAAATAACCTTTGTAAGCTCCCCATACAAAATGGAAGGCTCATTGCGTTCGCTGACGATACTGTTCTCCTTTTCAGTGCGAAAACCTGGCCTGAAGTTTATAGTCATGCACAGTGTGGATTGGATCTGGTTACCCAGTGGCTTCGATGCAACTATCTAACCTTAAATTCTGATAAAACCAAATATATTACTTTTACGATGAAGAACTTGAAACGTATGTCTCTTTCTTCTCTTAACTTAATAGCTCACTCCTGCACACGTTCCAGCTTTAGCTGCAATTGTCCAGTCATAGAAAGAACTGACCATTATAAGTACTTAGGTGTCCAAATAGATCATAGACTAAATTTTCAACATCATATTGATATGGTCAGTAGTAGAATAAGAAAGTTAATATACGTATTCAAAACTCTGCGAAATGTTATTGTTGATTATCAATTGCTTAGAACTATTTACCTTTCATTGTGCCAGTCAGTAATTATCTATTGTATTTCTTCATGGGGAGGAGCACCTAAAACTAGTTTTATTAAGGTGGAAAGAGCTCAAAGAGCAATCCTGAAAGTAATGTCCTTCCTTCCTTTTAGATTCCCAACTTCTGAGCTGTACCGGAATAGCAACGTACTTTCTGTGAGACAGCTCTTCATTCTTTTTACAGTCATAAAACAACACTCCAGTATTCCTTTTGACAGTTCACTTATTGAATCCCGAAGGAAAAACATTTGTCCTACTAATCAGATTCATTCTAGTTTTGCTCAAAGGTTCTTCCTATTCCTGGGCCCCTTCTTATATAATAAAACAAATAACGAATTACATATATATTCAAAAACCAAATTTGATTGTAGAAACAAAATTTCCTCATGGTTAGGATTGAAAAACTATGTTGATACTGAAAACTTTCTTGCTATCAAGTCCTAAACGCCAAGTTGTCAATGTTTTTGACAACTTTCTGTCTAACTCCTCAAGTGAATTTTGCTCACCAAGCCAGTACTGTACTATACTCCTTTCATCACTCTCTCTCACTTACAGGTGTTAGTGGAAGCTGCTTTCATACCAGCTTCCGATCCCAAGGCTTCACCGTAGGGCTAACGAACAAACAAACACACACACACCACACACACGCACACCCTCTCTCACATACTACACCACCACACTCACACACAAGCTATATATATATACACATATATTTCATACGCAATGTAACTATGTAGTTATAATTTAGTACTTAATTGTCGTCTTGGGGTGGGTCCTGGAGACCTGTAACACAGGTCTTGAACCTAGCTCAGGCTCCAGTCTCCCACTACCTTAATAAGGAATGTAACCGAAAGCCTTACATAATTGTGGAGAAATAAATAAATTATTATTATTATTATTATTTATTGTTCAAGCACGTAGCGCGTGGCAACGTAGGTTCTCTATTTTCGTTAATATATTTAATCGCACTGTCACACATGTACCTACGTACCTACCTACGATCTTACCAAAAAGCGATGCTATGTGGTATTATAGCCCAATTACACATCACTGCGCCATAAATAACCAGTCGTAGGGAATAATAGCAATCCTCTACTATAGGAAAAACGTATTTACGTCGGGAGAATGGAAAAGAACGTTTCATCTCGCTAAGGCTCTTTTATCACAAAGGCTTAGATAACGCCGTCGCTGCGTGTCAGCTCCTCTTTACCCATTCGTTCGCGATATGCAGTTGACAAATGGAATATTTCTAAAGACTATTTTTTAATTTCATTTAATTAAGTAATAAACATATTAATGTAGTTGTTGTGATCGTTGGAAATAAGCCCACCTCGAGGCCCGAGGCCCGACCTCGATTCCAAATACCCTAGAATAAGGTGACTTTGGTCAGTTTCAGAATTAAATCGATTATTTTTTCTAAAATATCCCTTAGAAGAAAAAAATATGAAAAATAATAATTAAATATCGGTTTTGTCTGTAGGTACCTAGGTACTGCCCATTTCTTAATAAAAAACATTTTTTCATAATTTTTCGATAAAGAAAATTTTGGTGACTAAAGTTAAACTACGATCGGGTTGGGGGTTACTTTGATACCCCTCTTTTTCTTACATGATTCAAAAGTAAGTAACCCCTTATCAGGATCGTAACGCATAAAAACATTTTGAAATCCGTCCGTAGGTGTAGGATTTACAACGTTTTTTATGACTTTGGGGTGACTGACAAAAAAAATAAAGTAATTTAACGAAATAATTAACTTTATTAGTTAGGTATGAGAAAAAGACGTTTTCCAGTCTTCACTAGTTATAAATATTTAGAAAATCTTATTAAACAATTATAAACTAGTATTGCCTACCCCTCGAGGATATAAGGAGTAAGTTTTTTTTTAAACTTAGCATATGGGTAACAATGATAACAATCAGTTCTCAGCATAAACTTCTAAAATAAATAAAGTAGGAAAGAAAAAACAGTCGGAGATTAATTATCTGGAGAGCAATCAATTACGATTACCATTTACTTTAATTAATTGTAAGTAGTTACTTAGGTATTTAAATTGATCAAAGGAAACCCGAGTACGTTATCAATGACACCTGTTGCAAAATGCGCACCGCAACAGTACATTATGATATAAGTGCGGTAAGTTGAAAATTACAGCCGAGGCGATATTACTAGCTCGAGCCGTAGGCAAGAGTTACAAGTAAGCAGAGGCTGTAATTATCAAAGCGCACGTATGTCATACGACGTTTTATAACACATTTGCAAGGAAATAAAATAAAACTCGGACTTTGGTAAACGAATAAAACAATACAGCGTTAAGAAAAAGCGCGCGGAATAATTTTTACTAGTTTACAAATTAGCGATGCGCGCGCATCAGCATTATTTTTTTGGAAAAAGCACATAAAACAGCCAGTATTACTAATAAAGTAAATTAATATTTTTGTGTTCTTGTTACAGATTAATTGGTTGTAATTTACTGTCAAAATTAATTAAATTAAATAATTATGTACATAAATGTTTCTTTATTATATTTTATCTCCCAAAGTTAATGTTAATCATAAAATGTTGACAACTTTTTTGACATAAAAACTCTGCTAAGATTTTAAAAAGTACCGTTCGTTTTTAGACGGAGCATCTTGATAAACCGTGTGTTTTACATTACATTACCGCACTTGGGCGTAATGAAATACAATACGATATTGAAATTGGTGAAATAAGACAACTTTTACAAGCAAATGTGTTATAATAAAAATAACAGTGTTTTGCAAGATTATGATTTGTAATAAATGTCGGTATTATAGGTAAATAAACATCTGATCCGGTTATTTATATACATTTGATGTATTTGCGGTACTGAAGAGCGCAGTATATAAGTTAGGTATTCAAGCTTTTAAAATTACACAAAACTATTAGGTATTGTTTTTTTTTTCAAACCATCACGAATACATTCACAGCGACTAATCACACGATGAGAGTGACCTTCAGTACCGCCAACCGTCAAAAAAGAATGAAAATATGCTTTCAAAATTCCACCTGAAAAGAACAACCTGAGTTCAAAAACGAAACAAAGTTTTCATAAAAGTCACTCCAGGGTTCAAAGTAACCCCACTCTACGGTACCTACGCTGAAGGAAAACATCTACAGGAGGCCCGCAGGCATAGTTTTTTTCAGTGTTACAATACTTCAGTCCGCGCGGCTATAGGCTCACCACCTGTCATGTTTAGTGGCGGGAAAAATACCCCGGAGAAAACTAGTAACATTTTAGTCATAAAAAATATACTTTGTAACCAAAAATTAAACAGATTAAAATAGAAACAGAAAATAAAAAATAAAATAAACCTTTTAAATCCTAATAACCAATTTCCTAAAATGAATACTTACATTAACCTAGTACAAAGCTATGCATCGGTTTATAAATATTGCGGGTGACAGAAAACCATTTTTCATTTCCGTGTGGTCCCACCAGCCAGCTAAATTGTTGAGAAAGGAAAACTACAACAGTTAATCAGTAAAGGGTCATCCATAAATTACGTCACACGTTAATGGGGGGAGGGGGCAGACAAATTGTGACATTGTGTGACAAGAAGGTCGGAGAGGCCCTAAATTTTGTGATGTAATATTTAAAAAATATAATACTTTGTTATTTTTTTCAAATGTTTGATTTGTTGTTGATTTTATTAAATAATAATATAAATGGAAATAAAACTAATTTCTGAACTGCTGTTTTAATTCAATGTCTAGATGTAAAATTGCAAATCCATTGAAAATTACTTAGATGAAGTTGTAATTTGTGTGAAATAGGTGGTAAACAAGTCCGCGTACTCGCATCTAGGAAACCCTACATTACGCGTGGCACATCACGCACTTTGTTTTTTTTTTCCGTCTGTCAATTAGCAATCTTGAAAATATTGCCTTTCTTTCATACCAAAATGTGACACCTGCATTTGTCACCAATTATTTTGTGTAATACCTCAAAGTATCATTACCCTAACTAAAGAACCATATACATAAGAAATAACAACTCTTTATTTTACTCCAATAATAAATAAGATTAATAAGTGATACAATGACAAAAAACAACAATAGGCAGTCTTGTTGCTTATTCGATAACCCTGCTATAAAAGAAACAATCTAATCTTATATGGTAGTTACGTATTTTGTGTATTTGACCTTGAATTAAACTAGACCTAGACTTTACCTAGACTGGAACCACTTGAAATGTTGTCTATGAAAACCAGTTTACTATGACGACCCAGTTGCTCCAGTTTCGTTCAATACAATTGAAAAGTTACAAAAGGAAACGTTGGTTTTTCGAAACCCATCTCAAACCAAGAATATTCCAGTTCCGGTCGCTGCATTCCTCTGACCGACCAGCCGACCACGGCTTTTGTTTTGATCTTTGTAAAGGTATCGCAGGTATGATATATATATGGATCTGGTGAATGTAATTTAAATAGTAAAATCAAGAAATATTTTACGTTTGTTCCTATTTATTAAAAACTAGCGTTTGCCCAGCGGCGTTGCCCGCGCAGATCCAGTCTGTTCCAGTTCACGTGGGAATTTTTAATTGAATATAATGCACCTAAATACCATACCGAAGTAACTATTCTCTAATCTGTGACCATACTCAAGTCGAAGTAATATGGATTTTTCTTTTAACAAGTTTTTATATTTTCCCGTGCATAAGAGACATTTTCCCGCAGTGAAAAGTACCTGCATGTTGATCCAGCTACTCAGCTATTACCACACCTTTCATAAAAAATCATTTATTAGTAGTTTTTGCGTGATGCGTGCTCAGAGAGACAGATAGACAGACAACAAATTAAAAAAATTGTATTTTTTGTTTGATGTTTCCATTGGCAAAATTATTTTGATAATCAGTCTGTTAATATCAGAGCCTATTCAATACAAATTTCCTTCATTTTTTTTTTCAATTTTAAATCTTTCCTTCATCCAGTTTATTCCCGTGCCCGTTTGAATTTCCAAAAATCTCTTCATAACGGTTGCCTATGTAGTCGGGTCCTATATAATAAGACACGACTACGACGACTTATCGTTTCGGAGTAGTGCGTATTTCTCTTTTTACCCAGTTTTTTTAATTTTCCCGTAGGAAGAAGACATACTCCTGCTGTAAAAAGTACTCTAGATGTTGACCTGGTTACTCAGCTATCTCGCACACCAAATTTCATCAAATCGGTCCAGTAGTTTTTGCGTAATGCGTACACAACCAAACAGACAGACCAAAATGTAAAAAACTATGTTTTGGTATCTACATCGATAACTATATACACTACCGCTACAATTTTCAAAAAATATTTAATGTACAGACACGGCCCTGTTAGAGTTCTAATAGATGTATAGATAATACACTCCCGGACACATCTATCGGGCCACCTAGTGTTTTAAGTTTTGACGGTCCCTAGCTAAAAATAAATTTTAGGTGGAGCAATAAGTTGGTATGCAGTTTTGAAGCTGATTTATTGGTCAACCTTTTGGTATGTTTTTTTTGAAATTTCGAATTCAGAATTGTGAAAAAAAAATTAGAAAATTCGAGTATGTTCATTGTTTTCAACGATGCAAGGAAGGTGAAAACTTTTTTCATTTGCGAAAGTTGGATTTTTTTATTTATGTTTCTGATTATTGGTTCAATAACATGGCTACTGCAAACTTTGAGCTAGTTTTGACCAAAAAATATGGATACTCGGCCTGAAATTGCCGCAAAAGCTGTAGCACTTCTGCAGGCCGGGCATAGCCAAAGAAATGTGAGTGCACAACTGAATTTAAGCCGTACTACTGCCCGAAGAGTTTATTAAAGGTACTTAGAGACTGGCGGCTTCGTTTGTTGTCAAAGAAGACCGCGATCTCGTGTGACAACGTTTTTAGCTAGGGACCGCCAAAGTTAAAACACTAGGTGGCCCGATAGATGTGTCCGGGAGTGTATTTGTGTTCATTTTAATTTTATGTTCCGCAGTCCAAACAATGAAACTTATAGTTTTGTCAATACGAGTTTGTACATATTTTGTCACAGCCATTTTATTTAGACCCTATTGAAAAGTAAAGCCTGAATTTTGCCACATTAAAATCTTACAGAAGGTATTATTAAAATCTGCGGATTTTTAGTATACTTACTTACCTCTTTTTTTACTTTTGTACCTCAAATTGAGTTGGGTTAAGTAGGTATTTTGAAACATTTATATGCGATTTAATTAACATTTTTTTCAACACTAGGTCCCTCCTTTCACTCACCATTTATCTGTAAAGTGTCTTTCTGAATTTATTGCATCTCCTCTCTAACACCAGCCACACCACCATCTCTTAAAACAAGGAGATAGATAATTAGACAATAAATAGTATATTACCGTGTACCAAGGGAAGTAAAATAAGTAATGTCTCAGATCACATGTAATTTTCGAGGCGAAGCCGAGGTCAACAAACATTTGATCTGATGAAGCTTTCTTATTTACTTTCCGAGGTGTGTATACTTTTTTCTGCTCGGCGGAGGCGAAAAGCGGCAACTTCGTTTAGCGCAGCGGGCCGAAAGTTAACGCTTTCCGCCCGGAGGTGAAATTTTTTTTCATTTCTCATATATATCTACTCGGAATAGTAGATTGTTATACAAGGGTCGGAAGGAATCAATTCCCATACGAGGTATTTAGACGCCCGAGCGTAGCGAGGGCGGATATAGTCTGAGTAGGAATTGATAACTTCCACCCGCGTTAAACACTCTACTTTTCATTTCGACTTCAAGGAAAGTAAACAAAAAAAATAACTATTTTACAAAAATTCAAACATGCAAAAACGCAATAACACCTACAAAAAAAACAAAATTGTCAACAATACAACCAAAGAGGTTGAAAGAAAGAGAAACTTTTTCTTTTAAACGTCTTTGAATACTACATCATAGAGTACCTACCTAACCTAAATAACATTACAAAAATAATAAACAAATCCTTCCGCTTTATAATAATATGTACCTACTATTAGCCGAGTAATAGTGTTCTGTGCTTATTAGTGCCGATGAAAAACAAGAATTTAAATTTCGTAACAGCTTACCAAATTATTAATCTTTTTTTTATTTTAAATATGGAAAGCGTACCGCCCCGCGTGCGGACTATTTTCGGTTGTTTATACCTACACCTCACTAGGCCGCACCTTTTTTTCTTATTCTAATTGATGTAAAAAGTTTCGTATCCCTACTAAGTACCCAAAGAGGTTGGAAGAAAGTCATTCTCTTTCCTAGAGAAACTTTTTCTTTAAACGTCTTTGCCAAATGTAGTACTATTTTTTTTTAATTCATTCCCGCCCTAAGGCCGGAAGCAATTACTATGAGTCTTTCCCGACCGAGGGCGGGAATCACAGCCCTGAATCTCTCTGTTGTGGGAATCATCGCTTCCGACCCAGTACTCAGATCAAACATACACTACTTTCCGAGTATGAGATATGAAAAGTAGTTTGTTTGATCTGAGTACCGGGTCGAAAACGATGATACCCACCACAAAGTGATTCCCGCCCTTGGACGAGAAAGACTAGTAATTTTATTGCTTCCGTCCCTAGGACGGGAATGAATTTAAAATAGTAGATTATACACCAAGGGAATAAAGCACTGTTTTATGTCACGGACGCGACATTGAATCCTGAACGTTGCGCTCGGGAGTTATTTCGCTCGGGAATTAAGACTGAGTCCTGAGTTTAGTGAGGGATTTAAGCGCCCAAGACAAAAACAGTTTTATTCCCGAGTTATATACTGTACTTTTCTCACCTTATGCGAGACAATAAAATGCATTTGCATGTTAGTAGATTATTGACAATGCCTATGGCATCTAGTTTAATAGACTCTGGAGTCAAAGTACTTTCTTCACTCGAAATTTTCGATATTCTTTCTGAAATGTTAAAGCTATAAAATGGATACAGCAACTTGTTTCTGCCGGCGTGACCTACTTGATTTAACAAATGAAGATCGTGCGAATCTAGTTGGTCGCGGCTTCGGTTTTCAAAAATCGAGTTGGCCACGACCGTGGACGCAGGCGGGTGTACCACATTTTCATGGGCGTAGCTAGGGGGGGGGGGGCAGGGTGGGCCGGGCCCACCCTCGAAAAATACCCTTCCTCATACATAAAATAACTTCATCCTCAACTACCGAAATCGAAAACCATCTTCAAAAAGCTAAACACAGAAAACTTAAAATAGTTTGAAAACATATTTTTCTAATTTCATGGTCGTGGAGTGGACCTATTTATGTGCATTTGGGTTGAGGGCCTATTTTTCAAAATATTGCGAAATGAAATGACATTTACTTACAAGATTCTTAAATTTCTTAAACGTGAAACAAAAGAGTTATGGTCAAATAACTTGGGCCCTCAATCCTGACGCCTGCATAAAGCGGCATAGACTAATCTCAGAAAGTAGGTACTATCCCAGGGATAATAAATTTAATTTGAGAATTCAGTTAAGATTTTCTTAAATACATTGAGAAATTCCAAAATCTTAAGAATGCGATATAACAGATTTATGGCGGTTTAGCTTGGGCCCTCAATTCGTGAATATCTGTACTGAGGAATCAGCCAAACAAAGGAGTTTATCTAAGGAAAGAGATTAATACGACTTTAATATATTTGAGTTCAATTTCGTTGGTAAATTAGTTAAAACAAATAACGACACAAAAGTCGATTGTAAAAAACTAAATATAATTCGAATTTTCTTAAAACGTCTGAACCGAGGGCCCAATATTTTTGGCAGTATTGACACTACCGCACTTTAGGTTAAGTATTTTAACCAATTTTTAATTAAAATGCAACAAAGCGTCCATTCTTCTAAATACTTTAAGAGAAAATTTATTTACAATGTTTCATATGAGAAAATTCTGTAGGGTAGTTATGATTTTGTTACTTTTTTGATACTACTATTCAGCGTGTACCCCATAGAAGCTATTTCATTAGCGAATAGTTGTTGTCGGAAGCGCTTACGTTTTGTGTGATCCAATAATTAAAAAATAAATAGTGCAGCTTATATTATTATTATTAGTGTTCCTGTTTTGTCATATCAAAGTAAGTACCTGTTTGTCTATTATAGTTAATGTCATGTATTACCAATTTTTTCTATGTTTATGTTGTTGCTAATTCATCACCGGGAATTTATGATTGGTTACTGAGTTTTAATTCAAGAATGCTTTATTATATTTTTATGGTCACCCTACAGAATTTCTCCTATATAAAATTCTAAATCAATTTTTTCTTTAAGTAAGTATGGCATTTAGAAGAATGGACGCTTTGTTGCATTTTAATGAAAATTTGGTTAAAATACTTAACCTAAAGTGCGGAAGTGTAGAAGGCTTCATACAATACTGCCGAAAATGTTGGACACTCAGTTCAGACGTTTTAAAAAAATACGATTTTTATTTGCTTTTTAACAATTAAATTTTGTGTTGTTATTTCTTTTTAACTAATTTACCCACAATATTGAGTGATATTGAACTCAAATATATTAAAATCGTATTAATCTCTTTCCTTAGATAAACTCATGTTTTACTGATTAATCAGTAGGTACAGATATTCACGAATTAAGGGCCAATGCTAAACCGCCATAAATCTGTATTATCGTATTCTTAAGATTTGGGAATTTCTTAATGTATTTAAGAAAATCTTAACTAAATTTTAAATAAAAATTATTATCCCAGGGATAGTACTTTCTAAGATTAGGCTATGCCGCTTTATGAAGGAATCAGGATTGAGGGCTCAAGTTACTTGACTATAACTCTTTTGTTTCACGTTTAAGAAATTTAAGAATCTTTGCTTGAAGTTTTACCAAATTTTTACTAAATGCCCTGTTGTAAGGGTCATTTCGTTTCTCAATAATTTGAAAAATGGTCCCTCATCATATGCACATGATCTATTTATATATTTTTGGTTTCTTTTTTCCTTACTTCAATGTCGATTTGATTCACCTTGTTGTTGGTTATTTAAGAGCGGAGCTCTTGTCAGTGTATACTTAGCTATATTAGCGACTTAAACTACATAATTTTGGCCAGGACACAGATAAAAGAAAAAGAATTAGTATAATAGGATAGGATAACTGAAATCCATACTTGATTCCTACATGCGCGCCGTGGCCTGAAAAATCCCTAGCTACGCCCATGCACATTTTGCTTAACGAAATTAGACTTTATCATCATAGCAATAAGGATTATGAAAAGTGAAAATTACATTATTGACCTAGGGTTATAATGAAATTCCATAAAACATTATAACCCGGCTTAAGCCAATGAATATAATGTCTTGCTTTCGGTGAGGTTTATATGATATATAATCTGGCTTTGTCGAGCATGTGGTGTGAAATAGTAGATTATACAACAAGGGAATAAAGTACTGTTTTATGTCACGGGCGCGACATTGAATCCTGAACGTAACGAAGGACTCCCAGTTTTACTCCTGAGCGCAGCGAGGGAGTTAAAGACTGAGTCTTGAGTTTAGTGAGGGATTTAAGCGCTCAAGACAAAAACAGTTTTATTACCGAGTTATATACTCTACTTTTCTTACCTTATGCGAGACAATAAAATGCAATTGCATGGTAGTAGATTATTGAATGATTATTGACAATGCCTATGGCATCTAGTTTAATAGACTCTGGAGTCAAAGTACTTTCATCACTCGACATTTTCGATATTATTTTTGAAATGTTAAAGCTATAAAATGGATACAGCAATTTGTTTCTGCCGGCGTGACCTACTTGATTTAACAAATGAAGATCGTGCGAATCTAGTTGGTCGCGGCTTCGGTTTTCGAAAATCGAGTTGGCCACGACCGTGGACGCAGGCGGGTGCACCACATTTTGCTTAACGAAATTAGACTTTATCGTCATAGCAATAAGGATTATGAAAAGCGAAAATTACATTATTTACCTAGGGTTATAATGAAATTCCATACAACATTATAACCCGGCGCAAGCCAAGGGATATAATGTCTTGCTTTCGGTGACGTTTATCTACTATATAAAAATAAGTCCGGTTTTCCTTCCTGGAGTGCGATTTTTGAATCTCACTGGTGATATCTAAATCACCGGTGACTAAAATTATCACCGATGACTTTTATGTCACCATTTTCCAAAAGCCGTATTTTTGAAAGTCACACGCTGTTTTCAATAAATCGTCGCAATCACAAAATACCACAATCGAGCTCCGTTGCTAATTCTTCCGAAAAACATACTTTGGCACTTTTGGCAGATGGCACTACGTCAACTGTCAAAAACAATCGCATGGTGATTTCAATTACGAGTGGGTGGGGGCACTCGTAAATCGATATCATAGGTATGACAAATGTAAGTCACCGATGAGTTTCAAAAATACGAACTTGCGGAAATCACTCACATCGGTGAGAATTAGTCACTAGTTGAGATTCAAAAATCGACCCCCTGACGCTATAACTCCAGAACGCACGAACCGATTTCCACGGTTTTGCATTCGTTGGAAAGGTCTCGGGCTCCGTGAGGTTTATAGCAAAGAAAATTCAGGAAAATCTTATAAGCATTGCACCCGTGCGAAGCCGGGGCAGGTCGCTAGTATGATATATAATCCGGCTTTGTCGAGCACGTGGTGTGAAAAGACTATTTACCTCTCAGACCATGAATCACAGACACTATAGATTTTTATTTGTGTCTCGGTTCCAAGGAACCGGCGGTTCTTAACTGATTAATAAGTACTCATGTGGAGGCTGTAAGCTGTTCCGAAATTCAGTACATGTGTTTGTCATCTATTTACACTAATATTATAAATAGGAATGTTTGCAGGTTTGCATTTCTGCATTTCTGCATTTTTTCATTTTTGCATTTCGGCGTTCCTGCGGTCTTGCGTTCTTGCATTTTTTGCAAGTTTTCAATTCCTACTCGGGCTATAGGAAAGTAATGCGTGGCCATACATAAGTATATATACGTACCTACGCTTCAACTTGAGAAGTACCTAATAAAGATGTTTAAACGACGAAAAAAGAGGAGGCTGTTTTTTTGTCTTTTAAAAATCTGTACCTTATTACTCGTCAGGCCGACAACTGTGTGAACGAACACAAATCGTTCCGATCTTCGACTAAGCACTGATGATAAAGTTGGTTTATGTAATCATAGTATTTTAACATCCTGTGTTGTTACGTAATACGGCATTGGCATCGCGACTCTCGCCTGGAAGCCGAACGGCAATAACGCTATAATCTGCTCCGATCTCGGTGGGAAACATCCGGAGGAGGGGGAGGGCCCTTTACATTTATTTTAACCACTGCCTGCCCCCGTCAAATTCTAGCAGCGTATTTTGCCTTCCTGTCTTCAAGTGTGCCTATAGTCTAGTGTTGCTAAAACGGCTTTTTAATTAGGTATGAGTAGGTAGGTACAGTCAAGAGCAAGTCAAGCTTTACACTACCAGTTTAAGCTGAGCTCTGATTTATACTGCGCTCCATAGATTACAGGGGCGGTTCAAAGTCCAATGTGTCAAGCTCTACGTGCTCTTGACTGTACACGATCCATGCCCTACTTTGTGTAGGTATCTCTAATTATCTAAGTAATAGATGTTTATTATAAAGTAAGTAGAATAAGGAATGAGTAGGTACTGCAAACATAATAATATACATACCTATGTGAATAAAAGCAAACTCATAACTAGCCATAAAGGTATTCTTTATGGCAAGTTATGTGATACTCGTAAGAGTTCTCCCCTAGCAGTATACTTAAATATGAGGTCGCTTGTGGTTGAAGGTGATATTATTTTCCGTGCGCTACTGGGTATCAAATATTTTTATCTGTAGGAAAAACTGCTTCAGCGATTTTGCTCAGCGAATGAATTGGAAGTAATTATTATCTACTTAATTACATTACTAACTACGCTACAATTTTATTAAGGATTATCTTAACAAAATACTGCTGTGCTGTAGATATTCTAAAGGAGCTGTCTGCGTATTTGTTAAAATATATATACCTACTTACATAGACTTGCGCATATGCTAGGCGAATAAACTCCGATTTTGCAATGAAAAAGTAATAATGAGATAATTTTCCATCGTTTCAGATATACGTTGGTGAAACGTTGCGAAATTGTAGTGTTATCCTAGAGTGTGATGGGGTATCAGCACATTATCTACTGGACGATATATAATAAGTCCCTTTACTGAGAGGTAATAAAATAAGCTAGATATTTATATAAGTAAAGAAAATTTTGTATTTACTGTCATCAAAATATGTAAAGCTTGGAATTTTTTTATGCTAAAAATGTTACATTACCTTATATGAAATTGAATTAGAAAATTAAAGTAATATTTAATCGCGTATATGTCAAGAAATGCACTATAATATGTATACTTATTCCTTGCTTGCTAAAATTACTTGTCGTTTATTCAATAAATTGTGCTGGACAACTCCTTGGCTGGTATAAACAGGTGACAGCAAAAATTCAGACGGAAAGCCAATTCATTAGAATAAAATATAATCATAAATTGGTACAATCGAGCGAAAGACGTACTTAACAGTTTTTAATATTCACTGGTTAGTTGGTTACCCTTTAGAAAAGCGATAGACTTCAAATTTGAACCAAAAATCTCTAATACTAAAAAAAAAGTTTTTTTTTTTATAATTCTCGAACTTGTTACTCTAGACACAAAACCGGACAAATGCGAGTCGGACTCGCCCACCGAGGGTTCCGTACAAATTTGTAGGTACGTTATTTTATTATACTCTAAGATTGATTACGTTGTACCTACTCTAAGTAAAGAATATATAATTTTTTACGATTTAATTACTCGTACAATGTATTGTATACAAATTTTCCCTGTATTTGTAGTATAAGCTGACGATATTGCTTGTTTTAAATTTCATAGTTCTAAATTAACGGACAGTAACCTACCCTATAAATTTTGATTCCCTTGAGAGTGTTGAACTACTTATACGTTTTTTTGCGGCATGAACAGCCGTATTTTTTTTTACGTTTACTTAGAAGTTTGATTTTTATAGCTTTATTGAGTATATCAGATACCATTTGGTGGCTTAAAAATTCTGATAGTTACGTGACCATTAGCCTAACACCATTTACCAATCCGCATGTGTTAGGAAAAACCCTCAGCAGTGGGCTACAGGTTGATGATGATGATTGAGTTTATACCCGTAAAGGTATCTAGTTGGAATTAAAACCATAGGGTTTTAATTGGTAGAGCTATCTAGTTGAAATTAAAACCATATGCAGTCTAATTCACCGGAAAGTACCCTATTAATTTTAATTCCCTTGAGAGTATCGAAATATAGGTAAGTTAATATACGTACATAAACGACCGTATCTATAATAATAATAATAATAAGAACTGAATAAAATTAATGATTTTTATGCACCATGATATGCACTTAGCCTCGGCCCGTCTATATCATTATACCAGTATGCCAATACTGAGCTTTAGGAAAGAAGAAAATAATAATAATAATACACTTAATAAATTGTGGGGCACAATTTACACACGGTTATTTAGTCCCAAACTAGGCAGGGCCTGTACTATGGGCACTAAACAACTGATAAACATACTTAAATAAATATTAAACGACCAGACACGAAGCTAACAGACATGTTCATGCACACAAATGTTGGCCCCGAACGGGGATCGAACCCGCGACCTCTGACTCAGAAGGCTCGCTCTCACTCGAAATGGAACCGAATTTTGTTAAAAAATTGTACAGGAATAACAATAGTGTATGCACAAAGGAAATATTAAAACAAAATGGCCAACCACTGCATCACGTGGCATCTGGTGACACGTACCCTTTCATGTACCTAACAAAATTCTGAATTTATTTTGCCAATTAATAAATATAAAAACTAACAAAAGCTACTTTGACAAAAAGAATCAAAAAAGATTACCTACATATCTAACCCATTTTTTGACGCCTAATTTTATTATGATAAACTAGATGTCGCGCGGTGCGCGAGGCCGCAAGCGGCCACGCGTGTCTCTGTGGGGTCGTATTTTGACAGAAAAATAAAGTCTTATTTTGGGCAGCCATTTTGTTTTAGCCATTTTCGATAATTTTCTATGTGAATATAGTAAATTTTTAGTATAAGTCGAAAAATAATAAAATTTAGTAAAATATTTCTTTTCATGGCAATACTGCTTACTGAGACCCACAATCGCTTCATACAACCCAACTTTCCAAAGTGTTGCCAACTTGCCTAAAATACCGATAGAAATTATAAAAACCAATTTTTTTCAGTAAAGAGAGAATACCGGAGCGGCCATCTTGTTTTTCCAGTTTTTCGGATTTTTCTGGTAAACTACAGGATATGCTCTATGCAATGACACCAATCACGTCTCTATAGCATATTGGCATCTGGGAGATCAATTCGGGTCTTTTGAGGTCTACCCTAAAAATTCAATCGGGCATAACTTTCAGTGTTGCCAGGTGAAATTCAAAAAACCTACAGAAGGTCATAGGGAGAGATAAAATGTACCGTTGACTGTTATTGCAAAGACTTTTTGCATTAAAAGTAAAAAAATACCCCAAATTTTGGGAAAATTGTTGAACATGGCAACACTCCTCCAACTCGCTCAGGTGTCGCCATCTTGCTGAAAATCGACATTCAAAATTTGGTTTAATTCATCTTTTTCTTTGGAAGCCAATCACAGGGCGGCCATGTTGGATTTTCAGTTTATCGGATTTTTCTGGTAAACTACGGGATGTGCCTTAAAAGATGACGTGCCACTTGTAACTGTACGATGTCGGCAACCATGCGTCTAATTCGGGTCAAGTAGGGTCTAAAACCACTCAAATTTTGAAACACTATTACGCGGCCGCATTTAGTTTTTTTAAATTTTTGAATAATATTTGTAAATCATTTTAAAAGTTTAACTGATCCTGAAAATTTGAACCGAATCGGCCGGAAAACAAAAGAGATACGATAGGCAAGCTTAGCCGCCATTTTGTTTTTTTGAGAAAGCGGAATTTTCCCGGGGTCACCCCGCCATTTTGCACATTTTTCTCATATATGACTTGTTAAGCGGCCACGCGTGTCTCTGTGGGGTCGTATTTTGTCAGAAAAATAAAGTCAAATTTTGGGCGCCCATCTTGTTTTAGCCATTTTTGATAATTTTCTATTTGAATTTTGTCTTTTTTTAGTATAAGTCGAAAAAAATTAAAATTTTGTGAAATATTACTTTTCATGGCAAAACTCTTTACTGAGACCCACAATCGCTCCATACAAGCCAACTTCCCAAAGTGTTGCCAACATGCTGAAAAATGCCGAAGAAAATTATAAAAATCTTAATTTTTTAGTTAAGAGAAAATACCGGATCGGCCATCTTATTTTTTCAGTTTTTCGGATTTTTTAGTAAACTACAGGATATGCCCTACGCAATGACTCCAATCACGTCTCTATAGCATATTGGCATCTGGGAGATCAATTCGGGTCTTTTGAGGTCTACCCTAAAAATTCAATCGGCCATAACTTTCAGTGTTGCCAGGGGAAGTTCAAAAACCTAAAAAAGGTCATAGGGAGAGATAAAATGTACCGTTAACTGTCACTTGTTTTTGCGAAATGGTAAAATTTAGAGTTTTGACATTTTGCGTTAAAAGTAAAAAAATAACCCCAAATTTTGGAAAAATTGTTAAACATGGCAACACTCCGTAATGAGACCTCCAACCTTGCTATACAGACGAACTCGCTCAGGTGTCGCCATCTTGCCGAAAATCGACAGTCAAAATCTGGTAAAATCCATCCTTTTCTTTAAGAGCCAATCACAGGGCGGCCATCTTTGATTTTCAGTTTTTCGGATTTTTCTGGTAAACTACAGGATATGCCTAAAAAGATGACGTGCCATTTGTAACTGCACAATGTCGGCAACCATGCGACTAATTCGGGTCAAGTGAGGTCTACAATAGCCTAAACTTTGAAACATTACTACGCGGCCGCCATTTTGTTTTTGTAAATTTTTTAATAATGTTTGTAAATCATCTAAGAAACTTTACAGATGCCAAAAATTTTAACCAAATCGGCCGGAAAACAAAAGAGATACGATAGGCAAGCCTGGCCGCCATTTTTTTTTTTTTATAGTCGGAATTTTATCTACGTCACCCCGCCATCTTGAACACTTTTCTCATATATGACTTTCCTCCAAAACTACTCCTTCTGGGAGAACAATTATGTCAATCAGTGAGTGAGTCAGTGAGTGAGTGAGTGGTAGTCGAGCTTTGTATATTATTTTATTATGATAAATAATCTGAATATTTAAATAATAAAAGTTAGGTAAAAAGTTATTTTAAAGCTTTGACGCTTAATAAAAATTTTGATGCATATTTAAAATTTTAATGCAGAAAAAACGTAAGTAGTTGAAATAGCTTATAATATATTATGTATCTGTTTATAGCATATACAAAAACTTAATTTCCGTCCGTGCGGATCCGGTTAATTCATGTTCCCGAATTAGTAACAGTTATTCGTATAGTTACCTAAATACCATATTTCAAGTAAGTATCTACGTGTTATCGTTTCGGAGTGGGATATATTTATATTTACCAGTTTTTCAATTTTCCCGTGAAATGAGATATTTTTCGGCGGTAAAAAGTACCCTAGATGTTGACCCGGATACTCAGCTATCACCACACGAAATTTCATCAAAATCACGACACGGTCCCGTCCCGTTAAAGATTTCAGATAATATGTATAGATAAGAATTACAGAAATTGAAACTTGGCAACAATCCCGTGCATACTGCGTTCAGTTATCTCCAATTGACCTTCGCTAAACGACTATCGCAATATATATATATGTATATATATGTATATATTGCGATACTTCTTATATATATATAAGAAGTAGTACGTTACGTAATAGGTAATAGACGCCCCCCTTACCAATATCTTCTCTATACTTAGGTACCTGGTACATATAATAAAACTGTAACGTAAAGAAACTGTAACTGAAATTTATTATTATATTATTATTAGTATGGAGTTGAAATGTTTGTCTATCTCTCTGGTTGTGCACGCATCTTGCACAATCACTATTTACAGCGGGAGAATGTCTCATTCCCAAGGGAAAATTAAAAAAAACTGGGTAAAAACAGAAATACGTACCTACCTAAACTTCAAATATGGCATGTAGGTAGGTGTCTTATAATATATCGTAGGCAACTGCTATTAAGGGACTTGCGGAAATTCCCACGGCAACGGGAATAAACTGGATCCGAGCAGGCAACGCCGCTGGGCACCCGCTAGTACTGCATCCTACTAATATTATAAATGCGAAAGTTTTTATGGATGGATGGATGGATAAGAGTGAATAATTACTATGGTGAACGAACAAGAAAATATGTAATCCCAAAATTGTGTAATAAATGTAGTATACTACTCGTATTAGACAAACACAAAATTACATGTAAATATACGCTAAAAAGAAAACTCATAGAAGTTTTTGCAGAAGCTTGAGAGTATGATTGTTCTTTGTTGTGTAATGAACCTTTATTGTATTGCAGTAGTTAGTAGTATCCGAATTACCTAAACCTAAGTCTTATATCTAGATATTAAGCAAAAAATATTTGTAAAGAGCGCAACGCCTAGAAACTGCTCCTGCAGTTTGGCGATTTTAATTTTCTGTTAATGTAGAAAAGAAATATGTATGGATGGTGGTTCCTCTTTAACGCAAAAACTACTGAACGGATTTTAATGAAACTTTTATATAGCTTATACATTAGAATAACACATAGGCTACATTTTATCCCCGTATTCCCACGGGAACGGGATCTACGCGGGTGAAACCGCGGGGCGCTGCTAGTACCTAATATTTTATTGAGGAGTCTGTTCAATTCACACGAACAATGTATATTATACTAAAGATTTTCTGTTGGTTTCTTTCACTATAGGATTTTAGGTGAAATTCGACGTTATATAAATAATACTTATCTACTCCTCTTAATAATGAATACTTACATTACCTATCTACCTACTGTTTTATTAAGAATAATATTTAGAAATAATGCCATATAGATCCTTACGAACACTTGATTTATCACTATCTTATAAATGGCTTGTTTTCGCCAAAGATACGCCAAAATAAGTATTTCGTTTACGTCACTTCCCTGAATGCTGTCCGCGGCCCCGCCAGGAGTAGGAAAACAGCTATAATTTATACTGAGTGAGACCGAGATAGCGAATATGTAGAATGAACAAAGAGAGGGAATAATCAAAGGAACTTATTACTGACGCAAATGTATAAATAAATATCGTATAGCCACAAACGCCACCGTTTTGCAGCATTGCTTGCAAAAAACTTTACTACTTATTCAGGTTTTAAGTACGATGAGTTATTTTTTCGTAATATAAATAGTAACGATTTCATACTCGTATGTAGGAATATCAGTTTGTAAGTTTTGTCACACTCACAGAAAATCTGTTTGCAGGTGGAGATGGGTGACCAGGAGTGAAATAATATGTAAGACAACACCGCACTTTGGAAGCAGTAGACGATAGAAACACTTGGTGTGAGTGCAACCGGTGTCCGACTTGAGCAAAAATGGGCAAGAAGAACTCAAAACTAAAGCAAGACACGATCGATCGTCTCACGAGCGCCACTTACTGTAAGTATCACTAGATGTAGAACAATCACTACTGACATGCAGGTGATCATACACGGTGTAAATGCGGTGGGACAAAGATTTTCTCATACCATCTGCTGAGACGGAAAATTAAAATGCATTACTAACAACAACAATTACAAAAAAGTAAAAAAAAAGGAACTGTAATATGTAAAGAAAAAGTTTTTTTTCACGCATCAACAACTTTTTGTTTTATTTATTAGCTCTAAAACTAAATGTGATATTTAACTGTGTGAATGAATTTACTTAACAAAAATTGAATTTTCGGAAATCTTTGATACTCTATCAATTTACTCCTCTATAATTTGTCTTTCCATTCGTCTGCTTGTCAGTCTTTCACAGCAAGACGTGTATTTCAATTGGTATAGGTAGGTATGTTATGAGATCATCAACGTTGTTTCGATTTGCGTAGGTAGGTATATCAAGCCTCAAACGGATCAGAAAATGTTGTAACATTTCAAATGGTTTTTGAAGTACCTAGGTATAACAAATATTTTTCACATGTGCCTCCATGATAAATGCAATAAATGAAAGTCAAAGCCAACGTTCAAAGACATTTCCGCACACTAAATTCACGTACAAGCCTCATACCAAATGGAATCCGCTCGGTACCTAAGTCATTATCTTTGCGTGAACGGAATTCTGTTTCGCCTTTTCCAAATGCCGTCATGAGGGCTTCTACACGAATGTGATGACAGTCTTCAGATAGTACACGGTGCTGCGTTTAAGGCAGCGATACACTGGCACTCACGATACAATTTCAATCCCAATCTGCAGCACCAAACTGTTGCGAGACTTCAGATGGCATCGTGAGTAGGTGTGTTGCTTGCAACACACAGCAGTCTGCTGTACATAGTCGGCAGCTACAATAGATTGCATACCGTTTATTATTTTAATTAACAGACGTACGACTGACCGTATTGTTACTATTTTTACATACCTATAAGTGAATCTAATAGCTAAACCTATATTTTACTCCAAAAAACACATGAAAATGCTAAAGGAAAGCCATTAATTTCTATTTTTATAGTAAACAAATTTTCTTTCACAATTGTGTTCAAATTATGCCTCTTAATGGAAAAATGGCTCGTAAAGCGTAAATGTCACGATTGCGTCGGGTGTGCGTGCTTTCGAGCCATGAACTGCCACGCCTCTCCTCGCGCCTTGTGCTTTGAATTGAGCGTCTTTACGTTAGTTTTTATTACCTACCCTAATATCATACGTATATACCTATACAATAGTTCACCATGTATTTGACTTGCAAACAAATAAATATTAAAAATCTCTTATCATTGTCCATGGTTGAACACCTCCGAAACGGCTTGACAGTTATTTTTTTGTTAGGTATGAGAATAGGTCGTAAAGTATTTTCACTATCCTGCCCCACCCCCCATTTATATGGCAGAACAAAGTTTGCCGGGTCTGCTAGTATTATATAAAAAAATAAAAGTGAAATATTGGAAAATAAAACCTAAAACATTTTTTTATCATTTCATCAATCAACTCCACCTTATGTCTATCATGCCTGTTCCCAATGGGATCTTCCTAATAGGAACAGGCACATGTTACTCCCAAAAAAAATATCTTTCCATCGGCAAAATATTTTTTAAAATTTGTCAAACACACAACTCAAATCTTTCCTCCATCCAGTTTATTCCCGTTTCCGTAGGAGTTTCCTTAAATCCCTTCATAGCTGTTGCCTACGACATACGGTAAGACACCATATTTCAAGTTTCTAGGTGTTATAGTTTTAGTGCCGGACGTCTCTTTTTAACCAGTTTTTGTTTATATTTTCCCGTGAAAATTAGAGATTTTTTTCGCAATTAAAAGTACCCTAGATGTTGACCTGGCTGCTCAGCTATCACCACACCAAATTTAATCACAATCCGTCCAGTAGTTTTTGCGTGATGCCTGCACAGACAGACAGACAGGCAGATTTTTTTCAAAAATGGGTGTTTTGATATCTACCTCGATAACTATCTACTCTACCACAGATTTTTTTTTTCACTGAATGTTTTTGCATTGCACCAAGCTTTTATGTAAGTTCAAACTTTTTTGAATAAAATCGGATTGAGTTTTCAAACACGTGTGAAAGTAAAATGTAATTTAAATCAAAAGCACTGTACCTACCTATAGAGTAGGTATTCATTTCAACTTCGAAGCAAATCACCCCCAAAATAACCTTCTACCCCTCTTCAACCCCGTTAGGGGATGAATTTCAATAAAATACGAAAATCTTACATCCAACTCTTTAAGAATGTTTACGCAAAATTTGAAGTAGGTACGAAGTGTGTAGTAGTAATTTGAAGTAGATCGGACCAAGAAATCACGTTGTCCCAAACAAACTTTGCTTTTTTCACCCCCTTAGGAGTAGAATTTCGGAAAATCCTTTCTTATCGGATGCCTACGTCATACAAAGAACACACCCTCCAAGTTTCAGGTCTCTACAATCAGCGGTTTAGTCAGTCATTCAGGAAAAAGCATTTTATATGTTTATAAGATAAGACATTTCAACCATGGCAAGCTAGCCTATTATTGTAACTAATCGATTGAGTAATTATGACATTTTAGAAGAGATGCATAGTTCCGAACATTAATGACTAATTGCAACTTTATTACCTACCCCATAAATAACGAAATTAAGTCAACAGTGACCTGATCTCAGTTCCGTAGTAATTGCGGAGTGTTCCCGAATAAGTGGCGAACTTAGCTTTATGGGGAAGTTAAGTGACGAAGTTTGCCAGCCGGCGGCGCCACTCGGACTACTGCGTCGTGGGACTTGGGAGCAACACCCTTCGTGTACCCTCTTTTATAGATAACGTCTATAAATGTACCAAATAAAAAAACCTAAGAATGCGTTAATATTATGCCTACTATATGTATTTCAAATGCGAAAGTAACTCGACCAAATCGGTAGACCGATCTTGATTAAATTTTGCAGGACGGGAGTATATATCAGTCGTTGGTAGCAGCTTGTACCATCTAAAAAACGGCCAAGTGCGAGAAGCGCACGCGCACGAAGGGTTCCGTACCATTATCTATAAAAACGGCAAAAAAAATCACGTTTGTTGTATGGTAGCCCCCTTAAATATTTATTTTATTCTTTTTTTTTATAGTATTTGTTGTTATATCGGCAACAGAAATAATAATTATAAATTGTGAGACACAATTCAAAAACAGTTAGGTATTTAGTCCCAAATTAGGCAGGGCCTGTACTATGGGTACTAAACAACCGATAAACATACTAAACGACCATACACGAAGCCAACAGACATTTTTATGCACATTGGCTCCGAGCATGGATCGAACCCGCGACTTGCGACTCAGAAGGCAGGGTCACTAGCAACTGAGTGAACAGGTCCGTCAAAATACATCATCTGTGAAAATTTCAACTGTGTAACTATCACGGTGCATGAGATACAGACGCCTGGTGACAGACGAACAGATGAAAGGACGGACAGCGAAGTCTTAGTAGGTAATAGGGTCTCGTTTTACCCTTTGGGTGCGGTACAACACCTAAAAAGCAACTTTAATATCCAATCGGTTTTAAGGAACTAAAACATTATTGTTTTTCTAACTCCCCTGAACTCGATGCGGTACTTATAGTCCATGAATAATTAATTGCAGCAAAGTTCTAATAAAGATCCATGTAAAAAATTAAAAATAGGTACTCGTAAACCCTAAAGTAGGTGGACATCTGGGTGTTAAGGATGGGAATAGCCGACATCTAGGTTCGTAGAAGTGGTCTTTGACACGCAACAACTTTGCTTGCCGCCCTCCCCTGCCGGCAAAGCGACGTAAATGGCACTTATACATACATCAGAATAACATATAGCCACTCGCGCGTCATAGCAAGTATACTTTCCAAACTACCTCTCTACCATTTATTGCACGGATCATGACTCGATCATGTAATAGAATTATAAACACCCCCATTCAAGACGTAGTCTATTAAATTTCCTAACCATAGATACCAAATACTCGTGTACGAGGTTTTGACCAGGGATGTTACGGAGCTTCGACTTCGGTTCCGATATGTCGGAACTTTCGATTGATCTTACACCTCCGGTTCCGACTTCGGTTCCGATACTTTTAAATCGGAGGTAATCGGAGGGCGCTCGGCGGCTCCAGTCAACGTGTACAAACAGGTTTACGCATCTCGCCCGGGGAACACGCATTCTGTCATCGATTAATATTTCACTTGTTACGCCATACATAAAATATGGTTTGTTTTGTTTTGTGCGGCGTGTCAATTAATTATTTTCCTCCAAAATCAAGTGTTATTAAGACATATCTTTCTTAGACACCATCTCCGACTCCGCCTATCACTCCGACTCCGACTCCGACTCCGAAAAACCAAATATAAAAACTCCGACTCTAACTTCGGTTCCGATAAAACCACCTCTGTAACATCCCTAGTTTTGACAAAGCGAAAGTAAAAAAGATAAAACGTTGATTTTGTCAATTTTAGTGCAACGGAGCTGGAAAATATATTATCTTAAGTATGTACTCTAATTAGATTATTCCGTGGTATAATTGTCACATACCGACGTATTTGCGAAGATTCAAGCTTTTGAATGATGTATATATTTGTAAACATATACATTAAAAAGTGTGGATTCAGGGACAAACGATATCGCTTACCGGATATTTTTATCGGTTTTTTGTCACGCGGTGCTGTTTTTATTTTTATTTTAATGATAACAGTGCAATAATAAATTTTAGCTAATAAAATAATTTTATCTAAAGCAGTCAGTTTTTTGTACTCTCTGTGAAGGAATTTTTTTTCTGTAAATGTTAAATTGTGAGTTTGTATGTTGACATTAACCCCTGGAACATTTTTTTCCGATTTAATGACTAATACAGCGAGAAAGTCTACGATAGTATAGTATGTTTTAAAAATGTAGATATATTTAGTTGGTAAATTTAAATTACTACAAAAGTTTAAATACTTTCATTAGTTGATATCCAACGCCATAAGTTTTTTATTCGATTGGCACGTTAGTATACGTATAACTTTTGTAATGTAATAATTAAAAATAAAAATGATATTAGTTTAAAAGCGAAGTTAAGACTTCCTTATTGCTCGCTCTGTGGAACTGATTCACTGACGTGACATGACGACACCTTTTAAATTTGAACACATAGAATCTTGACATTTTTCGGATAGGTTCCTTATACCATATATTCTAAGCATCTTCTAAGAAAGGTATTAAGGAAATTCCCATGGGAATGAGAAATAAATGGATCCCGCGCCAGCAATGCCGCCGGGTGCTTAGTAGTCAAGTAGGTATTAGATAAGATTAAGCGTATTGTGTCGAGCAAAAAGTAACGCCCATAGATCAGAAGTGACTTGGTAAATACGGGGTCTGTTGGGTCAGGTGGTAGTGACCATGCCTTCTAAGTCAGATGTCAGGGGTACGATTCCCGTTTGGGTCAAACATTTTTGTGCATAAACATGTCTGTTGGCTTTGTGTCCGGTTAAGTTTTTATGTTTATCAGCTGTCTACTACCTATAGTACAGGGTCTCCCTAGTTTGGGACTACCTACACAACCACGTGTGATTTGTGTTCCACAATTTATTTGTTCAATGGACGAAAAGCACACGTAATCACAGTTAAGGTTGACACGCTAGTTGGAGTTCCTGCTCCTAGAAACACTCTATGCTGTAATTGTTTACATTCCAACTACACATTTTTTTAGGTTAGCTGAAATAGCAGCAAGTGCTGCTCTTATATTATCTCTTTTGTCTTCACAGGAGATACCTTCTACTAAATCACATAGAAGTGTTAACCCTCTCAACTTTATATTATTACTAGCGGTTCGGCACGGTTTCACCCGCGTAATTCCCTTTTACGTGGGAATACGGGAATAAATAAAATAGCCTATGTTACTCAGGGATATTTTTAAAATCGGTCCAATAGTTTTTGAGTGTATTCTTAACAAACGTACAAAAATACAAATCTTTCCTCTTTATAATATTAGTATAGATTGCGGCCCACCATACTCCGCAAGTTTAAATTATCCACCCAAAGACTGGAGGTAGGTAGGATTAGAATTAATTCTACGTATAAACTTTATAAAAAAATCACTATATTTCATAGAAGTGTTGTGACGTGATATAAATTTCGTAACTTGATTTATTTTCCAAACCAGCATAATAATAATAGTACAGTTTATTTGTATACAGAACTTAACCAATTTACAGGTAATTTAAGCTATTGACAAATGCGAGGGTAGTGTGTGTGACATACCTAACAACACCATTACAAATTGGCCGTTACAGTTTTCATTAAGTTAGGTCGTGTTTGGAAAAGTACCTAATTACTATAAGGAATGAACAATCTATGGACAGTGTTTTGCATTGGGAAACAATGAGACTGGGAAGTTTTGGTACTGTGACAATATCAATACAGTCACAACACAAGTCAAATGTATGCAGAGCTAGACAGAAAACTGTCTTTTGCTTGGGATATCATGTGCTGTTTTGACCTTACGTGGAATGCTCATTCACTCCAAAGGCCCCTCCCCTTTCCTCAGCCACGGCGGGCGCATTGATTTTTATTTATGCCAGCTTACGTACTCGTATATTGTATAGAGCGCCACGAAGTCTGCTGCATGGTACAAATAACACAAATAACAATGGCAAAAGTCCATGTGTTTTGGGTACCCCACTTACACCTGCCCACGGAAGACGAAACCGTATAAAATCGATAGTTCTTGGACAGACTAAGATAATATGTAATCATACCACATTTTTATAAGTTGGGATTTAAAAGTTATTCGTTACCTAGTGTATTTTGTATAGGTTATTATGAGATTTTAGGTACCAAGGACGTGTAAAGAAAAAGTTTCTCTAGGAAAGAAAATGATTTTCTACCAACCTTTTTGTTAGAAAATAGCACTGCCTACCACATGCCATATAAGTTACTCTATGCCACATAATGGCAGTAAATGATGGCTTGGGCAAAAAATATCGATACCTATATTAAAATATCGATATTTTTCCAAATACATAATTAGCATATTACATTTATCGTCGATATTTTTAATAGCGATATATCGACATTTATTTTACAGTATCGAATTCGTATCAATTTTAATATATTTTTAACGCAATTCTGGTTTCGTGTTTCATTTCATGTTAGGTGACTCAAGCACTTATAAAAAAATACTATTTTCATCGTCCTTTTTTACGAATTTGAGAATATGTATAAATAATAATGTAAAAACTGACGATATATCGATATGTTTCACTCGATTTTTATCAATAGTATTTAGAAATGTCGATACGATAAATATCAATTTATTTTTTCACTTGGCCATCCCTACTGAATGACATGGTTGACGTGATGACACGAAGTTCAATTTTACCACAACAACAAAAAAGTTTTTGTATTGATCAAAGACATTAACTTATAATAGCATAGAGGGGGCGGCATTGGGAATATTTTCATACAAAACTTTGAAGCTCAAGCGTCATGTCCTTGTCATGTCAGTTAGTATGAACGCGAGCTGTCATTCGGTCGAAATTGTACTAGACTTATTCCACTTGGAATAACTTTTGGCTTCAAATAATCCTCGCTTTGTCCCCTCTATGCCTTATATTATATTTTAATCTCTTTGGTATTAATAGATTTCCCAATCGATCGATTCGTGTTTCTATGATATTTTTGTTTTATTTGACTCAATATTTTCAACTGCTAGATTAATTAAAAAATATGGAAAATTTCGACTTGTTATGAGTCAATATAACAAGCATAGTGTGATACCCCATGGGTGTCTATTTCAGTGGGTACCAAAGCTGCCGATGTTCTTTAGACGATGGTTTCTTGCGTGTATTCATCTACCTTCTCAGTTTACACAAATAAAGTACTTGACTAGGCCAAGTGGAGTTGGTTTGTTTTTACACAATTTTTGCTTTATTTCTTTTTTATTAATATAATTCACAAAGTTGTTTGTTATAAAAACTAGTTCCAATCTTTAACAAATGATTCTGGACTTTCAAAATGTAGACAAATGAGTGAAAATATTATATTTCATAAACTTGTTGAGTGCCTTTCGGGCTACCACCCAATAAATTTGTGTTATCAAAACAATAGTTTTTTTCATTCAGTTCGTCATCCTATATAAGCGAGCCACTCAGACTTAGCTTGGTTTTTAATTTTGTGTGGTTTTATTTTATTTTATTAGTTTTTAAGATATCCTTATAATATTGCATACCTAGTCTTTGAAAAATGGAATCGGCTACCTACTACTATTCAAAAGATACAACCTATAGGTTTTAATGATAAGATCCTATAGGTAATTTGGATACGAAATCCTAAAAACGATAAGTATTACGATAAAGTAGGTACTGCGAAATCTATATTGTAGATAAAATGATAAACTGACTGATGACACTGACAGCCTAAACCGCTGGGTCTAGTGACTTGAAATTTTGCACATAGATAGCTTAAACAGTGTAGGCATCCACTAAGAAAGGATTTTGCAAATTTCAACTCCTAATAAACGTGCGCGAGCGAAGCCGCTAAAAGCTAGTTGTTTATAAGATAACGTAGCAGCATTTTGATGTTTTGGAAAATATAAAGATAATGTTTATGAAATAATTCAGTAACGCATAAGTATAATAAAACTTTAAAGATAAGTAATCACTATCACTACATAGTATAAAACAAAATCGCTTTCTCTGTCCCTGTATCCCTATGTCCCTATGTATGCTTAAATCTTTAAAACTACGCAGCGGATTTTGATGCGGTTTTTTTTAATAGATAGAGTTATTCAAGAGGAAGGTTTTAGTGTTAGCATCGCACCCGTGCGAAGCCGGGGCGGGTCGCTAGTATTGTATACGTAAAGGTCGCATCCCACCCTTCCGGAGTTTCGATAGGAACTCTGGATATATAGCAAAATTTATCTTGTCGCCCTAAAACATGAACCCAAGAAGAAAGGACGCTCCGTGTATCACCACAGTATAATAAATTGGTATCACCGTCTGCATCCAAAGTAAAAATTTTACAGCACATGTTCCTTTAGAAAGTTCTTTTTACAACCTTTTTAATACAATATCTGGCATGCATTTTATGCTCTTGCAATCAGTCTTTTTTACCTTTAACAAAATGTAAAATGATGAGGATCGTTCCGCAAGCTTATTGGATCAGAGAAGACGAGAACAATTTGGAAGTTCAAAATCCCCCTTTCACTCGAAATATTACATAATAATTAGTTTTCTCTTCTCTATTCTTTACCGCACTTTAGCATAAAGCTTAGATAAAAGCAAAAAAGGAGGTACAAGCTTCTCAGGCATGGACCCCTTAAATTAGGTCCAAGGAACGTAATTCGCTACAGTCTCAATCGGGCAGGCGTATAGCTGTCGATACGTGATAATCGACAAGAGGGAAACATAATATAATTGATTGGTTAACCCGCTAAACAATGCCTTGATTCGATTTTATAAAATGTACAAATAGCACTAACATAAAAAATAAAAGCCACGGGCGCGTGTAGTTGTTTATAGTCCAAATGTCAACGATGCTTTCTATGAATGTACCGTATCTTCCTTTTTTGGTTTTATTCAAGGCAAAAAGCGTTTATGCACATCATTAATTTGGTGGACAAATTGGGAGTGCACACACTTTGGAACAACCTTATTCTGTAACCCTATCCCGATCAACATCAACCAATTTCACTGGTGTCAAAACTATCGAACATAGTTCTCAGCAACGGTGTCCAGTTCCCTAGCCAAGATGCAAGCGCTAACGAAAGCGAATGATTTTATAGATTGACATGTATGGATTGACATAAGCACTTGCCAACGAGCGCTAACGTTTGCTTCTGTCAATCCCATACATGTCAGTATATAAAATCATTCGCTTTCATTATCGTTTGCATCTTGGCTGGGGGGGCAGTCAGTGCGGCATAATATTTGACATATCTAATAGTCTAGGAAACGTAGCGTTTTTTTCTAACTGAACAAAGGTGATGTTCAGAAAATCTATTGAGGGTGGTATAATAATAAATGAAAAATACTATAGAGGTCTGAGTTAGTAGAGCGGTGAGAAGATATTATTTTAAACAAATATGTCCTACAAAACACCCCCCAGAATGCCCCCTGATTTGTAAAATTCTTCAAAGTACAAAAAACTGCTTGCAACATTATCAAAATACTGGTAACCCATCCAACATATATTTTTCTAGATGAAATCAAAAAAGCTTGAATCCAGAGTCGTAAAAAGAAATATTTAAAAGAAATAAATATTTTTTTGCACGAAAGTAGCGATATATGTGCTACGTGAAAGAGATAGCGCTCTACTTTCTTTCTCACTCTTATCTGTCATTAACCTATAGGCGGAAGTGAAATAAAACACAGTTTTTTTAATATGTTGTCGGTCTGCTACTCTGCCAATGTCAATATGACATGTCTTCACCTACATGGAACACAGAACACTATTACTCCTTGGACCTTGGACCACGAAACGAACATACCACTTTGACTAACAAAAAAATAATAATTTAATAATTCAGGGAATACTAAATAATCATACAAATTCGATTAGCCTAATTGAACAGTTAACTAAATAATTATTTTATGTCATTTTAGGTCCATAGACCAAAAGGGTGACGTTCGTTTCTCAGTGACCTAAACCCTCGTAAATTACTGAATTTTTCAAATGTAGGGTGGCATTTTAAAATATTTCATTATGTTATCATTATCAAATAGCCCAGTAAATTAGCTTTACAATGGTGTACCTATATATGGTTCTGGTAATAAAATACGAGGAATATTATACCACTAATAATCTTTTCTTTTTTCCTGTGCGAAATTTATGAAAAATTTTGATTTCTGAATTGTGATTTCTACTCCTTAGGATAATTTATTAGATAAAGGGTGATTTTTTAAGCGTTATTTTTTTTTAAATCTAATAAAACACTCAATTTGCATCATATATTCGAAATTTTTATTGGAATTGATAAATTGGCCTTTGCCATTAATACATACATTTTAAAGATAACTTCATGTAAATGTTGTCCGCGGCTCCGTTTCAAATGGTTCATTCGGAAGGTCCAATGTTGCGTCACTTTTTCGAGCATTTCGGCCTGTATTCCACGAATCACGCGTGTTATGTTATCCTGTAAGACTTCAATCTTGTTCGGCTTGTCCACATACACTAACGACTTTACGAGCTGTGTGGCATGTGGCACCGTCTTGATGAAACCACACGTCAACCATGTTCAACTCGGCCAACTGAGGCAAGAAAAAGTAGCGTATGTATGCGTTACGTATTTGACAATTAATCAAAAAAACACGAATTAAAATACAGATTTTCCTCAAAAAGTCCCTTTTTAATATATTTTTTTACCGTTTTTCGGGTATTTTTTTATTTTATTAGTATCTTCTGTTATTTTACATCATAACTGTTTTTAGTCTATAACGATATACCTACTCCTTAGTTTAAAAGTTATATCGTTTTCTTTACATAAAGTCAACAGTAGGTAATCAAAAGAAAAAATATTTATAAAAAATAAAAATAAAATCTCAGTTTTTTTTTTACATTTTTTCCGTCGATAAAATGTATCTAGTTTCACCCATTTTCATATGTGCACTTTATGGAGACTTACACTGTATATAGATTCTACATTGTATAATATAATACCTACAAACTGTAGAGTCTACAGGCTTCAACGTTTTGAAATGTCGTGACTCGATACTAAGGCGTTACTTGATTTGAATTTTATTGCAGCTGTATTCTTGTATTGTGAATTTATTAGCGTTAACTTTAATTTGAGTGTCACATTAAGTATTGATGAAGACAATAATAATTTACCAACAGCTTTCTTAACCGCGACCCGTGTCCTACCTAGAAGCTTAAAAGCCTTAAAAGTGACGTCGCTATATAATGTTGTACCTCAAAGCGTTTGTCATTCATGCTTGAGGTTTTTTCAATTTCATTTATTTGCTTATCAGTCTTATCACATGGTACATAAGATATTACAAAGTCTATCAAAAGCATCGTGTATTTCGATCATTAGCTCAACGGTTAAGGAAAACATAATGAGGTACTCCCCAGAGTTGGTTTTGAGGCATGTGTAGAATATACAAGGCCCCGTGTGGGTGCGCGCAGAGTAGTATAGAGTATAGACCCAGCCCCCGTTTCTTCTCGGGGGTCGTAAGAGGCGACCAGAGGGAATAGGGCAAAAACCAATCTAGCATTGACACCCTCAAAATTTTTAGTACCCATACGGGAAAATTAAAACGGCTTTAAAACACGCATTGCCATAGAAAGGTACCGACTACCCTGTCGGAGAATCCTTTTTCTCACTTGACATCTTCGGAGAGGGCAGTCCCGACGTATCTGGGGGGATATAATTCCGTTTTCTTTGGGCGCCGACGCAGCACGCCACTCGTCACGCCGAAACGTTTCCCGAAAGGGTGAAAACCGGGCAGCAGTGCCGCTTTGCTCTTTAATGTCTGCGGAGGGAGGAATGGAGCGTAAACTAGATGAAGTATGTGAAATGATGCGTGATAGGAATATTGATGTCTTATGTGTGAATGAAACGAAGCGAAAGGGAATGGACTAGTCAGGGGTCGCTGATGATATGAGAGAAAGAAAGAAGGGAAGAATAAAAGGCTGGATGAAAAATTCTGCGCTAGTTTCCGAAATAAATAAGTATAGATATTTTGAAAGCTTTTGAAGAAAGCGCAGAGGCAGTCCACTAAATCCGATACGTAATGAAAGTGGTCAACCTGTGGTGATGAAAGAACGGTGTATACTAGAGCGGTGGAAAAGATACTTTTCATACCATCTATTCGAAAAGTGACGTTTTGGTCCTCAATAACAGGGATCAAAGTAAGTATTTTCCGATAGGATTTTATTAAGTGCGAATAAAAGTGTTTTGAATTTGGAATTAAAAATATCCCGCAACATTCTTAGCCAAAGAGATTAACAAAATAAGTTTTGCATCTAAGGTTGGCGCCACTGTAGCTTAAGTACTATAACAAAACATTAGTTCCATTTTTCGCCGCATTAGGCTGACAAGCATAGAGTAACTTATATGCTGACGAGGCTGAATGGGGTTCGATGGTTGTGCCACACTATCAGAAAAATTGCTGTGGCAATGCGCGCGCTTTCATACTTATTTTTCACAATTTACATTTTATTTTACGCCAAATTTTCGAATTCCGACATCGAATTGTTTGTGTATTTTATATTTTAAAATGTATTCAAGTAGCAGTGACTGCAGTGATAGTTAAACACCGGAAAATTATTTAAAAAAGAAGCAAACAATGTCATCAACAATTTTTCTCATAGAGAGGTATGAAAAGCAGAGTGTATCATTCGGTCGCAAAATTATTTTTACCTTGGGCTACGTTCTTTAAACCCCTCACTTCGTTCATGATTCTACATTAGAATCCCTCACTACGTTCGGGATTCTATCCTAGAATCATTCACTATGTTCGTGATTAAAAAAACGCCCTCGCCGTAAAAAATATAGTTTTGCTCCCTTATGACACAATCTACTATTGAAAGTTAGTTTGAAAAGCAAGAGGACGAGCATGAGAGTAAAATATGTGAGGTATCAGTTCCACCGGAAGATTGCAAAATAAGTATGAAACACCATTAGTCACTTAATTGTGATCGGAAATTATATATATATGCGAGGATAATGATAGGGTTGTGAGTGAAACGGATGAGAGAATATGGGATGTTCAGGCAGAATTTAAAAAGGGGATGTCGTTTCCTTACGGTGCGTCATAGACAAGTTTTTGGCTATGACCAAAAAATATTCTTCGCCTTTATAGACCTGGAAAATTATGATAAAGTGATTCTAGAGCCCGTGTCAGAATTAATGGCGCCTACACGGACTGGTTTGACATTTTTGTGAGTGTCAGACGGGGTTGTGTAGCATCGCCATGGCTTTAGAAGCTTTTCATGGTTAGCTGTTTGACAGATTTGAAAGAGCGAGATTGTCGAGTACGAATGGGAGAGGTAGGTACGTGTCAAATGCCTATTGCACGCCGATGATCAAGTGATACTTGAACCATCGACGTATGACTTGCAGGACACTGTAAATCTCATGAATGAAGCATTCAAAAACAAAGGTATGAAAGTGAATGCAAGGAAGACGAATGTAATGGTGAAGGAGAAAAATTAGGATATTTCTGAATGTGATATTATGATTAAAGGTGAGAAAGTAGAACAGGTGTCAGAGTTTGTGTATTTGGAAAGTAACAAGAGACGGAAAGTGTGACAGTTATATTGAATGGAGAGTGAATGAAGGAAACATAGGTAACGGGGAATTGCACTCCTTTAATAGGGAGCCAGAATATGTCCAAAAAAGCACGCCTTGCTGTACTTGATGGTGTTAATAGGTACCCACGTTAATGTATGGTAGTGAGTATTGGGTATTGCAGAAGAAGTATGAAAGTCGAATAAATGCAGTGGAAATGAGTTTGTTAAGAAGAATCAGTGGAGACGGAGTACGATTGACAGAGAGTGAAGAATAGTCTGATTCGAGAGCCTTGCGGCCTGAAAGACGATATAGTAACTAGGATTGAAAGAGAAATGCTGAGGTGCAGACCGGCGATGTATTGAAGAGTACCCGAAACTGACGAGCTTGCATGAGTCGTCATTTACGATGACGCATCAGCATTTTAGAAAGCTGCTGCTATAATTGAATTCAACAATATAATTGAATTCAATAATTCTGTATAGGTATGTATTGTATTTTAGCTACGGTATCGGGGATGCAAACAATGTCATAAACACGCAAATTTGTGTAAACGATTACACGAACCTAACCTGAATCTTGTGAGCATTAGTATAGGTGTAAAATGCATGCAGTAATTGCATTTCCCCTGGGAAAACCAAAAAAAAGTATGAAATGCAATCTACTGAATTTGAACCATTTATAATTTCAAGAAATATCACAATATTCACAATGATGCACCGAATTCATTCTCTGCAGTATTTACTCTCTAAATCTAAAGTATTTTCGGATGCCTTTGTCTTTGAGTAACAATACCAGGGTATTAACATCGTCGGATAAATAAAATATTTATGGTAGAAGTAAAAATAAATAAAGTTCGTTTTGGACATTTTTATCTCTCCTCATTATCAACCCATGGCAAGCTATATGGGGGTTCATCCCCACTGCGCATAACAGATTTTTATTTCAGATTTTTTACTGTGTAATTTAATAAATTTAAAAAGCTGTATTTTTATGGTTATCAATATATTTTATTTTATGGTTATACGGCTACTAATATGTGTAGTAGTGTACTTGGTTTATGCAATATAGTTTTAGTTACTTGGCATAAACAACAATCACATCATATGCAGTGAACGGAAAGAGAACGATATCCAGTCTCATAGTACTTACTTGTACTTTATTACGCACACTATAGGTATGTCGCCTCCCTAATGTTCTTCCCTAATGTATTCCGTTCGTATTTCTTACCGTAAACATTCACTGGGATTACGTATTACATATGTTTTAAGTAAGTTAAGCAACCTTAACCAATAAAATGGAGGTCGTAAGTTTTTTTGGCACGGTGCCAATATCAAATAACTACTTAGTCGGCAAATATCTACTGCGGCCAGTAGGTATTCAGGATACGACATACTTTTATATGAAAAACGGGATACTGCCGATACACCTATAGGTACTACGAGTATTATGATTTTATTGTATCTATGAGTTGTTGTTTGCAACTTTGTCCGATGTAGGTATACCTACAGAGCAGTGAAAATCAAGTATGCCAAAAAGACATTCCAAAAGCTGTCTGTCTGTCTGTCTGGCTGTGCACGCATCACGCAAAAACTACTACACGGATTTTGATAAAATTTGGTGTTGAGATAACTGAGTAAGCGGGTCAACACCTAAGTAGAGTACTTTTTATAGCGGTAGAATGTATCATTCCCACGGGAAAATTAAAAAACTGGGTAAAAAGAGAAATACGTAGGTACTACTCCGAAACGACAACACTAAGAAACTTGAAATATGGTTTGTAGGTGTCTTATAATAATATGTAGTGCGCAACCGCTATGAAAGGTTTTTTGGAAATTCTCACGGGAACGGGAATAAACTGGATCTGCGCGGGCAACGCCGCTGGGCACCCGCTAGTATAGATGAAAATTGGTACAAAGATAGACCAGACCTTGGGAAAGGAGTTGAAGTTTGTATGGAAATTTGTCATTGGCGAAGATAAAAAAAAAATGTATTTTAGGCACTTGATCTTGATAATAATTAAAAACTAGCTTGCCTGCGTGCTTGCATGCTTGCTTGTTCCTATGCTTGCTTGCACTGAAGCGAACACCGCAGCAGTTTGTATGCGTATTATTTTCCAAAATAAGTATCCAGCAAAATTAAAGATGATTCTCTAAGTAACTATTCAACACGAACGAAGTCGGGAGCAAAATCTAGTAATAAATAAGAAATACCACTAACTGACTTACTCATTTTGAAACCTCTTAAACCATAACACCTGGATATTTGAAAGGCATTGTTACTTGATATAAGCAGGCACCCGATATAGGAAAGGGATTTTTGAAATACCCACGAGAACAGAGAAAAGCACCACACTCACAAAAAAATGGGCAACACCGCTGGCCTGCTATTTATGTTATGAAAATCATTGTTTCCAAGTTTTAAACCATTACGACTTTTAAAGTCCATTTAATATTGCGTAACACGAAACTACAAAACTGAGACATAAAATTATAGCTACGTGAATTTTATGTACCTACATTACTTGAAAGTTATTGCAGTAACTTTTTTATATGGTTATGCAGATGACATTGATATTATAGCAATTAATGACTTGCGTCGTAGTATGCATGCATTATTTTTAATTATTTTACACACCACCTGCATCAGCAGGGCAATTCACGTTCTTTCGACTCTGGTACGGAAGACGACTAACATGTGCCTGAATTGCTATAAGTTATATGCCGCGGTATTTCTAGCCAATTTCTTTTTACATAACTCTATACGAATAACAGCACAATAATAATAATAATGTTTTGTAAATGTTTTTATATATTTTACTTTTACATACATATTGTAAAAAGCCTAATCTAAGACTTAAAATAAATAAAGAACAATAATAATAGTTCTTTATTTATCACAATAAAAATACATTATGACACAAGGAGTTTTTCAACTTATTTAATTAAAGTATTTGACACAAGAACTTTACGTCCCTGCACTTCTAAACTAGGGAAAACCCTGTATCTTGGAGGAACACTTAAAGAATTGTCTAAATTTAAAAAAAGTAGTAATCTGTTGGAGCAAGGTCCGGTGAGTACGGTGGGCGGAGAACTTCCAGCTGTAACTCTTGTAGCTTTGCGATGGTCTGTCGTGAAGTGTGAGCTCGCGCGTTGTCGTGGAGAAGCAACAGGGAAGAGCGATTGACCAGTCTTGGTTGTTGAATTGCGAGCTTCTCCATGATTGTTTGCAATTCTTGGAAATAATAATAAAAATTCCCTCGTTTCTATGCCGATTCATTAGTTCTATGCATGCTTCGGCGCGTAAGTCTCGCTGTTGGTCGCTTAGTTCGTGTGGCATCCACTTATCTAGCTTTTCTTATCTTATCTTTCCGATTTGACCCAAGTGCTTTAATGTTGTTTTGACACTAACTCCGAACCCCGCAGCAAGCTCAGCCGTAGATTGAGTTGGATTCGCTTCCACTATCGCCTTCAATTCATCGTTGTCGACAATGGTTACTGGCCGACCGCGAGGCTCGTTCTTCCACTCAACATTTCCAGATTTAAAACGATTGAACCAATAATGGATCGTGTTTATGCAAGCAGTGTTAGGCCCATACACGTCGTTAATGTGTCGTTTTATTTTCGCAAAGGTTCCATGTAGGAACTCATTTCTAAAATTGTACGAATTTTCAGTTTATCCATGGCGCCAAAAATCTACCAAAATTTCACAAAAACAAAACAGTACCTATCTAAAAAGAAATAAATGAATTTGAAATCAGAATAATACAGCTTTCGAATTAAATTTATTTGAATTTCGAATTGAACGCCAAACCACAGATAATTGAAATGCTGGTTATAAAATCGGCAATTTCATAGGTAAAGACCATAGATATATGTAAAAACCTATTATTATGGTACCGCTTACAATTTTTCAACTTGTAGCAGCGCTTTTTCTGGGGTAGCCTATATCTCTACATAAATATACGCTCCGAATGGTAAAAGATCTTGAGGTATCCTGCAGTGATCATAGATATAGTCCGTTGGTCATAATAGGTTCTCATTGGCAATCAGCCATCGCTCTACAGAAACAAAATTAACTCAATGAGGGCTACATGTTTGTGCGTGGTGGAGACCGCGGGGGCCCGGAGGAGTGGAACCTCCTCAAAGAGCTGTCAGTGCGTTTGGTCGAGGTTTCAGCAGACGTATTCACCGAGCGAGACTCGATACCGTTTCCGTTCGATTCGATTCGAATCTATCGACATCGGAAACGAATCTATCGAGATGGGCTGATGTTGGTATCGAAAACTAATGTCATATGTGACACCAACTGTCATATGTGACATTAGTTTTCGATACCAACATCAGCCCATCTCGATAGATTCGTTTCCGATGTCGATAGATTCGACTCGAATCGAACGGAAACGGTATCGAGTCTCGGTGAATACGTCTGCAGGTGTCCCGAGGGTTGTCAGCTATCTCTGTCAAAGGATCAGCCCCGGTGAACGAAGAACCGATCAGCCTAGCTATCCAGAGAGGGAATGCGGCCAGTATTCTGGGCACTGTCCCACATGGTTCCTCTTTGAAGGACATTTTTTATCTGTAAATATTGTAATTGAATGTATATTTTTTTTGTATGTAAGTTAACTAGAATTTTAAATGCAAATATATAGAATAGTAGCTTTTACAAGCGGCTTCGCTCGCGCACGTTTATTTCACGGTAAAATTTTGCAATATCCTTTCTTAGTGGATGCCTACACTGTATAAGCTGTCTATGTGCAAAATGTCAAGTCACTAGACCCAGCGGTATAGGCTGTGCGTTGATATATCACCAATCAGTCAGTCAGTTTATCATTTTATATATTTAGATTGAGTTCGCTGCAATTACACACCATTATTGCAGGAATAAGTATAAGCCAACCCTTAGAAAGAACCCATTCAAATAAAATGGGTAGCCGTTTACACCGGGCTGAGTTGAAGCAGTTATTAGTGGTTGATTTAGCTCGCGGGCTGAGTGGACCCTTCCCGGGAAAATAGTAGTCAACTGAACCCGCGGGCTGAATGGACCCTTATCGGTAAAATAGTGGTCGACTGAACCCGCGGGCTGAGTTATCCGGTAAGTGTGGGTCGAGTCACCTAGGAAAAAAAACTAAGTGGGCAACTTAGCCCGAGGGCTAAGTGGTCTGTGGGCTCATATGACCACAAAGCTATTTTTGAATATAACCGAAATATTTTAAAGAAAACGAATATTTGCATCGAATATCGGAATCTTCTTTTCTTTTCAACTACTTTGACTATTATTTAATGATTTTGAGGTTTTCTCTTCACGTTATACCTATTTTCAAACACGGACTTTGATTAGACCCGCTTAACACGACAACTCAGCTTTTTATTTACAACGGATTTGAACCCACTATACACGACAACCTCTGCTTTTGGTTTGGATTTGTTCCTCAAAACACATAGATAATATAACAGAAATGTGTTGGAACCTGCACTGTGCTAACTGCTATCTCGATCTTAGACGGATGAAACGTAACCCTTCTCAATGCAAAATGATGAAGTTCTTACCCTAATAGGTACAAGAATAGAATGGATATCACTACAAGCTGAGATAAAGCTTATATTATTTTCGTTATCTCTGTATTACCTAACAGTAACAAAAATATACTTAATTCATTTGACATAACCTGTCTTTTATTAAAATGTTTTACACTAGCTTCTGGGCCTAGTTTTGGGATAATAAAGTAAATTGTAAATGGATTTCTGTTGAATTGAGGTACAATTCGATGTAGAGTTCATCTTTGTTTATCTCAGGCATTTTGTAGGGCTAATGGACATTCCTATTTCTCTTTTATTGAACCTCGCGTAGGTGTATAAAGTAGAGTATGCTCCTCGGGTATAAAAGTGTCTTAGCCTCGGGCAAACTTAAATCCTTTACTTAATTATTCTTACCATAATTCATCTTAATTACAGAATTCTTCATTTCGCTGAGAATTCAATATGCTGCCCGTGACATAAGATACCTACTGCTTTATCCCTTTGGTGCTTAATCTACTATTGAACGGTTTTACAAAACGATTTAAATTATTATGATATAAAATATTGGCGCCTCATCAAAAACAGGCCTAAAAATAAAAAAAATCTTATAAAATAACTATAATATGTTTAAAAAAATATCCTTATCTTCTAAATCATATTTATGAATTATTCAACAGTGTACTGCAGTCGAATAGCTTTACGTAACTTTTATGACATCCACGAAATCGTATGAAAGTGTTAATACACGTATGTTCCATTAAGGTGGCTATTAACGAGAGTTCGGCGGACGAGAGGGCCTTCGAGAGATGTAAACTGGACCGGTCGCCGCCACCACTATACTGCCGGCCGGTCGCTACTCAACTTGTTACACTCAATTACGCAACATATTACTCTGATATGATTGTCCAGAATTTCGATTTTATGTCGAAGCTAATCGTCTGGTCGAATACGAGAAAGGAGCTCCTCCAACGAGTGCCCGCAACCACGACAGGGCAACCTTTCACGACTACTTTCGGCTATGATGCAATTATCCGCTCTAACCACTATACTATATCCATTATGATTTATGAGGTACCACCAAATAAACAATTTATGCATCACATTTTCATTTTATTACAAAAGTAAAAAGCTATTTAAAATACATAACAGTCGTAGTAATACCTTCTTTAAAACAACATTTATCAACACTGTGCACTAATAACAAGTAGAAGATGAGTGACGATGATGACGGGATAAAACAAGTCGGACCAAAGTGCGTAGCGACAACCGCAAGTGAGCACTGCGTGTGCGGATATTTACAAGGCACTCATCTGCGGCTTTGGGTAGTCGATATGAAAGACTAATAACGTTAAATATGACAAAGATATGGCAACACGCAACTACTGACTGGCATTGCGGCTGCTTTTGCTTAACAATAAATAACTCGTCTAATATCCTTTAATGAAGAGGGCCCGCCACGTGACCAGGAGGACCATACTCGGAGTTAGTGGCGCCACCGTGACCACCTTCTGATCCACTGTCATCACCACCGCTAGTTCCAAAGTCGGCGCCAATTTCAATACCCCCGTGGCCTGACCCACCACCAATACCGGAACCGCCTCCGATACCGGAACCGCCTCCGATACCGGAACCGCCTCCGATACCAGAACCGCCTCCAATACCAACACCGCCCAGATCACCACCGCCAATGGCACCACCGGATTCCTTCTGGGTCTGATATTTGATGAAGTAGACTTCTGGTTTTGAAGGCTGAGTAGGAGCTGGTGTGGGAATGATGATGTCGGGTTGATCTTCGGGCTTCTTGACTAAAACGTAGACAAGGGTCTTTTCTTCGTTCTGAGGCTGAAGAGGAATGATAGGTGCAGTGGGGGTGGGGGGAGTAGGGGCCTTGATGAAGATGATCTTGTAATGCTTCTGCGGGGGAGCTACGGCGGGGATGCGAGGTGCCCTTTGTTCTTGGGGTTCTGCGGGAGGCACGTGTACGTAAATATGCTTCTGTACTAGCGGAGCTCCAGAGTAGCCACCGGCGTATCCACCGCCGGATCCAGAGTCACCACCAAATCCGGAGTCACCACCAAAGCCGCCACCAAGCGAGATTCCGCCTGAGGAATGACCTCCGCTGAGAGAAATGCTGCTCGAGTGACCACCGAAAGAAATTCCACCGGAATGTCCACCAAGTGAGTGTCCACCAGAATGTCCTCCAACAGAAATGCCTCTGTGCCCTCCCAGGGATGGAGGGCCGTAGCTGCCTGATGGGGCTGAGTATCTGGTGGACGGAGCTGAATAGCTGTATCCAACCGGCGGCTCAGGGCGGCCATAGGCCAGTACCACGCAGGATAGTACCTGGAAGAAGGATGAAACATATTTTTTATTTAAATCTTATTTTAACCCCTAATAATAAATATTTTTGAAGTAAGTAAATAAAAGGTAATGTCGGGAACGGATGTTTTGGGAACAAGTGGTTTGGGAAACGGATAGAACGTTCCGAAAGGATAAGCACATCAAAATAAATTCGCTAAGCTACCTATGTAGGTACATTAACTTCAAAATTGTATCCTATATACATCAAATGATTATTTATCGTAGACCATTGACAGAATACGAATAAATCAAAATCGCTGGCAAGTAACAATTATACCTATGTAGTGGATAGGTTGTACTAATGAGTAGAACTATCGACTAAGTTTTTTACCTACAATGCTTTTGTTTTCATACTCTGTTCCGTTCCTGAAGTAGGTACTCGCGATAACGGGCTATGGTTATGGTTACGTATGAATAAATTAATACGGATAGTAATAAAAAAATAAAAGACGAAAGTAGCTCGTAATAAATCTTAATAGAAGATCATAATCGTAATCGGTATTGATGTTATGATGCAACAGTGGTCGTAAAGAATTTGAGGTAATCCAAGTTATGCAAGAGGGACCAACGTAGAATTTTAATCTGTATTGGTAACTGGAATCAGATCGCGGGGCGTCGCTTTATATACTCAATTTATGAGAGACAGTTGTATTTAAATATGGTACTGGTGCAATTGGGAACGCACTCGAGATGAATAACGATAAGTCTACTCGTCGTGATACAAGAGTGATCTAAATAATAAAAAAACTCGATTGAACTGTGCAGATGGTGACCTTGCATTTTTATACTAACCCTAAAAAGAGTTCGAGTTTGTGTAGGTAGGGAGGTACCTAAAACCTGGCAATAAATGTAGATGTAGGTATTGCCAGGTTTTAGTCCGAAAGAATATTTCAATTCATTAATGAAAAAAAATTATGAATTAATTTTGTAAGCATGTCTCTATACCTTTGGTTGGTATAAGTATTAATTAACAGTTTTTTTAATTGGTAATTTATACTAGGTACCTAGGTACCCTGCTGAAAAAAAGTTAGGTAGACATATTTACCTACTAAACTTTAACTTTTATACATTACTACTTGCCCGGGCAGTAGTAATGTTTATAAGTTGTTCTGCGGCCGCATAAACCATCCGTGGACCCACTTATACCCACACATTTTTTTATCAAAATCGATCCAGCCATTTTCGAGTTTTAGCGGGATTATTATATAGTATTTTTTACATATAGGTATGAGAAGAAACATTAATTAACAACTTCACTACTAAATCATAGTGATTTGAACAACCAGTCGCAACAACTTAACTGACTTTTGATCACTACCTACTTGGCACAATAGTCCAGTTTTAAGAGCTTATTTATCACTTTGCACTTCCATCAATATATTTGTTTGCCTGGAAAGCCATAATAATGTCCATCTTAGAAAATTCACATTACTTATTATTTAAAATTCCATTCGCATGTGCCAAATAGATCACAACCTAATTATAAAATTATGTAAATAACTTACCATGAATGCGCGCATTTTTGCGTGTGGTGGACTGCTTCGATTGAAGAACTCCTACTGCAACACTAGATGATTTAACTCAAGAGAACCACTTCACTTATGGAGATGTTCCTATCTCTGTGAGCTTGTGTTAACTGATGACATTCGCCATGCCGACCCGCTCTTAAATACCAAGGTGCTCATCTCGTCAGAGCACTACTACCTACTTCAATCCCTATGTGCATTTCACTCAGTAACGTGCAGCTATCGTCATTATTTAACAAGTATACGGTCCTTTCTTTTCGGCGAGGTCCGTGGCTTGTACAGCGGGCATTCGATACGCTGCCTTAGAGACCAACACTCGCCTCCACACTTCACTTGCTCGATGACCGTACACGCTATATGATCCATATTGCCTTAATCACATTCACTAATCTGAGCTCTGTTAACACTTTTTTTCTTCACTATGACTGACAGATGAGATTACTCGTAGAGAATGCATGTTGCTTTACATGTCCATGATCCTAAATCACGAAGTGAATGATAAAAGTCGAGTAAATCGCAAAAGAACTACAACCAAACTAGGCCATCATTACACTTTTCAAAACAAAATAAACCTCAATTATAAGTTTTGCGATTGAGATTTGTTTCTCGAATTACTTACCGATGATTCTTTAAAAAAAAGGTACAATGTAATTATTATTAGTGGTTTGAGTAAGTCTAATGGGAGTGTAATATAATTAGCGAAATGATTTCTTATTTGCAAAAATTCACTGAGACTGAATTATACTTAAAGTAGGTACCTACATATTAATAATAATAATAGCCTTATTTATTCCTTCATAAAATTTTAAAAAGTACATAATTTGTTGACTAATTCAATTTGACAGTTTAAAATAAATTAAATTGAAATTGCAATAATAAAAATATATATCAGCTCGAATTTAAAATTATTAAAATACAATTATATTAAACATTGCATGCAAAAAAGAAAAAAAAAAAACAAACAAAAAAAAAAAATCGCTATTATAAAGGACCTCTCTACAGAGTAAAGGCCTCCTCCATTTCCCTCCACTTTTCTCTATCAATTGCTACTTTCATCCAGTCATTTCCCACTGTTTTTAGTACTTCGTCGAGCCACCTCTCCGTTGGTCTACCTCTTTTTCTCTTTCCACATGGTCCTTTCCAGGTGGTTATCTTTTTTGTCCATCTATCGCTGTTCATACGTGCAATATGACCAGCCCATTTCCATTTTAGTTTTTTACAGGTACCTACATATTTGTCATGAATTTGGTTCTAAATTGTGGGACGGGACATTGTAAAAAAGCGGGAAGTATAAATGAGACGTTCTATCTTGGGCCTGCACATTGTACACAAGCGTGAAAGATAAAGAAAAATCTAGTGATTCTCAAAATAATATTGAAAAAAATCATTTCCATCTTTTTACGAGTAACTTGCACAAAAGTAATTAAACTTCAATGGATCCGCATGGAATCATATTTGTTAGCGACCAGCAGCTAAAGCAATCTTTTTATACTTATCTATGTTTTTATACTATTATATGTTTTTACTTGTCAAAGGAAAATAAAGGAGGGTGCAATTATTATCATTGGTGTCAGAAGTAAAAATTTGTAAAAAATTGCGAAAAACGTATACCTACTATGCTTACAAGATTAAAAAGTAAGGCTGTGGCCACAGAAGCGAGTGCTAAGGATATGCCCAAAGATACTCCTCAGGAGGGCGGTACCTCCACTCTCGGCGCCCCCGCGCTGGTCCCGCCCTGCATCATACCGGAGGAGATGTCTGCAGCCGCACCCGCTCACAGTTTAAGTATGGTCTCAAATAGTACCGCTCCTCAAAGTGCACGTTCCGCCCGGTCCAGTGAGACTCGAAAGGCACAAATTCTTGCTGCCAAAGCGGAACACGCTCGCCGACTCGCAGAAGCCCAGGCTGAGCGAGATCGATTAGATTTAGAGAACGCGCGCCGCCTCTCAGTAGCCCAGGCAGAACGAGAACGCGCCGTTGCCGAGATGGAGCTGCAAGCGCAGCTGGCCGCAATTGAAGCTGGCTCATCACACGGCTCGCACACCTCCCAATCTCGGCGCGTAGAAGACTGGCTAGACAATCACTCGTACCATATGACGGCGCGCCGTAATCCTAACACTAAAGTTTTTCCATTTGCTTCTAGTGTAGTACCGCGGAAAGCTCCGCCGGCGGTACCCGTCACAGCCGCTTACCTACCTACGAGTCCTCTTCGTCCTCCTCCTCGTCCTCCAGCTGAGCCACACACATCACACACCCAAGATTTAGGCAAACCTCGAAATTGTGATGATTGTTATTACTACAAAAATAAAACTCAAAAAGAGATAGGTACACAGTTTACTCAGTTGGCCGAGGCTATAACCAATTTGGGAAGCAAGAAGGCTACAAAGGTATGTGATGTTACTAAGTTCGACGGTCGCACCGCGGATTGGCTTCTCTTTAAGAAGTCCTACGACCAATCCAAGATGCACTTCTCATCTAGCGACAATATAGCTAGGCTCAGCGCAGCGTTGCACGGGGCCGCTAAGGAGGCTGTCTCCATTAGATTGGTAGCTGCGGATGACCCGGAGCAGATTATGCAGGCTTTGGAGACCAGGTTCGCTCAGCCAGAAGTCATCGTGCTTCACCAACTCTCCCTGGTAAGAGCTCTCCCGAAACTAGGTGCCTGTGATTCTTCGCGTGAGTTGAACGTCTTCGCTAGCCGAATTCGAAACTGCGTAGAAGTCGTCCGTCTGTTGAACCAGCCAGAGTATCTCGCCTCCTGAGCTAGCTAACTCTATTATTGGCAAGTTGACCGCACTGCTTAGGTCTAGGTGGGCGGACTTTGCATCGACGAGAGTCAATTTTGGTAAATTCAAACTAGAAATTTTGGCAGATTTTCTCGAAAATGAGGCAAATTTACAAAATAGATTTGGTGTCATTGTGCCAGAGTTGACACACGTCAAAAGTCAGCCGACACCGGGCAAAAGTCAAACTCAACCCGTCAAACCTTCCAAAGACAAAATTTTTCCCTATGCAGTCTCGTCAACTCCAATTCCTACACAAAAAAGTTCGAACGCATGTAAGTATTGTGCATCACCCGCACACGAGGTCAGCGATTGTAAAGATTTTCAGTCTCTCGCCTTAGATGATCGTTGGCAGTGGGTATTGGATAATAAAGTGTGTCGTAGATGTTTGAAGAGAGGCTCTCATCAGTACAAAAATTGCAAGAAAAGGTGTGAGGCGGAAGACTGTCCTTCCGATAGGCGGCATCATACGCTCCTGCACAGGCCCCCGTCAGATGCCTCGCCCTCTGTTTCGCAGAGTATCGAGCCAGTCGGCTTTCAATCGGCCACCGTAGCGCATAGCGCCGCGCCAGCTGACTTTACGAAGCCTCTACTAAAAGTAATTCCAGTCACGTTGACGGGTAAGAAAGGTAGCGTAAACACATATGCACTCTTAGATGACGGCAGCTCTGCTACTTTGGTGGACAAGTCTGTGGCTGATTTACTTGCTGATGAGGATTCAACGGTTCCCTTACTGATTAACTGTGTTGGAGGTCTCACTAAGATAACTAACGTTAGCTTCCTTGATATTACGGTCAAAGGTTTACATAGCTCGGATAGCTACCCAATTCAGGCACGTTCTATTCCTAATCTAGGTCTTAGGGCTCAGTCCGCGAGCATCTGTGACATCAAGCGTTACAAGCACCTTTTTGATCTAGCGAATGTGTTAGCCTATTCCGATGCGAAGCCAACTTGTCTTATTGGTACAGACAATTGGCATCTCCTCTTGCCTAAAACCGTACGTCGTGGCCCTAAATCGGAACCAGCAGCTGCTCTTACTCCCCTCGGTTGGGCTCTCTTTGGATTCATTAGCGGTCGACCTAACGTGGAATTTGTCAATTATGTAGAGATTGACAATCATGATTCTAAGCTGGACTCTCTTATCAAGTACTATTACAAGCTAGACTCCATAGGCATAGAAAAGAAACCTCATTGTAGTCCTAGTGATAAGCGCGCTTTAGAAATTTTGGAGGAAACTACGAGTCGCTTACTTTCCGGTAGATTCGAGACTGGGTTGCTGTGGCGCAATGACATCAAAGTCGTTCCTGATAGTAGGCGTCTGGCTTTGTCTAGGTTTTTGAATCTTGAGAGAAAAATGGCTAAAGACGAAGGTTACGCAACATCGTACAAGCAAAATGTCCAAGGTATGATTGATAAAGGTTACGCGGAGCTGTGCACTGGACCCCCGTCAGGAACCGTCAACTGGTATCTCCCACATTTTGGCGTGGTCCACCCGCACAAAAAGAAGTTACGAGTAGTCCACGACGCAGCTGCAAAATGTGACGGGGTTAGCCTAAATTCGATGCTTTTATCAGGCCCAGACCTCCTCCAGCCTTTGCTCGCTATTGTCATGAGGTTCAGGGAAGGACGCATTGCGCTCACAGCAGATATTAGGGAAATGTTCCCTCAGATTAAAATCCGAGCTGAGGATCGCGACGCCCAACGATTTTTCTGGAGAGACAATTCTCAGCATCCCCTTAAGGAGTACCGAATGTCCTCTATGATTTTTGGTGCTACGTCTAGTCCATGCACAGCGCTCCATTTAAAAAACAAGAATGCTCTCGACTTTCAGCATCTTTATCCACAGGCTGCCCGTTGTATTCTGGAAGACCACTATATGGATGATTTTCTCGGCAGCGTCAATGACGTGGAGGAAGCTGCTCGTCTTGCTTTAGAAATCGTGACCATTCACCAAGCAGCTGGCTTTGAGATGCGCTCATGGGTCTCGAATCATGCTGAAGCTTTATCCCTAATTTCCCCTGTCCTTCGCGCCACTCACACACCCGAAGTAGGGTTAGGACCATCATCTCCTTCTCAAACTAGAGTTCTAGGGTTAACTTGGCTTGTGTCTAGCGACTCCATATGTTTCGTCAAATCGATACCAAATCTACCTGACACGTATACCAAACGGTCGGTGTTGTCCCTGCTTATGTCAGTGTTTGACCCTCTCGGCTTAATTACTCCCTTGGTTATAAAGGGTAGGATTCTTTTTCAAAAAACTTGGAAATTAGGGGTTGATTGGGACCACATTCTACCCGAAATACTTATAGAGAAATGGAAGTCTTGGTATCAGGAACTCGAGAATCTTTCCGGGTGTACCATCCCTAGATGTTATTCGGAACAAGGATCAATTAAAGAAGCTCAACTTCATGTCCTTGCTGACGCGAGTGAATTGGCATACGCTTGCGTCGCTTATTGGCGATTCACATTATCCGACGGTTCGGTGAAGGTAGCGTTAATCGGAGGTAAAACTAGACTTGCACCCCTAAAGCCAACGACTATCCCGAGACTGGAGTTACAGGCAGCACTTATCGCGGCTCGATTTGCTGTCTATATCTCTAGTGCTCATAGGACGAAGCCTTCTAAAACGTTCATGTGGTCAGACTCCATAACGGTTCTAAAGTGGTTGCGTAGTGACGCTTGCACGTTTAAGCCCTTCGTTTCCTTTCGTGTTGCGGAAATTTCAGACCTAACTGACATCCAAAGTTGGAGATACGTCCGTACGGACTTAAACGTTGCAGACGACGGTACGCGTGACACTGGAGTTTTTACAACACGGTCACGTTGGTTTGCTGGACCATCTTTTCTTCTTTTACCGGAGGATTTGTGGCCCAGAGAACCAACGACTAACGTTCCCTCAGTCTCGGAGGAAAACAAAATTATTTCTGAATTGGCTGTCCTTTTGGTGGAAGGAAAACGAGTGGAACCCCCTGCCTTTTCACCTATAATAGCTGACTACCGACGATTCAGTAGGTGGTTACGACTACTTCGAGCGACAGCTCGTGCCCATCAGGCAGCAAAAGTATTTAGGTCTATTTTACCTCAAAATTCCTTTGGCGCCTCACTTCGCGGTAACTGTAATATGCGCATTATAACCGTTGATGAATTGGATTCAGCAGAGCTTCACTTATTTATGACAATTCAAATCGATGCTTTTTCAGATGAACTCGCATGCGTGAAAGCAGGACACCCCGTTTCTCGCCACAGTAGGCTAAAGAACGTGTCCTTGCTCCTCGGGGAAGATAATTTACTTCGGCTGTCCGGTCGCACTACTGCTTCTAACGTCGTAGAGTCCCATCCGATTATCCTCGATGGAAAGCACCGCATCACAAAACTTTTAATCCATTCCTACCATACACGGTTTGCGCATGCCAATAAAGAGCTCGTCGTGAATGAAGTACGTCAAAAATTTTATATCGTCAATTTAAGGCCTACTGTCAAACAGGTAGCGTCAAGATGCCAAGCCTGTCGGATTAGAAAGGCGAAACCAGTAACGCCACCTACAGGGGACCTTCCCGAAGTACGAATGGCCCACCACGAGCGACCGTTCACCTATGTCGGTCTTGATTATTTTGGCCCCGTAAGCGTCACGATTGGTCGCCGAACAGCCAAAAGGTGGATCGCTCTATTCACCTGCCTGACAATTAGAGCAGTTCATCTCGAGATCGTGGAAAATCTGTCGTCTGATTCCGCCATTATGGCCCTACGTCGCTTCATCGCCCGGCGTGGATGTCCAGTGTGTATATACTCTGACAACGGGACCGCCTTTGTAGGCGCCTCCAAGATCCTGCCTGACATCTACGAGTTTGCAACCACTAAAGAAATTCGTTGGAAGTTTATCCCACCCTCAGCCCCATTTATGGGAGGATGCTGGGAGAGGTTGATAAGGAACATCAAAAGTGCACTGACTGTCACCCTAATGGAGAGATCGCCCAGAGAGGACGTCTTAGCGACGTTATTGGCAGAAGCGGAGGCTATCGTCAACAGCAGGCCCCTCACTTTCGTAGCCGTTGACCAAGATTCAGACCCAGCGTTGACGCCATTTATGTTTTTAATTGGATCTTCATCAAACGACAGGCAAATAAAGCAATTTAATGACAGCGACCTGTCAAGTCGGGCACAGTGGAGGAAGTCCCAGCGGTTAGCTGACCATTTTTGGGAGCGATTTGTTTATGAATACCTGCCAACCCTAGTGCCTCGCCAACCGTCTTCCGAAGCTCAGGTGCTGAAGATTGGCGACTTAGTTTGCATCGCCGATGGGACTCTACCCAGAAAATGCTGGCCTAGAGGGCGGATTGTCGCGACATTTCCGGGAAAGGACGGCGTGGTTAGGGTAGTTGATGTAGCCACGAAGGGGGGTGTCTTGCGTCGCCATGTGCGGAAAGTTGCGCTGCTGGTCGCTCCCTAAATCTACTGGTGTTCACACCGGGGGGGAGCATGTTAGCGACCAGCAGCTAAAGCAATCTTTTTATACTTATCTATGTTTTTATACTATTATATGTTTTTACTTGTCAAAGGAAAATAAAGGAGGGTGCAATTATTATCAATATTGATATAATACTATTTCTAACTTCTTAAGCCCAAATTGCATGTTATTGTGAATTAGTAAGAGCAGTGATAGCCCGAACGGTTAAAGAGCCGGCTGAAAATCAGTGAGGCTCGGGTTCGAATCCTGGCATGTACCAATGAGTTTTTCAAAAACTTACGTACATATTTATCACTAGCTCGACGGTGAAGGAAAACATCGTGAGGAAACCCGCAGTTCTCAGAATTAATTCTGAGACATGTGTAAACAGACCCGGTCCGGCGATGGGCTCACCACCTATCACGTTTAGGGGTCCAATATATATATATATATATATTTATAGATAGTAGGTACGACAAACATCAAAATGGTCAGGTCGCAATATTTTTTTTCGGTCGTCGCGATGCTTTTTTAATGAAAGTTAAAGTTGACAACAACTATGAGCAAAATCATTAATAAAACTATAGTTATTTTATTTATATTTATCTAAAAAACTGGTGTACACGGTGATTCATGAAAGGTATCCTTTAAAATATTTTTTTGACTGGGCGAATCTTCACGAGGGTATTCGTGATATATATATATATATATATATATGATTTCGGGGTTAGTTATATGGTTGTCTCGGGCTCCCAGAGACCAAAACCCTCTCGATGACTACCACCAGTAGGTACCTACTTCGCGGAGTGTACCGAGCTCTCCAAGTGGAACACACGATTGTCCCAAAACCTGTAACGCCTGTGCTATTTTTCCCGGGGAACCTCTCCCCATGGGCTTTTATCTACAAAATGTATAACTCTTTAGGAAATACAACACGTAGAATGTACTTACAAGTACAGAAGAAGAATCTCTCAACAATTTATATAAACCTACTTTGAAATTTTACGAGTTAATGAATGAATTATGTACTGTAAAAATCCTTTAAATACGGAACCGTGTGAATTTAGGTTGATCCTTTGACAGAAATAAGTGCCCGTGTGAGAAAATATAAAACAAACCTACATGTGATACATGCATACATACGCCTAAAAAAGAATCAAACACCAGTAAAATTGTATTTCGATTTCTAATTTACAACTACAGGATTTTTTACAACTTATTAAAAAGTGACCAAAGATTTACGCTCGCACTCATTGTAAAATAAAGTTTATTTTACAAGATTTTATTTACTTGCACAATATTTTTGTTCGTATAAAATCATGCAACTAAATTTTGAAGCAGATATCTTCAACCGATTGAGCTGAAGTGTTGTATACACGTTTAGTTGTAATGGATGACAATGCATTATTAACTGTGTGACGTCATTCTAAATCCAACATGGCGGAACTCCCAAGATGGTGGACTGGTTATTTTTAATGCACTCCAACAATATGGGTATTAAATGAAAGGGCTTGCTGAGAATAACTTGAAAATAAACCAGATTCTTTAAATTTTTCCATTCATAATTTACTTACCCACTAATTGACTTGGCAGTAAACCACCCAACTATTATATTCTTAAATTCGTATGGCTCGAGATCGAGATAAGTTGCTATGGGTAATTAATCACCAACAGTTCTTGGCAGGTACTAGTCGGGTCGTTGTTAGCTAGCAGGACTTATGACATAGTTGTTTCTGCTTTGTGTGGTAGCATATTACAAATTATACACATGCCATAATTGCCCACGCAAGCCTACTCTGCTTCGTACAATAATAATGTTTGTAAATCAATAATTCATAGAAATACACAGAAATCCAGCCTTTGTAATACACATGTAGGCCTTCTTAGGTAGGTACACGCAAATATTTTATGTTACAAGAATATTATCAGTATCATTTCCTAGCAAATAGAAACTATCAACCAATCAAAAGAGCCCGAGATCTCAAATCGCGAGAGCGAATGGAAAATACTTAATTTATTTGAGTACACAACTTACCGAAGTATCAGCTTAGCTATGAAATTTGATCATATAAATTAATAAAATCAATCAACCAACAGACATGTTCATGCACACAAATGTTGGCCCCGAGCGGAGATCGAACCCGCGACCTCCGACTCGGAAGGCAGGGTTACTACCAACTGAGCCAACAGGCCCGTCTAACTCTCGCTAAGTCTCTTAGGTACATGATAATGATAACGTCCTGGACTTGGCTCGGAATTTTCTCGGAGGCACTGAAAAAAACCGGACAAGTACGAGTTGGAGTCGCGCACCGGCGGTTCCATACAAAGTTGTAGGAACCTATGTATATAATTCGTCCATCAGGGGGCATGCGTACAAAGTCAGGTATTTGAACAGAATCATCTCAACTAAATATTTTTTGTAATGTAACTACAATTACAGAAAAAACAATTTTATATGTTACCTACCTACGTAAAGTACGTTATACGTTTTGATTTCCTTGAGATTCATAAGTTTTTTTTGCAAAATATGCGGCATAATCACCTATACCTTGTGATTGTGTTGACTTAGAAGTTTTTTTTAAAGCTCCAAGCGAATGCAGATCTGAGTATTTGATGACAGATGGACAAACTGACAACGAAGTGATCCTTAAGGTTCCTTTTTTCCTTTTGACGTACGTAATCCTACAAAAGATCAAAGATACACATTATGTAGGTGATGGTGATGGTTTTGTAGAGTAATTATTTTAGTAATCTAACTTTTGAAACGAATTAACGTCGTCATCCTCCGGGTAGGTACGTTAGAGAGCCCGTCTCAAAATATTTCGTTTTAATTCCTATTTATTTATGTTGATCATATTAGGTATACACGATTATCAGTCGTGTCGTGTAGCACTTATATACAGTAAAAGCTCTGCCTAGTTTGAGACTAAACGGCCATAAGTATGTGTTTTTTTTTTGTGGGACACAATTCACACACGGTTATCTATACCTAGTCCCAAACTAAGCAGGGCCTGTACTATGGGTACTAAACAGCTGATAAACATACTTAAATAAATATTAAACGACCAGACACGAAGCCAACAGACATGTTCATGCACACAAATGTAAACTCGCGACCTCCGACTCAGAAGACTACTAACTGAGCCAACAGGTCCGTCGCAATTGTATCCCCCAATTAGAAAATCTATAGAATATACTGGATGTTTTTTTTTACCGTCTGGAAAAAAATATTACGTATAAGGTATCTAGAGCCGAAGTTATACACGAGATTAATTGTTAAATATAGTCATGTCGTCATGTTTAGTGCAATTTACAAAATCTATAAAACTACGCGCAGCCGGCGGTTGTAGGTAGATTGCGCATAAATGGAAGCTACGAGCCTGTTTCTTTTTAAAATACTATTTCAAATATCTCAGTGTGTATTATTGACTACAATTGAGTAATGTATATTAGTCAAAGCAAGAAAAACATTTTTTGAGAAAAAAAATTTTTTAAGTAACATTGCCAAATGAATCTATTACTCTTGCCTATCACACCACATTTTTTTTCCAGACGGTAAAAAAAGTCACCTTGTATAAGCATCAGGCTAATCCGACCGTCACCTATCGCCTCAAGATGTAAAGTCGTCATGTCAAATTTTATAAGTTTGGTCCATGTTTTTGAAAACCTCACAAACAAACAGTCAAACCGAATTACTTACTTATTTATAATATTATAAGGGACTAAGTAGAGATACCAAACTTTTATCCTCTATTGTTTATTAAATTCATCAAAAACATTACGAATGTATTTACATTTTCATTGTGATCCCATTCCAACCTTGATAAAATATTAGGTAGGTATATAAGTTTAGAAAAACTCATACGCATCTGCGGCCTCACTAACCACTGCTCATACCTACATACTATATGTTTACAAATAACAAAATATGTCCTTCACAGAGAAAACATGGAGACGCCTAGGTTCAACCTTTGACACGAATATGTAATACTCATTGTATAATTTATTTTATTTGATTATATTTGCCGCTTGATGTGTTTCGCGGCCACACTTGCCATGCGAGACATGACTGACTATCGATTCTTACATACAGGTATCAAAACTTTCGCTATTATTATTAACGATGGCGGCGTGGTAAACCATTTCAAGACCACTGTACTATAAACATACTTTACTTAAATTATAACCTTGTTCTTGTTTCATATAAATGCACTTTTGATTGTAATAACAGTATAGGTAAGGAAAATGAGTTTTAGCGTTTAATATTTATATTTTTATGGCAAGAATAAAGAGTAAATAAAATAAACCTCTCAGATAGACACTATTTACTATTTACACACATAAAAAGTATAAGTATAGGTACCTAATATGGTTTTTCGAGAACGATTTCCTTTGTAATAGGTTTTATCTACACTCATATCGTAATATTAAATTATTATTCAGAAAATTGACATATAAGAACTATTATTAAGCACACACAACCGTAATAGTACATTATGATATAAGTGCGGTAGGTTGAAAATTACAGCCGAGGCGATATTGCTAGCCCGAGCCGTAGGCGAGGGCTACAAGTAAGCAGAGGCTGTAATTATCAAAGCGCACGTATGTCATACGACGTTTTATAACACATTTGCGAGGAAATAAAATAAAACTCCGACTATGGTAAACGAATAAAAACAATACAGCGTTGAGAAAAAGCGCGCGGCGCGCATCATTATTCTTTTTTAAGAAAAGGCACAAAAAACAGCCAGTACTTATTACTAATAAAGTAAATTAATATTTTTGTGTTTTTGTTACAGATTAATTGGTTGTAATTTACTGTCAAAATTAATTAACTTAAATAATTATGTACATAAATATTTCTTTATTATATTTTATCTCCCAAAGTTAATTTTAATCATAAAATGTTGACAACTTTTTTGACATAAAAACTCTTTGCTGAGATTTTAAAAAGTACCGTTCGTTTTAAGACGGAGCATCTTGATAAACCGTGCGTTTTACTTTACACTTACCGCACTTGGGCGTAATGAGATAGGTAACGATATTAAAATTGGTGAAATAAGACACCTTTTACGAGCAAATGTGTTATAAAAAAATTACATTACGATACAGATTTTGTATGAGATTTCTTAACTAGCGGTTGCGTAATATAAATTTTTAATTCATTACCAAACACATTCCCTTTTTCTCAATCTCCTCGCAGAGATTTTTTTTTCTAAAATTACCACTCACTTTCGCATATCGGTATACAATCTCATTTCAGCAATGTATTAGTGAAAGAAAATTGTTATAGTTCTTGCTGATTAACTTCAGGATTAATCTTAGTCTATTTTGGTCCAACAAGCCGTAATAACAATAAGTAATGGGTGTTGGTGAAACATGTACCTACCTAACTTCATAATATTTCAAATACTTAGGTTATGTACGAAAGCAGTCGCTCACAAACCCTGCATCCTTCATTAAGTACCTATTCCATGTTATTGATGACCTTGACAAAAATAGTTAAGATTGATGATGAACAGAAGCAACGTCATCATTTTTTGAAGTGAAAACTTCTTTAGCGGCGTTGAGCACTTTTGTGGGATGGGTAAAAACTATGAAACTCGCGTCAGGTCACGTGTGCTGATCGAAAAAATCCTTTACGCGAGGTGTACCTAATTCGTAAATAGAATAATTCGCGTTATGCCTAAATGTCATTTTCAATTCGCTTTTAGCAAAACTCTTTGTTTGCCTAAATTAGATTTTTGTCTATGTCGCTTAAGAACTACTTCGCTATATGCCGAATTCTTAGTTGGTCTAATTCGCGTTATGTCTAATATCCTTACATTACAATATTTTTGGTCAATCAAACTTTTTGCTGTATTTATGTATCATAAATAGTTAAATTATTGGCCATCTTCCAGCTTCATCAGACCTTGGTTACCATCTAGCACCAAAGTACTCGTCAAGACGAATCATACGAGCCCAAACTCGAGGGGTTTACGAGTAGTCATTGAGGAGTTGCTATATTTACCTCCTGGCTCCATCATCAGATCAGTACCATACCACAGATGGTACCATAATATTGCATTGTCACCAAATTTACATAGGTATACCAAATTTCATTTCAATCGGTTGAAGATATCTGCTTCAATATTGATTTGCAAGATTCCACCCAAACATACATAGTTACATACATACATTGCAAGTTAAATAAAAGCTTCTAATAATAATTCCAATTCCGTAGAATAAGAGTTTTAAAAGGATACAAGGTCATAAGTCGTTGCACATTGATTGTGAAGCAAAGTGGAAACAGCGCACAATAGAAAATAACCTATCATGAAGAAGGTGGCTTCTGATTGGTCCATTTGAATCGGATCAACAATTGATGGAGTGGATTTGCTTATAAACTGCTAAAATGATGAATGAATAGTTCGTAATTTGTCCGCTAGGGGAACAGCAATTGTTGATCCAATTGGATCAACAATTGTATGCAGAGTCATACATTAGATCAACGAAAGCTGTTCTATATCTACATATAAATTAAATAAATATTCAAAAAAGGTATTCAATAACTTTCTAGCAATTCATTAGATCCTGGTCATTTTTAATTAATGTTAAATGAGCCGCCTATTCCACCCCTTGCTACGTCATAAATGTATAAGGTATTTGGTCTAAAGATCTTTAAGTCCATTTCGGGTTTAGCCTATTTCTGCATATACCAACATCGATTTAAGTCTAACTCTCTTTATGCCTACTTTGCGTTACGTTTTAGACATAACGCGAATTAGTCTATTTACGAATTAGGTAGGTACACCTCGCGTAAAGGGAAAAAATACCGTAAGACGGCGCAGAGCGCTTGCGCGATCTGCCATCTGCGAGCTATTCTGGCGTACGCTGCAAAAACTGTATCTACGGTAGACTCAAACGAAACGCACATCAAATTGAAGAGCGTAAAAAATAAGTCGATCTGAGTCGACAACTTATAGGCGGAGTGTCACAGGTTCGTATTCCCTTCTCCTTTGTGTTTTGGGTAAATAAGATTTAGCAGAAATATCTAGAGAAGCAGAGAGAAGATAATCACGATGTTGTCAAAAGAGGTTAAATGCTATTCCCTAACTATTCCAATAAATCAAAAATGCACAACGTTAATAATCAAGTTTTCACTTCTGCCGGCACTCCCGGAGTGCAACCCGTGTTTTTTTTTTAATCTCTACGCAGTCGATATGACGACCTTCCTGAGAAGCATTGTATCGTGGACCGTGGTATTACCGGAGCATAAGGTGAGCTTTGAGTATGGTTTAATTACTGATGATGATGACTCAAAGAAGGTGAGGCATAAGGGCACACGGCTAGCTGGACGATCGTAGTGCTGTAACCATAGAGCCTCGAAAAAGGTATTTCCACTTAACTTATGATTTATGATTTGTTTTATACTTACTAAAATTTTGCAAGCGATATTTAGTTTGTCCCTAATACTAATGTTACAAAAATGTCTATCTTACATCGTAGGTCAAACCAACATTAAATAAGTGTGTTGTAGTAAAATCTAAATTAGGTAATTGGTTCCGCTACTTTCATATTCAAGTCAGGTGCGTGTTGCTCAAAGACACTTTATTTGCATTTATAAAGGATTCTTTAGAAATCCCTTCTCCAGTGTTATGGGTGTGCGTGCACTGAGAATTCCCCTTTTTTACAAACTTGCATCGTACTTTGGTAAGTTATTCTGTCCTACAAACAAAACTGACTGCCTCACCTGATGTAGGGTTCTGAGGCTTCCACTTTTTTCTAGGAAACTATTAAAAACATTATCTTTGAAGTAATTTATTTTGTTCACGAAATTGACGTAATTGCATTCCTTGGAGGGGAAAGGAGATCATGTATCAGTAAAGTGATTGTCTCCGATGTAACACCGTGTTATGCTTAAAACCTGTTCTAAAAAGATCTTTATAAACCGGTAACGGAAAGAAGTAAATTTACCATTTACCTATTAGACGAGGCGTTGGTTAGGCGTTACCATATAACCTATGCAATTGGCGTTTTGGAAAAAAAAACAGAATAGTTGTGTGAATGTTAGAGAAAATCATTGAGCTTAATCAGCAATATAGGTAAGGTTTTCAAATTGAAGAAGAGCTGTCATTATATATCAAATTTTACGCTTTTTGGCGGGAATTCAAACAGGGACGTCATGTTTTTGGTAAATTTTGTATTTTGCTGTGTGTTTTGGGTCCGTGATAGTGTACAGTGAATAGGAAATTCGATAAAATGCGTAGTATGGACGTTTTCAAGTTACCTCAAGAAGCCGCTTCAATCTTCATTAAAAGAGCTCTATCGTTTTACTGTCTAAGTGACATTTCAACGGAAAACGAAGACCTTATTGTACTTTTGTGCATAGACTCTGAAGCAGAGCTAAAAATTTCGTGTCATGTTTAGTGCTGATGCCAAAGCTAATGAAATAAGAAAAAAATTATATCCTATTTTAAAATCTAACAAAAATCCCTTTTTGTTCATGTATGATTTATTTACCATGGACATATGTACCTACCTATAATACCAATATAGTCAACTTTTGAATTGAATATCGAACTATTTGCAAAATTACAGATATTCTAAACAAACACATTTACTTATCAGAATTTTTCGGCAATTTCATACGTAAGAAGCCAAGTTAAAATGGCCGTACTGTAGAGACCTGAAAGTGTTCTTTGTATGACGTAGGCATCCGATAAGAAAGAATTTTCCGAAATTCTACCCCAAAGGGGGTGAAAAAGGGGGGCAAAGTTTGTATGGGACAACGTGATTCCTTGGTCCAATCTACCTACTTCAAATTTTGCATAAATATTCGTTTTAATTAAATTCATCCCATAGCGGGTTCGAAAGGGGGTGGAAAGTTATTTTGGTAGTGATTTGCTACAAAGTTGATAGCAATACTACTCCTTAGTGCTTTTGATTTAAATTACATTTTATTTTGACACTTTGACACATGTTTGAAAACTCCATTAGATTTTATTCAAAAAGGGCGAACTCACATAAAAGCTTAGTGCAATGCAAATACTTACTTTTAAAAAAAAAATCTATGTATTATAAAAAACTGTAAAGAGACTGTGTCTGTAGGTTCATGAAATATTGTCTGTACAGTAAATAGTTATCGATATAGATATCAAATCACCTATTTTGAAATTTTTGTCTGTCTGTGTGTCGGTGCACGCATCACCCAAAAACTATAGGTACCTACTGGACGAATTTTGATGAAAGTTGGTGTGGTGATAGCTGAGCAGCCGGATCAACATCTAGGCTACTTTTTACCGCGGCAAAATGTCTCAAATTAAAAAACTACTTAGTTAAAGAGAGAAATACGTACATAACTCCGAAAGGATAACACCTAGAAAATTGAAATATGGTATTATGTAGGTGTCTTATTATGTCGTAGGCAACCGCTATCAAGGGATTTTTGGAAGTTCCAACGGGAACGGGAATTAACTGGATGGAGGAAAGATAAGAAGGTGCTGCTAGTCTTCATTATACCTTATTTCCACTGAAAGCATTTAACAAGATTTAGTACATGTCATCTCGACTTAAATACAAATTCGTACCTATAGATACTCATCGGCGGGGAAATAATGTAGACATTTCAAAGCATTTCAAGTTGTCAGCTTCTGAAACAATTGCTTACACATCTCTCTTTGCGTAATTTGCTTCAGTGTATGACAAATATCATAAATCAAGGCAGATGGTAAACATGAAGAAAAGGGTTTGCATAAGAGTGTGAGTTGGTTCAAGATTGCAACCTTTATAACAAACTGGCAAGAGTGCAACCGTAGACTAGTAGTAAAAATGTTAAGACCATTTTCTCAGAAGGATCAGTTCCGAAAACTTTGAGTTAGCCATATAAAATTAAAATGCACTTACTTGATAATAATACGCCAGTAGGTATGTATAAAACATGAACGTCTATGAGGACTTCTTTTGTATTTTTAAGTCACCAAAAAACTGAAGTACGCCTTATCTCAGGAATACATCGTAAAAAAACCGTATGCCATTTGAGGATTTGAACACACAGACGCGTCCAGTGGGTCTAAAATGGCCACTTTGAGCAATTCCTCTGAGCAATTCTCCTTTTCTGAATTCCCAGCAAATCCTAAGCAATTCCTCTAAATTTCGTAAAATGGTCCCTTATTTTAGTGATTCACTGACAATTCAATTCATTAGCAGATTCGTATTTGGTGAAAATTTCGAATATGAATCGAAATAGAATCCTATTATGATTCACCCGAAACGGCCTTTTTAGACCCCCTGTTCACACTATCGCTCGTCCCAGCGCGCGGCAGTGCGGAGAAAATTCGGATAGTGCGATATATATAAAAGACAGCAGTGCCCCGCGGTTACACCCGCGTCAGTCCCGTTCCCGAGGGAAAATTATAGCCCATGTTACTTCCAGGAAAGTAAGCTTTCCATTGGTGAAAGGATTTTTAAGACTATCCTGTGGAATTTTATTTCAAATAGCGGGTGCCCAGCGGCGTTGCCCGCGCAGACCCAGTTTATTCCCGTTTCCGTTGAAATTTCCAAAAATCCCTTTACCTGCGTAGTTCCCGTTTCCGTGGAAATACGGGAAAAAAATAAAGCCTATGCTACTCCCTGATAATGTAGCTTTCCATTGGTGAAAGAATTTTTGAAATGGGTTTCGTGGTTTAGACCTGTTCCCGTGGAAAAATTATAGCCCATATTACTCCCAGAAAAGTAAGCTTTCCATTAGTGAAAGAATTTTTAAATTGGTTTTCCCGCAGGAATGAGTCGAAATAAATTTTTTTTCTAGTCAAAATTGGCACTAAAATAAAAAAAACAACACTATTGGTGTTTGACATTATTTTAACAATAAATAAATAAATAAATTGTGAGACACAATTCACACACGGCTATTTAGTCCCAAACTAGGCAGGGCCTGTACAATGAGTACAAAACAACTGACAAACATACTTAAATAAATATTAAACGACCAGACACAAAGCCAACAGACATGTTCATGCACACAAATGTTGGCCCGGAGCGGGGATCGCACCCACGACCTTGTCCTATTAAGAATATGGTACAAAAATTAAGGCACTTCATTTTAAGAATTCGCTTCTTAGGAACAAGGAGTCTTTAAAAAAATAAAAATGTTTCTTAAGCTTAATTTGCCGCTGCGGAGCAATTTTAGACAACGATCCAGCGTCAATATCATATCGCACCCTGCGTAGAATAACGTTACATCTGCAAAATTTAGATTGTTCAGAACGGCCCGTTAAAGTTTTAAAATTTTAGTTTTGTTTATAGTGTTTCTACAAATAACAATTGCTATCTCAATTTTTAAGATTTGCTATATGATTAGGCATATTAATAAACAGTACATTTTTTGAATGAATAAGTATATAAATTTAGAAAGTAAGAGGTCCCATGTGTAATAATGACGTTTTCGTACGGGAAATCCAAAAAAATATGGGTCACATGTATATATATACCGTTGTTCAACGGAACATTACGAAAAATTAGAGGTCATACCTTCATATATAACGTTGTTCTAGGAAAAATATAAAAAAAAGTGTGAGCACATAGAACGCTATCAAAAGCAAAGCTGGTAAAAATATTATTTTAAAATGGTATAGGTTTCTACAAATATATTTTCGAAGATAATAAAAATAATAAAGAAAAAAAAATAAAAAGAAATATAATAAAGAAAATATACATTCATTTACAATAATTACAGATAAAAAATGTCCTCCAAAGAGGAACCATGTGGGACAGTGCCCAGAAGACTGGCTGCATTCCCTCTCTGGATAGCTAGGCTGATTCTTGACAGAGACAGCTGCCAGCCCTCTGGTCACCTGAAGCCTCGACCAAAAGCATTACTTTCATGTTTATAATATTAATAGGATGTATTAATATTTTTTATTATTAGGATTAGATTTATTATCAATTAATAAGTCTAATAGAATATGTGACACTCGACTATATTACGAAGCCTAGTCTTTTTCTTCAAAATATTTAAAATTGAAAAACATAAACGATAATCACAATAAAATACTGTACTAAATATTCACTTTCCCCTGGGGCTAAGTAACATAAAAATATAAAATCTATGAAAAAAAAACTTTGGAGAACAACAAATAACCTTATATTAACTTAAGGAATATAAAAATAGTTTTAACTACACTATGAAAATGTTATTAACTTATTGATTTAGTAACGTATTTATGAAGCTTCGTCATGACTTTCCTCAGGATTAAGTTCTACATTACGATGAGGCAAGCTTGAAAAAATCTCAACATAATTCTTTGGAAATAGTCTTGCCTTTTCATTAAATCTGCAAGTCCTTATATTATTTATCGTCAGAAATTGGTATGGGAGCATTGTATGCTTTCGAAATTTGAGAAATAGGCTTAGATACTCTCCAGCTTTTTTATTGATTGCAGACAGCAAAGGTCGAAATTCATACAACCGACGACGGTATCAAAAATGTCCTTATCAACAGACTGGTGACTGGTTGCATATGGTGATACAGGTAATGTATCTATATCATGAGTCTGACCGGCTGTTACCACAGAGCGTAGGCGCTTACGTCTAGAGTCAGAAAGCTCATATTTATTTTTAAACGTCTCAGATCTTGTGCTGACTATACGACTTTGCGAATGGTGTATCTCACCTTATGTCAGTCCATCATCAGTTATTGCATTCCTGCGTGGGGAGGAGCAACCAAAACAAAATTCCTCGGATTGGAGCGCGCACAGCGGGCTGTATTAAAGGTCATGTCCAAACGGCCCTACATATACCCTACTGTCCAGCTCTATACCGACTGCAATGTTTTGACAGTGAGACAGCTCTTCGTGCACCGATCCACCTTAAAAAGACATCGTTTGGTACCACCGCCTGACAGTAGGCGACGTGAAAAGCGAAAGGTCTGCGCGAGTGTATTCCATTCTACTTCCTTCGCTGGCAGACAGTTCTATGTTCTAAGTCCAAACTTATATAATAAAATAAATAAGACACTCAACATTGCTGGTACAAACAGTTTCACGTTAAAATCTAGCCTTGAAAAATGGCTGAAAACTCTCGACTACTTAGCGACTGAGGACCTACTTACCTTTGACTGCTAAATAAATATATATATATATATATATATATATATATATGTAAATCAACACAAACCGTGCAAAATCCGTTTTTCCTTCTCTCTCTTTTTCACTCTATTCATGCACCCCCACTTACACACCACACCCTACACACCCTTACAAACACACCCCACATTCGTAACACTGCAATAACAATTTATCTCTAAATTGTATAAGATAGGAATCGAAATGTCCCGCCAACTGAAACACTGCCTCCTAAGACACAGGATATCCTAGTTTAGGAGACAGGGTTCACCTGAATTGTTACGCCTTTTAAATATTATTGTTAAACTCTGTTAAATTGTTATCTATAAGGTTTTGGTTTAAATAAATTATTATTATTATTATTATTATTACTGTTTCAGGAAACTTTTACGTTTTACACAAGGACGTGGTGTTTCTTTAAGTTGGTAAATCTGGGCAACCACCAATTCTATTACAGATAATGAAGGAGAGTTTTCAAAAAGCGGTATTTCCTGACCGATACGACCTTCAAACCTTCAAGAAGAGTGCGTACTCCCACCTCAAAGGCCGGTAACGCCTTGTGACTCTTGAGTTGAAGGTGTCCATGGGCGACGGTAGTCACTTACCATCAGGTGACGTACCCGTCTGCTCGTTAACCTCCACAATACAATAAAAAAAAAGTACTGGAAGATTCAATATTCAGCTTTGTCGTCGTTCCTAAATTATTTTTTTAATAAACAATAGGACTGCTAGAAAGTCTGTTGAATTTTGGACATGTTTTCTTTAATGTTTTTTTTTGTTCATCATCAGAAGAGTTATCATCCCAAAAACTTGAATATGTAAACTTCTTTGCGGCCATATTGTCTCACATGATAAATATTAAATAATAAGATTATTAATCACTTCCCAAGCACTTAAGAACGCCTTTGAGCATCAGTGGTAAGTGGTAGTAAGGTAAAAGTGGTAAAAAATTCAAACCAAATATAGATCAGATTGTTCATCTTGCATATAAGACGATAATTTTTCATTACATTTCCTAGAACAATGTCACATAATATGCAGATACTACCAATTTTTTACAACCAATTTCCGTAGAACAACGTACCATGCGTAAATGGAACTATAACTTTCTTAATTTGTTCCGCAAAACAACGTTTCACGTGCAAATATAACATTTGAAAATAAAATAAACTAAAATTTTTATGTACGTCTAAAACTAAAATTAGATTGACAATAAATGTAGATATTTATACAAAAAATACTTATTAATTTAATTATTAAGAATTTAAACAAATAATCGCAAAACATAATCACTCACCTGTGGTTTTGTCTTTAACCATTTTATAAATGCATATAAGCGTACCTCCGCGCAACAACGAACCATGTGGGTTTGAAACGGCGCTCGCGCGCACACGGATGCGTTCCAAGGACGAACAAAACCGTCTCTAAACGTACATGTGTCCTTGTACTGCAGAGCACAAATCAGATAGAACGTTGTTCTATTCAGATTCTCAATAACTATAACTCCTATTGAAAAAAATAAAATTTTATCCGATAGCTTAGACAATAATTAAGACTTTCCGACGATAAACTCAAATTCGTTCTATGGTAACATAGAACGTTTTTCTACGCAGGGTGCGATATATTGACGCTGTTACTCACTTATCTCTATACCAAATTTAATCAAAGTCCGTCCATTAGTTTTTGCGTGATGCGTACACAGACAGGCGGACAGACAAAATTTAAAAAAATGTGTTTTGATATCTAAATCAACAACTACTACCGTAAATATTTTTAAAAAAATATTTCATGTACGGACACGGTCCCGTTACAATTTTATTATATGCACCTGGAATTAAAGACTGACACAACTAAAAAAAAGTGAGTTTCGAGGAAACTCAACTTAAAGTGTACAGAGTATTGTCATGGTTATTGTTGGTGGTTAATATTTAGGATAGCGGGTGCAAAGTGGCGTTACCCGCGTACAACGTAAAAGTACCTTAGTTTTTCTGGGGAAACATACAGTCTTAATCACAAATAGTACCTAACAATATTGTTATTATTACACAGACCCCGAGTTCCACTATTTAAAAGATCAAAAAAGTACATCCAGATCTCATTTAGTCGACTACCTACAAAATAACACGTAATTTTAACTTAAATAACAAATGTTGTAGAAAAACTAGTAAGTAAAGGTACCTACATAAAAAAGGCTACTATAAAATTACAGACTACCTACTTAGTAGACCAACATGATTAACTGACTCGACGCTATCTAAGGCCATTAATTATAATTATTATTGTAAACCATGTTTATTAGTAAGACATGAGATTCAAAAGAGCTGCCCTTGAGTTTCTTGTCTCGGAGCATTCGCACTCGCATTTGGAAACAGCAACTCGTCGGTAGAGATGGGCTGCTGTTTACATTTAGCCAATCTTCATGGACGAGTTTAGTGTGCCTAGTTTTTAGACTAGTGACTATTCTAAGTGTAATTCTAATTACCTACAGAATAAAATACATTTTCTTTCTTTTCTTTTCATTGCGATGCAACCTTTGAGTATTAAACCAACCGGAGACGCCACTGACAGGCGTTCCCCTCTGCCAAAAAAGTTATGAGCAACGCTCATACCTGTTATATACAACGAGTTCACGGAGTGCTCGGATTGGTTGTTTCTGTGTGTGAATGTATTTGTGTGCATCTAGTTCAAGCTAGTGTTTAATTGTTTTGTCAAAAAATGCGTTTGTGTTAACATTATCTGTGTGCGTTTCCTCGTCCACCGCGCAGAAATTGGCAGACTTTTTTGCAAAGAAACTAGTGCGCGTGACGTCTCCTGTTGGTTTAATACTCAAAAGATGCAACCAACCACCGCTAGCTTAAACAAAGTTAAAACAAATTTCACCAATACGTGATTTAAATCTGCCCAAAGATAACCCAAAAATGACAATATCTGTGAACCGCCCGTTTATTATTATCCAAAGCACGCCTTAAATAAAACTATTTTTCATATGATTGTTATTGCATGGTTTTCTATAAAATGATTTTTTGGAAAGCAAGGAGGCTCAGGATGGGACTTAAAAATAATTTTACCCAGGGACGTGTCAACGAGGCAATATGCAAATATGCATATATGCAGCACGTCTTTTGTGTCTAAGTCAGGCCGAATCATAATCGGTAAAAAAATCCTAGTGCGATATTCCAGGTTTTGGATTTTTTGAAGTCTATCTTTGTGTTGTTTTTAGTGGGGATTCCACACAACAGATAGAAATTCCTAGAAGCTGCGAACATAATATGAAAAATAAAGTACTTTGAAAGTGACAGCCTTCTGAAACGGTCGAGATACACGCAAAATGAATCCAAGTTGTTGAAATGCCTTCTTTATTATATGAATATTAAAGTGTAGCTTAGAATCTAAGAAAACACCAAGATCCCTGATTTGACTGACTGGGTTAATCTGTTTACTAGCTATGTTATAGTCAAAGATTTAGTGTTTTGTTTTGTAGATGTTGTATGTAGGTGTTGTATGGATGATGACCCAACAACTCAACTATCACCACACCCTTCAAATCCTTCTAGTACTTTTTGCCAGATGCGTGCACAGAGAGATCGGCAAAAATTTCAAATACCGGTATTTTGATATCTACATCGACAACTATGACACACTACCGCTGCAATTTTCAAAAAATATTTTATGAACAGAGACGGCCTCGTTACAGTTTTATTATTTTATGTATTGATAAACTTATTGCACAGTTTGTTGCACAGTTTTATATTTACGAATTAAATATATCATTATTATTTAACTAAATGTAATTGGTTTTTAGGCATTTAACAGAAATCGTTATTAGAAGTTATCTCATTGACGTTTTCACAAGAGTAGGTAGCTTAAGTAAATAAGGTATGGTTTATAGAAGTTTGTCACATTTCCAAATACCGTCAGGCATACGGGGTCAGTTAATAAATTTGTCCAATACCGAAATCCTAAGTGTTGCTACGGAAGCAACACAAACCTCCCACTTGGTTTACTAATGATGTTTGGTAACGCAATTAGTGATGTATGTCGAACTTATGACAATTGGTGGTTAATTAGCACAGCCTTGAACTGTTGCAGGCTAGGCCATGAGCAATGGTAATCAGTAATTAGATTTAGTTTCCCCTCGAGAGCTTATCATTACGGAGGTAAGGAGGCAGTTACTCAACCATATTTTGCTTGAGATTTAACGTTCGAGCTAGGAACCTTGGCCCAACCTTTCCAATACATTCACCTGCAATACTCGACTAACGTCAGAGTTAAGAATTATTCTTTCATTTACACTCCGTATTTCGAATAACGTGCCATTCTATCCGGCACAGTGTTTTCTCAACTTTTGACTACATTTGAGTACTTATTTTAACAAAAATATTATGATATTCGTAATCCTTATCAGAATCTAAATTCTCACTACGTCTATCTAGCTTAATCCTCTTTTCATTTAGAATTCATCATTTGGTATCTACATAATTTTTGGGAATATTTACTATTTCATTTTAGGCAGTTGCTAGGCATTCGATAACCGGATAAATAAATAAAATTATTATTCGTCCGATTATCGATTATCAATTAAAGTAGGTACATCTAAAACATATGTAATCATTTCAATAATTAACCGTGCGAATATTATAAGCTTTCTTAAAACCATGATGAAACACTGAATGACCTGTTTGATGGTGGGTATAAAATATTAGTATTATTATGGGGGAAGAACCCTTTTAAACCTTGTGTAAAAAATTTTATATAAAACTAGCAGCGCCCCGCGGTTTCACCTGCGTAGTTCCCGTTCCCGTGGGAATACGGGAATAAAATATAGCCTATGTGTTATTCTGATGTATTTATAAGCTTATAAGCTATATGTATAACTGTAAAGTTTCATCAAAATCCGTTTAGTAGTTTTTGCATGAAAGAGCAACAAACACCCATACATCCATAGGGTCAAGGCGGCAACAGTGGGTCACTTTTTTTTTCAGTGACCTGCACTTGATTTGTAGTGGTGTTAGGAGGATGTAAAGGTTACTAGTATGTTTGTAACTAATGTATTTTCATTATTTTATTAGATTTAATTCAACAAAGTGATATCTTAGGAGATAAAACGTATTTAACAAAAAAAGTCATTTGAGCCACTATGTACTGGTAGTCGGATACAGTGAATCGGAACTTAGTTTACAGTGAATCAGGTATGTTCACAGTGAATCATCCATAATATTAACTAATTAAAATGCAGTTTTATGCTTTTTAAAAGTCTTTATTTACAAATTTAACTCCGTATCTTAAAATACCGTAGGCCTTTGACGCTTTTCGGAATGCCACATTCGCAAAATGTCACACTAGCAAAAAGTCACACTAACAAAGTCATCAAAATAACAAGATTGTTCAACTCCCTTCGTTGCCGTAGGCCGAAGATTTATGAATTAGAAAATAAAACTAATTAATTATGTTTGTATTCAATGAAATTATTTATTAATTTCCATTTATTTTATCATAAAATTAATTGAAAATGTAAACTAAAATTATGAATGCTGCTGAGAATCATATAATGTTATAACTTTTTTCAAAAAAGCATATTTTTGTATTAAGAAAATAATTCAGTAGGTAACGATTTAGTTGCACAGGGGTCAGCTGTTTGTTTGTAATTTTAATTGTATTATAATAGTATTTAATCACATTAACGTGAAAATATGGGAATAAAACATAGCCATATGGCCGGGGACTTTCTCAACAGATTAATAGGTAAAATTTACATCAAAATCTATTCAGCCGTTTTCACGTGATGCGCGATCAAATAAACAAACTGACAAAAATTCTAAAAATTGTTGGAACATGTTCTATTACCGATTCTAAGTATCCTCAGTCAACATTTTTCGCTTCTTAGCGGCATTCATAATTTCAGTTTAGATTTTAAATTTGATTTATGTTAAAAAATATGTCTAGGGACCCCTCGGGGATACAAGACGTGTGTTTTTTTAATGTTAAAATAAATGAAAATAAATAAATAATGTGATTAAATACTAAAATAATTCAATTAGTTTTATTTTATAATTCATAAATCATCGGCTTACTGCAAGAAAGGGAGTTGGACAATCTTCTTATTTTGATAATATGGCACTTAGTTAGTGTGGCATTTTGCTAATGTGACGTTATGCGAATGTGACATTTTGGCGATGTAGCGTTTTGAGAATGTGACAATTTGAGAATGTGACATTATGCGAAATTCCAAGTTTTCATTTTGCGAATGTCCAATGTGTCAAATTAATGCGTGGGAATCTTGTTGGTAATAATATAGTACACAGTGGTTCATGATCCACTGTGTACTAAAGTGGTTTGAGCCACTGTGTACTAAACCGCCATTTTGGATATACCTCATGCCACACGCCACACTGTTGCGTAAACGGAAGTGCAGTAAACGCCAAAACAATCTCAAATAAACTTACTTTTCATCACAAATATCACTTTTAAAAAGTAACAAAAGGTTAGTAAAAAAATACAAAGTCTATCTTACCTTTAAACTCACTTTTTCGATGGTTAAAACAAAAAAATATTCGCAACACGCCTACATTCCGTCGCAGACGGAAGCCGATTGGTTGTGATATGTTCGTGTTTTGAAGCCTTCCGAAGAGTGAGAGAGAGAGCTAGCTATCGCTAATACTTTCTAGCAAATGGCCACTGCGCCACTGTTGTCGCTATAGCCACTGTTGCCGCCTTGACCCTACTCACAAACTTTAGCGTTTATAATATTAGTAGGAAGTAGGATTGTCACCCGTTATTGTATTATTATGTGAGTTCAACCTTTTTTTAATAAAATTGGAATGAGTTTTCAAACATGTGTCAAAATAAGATGTAATTTAAATCAAAAGCACTAAGGAGAAAAGTAAAGAGAAACCTACATTCTGATATCAACTTCGAAGCAAATCACCTCCAAAATAACTTTCTATACCCCATTTTAACCCCGTTAAGGGACGAATTTCAATAAAATACGAAAATCTTCCATCAATTCTGTTAAAGAATCTGTATGCAAAATTTGAAGTAGATTGGACCAAGGAATCATACCCATACAAACTTTGCCTACTTTTTCACCCCCTTAGGGGTACAATTTAGGAAAATCCTTTCTTATCGGATGCCTACGTTATACAAAGAACACTTCCTTCAAGTTTCACGTCTCTACGATCAGCGATTTAGGTTGTGCGTTGATCCGTCAGTCAGTCATTAAGGCAAAACATTTTACATACATACTCGTGGATTTAGAAGATTAGAAAACTACGGGCAATCGCTAGACCACATTCTACCACTTTGGTTTTTACTATGGATTGTATCTCTGTAGGTATTCCAGCGAGAGCCTATATGTGTAGGTAATAACATTATTTATCGTTTCGTAATAATCGAGCAGTTTCTGTTTAAAATATAGACTGTTAAATACTTTGCTTCGACGTAGTCGAGTATAAAATAATATAAATCGAGCTTCGGTCAAGTGCCTGTTTGATGATGCTCGAAAAGGTTAACTAAGTGGATCGGTTGGACGGAAGTGTGGAATTTATGTACGAGTAGTCTCCCTTTTATTCCCTTTGTGAGAACTTGTGACTCAAATTGTGCAGGTTGTGAAACTCAACATTAATAAGATTACGTAAAATTTTTCGTTGCTTATTGACTAGCATAAACCTTTCAATAGATTTTAAAAACGGGAGAGGTTCTCAATGAGGCGTTTCCGCGAATTTCATGTACTTAGACGGCTCTTCAAAAATCTCTAAGAAAACTCCTTGCTTGTTTTCAAAAATGTTTTATATAAAAAAATAGCTAGAATTCTCTTACTGTATTATCTAAAGGAGGTACGGAGAAAAAATATATCTATCTATATACATAATAAAACATTAACGGGGCAACGAAATACTTATTGAAATGTTTTGTGGTAGTGTAGGTATCTATACTTAGTTATAGATTTAGACAAAAATTATTGAAATTTTTGTCTGTCTATGCACGGATTTTGATTAAATTTCATAAGAAGATAAATGAGTACCTGGGTCAACATCTAGAATACTTTTTATTTCAGAAAAATATCTCATTCCTACGGGAAAATATAAAAACTGATTAAAAAGAGAAATACGTACTATTCCGAAACGATTACACCTAAGAAACTTGAAATAGAGCATGTAGATAGTCTTATAGGTATGTCGTAGGCAACCGCCATAAAGGGATTTTTAGAAATTCCCGCTGGAACGGGAATAAACTGGATCCGTGCGGGCAACGCCGCAGGGCTGGGCAGCTGCTATTTGAAATATGCCTATGTAGGTGTCCGTCGTAGGCAACCATTATAGATGGATTTACGGAATTTCCCACGGGAACTAACGGGAAATAAACTGGATGCGTGGGCAACGAAATTTTAGAGGTAGTGTAGATAATTATCGAAGTAGACATTAAAATATATTTTTTTGAAATTTTTTCTGTCTGTCCGTCGGTCTGTCTGTTCACGCATTACGCAAAAACTAGTGGACAGATTTTGATGAAAATTGGGGTGGTAATAGCTGAGTAACTGGGTCAAAATCTAGGGTACTATTTACCGCGGGAAAATATCTCATTCCCAAGGAAAAATATAAAAAATGATTAAAAAATAAGTGAATTTTATGTATTTAAGTCAGTTATTTGGTTTTAATAAAAAAATATCAGTAAAAAGGCTTGAGATTTTTACGGTTCATTTAGTAAATAACTGTTGTTCGTGAGTAGATTCAGAATAAGAAAATTTAATTAAATGTAACCCCATACCAATGTTTCGGGACCCTTTAGTTTTCTTTGAAGTCAATCTGCTTCAATGCTTACTTAATAGATTGAACTTTAATAAGACTAACCTTAAAAATGCTACTTTCCTACTAATTAATGCGAAAGGAACTCTGTCTATTTGTCAGTTACATTTTCACTTCGAAACCGCTGAACCAATTGTAATGAAGTTTGGTAGGGCCAAAGATTGCATCTTGACAAAGATATTTATACCTACTTCTTAGTGCTTTTTTAATTAAATTACAGTTTAGGTACTTTGAAACATGTTTGAAAAATCAATCCGATTTTATTCAAAAAAGGTTAAACTCACATAATACAATAACGGGTTATAATCCTACTTCCTACTAATATTATAAACGCGAAAGTTAGTGAGTATGGATGTATGGCAAAGAAAGTGAAAGAGCAACAAAAATTTTTTGCTCTTTCACGCAAACACTAGTGAATGGATTTTGATGAAACTTTTCAGTTAGGTACCTATATCTATCTATATATATAAAAATCAATCTTTTCGTTGTTATTTTATAACTCAAGAACGGGCTCACCTATCCAAACCAAATTTTTAGGCTTTATTCGGACTATTTAGCAGATGGTTTATGTAAAGTTTTGCTTAAAATCTGTCGAGTGGTTCTTCATTTATCACAGTTTTACAGGGCAGCGTCTGTCGGGTCAGCTAGTAGGTTATACATTAAAATAACACGTAGGTTATATTTTTTCCCCGTATTCCCACTGGAACGGGAACTACGCGGGTACAACCGCGGGGTGCAGCTAGTCTATACATAATAATATAATAAAACTATAACGAGACCGTACAGATACATAAAATATGTTTTGAAAATTTTTCGGTCGTGTAAAAAGTTATCAATTTAAATATCAAAACACCAATTTTTTTAATGTGTATATGTCTGTACACTCATCACGCAATCACTACTAGTTGCTTTTTGATGAAATTTGGTGTGAAGATACAAAGTAATTAAATCATCATGTGATGCATGCACAACCAGACAGACAGACAAAAATTTCAAAAATCGGTGTTTTGGTATCTACTTCAATAAATATAAAAACTACCGCTAAAATTTTCAAAAAATATTTCGTGTGCAGACACGGCCCGTTTATAGTTTTATTATATGTTTAGATGATACCCACTTAATCTTGACACCAAATGTCTGTATTCGGATCCGTATCCGCGGATATACATACATTTTTAACGATCCGGCACATCACTAATGCATTGCACCGAAAAAACATTTCCGTCCTTGTAGTGCATCGGATATAAAAGTATAAGAATGAATTTATAGCGGATTTAATGTAGGTAAACAAACTTAATTTCGCAATTCATTGTAAAAATTAAATAAGAGTAAAAAATCTAAAAAAAACTGGCAACATATTTCGTCACAGTTCTATTGTTATTAACAGAGCGGCAAGATTGTGGCATAATGTTATTTGCATATTTGTCCAGTCACCGCATAAATGCATGGATGTACATTTTACTTGCCGAGTTTTTGAGATACGACTCTCATAGAGAAATGAGAAACTGTGACCATTAATAAAGATTATTGTAGCGCCAGGACCTGAATTAGTGGTGGCCCCACATAATACCAGCGTTGTGGCGTTTCGCAAAAACACCCGCAGCTTGTGCTGAGTCCCGTTTGAAAACTTAAAATAAATTTATTCTATATTTTTTTATTGTATTTAATTTTCAAGAGTTCGAGGTGTTCCTAATAAATAAATATTTTTATTTTTCTTTCTTTAAAAAATAAACTACGCACACAATACACTCGTGAGTTAGCTTAATGAAATAAATTGTGTTTAATAGACAATTAAATATTCCTTAAATAAAGGTAATAAAACTTAGTGAAGTTATGTCATTAAAAATCAAATTTGAAAAAGGGAGATTCAAAGACTAGGTACTTACTGCATTTGTTTATGTTTCTAATCTGTAATTTATAGTGTTCAATGTTTATTATTCAAGCTGTAATAGCCTAAGATCCGGCTGTAGAATTAGTGTAGAGATCGAGTATATGCTACAAACCAAATTATTACGCATATTTATGATTAGGAGAATATATATCTACCAGGGTGCCTATCGAAATATGGCTGCTAGTATGTAAAAAACATTGAATGAAAATTCGTCCCAAAATAGGTTAGTCCTAAATTAGGCACCCTAGTAGATATATATTCTCCTAATCATAAATATGGGTAAAAATTTGGTTTGTATTAAATACTCGATCCTTACACTAATTCTGCAGCCGGATCTCGTACTATAATCATGTCGCTTACACCTGAAGAATACACCAGAATTCTCACAATGCTGGAAACCGGCCGGAGTCAGCGCGATACAGACAGTACAAAGAGTTCTCCGAAGTTACAAGGACACTGGCTCTAACTTACGCAGACCAGGAACAGGCAGAATCAGGTGTATCTACCACAGCACGAGAAGATCGATACTTTATTAACACCATGCTTCGTAATCGCTTTCTTACAGGAACTGAACTTACAAATCAGTTTCGACGCCTCGGGAGAAGTTACCCAAGCGCATTGCTGAAGGTAACTTGAAACCACTTATGTGTTATGTTCTGTTCTCTGACGAATCAAAATGTATGCTCTACAAGCACGATGGAAGACACAGAGTGTATAGACGACCAGGTTGAAGATTCAAGCAATCATGTAGCGAAGAAAAAGTTGCCTATAGTGGTGGGTCTGTACTCGTACTTGTGTGGGCCGGAATTTCTTCTGAGAGTCGCACAGAAGTGGTTTTTATAAAAACGGCTCTTTAAGTAGCAAAAGATATGTGAAAGAAATCCTCAATGAACACGTTGGTCCAGCTATGGTCAATTGGGGTGAGGAATCTATTTTTATGCATGACAATGCCCGACCTCATACAGGTTGGATTGTGAATGACTCCTTCAAGACATGAACATTACTCGTATGGAGTGACCAGCACGCAGCCCGGATATCAACCCGATTGATGATGCTTGGGATGAGCTAGAGAGATGCGTAAAACAACGAAACTCTCCTCCAATATCGCTTCGTTGAGCTCAGAATTGCTCTTACTGAGGAATGGGCGAATAGTTGCCAAAATCGTATAAGAAAATATTCGCGAAAACGCAGCAATGGAAGCGCAAGGAGGCAATACGAAGTAATAAAATTCAAGAAAATCGTAATGTTGTTAAAAAATGACATGTTTCCTGCTTTTTGTTTTTAGGCGAGATCAGCAGTTTCTGTTCATTATGTAGGTATTTTTTTTGTAAATAAAATGTTGTGACTCATAAATTTTAATAATTACTTTCTTTTAAGGGGTATTATATTGTCTATTAAATACAATTTATTTCATTAAGCATTGTTAGTTTCCGAGATTTTTAGGTTTCTTTATGTGGCCTGGATTCATTGCTCTCGAGTGTATATACTCTTATTTGTTTATATAGTTTATTGCGTTATTAAAACTGAATTTTTTTTTTATATTGGCATCAGCATTTGCGGCACATCCGTGTATAATTCTCATTCGTTTAACACATTCACAATTGTTAAATAACATACTTATTACAGTTCTGTAATAAGTTGCATACTCATTACTTGTTACATTAAAAAATAACAACCTTGAATTCTTATTGTAACAGTTTAGGAAGGGGCAAAGAGATTAAAATATACCAGGTTGGGACATATTCATATAACAATAATAATATTATGTTGATAAAATAAGATGAATTTTCTTTTACTCGTATTTTAAGTGTCTATTACCACAAATTACTAACTGAGTCTATAACTATAATGGGTAAATACAGTCGAAAAGACTCGGCACCATTATTTTTATTATAGGAATTTAATCTTGATGAGCCTACTACTAATAAAGATAGACCGGAGAGATGCAACCGTAAAGTAGTTTCGTAATCTTTGATAAAGCAACATGTCCAATTGCTTCATAATGAGAAAACTGGAATGATTTCTGTGTTGGACTGTGTCCATACACAGACCTGTTGAAAATCATATACTTATATGGGGTCCCATTTTATACCCATAACTTGTAACAAATTTCTAACATAAATAAATATACAGATAACAAAACTGTATTAACGGGCTACCGGAACGTGTGAAAAGGGGCTAACTCTACACCTTAGTCAAAATATGAGGGTTCGAAAAAATTACGAAGCGCTTCGAAAAAAAGTAGGTAGGTCTTGGCAAGTTACTACCGTAAGCCCAGATAAATACTTCAGACAAAAATTTACTTACGACTTGATGTAGGTACCATTAAGGCTAGTTCACCCCAGTGTTTATTAAATTTCCTATTTTAATTTGCAACGTTCTAACCGACCTAAATATAAGATAACAGTTGTTGTCGTCTTGCCAATCTCGGCTAGCTTTCCCAAGGGTTCACACGAGAAAAATCTTCTTTCACGGTGAGCAAAAAAAGGTAGTTCCGGAATGACTGTCACTTGCGTGCACTTTTCGCTGTTTTACAATATTACTGTGATACTTTTTATTACAACAACTTTAGGAAATGGCAAAGAGCAATGTCTTTTATCAATTTACCAGATCTACCTTAAAACAAAGTTTGGAGATAGGATTTGTGTTAATTCCAAATAATCATAGTTCATAGTCATAATATGTAGTACTTACTTGTTTTAAGTCTCAATTATATAAACTACTTTTTATTAAATAAGTCTCGACATTTTATTTTTTAAGGTTTACCAAAATGTTAAAACTATGGTGCCGCTCTGTCTGTCTGTCTGTTACATATTTTCTATATATCTTAACAACTACAAATTTTAAAAAGTTTTAAATAATTCTATCTAATCTAATCTTAATTTTCTGAGAAAAAGGAGCCAAAATACTTACTAAAGCAAGACGTATCACATTAAATTCATGGACTGACTTAATTTGCGCATTACAAAATGTATGTGTTGAAAATAATTAATAAAATTAACAGGCCCAGTTTATATTATTATACCTTCGGAGTCCTTCCTTCCTTCCCCTCCTCCCGTATCTATGACATATTTAGGGCTAATAGAGGTTTATTTAAATATTACAGGAAAAATAAAAAAATCGGTTGTCTGTAAAGTCGGTTTACTGACGATAGTTGAACGTGACAACGTCATAAGAAAATACGACACGACACGAAACGAAAAGAAACGAAATGAAACGAAACGCAACGTCATAAGAAAATACTGATGCAATGGATTGTGCCTCTTTGTCGCTCGTTGCGCGCTCTCGCTTGCACTGGAACGCCGCATTCGTCATACTTTTTCGTGCATGCAGCCGGCTCCATCGAATTATAAGACGTCACGTCAATAATGATTGTTAATATAACAGTTTCTATAAAATATGAAAAAATGATTTTACATAAACTTTGTTGGGCGGTCCGAAAGAAAAAAATTATTTGAACTAAGTTGCTTACAATTCTAATAGATATTCATACAAAGGGTAATTCACGCATATGGTTGGTTTTTAAAATTAATTTACCTACCCGGTGATTGTCAACACATTATTAAAGGATTTTATATTTATTATTATTATTTAATATATTCTGCGAACCCATTCTAACCAAAAAAATAAAGGTTTTAATCGAATCGGAACAAATATGGGGGTATATATTTAGTTTATTTTTTACTAAGGCCTACTAGGTAGCGTGGAGTTTTATGGCTAGTAAAACTGTCTTTTCTGGAGCACTAAAAAGGGAATTCTACCTACGTATATATAATACTAGCGATCCGCCCTCGCTTCGCTTCGTGTTTCTCTAATAGGTATATTATGCATGTATTATATACCTAAGTACATATAAACCTTGACTCTTGAATCACTCTTATCTATTTAAAAAAAAACCGCATCAAAATCCGTTGCGTATTTTTAAAGATCTAAGCATACATAGGGACAGACAGACGGGAAGCGACTTTGTTTTATACTATGTAGTGATTTAACTATACCTACACTGCAGGGAGGAATCGGTCTGTGGATGATGATAATAAAGTTATAGTGAACACTTAAAGTAATTCTGCTTACTTTGCAGCGCAAAACGTTTATAATCTTACAAAAGCAAGGACCATCACGATTCATGGAAGACTCAAATAAGTGTATAATATATTCCTATTTCATCGTTGGAATATAATTAGGTAGTTACTCTGTCGAGTTATTTGTTTTTATCATCAAGCCTTTTTTGGACACGATTGGACTGACCTTCAAAGATGACCATTTCACGACACTCGCCTTAATATCTGGCCGCCCTAGACCCGGGCCTACTTTGCCTTAGGGCAAATCCGCCACTTATGTATTGACATAAAATAATAGATACATAGATTTAAGTAGGTACATAAGGTAAAATTGTATGTTGTTAACTATATTAAAAGTATAGTACGCGAGTTTGCAAATATGTAGTGCCCAAATACTTACTTTAAAATATGTGTAACGTACACATTTCGTAAAGTCACGCACCAAGCGTAAGTCATTGTTAGCCCTTGCAAAACGTGCGATACTCGAAATGTAAGTAAGTTTAATTACGTGACCGTAAGGTGGCGCTGTATCAATTCCTGAATGGCGCTGTCAAGAATCGCGTCAGAATAATGAACTAGAACTTGCTATCAAGCTTGATTCTAGGTCCCGATCCCGGACTCGCTTGTGATCTAGTAGACTGAAATCTAGGCTTGCATCCGCAGTTCACGTCCTAATTGGAACTAAAGCCTGATTTACACGTATTAAGTTGGTAAGTACCTACAGTTGTAGGTAACAACATTTTAAATAAACTAGTTAAGTGTATGTCCATACCTACGTATTTAATAAGAAGTTAAGCTCGTAGTCATAGTTCACTCAAGATGGACGATCAACAATGTAATGAAGTCGCAATATTTTGTGGTTAAATTTGTTATTAGTGAGGTTTTGGACGAAGTCAAAGATGAAATAATTAGGAAAATTACCATACCCAAAAGACTGCGGATCAGTATAGACCAGGGTAGAAGCCTTTAAAAATAATAAAAAGTGAAAAAAAATAGTAGTAGGATGAAACCCATTACAAAAGGAGGGGAATATTATAAAAATGAAAGGAAAAGTAAATTACGGGTGATCTGAGGTCGGGAAGGGGATGGGGGTGAGTTTTAAGTGTAAAAAACGGTTTTTCTCGATTTCCGGCAAAACTAAAAGTCCTATCGAAAAAAGTCAAATGGCAAAGTTGTAGGTAAGTAATAAAAAGATCTAAAACTTTTGTATTTACACTTTTTTCACATAACCTCAAAATTTATGTGAAAAATTCAAAAAACCAAGTTTTTAGTTTTTTTATTTTTATCTTTTACAAAAAAAATATTTTTTAACGAAATTTGGTGAAAACTTACCTTTTTATGTCCCAAATACGCTGTAATTTATTTGATTAAAAATATTTATTTTTTCTTTATCTACCCTGGTCTAGTATGGCGCAAGTGCCACTTTGTTTGAGGAGCTAGCGAAGGTAAACAAGAATATTTTACGAACGATTGAACCCAAATAATAGGCACTGAGCAAGAAAATTATTCAATTAAATTTTAAGTTGCAACTTGCTACTAAATTCAGTGTTAACATGCAATTAATCACTCAAAATTAAGTAACAATTTTGTTACCTTCTTAACAATTTAATAATAATAACATATAATATCATTGACTTAATACGTGTAAATCCTCCATAGCATAATTGGAACGGGCTTGTGGGACTTGTCGTAATATTTTTTTCTGTGACGCCTAACTTTAGTCTGTACATTTTTGGAATTTGTAAAATAATAATATAGTTAGTCTTAAAAAACACGAAGAACCTTAGTTTAGGTACATTCACACCTCCTTACAAGATTTACCATCTTTTACAAATGTAGATTTATTTCGGATTTTGTAGGTAATTTTATATATTAGTATAGCTATTTTATAACTATTGTATCTTTATCTACAAATCATACGTTTATGTAGAGAACTAGCTGTTCCGCTCGATTGCACCTGTGTAAATGTTCGGTAGTTTTGGAGCCCATTCAATACAAACAAATGAAAATCAAAGCTTATTATCTTTATCTTCTCTACTATATAAAAATAAGTCGGGTTTTCCTTCCTGACGCTATAACTCCAGAACGCACGAACCGATTTCCACGGTTTTGCATTTGTTGGAAAGGTCTCGGGCTCCGTGAGGTTTATAGCAAAGAAAATTCAGGAAAAATTTCAACAGTAAAGCGGGAAAATCTTATAAGCATTGCACCCGTGCGAAGCCGGGGCGGGTAGTATTAGTATAGATTTCAAAAATACCGAGTGCTGATACTAAAATTTTATATTTAAATCTCGAAATTAAATCATCCAAATTCAGAGAATTTGTAAGTATGTGTAAGTATATTATTTAGTAAATCCAGCAAAATTGTGCAGGAAGGAAATTTAAAACCAAAAGATTTGTCAGTTTTCCGATAAATCATTACCTATGAACCGAACGTATAAGTAAATATTTGTTCTTGTAAGTACTTACAACATAAATTATTGTGGTCTCAGTTCATTAAGTACTCTTTTTTCAACAAATATTCGAATCCCTTAAATGTATTAAGAATTTCGTATACATCTTACTTATGAATTGGGAATATTCACAGATCTATTCATGACTCTCTCTCGGGTATATTTGATTCGAGATATCAAACCTCATTTTTCAGGCGCTTTTACCGGCGAAAAGTAAGTATAAGGTAGGTGTTACACCACCCGATAATGTGAAAACCTTGCAAATGTTGTTTAGTTCATTTAAATTGTATTTTTCAATAGTGTACTGCATTCCGGTACCGCACAGGTAGTTAAATAGAACACATTTTAATGTAATTAAGGGAAAATGTATAACATTTTTCATTTTCTCTGCTGTTGCTGTCAACATTACATAGTAAGTAACTATTGTAAAAAAATCTCAATGCGAACAACCTACATTTTTTATTCAATACTGTACAGTGAGTGGCACTGCTGTTAATTATTACGTCTTTCCCGCAAAGAAAAAATAAAGTAATTTATAACATAATTCTATCATGAAAGACAAAAGGAATTGCGTAGAAAAGTTACGTACAAGAAAAAACTTATTACTATACCCTATTGAAGAATGAAAATAGTCATTGGGTTACTTCTCAAGTAACTTTCTTGCTTTTCAATATAAGCAGAGGTATAATAGTTTTCCTGTGTACCTACATGGCAAAAAATAAGAAGTTACTAGGTACCTTGTATATAATATAATAGTTATATATAGTTATCTATCCCTAGGGTTATAAAATATATACTACGTTTTCAACGAAATTTACTATTGTCTTCTTACGTATATGCCATTATGTTAAAACTGTGTCGAATAACCACACTACTTAGTGTAAAACTTTAAAAAAAGAGATAATTTATATAACTAAGTATCTAAATTGTATTGCAACAGGAAATACATCTAGCTAAAGTGTAAGTAAGAATTTGCAATAGGTAGATATACGAAAATGAAGTAATTTATTCTTTCTCAGGCAACCAAATTAAGTCATTATACTCGTACAATATGTAACAGAATAAGCGTAATTTCTGATTTTTTTTTCAGTATCTACTTTGTTCAGTATCGACTGCTTAATCGATTTCAGCTATTTAAATGTTAAAATTTTCCGAAAAATTAATTAGCATAACTGAATTTAGGGCTACCTATGGAAAGCGTACTATTATTGCTCTTTATTTAAGAAATTTGGTTAGTTATAAAAGTTGGCAATAAAATAAATTCATTACATAAATATATAAAGCTCGACTACCACTTAGGTACTGACTGACTGATTCAATATATGGTGGGTACTAAGAAAGGGGCGGCTGGTACTTACTCCATGGCTTAGGGCCTAGGGCGGCCAAGATTGCCAATCCGCCACTGATGTTAACCTGCTAATTAACAGATTCAAGACATCATAGACTTTCATTGACTCAAATTAAATTAAATTGATCCTGAAATGCTGAAAAATTATCTAGCAAGAAGCCATTAGTTTCGTACAACCCTTTCTTGTAAGTAGTTACCTAGTGCCTACAGCTACGTCCAAGCTAATCTACATTTCTATTTCCAGATCCGTAGATTCAGCCTTTATGACATTAATAGTCTCCATGTAGGTAGCTGTTTTATTATATCTTAAACTATGCAATGAGCAAAATTTGTAGGTATATATTTATTTTAACTAGCGATACCCCCTCCCCTGCCTAACATGGGTAGCCCTTAAAAATTATATAGGAACACTAACCTTCTTCGTAAATAAGTCCAGGTCTTGTCCAGGTAGGTATTATTTGTGAAAAATCTCTAGTTAATCGTCACACAATTAAACCTTTTTACTTTTTTATTGTATGGTGGTCCAGAAACGGAACCCTGCGAGTCCGACTCGCACTTAACTGTTTTTTTTATTATTGAAAGTTTGTTTAGTGTCACATCTGCCACTTGACTGATAACCTCTTGGATGACTTGAAAAATTCTGGCAGTTAAGTTGCGATTAGCTAGACACTGTTTTCGAAATCGCAGTCGGCTCTTAAGCTCTCTACTGGGGTACTATAGCCCATACTTCCTCTTAAATATACATATATAATTGTACAGTAGGCTGTTACAGGCGGACGACATCTTAATACTGGAAATACTTACTAAGTGACAATTCATAGACTCTATGACTATGACTCCCCATCGAGTTCCTTACAAAAGATTTCTTATGATGAATTAGATTATAATATAACTATAGCACCTAAGGTAAAGGGGGTCAAAAATAAATATGTACATAGTGGTGTACTAAACACCAGCACACGCGCTAGCTGTTTTGCGAGACTGAAAAAGTCTATATAAAATTATAAATTTGAATAAGCAATCAAGAAATATTAAAAGTTTTAAACTCGAAGATCACATCTACCGGATTAAATTTAAAAATCAAACACTTAAAATTTAATCCTGTCAAAACTTCGAGATAGTACTCGTTTATTCAATTTGTATTTTGGTAACTGTAAAAATTTATTAATTTTTTTTTAAGGTTCACCTTCTTTGCTACATTCTTACTTCTCAACCCGGTTACGGTTCTGTTACTATCAATTATTAATATTGGTTCTATTTTTTTCTTCTTGTCAATTTCTAAGTCGACCCCAACAGGCTTGTTTACGAAATAAATTGATGGAATATTCAGTGACCCAGGATCATCTATAGCCCCATGCCCATCATCTGAGAAGACTACGTATATAACCATCGGCTTAGCATCATTCCCCCTACCCATTTTTATGTGCGGCGGCGCAGTGGCTACTATTATTTTGTAATCGTTATACGGTTGCCTTATAAACGGTAAATTAATGAAATTCCCCTGGTCCCATGTCTGATTATCGTTAAAACTCCTTTTGTCATGATTGAAGGGGAATATTGTCCTTCCTAATTGATTGGTACATCCTGTTCCAAAGTTGGATGATGCTGGGTTCAAGGTTTTAAGGATTTTTCGCCTTTGCTCTGCGTCTTCTGTGAATTCCTGCGGTATTCTTGCAAGAAGGTTTCCGAACTCCTTCGGGTTGACTTCTTCTTTATTCGAAATAGGGCCGAACTTTAGGTTGAATCCGTTATGTAGTGGTAAACTTTCCGTGAATAGATCCGATGATATGAGCAATATTAGTGATAGACTTGGCTGAAATAATGATATTCACATTTTACAATCTAAAAAGATATCTAGAAAGTATTTGAATTGTTCTCAGAATGCATGAATACAACATTATTTTACAGACGCTTTTATAATCTAGATAATTTAAAACGCGGAACAATTTAGAACTAAAACTTACAACATACTCCATGAGAATCCGAAAATATGGAACTACTCAGTACGCTATTACTGAATGCACTAATACGACTGACGATGTTACGTAGGTACGTACAACTAGGTAGTTGCTATATGGTTCAGGAATGTTTTTTAAACACGATGATTGAACAAGGATGTTTGACTATCTTTACGGTAGCTATGTACAGAATTCACACAATAGAAATCTGAATGCATAAGCCGATAATAGTAAAATTGATATAGTTTTCTCTCTTACTCGTGGGGTTGATAATTTAGTTACATACAATCCGACGACGCTAAGATACACCCTAGAGACACTAGCCTCCTTTTGGGGTGGTCGGGTATATAATCGTAATTACCTTTTATTATTATTATTGGCGGGCCTGTTGGCTCAGTTAGTAGTGACCTGCCTTCTGAGTCGGAGGTCACGGGTTCGATCCCCGCTCGGGGCCAACATTTGTGTGCATGAACATGTCTATTGGCTTCGTGTCTGGGTGTTTAATATTTATTTAAGTATGTTTATCAGTTGTTTAGTACCTATAGTACAGGCTATGCCTAGTTTGGGACTAAATAACCGTGTGTAAATTGTGTCCCACAATTTATTATTATTATTATTAATTACCTTACTTTTAAACTTTGCGCCTTTTATACCTGCCGTTGGTATTACCCACTGCTCAACTTTATGCAGTTGAGCAGTGGGGAAGTCACGCTTATTTATGCTTTCAATTACCTATTGTGTTTTCATGTTCCACGTTTGTGAAATGAAGTAGCAGACTCCTACAACCAATTTAAAGTTGTACTTAGTATAAACGTAAATTGTATATTTCTGGATACTTAAGACTTGGAAAGCAAAAAAAAATTTGTCTGGAAATAACACAATTTATGAAGCGTTGACACCTATTGATAACTTTTCAATATTTTCTTGTATTTTTGTAACTAGGTGTTGCCCGCGGCTTCGTTCGCGTTTGCTTCTAAATTAGATTAGTAGATATCTACTATGAAACCGTTTTCATAAAACAATGAGGGGTTCACATATAAAAAATCAATCAATCGTGTGATTTCATCAAGCCAAAGCATTAATCGTAAGCTTTTATAGGTGAACGTGGGCTCGCTTGGGAGATTATAGCCCATACTTTCTCATGTGCTAGTAAAGACCCTTAGCTCAGCAGTGGGCTGCTACGAGTTGATGAAGAATTCGTTAAGTATAGTAAGTATTTGTTCTTCTGATCCTTCTGAAGTTATCGTTCCCGTGGGAATACGGGAATAAAATATAGCCTGTGTGTTATTCTGATGTATAAACTATATATGTAACTGTAAAGTTTCATCAAAATCCGTTCAGGAGTTTTTGCGTGAAAGAGGAACAAACATCCATCCATACATCCACCCATACAAACTTTCGCATTTCTAATATAAGTAAGTGTAATTGTTGAAAATAAAAATGTTCAAATCCTTCGATAACAATTATATATATTTTCTACTTTGACATGACATTTTCAAAAATATAATTTCAAAAAGTTTCTTATAACACATCAAAGGAGTCAGTTACCTACAGTAAGATTATCTTAAATCTATAACTATCTACACTTTACAATTTAAAAAAATATTACCTACACGTTCACTCGCGCGTGATTTAGTTCATTCTTGTTCCCATGGGAATTACCAAAAATCCCTTTATAGTGGTTGCCTACCACATATAAAACAGTTAAAACACCTACCTACATACCATATTTTAAGTTTCTCGGTGTTATCGTTTCGGAGTAGTACCTATACGTATTTCTGTTTTTAACCAGTTTTTATATTTTCCCGTGGAAATGATATATTTTTCTGTAGTAAAAAGTACGCTAGATGTTGACCCAGTTATTCAGGTATCTCCACACAAAATTTCATCCAAATCCGGCCAGAAATTTTAGTAAAAAAAAAAACCGGCCATTAAAAAAAAGTTTATGCGTAATACCACAGAATATGCAATAGTACTGTAATACGTGCATAGACAGAGAGACAGACAAATATTTCAAAAACAGTCGTTTTGATATCGACATCGATAACTATTTACACTACCGCTGAAATTTTCAACAAAATATTTCATGTACAGACACGGTCTTGTTACAGTTTTTTATAATGAATAGAATTTTCATTGCACAAAGCTTTTATGTTCAATTTTTCAACTTTTTTTGAATAAAATCGAATGGAGTTTTCAAGTCAATCAAGTGTTATCGAGTGCGTAAGCACCTGAGCGATTTCTTCCGTAAGTTGTTCAGGGTGCTTAGGGAGTTAACATACTAAAAGTCCCGGCTTCTAGGAGGTTCGCCGGAGTGAGGGGGGGGGGATTAAAGTTCCCACTTTTGAGTTTTTGGCTAATACCTTTTAAACGGTGTGTCGTAGAGAAAAAATATATTCTATGTAAAGAAAGCTCATAAAATATTCTACAACTTTTATCTTATACTTACACTTTTTCAAATTCCTACCCGTTTTCGAACTACACGTTCCGGAGGAGCGAAAATTTTCGAAAAAAGTACTTTTATTAAAGTTTCCTGCTACTTTTTTCGCGTTATTTCGGGATAAAAAGAAGCCTATATGTTAATCCGGGTCCTAATCTATCTACCTACCAAATTTCATCTAAATCCGTGCAGCCGCTAAGTTATTTTGGTCTTGTAACACGTAGATATCTACACTAATTTATAGTTCTATACCTACTAATATTATAAAAAGGAAAGATTTATATTTTTGTACGTTTGTTACGAATAAACTGAAAAACTACTGCACCGATTTTCAAAATTCTTTTACCAATGGAAAGCTAGAATATCCCTGAGTAACATAGGCTAAATTTAACTCCCGTATTCCCACGGAAACGGGAACTATGCGGGTGAAAACACGCGGAACCACTATTATATATGGCACTAGCGGTTCTGCGCGGTTTTACCCGCGTCGTTTCGCAGGTAACGCGAACGAAGTAGCAGGCAACAGTTAGTGTGTAATAAAAGTACTTTTTTCGAAAATTTTCGCTCCTCCGGAACGTGTAGTTCGAAAACGGGTAGGAATTTGAAAAAGTGTAAGTATAAGATAAAAGTTGCAGAATATTTTATGAGCTTTCTTTATGTAGAAGATATGTTTTCTCTACGACACACCGTTTTAAAGATATTAGCGAAAAACTCAAAAGTGGGAACTTTAATCCTCCCTCCTCACTCCGGCGGACCTCCTAGACGCCGGGACTTTTAATATGTTTACCCCCAAAGCACCCTGAACAACTGAAGAAATCCAGGTAATATGGTAAACGGTGCATTGCACGCCTTCATGAGGAACCAGAAAGTGACTAAAAAAGCACGCCTGGCTGTTCATGATGGGGTGTTGGTTCCTACCTTAATGTATGGTAGCGAGAGTTGGGTACCTATGGCAGAAGAAGCACGAGAGTCGAATAAATGCAGTAGAAATGCGCTCGCTGAGAAGCATAAGTGGAGTACGATTGATTGATAGAATGAGGAATAGTGTAATCCGAGAGCGTTGTGGCTTGAAAGAGGATGTATTGACTAAGATTGAGAAAGGATTGCTCAGGTGGTTTGGACATGTCGAGCGGATGGATACATCGATCAGATCGGCGATGTATTGAAAAAAGCCAGATAAAGAGTACCCGAAACCGACAAGCTTGTATGAACCGATTGATGGATGTGATGAGGCACGTGAGGTATGCCAGGATCGTAGCAGGTGGCGGGCTGTTGTCTCTGCCTACCCCTTCGGGAAAAAGGCGTGAGCATATGTATGTATGTATTTATGTCGCTGAGGTCCCTGCTCACGCACTCTACACCTAATGTTGGGTTATTTGTTGACTGGACTCAAAATAAAATGTAATTTAATTTATAGCACTAAGGAGATGAATTTCAATAAAATACAAAATACCTACATTTTCATCAATTCTGTTAAAGAATGTTTATGCAAAATTTGAAGTAGATTGGACCAAGGAATCACGTTGTCCAATACAAACTTTGTCCCCCCTTTTTACCCCCTTAGGGGTAGAATTTCGTAAAATCTTTTCTTATCGGCAGCCTATTTCATACAAAAAACACACCCTCCAAGTTTCGGGTCTCTATGATCAGCGGTTTAGGCTGTGCGTTGATCCGTCAGCCACTCATTCAGGACAAATAATTGTATATCACTTTCACTACATAGTATAAAACAAAGTCGCTTTCTCTGTCCCTATATCCCTATATCCCTATGTCCCTATATCCCTATGTCCCTATATCCCTATGTCCTTATGTCCCTATGTATGCTTAAATCTTTAAAACTACGCAACGGATTTTGATGCGATTTTTTTTAATAGATATTAGAGTGATTCAAGAGGAAGGTGTTAGCATTGCACCCGTGCGAAGCCGGGACGAGTCGCTAGTACTCGTATATAGATAAGCTGTTTTTGCCAGATTGCTCGCATGAAATTCATATTGCAAAATCTATAGGTACCTTTGCAAAAACAGGCTACGAGTATCATTTAAAACTACCTACCCTATACCATGGCATATGAGTATTTAATTAATAAAGTTGGAGAGATGAGTATCTGTTGTAACGTGCAACAAAATATTTGTAAAGGGCAAAGACCGGTCATTTATTCAAAAACAGGTGCTTCGGGACACGAGTAGAAAGTGCAGGTCGATGTACGATCCAATATCACGCCCATCAATAAATAATAAGGAAAGAGATGCGAAGAGCATTGCTCTTGAACATTAAACTATGTTCATTGTCCGACATACTTAATCATTTATGGTGATATGACCCTTATTTATCGATGCACTGACGAATATGTTTGACCACATACGCAATTGATTCTGGATTATTCTGATTTAACAAAAACATTATTTTCCGTGACAAAAATAAAAAATCGAATACAAATTCAAACACATGAAAATTATGCCAACTGACTCGTCAGTCAGTGAATTCCGTCGAATACGCACTGGTGGGTCTAGCTAGAGACATGAAGCTTTGCACAGGAGTTCCTCAAACGAGTATAGGTAAGACCTAAAAAATGAATATTAAAAAACTCGTCCCCCATGAAGGTAAAATATGATAAGTATCAAGTTTTTATGAAAATCACTCAGTATTTTTTCAAATATCTTTGAACACAGGCCTAGTAGAATAGAAAACGTTAAAAAGACTGTCCTGAAAAATTACGATTTTTGTTCGTCATAGATACCTGCGTACCACAGATCAGAAGAGGGATGAGATGTGTTCAAGGGTACCTTCAATAAAACGCAAGAGACAAGATTACAACCCACTCTCTAACAAGCGCTTTTTTACGATTTCCTGCCGGATCCTTTATAGTATTTTTGTTGGGCACTTCTCCAGTGCCTTCCATGTGCCTCTAATTTGTAAATGAAGTAAATAATTAATGTAAAGAGCTGAAGTATGACACTCTTATGAAGAACAACTTTATTTTTAAAGCTAACATTTGAAAAAAGACAAATCCGCTCAGTCAAAACGACAGGTTTGCACAAGGTTCGCACAGTAACTAATTTGAAATGACATGAAGAAGTTATTGGTTAAGCAGAAAAAAAAGAAGTTAGGATTAATCCTTATTAATCTATAGGTATCTATTATAAAACTATTATTTCATTCATATAATAAAACTCTAACGGGGCGGTGTCTGTACATGAAATATTTTTTCGAAAATTTCAGTGGTAGTGTATATCTTAGTTGATTGATGTAAATACCAATTTTGTCTGTCTGGTTGTGCACGCATCACGCAAAAAACGTCCGGCTACTCAGTTATCTCCACGCGGTGTGGAGATAACTGAGTAGCCGGGTCAAAATCTAGAGTACTTTTTACCGCGGGAAAATGTCTCATTCCCACGGGAAAAACTAGGCGAAAAGAGAAATATGTACTACTTACTTGAAATATTATGGTATGTAGGTGTCTTATATGTTGTAGACAACCGCTACATTATTTTTTTATTTCCACGGGAACTGGATTAAAATAGTAACTAACTAACAGAGCATCCGCTATTTGAAATATTATCTTATGTAGAAAAATAAAATAAATAACCTCACGCCTTTTATCAACGAGGGGTAGGTAAAATTATATAAAAAAAATACCTTGATTAGATCATTGAATCGAACAATGGAAGCCTTATAGTTATAGTAGTATAGTGGTTGACTCAATAGATGAAACCCTGCTTCATGGGTAGGGCGTAATTATTTATCAAGAAAGCTGTCATGAAGGCTACAGAGCGGGGAATAGTTTGCTGACCACGCACTATTAATTTATTTACAACTAGCGGGTGACCAGCGGCTATGCCCGCTGGGATCCAGTTTATTCCAGGTCCCGTGGGAATTTCCGAAAATCCCTTCGTATTGGTTGCCTACGACATATAGGACACCTACATACCATATTGCAAAGGCGTTGCCCGCGTGGATCCAGTTTATTCCCGTTCTCGTGGGAATTTCCGATTAATCCCTTCATAGTGTAGGAAACCACTATGAACATAATATAAGAGACCTACATTCGATAAAGACCCGGTCCGGCGATAGGCTCACCACTTATCACGCTTAGGGGTCGAACTTCCTTGCGAAAAGGGGGTATTTCCAAAAATTAAATACCTCTGCCTACCCTCTCGGGGATAAAAGGCGTGATTATATATATATATATATATATATCGATACCTCTGGGTAGAAAGGTCGTAAAAGCCACTTTTGGTCAAAATGAGTTAGAAATACAGTTCGATTCAATTTTTGACGCTCTATCGAACTGTCTATTCAAACACCTAAAATTCGGAAAAAAATGACTTTTACACCCCACTTTTTTTTATATCCTAATCCAAAAATACATCTGAAATGTGATGTAAAACACAATAGATATTTCATTCCATGGCGTAACACACAATTTGAAAAAAAAATGTGTTGTTTAAATTTACTTGGCTTTTACACCCTTTGGAGAATATTTATATTGAATATGAATTGGACTTACGTCCACACCACAAGCTAAACATTTCCAATTTGTAGGTTTTACAGCCAACGTCGTGGGTACCTTATTGAATATCTTTATTTACAAATAAACAACTAAGGTAAACGCAGCTATTAACGACCCATCGAAAATCTGCAGGTATTGCCGACCCATTCTGCTTATTCTTATTTTTATCGGTTTGGAACGATTTGAGTCACAAGAGAGTATAATATACACACATGTTTGTATGTTTCCTAATTAATTTACTGGTGTTAGTGTACGTAGGTACACGGGAATGTGACCAAATACGTTAGTTTCTGTGAACGTAGCGAGTGCGCCGATCGTGTCATACTAACCCTTACTTCCTCAGGTAAGTACTCAAATTTTTTGCTTAAGATATTTTATATATAAATATTTACGTTAAGTTTATTCTGAATAACTCAACATATTCCTTTATTTGTATATTCCACATTTCGCAACTAAATTATTGTGTTTTAAGGGATTTCAAAAAGTATTTTTGAAATTAAAATAGAACGGCAATAGCTGCAGTGCATTTTAGTAGTGCAGTCATTACCGACCCATGGATCGGCAATGGCTGAGAGGTTATTCTTTATTTTTTCCCTTTTTCGTTAATGCTTATAATAATTAAACAAGTTTTTATAACACCATTTCAATCTTAAGTATTCTAAAATTATAAGCATCTATTAACGACATACTCCATGTTATACTATAAACTTGTTTTTCCGCGATAAACTGCCACGAATTATTAAACATTTAGACGTGGGGTATGAAAGAAACTACTTAGAGTTTTCTTCGCATTTATATGAAAATGGTGTATTTTTTTATAGTTTAGGACTAAATCAATAAATTATTGTATTAAAACGGATGGGGAAATATATTACAATTAATATCTATTATTTTTCGTGGCTCGGTAAAAGATTTGTTAATTTTTTTATTTAACACTAATTAACGATCCATATGAATCGGAAATTACAACAAAGAGAAGCTATCACCGATTCTATACCGATTCATTGGTATTTTTTGATTAACGGTATGTAATGTCTAAAAGTAAAGCTACTAATTTGTTTCATTATAATGATTTGATTCAATGAGTTAGGTTAGGTTTAATTTAATTTAATGTCATTAAATTTCATTTTCATTTCATATCCATAAAAAAAATCTACTGAAGACTTGGCTGTATGTATAGTTCCCTTTGCCTACCCAGAATGGGTGAAGAAAACAAAAAAACCTCTGCTTTTAATCTTTTACGGTTGGCGCGATTTTCCAAAAATGTTAGTTGAGTTTATTGTATTTTTATTATTTTATTAAATTGCTTAATTTTTTCGCAACTGTATTAAAAATAGTTATTAAGTACACGTGCGCAAGTGTCATTGCAACTTGTTCCGACAGTCAACCCTCACCTTCGGCTGCGCTAAACTTGAGAAGTTCGAAAAAAATTATAGGCTTTTTGGCAAATAAAAAAAAGGGTTTGTTATTTTGAAATAAAATTGTCTAATTATTTTTATTCAAAACATAATAGTTTTACTTTTATTTTCAGGTTTGTCACTTTGACTTAAATAGTATAAAGTATTAGTGCTAGCCACAGTGGAGCAAATCATGATTCATGTGTGTAGAACCTCCAGCCGCTATCCCAACTTGAAAAAATCTGTGCTGAAAATAAAACAGTGTGTTTTTATTTTATTAACATCTACACATTTACAAAATTGTCTCTGAATTTTGATAGTGAATATTTATGTTTCAGGTGATTTAGTGATCCCCTATGTCAAACACAATTGACACTAGGACCAATTCCCTTTAACGGCACTACATGGAACTGTATTGTGTGAAGTAACAGCATTGACATTGTTTTAAGAAGTAATTACTATTATGCAGGCTAATCAATTAGAAAGAAAGGCTATGGTAACTATGGTTTGCACTAGCTGGCCAAGCAGCAGGTTTCCTGGGGCGCAAGATAACAATACATGACCTAAGTTCTCAATTTGATTTAATGAATGTTATTCTATTTACCATTTCTATTAAAGTCTATTTTCTTATATTACTAAAATTTCATTTATGTCCACCGAGAAATCAATACCTTTATTTTTATTGAGGTCCAAATGTGAAAACAATCTTTTAAAGAATCCACAAGCATTCCGAGCTTCACTGCGATTAGTTGGAAAGCATGGGCACTAGAAGAAGAAATCTACATAACAATGAATTTCATGTTGGTTCTATTCATTTTTTTTCACCCCTTACAGGGTAGGCAAAGGCATTACGCCATGCAGCCTCGTCATTAGTTAATGATATCCTTGAGTAAATGGCTCTGCTTCAGAGTCCATGCACAAAAATACAGTGTCTTCAACACTTTCTACATCCTTAACTTGGTTATCAACAGTAAAATAATAGCATTATTACTGAAGACTTCATTGTGACTTCTTATATCGAATTTCCCATTCACTGCACACTTTCACGGACACTTGCCACATAATAAACTATCACTATTATGATGAGTCAAAACCCGAAACACACAGCAAAATGAAAATTATACAAAAAACATGACGTCCCTCTTCGGATTCCCGCCAAAAAGTTTAAAGTCAAGTTTATCTACATTTTCAGATTATTTTAGTAACTATAATTATTGTAATGAATCAAGTACAAAAATGAGAAGCAAATAAAAGTAAACGGGACATTTCGAAAACGGGATATTTTGGGAAAGCGATATTTTGCTCAAATTAATAATTATTTTGAGAATCGAACGTGTAGGTAAGTATTCTGTGAAAAAAGTATGCTTTATTTACTTACGGGTCGGTGTTAGATTCAAAAAAATCGGTAATAGCTTCAAAGCGTTTCGGGTGGGTCGGTAATAGAAACAATTGACTTCAACAATCCTTTGATTATTTTTTTAATGAAAACATGATATTTATAAACAAATGAAAATATAAATATAAAATATACAATCCATATTTAAATATAAAATAAAAAAATCTGGTGTGTTTGCAACCACTACCCTTAATTCTAATAATCAATTTCAAAACTTGCTTAAGGGGGTCGGTAATAGCTGCGTTTACCTTAAATCAAAATTATCAATACCAGTAACTAAAAAACCATACAACTATAAAAATCTACTACTAAACCATACAAAAATCTACTAAAGTTAAATTAAATCTATAAATAGCAGACCTCATCCAATGCATCGCACCGAGGCAAGGTTCCCAGCAGACTGGCAACCAGCCCTGGGGTCTCCAGTTGCCTCGATGAGGCACCTCGTGAGATCTTTTAAAAATAATTTTGCTTCTGGGCCCCAAAGACCTTTCCACCGCAAATGGAAGAAACACATAGAACCTATCCAGACCCGAGTACTTTCTGCTTTCTGTGTTTAATTCTTTCTGCGGCAATAGCCGCGGCGCCTGGACAAGTGGACGTTTCGTCAAAGTGAGATGGAGACAAAGTATCTGCACATGTAGCGTCCCACACCAAACATCTGCCAAGACTCCACAGGATAAGGGACATCACATCGGGTCTTTTTCCGTGCGTCGTCGTTCGGGTCTTTTTCTAGAAATACCGCTTGGGCCATACCTAAATCATTTCATCATGAGTTTCTCCAATTATACCGTATCAGTCAATGCAGGACACTCTTGTTGAATCCGACGAAGACGATAACGTTGACAAGGTAGCAGAATTAGAAGCATCCAATAGGGTATTTGACTCCCTAGTCAAATGAGGTACTTTTTGTGATCTGTCAAAACGAAAATTTCCTATGAAAGTGTACTGAGTTGTGACGTCTTAATTGTTAGAATAATGTTTAGTAGTTCAATTACGACACTTTTTTGATTGTTTTATTATTTTAAAATTTGCTATACTTGTAAAATGAAAATCGGAATGCATTTTTAATTAAGTAAGTAAGTAAGTATCAACTCTTTATTGTACACCAATAAAAATATGCAACAAGTGACACAGTGATACAAAAAAGTACAATGGGCGGTCTTATCGCTTTAAGCGATTTCCTCCAGACAACCTTAGGATGGATGTAACTGAGATAAACAGATGAAGGTAGGTGGTTCACTAAAGTTAACAATGGATATTACTGATCCTTCGCAATTTAATTTCGATACAGTCAAATACCCAAATTGGGTATTTGTGTTGATAAATTGCGGTACATGCGAGTAGTACATCTAATTAAAACTCATCCTGATTACTTACTCATATTTTTTCACGTATTTGCCTCTAAATTAATATTTGTTACCTTGTAGTTACAACGTAAATTACGCGATTAAAATTGGTAATAAACGCCATTGAGACACACATCAGATTTTTAAGGGGTGTAAAAGACAATTCCATAAAAAAAAATGTCGTAAATCCATGGTAACTTTTTAAATATAAGCATTATTAGAAATTCTATAATTAAACGCCAAAATAGACTTAAAACTAAAAACATATCACTTTAAAGTTTTTATATAGATCAAATAACAAAAAAGTTATAAGCAATAGATTTTTATAATTTACGTTTTTTGCTCGCCCTGTAAAATTCCTATTTTGGCTTTTACGACCTTTCTACCCAGAGGTATCGATATATATAGTACTAGAAGTGCCCCGCGGTTTCACTACGTTCCCGTACAAATATAGGATTAAAATATAGCCGATGTTACTGCCCTGATAATGTAGCTTTCAAACTGTAAAATAATTTGAAAATATTTTTCGCATATCATTGCCATCAAACTAATCCAGGACAATTACGTGACGTACCTACAGCTAATGAACTGCACTTATAGGCACACACTAATATATAACATACACCGAGAAACGAAAACCTTATAGCTAATGCTAGACAAGAAAATGATTACCTCCCATTAAACATAAAAAATGCATGAAATGCTGGAAGCTAATCGATATTACCTATCGAGTTATCTATAGACATACGAGTAGGTACATTATTAGCACAATATGGAAAATTACATGTTGCCTGACGGCGATTGCACACGCTTGGTATTTCCTATGCGTCAGTATGAAATATGATACCAACATCTTTAAAAAACATCAAATCGCGATTTTGTTATAATATCAGGATTGTGACAAATAAGTACGTGTACTCAAGTAGGTACATACAAATGAAGTAAGTACTTTTACTTGGGGTATACATATACTTACTTATTAAAAGTTGATGGATACTTGGATCTCGCATGTTTCCTTATTATAAATGTAGGTATGTAATGTGAAATAACATCTCATATGGACGATTTTCTTTTTAAATGCTTTGTAAAATATAATTTAAATTTTCTAATTTTCAACGTTATTTACTACGAAGTTTTCAATAATAAATTGTCTCTTAAAGTAGGATTCACGTAGGCCTAGATAGGTAATACTTGGATAGCATAAATAAACGTTAACTATATTTTAGACAGGTATGTAATATAAAACAATTCGGATAGTGACATTTATAATTTGTGCGGTCATCTACTTACATCTTTTTACAAGTTCAAACATTGTATAAAAGCATTTTGATTTGATTTAATATCGAGATTAGGTCGTACATAATTTCAGTTTGCTTTTTAAAGATCAGTCTAGTTTATTTACGGTTGAGCTCTTATCACATAAAGGAGGTTTAGCAAATACTATTTTTCAAATGACAACGACCTCCGACTCAGAACGCAGGGTCACTAAAAACTTAGCCAATAGGGCAGGAATAAACTAGGAATACCATTATAAAGGTTTTCTCATTTCTTTTATTTGCGGTGCACTACGGCTCTACGAGTTGTTTATTTAATTTGGATTTCACAAATTATATAATCTGTTACATAGTTTTTGTAAGTATAGTTGAAACCGGTTAAGTACGACATCATAAACATGTACCTACATGTTTATGATGTCGTCATACCTACCTAGGTATGCAGATTTTATTGCCCATTTCATAAGGCACATCACACTATTAAAATGAATTTATAGAATTAATCAACAATGTATGGGAAAGAGGTATTACTATGAAATTATGAGAAGCAAAGAGATTTGTTTAATAATTTATTTAATAATAAGTACCCCTAGCTAGGTATGTATATACTTAAAAATATAAATCCTACTAATATTTGCAAGACAGCGGTGCGGGGTGGAGCGGACACCAAAATATACTTACTCCTACACATATATTAGATAGGCATGTGTCGATGTATGGTCCCACACTTTGGGGTCATAAAAAATGAACTCAGTATTTCCACGAATGGAATACCTCCCTAACTAATAAAGGCGTGAGCATATTTTTTTTTCCTTACTCCTATATTTTGTAATAAATATGTCTGGGTGGTATTATTAAGAGAGAATAAGGCTTAGTCTCAAAAAAAATATGAAATTTCAAAATAAATACTTACATAAAGATCTACGGCCCTATTAGGTATAGAAGTACTCGTAGTTTAAACTTAGACACTGCAAATTGTACAAAGTTGCCAAAAAGTTAAAATAGCATTTAAATAGGTAGGTATTTAAAGGTCGGTATAAAAGCACAAAAGTCAATGAAATATGAAAAGTCAGCATATCGGTAAAAGATGTAAGTACCTACTTATGACTTTACCAAAAAGTCTGAAAAATAAGAAAGTCGGCAAAAAGGTCCGTACTCGTTTAAAATAGATAACTACTTACTAACTATATGCTGACTTTTCATATTTCATTGAAATAATTTTCCAAGAAAGCGAAAACATCTGTTTTATAGACACTGCTTAACTTTAAACATCGTTATTTAATAAGGCCGTTAAGGTTTAACAACGGGATAATGCTCATTCTAAATTGGTCAAATTCACCCAAACAAATAAGTACTTATATAAATACGATTGCTTTTTATAATTTCATTTGATATAATTTCAAATTACATATTTTTTTAATAATATAACAAACGTTTGATACAATATTAAAAGACATGATTCTCATATCAAATCAACATTTCAACTAACAAATAATATAAACCTTATTTTGGTTACGCTCAAATTGTATACCTCATCTATACTTCATATAATATTACTTCACATATCCTTCATAAGGCATAAGTTTTGCCTGGTGATTTATTTTGTGCCAAAACATGGAAGTGATTTATTCGATTAGATTAGGTGATTTTGAACCTACCTACCCTTAACCTAAATAAATAACAAAAAACTATCAATTACAATGCATGCAAGCGTACATGCATGCATGCCAGCGTACATGCATGCAAGCCAGCATACATGCATGCAAGCAAGCTTACATGCATGCAAGCAAGCAGCCTCCGCTTGCTTCGCCCGCTCTGCAGGGTCACAACAGCTGTAACCTAACCTAACCTACTTGTTTCGCTTTGGTGTGTTTTTTTATGGAAGGGGGCTTCACCCCCGAGGCCCCCTCCGTGTCTTCTTAAAATTCTTGTAAGTAGTATCTACATGCATGTATTTTTTCACCGTGTCACTTATTAGTTTTTTCAGTAACGACTACCACTACTACACGCTCTTTGGAACCGCAGGGTGCCTGACTAGTTCGATTACAGCTATTTTTAATATGTGTGTTCGATGGTTTGGATATGTGGCGATGGGCTCACCACCTATCACGTTTAGGGGTCAAATTCTCTCGCGAAAAGTGGGTATTTCCAGAAATGGAATACCTAGGCCTGCCCCCTCTGGTATAAAAGGCGTGAGATTTTTTTGTTTTATTTATTTTCCGAAAAATTAATTAACATAACTGATTTTAATGCTACCTATGGAAACCGTACTATTATTGAAATTTGATCATACAAAACTAAAGTACGAATCGTACGAATCGCATCATATATTTTTTTATATTCATATACTATTTGGGGTGTATGAGGAATTGCGCTTATCTATTCTGTGACGTGTTGTATAGAATGATAATTATGCTAAGTATTTTTAGTTTATTTGAAAATTATATCATTTGACCAGTATACCGTTGAAAATTAGTTTTTTAAATATGAAGTGAATTAAACCCACCTAATGCTTCAGTTATAAATAAATACAAAGAAATCAGGTGCAAACAAACCAAACAAACAAAGCCGGGCCTATGTCAGGTGATTACCTTTAACTAGACCAGATTGCAATATATCAGGAGCTGGGTATTGCGCCGAATCTATATGCGACAACTCACTATTGATTTGCGCCACAGCATCGCTTGGGTTTCCCTTATACTTTACGTAAAATACTTCGTGTTCCGAACTTTTTGGGACTGGCAATACAGGTGGTTGAGGCTCCGGTTTTTTTACCAATAAGTAAATAAGCGTTTTATCTTCAATAGACGTCTGCCGATTAACCAGCAAGTTCTGTAAGTTAGCAACATTCCTAGAGTCCTGTGAAGGCACCTTAATAAATAAAATATTGTAAACTTTTTTAGGCGAAGGTGGAGGTGCACTATAGAGTGGTTTCTCTTCCATATCTGGGGGCGGTACATGGAAATAAATATGCTTAGTCACTACGGGAGATACATGATGGCCATTTGCATATCCAGCAGTATTCAAATTTGTTACGGTATGTTGTTGAGCAGGCAGCATTGTTTCGCTATAAACAATATTTTCGGTATAATATCCTCTATTTCCGTTACTATAATTATCTTTATGGTAGTTGTTACCGTGGTGATGATTTATTTGTGGGGTAATATAACTGTTATACTGTGTATCTTGTTGTCCATTTTTGTACTTCTCCAGATAATTATAGTCTTCATGGGATACAGAATATGACACGGTGTTATAAGTCGGATGCGTCCTAGTATCTTCCAAATGTGTGGCAGCGTGTCCGACATTGATGTTCACATGCGGAACTATTACAGATGTGGTCGGCGCATGGTAGTTATAACCTGCGTGCACTTTAGTCACCAAAATGGTGAAAATCGATACCTAAAACAATAACATTTATATTTTATTTATGAAGCACAATAAAACCACTCTACCTACGGTCACATTGTCAAGTAATCACTCCAAAAAGTATATTTTAAAACTAATAAACTAACCAAAACAACAAACATGTTGATTTTCCCGATTACCATGAACGTCAACATCGAAATGAAACGAATCTTTGGTGACAACTACTTATAACTACTTTCTCTCTGATACATATTAGTTTGATGATCGTAAATGTTGCATAAACTATACATTTCCAATGCAAATATGCTTCCGATTTATTTAAGGCCTAGTCTACGATGAAGGGATTTTAGGGCGCCATTAATTGAATTGTTTTTATGAGGTCGCTCGTATGGAGTTTAAATAACATCACGGGTGTACACCATTTTGCACTACAAAGTGCATTATAAATTATGTCTTTATTTGCGCTCAATACGAGACACTGCTATTATACAAACCCACCTAACACATCTTGATAACTCTCCATTGAATTGACTTTTAAATTTGGAATCTGTCCAATGGGAAAATAAATCAATACCTAGTCGCAAACATGTTTTTAGTTATGTAAAATAGAAAGATCTGGAATACTCAGTCTACGTAATAAGTAGGCTCAGATATTTTTTCCCTTATAGAGATTGTTGGTGTTGAGTATGGTAAAACTGCTTCTGTAAAAGTGCTCTGAGTTAGAATGAAGTTTAAAATTGTATAACAGCAATACAAATAATAAACTAAACGTAATGGTAATTTCCAAAGATCCTTCCGTAGCTGGTGGCACCACGGTGGCACTTTAGAGCGGGTTTGCTTGACGAAAACAGTCAGGCTGGCTATCTGAGTCGCATAAAGCTGTCCCATTGCCGCCTTGACTTTCATTGACCCATCGATATAGAAACTAAGCTAGCTGAGCTGTGGTAACAACATTTTAAAGTGAAATATTTTTTTGTTACAGTTACTGAAAAGGAGATAAGGCTTTGGTAAGCATAGTAATATCAGGTAATACCCATATCTTACGTCGATGCGTTTGTTTTATTTGTTAACACTGCGATTCCTACGTCAAATTATCTATAGTTTTCTGATAACAGTAGCATCAATAATGCACTCAACAGTCAGCAACAAATACTATTGATAGAATCAATAGTGCGTACAATAGTCAGCACCAAAACTACTTATATAGATAGTAACTGAATTTCAAGGACAACTATTGATAGATCGCTTAGACTTAGACTACTATTCACCAGATTGCAGCCGGAAAGTTCGGCACAAAGCACATGACACACCCTTTGCTGAGCGGGCACGTGAAAACATATAAGCCCAGCCAAAAATACATTCAAATGAGCTCACTGGTTTTTAGAGCACTGCAGCAATATTTCCTTTCGTAATAATATCTCTTTTATATAACCCGATATAACCTCTTTATTATTTTCGTAGGCACAAAGGATTCCTCAAGGATTGTCCCAACGGGCTCCTCACTGAGCAGGTACGTGCGAAGCGAGATAAATTGTTTATAATATATAATTGTATAAGTGTTTATTGATAAAACAGAGTGCAACCTTGACAACAAACTGCTATGCAGTTTGGGCGAGTATATACAAACATGTAATGCTTATTGTAAATAAATAAATAAAATATAAGTAGGTATATGAAGGTCTCAGAATTAATTCTGAGACATGTGTAAACAGACCCGGTCCGGCGATTGGCTCACCACCTATCACGTTTAGGGGTGCAATATATCTTGTGAAATGTGGGTATATGCAGTAATGGAATACCTCTGCCTACCCCCTCGGGGATAAAAAAGGCGTGAAATTATATATATATATATATGTAGGTAGTAGGTATATGAGATATATATAATATTGCTGCCATTTTAAATTGTAAAATAGAAACCTACCTTTAACCAGTTTGAAACTTTCGTAGGTTAAGAGTAGGTATTTTTAATTTTTAAAAAGCACCATCTGTGTTTTTAATTATTATATGAATATACGTATTACAGAAGGATTTGAAAAATAATGGGTTTCTTTTTGTTCGGCGACATTGGCTGGTTTCCTTTGGAAAATAAATGAAAAATACACTCGAGAGCGAGCAATGAATCCGGGTCCCATAATGAAACCTAACTTAGCTGTACCGCGCTGGCTCCGGCCGGTTTCCAGCTCATTGTAAGAATTCTGGTGTATTCCTTAGGTGTAAGCGACATGATTACAGCTTGAATAATTAATATTGAATACTATCAACATGGTTTATATACTAACTTAAAATGACAGATTAGGAACAAAAGCAAAAACAAATACAGTAGGTACGTAATCTTTGTCAGTCTCCCTTTTTCAAACTTCAAAAGTTTTAAAAACTTCATTTAAGGAGTATTTCATTGTCTATTTAACACAATTTAGTTCATTAAGCTAGCATTATTAGTTTCCGAGATTTTCAGGTATCCTTAAGTGACCCGGATTCTTTGCTCTTGAGTGTATAATACATTACAAAAACATCGATGCCTAAAATCGTTACCTTGTTTCAGGGATTTATAAAGATCTATAAACAGTTCTTTCCACAAGGAGACCCCAGCAAGTTCGCGTCACTTGTCTTTCGTGTATTCGATGAAAACAATGTGAGTAAACACTCCACTGATTTGAATGGCTCACTAAATGCCGATCTGAGGTAATTGAGAAGGTACACATTAAATAGTAGCACCGACTCAAAAAAGAACATTACCTATTTAATGTAAGGGCAACGAACTTTGGTAGGTACCTATATGGGGAAATAAAGATGGTAAAAACTAACAAGATATTGGTTCTATTTAGGTTTGTTTCCACAGATATCTTATTTGTAAAATATAGTTACGACTGCAACTATAGGTATTTTAGAGGAGAACACATTTGATTTGGGTAAATTTCAGGAGCGCGCTTTTTTCCGTCATTGCGGTAGCGAATTTTTTATCTCATACTAGCTGACCCGACAGAAGTTGTCCTGCAGGCGTATTCACGGAGCTTCGATATTCGATATTCGACTCTGTCGTAGATGGGCTATTCAGAGATGTCGGTATCGAAAACGAATGTCATATTGACATAAGGATTAGGAAAAATTTCCGTGGCTGTCAGAAACGCCTAGAATACAGTTTCCGAAGTCGATAGATTTGACTTCCGAAAATTTTTCACTCGATCTGAATCGAGCCTCCGTGAATAGGCCTGCTGTACAACTGTCAGTTATGTCAAACACCATATGGTTACGTTAAGTAGAAGAGTTAAATAGTCGTTATGTTTTTTTTTATCTAAATTTTTTCTTTCTCATGAACCTTCTCCTGCCAATAAATAACAAACAACAAAAAAAAGAATTAGCGAAGTTGGTTCAGCCGTTCACGCGTGATGCCATGAGCATGGGAAATAGGGACTCATTTTTATACTATAACGGGCAACGTGATTAACTGGGCATTATTAATATGGACCGGCCATTATTAATAATGCCCAAGAGTGATGTGCAAAGTGATTAATTTATCACTTTGATCGGCCATTATTAATAATGCCCGAACGCCCGTGGTCCATGTAATAAGTCAGTGTTTGAGATAGCTTGAATTTATCACTTGGACCGGGCAGTATGAATAATTCCTTACTTGTAGCCGCGCAATGGCCACGGCCGTTGGCGAGGGGGGCTTACGTGCGGGGGGGAGGGGGGCTGGGGTCACGTGCGCACGCAGTTCCAAAAGTTGATATACTCTTCCAGAATGTGCTCGAAGATATTCTTTGCAATTCCAAATGTCACAACAGCTCATCTTGCAAGAATAAATAATTCTGAACTTAATAACTTTCTTACACAGTCCTTAAATTATTTTTAAACTATTGTTCTTAAGTAATATTTTTATCAAAATAAAAGAAGTTATCTAACTATTATGTTATTACATTTTTAACTGTTCATTTTTTAACTACTATGTTCAATAGTTTAGTTTTTGTTAACTTTTCATGAAAATTTTGTAAGTTTAATTTCATTTAATAAACAAAAAGAGTACAGTTCACCTATTTTATTACTTTGCCCAGGATAGAGTGTTTGTTATTCATAATGGCCGGGAAAAGTGATTGATCATGCTGTTTTAATCACATTGTCCAATTGAGTCGGGCATTATGAATACAGACCGGCAATTATTAGTAGTGCCCGGACTTATCAAATTGCCCATAATATATAATATAGATCGAGCTTTATATATTTATCATTTATCATTTGGTCGGCATACAAAGATTTTGTTCGCAAATAAAGAAATCAGGCAGCAATCCTTGTTCGGCAAATAATTTTGATAATGGTCAAAAATTAAATCAGAAATAAGCAGCTTACAATAACATGGGTTTGCATAATAAACATTCAGTCCGCAAAATAGTTACTTGGTCAGCAAAATAACTACTTGGTCAGCAAGATTTCCTGATTGAACAGCAGAGAAAACATGTCTTAAAAAATTATAGATACTATAACTACTACTACTACTACTACTACTACTACTACTACTACTACTACTAATACTACTACTACTACTACTACTACTACTACTACTACTACTACTACTACTACTACTACTACTACTACTACTACTATCACTACCACCAACACCACCAACACCACTGCCACTACCACCACCGCTACCACCAACACCACCACCTCTACCACCACCACAACCACTACCACTACCGCCACCACCACAACCACCACCACCACTGCCACTACCACTACCACTACCACCACCACCACCACAACAACCACCACCACTACTTGTAATCGTAATAATAATCATAATCATAAAAGTTGCATAATACAGTCCTTCCTAATCTTTGTAAGGAATGCGTCCATTTTGCGCATGACAAGTTAGATTATTTTTGCTACTTTTATATGCAGTTGAAAAAAATTTTTTGGCTTCCCCTCTGAGTGCTTACCAAAATTTTATTAAACAGTAGCAGCTCATTGCAACTCAAAAATAATTACAGCCATCCAGAATGACATAAATTGCTTATTGGTTTTATAATGTTTGCTGGCCATGAGTTGCTGACCTATTAGCTATTTCTGCTTACAGATTATATTTTTCTGCTCACAAAAATACGAATACTCTGCTAACCATTTAAATAACACTCGTTTTTTATTTTCCCGTGGGAATCAGACATTCTCCCGCTGTAAAAAGTAACTACTCTAGATTTTTACCAGGTTACTTACTCAGTTATCTCCACACCAAATTTCATCAAAATCCATCGAGTAGTTTTTGCGGGATGCGTGCACAACCAGACAGACAAGATTAAAAAAAAATGTGTTTTGGTATCTACATGGATAACTATATACACTACCGCTAAAATTTTCAAAGAATATTTCATGTACAGACACCACCCCGTTAGAGTTTTATTATATGTATAGAGATATACCTATGTATAGATAAGTAGGTAGGTACCTACGTATTTTTAATTTATCGAAATGATAATTTGTGTACATAGATAATTGTAAGTACGCTGTGGTTGTACGGAGGTATGGAGCATTTATACGCATTGCCATGCTTTCGACTAATATTTGTTTTCTGTTTCTGTTTTCAGGATGGCTCGATCGAGTTCGAAGAGTTTATACGAGCGTTATCGGTGACATCAAGGGGTAACTTAGACGAGAAATTACATTGTAAGTATTTGTTATGAAATTAGTTACTAACAGCTAGCTATATATCAGTAACCTACAAGAACCTGGGTCGCATTCTTTTGCGTGGGACTAAATCTCATAAGTGGAATTATTAAGGAAGTGCTTCCGCCACGCACTTTTACATGATTTTTTCGCAAAAATCTTCTGGGTTGCTTTAGTAGGATTTAGAGTGGGCCAGCCGATTTAAAAATAAATAAAGTAAATATACCTACGCATTTGAAAAAAATACGGAATACTGACTTTCGGAATGCTCACATAAAAAAACAGACAAAATTGCAGTCGAATCAATAAATAATTGATCCACAATATTACAGAAACAATAATAAGAAGATAGTCTGGTAGTTAGAACATATAGGAATACTGACATACCTACGCGCTAAATTTAGTACCTATTCCACCAGCTGTCATTAGTAATTCGTAAACCGTTAGTATTCCGCCAGCCGGAATAATGGAATACTGACTATTTCTGACGTCGAATACTGATGAGGGCTTTTGGCTAAAAACGGGTATTTAAAGTATATTTCTCAAATTTAAAACAAGAATCAATAAATTAAGAAAACCTTCCATCGTTGTACATTAAAAAAAAACACTAATCTTAAAAATGACGGTCGAAATTGCTCATAAATTTTTTCAGAAATCGGCTGGCAATTGCACTCTCCTCGTCGATTGATGCGACCTTACTGAAGGCGAAAGGATTTTTTTTACTACAGCGGCCACGGTGTGAAGTTTGTGCTACGTGTATTTTTACTAGCTTATACGACCAGACCAGACACCAGAATTTTGACCCAAAACCGAGTTGCAAAATGTAAAATGTTTGTAAAACTATCTAATAATGAAATATGTTTACAAAAAACTCTGAAACAAAAAAACTATTCTAGATATAGTTTAGTGTCAAATACCGCTTTATTCTGTTATTAAACATTTAATAAGGAATTAAGTAAGAAAAGATAGGGCCGTTGCAACCGGAATACTGACAAGAAAGGGTGTTAGAATTATTTTTTTGGGTATTTACTGTGATTACATTTTAATAGAATCTTGTGTAGACCCAAAACATAGTCTAAATATTACTGTAGTATGTACCGACAAATATTTATATTTTCTGTAAATAATAGTATTTAACAGAAAATAGTATTCATATAAACAGTAATTAATATATCACAAAATTCCACTTTTGTGATTTAGTTCTGCGTATTTATTCCTCGTGGGATTTTATCATTGCTTTAATTAGACTAACCTTTACATAAAGTGTTATTTTTGTAACTTTTACATTCGGAACTCTAAAAGGAAGGTTTTCAACTTTGTAGCAATTTACGTAGGTAATCAGTGCATTATTACAGGGGCATTCCGACTTTACGATGTGGACAACGATGGCTATATAACGCGGGATGAAATGTACAATATAGTCGATGCAATATATCAGATGGTGGTGAGTACTTACTTACTCATTGTTTACCTGCCTCTAAATAAAATACAGTTCGGATATTCTCGATTATCTGTATTTGATAAGTAAGTAAGTAGGTAAGTTAGCTAAGAATCAAAAGCACTTAAATGTTACAAAATTGGTCCTTCTAAAATAGTGCACTTCATTTAAGGGAGTGAATCTATCCTAGAAACTGAAGAACTTGCTTTTCAACTTTTACCAAATCATAAAAAAAATCTTCTCTATCAATCGTTCTAAAACAAAAGTCGCAAATATAATTTATCTACAAAATAAAAATAGCTTTTTCTAACTCAACGCAAACCCAAATTCAAGTTTCAGGATTTTATTCATGAGTACCTCTAGACTTACTTACTTGGTTACTTAATGCCGACTCGATATTTGTAAAAATAATCCCGACTGGAAAATTCGTCTGCTTTCTTTCCTTAATAATGAATGACGCAAAGATTTGTTAAAGTAGGTATACCTACAAGGATTACGTCTCTCTTTTCAGGGACAAACACCGCAACCCGAAGACGAAAATACACCTCAGAAACGCGTCGACAAGATTTTCGACCAGATGGACAAGAACCACGACGACCGGCTCACACTCGAAGAGTTTCGCGAGGGGAGCAAAGCTGACCCGCGCATAGTGCAGGCCCTATCGTTAGGGGGCGATTAATCCACGGTCATCCTCTCGCCGGACTTAACGTTTATTTAGAGAGTTCCCTATTTCGCCGCGGGTGGATTACACAGAACATAGGTACCTACCTAAAATGTTATCATTCGGTTTGAATTACACAGTCATGAATCAATTTGATAAAAAAATACTGACCGCTGTCATCCAATAACAAAGTACCTACCTACTTATACATGGTCATTTTAAATTAAGTGCAAATATTTAAAGGGTGGATCAAAAAATTTACAAGACAGTATTCTTGGCATAGATTTTTATTTTTCAAACGCTACTTTACTAGATAACATCGATTATTACAAAAATCAAAACAAACTAACACGTTGTACATAAACAATACACGCACACTACCCAATCAAAAATTGCGCGAAAATATCAAAAATAAAAAAGCCGGCCAAAGTGGCGTTTTAGTGCGATATTAGTTAGTGGTAGTTTATGTAAAATCATGTTTTTTGTTCTCTCTTTATACTTAGGTATCTACCTATAGATATTAATCCTATTTCTCTTACATATTTATACCTACCCTTAAAATATTTGCAGTTGATTTAAAATGTCCTTATATACAATTTTATCGGCTGGTTTCATTCCGAGATATATAATGTTGTAACCAAATCTCAAATAGAAAATATTTATATTTTCGGTATCTCTCAAAACAAATTGGCAAAAACATTGCCCAAAATAATTGACAAAACTGATTGTTTTGTCATTTACTTTTATAAAGATATGGGCAATGTTCAAAGCTTTCCTAACTCCTAAGTAACTTACCTATAGCACAACAGTAATCAATTCATGCAAACGTGACTTTGTTCTTCATACAGGGTGCTAAAGCACATGGGTGCTATTAAATTATAACAATGTCCAAAATGAAAAATCGTGACAATTTTTCCTCTCATGTGTCGCGGCCATTTTGCGCATGTCAGCACTTATCTATGTCGCACCACTCCTGGGTGGTCTCGCGCGATATCGGCGCGTCGCACTAATATGACGATATCTCGATATTTTTATATGATAGGTATACTTAAAACCTATGTTGTTGTAATTTATTTTGTCCGAGCTAATAACAGAATAAATATAATTTAGTCCTCTTTTACCATATATTAAATAATAATTCTAAGGTAAAATTAAGATAAGCATTTTTTTTTCAGTTTGTAATAAAAAAGATATAATAATTAAAAAATAAAATTCATATAACGTATACCTTTTCCTTTATTTACGAAAGGCCGGAAATAAAACACCTTTCCATTTATTATACCATAAGTGTCTGGTCATAAATCAATTCCGAGAACTGAAAGTCAAATAGCTAAAGAACAAAAACTAATTCTGTAGTTTGGTCTTTCATCTTAACAAAGTTTTATTTGTTTCACATGTTTAGTTTACGAGTAGTTACCTATTAAACAAAAAAGTAGGCACTTGAAAATAAGGGCAATAAATAATTATCTTCAACTTTAGGCCATGGAGCCAACCAGGTAGGTACTTTTTTATACTTACATAATTTTAAATTCATATTTTTGATAATATTTGTAAATTTAAAAATGTATTAAATAGAGGTATGCTGCTTTACAAAATCTTTTCAGAAATCAACATTTAAAACTAAGGATTTTGCGCACCAAAACATTTGACGTAGGTAATAACCCAGTGAATAGAGAGCTGATAGGTACCTTACAAACGGTCCGGTAGTTCTAAATTTTTTTCATGTTGTCTAGGATGGTTGTTAAGTGTTTAAAATGCAAAATGCACAATTCCTCCCCCTCCGCGCCCGCCGCCATCTTGAAAAAACCGAAAAAAATCAGCACTTTTTTTAGATTTTCACTTATATCTTTGTTTCGGTGCATTTTAGCTACAAAACAGTTCTATTCAATGTTGTAGAGAATGAAATTCCCTATAATATACGTGTTAAATTTTGTTTGTAGGGCAGATAGTTCACGAGATATGATATTTTAAAAAATATAAAAAAATACGCATTTTCCGGAAATTTTTCAAACTTCTAACTTTAGAACGCTGTAATTCAATTTTGGCCTATTTGAGAAAAACAAGTATAAGAATAAAAATTGTAGAGAATTTAATTACCTACAAAATGGATGTATACTTTTTTTAACCAACCTTACGGAGGGGGCAGTAAGCATTAAAATGAAAACAACGGCATATTGTTTATTTGATAAGTTTGAAAAATTTCCGGAAAATGCGTATTTTTTTATATTTTTTAAAATATCATATCTCGTGAACTATCTGCCCTACAAACAAAATTTAACACGTATATTATAGGGAATTTCATTCTCTACAACATTGAATAGAACTGTTTTGTAGCTAAAATGCACCGAAACAAAGATATAAGTGAAAATCTAAAAAAAGTGCCGATTTTTTTCGGTTTTTTCAAGATGGCGGCGGGCGCGGGGGGGGGGAATTGTGCATTTTGCATTTTAAACACTTAACAACCATCCTAGACAACATGTAAAAAATTTAGAACTACCGGACCGTTTGTAAGGTAACCCCCCTTATTTGGTCTCTATTCACTGTACTATAATAGGTATATGCGTCGCGCGTGTCGCGCGGCCTCCAGGAGGCTTGTTATGAATTGCGTATTTTTAATTTACTCAAAATGTAATCAAAGATACACGAATAAAATTATTTATATATAGGTATATATATATTAAATGATCTTAAAAACGACACTTGACTCTTACACAGATATCGTTTATTTAGAAAACGTGATAATTTAGGTACAGAAATGTCGGGAAAAATAGCCTTACGGTTAAAGAGTCTGTTTCACATGATAATAATCAGTGAGGCTAATCAGAATCCTGGCATGTAGGTAGGTACCTACCAAAATGAGATTATCAAAAACTTACGTAAGTACATATTTATCTCTAGCTCGACGGTGAAGGAAAACATCGTGAAGAAACCCGCAGGTCCAAGAATCAATTCCGAGTGTAAATAAATGTGTAAAAGACCCGGTCCGGCGATGGGCTCACCACGTTTAGGGGTACAAAGAATATATACTCGTATCTTGAAAAGTGGGTTATATTCAGAAATGGAATAACCAACCCCCTCAGGGATAAAAGGCGTGAGACTATTTATTTATTTTTTATTTTTAACATTTTATAAATACAACCTAAAATCTTTAACTAAAACACAATCTAAGATTAAAAAAATATTTATTTCTTACCCATCCATAATAATTAACCCTTAGTCAGTGCAGCACCTGTTGCTTCTTCGGTGTTGGCGTGTTATTCCTTGTTTACACCTTAATTATTTATTACTTAAAATCAATGTTTAAATCACAAGCTATTACGACCCGCACAAAGCGTTAGCATAGACTAAAAACAATTTGTCTATCGGCTTTCTCATACCAAATAGTTCAACCGCCTCACATTTCAAGCCATCCTTGTCTTATTCCGTATACCTACACTGTTATTTCTTGGTTCGCCCTGTAGGTTTTTGTGATGTGGTAAAACTGTTCAAGTACTTAGATATGCAACTGAAAGGTTATCAAAAGAATTGATTCAATGGTCCTTTTAAATTAAGTGCAAATGTTAAGCGAATGAATGATGATATTGATTGATGGAGTTCTGTATATTGTTTAGAAAATAACAAAGATATTATATACAGAAAGACGTAGATATGTCACTAGAGCGCGGAAAATGAGGCCGAAAAATGTAGTTAATTAACCACATTTTATTTAGTCGCATTGTATTTCAATTCGTATTTCAAGCGCAACTGTTGACAGATAGCTGTCTCTTTCTTTATTATCCATTCCGTATCATCTTTCCCCGTCATTGTTGTATGCTATAAATACGCTAAGAAATAAGTATGTGAATGTTGTAGCCACTCGTAGCGGATCAATTTTTAAACGCGCGCAGTATGAGTATAACTCATCCTTACTTTAATATCTTTGGAAAATAACAAGATATTTTTTTAAATTTGAAATTAAGTGTTGTTACTCCTTTAGTGTAGTAAATTATTATTATTATCTTATCAGTTTCTCGAACAGAACACACTTAGGTACCTACTTGACAGAACAATGTAACGTCACGTATGTGTGCGTTAGGCCTTAGGGTTAAGTATTATTGATCTAGGATGTAGTTTTTTTAAATAAATCTATTTAATTCAAAATAATAGGAACCTAGGTACTTATGTTATTTTTTTTATGTACCGACCTACCTACTTACACGTATAACTGTTTCATTAATTAATATACACCTACCTACTGTGGGAATATTATGATGATAGGTAGTAATTTTGCCCAATCCGTTATTTTACTTATCACCAATTAGCGTCGTCGTGAACGCAGATTTTTAATTTCTCCCTTCATAAGAAAACTCGTACAGGTTATAGAGTCACGGGGCGCGGCGCCCGCGTAGGTAGATATATGTCTGTTTTTGAATTATATGATCTAATAAAATATATAAACCGGCCGGGAAATAAGTAGAAATTTGTCATTTCATGATTAGAATGTGAATAATCATAATAAGTAAGAAAAGTTTAAATAAATTTTCATATGTCGAAATATGAAAATTGCAATAAAATTCACTTTTACATTGGGAACATACTTATTTAATTTCCAACGAATAATAAGTTGTTTCAACAAATAAAAATGGCTAAGAAATGTGTGCATCTGGATTGAGGGCCCACTTTTTAAATTATTGCGAAACGAAATGATACTTACAGGGCATTTACTTAAAATTTTGTAAAACCTAAAGCAAAGATTCTTAAATTTCTTAAACGTGAATCAAAAGAGTTATGGTCAAATAGCTTGGGCCCTCAATCCTGACGCCTGCATAAAACGGCATAGTCGAATCTCAGAAAGTACTATCCCTGGGATAATAATTTTTATTCGAGTATTTAGTTAGGAATTTGTTAAATACATTAAGAAATTGTCAAGTCTTAAGAATGCGACAATACAGATTTATGGCGGTTTAGCTTGGGCCCTCAATTCAGCAATTTTGATATTGTAGAATCAGCAAAAAATATGAGTTTTTCTAAGGAAAGATATTAATACGACTTTAATATATTTGAGTTCTATATCTCGGAAAATTTGTTAAAAAGAAATAACGACACAAAAGTTAATTGTTAAAAAGTTATTGAAATTCGTATTTTTTCAAAACGTCTGAACTGAGGGCCCAAGGTTTTTGTCAGTATTGACTAGGCTAAGCCTTCTACACTACCGCACTTTAGGCTAAGTATTTTAACAAATTCTTAACTAAAAGACTACAAAGCGTCCATTCTTCTAAATGCCGTACTTTAGGAGAAAATTGATTTTCGATGTTTTATATGAGAAAATTCAGTAGGGTGACCATAATGTTTATCGTAAGTATAAACAAGTATTCGTTGTGATCATGTAAGTAGTATTTTGTAAAGCGCAGATACAATATATATAATTATACAACGCGTAACAGAAAAAGCGCAATTCCTCATACACCCCGGTTAGTAAATTAATATAAAAAAAGATGCAATCGAACTTTAGTTGTGTCCAATTTTCTTAAATATCGTTCTATAATAGTACGATTTCAATAGATAGCATTAAATTCAGCTATGCTAATTCATTTTTCGAAAAAATTTAACACATATTAAAAATAGATGAAATCGAATATGTAGTCGATACTGAACAAACTAATTTCAGGAATTGCACTTATTCTGTTACATATTGTATATAATATATAAAGCTCGATATAATTATATACGATTAGCTGTGCTGTGCCTTCACCTACGTATGCGTGGAAAAATAAAATAAGAAAGTGCCAATAATCAATGAAATTATGTACCTATTGGACGTATTAAAATTATAACCCTGTATATTAACAACTAGCATTGCTTTGCGGTTTCTTCCGCGTAGTTCCCGTTCCCGTGAAAATACGGGAATAAAATATAGCCTTTGTTACTCCCTGGTAATGTATCTTTCCATTTTTAAAAGAACTTTTTAAATCGGTAACGTGGTTTAGGCCTGTTCCCGTGGGAAAATTATAGCACATGTTACTCCCAGAAAAGTACGCTTTCCACTGGCAAAACATTTTTTTTAAATCGGTAAAACCGGTAGTATTGGAGCCTTTTCAATACAAAAAATCAAAAAATTCCTTAATCCAATATATTCCAGTTCCCGTGGGAATATCAAAAAATCTCTTCATAGCGGTTGCCTACGACATATAAGACGCCTACATAACATATTAGAAATTGCGGGTGCCCATCGGCGTTTCCTGCGCGGATCCGGTTTATTCCCGTTCCCGTGGAAATTTCCAAAAATCTCTTCATAGCGGTTCTCTAAGATATACAAGACACCTATATTTCAAGTTTCTAGGTGTTATCGATTTCTTTTTTCACCTGTTTTTATATTTTCCCGTGGGAATGAGATATTTTTCTGGAATAAAGAGTACCCTAGATGTTGACCCGGGTACTCAGTTATATCCATACCAAATTTCATCAAAATCCGTCTAGTAGTTTTTGCGTGATGCGTGCACAACCAGACAGACAGACAGACAGATATAGACAGACGGACAGACAGACAGACACAAATTTAAAAAGATGTTGTTTTGGTATCTATATCGATAATTATATAGACTAGATAAAATAGACTCGTTAAAATTTTCAAAAACATTTCATATAAGTACAGCCACGGCCCCGTTAGAGTTTTGTTTTATGTATAGATAACATTTTTACATATTTAGCTTACAAATAAGGGTACTCACCTTAATTTGTTTTTAACAAGAAAATAAAAATAATATGAAACCCTGCCAAAATCTTTATTATTTTACATTATAATCTGCCAAAACATATGAAATTGTATGTATATAATTATATTATACTATCACTAATATGAGTCAAAACCCGAAATACACAGCAAAATGAAAATTAAACAAAAAACATGACGGGAACGCGCGTACGTCAGGCGTCAAAAATACGAATACTATGATAACCATTTAAATAACACCCTATAATAATTATTGGATCACACAAAACGTAATCGCTTCCGACAACAACTATTCGCTTATGAAATATCTTATATGAGGATACATGCTGATTTGTCTCAAAAAAGTAACAAAATCATATACACCCTACTGAATTTTCTCATATAAAACATCGAAAATCAATTTTCTCCTAAAGTACGGCATTTAGAAGAATGGACGCTTTGTAGCCTTTTAGTTAAAAATTTGTTAAAATACTTAGCCTAAAGTGCGGTAGTGTAGAAGGCTTAGCCTAGTCAATACTGACAAAAACCTTGGGCCCTCAGTTCAGACGTTTTGAAAAAATACGAATTTCAATAACTTTTTAACAATTAACTTTTGTGTCGTTATTTCTTTTTAACAAATTTTCCGAGATATAGAACTCAAATATATTAAAGTCGTATTAATATCTTTCCTTAGAAAAACTCATATTTTTTGCTGATTCTACAATATCAAAATTGCTGAATTGAGGGCCCAAGCTAAACCGCCATTAATCTGTATTGTCGCATTCTTAAGACTTGACAATTTCTTAATGTATTTAACAAATTCCTAACTAAATACTCGAATAAAAATTATTATCCCAGGGATAGTACTTTCTGAGATTCGACTATGCCGTTTTATGCAGGCGTCAGGATTGAGGGCCCAAGCTATTTGACCATAACTCTTTTGATTCACGTTTAAGAAATTTAAGAATCTTTGCTTTAGGTTTTACAAAATTTTAAGTAAATGCCCTGTAAGTATCATTTCGTTTCGCAATAATTTAAAAAGTGGGCCCTCAATCCAGATGCACACTAAGAAATAAGTGTTTGCCTCCAAGCCGATTCGTATTCTCACCGCGCCGCGCCGCTACCGCATTATTGCGTTTTAGGGATTGTTGATTGCTGTGATGTAGACGAACTCTCGTCTAGAGTACAAAAGTACCTACTTTTAAGACCGGCGCCAGAACATCGCGAGCACTCACTTCAGCATTTCATACCTTTTTCTATTAATTTTATTTAAGTACTAGCAGCGCCCCCCGGTTTCATCCGCGTAGTTCCCGTTCCCGTGGGAATATCGGAATAAAAAGTATCCTATGTCCGTCTCCTGGTTCTAAGCTACCTCCCCACCAACTTTCAGCCAAATCGGTTCAGCCATTAACGCGTGATGCCGTGACCAAGGGAAAAAGGGATTCATTTTTATCTATAGATATAAGACAGTATATCGTTTATTTATATAATTTATCACAAATTTTCCTTGGTTCTTTTAGCAGGGCGACCATCGTATAAAAGAAAACCTCGAGAAACAATACAAGGGTATCGGCCCGGAGCTTGAGCCACGACCAAGCAACTGAAATATTTATCAGAATGTCAGCAAGAATATTCTACTATAAGTAGGTACCTACTTAGGAGTGCCGAGTCCTCTCTCTACCTCTCTCTCTAAGAATGCTCATGCTCTCGCAAGACACCAAGCTGTACCTCACTGCAGACCTCTGGACCTCTGGTATTTCCTCTGGATCCTTACTATTCGTCCGGGAGTGCGAGCACGAAAGATCTAGTAGGGAAGATCCTGAAAGCCACTGTGGCAACAAACTGCGAGATCGCATGCTTGGTTGAAGCTACGAATGCCTGTTTATCCGGACCGAGTCCAAATTTACCTCCCACCCCTGAAACCAAAGGGCCTGGGATGACATTGCATCACACGCCACCCTTGACTCTATAATTAATAACACTTCTGGCAGTGTCCAGACCAGAATCCGGTCACTGGCTAACAGCCTAGCCTATCCTCTCCAAATACCTACTTCATAGAACCTTGCAGACTTCGCATAGCTATTGGTCTCAGGCTGGGGGCTAGGGTTTGCGTTGATCACTGCTGTGCTTCTTGTGGAGCTGGTGCGGACCGTCTCGGTCATCACGGACTCGTCTGAGCTTACCGCCTTTTCCGTCATGCCGCGACATCCTCAGAAGGGCGTTCGTCAGTACCACCATCCCTGCTACTGCAGGGATGGTGGTACTGACGAACGAACGAACGAACGAACTGGAGCCCCCAATTTTGCGGCATGATGGCAAGCGGCCGGACGGTCTGTCATTGATACCCTGGAGGATGGGCCGAGCGCTTGTGTGGGACGCCACATGCGCCGACACACTGGCGTTGACCTATCGTCCGGCGACCGCTAAGCGGGTCGGTGCTGCGGCAGAGGTTCGAGAACGCTGTAAGGTGGGAAAGTATAGGTGTCTCGGTGACAAATACAATTATATTGCATTTGGCGTTGAGACACTTGTTCCGTGGGGTCCTGGCGCGAGCTCTTTAATGAGCTCAGCAAGCGACTCAGAGCAGCATCAGGCGATGCCCGAGCGGGCGACTTTCTCGCGCAAAGGATAAGTATTGCCATCCAGCGCGGGAATGCCGCCTGCGTGATGGGCACCTTGCCATGGGAGCCTCAGTTTTTACATCTTTTGTAGTTTATTTTAGTTTGTAGTTTTAGTTTTACTTTAAGTTTTCTTTTTTACATCTATGTCTTTATCTTAATCAATTAAATTGTTTATAAATAAACTATAAACTTACTTACAATATGTAACAGAATAATCGCAATTCCTGAAATTAGTTTGTTCAGTACCTATCGACTACTTAATCGATTTCAGCTATTTTAATGTGTTAATTTTTCCTAAAAATAAATTAGCATAGGTATCTACCTACGTACTATTATAGCTCTTGATTTAAAAAAAATAGTTAGGCACAACTAAAGTACCTACCTACGAATGCATCATATTTTTTTTTATATTAATATACTAATTGGGGTGTATGAGGAGTTGCGCTTATTCTGTTGCGTGTTGTAGGTATAGATGAAATAAATGGAAAAAGGTATGAGATGCTGAAGTGAGCTATTTACTTTGAAGTAAGTAGTATACCCTCCATACGTGGGGTAGGTAGGTAGGCGAATATACTACAAGTCCAACCAGCTATCTATGTGCAAACAGCCTCGACGATCAGTTGCACCTTTACGACGCGCGACATTAGGAAAAGACCAGAATACAAACACACTTTAGCATTTTTATCATTATTTGGTAGGATTATTTCTATTCTTACATAATAAAGACTTACCTAAAATTGAGTATTTGTGTATTGGGGGTAATCTGTGGAACTAGTTACTGTACACATGGAAAACTTATAATCCGTGACTAATATTGGCATAGGTACTTAATTTATTATTTTAACTTCTATAAAAATAAATAGGTCGTTAGTTCAAAATCTTCATATTAGGAAGACCACGTCGAGTAAAAAGTTGTCGCTACTGGAGATGAAAAAGTATAGTACCTACCTACCTAGTTTTAAGTAGGTAGGTACTTACATTTTTTCCTTCTTTGTAGTCGATCGGACATGAGACTAGAAAAGTTCCTTTCTCGATACCGAAATCCATTTTAATATTTTCCTAGAAGATAGGTACTTTCAAAAAGTACCTACACCTTTTAACCAACCCGACACCATGATAATATAGGATGTTCAAAGTTGGATGGTCTTTCTAAAATTCAAATTAAACCTATAAAAAATATTTTTTATGAAAATTTATGAATAATTGCTCCGGTTATTTTTGAAAAACAATGTCTCAACACGTGGGTCTTAAAATGAACATGGACAAGACGAAAATTATGCCTGAGGGGCCTCCAAATCCAAAAGTTTAATGACCGAGGGGGCCTCATTCAGTATTTCCGCCCCGGGCCTCCGACAAGCTCAGTCCGCCACTGCTTCCGGCTGATGAGGATGATTGTCTGATACCTAAATGGCCTCCTCTTAAATCGCGGTAAGTCACCATTCTTTTGGCAAAATTTGGATTGATTTGTTCAATTTATCGGGATTATGTGGATAATGGAGAATATCAAAGGATTATGTTTTCCTTGAGGTGCATAATTGTTGGAGTCTAATGGCGTAAGAAAGCACGATCTAGGCCAATTCCACTTATTCTCACGGATGTTCTTCCTGAACCTATCTCTACATTAAAAAAAAAACGGAATAGTAACTTGATATCTTACATAAATATTAGGACTATCTTTAAATATATATATATATACAGCAAGTCTTAAAAAAAGGCCATCCAAATTTGAACATCCTTTGTATAATATGGGAAGAATATGAAAGCCCGCAGCTTTTGAAGTAGTAGGTAAGGTCCAGGCTAGGCCTATTCCCCCATTTCCTTAGACATTATAGAGAATCTCGGCTGCCTAATGTGCCCATCTATATTTCGTCACACACTCGAGTTTACCTTTAGATACATAGGTAGTCTAAATATAAGTAGTTAAGTAGTTATGTTCAAACAAATAATTTAATTAAATAATTTTTAAACCAAACTATGTATGTTTTCGATGTTACTTAGATAGGTATGCATTTCGTTAAGGCAAATTTAAACTTTTTATACTTTGATAGAAAAAAAAATCGATTAGCGGCACTGTTTATGCTAAGGCAGCTCTCGATCATAATGATCTCAAATAAAACGTTTTACGACAACGTATGAACTCGTGCGAGAGAATGACCGTTGGTTTTATGCGGATAAATGAAAGATTGTAATAAGTACCTATATCCGATTATTTTAATACTCAAATAATCGTTTATCTTCTGTGTATTTTTAAATTTCATGCTTAAATAATGCATTGCTGTCATTATTTTTATTAAGTCGTTATTTAATTAATGGAAGCTCCTAGAATAGAATGAAAGGAATCTCATTATCACAATATTTCGGCACTATTTCATTGGTACCCAAATAACCTTCTAAGACCTAGGTAGGTATAATAGTACCTACTTACTAAATGTTTGTTGAATGGCACTTGTGTACAGTTATTTTCGATACTTAGGTACCTATACGAATGTTTTCAAGAGACTCAAAATGTTACTGCGTTAATGTTGTTGTTAATAAATTATTAGTTTTTTAAGAGTTACCTACGCCCCATTTTGGCGTTAAACCTGTTTGAATTTTAGGCCAATAGTTATAGGTTTTTGGCGTAGTGCGTTTTGACTTTTTTAATAGCCTATTGATAACGCTATTAGAGCGTGATGTAAGTAGCAGTCACAGTTGAACGATTTTAATTTTAATAGAAAAATGTCTACGTTTTCAGACAGCGCATCTAAACACAAAAAGAATTTTACATACATCAATGACACAGATGATCAAGGACGCACCTTGTTAAATTGTAACAATAATGACAAAGAATTAATATTATACTTCATTTATAATAATTGCTTCTGTATACTTATCTTAGAAACTTATAGTGTGATTGATCATGTAGATTGTGTAATAAGTTTTCATGTCACATAATGCACTTTTCACACCTTGTTTCTGCAGGCAGCGGCGACGTTTAGGTACTTAGATACCTATAACCGTACCTAGGCAGTCTTTTTATAAGAGCACCAGTGTATTCTTTATATCCTCTTTGCCAAATTTAGTGTACAAACTACTCTTTGAATATATAATATGTAGTATCGTGTCTCTCCATCATTATTGGCAAATTCTGAAAACATATATTTTGGAGGACTTTTGGATATTTCCGTTAGCAACTCTGAAAATAATGTAAGTAATTTTAACTTTAAGAATTTACCTAATAAGAATTCTACAGCTTTATACGAAACTATAATGTTATCTTTTGCTTACAACGTAAACTTTCTTATGATAACTTGTACCTAATAAATTTCTATACTTGAAACTGTAAACTATTTGCTACTTGTACTTACGATACTTAAATAATGTTCTGCTACTTTGGGACGGGCGTCCGTTAAGTTTGGGATTTGGAAAAATCTAGTACTACTTAAGTAGTTTTGGATCGCAAGTCAATTTGTCTTTCAAAGATGTTTGTAGGGCATAAGAAGCGTTTTTCAAACGAACTAGAGTAGGAAAATTGTTGCGGGCTGTGCATTTTGAATAGAATTAGGTACCTATACTCATGTAGCTCTTACCAGAAAAGTAAAAAAGGTCAAAAGACAAAATGCAGTAGGTATGCCTATGAGCGGCGGCGGTGAGCATGACAGTGAGACCTACTCAGAAAGCAGGAACCAACTCCGACTCGGAAACCAACTGAGTCAGCGTCAAACATTGTAGTATAATTTTATTTGTAGGTAACAGTCATTTATATTTACAATACCTACCTACTCCGTATGTAAGTAAAAGATTTAATCGATTAAAACAACCCGATAACCAGCCAACCCAGTGGCGTACCTAGTAAGGTAAGTCACCAAAGGCCTTGGTGCAAAAAAGGGGGCCTTATCCAAACCGATTAGGTTGTATAATAGTACATTATGGTACAAGTGAGTAAAGTTGGTGATTACCGCTGAGGCGCCATTGAGACCCGAGCCGTAGGCGAGGGTCATAAGAGAGCCGAGGACGGTAATCATCAATACACACGTGTATCATACGACGTTTTTCAACACACTTGTGAATAAATAATACTAAAAAATCATTTTAAAATAATCATTCGCAATGGCGGGGAAAATTAATTGGTTTTCCAATTTTTTATTTATATAATTTGGAAAAGGCAAAAGGATCTAGGCCCATACAGCCTCGTTTTCCTATGCGCTCGCATCTTACAATGGCGATCGGCCATGGACTAAAAAAATTAGGTTTCTTTTTCTTTGGTTTGTCGTGGATAGCGTTTTAGCCACGTACAAAATGGGGTATTTAAAGTTTTTACAGAGAAAACCAAAGTTATATTTGAGTGAAAGTTTTGTTTATTAAACACGTACAAGTTGAAATGATCTATTTAAATACGAAGTTGCATGAAATGAGCAAGCCATATTTGTGTATTAATTTATTAGTACGATTGAATACGATCTTTTTTGTATCGAAACTTTTTTAAGAACAAAGCAACTCTAGCAACAAAATTGAAAAAAAAAATCTATAACTCACTAGTGAATAATAGCAAACAAAAAGTCTCAGTTTGATTATAGGTGTCATTATGTGCCTAATTGCAGTGAAATTAGAGCCACTTTATGAGCAAGTGTGTTGAAAAATACATACCTACGTGTGCATCTGGATTGAGGGCCCACTTTTTAAATTATTGCGAAACGAAATGATACTTACAGGGCATTTACTTAAAATTTTGTAAAACCTAAAGCAAAGATTCTTAAATTTCTTAAACGTGAATCAAAAGAGTTATGGTCAAATAGCTTGGGCCCTCAATCCTGACGCCTGCATAAAACGGCATAGTCGAATCTCAGAAAGTACTATCCCTGGGATAATAATTTTTATTCGAGTATTTAGTTAGGAATTTGTTAAATACATTAAGAAATTGTCAAGTCTTAAGAATGCGACAATACAGATTTATGGCGGTTTAGCTTGGGCCCTCAATTCATCAATTTTGATATTGTAGAATCAGCAAAAAATATGAGTTTTTCTAAGGAAAGATATTAATACGACTTTAATATATTTGAGTTCCATATCTCGGAAAATTTGTTAAAAAGAAATAACGACACAAAAGTTAATTGTTAAAAAGTTATTGAAATTCGTATTTTTTCAAAACGTCTGAACTGAGGGCCCAAGGTTTTTGTCAGTATTGACTAGACTAAGCTTTCTACACTACCGCACTTTAGGCTAAGTATTTTAACAAATTCTTAACTAAAAGGCTACAAAGCGTCCATTCTTCTAAATGCCGTACTTTAGGAGAAAATTGATTTTCGATGTTTTATATGAGAAAATTCAGTAGGGTGTATATGATTTTGTTACTTTTTTGAGACAAATCAGCATGTACCCTCTTAGAAGATATTTCATAAGTTGTTGTCGGAAGCGATTACGTTTTGTGTGATCCAAAATTAATAAAAGGTGTTATTTAAATGGTTATCATAGTATTCGTATTTTTGACGCCTGACGTACGCGCGTCCCCGTCATGTTTTTTGTTTAATTTTCATTTTGCTGTGTATTTCGGGTTTTGACTCATATTAGTGATAGTATATTATACCTATTTTGCAAGCACAGATCATTAATCTAGCTCTGTGGTAGCAAGGGTCCGTGACAGTGTGCAGTGAATGGGAAATTCGATAAAATGCCAGGGATAAACATTTTTGGATTGCCTCAAGAAGTCTTAATGAAGTCATCAGTAAAAGTGCTATTATTTTACTGTTGAAAAAAGTTTGTTAAAAAAAAAGACCCACAATCGCTCCATACTTGTATGGTTTTTTTTATTGTTTAGCGGCCTTTGGATTCTAGTCCTAATAGCCTTATTACTTTCCTATTATTATTAATCTTAGTAAAATGGCTCTGCTTCAGAGACCATGCACAAAAATACTGTGTCTTCCTCATCTCTCCCAACCCAACTTTCCAAAATGTTGCCAACTGTCTGAAAAATTATGATAAACAAAATTTTTTTTTTTCATATTATTTTATTTTCTTGTTAAAAACAAATTAAGGTGAGTACCCTTATTTGTAAGCTAAATATGTAAAAATTTTATCTATACGTGGCTGTATATGAAATGTTTTTTGAAAATTTTAACGAGTCTATTTTATCTAGTCTATACAAAGAGAGCCATTTTACTAAGATTAATAATAATAGGAAAGTAATAAGGCTATTAGGACTAGAATCCAAAGGCCGCTAAACAATAAAAAAAACCATACAAGTATGGAGCGATTGTGGGTCTTTTTTTTTAACAAACTTTTTTCAACAGTAAAATAATAGCACTTTTACTGATGACTTCATTAAGACTTCTTGAGGCAATCCAAAAATGTTTATCCCTGGCATTTTATCGAATTTCCCATTCACTGCACACTGTCACGGACCCTTGCTACCACAGAGCTAGATTAATGATCTGTGCTTGCAAAATAGGTATAATATACTATCACTAATATGAGTCAAAACCCGAAATACACAGCAAAATGAAAATTAAACAAAAAACATGACGGGGACGCGCGTACGTCAGGCGTCAAAAATACGAATACTATGATAACCATTTAAATAATACCTTTTATTAATTTTGGATCACACAAAACGTAATCGCTTCCGACAACAACTTATGAAATATCTTCTAAGAGGGTACATGCTGATTTGTCTCAAAAAAGTAACAAAATCATATACACCCTACTGAATTTTCTCATATAAAACATCGAAAATCAATTTTCTCCTAAAGTACGGCATTTAGAAGAATGGACGCTTTGTAGCCTTTTAGTTAAGAATTTGTTAAAATACTTAGCCTAAAGTGCGGTAGTGTAGAAAGCTTAGTCTAGTCAATACTGACAAAAACCTTGGGCCCTCAGTTCAGACGTTTTGAAAAAATACGAATTTCAATAACTTTTTAACAATTAACTTTTGTGTCGTTATTTCTTTTTAACAAATATTCCGAGATATGGAACTCAAATATATTAAAGTCGTATTAATATCTTTCCTTAGAAAAACTCATATTTTTTGCTGATTCTACAATATCAAAATTGATGAATTGAGGGCCCAAGCTAAACCGCCATAAATCTGTATTGTCGCATTCTTAAGACTTGACAATTTCTTAATGTATTTAACAAATTCCTAACTAAATACTCGAATAAAAATTATTATCCCAGGGATAGTACTTTCTGAGATTCGACTATGCCGTTTTATGCAGGCGTCAGGATTGAGGGCCCAAGCTATTTGACCATAACTCTTTTGATTCACGTTTAAGAAATTTAAGAATCTTTGCTTTAGGTTTTACAAAATTTTAAGTAAATGCCCTGTAAGTATCATTTTGTTTCGCAATAATTTAAAAAGTGGGCCCTCAATCCAGATGCACACCATACCTACATGTTCCTACACCCTTTTCCCGAAAGGGTAAGCAGGGACAAAAACCGCTACCTGCACGAACCTACCCTACCGCTCCTGCTTCATCCACATCCATCGATCGACTCGTATAGGTACAGTAGGTACGGCCGGTTTAACTTGGCAGCTCTGAAGTTGCGCAAACTAAGTGGCTGCACAATAGCATTTTGTAGCGACCATTTGGCGGTAGGAGGCGGTTTCCGCAGGCGGAGCCTATGTTCAGAGCAGCCAAGTTAAAACGGCCGTACTGTATTTACATGCTCATTGATTTAATATTTTCGCTCATACCAGTAAATCCGAAACTAATTCAATAGAAAGGTTTATTTTAACTTATATTTTTAATGTGGGAGATATTTTCGCATATCGCATGAGTTTGAGGTTTGCTGGTCAGGGTCGCGAATCTCACGGCCCCCCGAGCTTGAGACCCCCGGTGCACGGCACCGCGCTTCGCGCTTTAGCCAACCATAGTCTGGTCATAGGAAAGATTGATAATAAAGATACTGAGGTAGGTACTTGGCAACTCTCGGAAACCGCAACCTAACTTAATATAACTAAAAAAATCCGTATAGTAAAACAAAGAAGAACAACGTTGTCAATGTTGGCATGCATAATAATATGATAATGACTTGACCGTATGCTCACCACCGCCCGCGTCTAAGTAAATTTAAATACTTACCTACCTACATATGAAAAATTTCAAAATGCTGTTAAAATGAACGTGAAAGAGGACTATGGACTTCTATAACCCTTGTATTATTTTAAAGAATCTAGCCCCTTTGTATGCCTAAGCTTAACACGATTTTTTAATTGTAATGCTTATTTAAGTTATTAAGTAGTAAATATTCGACGTTATTAATTTTATCTTTATTATAGACACCGTACGGTAAATCCATACCAAACCTAGGAGAACATACAGTTTTATATTTATACTGTGCAACAGATAAGTAGGCAATGGTAGATAAACATCAATTTTGTATTTGTAACTAAGTAAGTAATAATTTTTAATTAAGTATTATTGGCCGTTGCTTATGTTTTTTTTAACAAAATATATGCAGAGCGATTGTAGTATCAAAAACCACTATAATATATAGGTACCTACATACAAACAATATTTTATTGTATTACTTACCATGTACTATTACTGTAGGTAGTCATTAAAATTCACTTCTATCGCTCTGCATGCTTATACAAACTGCAAAAACTAAAGCTGGAGCTGGCTGTCTATTTACAACTAGGTAAATCGCAATCGTCTTAATTTTGACAACGTACCTACGCTTCTTCCGTAGGTAGGTACCACATTTACTGTAGGTAGTCATTAAAATTCACTTCTATCGTTCTGCATGCTTATACAAACTGCAAAAACTAAAGCTGGAGCTGGCTGTCTATTTACAACTAGGTAAATCGCAATCGTCTTAATTTTGACAACGTACCTACGCTTCTTCCGTAGGTAGGTACTCAAAGAGAAAACTTTTTTCTGACGTATGTGGTAGGTACCTACTTATATCTGTCATTACAGCCATCGCCAGTGTCTTTAGAGCAACCACCGACCGCGTAAAATGTCAAATAAAGACGATTGCGATTAGGTACAATTTTAAATAGACAATAAGGCCGAAGATCTGAGGCCTTAGAAGATGCAATTATTGACCGTATGTCTAAGTCGTTAAGGCTTATATTAAATTGTTGTCTTCAAATGCGCTCTGCCGCGCTTCCAGCGGTGGCGGCCGAAAGTCTATGTCTAATTTGAATCTTCTTCATTTGACCATATATTTATAATTATACATTTAATTTGTGAACGTACGTCCATTTGACGTTTTAATATGTTTTTGTAATTTCTCATGTAAGTGAATGTTTGTATTCCTTAGAGAAATACATTCTTAACCACATTAGGTGATCAGCACTTGATCTGTAGACACTGAGGATATCGATAGACGTAGGAATGTCACGTCAGAAGCAATGTAAGTACATACGTCAAAATGAAGCCGATTGCAAATGAGATTGAAAATCAGCACTTTAGACGATAATGTGTTCCGAGCGTTTTCGGTATTTTCCGAATTGCGTAGGTAGGGTAAAACACCCAACTGCTGACACCCCAACAGATTTTTTCAAAATTTCCAAAATTACGATACCTACTCAATTTTATTTACAATATTAAATATGTTTAGTAGTTTTATCCTTTATAATAATGACCACAAAAACTGTAGAAAGAGGTCATATGGCGCCAATACGCCAGCTTTAAGGTAAATGTGTTCCACCAGTTTACGAAAATAAACGAAAATTTCTTAACTTTTTGCGAAGTTAAGTGGTATTTTAATGTAAGAAAATGTTCGGTATTTTCAGTGCTTAATAAATATTGATGAACTGTCTACCTACAATCCTTATTATTCACAACGGTTCATTAAATTTGCCGTGGTATATTTTATTTTATTTAAGGCGTAGACATTTTGATACACAGAATATCATTTCATTGACATCCGTGTCGAAAAATTTGTAGTACCTAGGTACGTAATTTTCATCCATGTTTGTTTTTGGAGTCATATATGTGATAGATAGCGGATAATCTAATCACACATGCTTCATCCCCTTACCTCCATCCTCTTTGGGGATAAGACGTGAGCATATACAATAGATATGTAACAGAATAAGCGCAATTCCTGAAATTTGGTTTTTCAGTAGGTAACTCTCCATATCAGATATTTTGCGTCTTGAATACAGGAAAGTCCTTAAAGTGTCGATATTTGGGTGTTTCGCAAAACTAAGCCTATCTTGTATGTTTTTATCTATTCAGGTTCTAATCTACGGCTGCTGACCTGAAACATGTTTTCGATCTTCTATAATGTTTTTTAATGTAGGTAGGTATATGTTACGGAAATTATTAGTGATGTCACATCATTATTCAACATCTACCTATTCCAAAACATCATCTAAACAGATCTATCATATGAGGTGTAAAGCATTTAAAAAACCTTATAAAGGGCGACAGTAAGCATTGTTCAACGAAATCATTAAAATACAGGATTAGTATTACAATCAAACAATATTGCAGTCCAACCACGGAGCAATAGGTAATTGGTCCGTGAGCCAACCCATTTCATGTCTCTAAGCATTTCAGAGGAAAGTTCATTTAGGTGCAACTTCCATCATAGTTCTTATGTGAAATCAATATAAACAAACCTATGTTAGTGCCTTGGTTTGCTCACAGTAAATATATAAGCTAAAGCAGTACTACAGTAACTACGTACAAAACGTCCGAAACGACAAACATGCGCCGGAACAGGGGTCTTATTGTCTATTGACAACCGTAACCGCAATCGGCTTCATTTTGCCGTACATTGCTACTGACATACAACTTTCACTACTACCAGTGTCTACAGAGCAAGCGCTGGCCACGTAGGTATTAAGTAAATTTCAAATAAAGACGATTCCGAATCTAAAAGTAGACAATAAGGCCTCGGGTTCTCTAAGCAGTTTTCGCTATGCAGTCGGTCCGACTTCAGAAGTACCGCATTGAGGTGATTACATTGCGTATGCGTAAAACGATATGGACCGTTTGCGCAACGGCGATATAAAAAAAATGCTCAATGTAGGTAATTTAAGTCTCGTAAAATATTGAAGTGTTTTTCAATCAATAATTTATGATAAGTACCGAATAATAAGACTTCTATGAATGTATATTTATAAGTAGTCATGTAATCAAATCAAATGTTTTTATTCATTGTAGGGGCTTTTAAGTCTACTTAAGTATTGAAAGTCATTGCGACTCCACCGCTTCGGTAGGTAGGTATGTATAGTTGAGGTGAGAAGAAGCGGGGCAAAAACTCGTCAACGCATTATTCTTTTAGTAATATAGTAGTTTAGTAAAGTAGGTACAAGTTACATAGTTTTAGTGCTTTGCTGAGCTGAAGGAAATTAACCTACACCAGACATCATTGTCATTTAAATATTCATCTATCTTATAATATGCCATTTTACATAAAACCATTTTAACGTGAGTTTTGTAGATTTTTTCTGGCAAATCTAGAACAGGTATCTTGTTGTAAATCCGTACTCACAAACCCATAAAGGAATTATTAATTTTAATTAGTCTGTAATGTGGTTGTTCTATTTTTATTTCTAAGATTACAATTGATAAGATTACAAATGCCTGTCACAGTTTTTTGTAAAAAGAGATGTATTTTTCAGGTAAGTACATAATATTTTCATAAATAAGTATACTAGCATCGCATTGTTAAAATATTTCTTTCTTTAAACAATTATCTTAAGGAATCACGACATCTCAATATGTAAATGGCTCGCACAGCTCGCTTTTGCAATATAAAAATGGATTCCGCGTTTGTAGATCGAACCCACAGCAGTATACCGTAAGACATACCTAATACTGTGAAAGTAGCTAAAATAGACCAGACGTGCTGTGTCTACGTCAGTAAGCCACCTAATTTGTGTAACTGCATAAGTAGCCGAACTGAGTCTGCCCGCTAAGGTTGATGTGCGGGTTCCACTGAAGTTTCGAGTCTATGGTTTATAATAGTTAATTTCAGCATCACTCAAAATGATTTTACCAAAAAAAATAGAATGACGACCAAATGCTTGTCGTCGTACTGCTTTAGCTTATTTACTGTGGTTTCCTATTTAAAATATCTTTACAGTCGAGAATCCCCTAACAGAATCATAGACGTTACATTAGTTCATACAAGTTAATTACCAATCTATTATCATGCCACAGAAATAAAGTATCAACAGGTAAATGCCGTTCAGCTAGAAATTAGGCAGTCAGTCGAAACTTTTTTTTTATTGGTACGGTGTCCTTACTAAAGACATTTAATGGGTTTGCTAAGGACTCCTTCGCATCCCCTTTTCATTAAACAACTATGTCCTGTGACGGCATAGTTAGTCATAAATCTTAGAACTATTTATTTTTATACTACTGAATATACAATATGTAACCGAATAAGTGCAATTTCTGAAATTAGTTTGTCCAGTATCGACTGCTTAATCTATTTTATTTTTTATTTTGGTAACCGACACTCATGTATCTTATGTAGTACAAATCTAATTAAATATTTATTTATTTATTTACCAACTTACACTAACAGTACTAACAATACCTAAGTTACAGGCAATGTAATATATTATTCAATAAGAGTGCTGCGAGTGACAGTAGACTCTAGGTAGCGACATGCTGTAGATAGGAATCTCGGTTCGGTGTGAAAAAATATACCTATCAAGAGATTGATCGTGCTGTAAGATGTTGTTTATATGTGTGAGTGCCAAGGTAGGTATATAAAATAGCGGTCGATGACCGGGGGCGGAAAGATTTACTTACAAATGATAGAATTTTCAGACTTATGAAAGGTAGAAGTGAGTTAACTAAAGAGCCACGGATCAAGCGGAAAAAGTATTTGACTAGGGCCATTTGACGCCTGCTTTCTAGGCTTTGGTAAGACACCATTCCTAGGACAAAAAGTGTGGGTTACAGGTATCTATGTGTTATAATATGTGTTAAAATTTTCCGAAAAATAATATAGCATAACTGAATTTAGTGCTATCTATGGAAAACGTACTATTATTGCTCTGTATTTAAGAAATTCGGTTAGACATAACTAAATTACGAATGCATCATATTTTTAAAAAATTAATATACTAATTGGGGTGTATGAGGAATTGCGCTTATTCTGTAACGCGTTGTATATTTCTTTCATCTCTGATCTATAATTTTTGTCTAATGCATTAATTTAGTACCTAGGTACATTTCTGTAAATTTCTTCAGTTCGCTATAAATAATAAGACGAAACTTCGTGCAAAGAATAACTATCTCTTTCTTTGTAAATTAAATAGTACTTAGGTACCCATTCGCCTACCTACTTTATTAAGATAATATTCACTTTTAATATAAATGAATGATTAATAATAAACGATGTTGAAATTATATTGGATCTTTTAATAACACTTACGTATAATTTACTGATACTTACAAATCATCATTCGGTAAATAATATACAACATTATTTTGCTTAGACTAATTTATGCTATGTAGTAAAGGCTTTCCCAAAGAGCATGCAAGATGCTGACGCTGACAGTCACAACACAGTGAAAGCAAAAAAAAGGATTGCACCGCCTCCCTAATCACTTAATCAGTGCCTCCGATTGCACGTTTAGTCTATAATTCTTAAATCTTACAAAGCTTGACATTTACGGACAACAGCTGGGTATTTTTTTCCATATTCATAAAAAAATTGATAAGTATTAATCTTTTTTTTAAACATGACACATTCTGAATAATCACGTATGGTTCACGCACCCGCTGTGAGGACAAAGCGTTAAAATTTTCCGTTTGAATGATATAATAAAACATCAAAGTTTAAACTTTACATAACTAATTGGATTCAGTGCCTAAAGTATCACAATCTATACATATTATAAAACTCTTATAGGGACCGTGTCTGTACTCTGTAGTCTCTGTACTTACATGAAATATTTTTCGAAAATTTTAGTGGTAGTGTAGATAGTTATAGATTTAGATACCAAAAACCAATTTTTGAAATTTTTTGTCTGTCTGTGTACGCATCACCGCAAAAACTACTGGACGGATTTTGATGAAATTTGGTATGAAGATAACTAAGTACCCGGGTCAACATCTAGGGTACTTTTTATTCCAGAAAAATATCTCAATCCAACGGGAAAATATAAATATTGGTTAAAAAGAGCAACGCCGTATGGCACCGCTAGTTTAAAAATAAATTATTTTATTAAAATGCATTTAAATTTTAACATATTTGACCTAACGTAATTGAGTTATAACTATTAACATGATAAACGGGATTTATATTCATACAGATTTTTTTATTACTAATTAAAATTAATATTACGACACTGCACTTTGAACTATTAATTGTTGTTAGTATTATATCGTACTCACGCTGGACACTGATGCAGAAACTCGGAATCAAAGTAAACAACCGTTACTGTCATATCATCCCTGAACATCCGACTCACATCTGGAGCCAAGCTCAGTAGATGGGCCAACCGTGAGTGATCAACTCCGTATTCTGTGCCTCCAATTGCGTGCCTTATTAGGTGTGTAGCGGCATTTCTATCTTTAGGTTTACTCTTCAAACTTTCTTTTCTATGCGAAAGTAGCTCATTAATATCTGATAATTGGATGTTCTTCCGCGGTAGCTTGAGTGGATTAAAGAAAACTTTTCCCTTCATATGCTCCCCAACTAGCTTCACTGTCTGTAATGGTGTCAACATATCCCACAAACCATCTGATGCAATTATCAAGAATTTATCCTTTGCTGTAAGTCTATGATAGTAAATATCTGGTTTCGCGGATAAATAAGGTGGGGAATGGTAATTTGCTGGAATTGCTTTTTGACCAATTAAAGGCACAGCTACACTTGACAATATTTCTGCTGACCATTTATACCGGTAATCGCCAAGACTGCGAAGAGGAGCCAGTTCACCGAGCAATCTGTCCCTTCTGATTACTGTCTTCTTTTCATTTTCAGGGTGCTCACTCCAAATTCTTTTTAGTTCTTCTATGTTTTCGGAATTATGTTCCTTTGTTATTTTCTTAGCAACCCACTCATTTTCTTCGGTCATAGTACCCAATACGGCATTACAATCACCGACATTAGCTACAAATAGATGCGGACCCTCAATGTAAGACACACATGCCACAGCTCCTGACAGAGCAACTGACAAAGTCTTAGGATTTATCACCTTTGATTCTTTGAAAGGTTGAATTACTTCATTTGATATATCACTGTCTAGTCTCAATATTCCATCTTTAAGGGAGTCACTTATATCATGAGTATCTCTATGTCGATCAACTAAATCAGTTAGATACATTTTAAAACTTGTTTCATATAGGGTTTTTAAATCCTCTACAATATCAAGTTTATCATTAAAGGTTTCCAGCAAAGATTCTCTGGGATTTTGTTTAGCAAATTTTTGTAACATATCGAAAGGAAGTAATGCAGCAGCAACATAATTAAGTAGCCGTTTGGATATTACTTGAGCACATGCTGGACCACCATGACCATCGAACACTCCCATCAACAGGCCTTTAATGAAAAAATACACCAATAAGGTCTTTAAACAATCAATATAAAACCAGTTTTGTTAATGACAATAAATATGAGTAAAAATAAACATTTTGTGCAGTGTAGAGTCATGTAAAAAACAAATAATACCTGGCATTAACTTGCATTTTGCTTCACTCCTCGTGTCTTCGATAGGATCATTTGAAGCCAACTGATTCGAATCATATGATTTGACAGAACCTTCTGTAAATTCTTTGTTGAATTCATTCTGACGCAGGGTGAATGTGACCTATAATTGTAATTATTAAATTTAATCATATTGAGTTCTTTTAGACATCTAAAACATTCACAGTAGGTAATACGAGTATGAGAAGCTACCGAACATAGTAACAAAAATAAGGAAAAGTAAATTGTTAAATACATACTATATCATTGTGAAATATAACCATAGTACTGAGTACACAAAAATGTTACGGTAAATATTCTTAAATCTATAATATACTGGATGATTTTTTTTAACGTCTGGAAAAAAATATGACGTATAAGGTATCTAGAGCCGAAGTTATACACGAGATTAATTGTTAATATAGTCATGTTTAATGCAATTTACAAAATCTAGAAAACTACGCACAGTACTACGCTCAGCTGGCGGTTGTAGGTAAATTGCGCATAAATGGAAGCTACGAGCCTGTTTCTTTTTAAAATACTATTTCAAATATTTCAGTGTGTATTATTGACTACAATGGGGAACAAAACGCAAAGCTAATTACAGATGTCGCCACCAGCGAGAGGTCCTTGTCACGGCCATATTTTTTTGTTTTCCTTTCTCATTGAGCTTTTTGGTGACGAAAATGTACTCCTTGATGACGGTGCCGCAGTTAAAGGATGAGTTAAAAAAACGGAAAGCTTCTGCAGCTGGTAAAAAAGCTTTTTCCGTTTTAGGGCCATTTCCCACAACTTTCTTCGTTTAGTGTCTTTCGGGAATGCACGAGTTCCTTTATTTTTGCAACCAAAGGCAGCACATAACGTCATTTTAGACAGAGTTTAGAAAAAACGCTAACGTAAACAAAAAAATGTATGGAGTTTGACAGCTTTGACAGATCATTTAGGCCCTCTCGACCATACGCCCTCTGTCGGGATAAAAAGTCAGTTTTCTTCCCCATTGAGTAATGTATATTAGTTTAAGCAAGAAAAAAAAAATTTGAGAAAAAAAAAATTTTTTTAAGTAACATTGCCAAATGAATCTATCACACCACATTTTTTTCCAGACGGTAAAAAAAGTCACCCAGTATAAAATGATAAACTGACTGACTGATTGGTGATGTATCAACGCACAGCCTAAACCACTGGGTCTAGACTTGAAATTTTGCACATAGATAGCTTATATAGTGTAGGCATCCACTAAGAAACGATTTTGCAAAATTCAACCCCTAAGGGGGTGAAATAAACGTGCGCGAGCGAAGCCGTGGGTAAAAGCTAGTCTATACTAAATTACTAATATTATAGAAAGGAAAGATTTTAGTCCAGTCAATAAAGTGTTATAGAGTGCGTGAGCGGGGGACCTAAGCGATTTCTTCCGTAAGTTGTTCAGGGTGCTTAGGAAGTTAACATACTAAAAGTCCCGGTGTCTAGGAGGTCCGACTTAGTAAAGTTCCCACTTTTGAGTTTTTGGCTAATATCTTTATAACGGTGTGTCGTAGAGAAAAAATATATTCTACGTAAAGAAAGCTCATAAAATATTCTACAACTTTTATCTTATACACTGCCCTGAAGGACCTCAAGTCGCTGCTGGGCTTCCTGGAGCAGCTGGGATGGCAAGAGTAGAGCCATTCCCATCATCACGCAAAATAGGCGCAGAAAGGACGTCAAGTTGCGGAAACAAGCCCGCGTTAACATACATACATCTACACTTTTTCAAATTCCTACCCGTTTTCGAACTACACGTTCCGGAAGAGCGAAAATTTTCGAAAAAAAGTACTTTTATTAAACACTAGCTGTTTCCTGCTACTTCGTTCGCGTTATTTCGGGATAAAAAGTAGCCTATATGTTAATCAGGGTCCTAATCAATCTACCTACCAAATTTCATCTAAATCCGTGCAGCCGCTAAGTTACTTTTGTCTTGTAACACATAGATATCTACACTAATTTATACTTCTATACTAATATTATAAAGAGGAAAGATTTGTATTTTTGTTACGTTTGTTACGAATAAACTCAAAAACTACTGGAACGATTTTAAAAATTCTTTCACCAATGGAAAGCTAGAATATTCCTGAGTAACATAGGCTATATTTTATTCCCGCATTCCCACGGAAATGGGAACTACGCTGGTGAAACCGCGCGGAACCGCTGTTTTACATAACACTAGCGGTATTTGTAACGAATAAACTCAAATACTACTGCGCCGATTTTGAAAATTCTTTCACCAATGGAAAGCTACATCGTCATCAAGTAACATAGGTTATATTTTATTCCCCTAATCCCACGGGAACGGGAACTACGCGGGTGATACCGCTATTATATTATAGCACTAGCGTGTTTGTAACGAATAAACTCAAAAACTACTGCGCTGATTTTGAAAATTCTTTCACAAATGAAAAGCTACATCATCATCAAGTAACATAGGCTATATTTTATTCCCGTATTCTCACGGGCACAGGAACTACGCGGGTGATACCGCTATTATATTATAGTACTAGCGTGTTTGTAACGAATAAACTCAAAAACTACTGGGCCGATTTTGAAAAAAATTTCACCAATGGAAAGCTAGAATGTCCCTGAGTAATATAAACTAAATTTTATTCCCGTATTCCAACGAAAACAGGAACTATGCGGGTGAAAACGCGCGGAATCACTATTACAATATATATCACTAGCGGTTCTGCGCGGTTTCACCCGTGTCGTTTCCGTTACCCGCGTGGCTACAACCCGGGAGGAAGGTTGCCATCTACGACCAAAACTAAGTCTCCCACTTGCAAGGACCTAATGACACCCGAGCGGCAAGGCACTAAGTTGGGAGATGTCAGAAGTTGTCTGCATAACGAGGGCCTTTCCTCCAACCAATTCTCCGAGTTAGGTCGCAGTCCTCTACTTCTGAAAAAACTGGTACGGGTACGCGCCCCCTAACAAAAGATGGTTGGGAGTTATGGCCTCCTCCGAGTTAGCATCTACTGCTACGTGCGTTATGCCAAATTTACATTACGAAACTAGTGTTATTATGTATGTTGAAATTACTTTTGTGCAGTTAGTTTCAGTAACCAGTAAAAAAGTACTTTGGTGATATTAATAGTGTCATTGGACATGGCACGAAACTACTTCAATGTCATGCATTTTATGTATGCATTGTTAAGTCATGATGTTTGACACGTGAAATTGTCGATGAAGTTAATGTCGTGACCACAGAGCTAGAATCGCGCCTTAATGGTTATGACTATTACTTATGACACTACTTTCATGCTAATAGTTTCGTCTTTTAGTAATGTAAATTAGAGGCCGGGAATACGGCACTAGAGCCTCGGCCTCCAACAACAGAGTTAAAAAAACCTCTTTATCTCCAATAACAGAGTTAAAAAAAACTCTTTATCTAGTACTCTCTACTTAAGGGCCTTTACACGAGGTGTACCTAATTCGTAAATAGACTAATTCGCGTTATACTTATGCCTAAATGTCATTAACCTTACTGCAAGCACATTTTACGCGTCGGATGAGACGTTGCCAGCGCCCGCCCATAACAGGAGCTGAAGGAAAACCCAGCTTCTAATAACGGATAGTGTTCCAGCAAACTAAGAAACCGGTTGGGACGACCACCTGCTGTTTTTCTGAGCTTTACCTCGCTGATTCAGACCTTATAGAAAAGCGGCTTAACCTTTTCGCCGATGATGGCTAACTTGCTTATTGTTGGGTGGCTATTGGCGCCTTTCTTATCAGGGTGGCGTAAAGTTGTCTCTCGCGTGTCGGTCCCGCGATTGGAAGTTAAGGCTGCGTTAATGGCGGGCCCGTTACTCGAACTATATTGTGGAAGCTCAAGCCAAGTAAAATTATCTGTTGGTCTGACTCGTTAACAGTTTTAAAATATTTCCGCACTGAAGCTCATACCCTCAGGTCTTTCGTGGCTCACAGAGCTGGCGAGATTTCCGAAATTAATGACATTTGTTGTAGGAGATATGTCCCGTCAGACCTAATTGTTGCAGATGATGCTTCCAGAGGGCTCATTCAAAATTCGAAATTCTTATGTGGTTTACAGCGTCTTCTTTTTTACGTTTTATGCCTGCCGAGTGGCCCCAAGACCCTTCGACGTGTGCCCTGCCTACTAGCTCGCAAAGAGTATAAATGTAATAAGGAGTCAGTGGGCCTAACTACGGACAATCCAGCCGAAACTTCACCAGCAGTGGTCAACCATTGCAGGTCTAGCCAATGGGTCTGTCTTGTACACGCTACAGCCTACGTTGCTACCGATGTTAGGTTTTAAATAAGTAGTGGAAACAGTAGTTCGTTTTTCTTGTATACTGGGCAAACGAGCAGGCGGGTCACCTGATGTTAAGTGCCTACCGTCGCCCATGGACATCTGCAACTCGAGTCACAAGTGCGTTGCCGGCCTTTGAGGTGGGAGTATGCTCTCTCTGCTTGGAGGTCGTATCGGTCCGGAAATATAGCAGGCGACAATGTGTTCCACAGATGGGTTCGTGAGAATCACACAGTGGAGGATTGCTAACTAGCCGAGTGATGTGGATGATAGTTTTGTCGCGTTGAACGTTGGCGAAACGCTGCGACCGATATAAGTCCGAACAATTCCTCGGAACCAACCTTTCACCAGAACGACTGGCAAAGTTCTCCACGACAGAATTAGCTGAAGAACAGAGAAAAGATATGTGGCTCTATATACCTTCATCGCTGTACAAGCAATCCACTGGGAGATCGTCGGGAGCCTCACTTCAGATGCCCATTTTATATGTTTGCGTCGTTTCATAGCGCGACGTGGGTGCCGACAATAGCACAGCGTTCTACTGGGCCAGTCACATCCTGTTGCAGCTCTTCACCAACCAAATCCAGACAGCCACTCTTATCCTCGGAATAAGATGGGTTCTCATTCCCCCTTCAGCTCCTTTTATAGCGTAGATAATAATGTAGATGCCAACTCAGAGGAGGCCATAACTCCCAACCATTATGTGTTAGGTTACGCATCCCCATACCAAGTTTTACAGAAGTAGAGGACACTGACCTAACTTCGAGAGTTGGCCAGAGGAAAGGCCATCGTTTGACAGACAACTTCTGACACCAAATGATAATTGTAGGAAAAAATACAACAATTAGCAACTGTTTCATATATTCTTTCATTTGATATGTTCTCTCATTGGAAACCAAAAGGTAAAACTTTAAAATCAGTAAATATTTCCAAATTTAAATACAGCACAGCACATCAGCGACAACTATTGAGTGGGTGTTATGCTACAGAGAGTGTATTAATGTATGGGTAATAATAACCACAGCCAACCATCATCGAATAATCTTATATATTTTAGAACATTTTTTGCTATCAAGCAGTTTATTGTATGGAGTTTACACTTTACATATTATAAGGTTCAAACACACAAATATTGGCTCCTAGTGGGGAGCAAAAGCAAAATTCTGTAGTCCTGTTTGGTTCAGTTTAGCAGAATCCATACTAGTTTAAGTATTAAAAATAATTGCCTCCACACAGCACAACTACTGTCTCTGTGGGAGTTGCGCTTAATACAACTAAATTTAACCTATAAAATTTAGGATCATTTTTAAAGATACACTACAGCTCATCACAGCCCTGTGCCATGGGTGGGAGTAAGATGATGGTAATAGCTCTCTTTCATTATAATATGTACTATCGACAAACACTAAGCCTGATACAATTTTAATTTTAAATTACAAATTTAATTGTCGCTTGAAATCTCAACTTTTTAGTGCCCTGCCCCTAACTAGAGTTAAACAATTAGAAGCCATACACCCTTTTTTTTCCATCCCGATCCATTCATCGACACGAAAGGATCATAAACATGAAACAAACACTTTTTTGTAATTGTCACTGTTACTCTGAGAGAGCTTTGTCACCACGGTGTGGTAAAAGATAGCTGCTCTGAAATACGACAATTGGGTGTATCAGGCAGAACTAATAGTACACAGAAAGCATTAAAATAGAGTTCTAAAATAGTGTACTCAAGTTATCACGGTCACAGTGCACAACAGGAATATTTATTATAATGCAAAACAATAACATTTCTAAATTAACCTACAGCAGTCTACTCGGCGCGTAAACTCTAAATTAACAAAATCATACACTCAGAAATCAAACAACTTACTTCTTGTGGTGATGGCAAAGTCGCAATGTTATCTTTTTGAGGCTTTGGATTTTCAAGTGATGCATGAAAAATACGAGAGCTCGCATATGTGAAAGGGCAAAAACTTCTTTTGATTAAGTTATGTCTATACCCTCCATCCAACTTGAGACAAGTGTTCAAAAATAAATTTGTAGAGGAATAATTCATATTTACTATAATTAGTATTAAAAAGCCAGTCATGTTATGTAATAATCACCGATAGAAATTTCATTTCACTTCTCTTATATTTGAATAAGCGACAATAGGTTCATTATAATTAGATGCATTTATCAATTTCACTTGTCGATTTTGTAAGTTGATATTCCTTTATTTCTTTTCAATCAAACAAAAACAAAATCTAGGTAGGGATGTAAAAAAATAATCGATTTTTAAAATAATCGATTATTTTTTTGAAATAATCGATTTTAATAATAATCGATTATATAAATTACGCGTTTTAATCGATTTTTTATAAACAGCGCCATCTATGCGGTGGATGAACCTTCAAGTTGTCGTTAAGCTTTTTTACTTATCGTTTCATTTTATTTTTAATGAGGCCTTTTCGGTGACAGCTGTCACTTGAGTATTCAAAGGTGTCAATAGATGGAACTGAACTGAACTTTATAATAACTGTCATAAACTAGTACAGTAACAGCCATAACACACATTAAAAATCGAGAAGTTGACATGTTGATAGTAAATAAATATGAACACGGACATTTTTTTATTGCTACAAAGGTTAAACACAATCTATCCTATCTATAGACTCGATTCTGCAGACCAGCTAAAATTCCTAATTTTATGTTAGCCTATCCTTCTCCATAAAATACGGAAGAAAAAGGACAGAAACAAACCATAGATAATAGATTAATGTCAAACATGTAAAAACCAACGAATTTGAACCTTACGAACGTGCTTATCTGTCACTTTTATCCATGACCTTGTTACATTAATATTCATGTGTTTGTTTGAACCACTTAAAAAAACCTAGTGTAAATCAGGAGAAAATACAAAAACTACAACAAAAATTAGATATAATTAATATAAACGACACGTCTCTCGGCATTAATAGCTGTATATTTTCATGACCCTTGCATTCATGAGAACAAAAAAAAGCCATCATTCGATGCTAGATTCAATGACAGGTTATTGGTATGTGGACATCGCCATCTATCTTTAGTGAATTTTTTTTTTTTCTCCCATTTTATCTGCTATCGGCTTTTTCAGCCATAATCAGATGGTCTCATTGTTTTTGGGTTAATTGAGGTGTCATTTCAGTAAATGTCATCCCTCATATTTAGAGGATTTCACGCTCTAGTGCCTCTGGTCGAGTTGGAGGATATGCCATCTCTTCAGTCTCTCACTGCAGACTGCACTCAACAGGTCCCTGGCAAGTTCGTTGGTATGCTCAGCTAGTCTTTCTTTGTATGTCTTGCTGTACTTGCTAACTTCCTGCTTTACGGTTGGCACTTTTAAGTATTCACTTATCTCTGTGTTTCTGACAAACCATGGGGCACATGATATGGCCCGGAGAACTGTGTTTTGAAACCTCTGCAGTATTTCAAGATTAGAGCTGCTGGCAGATCCCCAGAGCTGTATACCATAAGTCCAGATCGGTTTAATTATACTTTTGTAGACCAACAGTTTGTTACTGAGTGTTAGAGGCGATTGTCGTCCAATGAGCCAATTTAAGCTTTTATATTTTAAATTAGCTTCATTTCTTTTAGTTTTGATGTGTTTTGCCCAGGTGAGCCTTCGATCTAGGTGTAGGCCAAGATATCTAATTGAATTTGCGCTGGGCAGTTCTTCACCTTTAATCTTAACCGGCGGACAGTCTCCCCTTCGTAAAGTGAATGTGATTTGTTGGGATTTTGTAGCACTGGTCTTGATTCTCCATGTATCCAGCCATTCGTCAATTTTGTCCAGTTGTATTTGCAATTTTTGTGATGCTAGCGTTGGATCTTTATCACTCGCGAGGCAGGCAGTGTCATCGGCGTATGTTGCTGTCACAACATTATCAGTACAGGGCAAATCAGCTGTATATACGGAATAGAGCACTGGGCCTAGAACAGAGCCCTGTGGGACTGATGCTTTAATATCATATAGCTTTGAGACTTCCTCTCCAAATTTTACTTGGAATTGTCTATCTAATAAGTACGATTTCAGTAGCATATAATGTGAGTTTGGTAGTTCGTTTTTCAGCTTGTATATAAGACCCTTATGCCACACTCGATCAAATGCCTGTTGTACATCCAGAAACACGGCAGCACAGTATTCCTTGTTTTCTAGGGATTCACGTATCTTGTTTACAACTCTATGAACTTGCTCTACTGTTCCATGCTGTTCTCGAAAGCCAAATTGATGATTTGGTATTGTACATTTTTCCTCTAGAACTGCTTTCAGTCTGCTTAGATATACTTTTTCAAAGACTTTTGATAACACAGGTAGAAGACTAATTGGTCTATATGAGCCGACTTCTGTTGGTGGTTTTCCCGGTTTAGGTATCATACATATCTGGGATATTTTCCATATTTTTGGGTAGTAGTGTATTCTTAGTAGGGAATTAAATAGCATTGTTAAATATACAACGGGTTTTCTTGGTAGATGTTTTAGTACTTCTCCTGTAACCAGATCGAAACCAGGCGCCTTTTTTTTACCCAGGTTTCTGATAGTTCTTGTCAGTTCTTTTGGTGTCACTAACTTTAAGGGCAGTGACAGTTGTTGGTCACTGTTTATTACTCTATCCACTTCACTCTCAAACTCGATCATAGTCGAGCTGTTTGGCGTAAATACTTGGCTCAGATGTTGCGCAAAAAGTTCAGCTTTCTCCTGAGGTTTTTTGGCCCAGGTTCCAATACGCGTTTTTAGGGGTGGCACTGCTTCTTGAGGTCTTTTAAGTTGTTTTGTTATTTTCCACAGGTTATAGTTATCACGCTTAGTGCCAGAGAGCGAGGACAATTTTTGCTGGAATGTATAGTTTTCGTTTTCATTAATCATGTATTTTAGCTCTCTAGCAGCTTTGTTTAACGCAGTTTTATCTTCTCTATACCTACTCTGTTGCCATCTTCTCCTCAGCCTCCTCTTTTCTTCTAATTTTCTACGTATTTGCAGAGGGATGTTTGTGTTTTCAGTTGAGGTTTTTAGGTAGGGAGTAGAGCGCCATGCTGCTTCTTGGATTTTATTAGTAATATAAATTGTGGCTTTGTCTATGTCATCTTCAGTTTTTAGTCTCACTCTCAGGTTTACTTCAGCCTCAAGGTAACTTTTAAAAGCCGTCCAGTCCGTTTTATGATTTTGCAGTGTCATTGGTTGCTCTCGGAGAATCACAGTTGTGCTGAGTGTGCTTATAATTGGTGAATGATCTGAAGATGTATCAAGGCAGCTTTCCACACTGAGGTAAGTATCTTTGAAGCCTTTTATGATGAAGAAGTCCAAGAGGTCTGGTATTTTATTTTGATCTGTAGGCCAATATGTTGGCTCTCCTGTTGAGAGAGTTGTGAGTTTTAGGCTGTCAATACATTTCTTCAGTTCACGGCCTCTTGTTGTGATTAGGCGGGATCCCCAGTGTGTGTGTTTGCTGTTCCAGTCTCCGCCACTTATAAATTTGGGACCAAGAGATTTAAAGTAGGTGGTAAACAAGTGCTCATTGGTAGTGTGTCTGGGAGGGCAATATGCAGCACTTACATTAAAGGTTCCACATTTGTCTGAACTCACTGTGTGGGTGGTGTTGAATGTTACTTTTAATTATAACTGCTGATCCACCATGCGAGGTCCCATCCGGGTGATTGGTGCAATATACATTGTAATTTTTCAACTTGAATGCTTTTCTGTCATTTAGGTGTGTTTCAGATATAAGTATAATGTCAATTTTATTTATTTCAAGGATGGTTTGTAATTCATTTTTATTTGGTGTCAAACCATTTATATTCCATGTTCCAATCCGTAGGCTGGTCACGGTAGTTTCTGGATTAGTGTAGTTATGAGGTTCACAAGGGCCCCCATTTGTTGTATGAGTAGTTCAATTTTTTCTGTTTGTTTGCTAATTGTGTCTAATAATGTCTTTTGATATTCTTTGTTTGTATGTAAATCATTTACATTGTTTGTCTGTGGCTTGGTAAAGCCATCTTTATGGGTATTTATGTTTATTTTCTTTTTCATAGGCTGATTATTATGTTTTGTTACCTCGCTATAGGTTGGCACTTGGTTTACATTTTGGGTTGAAGGGAATATCTTTTTCATAGCACGTTCATCAGCGTCATGCACAATGGCAGCTTCTTGTTGAGAAAGTATGTGGTTGAGGTGCTTGAGTTTTTGTAATATTGTGCTTGTGTTTTACTTGAGTCTTCCGGGTAAGGATTTCTCGGTATACATTGCATCCTTTATAGCTGGCTGGGTGGCTTCCTTGGCATAGAGCACACGTGGCCGGTGTGTTTTTGTCCTTTGTGCAGGTTGTGGTATTGTGTGGTCCAGCACACTTTACACACCTGGATGGTCTCATGCAGTTGTTCTTGGTGTGACCGTATTGTTGACACCTTGTACACTGAGCAATTATGTTGCTTTTCCTTGGATCTTCAATTTTTACTCTTTGATTATATATATAATGTATATTTTTAGATAATTTGTTGTTTTCATGTGGTTCTAGGTTAACAAAGAAAACATTGTATGGTTCCTTACTTGTTTTCTTGCGGGCATTAACAATCTCGCCTTTAACTTTATTGCCTGTGGCTTCAATGGCTTCTACAATATATTCTTTTGGCGTGCTATAATGTAGATTTTTTATAACAATTTTTTGACATCTTTCTTCTTTTCTAGTGAATGTATGACCAATTAGGCCCTTGGCTCGTATGTGTTCAATGAGCTTCTTATAACTTTCTACACTTTTTGTTGTAATAATAAGTTGGTCCCTTGATGGTATTTTGTATGTGTAGTCTTCCTCATCAACCATTTTATGGATGTAGTTAGTGAGTTGTTCTAGGTCCTTTATCCCATACAGGATTATTGGTGGGGGTTTAGACACTTTTGGAGTTTTATGGGCAGAGGTGTTCTCTTCCGTATTTAGTATGGAGAATCTGTTGCTAATTTCTACATTAGGAGTGATTTCGCAAGTCGGTGTGTTGGTTTTGGGTACTTTGGAGCTAGATTGGTCTTGATCCGGTGAGCGGTTTCGTTTTTGACTGTATTCGGGAACTCTTTGCCAGGGTACCACTTCGTCTTGTTGCATATTTGAACTGGGTGTGGTGTTGAGTGAGTTAGCAGTGTTAGTGGGCGAATTTGGGTTCTGCACTTCACCAGTTACGTGACTTTTCATTCGAGGTACTGTGTTAAGAAGTCCTTTATGGAAAACTTGTTGTACAAGTTGTTTGCTTGAGTTCGAACATTTTGTTTGATCTAGTAGGTTTTTGCCGTTACTGTTCATTGTTAGGCGTGAGGCACTTAATTAATTGATATTTTAACCGTTATCAAAGTTAATTTGGTCGAACATAGTCACAAAATAAGTTAGTGTAGGTACTAGATTTGAAAATTTGAGGTTATGTTTCGGTTGGAGATTTTATCACGCGTTTATCACTTTTCAATCACAGATTTTTCATGAATTAGCAATAACACAGCACGATTGTTTGATTTTTAGACCGTTTATCACGATTACGCAATATTTACGAGGATATTTAACAAAATTTCGATAGATTGGAATTTCACGAAAACTGACGCGAGCGCGTTCCGTTTCACACTGATCTTTAGTGAATGAACTAGTTTTTCTTTTTTTAAAAACGCCTCATACTACGAGTACTCTTATTTTTCATTATTTTCCGTCTTTTGACTGTAAACTTAAAAAATAAAGAAAGATATGTTTTTTATTTTAGTTTTTGAGACTGTAGCGACACTACATAGGACGCGCCAATAGAAGGCCGAGTTACATAGAACGCGCCAATAGACGGCCGAGTTCTAAACCGCGCTATATGAGTTTTCTAATGAGTTTGTATAAATACAACTGTCCAACATCAACCGTTGGACCGCGGTCCCCAGGCACGATCACCTCGCCTGGCGGAAGATCTTCCTTTTCACGATGGAGGAGCATTCCAACACCGGTCCTCCATACTGGTGACCCTCGACACCTGGACATCAGCGCAACCTTCTGAAACACGTGGACTTCAGAAGCATCATCGCATCGCCATCACACATCACTCCCACAACAACCTCTTCACTCAAGGTCAGCTGCAGCAGTTGCACAGCAAGCCAGAATCCGCCCAATCAGGTCCATACGCAGCCGACGCAACGTGCTACCTGGTCCTGCAGGCTCACCACTCACAGCGACAGCACTCGGCCCACGCACAGTTCACCGCAGCCTACGTCCGGATCTACAGCGGCTGGTCACCCTCGCCGGCGTGGCGGTCTCTGCACACTGAACTACGGGCACTTCAACAGTCGCAGCAACCCGCTCAGTCTGGACTCACCGCAGACTTGGCGCAGCACTGGCACTTGCAAGCTATCTACGAAACAACGACGCAGCACAAGAAATCGAATCGACCTCCGGTCTTGGAGGGGGAGTGATGTAGCGACACTACATAGGACGCGCCAATAGAAGGCCAAGTTACATAGAACGCGCCAATAGACGGCCGAGTTCTAAACCGCGCTATCGGAGTTTTCTAATGAGTTTGTATAAATACAACTGTCCAACATCAACCGTTGGACCGCGGTCCCCAGGCACGATCACCTCGCCTGGCGGAAGCTCTTCCTTTTCACGATGGAGGAGCATTCCAACTCCGGTCCTCCATAAGACCATAACGTAGTCGTTTAGTTTTTTGATTCTCGTTTTAAGTATTTTATTTTAATACTAGTCAAATGTAAAAGAGGACTGGACATTTGTGATACTAATTATTTTATTGTTTAAATTTGAAGATTATCGAAATTTTATTTTGTTATTTCTTTATTCATATTATTTTATTTCATTTTTAATCTGTTAAAATGGTAATATGAATCTCTTAGGATTTTATTATTAAAATATGAAAAGCATATACAGATAGATTGATTGTATAGATTTTAAAATATGCATTAGAAAAAAAACGATTTTTTAGAATAATCGATTATTTTCAATATTAATCGATTTTTAAAAAATCGATTAATTTTGAAGAAAGAAAAATCGATTTTTAAAAAATCGATTAATTTTGAAGAAAGAAAAATCGATTTTTATTTAATCGATTATTTTCCTTTAATCTTACATCCCTTAATCTAGGTAGGTATTGCCAACAGTGAAATTAACTCTCCACCATATTCAACATCTAAAACCACCCGAAAACTACTAACGAAAAACGTGAGCATGTGGACAGAAGCCTTTAACAATAATAAAAAGTTAAAAAAAATAGTAGTAGGATGAAACCCATTAGAAAAGGAGGGGAATATTATAAAAATGAAAGGAAAAATAAATTACGGGCGATCTGAGGTTGGGACGGGGATGGGGGTGAATTTTTAAGGGAAAAAAATGTTTTTTCTCGATTTCCGGCAAAACTAAAAGTCCTGTCGAAAAAAATCAAAAAGCAAAGTTGTAGGTAATAAAAAGATCTAAAACTTTTGTATTTACACTTTTTTCACATAATCTCAAAAATTTATGTGAAAAATTCAAAAAACCAAGTTTTTGGTGTTTTATTTTTATCTTTTACAAAAAAATATTTTTTTTAACCAAATTTGGTGAAAACTTACCTTTTTATGTCCCAAATACGCTGTAATTTATTTGATTAAAAATATTTATTTTTTCACCTTATTTTGAATTAATATTAATAAGCATACTATTTTTTAAAGAAAATATTACGATTTTTATGTTTGAGTTGATTGATACAGATAGAAACAAATAAAAATCGTAATATTTTCTTTAAAAATAGTATGCTTAACGTAACATAACCTAAAGATTGAAATTAAATGATATTTTAGTACAAGATTTTTTGCATTTTCTGAGAAGATTTACTATAGTAACATATTTTTTTTTTCACCATCGGAAAGTAGAGATTTCAACGAACAGAAAACATACGAATTTTTTGAAAAAAGCTGATATTTTGACGGGTGAGTTTTCGATTGAAAATTAGGGTGTTTTTTCGATATTAATTCAAAATAAGGTGAAAAAATTAATATTTTTAATCAAATAAATTACAGCGTATTTGGGACATAAAAAGGTAAGTTTTCACCAAATTTCGTTAAAAAAAATTGATTTTTTTGTAAAAGATAAAAATAAAACACCAAAAACTTGGTTTTTTGAATTTTTCACATAAATTTTTGAGATTATGTGAAAAAAGTGTAAATACAAAAGTTTTAGATCTTTTTATTATCTACAACTTTGCAATTTGACTTTTTTCGATAGGACTTTTAGTTTTGCCGGAAATCGAGAAAAACCGTTTTTTACCCTTAAAAACTCACCCCCATCCCCTCCCCGACCTCAGATCGCCCGTAATTTATTTTTCCTTTCATTTTTATAATATTCCCCTCCTTTTCTAATGGGTTTCAACCTACTACTATTTTTTTTTGGTTTTAATTATCGGCCCTGGTCTATCCGTGCCACCTCATATTTCTTTTCTAAAACCACCTAGAAGTAATGTGACGGTGACTGTGACGCTGATTTCTGCTATCATTTTGATTGTGACGGCTTCCTCGCAAGTTTGAGCTTACAAGCGACAATTCTACCAAATGTATCAGACTTAGCGTTTGTAGTACATGTATTATTACGAGTTGTTTGAATAAATATTATAATAAAAACTTACTTTCTTTTATTGAATTCTTTATTTTCATTAAAATTTTCAATTCTATACAGTTATTGTAAATAAAACATGCTTAGATATTAGTAGGTAGACATTAAACACCCCTCCTTTACCGTTTGCGAAGTGCCTACCGCACTTCAGTATGAAGCGACTTTCAGTCAAGAGGGTCGACTCTGAATCAGTCTTAACAAAATCATAGTCACCCTATACAGTAACTTTTCATAGTAATGGACAAATCCAATTTTCTCTTAAACGAATAAAGTAGTCGTGGAAATAATATTATGAGCTATTTGTTGTGACTAAACGGTTTCGAATTCCTGTTAGGTTTTTCTTTAAATGCATGTTTCAATAGGATTTTCGATTTTAAATGGTGGCCAAACTCAAGACATGCTTCTGAAAAAAAGATCGCTTATTTCTCTGTCACTATTGCGTCACATATTTAAAGAATTGTTTGTAGCTGTCACATATGCCGTTACATGGTGTGATTCTCTTGGAATTCGAAGATTTGTGTGAAAACCATAGACAAAGCATGTGAACCTCCGTGCCACCTATTTTGATCAATCTTTCTGCGGGGAAGCCGTCACAATCAAAATGATAGCAGAAATCAGCGTCACAATCACCGTTACATTACTTCTAGGTGGTTTTAGAAAAGAATTAAGAGGTGGCACGGAGGTCCACATGCTCACCGAAAAACAACCATACTCTCATATTCTAGTCACTAAGTTTTCCACTAAACACTTTTTTATTGATTTAGGTATTTGAATGTGTAAATGCTCTTCTTGATGTCATCTATAATTTTTGTCTAAATTTAAATAATTTCCTCGTGGGTAAAGTAGCCACTTTTGGTTTCCTCTACCGGATGACCTATTTAAACTCATCAGACGAGACTCGGGTGGCTGTTCCACACAGGAAATCAAAAAAATATTTATACTTATATATAAATAAAGCGCTATAGTTACCTTTTCGAAACAGAAATGTTTCGCAAGTAGGTACCTAAGTAATCGTTTCTAGGAATTTTCTACTATTTCATCGACTAAACCGGTAGACAGCGGACTTTACTATAATAAGCACGTACTTGGCGTTAGAGAAGTATGATTACATATGGGTGACAAGACTAAGCTCGCAAATTGCCATCAGAGGGTGCAGCAGTGAAAAAAAATAGTATAGGTATAATAATAATAATAATATAATCTCACGCCTTTTATCCCCGAGGGGGTAGGCAGAGGCATTCCATTACTGGACACATTTCACGAGATACATTGGACCCCTAAACGTGATAGGTGGAGAGCCCATCGCCGGACCGGGTCTATTTACACATGTCTCAGAATTAATTCTGAGACCTGCTGGTTTCCTCACGATGTTTTCCTTCACCGTCGAGCTAGTGATGAATATGTACGTGAGTTTTTGAAAAACTCATTGGTACATGCCAGGATTCGAACCCGAGCCTCTAGTATAGGTATATGGGTTAAAAACTGAATTCTACCTCTAAAAAAACCACTAGCCACTAAATGCAATATTTCGCCACTAAAGGGTCGAAAACACCAATTTTAGTGGAAAGTTCACTAGGTTGGCAACACTGGGTAGGTAGCACTTACTTTTTTTAGTTTCGTTTTTGGCTTTGGCAATTTAGCCATCGGCAGTCAGCACTAATGAGATTTTTAGGTCTTCTTCAGATTCTATGTACAAAAAGCTTCTTGTATCTTGAGGTTAATCAAAGAAGTCCATCCTACGCATTTTATTGTCCCATTCACTGCACACTGTCGTGGACATTTGCTGCATGATTGTGACGGCTTCCCCGTGGAAGGAATTTTCAATGACATTCTTAAAATTTAACTAGATGGCGCTGATCAACATTGGGAATTAGAAATTGGCAACACTGATGTGTCGCTTTACGTGACATGTCATGTCATGTGCCGTTGTTGTGTTGTGTGTGAGTGAGTGTAATGCGTCAGCAGGCAACGCAATAAAACAGATCTTGTTTTAGGTACCTAAATTCCTAGTGCGTCGAATCGAGCTTCGGTTCCTCCGTATTTTACACCCATACACTATACATGGTCCACGCATTTTCGCAGATGAAGGAGACTGAGTTTTTGTTTATCGTGGATTCGGATCTTTTGTTGTAACACAAACCACTCGTAAACAATGTACAAACAGAACAATTTTTTTGTTTGACAAATTCTTGCGACCATAGATTAGGTAAAAAAAACCCAAGGCTTATCAACACCATCTATTGACACCTTTGTTTTTTTTTTTTTTTTTTCTTATTTAAAGGCATTGGCATTTTGAGCCATCAGCACTAAACACGATACGAAATTCAAGATTTTCAGCTCTGCTTCAGAGCTATGCACAAAAATACATAAGTTTCTTCAAAACTTATCGAAATGTCACTTGGTTATCAACAGTAAAGCGATAGTGCACTTTTACTCAAGATTTTGAAGCGGCTTCTTGAGGTAATTCGAAAAAGTCCACCGCACGCATTTTATCGAATTTCCAATTCACTGCACACTTTCACAGACATTTACCACATAATATACTATCACTATTATGAACTAAAGCCCAAAATATACGGCAAAACGAAAATTTTACAAAAAACATGACGTCCTTCTTCGGATTCCCGCCAAAAATCCAGTTGACACCTTTGAATACTCAAGTGACAGCTGTCACCGAAAACTCCCCATTGGCGGAAAGGAGCACCACATTCTTTCTCTATGGTTTTCACACAAATCCTTGATTTCCAAGACAATTCTTTTATTCATGAACGGGTAGGCAGAGGTATTCCATTTCAGGAAATACCTACATTCACGAGAATGTCCGACCCCTAAACGAAGACTAAACGTGATACGTTTAGTGATAAATATGCACACCCACACCCCAATCCGTTAATATTTTAACAGCTACATTCATACCATACCCCAGCTATACATACCATACGTATACATTGTAGACAATTTTTGAACAGTTATTTACTGTGAAGAAAGTTGGACACTTTTTGAACTAGTCCCCCATATGAGACAGTTCTTCTTTCCTCTAACTCCATACTAAAATGGTTTCTCAGTGAATTTGAAGTAGTGGAATGGAGCCTGCTTGCTGTAGGTTATGGCAATGGAACGCACGCAAATAGTGTAGCGCTTTCTACACTCTCACAAGATTCTTGCGAGAACGCGAGAAAGCCGCGAGAAAAGAACCTGAAAATCGGCTCCACATTCTACTTCTCGCGGCTTTTTCGCGTTCTCGCAAGAATCTCGTGAGAGTGTAGACCGCGCTTATGACATACACAGCAGAGATATGGCAGTTGGCAAGGGATGGCAACATTGATACGCATTGGCCGCAGTCAGTCCTGCCAAGGTAGGTTACTTTCCGCTTTATAGGCTACCTAGGAGCGTGTTGGGGCAACCGAAAATTGCGATTGGCAACTATCGCCATTAAGGCTAGGCTAAAAAATAAATCTAAAATAAATTGATAAATAAAATCTCTTGTCGTAGGTAATCCACATTCATGTAATGACACGTGTTTTGCCACTGTAGAAACAATCGTCAAAGGAGACTAAATGGGCCATACCATATATATATGTAAACACAAAAACAGTGAGTTCAAGACCTTTTTATCAAACTTTCTTTACACCGGACTACTAATATGAAATTCTCTAAATCCAAATACAATAAAAAAAAACTTTAAGAAGTTTTAGGGTAATATAACCAATGCGATTCAGACCGGTTTCGACTTGGCAACACTGTCCAGTGTCCGCAGTGCGCATGTCGAATTGTCGAATTCGTCATTCATCGTTCGCTTTGGCCGACATTGAAGAACAATCATAATTCCATTATCTAAGTCCACTGAGTTTATCATCGTATTTTTGCAAAATGCCTAACCAAGTTTTAACTATAGAGCCGCAAAATGAGCTTAAGTTTAAAGGTAAGTTTCTTATCGTTTCAATTCTGTGAACAGCTATAGACTCGGAAGCTTGGACAGCATACATAGGTCGCGAGCTAGCTGCTGACAAATGGAGTTTCTATTTCCAGATATCGGCGTTTTGTCAGGGTGCGGTTTTTTTTACATTTTCCTTATTTTTTGTGACGTTAGGTATAATAATCAATTTCAAACAACAGGCTTGCTAATTTGCTTTCTGATCCAACTATGTCACTCGTGTTCTCTAAAACAATTGTATGGTCAGAACCACAGACCTGCATCTCTCACAGATAGACTACACAAGTTGAAGTATGTACCTACTTTGCGTGTCTTATAATGTTGAAATATGTGATATTTATAATAAATTAATTTGTATTTGTGTTGGTTCTACCCAGAGAGATTTCAATATTATAGCACTTAAAGGGGAAATATTTTCATACAAAGCCTATAATCTCAAGAGTCATGTCAGTTATTATTAACGCAAGCTGACATTCCAGTGGGTCTAAAATGGCCACTTTGAGCAATTCCTCCTTTTATGAATTCCCAGCAAATCCTAAGTAATTCCTCTAAATTTCGTAAAATTGTCCCTCATTTTAGTGATTCACTGACAATTCAATTCATAAGCAGATTCGTATTTGGTGAAAATTTCGAATATGAATCGAAATAGGATCCTATTATGATTCACCCGAAATGGCCTTTTTAGACCCCCAGGACGTACCACACTGGAGTACCACCGTAGGTAATAATTTTTATTTTATGATTTTGTTCGCCTTGTCCCTTCTCTGTCCTATTATATTTCAATCTCTGGTTCCATCACAATAATTATGTTGTGAACACATCACCACGATTTACAATTGCATTGCGGAGTTTACTTAAAACAATATACATGGTAAGTTTTGGTATCAAAATGAAAATTACAGGAATTGATACTTTAGGAAGTAATTACTCATGTGGTTTTTTAGTTTTGATCATTTTGCTGCGATTTTTTGAGAATAGTACTTATGTTTAGATTTTTTTTCTCGATTTAATGAATTCATATAAAGATGAATGATGAATGAAATAATGATTTTGATCTTAGTGATTTAATAAATTACTTATGAATAATGATTTATAGTGCAATGCCTTGTTTATCAATAAAACTGAATGTTATTCCAAGGGATCCAAAATTTGTTAAACTATGTCGTATCACCTTGCTGTATACCTGAAAAAACACTTGATTCAGGCTTTTCGAAAAGTATGGGAATCGAAAGAAAGACAATGTGTTAACACACAAAATGTAGAATGAGGAATGAATTTTATAAAAAATGTGAATAACAACAAAAACATTGTATTGAAAACCCCGTGACTGAATTATTGATTATAATTTTGACTATCACAGATTTCAAGACGAATATTATGGTTGTTTTTCATACACACATCATTATTTCATAATTGTACTGATAGGACATTATTAAAATATTTATTACTTGGAAATTTTTTTTATTAATCTGTACAATTACCTAAACCTTTTGTGATGAACGAAATATTTATAGTATAGGTATGTACCTACCGACACATACCTACAAGTTTGTATGGTTTTGTTTGGCCAGTTTTTTACATATGAAACAATTCAAAACCTAAATTCTTATCTATGTAGTTACTTAAAACACTTTTACAATTATATTTAATTATTATATCAGAGACATATTAAATTATTTCATACCCCTACTAGCTTTTCTCTTATGCTCTAATATTCTTTCGAATTTTTTTTCATTGTGATATTTCTTTAGCCTAGAAATAATATACACATATGTATACAACGCATAACATAAAAAGCGGAATTCCTCATACACCCCAATTAGTATATAAAAAAAATATGATGAAATCGAACTTTAGTTGTGTACTCGTTTCTAACCAATTTTCTTAAATATCGATTAATAATAGCACAATTTCAAAGAAAAAATAAATTAAGCTACGATAATTAATTTTTTTGAAAAATTTAACACATGATTAAAAATAGCTGAAATCAAATAATTAGTTGATACTGAACAAACTCATTTAAGGAATTGCGCTTATTCTGTTACATGTTGTATAATAAAAAAATCGGTTAGAATTTTCTTTTCTGTTTCAATATAAATCGATCTTTGAATCAGATTTTACAGTGTGTATTTTCCATCACTTAATTTATTTCGTGACTTCATGCGAAGCTGAAGCGGTTGGTCAAAACGTGTACTTACATAAAAAAAGACACCTACCTCCAAAATTATGCTCATATAATTATATTTCAATAATAAATCAGTAGAGAAAATGTAGCTATGTAATCCTATGTGCGAGTATATATTAAAATTATTAAATCTTAAAAAGACACACCACAAAATTATACAATCACAAAAAAAACACAGTTTGTACAGTACGATTCCAAGAACTTTCCAAGGACATTACAGATTGAATTCATTACTATATAACCTCGATTTATACAAATCCCATAGGTTTTCTATATAAAGTAGTACACAATAATTAAATTAGAGATGGTGGGTAGAAGGCGGCCGCTTATTATCGGTGTTAGATAAAGGTAGACATAATTACTGAAAAATGATATCCACAAGTGAAGTAATAAAACAAAACACCAGGAATTGTGTAGGTGGACAATGCAAGTCCATAAAAATACAAACATACCATGTCATTTCTATTATACAAAGTCATTAGAAATAAATGTAATTTTACTACTCTATAAGGGTACAATTCACATCTACTTCTACACTAAAAAAAAAGATAAAAATATATATCATATGAGATAGATAAAGAGGAAAGATTTTTGTAACGATTAAACTCAAAAACTACTAGATCAATTTAAAAAATTCTTTCGCCTATGGCAAGCTACATTATCAAGGAGCAAAGAGATTAAAAAATAAAAGGGCATAAAGGGGACAAAGCGAGGAAAATTTGAAGCCAAAAGTTATTCCAAGTGGAATAAGTCTAGTACAATTTCGACCGAATGACAGCTCGCGTTCATACTAACTGACATGACGCTTGAGCTTCAAACATGCTTCAAAGTTTTGTATGGAAATATTCCCAATGCCCCCTCTATGTCCTATTATATTTTAATCTCTTTGTCAGGGAGTAACCTATGTTATGGGGATAAAATATAGCATAGGCTATTCCCATGGGAACGGGCATTTTTATATAAAACGTAGATGATACTTCTGTAGTTATAGGTTCTCAACGAATAATATTTTGGCTAGGCATAGATTCATGTATCATAAAATAAAACTGCAAAAGTGTATACTTTGGTAGGTATATATTTTTTAAATAGCTGTCTTACCCGCGTAGTTCCCGTTCAGGTGGGGATTACGGGGATAAAATATAGACTTTGTTTCAGCGATATTGTAGCATTGTAATGGTGAAAAATTTTTGAAATCAGTCCAGTAGTTTTTGAATTTATTAATTACAAAAATACAAATCTTTCCTCTTTATAATATTAGTGTAGATTACTGTTTATTACATTTCAAATTAGATAAGTATCAGTATTAAAGATTATAATACAAAAAGTTCCTAAGAACTTGATTAATGACATCAAAATGTTACTTTTAACCACCTACCTACATGATTAGAAATCTTATAATATTATTATGTCGCCATCTGTTTATGCCATAAATGATATAGCCAATATTATTGATTATTTTAGTTGATTGTTCAGGACTCTTCGAGCAGGGGTTCACTACATATATGCGACTGATAAACCCTACCAATGATACAGTCCTGTTCAAGATAAAAACAACTGCACCAAAGAAGTATTGCGTACGCCCCAATTCCGGTGTTCTTGAACCCAACTCGAAAGTCGACATAGCCAGTAAGTTGCACAAACTATATCTGTTTTACTGTTTAAATATAATTACAAGTTGTTATTAATAAAATTTTACTTTCTAGTTACACCACAACCTGTCTTTGTTGACCCTAATGAAAAACATAAACATAAGTTTATGGTGCAAAGTGTTATTGCTCCAGAAGGGAAAACTAACATAGATCAAGTAGTAAGTATCACAGTCTATTATTGACAAATTTTATATTAGAAAATTTAAAGGTAGGTTGTATCTTTTTATAAGGGGTAGTACGGATATTTTACAAATGAAACCTTATGATATCGGCCATAGAACCAGTATTATAAAGTAATCCCAACTTACCCTACCGAGGTCCGATCTTAACGTCCTGTTTTAAAATTAATGTAGTAAGTATTTTTACGTAGACGTAATTTAGGAATCATTAAAGGTAAAAGTATAAAAAAAAACAAGGATACTTATAGTAAATTTAGTCATTAACGATGTTTGCAGCATTATTCCACGGAATGGGCTGATTTTTCAATAGTCAGTTAAAAGTTATCTGAAGAATAAACATCACCTGTCACTTTTCCATTCTATTGTGTCAGAGAGTGACAGCATCAATATATTCTACAGATAAAGTTTATCTGACTATTGAAAAATCAGGAATATCCCTGAGTAAAATAGGCTATATTTTATTCCCGTATTCTCACGGGAACGGGAACTACGCAGCTGAAACCGCGCAGAACCGCTAGTAATGAATATAATAATCATTTCTCTAATATTTTTAGTGGAAGGAGATCAGCCCAGATCAACTCATGGATTACAAATTGAAGTGCGTGTTTGAAACTCCACGTGGTACCAACCTCAATGTAAGTTAATAAGGGCCTGTAAAACGGAATTTTCTGGATTATTGCTAAAATTGTTCATAATATCACCTCAAGTAATCAAAAAATATTATCAGCATCATAACATATTTAAACTTTCCTAACTACAATTACCCCTATAAATCGAAGCAGACCCTGTCTGTTCCTTTACTGTGCGATTCATGTTTATTAACAAATTTTGCTTTAGGATGCGGGAGACAACGTGCTTCAGAGTGAGGTGACCAAGAAACGTGGGGCTATCTCAGATGATGTAAAATCATTCACAAAGGTAAGATCCTACTTGGTGTACTTGCGCCCTGCCTGATTAATCTTTGATAACATAAAAAATTTACCTCGTAGCAACATACTAATAAAAATAACAATAATGTACTTATACTCATAGTAATTATGAATTTGAAACTGCATTTTATGATGGAAGGAAGCTGCTTTGCACAGTGATAGTAGGGTCCAAAATAAGCGATTTTACCCGCAGAAGCGAAATTTTCGTCCCTTAGGAACACAGAGGGCACCACTTAAATAAAAATACTTCATAAAAATTTACAAACTGAACGGCTGCACCGATTTCAATGACTTGGGTATCAAACTGTTTTATTATTAAAAAATTTATTTCTCCGCCGGTCCTTCGCCGTCCGCATCCAGCGGCTTCCCGCGACCTTAACCAGATCGTCGTCGGTTCACCTGGTGGGGACCTGCCCACTCCACGCTTCCCTAATGCGTGCTTCGGTTGCTTTAGTTCTCCTACGGATATCCTCATTTCTGATTCGATCGCGCAGAGAGATTCCGAGCATAGCTCTTTTCATCGCCCTTTGGGTGACTCTGAGCCTTTTTACAAGGGTCGTCGTAAGCGACCACATCTCAGTTCCGTACGTCATCACTGGCAACACGCACTGGTCGAAGACTTTCGACTTCAGACACTGCGGTATTTCGGACGTGAGGATATCGCGGAACTTCCTGAACGCTGCCCATCCTATCTAAATTCGACGATTGACCTCTTTCTCGAAGTTGGACCTTCCTAACTGGCCCGGGCCTAGGGCGACCAGATATTAGGGGTGGCCAATCGTGACCAACAAAGTCAGTGATAATTATAAAAAATAACTCATGTCTAAATATCGTGATAAATATTCTAACTGCAACTGCACTGCATCGTATAACAATAATCTTCCTAAAGTTTATTGTTATACGATGCAGATGCATTTTATGTAGAAAGAAATAAAAGTTGGCAATGAGATAAACTCATTATGTTGCCTATGTGATGGGTACTGAAAAGGGCGTTTGGTGGTACTACGTGGCCTGAGGCCTAGGGCGGCCATGACTGCAAATCCGCCACTGGTTGTACTCGTATCGGTCCGGAAATACCGCAGGTGACAAGTCGTTCCACAGAATGGTTGTGCGAGGCAAAAAGTTTCGTGAGAACCCCTTCAGTGGTGGATTGCCAACTATCCAAGTGATATGGATGATAGTTTTGTCGCGTTGAACGATGGCGAAACGCTGCGGCCAGTATAATAAATAAAATAAAAATAGCATTCACTGCTGTTATCTTTTACAATGGATAGATGCCTGCTTACTAAGTTGTTATTATTATAATTCTAAACCATATTATTTCAATTATCGGCAACTGGATGTTTGTCTGTAACAGCTTGTGTGTCAACAAAGGCCTCTCAAGATTTCCGGCCGGGCCGCCGGTATAAGTCCGAACAGTTCCTTGGAGCACTCCCCATGATACAGACAATTTAGAATGCAGAGTGAAGCTACATCTATACGCAACGCCAAGAGGTCCAGGCGATCTGAAATATCCTGGCAATCAAGATTCGAATCGCTCCGTTGAATCTGGTCCTGAGGGAGAAGCTAGTACCACCTAGTACTGTCGTGCCCCTGCATACAGATGATAGCCTAAGATCCGGCATAAAATATCGTCCACTTCACGGCAATATACATAAAGAGTCTTTATGTATGTTGCCGTGAAGTGGACGATATTTTATGTAAAAAAACAAGTGAATGAAATTTTGTCCCAAAAATGAAAACTTATATTTTTTTTATTAAAAATACTAGCGGCCATATTTCGACCCCATTACCCTGGTAAATATATGTTCTCCTTAACATAAATATGCGTAAGAATTTGGTTTTTAGCATGTACTCGATCCCTACAATAATTTGCAGTCGGATCTCGTACTATGAGATTCCATGCAGCGAAACCTGCGCCTTGTAAAGTTGTAGGCGATGGGCCGAAGTGAAATACTGCCTCGATCTGTTCATCAAACCAAGCTTCTTCGAGGCAAATTTGGCCTTACCCTCAAAGTGACCGCGAATGTGGACTCGATACATCGACGCAAGGATTCCGATACTGGCTGTGGCAGTTAGGGAAGTGCTCTCAAAGCGAGGTGATACGACAAATGGTATCTTTTTGGCGGTGAACGCGAAAATCTGTCTTCTTTGGGTTGAGTTGGACTAAATTCATAATAATAATCATAATAATAAATTTTTATTACATAAAATTAGTCTAATTATAATAATGGTTAACAGAGTAAAACTTATTGCTAATTAAATTTATTGATACCTAAACTAAATAACTAAATACTTGTGTTTTAGGTATCATGTTAGTAACACAGTAAACGGTCAGTGCAAAATTAAGTCTTTCTTTAGTTAGGTCAATAGTTGATGATGAGATTTGCGTTTTTAAAGTCGTAAAAATTATATTTTTTTATTGCTTTAATGATAACTCCTCTGAGACCTGCTCTAAGTATAACACCTACAACATAAAAGGGTTATCATTAATTTATAAAGAGTTGTGTAACGAGTCCATTTTTTGTTTAGATTTTTTCCAAGCTTAATTTCTATCTTAATGTATGATATAGCCAATGTGTGCATAAGTACTGTGCTAGTACCGATATTTCACCATTTGAAAAATGTATGCCCCGTGTTCGTATAAAAGTAAATAAATGTATTGACGCTGTTAATGTATGGAACCATTTAATAGGTTTATATGAACTTTTCTTAGTAGAGAGCTTCTTTTACTTTTATTTGCATATCTTTTAACAGAATCAAGCGTAGATACTAACCCCTGTTTGTTCGATTCAATTCATTGCTGTACATATTTTTACATTAACCTAATAACTTAACTATCGATATCGTTGCGTATAATATGTATATCCAAAGTTTGTCACAGCTTGGCATGTCATATAAATTATCTTACAGATTGCTGTAGAAAGTGTTAACCAGAGTGAAGCAAAGCGGAAGGATGATGATCGCACTGGGACTTTGAGCGGGAAAACGGTACCTTAAATTTATTGGTCTTTTTTATTTGTTTCTGCCAATTTAAGCTACCGAAACTGCTTTTAAATCCGCATGCCCTAAGAAAATATTTGAAATTAGTTTGTAAAATAAGATCCAGCACGATTGAATGATAGAAATTGTATTTTCAGTTTGGATTTTTGGTTAACAGTAATGCCAGCAATAAAAAATGCAAATTGCGTACAAAATTTTGAAGCCACCTTTTTTGTAAACTGGACGATTTTGAAGTTCTGACCCAAAATAGTAAAACAGAAACGTTAGTGGTGCGACTTCGTCCGCTATTTTGTCTGTCACAGCTAGGCTGAGTATTGTAGCAACTACTAAAACTACATATTTCAAATTTCGAATAGTTGTATAATATTGCAGAATGCCCAACTTTATCGCAAATAAAAAAAATATAAAAAAAAACTCTAAAACTGGGGTTGGTTTGAAATTTTCAAGTGAGATTACTAGGTTAAGTGGAGAGAAACTTGAATTATCACAATATGAAATCCATTAACGATAAAAAGATACCTAGATTAATTGTCTAAATAATATAGTTTCATGGGTACGTTCCACTAAACGACCGCAACGACTGTAAACCCCTCTGTTTAGTTTATAGTTATACGTAGATTATATGGTGGTTATAGCTTTTACATAGAATCCTGAAACTGACATTGCAGTGGAATTGACAGTGTTAGTAGAGGATATAAATTCATGGGAATCCATGTTGAATTAAATTTTACTCCAATCCATGCGAAATATTTACTTACAAACCCTACAGTTGCGCGTTTTCACCATGCCGTCATTGCGAGCGTACAGCCTTCAAGATGTGCGTTCCATCTATAAAAATTCGCCTACAACTCCCGCGGCCTTTTTACGTTAGTGGAACGTACCCATTAGCAGTATGAATTTGACAGTTTTAAAAGGTAAAATAGTACATTTTGATGCAAGTATACATCACGAGTCTTTATTATTTATTAGATTATTGACATTTCTAAGTGTAACTTTGTCTTACCTACAGAAATAAATGATTTGAATTAAATTCACTCATATCAGCTTTCCCAATACATCCAGCTCCGAGCTGTGAAAATTAAACTTCTATGTTAACGCAATCAAAAGATACATATTTGGATGATTTGATATTGATAGATATATATTTTGAAATTCGCAGGGGAGTCAAAACGGATAGTAGCCGTTGCCCTAGAATTATGAAATTTGGTAAGAAGTAATATGGAGAGAGAGAGAGAGAGAGAGAATTTCGAAAACTGTAAATTTTTAGATACAGACAAAAAATAAGATAAATAACTTATTTGCAGTTGGGTAAAGTGACCGTAACGTGTCTAAGCATGGAGACGATAATTTTTCAACAGCATAAGTTAGGTTTGTCCCACAATCAAGTTTATCTTTTCGGTATGGAACCATCGGTGCAATGGTCCTACTCGCACTCTGCCGGTTTTTTTTTTGGTTTAATTAATGGAGAATGACCAAAAATCTATGGAGCTTGGTCGAGATTTCCACCAAAAACGAGACCTATATAGTAAAATACACCTGGTCTCTAAAAACCTATAAGACACTGAAGCCAGAATGGACCAGAAATACGATGTCAGTAAAACTTTATGAGCAAATGAAAAATCACGATTTTTAGCTTGTTATATGTGCGCTTTTTAAATTTGCACGAATCATCATGTACTTGTCCTTATCCCATTATTTGGGGTCGGCGCAGTATGTTTTTTCCTTCCATTTAGATCTATCATACGTCATATCTACATTCACTTTCAGCTTGCAAATATCATCCTTCACACAATCCATCCATCTTTTCTTTGGTCTACCCCTCTTTCTATAACCTTCCACATTCATATCAAGCACTCGCCTTACAACGTTACTCTCATCCCTCCTCATTATATGTCCATACCAAGACAGACGATTACCTCTCAACTTCTCCATCACGGGTGCTACTTTCAGACTTCCTCTTATGTACTCATTCCTAATTTTATCCATTCTTGTCACTCCACACATCCATCTCAACATTCTCATCTCCGCTGCATGCAGTCTCCTTTCATCCTCCTTCTTAAGGGCCCAACATTCCGATCCATACGTGACGACAGGTCTTATCATGGCCTTGTATATTTTGCCCTTTAGTTTAAGGGGCATTCGGGGGTCGCAAGTTGTTCCCGTGACCTGTCGCCATTTCATCCACCCTGAGTTAATCCTGTGCTGTAAATTTGCACGAATATATCTTAATTATTCTACCAAGCGCACATTTTGAACTAATCCGCTCGTATATGCATTATGTTGTTTTGTGTCTCGTGGTAGGTTCTGTCTGGCTGTAGTATATTTAGTTTTTTGTTGTATAAGAATACCAGGAAGAAGGTATACACAAAGATGTTTTAATAGTAGATTATACAACAAGGGAATAAAGCAATGTTTTATGTCACGGGCGCGACATTGAATCCTGAACGTAACGAAGGACTCCCAGTTTTACTCCCGAATAAAATGCAATTGCATGGTAGTAGATTATTGACAATGCCTATGGCATCTAGTACAATAGACTCTGAAGTCAAAGTACTTTCATCACTCGACATTTTCGATATTCTTTTTGAAATGTTAAAGCTATAAAATGGATACAGCAACTTGTTTCTGCCGGCGTGACCTACTTGATTTAACAAATGAAGATCGTGCGAATGTAGTTGGTCGCGGCTTCGGTTTTCGAAAATCGAGTTGGCAGGCGGGTGCACAACATTTTGCTTAACGAAATTAGACTTTATCGTCATAGCAATAAGGATTATGAAAAGTGAAAATTACATTATTGACCTAGGGTTATAATGAAATTCCATACAACATTATAACCCGGCTAAAGCCAAGGGATATAATGTCTTGCTTTCGGTGACATTTATATGATATATAATCTGGCTTTGTCGAGCATGTGGTGTGAAAAATAGTTTAATTCATATTTAACAGTGTAGTATAAAAAATAAAGCAGCAGGGATAGCCCCGCGGTTAAAGATTCTCATTCATGAACCTCTAGTTCGAAGCCTGGCGAGGGTATGTTCTAATGAGTTTTTCAAAAAACTTACGTACATATTGATCACTAGCTCAACGGTCAAGGAAAACATCGTGAGGAAACCCGCAGGTACCAGAATTAATTGAGGCATGTGTAACAGACTCGGTCTGCCCGGCTCACCACCTATCACCTTTAGGGGTCCAAAGAATATATATATTATATAGATTAGTGTAGATATCTATGTGATAAAAGACAAAAATAACTTAGCGGCTGCTTGGATTTAGATGAAATTTGGTAGGTAGGTAGATAGATTAGGACCTGGATTAACATATAGGCTACTTGTTATCAAGTAGAAGTAGTAGAAGTAGCAGGCTACAGCTAGTATTTAATAAAAGTACTTTTTTTTGAAAATTTTCACTCTTCCGGAACGTGTAGTTCGAAAACGGGTAGGAATTTGAGAAAAGTGTATATAAAAGTTGCAGAATATTTTATGAGCTTTCTTTTCGTAGAAGATTTTTTTTCTACGACACACCGTTTTAAAGTTATTAGAGAAAAACTCAAAAGTGGAAACCTTAGTCCCCCCACTCCGGCGGACCTCCTAGACGCCGGGATTTTTAGTATGTTTACTCCCTAAGCACCCTGAACAACTTACTGAAGAAATTGCTTAGGTCCCCGCTCACGCACTCTACGACTCTTTGTTGAGTGGACTAATAGTTATCGATATACATAAATATCAAAACATCATTTTTAGAAATTTTTGTGTTAGTGCACGCATCACGCAAAAACTACTAGACCGATTTTGATGAAATTTAGTTTGGTGATAGTTGAGTAGCTGGATCAACATCTAGAGTAGTTTTTACCGCGGGAAACTGTCTCATTTCTAGAAGATTAAAAAACTGGTTACAAAGAAAAATACGTTGCATTCCGAAACTCCGTATCTTATCTTCTATATTTATTTATATATATATATATATATATATATATTTATCATTTTACATATTGATATATATATATCAATATGTAAAATGATAAACTGACTGACTGATTGGTGATGTATCAACGGGCAGCCTAAACGGCTGGGTCTAGAGACTTGAAATTTTGACTAAGAAAGGATTTTCCAAAATTTAACCCTTAAGGGTGTGAAATAAACGTGCGCGAGCGAAGCCGCAGAAAAAAGCTAGTTAGCTATATACACCTACATCCCTGAGATTAAACCTTTCTGTTGTATTCTATTACCTAATTTATTGCATTTAATAACAAACAAATATTCATTTCTTGACAACTATATATCTTATTCTTTGCAGCACTGGGCAAAACGTTCGTCTAAGTTGCTTTATCTTACGCAATTTTAATTTTTATTTGCGACTGTACATAATTATTTTTCCCTTAAAAGTGTGATGTGAGTTTTTTTAACTTGATGTTTTTTTTCCCAGACTTTCCCCAAGTCTGAAAACGCGGAAAATGATCTTCAAAAAGTGGCTTCCGAAGTTATTAATTTGAGGGAGGAAGAAAGCAAATTAAGACAAGAAAATTTGCAACTAAAAGTAAGTGTTTGTTTTTTATTTTTCAATTTATGAAAGTCAGTTGTTGCAGTTTTTTTAGTAAGTATACATTTGGAAAGAATCAAAACGGTTTTATGATCTTCCTTTACGTATTTTATGACAATCATTATAATTTGATTATATATAAGGAATACGCAAGTAGCTTCTACTGTCTATTGCTAGGCGAATGAATGGATCAGTGTTGTGAATTGAATTCTGTGCTTATAAAAACATCTCAGCGAACACATTAATTGCCCATACTGTCTATGCATTGCAGTCTTTTTTTAAATATGTATTATGATTATATTAAAATTGGTACTACATATTTTACGTCCATTGATAAAGGGCGACTATTCAGAAATTGGGTGCGATCCCCCCGTGGCTAAATTTTGTTTTGAATATTTCAATTCGTTTATTGGTATTGTGTTAGTGTGTATAGTTATTGTTGTTTACCTACTAGTAACTTGCCTACTTTGGTATTAAATAACCTTGATTAATTTGTGGTCCTATTTATGATATTTAAAAATCGGCAACAAAGTCTATGAATTCATTCAGGTCGGGTGATAGTGAAAGAAACCACTTAAATACAATACTTTTTGATGTTTGAAAGCTTAGGCTAGTTAATCATGCTATGTTAACTTAAAAGTGAGCAGAAAAAACAATTATTACTTATAACGAATTCATGGTATAAAAATGTAAGCTCCTACGAATAAGGAATTATTCCTTATTCGTAGGTAAGCTCAATCTTTTTAGAAATGCATGAACATAGAATTCACACTTCAAATAAAATACGAATGTTATCGATATGTATATCGATCGGTACAAAACAAAAATTATAGTACTTTTCGGTAATAAAACTTTGTAAAATCCCCGAGAAGTTATTAAAGTAAAAAAAAACAGTCACATTTGGATTAAATAATAAATACTATTTCCGTAATATTTTTTATTTGAGCTTTTTACGGGGATTGGATTTAGGGGCGCGGGATTGAAGACATTCGATCTGCCATTTTGAAGTAGGTAGTACCTACGTGTCTACTTCAAAATAATAGACGCGCAAAATCAACAGCGCCTTATATAGCAAAAATATAATCCGACTGATTAAAATTGGATTTTAGATTCGTATTACCCGTATAGTGTTGATTGGATTTGGTTAACTCCTAATTGTCGCTACGTAACTCAGTACAAGTTCAGTGATGTAGGTACTTAATTTATACCCTATCGTGAATGACGGAGACTTCAGTTAGTGTATGTGTGTTTGTTGCTTTGTGATCTACAATTATGTTTACACGTTATTGTGTGGTCGATCACTTGGCGTACCGTCAAGTGTCGTTACATTTTATGCTAAGGCACGTTAACCTCTCAGACCATGAATCACAGACACAATTAGATAGCCACTAGCTTAAATCCAACTCCCAATCTATTGCTCAACATTCGTTGTTGCTCGGACAGTCACAAAGGCATTAAGTTTAAAGTTTAGTGATTGACCGAGATACGATGTAGTATATCATGCATGATATAAAATACAAAGCTAAGAATTACTTTGAAAAATAAACTGTAGTACACATAACCATGATCAGTTCTCTCAGACGGAGTGCATTATCCTGACAGATGGACGCCCGAGTACACTCGGATCACGTGTTTACATGATACGAGCCGACATGCTCCGAATGCCGTAGGATTTTTACCACATAAATAATATTTTATTCCCTGAATACTTGAAAAAAAAATTTACTCGCATAATGGTGATGGCACCAAGTTTTTATGTAAGTTCTACCTTTTTTGAATAATATCGGATTGACTTTTCAAACATGTGTCGAAGCAAAGTGTAATTTAAATCAAAAGCACTAAGGAGTAGGTATTTGTATCAACTTCGAAGCAAATCACCCCCAAAATGTTTATGCAAAGTTTGAAGTAGATTGGACCAAGGAATCACGTTGTCCCAAACAAACTTTTCCCCTATTTTTCACCCCCTTAGGGGTAGAGTTTCGGAATATCCTTTCTTATCGGATGTCATACACAGAACACACCCTCTAAGTTTCAGGTCTCTACGATCAGCGGTTTAGGCAGTGCGTTGATACGTCAGTCAGTCATTCAGAACTAAGCATTTTAAATATATAGATTAGATATAGAGAAAACTATAGGATGTCATGGTACTAAAGAAGACTAAACTATACTGTTTTAAGCTTCTTTTGAGATATGGTGGTAGGATCCACTCACAGATCGTTGTGTACCGAAAAGAGTAACGCGATTAATAAATAAATCATAAAATTAATTTAAAAAATAGTCAAGTGCGAAACGGGCTAGCACACGAAGGGTTCCGTTCAATCGCACAATTAAAGAGCACGTTTCTTGTGTAGCGGCCTTGTTAACTCTGTTTTCTAATGTTTATCTATTACGGTTCAAACGGTATATGCCCTGTGACAGACGGACGGATAGACAGGGTTACACATACCTTACTACCAATTCGAGTACGGAACCCTTAATTAAATGAAAGTTTGTATTATAAAATTTACAGAATTTATCTACTCGTTTAAAAAATATGAGATTGGTAAACCAATGGACCCATCACCATGAAAGTACGGCAGGACAATTTCTGCCGGGTTGTGCTAGCTTACCTAAATTATAATTGGCAATATTTATATGTATTTCAGTCAAGACCTCGTGGAGCTTGACACATTTTACTTTGTAACGTTGTTATTACAATCTCCTTTAGAGGTCAGGGTCTCGCATTACAAGTGTAAAGCTTCATGTGCTTGAATGTACTTTTATTATTATTATTGTATACCTATAATACACCATTTTATCGACGATAAACTGGTACTGTTTCGATGTGAAAACTGGGACAGGTACTATGAGTAGCAGTTTTATATTGTGAGCGATAATAATTTAATTCGCCATATTTTCGAAACTATTATACAATATAATTTGTATGTGTGCATATTGCGAATTTAAATGAAATTATATGATGCGTAACTTTCTGATATCTATGTACTAATACTAACAAAGCCTTAGAAATTTATAGAAACTACAGAGTATGTATTTTATTTTAAATTGCGAATGTACCTACCGATGAAACCTAAAAACTAACAACGGTATTTTATAATAAATAGCGGTTCTGCGCTGTTTCACCCGCGTAGTTCCCGTTCCCGTGGAAATATGGAAATAATATATAGCTAACGTTATTCAGTGATAATGTAGCTTTCCATTGGTAAAAGAATTTTTTAAATCAGTCCAGAAGTTATTCGTATAGTTATTAGTATAGTTATATTAGAAGTTATTAGTATAGTTTATTCGTTACAAACATACAAAATTTTCCTCTTTATAATATTATAGTGTAGAAGTATAGATGTATACTAGCAGTGCCTAGCGGTTTTACCCGCGTAATTCACGTTTTCTTCTGAATACGGGGATAAAATATAGAATATTTTAGTGGCTGATAATGGTTTTCCCATGGTGAAATGTATTTTTAATTGATTTAGTGGTTTAGGCGTGAAAGCGTGCCTAACCAACAAATTCTAAAAGTAAACTACAAGTATTGAAACAGTATTGAATATGATTTATTTGGATAATAAATAATATAAAGATATCGATATCATGGTCTGATTCTGGTCGGCATTTCTATCAACTTTTAAAATGTAAAAAAATAGTTATAGTCACATAACTACAGTAGTTAGATATATAGTATAGCGCGAAGTTATTTGTAGATATTAGTATGTTCTTTAATATTGTAGAACATTTTTTGTTCTATCATCAATAGTTTCTGCAGCACATGCGATGAAAGATATATTTTTTAAATCGGTCCAGTAGTTTTTGAGTTTATTCGTTAGACACTTACAAAAATACCTACTCATCACCCTTTATAGTAGATCAATTAATCTTACTCGATTTTTTATTTTATAAATTAATCAATATTGGAAATGAAACTCTTATACAATACATAACTCAACGATATCATCTGCAGGCAGCGTTGCCAGATTTTTTTTTTTTGCCAAGTCGGGATTTTGGAACTTTTTGAGTGAAAAAAGCGGGATTCTTTCGTCGAAAGCGTATAAATAATCATTAGAGATGAACCGAATGTGGGTTCTGCCGAATGTCGAATTCGGCCGAATGTTCGGTTCAAAAATCTGCCGAAGACGAACTTCGGCAGAAGTTCGTCAAGGCTACGCGCTCTTATGGTGGACAGGTCACGACTCGTTACGAAGTGTTTTAATTACCCCTTCCCTTTTCTCTAGTAAAGTACTGAACCGATTTTGATAAAATTGGGCAAGTAGGACTACTACTGCTAAGTTGCTAATATTCTGAATTTCGGTGAATCACTAATAATCATCATCATCATCAGCCGGAAGACGTCCACTGTTGAACAAAGGCCTCCCCCATAGAACGCGATAACGAACGGCAACTTGCCGCTTGCATCCACCGGTTACCCGCGACCTTGACGATGTCGTCGGTCCACCTGGTGGGAGGCCTACCAACGCTGCGTCTTCCGGTTCGTGGTCGCCACTCGAGAACCTTTCTTCCCCATCGGTTATCGGTTCTTCGAGCGATGTGTCCTGCCCATTGCCACTTAAGCTGTAGATATTAGATAGTATAGTATATAATCAGCAGTTTTTAAATATTTTTCTTTTTATTTAAAATATTAGGTATGTAATTAAGTTAAAAAAAACGTAATCAAAATCAACAAATTTTTATTGATTAGAAAAATATGGCGTTTCAAACAGTAGGTAGGTAGTCTGAGGAGTGAGTGTTAAAAAGTGGAACTTATAATAAGAGAATATAATAATTTGAGATGATTTAAATTCTTTTAAAGTTTCCGTTTCTCTTTAATAAAAACGAAGAACTCTTACAGGATAAGTATCTGTAGAGCTCTCATCAACGGAGCATTTATTTCTGTCATCCGACCATTTTAAATTCATCTTTTACCCGAAAAGCGGGACTGAGCCTGTCCCGCGCGGGACATTAAATTTTGATTTAAAAATCGGGACATCCCTCCAAAATCGGGACGTCTGGCAACGCTGTCTGCAGGGCTCTCGCCACTGCACCGCCTGTATCCTGACGATAGTTGAGCCAAACGGCATCACAAAAATAAGTGTCGTGAGACCTGACGGTATGACTATCGATCCATGGTTACCTAGCTGGTCGCTGGTGTGAGTTGTCATGTTTTAATACATCTCTCACGGCGGCGGCGGTTAATGTTTGTGCCGTTTGGTGTGGAGACCGCGCTTATCATAGAGCTGTTGGACGAGGATTCAGTCAACCAGACGGCTGACAGATAGCTCTACTAGTAGTCTAGGCAAAGAAATTAGTGGACCCCCACATTAATTCCTCAGACGACGAAACTTTACATTTTACTTTACATTTACTTTAAAGTATCATGATTTAAATACTTATTTTATGAATATCCAAAAAAAAACCTAACGGAAGTTATGATATTGTTACAAACGCGGGGGTTATAAAAATGCCGGTGGTGAGGTTTAATTGCACTTTATTAGGCGCACTTACAAAATGTACAAAAATAAACAGTTTACAGTAACTACTACAGTCACAGTACTCAAACACAGTCCGCAGAATTGCACTCGAATCGCTTCAGAGTTTCCGATCGCTGTCGCTTCGAATAAACAACTGACTCCGCTCGACGAACACCGCGGTTTTTATAGCTGAGCGCAGGTATCGACGGAGTTATCTAGACCTTCCAGAATCCGGAGCACGTACCGCGTGAGAACAATAGAGAAGATGTAAACAACTCCGAGTCTTAAACAAGGTGGCAATAATAATCGTTCACTCGCTACAGGCAAAATTCAACCTAAAGTACTTACATACAAGGTCTAATGTTGTCTGATACTTCATTTTGTTTGTGCGCTGCTTGTTTGTTTGCTTTTATCCAGATGATTCGGAACTATTCTCACACAATGTAGGTGTATTCGAGAATGTCGAGCGTGTACGTACTCCGTGCGTAACAATATCTTTGTTCGGAAATATGCTCTGTCCATTTTTTTAACTGGAATGTTATTTCATTGTTGCTTTAGACTTAGAACAGGAAAATCCGTCTCGCTATATTATTTTCAGAAATTATCATTTTCTGTGCACGGGAAAATTGCTCCGTCAATTATGATATCATTACATAATTATATTACCTTTCAGATATGAAAATATAATAAAAATTACCAAGCCCATTATAAGTTAAAAACATATTATATACAAAAGAAAGATTTCTAATTGCTTAGGCAGCGGTGTAGTAGCGAGCGAAGGGGAGAAGCGGGGTGCGGGGCTGCCACCGATGATGTAGTGCGGCTGGCGGATTATTTGTATTTTCTTGTATTATTTACATTACCATACTAAATATCTAATACTACCAATAATACAATACTAAATAAATAATAGAGTGATAGCCTTACGGTTAAAGATCCTGCTTCACATGATGATAATCAGTGGTAAGCGGTAAAAGGAAAACATCGTGAAGAAACCCGCAAGCAGCAGGCAGGCAGAAATGGAATACTTCTGCCTACCCCCTGGGGGATAAAAGGCGTGTTTTTTTGGTGAAATTTTTACGAGGATTGTCAATTTGACGTGCACGATTTTGGGGGAGGGGGTCAGTTTGACCTTGCGTTAATTTACAGTCGGTGACACCCTAATATGGTAGTCTGAATTTGTATTTCTAAAGCACAGAATATAATTATAATAGTACCTACTATCCAACGTACCTAAAGTGCGGAGTGTGCCAGGCAGGCATATACAGTGTGAGTCTCCATAAAGTGCACATATGAAAATGGGTGAAACGAGACACATTTTTATCGACGGAAAAAATGTTAAAAAATATCGAAGATTTTATTTTTGTTTTTTATAAATTTTTCTTTTGATTACCTACTGTTGACTTTATGTAAAGAAAACGTTATAACTTTTAAACTAAGACGTATATCGTGATAAAATTAAAACAGTTATGATGTAAAATAACAGAAGATACTAATAAAATAAAAAAATACCCGAAAAACGGTACCAAAAAACAATAAAAAGGAACTTTTTGAGGAAAATCTGTATTTTAATTCGTGTTTTTTTAATTAATTGTCAAATTTCTCCAAATAATGCCCATATTATAGGTAGTTTTTATTACTTTATGTTATTCTCCATCGTATTACCTTTCAAAAACCAAAAATCTATGTCTATCCTTATCACAACGTTTACTATGAGTGTTTGAACTAGTCATTCCGGGTGCACCATTCAACGCTTGTTCTAGATTTTTCTATTTTATTATTTCTTGGTACCGTTTTTTGGGTATTTATTTTATTTTATTAGTATCTTCTGTTATTTGACATCATTACTGTTTTTATTTTATCACGATATACTTTTTAGTTTAAAAGTTATAACGTTTTCTTTACATTAAGTCAACAGTAGGTAATCGTAAGAAAAAAAAAATTTTTTTAAATCTCAGATTTTTTTAAACATTTTTTCCGTCGATAAAAATGTGTCTAGTTTCACCCATCTTCATATGTGCACTTTATGAAGACTCACACTGTATGACGTTATGTATTATTATTTGGTCTAAACTCAGCTCGCGAACGCTAAACTGTACCCAAACACTAAAGGAATAAGGTACGTTTTCGCGTAAATGCGTGGAGATAGTAGATTTTGATAATTCAAATTTCCATGTTCTGCCTGGTATTTTTTTGGATATTTTGGTATTGTGTGTAAATGTGACTAGATAACATAACTTGAAAAAGAAAATTTACAGAGATTTTTTCCGAACAGACTTTTTAATAGTCTTTATTTGAAGTTACATAAATTGGTTTTGGTACGCACATTCTTTTGGATTTTCTTACCCGTGACTCCAAACTACATTTTAAGGATGCGAGAGAAATAAAATTTGACGAAGCAATTTTTCCGAGCGAAATTACGGACCATTGAGGTATTTTTTCCTGTAAGTAACAGTTCTGTTTGGACAAAGTTTTGGATTTTTATCATGTATTACATAATGATGTAAATTGTAATTAACTCATATTTTTTGACGGAGGAATGACTCCGTCCAATTTATTAAGCTATTTGTACTTTTAGGTGTAAAATACCTTCGGCATGTTTTTATTTTTTGGATTTTTTAAGTTTTTTTAGTTAAGTTTTATCTCATACTACTCGTACTTACAATCCTGCAAAATTTCATCGACTGAAAATTTAATGTTGGGGTCTTCATACAAAAATCCGCTTCGTTTCCGAGACTTGAAAGATCATCCTAGCTATTCAGAGAGGAAACGCAGCTAGCCTTCTGAGTACTGTTCCACACTCTTCCTTTTTGGAGGTCATTTTCCGTAGGAGGATATCAGTAAATATTGTACAAAATTTATCTGTAAACAAGTGTATATAGTACGAGGGTGAATCGAAAAATTCTTGGAATCAATAAAAAAATGCAAAGATTTAAATCAAAATATTTTATTTTTCTACATAATCTCCCTCCAATGCAATGCAAAGAATAACGCGTTTCTAACTTTGTTATTCCTTGTGAAAAAAAATGTTTTTCTTGACTCTCGAAAAAGTCCTCTACGGCAGCTATAACCGCGTCATTGTCGTAAAATTTTGTTCCACGAATTTCCTCTTTTAATTTTGGGAATAAGTGAAAATCACTCGGGACTAAGTCCGGAGAATATGGTGGGTGGTCAAGGAGATTAAAGCCGGCACAACGGATTGCGTTGAGCGCAACTTCCGATCGATGAGCAGGAGCGTTATCTTGAAGAAACAACACGCCCAACGACAGTTTTCCACCACGTTTTTCTTTAATCGCTTCACGCACTTTTGGGATTAAATTTGCATAATAGGGTCCAGTAATCGTCTGGCCTTTTGGCATGTAATCAATAAAAAGGATTCCTTCACTATCCCAGAACACAGAGGCCATAACTTTGCCAGCGGTAGGAGCAACTCGAAATTTCTTAATGGATGGAGAGGATGGTCGTTTCCAAGACATGCTTTGTCTTTTAGTTTCAGGATCGAAATGGTGGACCCACGTTTCATCCATGGTGACAAGGCGACGGCAAAAATTATCCGAATCACGCTGGAACATTTCGAGATTACGCTTGGAAATTTCCAAACGTCGCTTTTTGTTTTCGTCGGTTAACATTCGTGGCACCCACCTTGCCGACACTTTTTTGAACCCCAGTGAATCAATTAAAATGGAGTGAACGCTACCAAATGATATCTTTAGGATCTCAGCTATATGTTTTATAGTCATTCTTCTGTCTTTCAAAACCAGATTCTCAACCTTTTTGACATTTTCTTCCGTAACAGAGGTTGAAGGCCGCCCTGAACGCGGGTCATCTTTACAGCTTGATCTACCTCTTTTAAATTCTGCTACCCAGTACGCAACCGTAGAATAGGGTACAGCATCATCCCCTAATGTCTGCTGAATGTCCAAAAAAATTTCCTTAGTAGACATTTTTTTCATACTGAGATATTTTATCACCGCACGTAACTCACTTTTATCCATAATTTTGACTTTTTAGCAACTCGTTGCACAAAACAATTTATTACGTGCGAAAGAACAGACAAAAACAAGTGACAGTCTGCATAAATATTGTGTGATAGACACTCTTTAATTTTGAATATCGAACTTCTCCCAAAAAGGTTTTATATATATGCACTTCTAGGAACTTTTTGATTCACCCTCGTATACTTTCTGTATTGTGTAAATCTAGGTACTATTGTAATTTGTTATAAATCCGGGATTTTTTTAATACTATTAATTGCTAAATTTAAGACTTACACTTTCTAGTTGCTATTTTAAAATATTTTTGTAAACAGAACATAAACAAAGAAATTGACCTCTTTATTGAAGTCTAAGGTTCTCGATTCTTCACGTATTATATTGTAGGTATGTATGTTAATCAATATTTTCGTCAAATTTGGATCGATGTAGTTTTTTTTTAGTATATAAATAATAATGCCAAAGTGTGTCGAATTAATGGAGTTTTTGAACTTAAGTCACTGACTTGTTTATGAAATTGTGTGATGTATTTTCAGGAACAGCTGTTACGCTTACGCCAGACGGCAGGCGAGGATCGCGTCGTGCGCCACCACTCATACGGGCCGGAGAAAAGCGCACAGATCGCTCTCATGCCGTGGATTGTCACTACTGTGGGCATGGCTATCCTCGGTATCATCATTGGCAAGTTCCTCATGTGAATGGTCTCTCAGAACCCGCGGTGATCCGGCATCACCTCACAGACACCGCTGTTACACCACTCCCAAGGCATCCCTCTCGCACAAGGCAGCTTGACGATTTCTAGTGGTGTTACCTCAAGTTTCACCTTTGTCGCATTTGTTTCTTTTCTGCATATTTATATTGGTCTGGTATTGTCCTTGCGTTTGCGACAGTAAATTAGTTGTAAACAATTTGGGTATCATCGCAGAAAGATAGATACGCAATATAAGAGATAAGCAGAATGTCGGATTTCTGACATTTTGCTTATATTACTATTCGCGACATTTAGCCAATCTCCATGGACGAGTTTAGGGTGCCTTGTTATTAGAGTATTTTCTAAGTTTAGTTTGCAATAACCCACAGAAATAAATACATTTTGACTTTTGACGCGTTTGACCGTTTGTCCGAGAGACAGAGAGAGAAATGACGTAGCTCTGTGATGCCAGTGTGTTTGTATCGATCACATTGGTTAAGCGAAGTTGGTTATAAAGTTATATCACGAGCGTTTTGGTGCTTCGGAAGACACGTTAAACCGTTGGTCCCGGTTTTCGTTGTATTTACGCACAATAGTCATGTCAGATACCCTTGGGCGGCTTAAAAAAATCTGGCAGTTAGGTACCTCATGTGAGAGAACCTTATCTTAGCAGTGGGTGGTTAGGTTGATGATGATGATATACTGCTAACTATTCTAAATATCTATCGGCGATTGGCACACCACCTATCACATTTAGGGGTCTCATTTCCAGAAATGGAATATCTACCTACGTACCTCATAGGAGAGAAGTATTTATTTAGTTATCTGACATTCTGCTTATCTGACGTTTTGCGTATCCGACATTATGCGTATCTGTTAGCGTATCTGACTTTCTGCAATGATTGCACAATTTGCAGTCTTCGATTACTGGTATTTTTTTATAACCCTTATTTAACCCATTCTCATTGAAAATAAACAATATAAGCTGCTGGATTGTTAACATATTTGTTAAGTTCTGTTTTTACCTGCTTAATCCATACATATACGTATTTAAATGTTAGCATAACTTCCTTAGTAATATTCATGTTCTACATGTAAGAAGAGTCCCTACCACTAGTCTGATCGGATGGTAGCTGATCGATGAAAACAATTTGATCAAAATTTGTAAATCATTTACCCATATGAAGAGAAACCATTGTTTACATAATTAGTACCTAATCATTACACCATAAAGTTTTGTATAAATATATATATTTTAGAAGTCGAGAAAGGCCCAAAATTAACATTCATACATTAAAGTCGTTAAACGACTGGAATTATTTTGGGAGATTTAAGATAACCAATTCGTTTCGTTATTTATACATTTTGCTACTTGTAAATCTAGTAACGATGATTGTCTTCGTTCAAATATCTTACAAAAAAGGGATAAAACAGAACAAAAATATGTATATTATGTAAAAGTGTTCATAAAATTCAATAAACTTTCCCTTACGTGTTATATTACAAAACTAAAGAAACCACTCTTCTCTCATAAAATTTGCTTTCCATTTATAAGACAACGATTAAGTACATACAATGCTAATAGGACTAACCTCGATTTGAACATGCAAGTGATCTATTGTAACAGAACAAAATATCGCATCAGATGATTATCAGGTAGTGGGTATTTCCTCTTCTAATTTGAAAATCCGTAAGCAATACAGGCAATAGCTTTTAATGGCTTGTGTTTTACGTCCATGTAAATGTTAATTTGGGCTTTTCTTAGCAACTCTGCTGTAGTTATATACTCGTGATCTCAAACGACTACAGGTAGCGCGACACTTCGATGGAGATAGACAGCTGCTAAAATACCATTTTTTAACGGAAAATATTATGCCCCAGAAACCAGGTGAGGACGATCACTAACGCTTCCTAGGTATGCTATGGCCCATCTTGTTTCTGACAACATAAAGAAAACATTGATATTATTTGATATATTTTATAACCCCATCCTTATACCTACTGCTATATGGTTTCGCAAATAAAATAAATACATTTTATGATGATTTCGTATACATATCGACTGTTAAAAAGCGACTTGACTTAACCGCCATATTTTGTGATATTGAGTTATATGCACAATTAAATCAGCAGATTTTTCAGCGGTCCTGAGCCGGGTTTCACGTAAATCTGACCGATTTTTTGGCGCTTGAATCCATTCCAAATTAGGCTATAATCTTTTACTTCATGGTGTCATGTTATCATAATTTTCTCGGTTTTTTGCTTAAATTGTTTTTAAGCCAATTCACATGAGTAAAATAACCTAGAATCTGGCAAACGAAATCGCGACCCGAGAAAACGCGGCAAATTAAGAAAATATACATTTGGTATTGCTACTATAATAGGAGAAATTTTTTTTGATACTTGATTGTTTTTTTGTATTTAGGGCTATCAGTTTGTATTATAGTTGTTTGCGAACTTAATTTCTAATTTGAGGAACACACCACATATTTTAAAAATATTAACCTGTGGTTAACAACACACTTCAAAAAGTCATTTGTTTTTAAAGGCTCGTTTAAAAAGTCATTTGTTTTTGGTGTGACGAAGCCTTGACTATCAGGGATGTAAATAAAAAAAAAACGAGTGTGTTGATTAATTTATTAGATTGTACATAATATTTACCTACTTAAAATTCACTTTATTAAATTTCTTCAACAATATGTTTAATCTAGTATAAGCTGATGATAACTATTTTTGATTGGTTAATCGTCGTACTCAAAATCAGGAAAAAATTAAATTTCATCTGTATCAGTGGTCATCATAACCTACACTTATTATGAATTTTTCCAATTCTTCTGATGTTATGTGATCTCTTTCTTTGTATTTATTTTCCACATTTATTCAATGGTCCGACATTTTTTCCAATCTTCTGCAGTTATTCGGCCAAACGAGGTTTTTATCAGTGCTTTTGTTTCTTTTGCTGGCAGATTAATGTTTTTTTTGGCCACCATACGCTTAGCTGAGCTCCATATTAGCTCGATCGGGTTGACATCGCAGCGGTAAGGTGGCAGTCTCAGTACCTTATAACCGTATCGTTTTAAAAGCTTGTCAGCTACGTAGAGGGGCCTGGGTTTATGTTTGTTAACTTAACATAACAATTCTGCTTTTGTTAGGTAATCTTCGTAATTGATTCCACTTGGCCACTCGTTGTGTCGTAGGAACTTTATTCTGTTGTACAATGTGGTAGCTCGCATTATCCATCACAATGACACTGGGCTCATTCAAATTCATCATCAGCCGGAAGACGTCCACTGTTGAACAAAGGTCCACTGTCATTCAAATCAGGTATTAATTTTTCTTTTAACCATTTATTAAAGTTTTCGGCATTAATATATGGTGATAGTCCGCTCACGTTGATATTATACTAAAAACTAACAGTGCATTTGGCACAAACCCTGTTTCAGAATCGGCATGAACTATAATAATATATTTTTTACCTGAAGAGATATGTTCCAGTGAGCTTGATTGCAGGGCATCACTTGTTGTTGGACCTTGCCATGACATTTTAGGCTTATAATTTTTATGTACATACGTTTCATCTAAATAGACGATTGGTTTACCTTCCGCTCGTTTTGCTGCAATGTCACGTAGATAGCGATTTCTTCAAGCATCAATATCATAGCGTTCGACAAGAACGTTCGTTCATTTTTATTTTTTTCTTGAACTCGTATCCATTTGCTACTAATATTTTACGCAGTTTCTCTGCTTCCACTAAAGCCAATGCTAGAATACAGTTCTTCTGTCAGTAAGATAATAAAAATCATTGATTGTATTTTCTATTCAGGTATATTTCGATACTGGGTACAGACTTCAAAAATAGGAAGTATATATTTACTTAGGTAATGTAAATTGGTCTAAGCCTAACAATATTTTTTATTTCTTTCTTTTTAGTTTGATAAGAGTTTTTGAAGTCTTTTCATTTTTACGTGTCAAACAGACAACCACCCTTTTTTGAAGATGGTTAAAATAACACAACTACGTGAAATGGAACAAACACATAAAAACATTCTAAACCGATGCAGGTACATACCAGTTAATGAAGATATTTCCAAATTCCTTAACATTTCAACAATGTTTTTCATTTCGCAGATTCCTTGAATATCTTCAAGATTATCAGTAAACATAAACGGTATCATCATATCGTCAATATAATTATCAAATAATCAGCTTACAAGGATTAATATTACCAAGTCATAGTCACTTACATACCTAAAAAATCCGACATCGCATCCGACATTGTTTCTTTTGGAAAATAACTTCTTTCTTATGTTTTTGTTTCCACTTACTGATCATAGTATGTAGCAGCTTTCGCACGTTACTTTTTATTGTTTTACCCATGACGGCAATTATATTTGAAAAATAAATGAGTTTCCAAAATACTGACAATTCTCACCAAAGACTGTCGTGCCTTTGACAGATTTATAATGTTGCGATATTAAAACTTTAAAAAAATGCCCTGATCCCGCTTTCGTTTGCCAGACTACGCGATATTTAAGTATGTTCGCCTACATATTACGGTTTCTTTTTATGAAAACATCTTCACAGTCTTCCGTACATAACCTGAAATTAGTAACGTAATTCATTAGAATTATTTAATTTTTTGATCTGTTATAGACATTTAATGTTTATTTTAAAATAATCTGTGTCATTCGATGTTTTATATCCGACTAACATTAAATAAGTTGTCTTTGTTTGTAGTAATTTTTCTTTTTCCTAAATTATTTCTAAAAGATTTCCCTCGTAGTTAGATTATTCTGCTTAGTCATAAATATCTTTTTTTTTTCCTAAAAAATAACCTTTTCTTCGCTCTCCTGTAAAGTTTTCAAATTGGCGCATAAATCATGTCGCCTTTTAACGGTCAAATTATGTTTTGATGCATTAACGATAAACAAGTCGAATACAAAATTCCGCAATTGCGCATGTCAGTTTAAATTAGTACGCAACAATTGACATAAGTAGTCTGATAGTTATGTTTAGTACCTGGGTAACTTGGACGCACACGCTCTTAATGTGAAAACTCACAGAAAATAAATAATGATAAGATCTAGCTATCTAGATCGCTTTTTAGCCTACAAAAATGTAATTGAAATCGTTGTATATACAAATGCTGCTCGTTTAATAGTATGGGATAATGTTTAAATCGACATTCCAGATAACTAACATAAAATAATTTTTTTATATATAAAAATGGCAGCAGTCGATTGAGATCGTGGATGTGTATTGATGGCAGACACTAGTGCTAGTTCAGCTTTACAGCGACTTAACTTATATTTTAGTTTACTCCTGTCATTTTCTTTCTCCTAGAAAAGAAAAGAGATGAGATATATTTAGTCCTGCCAAATTTTAAAATTTGTTTTGTTAACTAAGACATTTCATAACGTGTTTAGTGCATAAGTAAAGAAGTCACGACTAAAATACAGCCTCTGCCAGAACTAAACTTGGTAGGTTATCTTCTATCCCTTTTTTGAAGTAAGACAAAGACAGGACTAAACCAAAATAAGTTTAGTCGGTGTAAAGCAGAATCACCCCCACTGATTATATAAATACCTCTTCAAGTCTTCAGGGATTTGAGGTTTTAATGTGGATCGATTAAGTATGCCGCGACTTTAAAAAAATGTTTAGTTATTCATAATTTTACATAAGAGTTTAGGTCCGAGCCAACCCCTGGCAGCGCATGAGTGCGAAACCTAAAAAGCGCCTCTTTTTTTGTCGTGTTTCGATATTAATATTTATATATTTTTCAAATTTTAACTGAAATATGTTCTCCAGTTTTAGTATTTTCCTAAATAGGTCATTTGGAACATATAAGTCTATATTTGAAAAATCTAGAAACAACAAAAAAAGAGGCGCCGGAAACAGTTCGGTTCCGCTTGGCAATTACTTACTGCAATAAATAAAAAAACGCGTATAATCCGCTGTTTACGTTTTGGGTTTTAGTTTACATGATTCAAGAAAACTATTACTTAAAAACAAAGAGTGGGTCAATTCAAATGGTGTAAAATTCAACCACAAACGTGAATATTGTCGTTGGAGACTTGTGTCTAATTACTTGTGGATACTCAACTATAAAGTAAATGTTGGTTTGTGATACAAATAATTTAAAGAAGCTGGCGCCTGTGTGCTACACTTCGCACATAGAGGCGGCTCGACCCTGGAGTTTACATACATTTCTATTTCTCGGATACCGATCATATCAAATTTCTAACTTGACCTCTGCTTGGAATATTGGTTGCAGTTTATAATGAATCAGGTAAATAAATCGAAATCTATAATAAATCAGTTTAAGCGAAAGTCGTCGAGTTAATTTAAATTTGTATGAACATTAACAAAAAAATATGTAGTTATTTAATCTCTTATGCAGAACTATATTAACGGGAAACAAAAAACGAGCCGAGTCACGGTGTAACGTTGCGATCTACCTTGAACATTACAATGGCCTACTTAATAAACATTTTGTTGTCTAATATATTCATAATAGAACCAGCAACTTTAGCGAATATTTCAGGTATGGAACTCAATTAGGTATATTTTTAAACTAAAATTGATTAATGTGACATGATGTAGGTACTTAATATATAGTAAATCGTGTCATAAGTGTGACGTTATATACTTAATTCTCTGAAGTAGTAGTCATTCAGCCTCTACTGTAACATGGATTGATGTATAAACATAATTGCCTGTTGGCCCAGTTGGTAGTGACCCTGCCTTCTGAGTCGGAAGTCGCTGGTTCGATCCCCGCTCGGGGCCATCATTTATGTGGATGAACACGTCTGTTGGCGTGTCTGGTCATTTAATATTTATTTAAGTACCTATGTTTTTCAGTTTAGCACCCATAGTAAAGGCTCTGCCTAGTTTAGCACTTAATAACTTTGTGTAAATTGTGTCAAATGATTTATTATTATTATATGCTCTAGATTTTTCATCTATAACAAAATGCTTTTAAATAATAAACTGAAATGTTAATTTAGAAATATGATATAATATTTAATTAAATGCAAAAATAATAAGTAATACATTTTTATGTGTTAGTATGCCGCGGTGCCACCATCTTGTTTCGTGATTATTTATACATAATTTACTAGCAAAAGATTAGAGATTACAATATTTATTGACAATTGACAAATATATAACTAAAAAAAATTACTATCGCTAAATAATAACACTTAACGTAAAACTAACACAACGAACTAAACTACTCTACAAAATAAAAAATTAGGCCCCCGTAGCAGGGTGCCCATCACGCAGGCGGCATTCCCGCGATGGATCGCAATACTTATCCTTTGCGCTAAAAACCACCAGGAATTTACTTATGAATGACTCATGACGTGACTGTTTAAGTGTTCATCAAAAAATGTTTGCTGATAGGTATGCGATTGTTTCTTTGAAGGTCATACAGAGTAAGCCAAGGCCCTTGCAAGGTCGTCATGTAGAGCCTGCAATTAATACAGTTCAACGAGTGCAATTATTTTTGACTACTTATTCGCGAATATTGTAGCGATGGAGCAATATACAATTAATCTGTAAAGAACCGCAGGTTCCAATTACTAAAAATTTGTGTATAAATGTATCGCAATAATACTGAGTGCACACTTTAAGTGATTACGTCTCAGCTTGATAGACTTAAGAAGCTGTGTCTTTTAAATAATATTCAAGTTTAAACCAACTAAATAAATTACATATTATGTACATACATGTATTTGACATAATATTTTTGTTACTTTTCCTACCGAATTAAAAAAAATTGCTATGAAGTGTTATACAGCAAAAGAACCTTCTTTTCGATTTTATTATTATTACTAATATTTGAGCTTTAAAAAAACGGTTAACAACGAAGGCTCGATATACTTTCAATTAAGACGCTGCCGCTGTTTATTTAATAGTAATTAACCAACGAGCTAATAACGCTCTATGCATAACGCTACAGTTCTAAAAAAAAATTTTAAAATGGGAGTGATAACAGTCGGTAATAATGATCGCTTCTAAAAATCTATTAGGGTTTTAATGCAGCCAGTATGGCTTTAGCTGAGCTTGTGGTTTTACTTAATACAGTTTTATGTAATGGATTTAGAAATTTCAACATATATTATAGACATACAGCTCAGCTAATGTCGAACTAATGTAACGGTGCAAAGTGAGCAACATACAGATGAAAGCAATGATGGTGTTACACGCCACGTTACTAATGTAGGCGTCAACATGCCATGATTCATAGCACTTAGATTTGTGTCGGTATTTTGGAAGAATTTCACTCTAGTTTAATGCATTTTTTATTTAATTCGTATGTAAATTGTATACGGTGTAATGGTCTTAAAAATATAATTTGAAACCTATATATATAAATATATATCAGTTAATATTTGTATTATTACATCGGCTAGGTTGCAGATGGTCCAATTCGCAAAAGGTGAAGTGACTTTCTGATGATCAATGTTTTAATCATTCATTTTCAGATTATTACTGGATATGCTAAATGGAAACATCGGTGATTTGATTATTAATTCCATAAACTTGAATTTCAGAAATCCTTCGGTAATGACCGTTTCCCAAAATTTCCGTTTCCCAAAACGACCGTTTCCTAAAACGACTGTTTCCCATAATGTCCGTTTCCTAAAACGTCAATTTCCCATAATGTCCGTCAACGACTTACGTTAAATAATTATGCGACACTGACAGTTTTAGCATTGTCCAAGTGTCAAAATAATTTTGAGTGGCCAATACCATCAAAGCAACATCAAAGAATTATAAAAAAAGTACCTACGATTATCAATTCTCGCAAAGAGAATGCATTACAGACTTAAAAACTGAAAGCGGACATTTTGGTAAGTTGTCTTTATGTTCCTAAATGCATTTTAAATAGTGGTCATTCTGGGAAGTGGTCTTTATAAAAACTAATCTTTTTAAATGTTGTCATAATGAGAAGTCGACCAACTGACTTATAAAAAAAAAGCGGACATTTTGGGAAGTGGTCTTTATGTACCTTAAGGATTTCTTGAAAGCGAATTCAAAAAGAAAAATAATTTTAAAGTAATCTTTTTCTTGATTCGTCCAGTTGATAGTACGCTTCCCAACATTAGTATGACTTTTTGTGAATCTTCTTTTTCGGTTAGTAATATTATTGCCGGTTGAACAACGATTTGCAGACATAATAGGATTAACAAATGCTCTCGTCCGCCCGTAGGACACAACTCTCAAATCTCTTTTGAGACTATCTAATAACCATGTGTGATTTGTCTCGCCATATTTATTTACAGACTAACATTCTACTTTGGCCATGTTACTACTGGTATAGTAGCAAAGGTAAAGATCGTTCGCGCAGTTCCTGTTTAATGTAGGTATAATAAGAGTGATTTAAAATTAGACTAAATACGAACTGGACAATTTGCAAGACTAACCGGACTAAACGGTACAATTAGCAAGTCTTTTGTTGATATCTTCCCAATTTTGTTACTTAGATAGTTTAATGATGTATAATAGTAACTCGTTGAGCGGTGTGCGCCAAACCAGTAATTACTTGTGGTTGATAAATATATTTTAAGAACATTATTTAATTTACCATCTTTTGCGCAGGCACCGCTATGTTTTTTCTGTAATACCTACTTTAGTGAGAAATTTATTAATTTATTATTGCTCCCACTATTCTAATGTTACTGCATAATACTTAAAGCTGACGTACATAGTGACTCTTGATCCTATTGTGGCATGTTGTCAGGTAGGCCCTCATGGTAAACAAGCAATCAAAATATATATCAAATAAATTTGTTTGGTATATATAGTACCTACATTACATTGCTCTTCTTTACCATGCCTCAATATTTTTGTTTGAATTGTTGTCCGTCTTTTTGCAAGTGTTTATTAATACAAATGAAACGAAGAAACAAGACATGAAACAATGTATAATATATATTAAATATCATCATCTTGAGCCAGCTAAATGTGTTTTTGCTAGTTTTGGGAATTGTAATGGGATAAGGCCGTTTATGCACGAATTCGTAGTTTTTTTTTATTAACAATAGTGAAAAAAATTCGTATGGTATTGTTGTTGTATTAATATTATGCTATATTGTATCGTTTTCTGAAATAAAAGACTTAATTTATGACTTAAATTTATTTGAATGTCATTCAACTAAAATAACCTAGTAAGTCCGATGACATCCGTTATGTAGGTAGATCTAATAAAATAAGTGTAAAAAGCTTTACAAATAAGGGTCGAGACACACGGACTGCAATTCGACTGAAAATTGCAGTTCCGGTGCAGTTTAAATGCAGTTGGCACGACTGTAATGAAACTGCAAGCCAACTGCACGCGTGCAGTTACACCGACGCCAACTTTCAAAGTTTCATTACAGTCGTGCCAACTGCATTCAAACTGCACCGGAACTGCAATTTTGCAGTCCGTGTGTCTCGACCCTTAGTGGAAGTGAATAGGTGAAACTAAAACCCGACTACGGAAAAATGTAGCCAGGACCATAATAACGAATCAATTGACACCTCACCGCATCAAAATCAGATAAGTAGTTCAGGCGCTACAGAGGAACATACGTAAATATAGACCGGCGTGTGCGAAGCCGAGGGGCAAAAGCTAGTCTATATCACAAGGACCGTAATGACGAATCCATCACTCCTTACCCGTGGTACTACTGGTGGTACTACTAGTACTAATACGGGGATTATTTTTTGCCCGTAGTACTACTATCCTGTCTAGTAGTAACACGAGAGTTTTTGCATTACCCCTGGTCCTACTTATTTTTTATCAATTATTGGTCACGGTGAACTAGCTCCACAAGTCCGTGCCCCACATATGGGTCACACTAAGAAACAACCAGTAGGCTTAGCACGCTAATTATTTTCCCGCTCTCACCTGTCACCTTAGCCACAAAACAGTATTAAGATGACGTCACATAGATGTATCTCCTCTGTGTGACGTCATCTTAATACTGTTTTGTGGCTAAGGTGACAGGTGAGAGCGGGAAAATAATTAGCGTGCTAAGCCTACAGGTACCTACGCTGTCAGATTTGCTGGATATACGGGAGAATTGACATATTAGTATGGGGACTGTGAACATGTTAACCCAGAGATTAAAATATAATAAGGCATGCCCTATTATATTTAAATCTCTTTGTGTTAACCATATAGTAAATAAATATAACAAACAGTTTCGTAGTATGCTCATGCTAGAATAAACGAGTGTTGTAGAACCTTTTTTCAAATATGTACTGGTTAGTTTAAAAAGTTTTAATCCAATAGTTGTGTACTGTCAGTTAACGTCATTAAAATAGATTTCCATGTGAGTTCTTTAAAATCCAAGCATTATAGTTTAAATGTGTTTTAGGATTATTATCTATTTCAGTTAACGAGTTTATTTTCCGGATTATCTAGTCTTAACTGATAAAAAATAAGTAGGACCAGGGGTAATGAAAAATCTCCCTTGGTACTACTAGACAGGATAGTAGTACTACGGGCAAAAAACGTTGTTTATCCGTGGTCAGATCGCTTAGTCAGATCAATCTAACCATGGACCACTTTTAGTGTCCATGGTTAGATTGATCTGACCACGGACACTTTTAGTGTCCTTGGTCAGCTTTTATTAAATTATAGTTAGATCAGTGTCCGTGGTCAGATGAGTGGTTAGATTAATTTAATCGCGATACTTTGAGTGGATCATCATGTCGAAAATTCTTTCAATTAAACCAAAAAGAATTTTAAATTATTTTAACAAACCTAAAACTTTAAACTAACTAACACTTCAATCTTAATATAAAACTTAATATGACTCGTCGTTAATATGAAACTAAATATTAAATATTAATGTAAATCTGTTTTGAATATTTTATTATACTGAGAATCATCTTAATCATATTCTTTATTGTGTACTCAGCGCAGCTCGCAGTAGGTATGGCGTTGCCCTCGCGATTCCCGTTTGTTCCCGTTCGCGTTCCCGGGGGAAATTCGCAAAAGGCTTTTTTCATATAAATATTGTCCAGACATTTACTAACACGACAAAAAAAAGATATAACGGTCGAGCCTTTTTCAAGTTTTGCGGTTAGCAACACATTTAGCGATTCATTTTAACTTCCAATGTTTATGCTAGTTTAGGTATGTCATGAAAATGAATTTGTTTCTGTGGGTAATTGCTAATTACACTTAGAAAAGTCAATCGTCCAATAGTAAGACACTTTGAAATTGTCCATGAAGATTGGCTGGATGTAAACAGCTGCCCATCTCCACCGACGAGTTGCTGGTTCCAAATGCGAGAAGAACCAACAAGAAACACAAGGGCAGCTCTTTTTAATCTCATGTCTTCCTAGCAAATACGGTTTACAATAATAATTATAATAAATAGCCTTACATAGCGCTGAGGCGGTCAAATCTTGCATTTGAATTTTAGACTGCATTTTATTAATAGAACTTCAATGGGTCTGACCAAGGGTACATTATTTGTTAGGTGTCCGTGGTTATATCAAGAAAAGCTGACCAAGGATACATTATTGGTTAGGTGTCCGTGGTTATATTAACAAAAGCTAACCATGGACACTAAAATTGGTCCATGGTTAGATTGATCTGACTAAGCGATCTGACTACGGATGCAGAACGGCAAAAAATAATCCCCGTGGTACTACTTGTAGTACCATCAGTAGTACCACGGGTAAGCCATTGATATTTCATTTATTAAAATCATTTGAATAGTTTAGGCTATGGTGGAATCCTATTATATTTTAATCTCTTTGGGTGGAATACATATCTGGTAAAAATATGTGTAGCGAATCAAATTTTCTCAGCGAAGCCTTAATAACTTAAGCTGGTTCACACTACTACTTTGTCAATAGAATACCCTTCCCTATAAACCAGACTAAACTCTGCTTCAGTATTTAGTCAGATGGAAATATCAACCACTGCAACTACGTGTCGACCTTTTGCTAGTGTACGGTCTTCATTTGGCCAGAGGCGTAGTACATATACTACGTCCCTAGCGATGCGATGGAACCGCTACAGACTCGTAACGCAGGCTAACGTATCCCGCTGTGTAAACGAGCGCTGCCTGCGCAGGATAGGATCGAGCGGGCTGAGATCTAATTATTATCAAATGGTATGCAATAAAGATCCATTCAATACACTACTTCATAACATATTTAATGCATTGTAACTATATTATAAATCATCACTTATTATACCTACAACAAATAAAATGGCTACAATTTCATCGAATAAACAATGGCTGATGCAGAACCTGAAAAATTTAACTAATGAATACTGTGCATCATTGAGATCATTTGAAACACTTAGCCTAAATTATTAACATTTCATTAGACAATATTTATTACCAAACAAACACATAAATTATGAATAAAATCTAATTTAATATAGTTACAAATCTCGTGTCACGGGTTTTGTGGTTGCCAAAGAGGTTGGAAGAAAATCATTCGAGAGAAACTTTTTCTTTAAACGTCTTTGGTGGTGCACTCCTACGTCTGATTGTTTTTTGTATATTTGGTAGGTAAGTGAGAATAGGTCGTAAAGTATTTTTCACCTCACAAGCTCAGAAGCAGACGTTTAAAGAAAAAGTTTCGGAATGATTTTCTTCCAACCTCCTTGCTCAGAAGATTATGTTTGTCATTCCGAATCGGAGTGCAAAAGTGCATTGTAGCATGTAGTTTTTAAAATTCGGACCTAGGTACCAGAGGTTGGAAGAAAATCATTCTCTAGAAACTTTTTCTATAAACGTCTTTGCTAGGTTCCTACTGCCAGACAAAGAGATTTAAATAATATTAAATCTCTTTGCTCCCAGGCCCCAGCCCACACAATGTCATTCAGTGCGCAGACTTCATTTTTAGAAATATCGTACCGGACAGCATGACGATTAAATGAAAAAAAATATATTAGTTTATTAGCAAAGAGATTTTAATAGGACAATCTCTTTGTACTCTGTTTTTCTTGAGTATTTTCCTCGCTGTAGTGAGGTGAAAAATTGTGTTTTGCTCGGCAAAGTTATTCTGCGTCTCGTACCTTTGAAAACCTCGCTACGGTCAGGATCCAACACAAGTAGGTACTCGCTCCAAATATCAACTTTGCAGTCTGGCATAACAAATAACTATTTCACCATCCCCCCTCCACCACCTTTTATATAACGGAACAACGTTTGCCGGGTCAGCTAGTATAATTATTAATTATATGAGGATATGCGTAGAGGAATTAGAGTGAATGTCAGGATGGCGGAACCAAGTCAAGAATTTGAAAGTTGAATAGTTTAAAAAATAAGTACCTAATTAGTACTATTTGGTACCTATAACCAAATAATTAGTACCTAAATACTTTTTACGTTATTTTGTTTTTAAAGTGGTCCGCCATCCTGATGTCAGGATGGCGAGACCAATCTCAGCTAATAAACTTCCAATGACTAAAGTGACAATTTAAGTATCTCATGAATTACTGAGGGTGTTCTGAAATGACGACCACCAGGTGGCAGCACCTAGGCGTTTGGTCCAGAAAGCTGTCAAAACTGTCAGAGCGCGTATATTTTCTATTACTATGTCTGATTTTTTTGAATTTTCTATTAAAATTAAACAAGTTTAACGAATATTCTCTCCAAATCGAAATGCCACAATGTTGTGCAGTTCCTATGTGCTCAAAAAAACCGAGTGGTCATAAGTTTCCTAAGGCCAAAATACGTTTAAAACAATGGCTTGTAGCTATTCGTAGAGATCGGTTTACGCAATGTTATTATATGTTACTACTGGGTTTACGTCTACAAAATAATAGTCGTAGGTATATGCAAAGATCGCTTTAGTAAAGACGAGCTGCCAACAGACTCAGTGTTAGAGAACCGTAAGTATTTTAAAGTTTTATAAGCACAATTAAGTCTTTCTTGTTGTGTAATTTTAAAAAACTTAAGCTCAAGTTCAAGTACCATAGCACTCAACTTTTAAAGTTTTTGCTACATCATAATAATAATTTGGTATACCTATTTCATTGTAAAGTATGTAAATGGAGACTAATGCCTTCATTTAATTTAGTGAATTTCTTAATAAAACCATATTTATTTGATGTTTCAGCCAGGCTAAATTTGAAAAAAAATGCAGTACCGAGTAGATTTCCATGGAATGAAGCTATGATTTATTACACCACAAAAGAAAAGAACAACAACGTTGTTGTTTGGATCGCGATACAAGATCAAAATATCAAAATGTATATCTCTTCATACAAGTGATATGCTTTTACCAGATTATAATATAGGTACCACAATTTCTGAAAAATATCGATGGACAGTTTAAGACTGATCAGCTGATATGACAAATACATGTTGAAAGACTAATTGCTGGTTTAGCTAAAACATTTGAGATTTTAAGTGGCAAGTTAGATTCCAAACTGATGCCTCTTGCAGACCGCATAATATTTGTTTGTTTCATGATGACAAATTTTAAAAGTAATATTATGTAGATAGACATATCTCTAAAAACATTATATTTAGTTATTTCATAATAGATTTTTTTGGCAAAATAGAAACAATGTATAAATAAGTTTTATTATTTACTTTCCTTTCTACACTACAAAACCTGGACAAGCTAGCTATAGTTATTCTTTGACAGAACTTTAACAATCATATTTTGTTTTTGCTATTGTTGGTAACAAAATATATTTAAAATAAAAATCCTTTATTTGTGGAACTATAATATTTTCAATAAATATATCATCTCTTTTGATGTTTATTATCTTTTCATCCACATTCGTCCATATGAACAAATCACAGCTTTCTCTACCCGTAACAAGTAATTGTGTTTGAATTTTGTAGTAATAGGTACTGTTTTCTTTGAGTTGTAAACAATTTAAACTGTAAACCACATGTGGACAGTTTTCTAGCCCTATACGCTCATCCTAAAATGGAAAATGGACATTTAACTTCCAAAAGTATAGGTAAAGTTTTAATTCGGCATCCCTTTTTTGTCCATACACACGATCCATTTAGATAATATTAATTTTAGGAACTAAAAACCAGATACTAACATATAATATCATTGCTAAAAACTGAAAAACGCTATGCAGAATTGCAGAAACTATGTGTTTTGACAGCGCGCATGACCTCATGACTAAGTGGCGCCAACTAGTGGCGTAAATTTTCGTAAACAACCTCAATCAACATATATAAATTACAAGTGTATAGGTACAACCGATTTTGATTTATTGGCGTTTTAAACTTTTAGGGTTTTTCATGGTAAGTTCACTTATAACTACTGGGTTTAAATGCAATATTGATATCGCTAAGCCAAAGGGATTTAGAATTAACAATAATACATTTAATTATATTAGACGAACTATTTTATTTAATTATTTGGACCATACAGTATACAGTGGGGTATCATTTTCTTTGAACTTTTAAGGACTCTGGTAGTGAGGTCACCGTAGCACGTTCCAAATGGAAGTGCTACAATGATCTCACTACCAGAGTGCTGCAGTGATAGCCATACGGTTAAAGAGTTTGCTTCACATGATGAAAATCGGTGAGGCGATGAAAAGTTTAAAACGCCAATAAATCAAAATCAGTTGTACCTATACACTTGTAATTTATATATGTTGAGGTACTAATTAGGTAGTAATTCATGAGATACTTAAATTGTCACTTTAGTCATTGGAAGTTTATTAGCTGAGATTGGTCTCGCCATCCTGACATCAGGATGGTGGACCACTTTAAAAACAAAATAACGTAAAAAGTATTTAGGTACTAATTATTTGGTTATAGGTACCAAATAGTACTAATTAGGTACTTATTTTTTAAACTATTCAACATTCAAATTCTTCACTTGGTTCCGCCATCCTGACATTCACGAATTAGATATGCGTAGAGGAATTAATGCTTAATGTTATATACAACCTCAGAAAGTAGTTGTTGTTCTTACCTCTTAAGCCAAGAAAATGAGACACAATTGATTTTTAATTGTTCTGTCGCGCATTGGAACCGCACGGTGCTTGACTGATAAATAATAAAGAGTCAGTATGTTAGACATGGTACACACAATATAACATGTGACTACGACAGCTTGGCAATTAGATGCAGGCAGGTTGCGGCTGTCAATTTTCTTTAGACTCCTAGCCTATCGTGACGAATCTGCAACACGAGACACCATGTGTGAGCTTTGAACAAAATACATGAAAATTGATGGCCTGTCGTAGCGTCTAGTCGCCAAAATGTCGCAGTGTAAGCCACATCTAATTGCAGTAATGATTATTTTGTTTAATCAAACTACATATTACATTTCATTCTTGTTCCTGGTGGCTAAACTAGTTCGCCGAACTGATTTGGCCAAAACTTATTTTTGAATCAGTTAAGGAAAAAGTATTACCTACCTATTACAGATTGTCAACAAAATAACTGAAACAGGACTACTTAGGATGTATAACGGTACTCCATCAATATCATTTTAGGCACAAGATGCCCACAGCTGAACATAGGTCTCCCTACCTCCTGCGGTCATAGGATTTTATGCTAGATTCCATAAGGAAGGAGACAATCAAAGAGGTTGGAAGAAAATCATTCCTCTTTCTTTTTACGTCTTTGGAGACAAAATTACGTCAAAGGCAATTCATTATAGAGTATGGTCATGATAAAAGATTTTCAGAGGTGATATTTCGAATAGGATCCGTATTTATTTGACACTAGCGGGTGCTCAGCAGCGTTGCCCGCGCAGATCCAGTTCTTTCAAGTTCCCGTGGGAATTTCAAATATCCCTTAATACCGTTTGCCTACATATAAGTCACCTACATACATCTACGAGTACATGTTATCGTTTCGGAGTATTACGTATTTCTCTTTTTAATCAGTTTTTATATTTTCCCCTGGAAATGAGATATTTTCCCGCGGTAAAAAGTACCATGGACAGCTACTCGGCTATCACGACAACAAATTTCATCATCCGTCCAGTATATTTTGCGTGGTGCGTGCACAGACAGACAAATTTTTCACAAATGTGTGTTCATATCTACATCGATATCTATTTACACTCCCGCCGAAATCTTAAAAAAATATTTTATGTAGACACGGTCTGTTACAGTTTTATTGGTATGTACAAATTTATTAGTGCTTTCTCTAGCTCGACACTCGGAATAGTGACAGATGTACATAAAAAGTAATGTTTGTACGTCTAAATGAGAACGATTGCAATTAAACTTATAGACAATAGGCTTGCTGACGGTCAAATTAGTTAAGAAAAGTAGCTTGGCCACTAGATACATACCATATTTTTTAATAATGTCGAATCTATCTTCGCGCTTTGAAACACGACATTATCCTGTTTCTTCAAAATCGTTAATACATTTATAATAATTTATCTATCATAATACAGGTTGTACAAAAAAAATTGAGAATGTTTCAGTATCAACTCGAAAAAGTAAAAATACGAAATGCGTTTAAATAATGAAATTACATATCTAATATATGTATATGGTACCTATATAAAATAATCGGTAATACTCATAGCAGTATGTAAAAGTCATAGTAAAATTGGGAATAAAATGAAATGGCTTCGGAGTATTTATTTATATAGGTACTTCTTTTGAGTGGTATAATCAATACTGCATAATTTATTATAAAAAATTTCATACGATTTTGTAAAATAGGTACTTATATAGATTAGTCAGTAAAGAGAAGAGTTTGTAAATAAAAATTATGTCATTGTGTAAAACAGGTATAAGAACATAAATTTACGTAATACAGATCCTGGACCGCGCTTGAATCTATATTTAAATTAAAATAACTTGCACACACTAAGTATCTAGTTATGTATTTGCTACATATATGAGTTTACACATATTGATTAAATATAAGAAAGGTTCACTGCAATAATGAGAAATGGTGAATGGATACAAACACAGTTATCAAGTTGTAGCGCTTATATTGCTAAGGGTCAGCTTCGAGTGGCAGCGGAACTACTAATTTAGTAAAAATTTAAATTACATAATCTTATTGAGATTTTATATACAACTGTAACTGGTATAGCGAAAGAATATCGCACGGTGATGCTTAAAGGGATACGGGTCGCATGCAAAGCAAATCAAATTGAATTTAAATCGTTTCCAAATTTGTCGATTGCCGCCAGTCCGTCCGTTTTCGCTGACCCTAAACATTTATGTACATCCCTACTAGCAGAGCCACGCTCTTGAATTTTGAAACGCCGCGCGCAGCCAACTTTTTTTTTCAAGGCATTTTGGTGATTAAATGATGCAAGGATCCCTTTAAAATTTCAACAACGTGGCGCTTCTAGAATGATACACATTAATCTTTAATTTGTTATATTTATGACTAGCGGTTCTGCGCGGTTTCACCCGCGTAGTTCCCGTAAGATGAAATAATTTTGTCCCGTTTTTTACACATTTACCACTATATCTTTGCTCCTATTGGTCGTAGCGTGATGTTATATAGCCTATAGCCTTCCTCGATAACTGGACTATCCAACACAAAAAGAATTATTCAATTCGAACCAGTAGTTTCGGAGATTAGCGCGTTCAAACAAACAAACAAACAAACTCTTCAGCTTTATAATATTAGTATAGACTAGCTATTCTGGCGGTTTCACCTACGTAATTCCCGTTTCCGTGTGATTACAGGGATAATATAGCCTATGTTACTCCCTAATAATGTAGCTTTTCATTGGTGAAAGAATTTTCAAAATCAGTTTAGTAGTTTCCGAGAATATTCAATACAAACAAATCTTTCCTCTTTATAATATTAGTATATATTTCTCTGGCCTCTGATACTGCAAATGCCACATTAACTAACTGTTCGAATAACATTTCATTTATTCTGGATATTCATCGTTATTGTAGTGGACCTCTTAGTAATAATAAAATTGTTATATCTATAATAAATAAACAATTTATATTCGCTACATATAGCTATCTTGCGAGTAAAGGTAGAAATATGTAAATTTATATATTATTAAGGCTCTTAATACTCCTTTCATCTTTATATATCCCATTAGGGATCGGAAGGTATACAGAGACCTCAGTTGACTTATTATTATATTAAGCTTACGTAATAGGTATAATATCAGAAATAAGCAGTGGACTAAATCACAATACTACATAATCATTATTAATCATAAATTCAACTACTGATCATTTATAAATCGCAATGAACACTGATGAGACGCGACACCGACGCAACGCGACATACTCGATGCAGGACATTTATTAATTGTTTAAATTAAATATGTATATGTAGATTAAAATAGGGGCTGCGGGTTTTAGCCGATTGGCTCACCGTGGGCGCTTCAAATACATATCTGAAAGGGTCTGACGCAGAATGTGCACTTCGCAAAATGAGCACTCGACAAAAAAGGTGCATTTCGCAGTTGGTGCACTTCTTATAATGTACACTTTTCATAATGTACACACATCTCAAAATGTGCACTTCGCAAAATGCGCACTTTTCTAGGATATGAGCCAATGGTAAGTAAAAAATAATAACGATATGATGTGTATTTAAAATAAAATAAACACTTTTAAAAGTGTTTTACAAAGATTTTTTTACTAATTCCATTACGTTTAAAGTAGGTATCTAATAATTTACTTGTATATGTAATATATATAGAAATATGTATTTAACGATCAAAACTTGGTCTTGACTTAATAATTTTTTAATAAATGACTACTTGTAACATTTTCCGGGACATTTCTTAAGAACGTTTGAGTAAACAAGTATGCTTGTTAAGTAAGTTTCCCAAATATGTCCCGCAAAAAAATTTTGTCGTAAGGAAGTCTCCATTTCATGTCTCTATTCCTCGAAGTTTAGGTAAATATTCTTTACCTATACCGATCACCGATAATAAGCTATAATTCAACAAAGCCGCAAAACGATTCGAGCAAAATTGATAGTTATAGAAAATGTCCCCGTCGTCTCGCATATTCTTATGTGCAAAAGCTTGCGGGCACCTGAACTACGCAATTACTTGCGTCGGTGTCGTGTGAATCAGTTGTGTACCGGTGGCTCTTAGATGAAATAAATTCGGCAGTTGACTGGCTAGTAAAACCAATTACTTGTTATCAAAAACTGTTATTTATTATGAAATATACGTGGGACGCCTTGTCCCACGGCCATGCTACACGGAGGGAAAGTACATTAAATATAAGGATATTTGACTGAAAGAAGACATTATTTTATTTTTAACTAGCAGCTCGCCCCGCGGTTTCAACCGCGTCAGTCCCGTTGCCGTAGAAAAATTTTACCCTCCCAGAAAAGTAAGCTTTCCGTTGGTGAATAAGTTTTTAAGACTCGCATGTGGAATGTTATTAGTTTATTACCAATAGCGGGTGCCCAGCGGCGTTGCCCGCGCGGATCCAGGTTATTCCCGTTCTCGTGGGAATTTCTGAAACTCCCTTCATCTTCGGTCTACAAACATGTGATCTGAGGCTTTCTTATTTACTTCCCGAGGTGTGTATACTTTTTTCAGCTCGACGGAGGCGAAAAGCGGCAACTTCGCTTAGCGCAGCGGACCGAAAGTTGACGCTTTCCACACCAAAAAAATCTAGGAATACGCTTCTACTTATTATTAAAAATAAAATGAAGTCATCTTTCAGTAAAATAACCTATCTTCAATATTTAATGTACTTTCCCTCCGTGTGTATACTGAGAATTCAATTGTTACGTAATCGTTTTTAGTATTCAGTTGCTGCCTCTTTAGATTGTTTTATCATTTTGAAATTTGCTATTCTAAAACAAAAATCTGAATACATTTTCAGGTGTTTGAGATACTCTGAATATAATTTCGATAAAGTCAACTACCGCATTCGCAAAGCTACAATAGATAAAGGACAGTGGTAACTAGCCATTAGTTTTGATTTTCTTACCATTACTAAGTACAATATATTTAGTTTAAGTACCTATATCAAAATGCGTTCCTATATGTCAACATAAATAAAATACTATGGAATACTTCACTGGTCTATGTCTATGTTAGTGGTCTTATCACCAAAGGTGGGCTCATCCTTTAAGAAAGTACCAGATCTCTCCATCACTGGAATGGGAATATCTGCCGACTTTTCATGGTTTTGATGTCTGCTTGTATGGACAAACCTTTTGGACTTCGAAGTTTTAGGAGTGCTCGTAGCAATTGTCGAGCTTGTTATTTTCGAAACCATTTTTGCCGAGCTCGATTTGGTGGCATTCATCAAAGAACCTGCCACCTTACTGTCGTTGGTTTTGTTTCGTGGCTGTGTGATAGTTCCTTTGTCTGTATTGGACGTTTTTTTGTATACAAAGGGACGCTTACTAGGCTCTTTAGCGGTCTTAAAATCTGTATTGTTAGATTTACTTGATTGATTCAGATACACCGGTATTTTTGTTTTTAACTTATTAACGGTGTTTTGAGATGTAGCTATACATTTCGAAGACTTGATCGCTGCAACAAATGTTTTAAACATTAATCATTCATAAAAATATTCCGTTAATAGAAGATATCAATTGTAAGATACAAAATTTGTGTTCTCATATTGTTACGCATGGAGTACGTACACGCTATACTGTTATCGGAGACACCTACATTGTAAGAGAATATTTTCGAATGATCTGGGTAGAAGCAAACAAACAGTTCCAAATTTATGTACATATGAGACAACATTAGACTTTATCTGTAAGTCCTTAAGAGCTTATCCGGTCTGCGAGGGAATTGAAAAATAGGTTTTAAAAGAAACAGGAACTCCCCCCGCAGAATGCGATTGGGACAACTAATAATCAGACCGACTTTTCGCCTTCTCCTGTTTTTTCCTCCAAAACTGAGCCGATTCAATTATTTTTGGAATGAATCAAAATTTCAAGAAAGAGTAGATCTATGCTTCTACCATTTTTATAACCTAAAAACTTTTCTAATTTTAAGTTTTTGGAAGGTCACATTTCTTTTGGTAATTATTTTTGGGAATAAGTAAATGACAGCCCCTGACCAAAAATCTAGGTCTACTAGACTTGGATGTTATAAAATAAAAAATATTGCTCTAGAGGCATTATCCACGAAGAAAATAGCTGAATACATTTGTATGGAGAAAATCCAACCCGAAGTATCCAGTCCCATCCCATAAATAGTAGTTACAGTCCGCAGAATTGCATCAGAATCGCTTGAGAGACTCCGATCGCTCTGGCTTCGAATAAACAACTGACTGGGCTCGGCGATCACCATGGTTTATGTAGCTGAGAGCAGGTATCTATCGACAGAATTATCTAGACTTTCCAGAACGCCGGAGCACGTAACGCGTGAGAACAATAGGCAACGATGTAAACAACCGTAAGTCGTACACAAGGGGCAATAATACTTTTCTTGTAACAAGCAAAATTCAGCCTTAATGACTTACATCCAAGGTCTTGTTGTCTGATACATTCCTTTTTGAGAACTTGTGAGGAATTGGCAAAGGAAAAGAGAACATTAAATCTACAAATACTATCCCGTTCGTCTGATATAATTATATATATTATTGTTAATTTTAAATCCCTTTGGCTTAGCGCTATCTATAATATGCAGTTGTTTAAGGTGTTCTCAGTCGTTATAAGTAACGCTACCAACGACAAGAAAAAGCACTTACGCTTAAAAACTCTAAGTTTAAAATGCCAATAAATCAAAATTGGTTGTACCTATACACTCGTAATTTATATATGTTTAGGTACTAATTGGGTAGTAATTCATGAGATAGGTACATAAATTGTCACTTTAGTGGGATTGGTCCCGCCATATTGACGTCAGGCTGGCGGACCACTTTCAAAACACAATAACGTAAAAAGTATAAAGGTAGTAATTGGGGGAGATTCTGCTTTACACCGACTTAACTTATTTTGGTTTAGTCCTGTCTTTGTCTTACCTCAAAAAAAGAAAAGGGATAGAAGATAACCTACCGAATTTAGTCCTGTCAGAGGCTGTATTTTAGTCGAGACTTCTTTACTTATGCACTAAACACGTAATGAAATACCTTAGTTGACAGGACTAATTTTAATTTGACAGGACTAAATATCTCTCGTCTCTTATTTTCTAGGAGAAAGAAAATGACAGGAATAAACTAAAATAAAATTAGTCGCTGTAAAGCAGAATAAGCATCATTGGGTTCAATTCTACAACACCGTCTAAACCTTATTTTATTTGACAGCTGCTAAAGCATTTTGCTATTCTAAGCTGTACCTACTGTCAAAATCAAATAACAGGACTAAAATGAATTTGACGTTCGTAATTCATCTGGCCAATTCAATTTAGCTTTAGCGACTTTATGGCTATTCTGTGGACGCGATTTTAAGCATTTTAGAAATGGCATCACGACTAAACCTAAATTTAGCGGCGGTTAAAAATGGTGTCGCTTAAATTAGATTATAGGAAAAATTCCGACATATTTGTGTTTGTGTTATTTTTGAAGATACGTTTTTCATATTTTTAGGAATAGTCAAGAGGGTTTTTGGTGGGAATCCGAAAAGGGAAGTCATGTTTTTTTGTAAAATTTTCATTTTGCTGTATATTTTGGAATTTGACTAATAATAGTGATAGTATTGACTGGGTGCGAAGTAGGTGGTGGGGGAACCACGAATCGATCGCAGCGCCCATGGTGGCTAAAAAAGGAACTAGGGACGGACGAACTGTCACTTTTTACTAGAGAAATTTGCGTATTCTTGCATTCTTAGTGAAAATAAATACTTGAACATGGGTAACGAAACCTGCTGCGTAATCAACTGCAAGAATAATGGCAAAAATAGTGATCGGAAATTCTAAAAATTTCCAAGAGCAAGTTGAAAACAAGATCAACGACTTCAATGATCTTTTGTATGGCGTTGATGTCACTGAAGTTTGTCTATTTACACTAGCTTCAATGGTGTGGCTCATTTGATTTTCACATTTTATTTCTTTTACATCTTGCACATGTTGTGCCAAAACTAACTGTTTGCCTCTTGTGGTGGGTTGTGGCTGAAAAACTATATTGTGCGTTATTGTCCGGAATCCAGTTTTTATAATCAATTTGGCCATGTTGAACTGAAATTACACAACAGTCTGCATTATTATCGACAGTACTGCTATAAATAATGGTCTACAAGATACATGAAACGCTCTTGTCGATAAATTTTGTCCATTTCTTTACTTATTTCTCGTGAAGCCATGAAAAAGTCCGTGTAGGTATACTGCCTGAAATTTACTGATTGTGGCATTTTTGACGGGAAATAAAAAAGGTCAACATTATTATCGACGCTATAGACTTACAATATCCAACAGGAGCTAAGTAAATAACGTTGTCTCACTGAAATTATTTTTGTGTTTACTTACTTTTCGTAATGACAGCCAGCCATTTGACATTTCAAAGTCCGCCCTAATTGTTACCACTAGTTGGCGCTGTCATCGCGCACCCAGCCAATACTATGTGGCAGGTGTCTGTGAAGTTGTGCAGTGAATGGGAAGTTCGATAAAATGCATGGGATCGACGATTTTAGATTGCCGAAGTCATAATGAAGTCTTCAGTAAAAGTACTACAATTTTACTGTCGATGACCCAAAAAGGAATAAGTGTTGATGACTCGGTATTTTTCTACATCTTAGTGTTGCCCGAATAATAATGAGTTTAATATAATATGAAGTAAAACAAGAAAATATAAATTAAACTAATGTTAAAATTATAAAGATCGCATCGAAAGTAATCGTTGAGAATTTTATTTAATTCTTCACTCAGCTCTTTTTTTATTTGTAATCGCAACACTATTCAACTTCGCCATTTTACGCTGTGATTATAGACTATCTAAATTTAGTAGCCATGGCGTTTTAGAATTGCATTTGGCTTAGCCGCTGCGTAAAACTAAATATAATTTAAGAAAATTAGTTTTAGGCTATTTAGGCAGTGTGCGCACAGAATTGAACCCATTATTTGGTTAAAAGAACCAATTAGTACTAATTAGGTAGTATTTTTTTACTTGGTTCCGCCATTCTGACATTCACTTCAAAATGAGTGCTATCATGCTTGTTTGCGTGCTTGCTTTCACAAAATAAGGGGTCATCAAGAAAAAGTGTGTAGTTCGGATAAAAAAAGTTAAAATAATAATAAATACCTAATCTTTCCCCGAGGGGGTAGGCAGAGGCATTCCATTTCTGGAAATAACCACTTTTCACGAGATATTCTTTGGACCCCTAAACGTGATAGTTGGTGAGCCCATTGCCGGACCGGTCCTTTTACAAATGTCTCAGAATCAATTCTGGGACCTGCGGGTTTCCTCACGATGTTTTTCTATTCACCATCGAGCTAGTTATAAATATGTACGTAAGTTTTTGAAAAACTCATTTGTACTCCTACATTTCTAGATTTTCTTACTTTTTATCTATCCTTGCCATAGCAATAGGTACTCATGCCAAATTCCCACGTTAACCGAACAAATCCGATGAAAAATCCGAATCCAAAAAAAAATTATTAAGAAGTTTCTGGAAACAATTTGAATGTATAAAGCTGAAATTTAAAATAAAAGTGACTTAAACGGTGTAAGCAAGGTTTGCCAAAGGGCGATGGAGCGCAGCATACTAGATGTAAAAAGGATTGACTAAGTCCGGAACACAACGGTGGGCTCCAAAACCCTAAATATCGTTGTCGGCGAAAAATCAGTCAAGCTGCAGTGGGAATGGGCCACGTTTGTCGTTCGTAGTCGGACAAATGGGCAAAAATCTGCACTAGTTGGGTCCCAACGACTTGCCGTCGACAGCATTGCAGACCTCGAAGGAGATGGCGTTATGAACTGGATGACTTCTCGAGGACATGGTCGGAGGAGGCAGAGAATAGGGATAAGTGGAGGGAGGGAAGATAGGCCTTCGCTCAGCAGTGGGACAATATATATTATGCTATGCTAATAAAAAAACGATGTAAGCAACAGCAAAGAAAGGCTTTTGTTAAATTCCCACAGAAACGGCAGAAACAGGATCATTGCGAAATCTCAGGATCCACTGTATACCAATTCATTATACAACATAGTTTTATGGTATTAGAGAAAGGTTCGCATGCCCCATACAGAAAGACTAACGAAAATACTTACACTCAACAGATCCTTTACTTGTGTGCTTTGTCTTTGTATACGTGGCATATTTGTTGCTATTTTGCGATTCGCTCAGTGAGTCCGTGGATGGTTCGGCCGTCCGTGGACGGGACGAAGTCGCCAAGCTGTCCTGTGACATAGCCTGGGCCTTAGTCTCAGCCGCCTGACGGGTCCTCATGCGACTTACTCTTAAATTTCTAGCCTGAATTGGACTTGAATTTCGTGAGGACTCGCTAGATGAAACCATTTTAGGGACAAGTTTTTTTCCAGGGGCCATTTTTCTATCGCCATCTTTATTGGGTGCTCGCGGTTCCAGGTATCTAGGTTTCGTATGTTCGTACGAGCACCTCGCTGTTGTTAGTTTATTGTTGACACGATCTTGCGATGAACTATTTTTCGTCAAATTATATTTTGCTCTTTCTTCTTGCGCTTTCGTCGTTCTAATTTTAGGTGGATTTGCACGAGTAGATTTCCTATCGCGCAAATCACTATTGCTTTTCAAAATATCCAACGACCCCAATACAGCTGCAGGTTTTGCTGCGTATGGTACGAAAGATGCGCGCACGTGGTCAATATCTAAACTACGCGTTGTTAAAGAGTTTACTTGTTTACTGCTCTTGCTGGTATATGCGCTCTTTGTTTTCCTGTCTTGAAGAGGAGAAGAAGTTACAGGAAGCCCTTGCGTAGCGTACATTATGCATCCAAGTTCACGTAGTCTTTTTCTGAGATCCGCAGGCAGCTCCTTGAAGGTTTGGGTGCCAACGACTCGAGGAGCGGCACGAACCAGGGCACCTTCACATTGTTGCCGCCAACTGCTAGCATGTGCATAAAGGAGGTTATTTACGTTAGGGCCCTTGTTTTGATTTCCATTTGTAATAAGGTCCGGTTTGGAGTAATGCTGAGTACGTATCTCTTTGACTAGATCCGAGAGATAAGCGTAGGCGCGGCATGCTTCATCGGGCGGGGCCCACTCTATTGCAACACCGAGGCAGTTATGGAGGGCCTCCTTAGCAGGGTGAGGACAGTCTGACGGCAGCGGGGCTATAGTTCTGATCACCGCAACTAGCCGGGGGGCTGCATAATGCGCTGCAGCATTCGCCAGACGTCGGCACATGCGCGCTACGCTTTCAGCCCATCGAGTATTCTGAAGTGAGGCCACTGAAATAAAAATAATTTTTGATTAGTAAATTGCTAATATTGTGAACGAATTAATAAGAGCTATTAGAAAAGGCATACCAGTTATACCACAGCCGTAAATAGTATCCACAAAGTTTTCTATTGTCAAATTGACAATGAGTTGCTGATAACATTTATCAAGTAACTCTTTGGGCAGCGTAGCAAAAGCTTTTGTGGGCCACACTTTGGGAAAGTACTTTGTGATCCATCTAAGACACTTCCGATACAGATCATCAAGTCCGTAAACAGAAGACAGAGGGAAACACTCCAAAACTCCAGCCGTGCAAACTGCACATGGCTGAAACAGAAGTTAATTTGGTGAGTAAGGGGGCGAGGGACAAACTCACCGTCATACTCACTATACTAACGTCACAGTAAATATGAAAGCTCAAGCATTATGGCAACTAAGCCTGTTTTCTAAGGCTCCAACGCGTTGGCTCCACTCTTACTTTTTGTAAAATTGGAAAGTTCTCATTACGTTTTTATTTTGGGTTCTGGGATGCTGAAATAATAGATCGAAGTTAACTAGTTTTTTTCTACAATATGTAACATAATAAGCGCAATTCCTTAAAATTTGTTTGTTTAGTATCGACTACTTCATCGATTTCAGCTATTTTTAATGTGTTAATTTTTTCCGAAAAATTAAATATCATAACTGAATGTAGGCCTATCTGTGGAAAAGGTACTTTCATCGCTCTTTATTTAAGAAAATGTGTTTAGAAAAAGTGCGAATGCATCATAATGTATTATAATATACTAAGGGATCGTTTTGACCCCCTCCCCCCTGCCTTGGTACCCAAAATCAAGTGTATTTTATGGCACAAAATATATTGAATTTTTCAGAATATTATCTTTTAAAACAGTAAGTCTAGTCTTGTTTAGCAAAATAAGTTTTTATACCATATATTCGAAAAGTGACGTTTTGCTTCTCAATAAAAGGGAGCAAAGTAAGTCTTTTTCGATAAGGATTTAATCAGTGCGAATAAAAGTGTTTTGAATTTGGAATTAAGAATATTTTTCAAAATTCTTAGCCAAAAAGATAAGTAAAATAAGTTTGCATCTAAAGTTGGCGCCACTGCAACTGTAGTTTAAGTAGGTACATCAAACTTTTGTATAACAAAATATTAGTTCCATTTTTTGCCGCATTAGGCTGACATGGCTGAATAGCGTTTGATGGTTGTGCCACACTTTCAGAAAAAAATTCGTTGGGTCAATGTGCGCGCTTTCGTAGTTATTTTTCTCATAGAGAGGGATGAAAAGCAGAGTGTATCATTCGGTCGCAAAAATATTTTTACCTTGGGCTACGTACTTTAAACCCCTCACTTCGTTCATGATTCTACATTAGAATCATTCTATCCTAGAATCATTCACGTGATTTTAAAAAAACGCCCTCGCCGTAAAAATATCGTTTTGCTCCCTTACGATACAATCTACTATTGCCACCTCAGCATTGAGGCAAACAAAATCAAAAATACATATATTGTAATCGTTCGAGTAACTTTCGAGTTTTTGTGAGACTCGCACGGCATTTGATTTTTAGATAAATTTCCAACCACCGAAATTTAAAAAAATTGGTGAAATGGTATGTAACCTATTTAAGCAGTTGAATAGTTTAATAATCGTCGAGTAAATGTGTATAAGGTTTTCACCAAACAGAAAATTAAATTAGGGGGTTGTATCCACGGATCATGGTATCAGATTGCATTAGCCACGGAGTTAATTCGATATTATTTTCTACACTAGTATTCTATTCTAATATTCAAAACCTCTTTCACCATTACAATGTTACATTATCCCTGAGTAACATAGGCTATATTTATTACTAGAACAAAAACGGGATCCTTACTTAAACTACAAAAATGTAAAATATCTTTCATCGCATGCGCTGAAGAAACTGAGGATAATAGAACAAAAAAATGTTCTACAATATTAAAAAGCATACAGAAAACATCGTAATATCATATGTTACAAACATACAAGAATACAAATGTTTCCTCGAATAACGAATAAACTTAAAAAACCACTAGACTGATTTGAAAATTCTTTTACCAAAGGAAAGCTACAATATCCCTGAGTAACAGGCTATATTTTATTTCCGTATTCCCACGGGAACGGGAACTACGCTGTTGAAACCGCACAGAACCGCTAGTAATATATATTTCAAAACGTGACAATGCAATTTTCAAATACATTCCCAACTGTTTATGTTGTATGAGAAATGACTGGTGATCACATAGCTTACACAAAATATAAAATGGGCAAATAATTAATTATGCTAAAATTTAACTATTATTTCTATAATTTGTGTCTGCATAATAGAAATAAGAACAGGTACATACCCTGTGAAAGTGATGACAATATTTAGCCTTTAGCGTAAACATTATAGCCTCTTTTAGTCCTTCCAAACCCAACATATCCGCTATTGTCGCTAATTCTACTATACTGATGGAGTCAGGAATTGTAGACACTCCTGAATATATGTGACACAACGCGAAGTGGACGACGTTGAATGAAAATCTAAAAATTTAAAAAACTTGAAAAAGTTGTTCACAAATTGAAATTTACGACAGAAGGTAAGTACTTATTTGTTTAATAAATCGTCATTACTCACTAAGTAGGTGGTAGCCTGATAGCAAAAAACTATTACTAAAAATTTAGTACTTTTTTCAGGAGTACGCCGAAATAAAAATAAATCGTAGGCCCATAAATAAATATCACATCACAAAAAATATATATGAATTAATAAAATAGTACTAGAGCGTGTTCGAAAATACCAGAATGAGGTTAAATAACAGATTTTCCCTAGAACACCTACCTAGACATGTTCAAGCACACAAATGTTGGCCTCGGACGGGAATTAATCAAAAAAAATTAAATAATGTGACCAGCAACTCAAAAGGCAGGATTACTGCCGAGCCGACTGACTAAAATGCCCGACAAGTCAGATAGTTGAGCGCTTTTAAAAAAAAATGTTACATAGTCCATGAGGTCAGTAATGCAAATTTCTGCAGTCGTAATATTATAATATTTTTAAATGATATCTGATTACTTACGGTGGCAAAACAATGACATTACCAGCACTTTCTACCCAGCCACCACTCAAAATTCCAGCGAAATATTGACACCTGCAAAAGTAATATTAAAATTAATTAATAATAACAGTACGAGATCAGATCTATAGCAAATATTGTATGGCTTATAAACTAAACGGCTTTAGAGAAAAGTCGAGTTTTCTGACGGTGATTTTTAAACTTCTGGCTACTGATCCTTTTTTTTGATTGGTATAGACAGGTATAGACGTCGGTCTTATTACAAAACATAAACGGAGTTTTAACTTGATTGATTAAAGAAGGGCTGTCGCTTTTTACTAACATTATTATCAAGTAAGTGACAGCATACATTTTAGATGCTGTTTAGCTTTAATCTACGTTTTGTAATAACCCCGATAAGAGCAGGTTGAGCAACCGAAAAGAAATAGTACTAAAAATTAAACATACTCAATAAATAGGTATAGAACTCTAAGCGACTATCAGAGTCTCAAACAGCGCGCATGCATAGACCTACGCGTGCCATGCCATTGTATTGAGGATACAGGCCTTGGAATTGTTATCACTGCATCAATTTTTTTGACATTTTACTCTCTAACCCCACTTGATCAAGGTTTAGGACAAGCTTAGAATAACCACTCATATCATCATCAACCCGTAACAGCCCACTGCTGAGCTAAGGGTCTTTCCTCACACATGAGAAAGTATGGGCTTTAATCTCCCACGCGAGCCCACCGCGGATTGGGAACCACTCATATAGCAAAGGTAATACTGCGAAGACTAAAGAGTAATCAGAGTGGGTGCTTGAACTTGAACTGAGCAGGCCATAAGCGATAAACAACGATCTCAACATACTTAATCATATTTAAGTCCAACAGATTACACTACCTTGACGATAAAATACACTTATGCGCCTTAATTCTTCTTCCAGACACCTCCACGATAACATCAGGAGCTATTTCCTCTAAAAACATGCGCAACAAATCTTGACCCAGACGTGATTGACAATTGCCTATAAGACTCGATGTTTGGCTAGTATCTTCCGTGGTGCTGTTTTCTATAAACAAATGGTTAACAATATCACACCAATAATAAATGTTGTAAGATAATGTGATTTGTGATCTTCAAAAGTACACTAATCGTCAATTAGAGTTATAGAATAGAAATAATTTAAGAAAAATAAAAAATAATAATATTAAATAAATAATCTCACACCTTTTTTCCCCGAGGAGGTTAGGCAGAGGTATTATTCCATTTTCAGAAATACCTACATTTCATCAGTATATTCTTTAGATCCCTAAACGTGATAGGAGGTGTGCCAATCGCCGTTGGGCCGGGCCTGTTACACATGGGCTCAGAATTAATTCTGAGACCTGTGGGTTTCCTCACGTTATTTGCCTTCACCATCGAGCTAGCGATAAATATGTACGTAAGCTCTTTGAAATACTCATCGGTACATGCCAGGATCCAAGCCCAAGCCCACGAGTGAGAAGCGGGCTATTCAACCACTGGCTATTACTGCTCGCCACAAAATTAACCCAATAACAATTTTCATTTCACCTATGTTGTAACTTACTTTTCGAAGATAAATTGGAATTGGTTTCAGAAGCGTACTTTTTTGATAATTTTTTTTTGATGAGACTTAACTTACCAATAACAGAACGACAGATGCTACTTTGCACACTACTTATTTCCGACATATCTGACGCTGGTTCCTCATTATCCCCTGGGCTGCAAGAGACCCCCAATCTCAAAGGGGATCTGGTTCGCACTGACAACGATCCTGGCATACTTCTGCTAAATTCGTTTTTCAGATGTGGAAACAACCTGTTTAAGCTCAATGCGTTTTCGGAATGAAAAGAACTGATTATTTCTATCGATCTTGATGCGACAGAGTTACCTTGTTCACCCCAATTATTTTCTGGAATAGATCTAGTCATTCGAACGTCTAGTATCTTTTCTTCATTTATTTTTAAAAACGTGTTCACTTTTGGTACCGGTTTGTCAAGATCAGACAACTTTACGAAAAGATCATTTGTCTGTTCACTAAGAGATTGTCCATGAACTGTCGTTGACCTTATTTCTTGAAACTGATTTTGAAAATGTTTTGTATCTGCATTGTACGTCGCTTTTGGATCTGTACTATTTGTTGGAAATTCCTCAGGAAATTTTATTATCTCCGAAATACTTATATTAGGATCATTGCACAACGACTCGTATCTTTCAAAGATTTTAGTACTGTTCTGCGTGTTTTCAGTGGCAAAAAGAGGATTCGAAGCAACTTTGCTGCTCTTACAAGATTTGATCACAGTTTTAGTTTCTGTATTCTTTTTTGAGCCAAAAGATGAGCTTAATCGGGCGGGCATCTCTTTTAATGTCGATTTGTCACCAATGTCTATATACATGGAGAATATATTTTTTTTCTCGCTTGTTTTCTCATTTTCTTTATTTGTATGTGCAACTGTATCTGGTAAACTTTTTAGGTCTATATAGAATTTATGACTGGATTTCTCACTGCTATCGGAATCTACAGAGCTACGACTTTTGTTATGATTTTCAAAACTTATATTTTGTGATTCGGTTCTTAGACTATCACAAGTTCTATCTCCGGGCCTTTTATAACATGTATTAGTTAAACTAGACTCATTTCGCTCAATATCTGATTTTGGGCTACTGGACATGTCTACTACCCAAGCTGATGCACAAGACAGTTTAGGAGATTTTCTTTGATTGATATCATTAATTTGTGAAATATATGCACCAGATACTATAGGTATATTTTCAATTTTTCGCCTTGTCAAAGGACTTCCTGTTTGACAGCTTATCTGAGGTAGATGATCTTCAACAGAAGCACCTCCTGATACAATTGGTGAAGATTCATTATATTTCTTTAATTTTGACATTTTTGATGGGTTTTCACGACCGACGATTGTACTATCACTTTCACTCTCTTCAGATTCATAATTTTTTAAAGCAGAGGCTTTTAGAGACATAATAGAATTATGTGGAGTGTTTAAAACAAAAACAGTGTTCACTGTAACAGACACTTCCTTTTCAGTTGTAGAGAGAGTTTTGTTATTTTCTACTATATTGCTGGAGAGATTTTCACCCGTTTGTGCAGCGGTTTCAAAAGTACATAAGGAATCTTCTGTAATAGGAGTCATATCGAAAATCGTGGGCGATAAATCTTTTTGTATAGAATCAGTTTCTTTGTTGTCAGCCTGTTCTAAAGAATCTTCATTCTCATTGCTTTCCGACCAATCATTCGGACTAATATCTAATTTAACTGTAGAACACGGCACTGGTCGACTCGGCGCTGGCATCATGTCTGATTTAATATTTTCTGACATTTCTTTTATATCTTTCTGTACATTAAGTGTGTCTTCTTCATCCATCAAACAAGCTGCATCAATAAAGCAGGAGGTCGACTTAAATGGTGATTTTTGTACTAAGCTCGATTCTTCAACCACTCTGGACGCTTCGCTATGATTGTTTTCTCGAGTTTCTTTATTTGAATATTGGCATTCGTTATTAATAAATTGTTGGCAAATTTCTTGTACCGGTAGTTTTGGAGGAAAAACGGATTCCCAAGAACCGGTTTCAGAGGACAGAGAAGACGATTCCAGTATTACTATCTCTTCATTTTGCCGTTGCTTTTCCTCTTTAGAAGATTTGCACCCTTTAATTTTAGTAGATCGGTTTGACCTTTCTCCACAAAAATCTTTATCAGAAGCAATTGTTAGTGTCGAAGTGTCTAACCTCAAATTTAAAATTTGATTTTTTTCTGCTAATGGAGTAGATAATGATTCGTTAGCATCTTCTGTGATCATGTCGTGCAAAGTACTCTCGGTCAAAGACACGTCTGTTAGTGTTACATCTTTATTGCTGCTAAGACTCTCAGGCGGACCAGTATTCTCTAAACCTGAATCTGATGATGTAAACACATTCTCCATTTTGATGATATCTCCAATATTTAATCGAGGAAGGCACCCAGAAAAGCTTGTGCCTGGTGAGCAGGTATATGCAGCAGACAAGTAGTCGGAAGATGAACTTGGTTCATCAGCAATCAAACTGTCTGGAGTATAAGCAGGATCGGTGACCTTATCAACTTCACAATAGCTATTTTGTCCAGCTTGATTAAATTTTTTAGGTGATTCACTTAGATTATTTTTAAGATCCCGACCAGTATATAAACATACATTGTTATCATTATTTTTGTCAATCTGCGTAGAAATGATATTTTTTTGACGACATTTATTCAAAATATCACAACTGTTGGAATGTTTGACTGTTTTGGAAGTATGACTAGAACTAAGAGATAGCGAAGTTGGCTTGTTACGATGCGAAAATTTAACTTTATTTAAATCTTCTGCCTGTGCCTTAATAATAGATTGAAATGCATCGGAAAGAGCATCCTGCTCTATAAGTTCTTTATCCAGGAGATTGTCTTCTATGGGTAATAATGCGTAATACTCCTTTGTAAGCTCAGTAATTGGGCTAGAGCTCATCGACTTTTGACATTTTATTTCTGTAAGCGGACTTTTACATTTAGGTGTCAAAAATACTTCAGTTTCATCGATGTCCACTTTTGTTTTAAAAGTTTTCTTTGGAATAGATTTCAGTATATTTAAGTTATCATCCAGATATGTTATTATTTCTTTTTCTTGATGTTTAATATTGCACTCCGTGTAAGCATCACTGTAAAATAATAATAATAAAAATCATTGTTTATATTTGAAATATACAATACGAGTGTGTTAAATAGTTTAAAACATCTGGGTCAAGTAAGGTTTAAAATTACGCATGACACAGAAAGGTGATTACAAAATAAATTTTGTATTAATTTGTGACCTTACCTTATAAAAGAATAGATTTCGTCAAAAGTGCTACGTCCAATATTCACATGCAAAATAGTTTCAAGCTTATGGTAAAATGTATTTGTACGAGCTTTTAGTATGCAAGAATGCGTTAGAATTTTTAGTTTCCCACACACCACTTCAAGATCAGAATAAAGGGACTCATCAAATATTCTGTAACAGATAATGGTAAAACACTACAATAAAGCATTATCTATCCACCATTATAGAAAGTCACAGTTAGTCAGAATTGTGAAGAGTTTCTAAGCGAGTGAATTTAGTAACAGTGACTTTAACTGATGTTGACATTCCGTCTAATGCTTATTGTTCACATTAGGAAACAATCTCAAGCGGAAGTTCAGAGGTACAGCAGCATCAGGGTTACCCTAATAAAGATTTAATAATTTAGGAGTTGGAAAAACTAAGCATTTATATTATTTATACATACATGTACATGTATGTAAAGCTGTTTTACCTCTGGATTTTAGCTTAATACTGTTACCAATACTCATTTAATTTTGTAAGTAACTACAAATATACACTGGACAGCAAAAATAACGGGTGATTTAGAAAAACCGCGATATCTGCCCAAGTTATTTACATAGATCCCTCGTATAAATAATATGTTATAGGCAGATTTGTAACGATTATTATACATATCAAATATACATGTCAAAAGAGGTTATCTACTGAAGAATGTACACGAATTATCACCATGATACAAGAAGGAAGGAGTCAGCGGAGTACTGCTAGAACAGTAGGTGTATCTTTATCCACAGTCCAAAGAGTACTCCAGGGATTTCAAGAGACCGGCATGAACATCAGGAGACCAGGGAATGGCAGGCCAAGGTGTATAACTACACGAGAAGACCGATTCATCGTGAGCACTATGTTAAGAAATCGACATCTCAAGGCTGTTCAGGTCCGAAATAGCCTTCAAGAAATTCACCACAACAATGTAAGCTCTGACACGATCCGGCGGCGACTTCGGGAAGCTGATATAAAGCCTTATAGGCCAGCAAATGGCCTTAAATTTTTCAGAGAACATCGAGTTGCCAGGTTGTGGTTTGCTCGAGAACACGTCCGATCGACAGATGAAGATTGGTCCAGGGTTATGTTTTCCGATGAGTTAAGATTTTGTTTATTCGCACACGATGGGAGACGAAGAGTATATAGGCGACCAGATGAACGTTATCGTCAAGCGTGTTTTGAGGAAAAGGTGCCATTCGGTGGAGGATTAATAATGGTTTGAGCTGGGATATCTTCAGAGGATCCTCGGAGTTAGTAATTATAGAAAACGGTTCTCTGACAGCTCCCAGATATGTAGAGGAGATTTCAAATGAGCATGCTGGTTCTTTCTTGGTGAATATGGGTGCAAATTCCATTTTTATGGACGATAATGCGCGACCACATACATCACATTTGGTCAACGCGTATATTCAAGACGTCGGTATCACCCGCATGGAGTGGCCAGCTCGCAGTCCAGACTATTTGAATAGAGAATTTATGGGACGAGCTCGGGAGATGCGTTAAACAACGCTCTCCAGCTGCAGCTAACCTACGTGAGTTAAGAAGTGCGCTAGTAGAAGAATGGTCAAACATAGACCAAAACCGTACTAGAAATTTGATTTACAGCATGTAGTCTAGGCAATGAAGCGGATTTTTGTATGAAGACCCCAAAATTAATTCCTCAGTCGATGAAACTTTGCAGGTTTGTATTAAAGTATGAGACAATACTTGCATAAAAAAATCCAAAAAAAAACCTGCTAAGAATAAACTGCTGATCTATAAAACTATTCACAAACCTGTCTGGACCTACGCCCTTGAACTGTGGGGTACGGCAAGTAACTCAAACATTGAGATTCTCCAAAGGTTCCAAAACAATGTTATAAAAACAATTGTCAAAGCTCCATGGTTCACAAGAAACCAGGAAGTGGATGAATATCTTAGCATGCCCACAATAAAGGAAGAGATATCATCACACAGAGAACGCTATAAGAGCAAACTAACCTATCACAGGAACACCCTTGCCACGCTCATTGGCTAACACAGACAGCTACGTTAGAAGGCTGAAAAGGCCCAGAATAATCTAAAGATGCCTAAATATAGAAATTAATGGAAGCTTGTTAATAATGCTTGTTAACAACTAAGGAAGAGAGTAGTTAATGAATCACTCATTCCAAACGCCAAATACTACAGCAAATTATCTGCTTATGGTCTATACCGACCTTCGTTACCCTTGTTACAACCCATCTTACTACCAGTAGTAACACGGGAGTTTTTTTTTGCCCGTGTTACCACTAACTGCTCTGGTAGTAGAGGTGGGCGCCGGTGCCGCCACGCCGTGACACCCGCGCCGCCGCCCGCCGCCGGTGGTCCAAAAATCCACGCCGACCGACTAAGAAAATGTAGGTATTCTATTTTCGGTTAGCATAGAAACAGCGACGCCATACGCGGGGCAAGGCAGCAGAAGAAGCACAGTAGCAGCAGCAATATTGCTCCACAAGACTCCGAGTCTATCCATGAGTGCTGGAGATACTTGGCATCGGTTGGTCCAAGGGAGTTGGAAATTTTAGGCGGTGACTTACTTGCCTACTGGCAGCAGAAGAAAAATGCTTTCCCACGACTTGCTGCGCTTGCCAGAACAATTCTGGCTAAACCAGCAACCAGCACTCCGAGTGAACGCGTATTTTCAATAGCAGGGTTGGTGGTGAATGCAAAGAGATCGCGTTTGTGTCCTACACGGGTTAATAAAATCATATTTATACATGAAAATTACAAAAATGTTAAGAACCCGAAATAAGTATATTATTAGTAATTTTAAGTAGGTAAGTAATTTTTAAATAACTAAAGTAAGCAATTTTGGCCGAAAAATGTGTTTTAAATTTTATTTTAAATTTTGAATTTTGATCACCACGCCGGCGCCGCCACGCCGCGCCGGCTTCAAAACCCGGCGCGCCGCCGCCGAAGAATTTCAGGTCGGCGCCCATGTCTATCTGGTAGTAAGACGGATTTTTTTTATTTCCCCAATTACTACTGCCCATTATCATGGCTAAATCCTTCTTCCTTTTTTCAAAATCATAGACTTTTATGATCATGACATAATTAAGAGAATATAAAAAAAAAAAAAAAAACTACAATCCTGCAAAAGTTTCATCGACTGAGGAATTAATGTTGGGGTCCACTACCTTTATTGCCTAGACTAATGGCACATCGTCTTAATGAAGCGATATGGGCTCGTGGAAGAAATACAAGATATTAACACGTTCACTGTCCACGACCCCATTTTGAGTCGCAAGTTGACTTTTATGACCAGTCCACGCCTACTGTTGGAGTCGTGTTCTTCTTGTGTCTTCCATAGCTAATAACTTCGTTGGACTTGTGAGATAAGATTTCAATTTGTTTTGGACGTGTGGGGAAAATACTCATTATTTCAGTACCAAAAAAATATGTTTATTCCATCCAAGTACTTAGCAAAGTTGATATTTTAAAAGGGAAAAAAAAGTTGGACTTGGGGTTTTTTTTACAAAGTGTCTATTGGACAGTGAACGTGTTAAGGGCCCTCTTCGTACTTTCGCCGCGCGAAATCTAGATTTTTTGACGCTACTATCGCAACACAGTGGGTCGAATCGTCGGACTTTGACTCGCCAACTAAATTGTAACTTTGGATTTTGTTACCAAATACAAAAATAGTCATGTCAAATGTATTTTTTCTAACAATACTTTCTAACTGCTGCCCACGACTTTGTTTGCGTGGACACGTTTTTCCGTATGAATCTGTCGGAAATATTTTCCTGCATGTAGTACATTTTTTTGCACAGACCAGATTTTTTTGCACATTTGATTTATGTCAAACTATATACAGGGTGGATATTTGAGATGGGTCGGCCAGGCCAGCTACCTTAACCGTTGTAGCTAGACAAAAATGGTCTGAAGAGACTATCCACCATTTTTGAAAATATTTAGAACTGCATTTAAAGATTTTTGAAAAATGGTACAGTCAGCGAGAAAATCGTCGATTCCCACAAAAAAATTTTTTGATGCCATTCGATCCAGTTTCAGATAAGGATCAAAAGTCTCTAAGAGACTAACTGAGGTCAAGGGGGTAGAAAAGTCAGGAAACGCAAAAAACGTTTTACATACATTTAGTAAGGAATAAAACTTCGACCGGAAAAAAAGTTCAATGAAATGCTAAAATCTCTTTGTTGGTGATTCAACTTATAAATCCACACAACAGCGTTCTCCTTGGAAAACATCGTGCCAAGTTTCCAAGTGGCCAGTAACGTGTTCTAAAAAATGAGATCTTAAGTGACATTTAAAATTGTGGCAAATAAGAAAAGATAGTATACCATGTTTTCCAAGGAGAACGCTGCTCAGATTTATAAGTTGAATCACTACTAAAGAGATTTTAGCATTTCATTGAACTTTTTTTCCGGTTGAAGTTTTATTTTAATTTGAAATTTGAAAATTTTTTTGTGGGAATCGACGATTTTCTCGCTGACTGTACCATTTTTCAAAAATCTTTAAATGCGGTTCTAAATATTTTCAAAAATGGTGGATAGTCTTTTTAGACCATTTTCGTCTAGTTACAATGCAACGGTTAAGGTAGCTGCCCTGGCCGACCCATCTCAAATACCCACCCTGTATATTTGATATAAACAAACTCCACATGGATCGGATCTTTAAAATAAGATAATTAAAATTGCACACCTAATTTATTCTAATAATATTTAATTGAATTAACCTGTGAATATGACAGTTGCAAATATTATACAATATCTATTTGACATCATAATGACGTACTTTCCTGACAAGAGTTTCGTGATGAAGGTAGGTATTCAAATGCTCAAAAGACGCACGGAAAACATAGGTAATGTAGTGTATGCGTGAAAGAGAGGGAAGTGTTCTGTCGTCTCCTGCGCACACACACTTGTAGAAGTGGGGTGACAGCCGGCAGCCCGCCAGAGGGGAACGGACCACCGAGAGTGACGGACGTGTGTGCAGTGAGGAGCCGATAATAAGTAGGTACTCGAAAGTAAGAATACATACACGGAACAGTACAGGTATAATTAATAATTCCTACACAAGCCTTTTTTATGATCAAACCAAACATAATTACCAGAAATACATATGCAAAGCTAGGACTTAACTAAATACATTACGCCATCTGTTATCAATCAAGAAAACTAATTATTTCGACTTTTTAACTGTCACTTCGTAAAGCTCTCATACTTATTACGGTATTTGACAAGGGCGTCAAAAATATAAATTACTAGCGCCCCGCACCGGCTTCGCATGGCTGGACATTTATTTTTTAAACATTTTGGGATAAACGTAGAGTAAATGTATCTTTATGCAGGACCACAGTTTAACAATCATACATAAGTAACGACCCTATCACTAAGACTCCGCTGTCCGTCCATCTGTCAGTCTGTCACCAGGCTGTATCTCATGAACCGTGATAGTTAGACAGTTGAAATTGCAACACAGATGATGTATTTCTGTTGCCGCTAATAACAATGAATACTAAAAACAGAATAAAATAAATATTTAAGGGTACAACTACTTAGGTAAGCTCCCATACAACAAACGTGTTTTTTTTGCCGTTTTTATAGATAATGGTAGGGAAACCTTCGTGCGCGAGTCTGACTCACACATGACCGGTTTTTTATATTTTCCCGTGGTAATGCGATATTTTGCTGTAGTAAATAGTACCCTAAATGTTGACCCAGTTAATCAATTATCTCCACACCAAATTTCGTTAAAATCAGTCAAGTAGGTTTTGCGTTAGGTATCTATCTATCACGTTTAGGGGTCCAAAGAATATCTCGTGAAAAGTGGGTATATCCAGAAATTGAATACCTCTGCCTACCCCCTTAGGGGATATAAGGCGTGAGATTATTAGTTGCGTGTTCAGAAAGACAGACAAAAATATTTTTGTAGATATTATAGATTTTGTTTTGTTGTACCATCAATAGTTTTCGTAGCATGCGATGAAAGACATTTTATGGTTACATTTTTTAAACCTTGGGTTACATTATTGAAATTTTAGTAAGGATTCCTATTTTTTTTATTCGTAATAGATACAGCCTAATATACTGTACCTAATATACAGGGATAACGTGTTTATTCGTTACAAAAATACAAAAATACAAATATTCCCTCTTTATAATATTAGTTTAGATGTAGAGTAGATCTATATGAGATTTATAAAAAAATCAACATCAAACATTTTATTAGGTATGACTCAAAGCAATATTAATTATCACAAAGGTTTGTAACGAGACCACTGTGCAATGATTTTGTCTGTTTTTGCGATCTGTCAATGCCGCGCAAAGCGACGTGCTCTCACTTTGGAGGCGCGTGGCCGACTGAATTCCGCGGGAGTTCGCATTCGTATTTGAATGCGCGCCGCTCCATAGTAATTTGTATGAAGATTTTGAGCGAAAAAACTGGTCAAGTTTGTGATTTTTTTACACAAATTCGGAATATATTTATTAAAAAATGAAGGTTTTATCGCCTGCTTTATAGTTTTAACTGTATTATGTAATAAAATTCATTTAATAATTCTTGATAGTTACGACTCAGTTGTTAGAATACGGGAGTGCGATTTACGCGTTTTTAGTGATTTTCTGATTTTTTTTAACACTTATCTGTAAGCATGATCTTAAATTCGAATGTTTCAGCGCCTAGTAACATTCATTGGCTAGCTGTGTGATTTTTTTCAAGGTTGCGGAGCATCGTTTTCTATATAATTCTATGAGAATCCCGACCCTCGATTGCCTTGTACCGACCCTTAAATTTACAGAAAAGCTTTTATTTTGCAGATTAACTGTGTTGTATATTTTTGTTTTCAAAAGTTAGAAGTGGTTTTTAGGGTTCCGTACCTCAAAAGGAAAAAACGGAACCCTTATAGGATCACTTTGTTGTCCGTCTGTCTGTCCGTCCGTCCGTCTGTCAAGACCCTTTTTCTCAGGAACGCGTGGAGGTATGAAGCTGAAATTTATATCAATTACTCAGGTCTACTGTTCCTTGAAGCTGTGAAAAAATCAAACTTCTAAGCCAACGCAATCAAAAGATACAGCCGTTTATGCCGCAAATTTTCGACACTTGCAAGGGAATCAAAACCTACAGGGTGCTTCCCGTGAACTCAGAATCTTGAAATTTGGTACGATGCAACGTCTTATAGCATAGATAAAGGAAAAATTACGAAAACCATAAATTTGCAAGGTTGTACGGAACCCTCGGTGCGCGAGTCCGACTCGCACTTGGCCGGTTTTTTTTTTGTATTTTTTAGTACTTAAATAAAATTATAAAGTTTACAAACGTGTTATGCATTTTCTTTTATGTATAAGTCAGTCATCTATACCATACTACAGTTTCACTAGTTTGTGTTGTGTAGTTAAGTAACTATCACACTTTTTATAAGCGACCCTGAATTTTTGCGGCCCAGTGTATATTCTTGTATTATTTTTCTGATTTTAAAAACTATGGCAGCTCTAACAACTTTATCTATACTAATATTATAAAGCTGAAGAGTTTGTTTGTTTGTTTGTTTGTTTGTTTGTTTGAACGCGCTAATCTCCGAAACTACTGGTTCGAATTGAATAATTCTTTTTGTGTTGGATAGTCCAGTTATCGAGGAAGGCTATAGGCTATATAACATCACGCTACGACCAATAGGAGCAAAGATATAGTGGTAAATGTGTAAAAAACGGGAGAAATTATTTCATCTTACGGGAACTACGCGGGTGAAACCGCGCAGAACCGCTAGTGTTTTATAATATTCTAAGTTAGGTAGATGTTACGATACAAACTGCAACACAAAAGCTTGACACATAAGTACTGAAAATTTGGTCTTACTCTTAGGTGATCCTACCAAAACAACATTTCATAGCTTTGGCTTTTAAGATACCTTGCGACATCCTCTTCGAGCTGCTTCTGAAGTTGCAGCTCTAACTGCGACTCTTCTTCGGAAGCAGAGGACGCGTCCGCCGACAACGGCTTACAGCTCGTGTGCGCGCCCGGCATCAAGCATCTCTTACAACTGTAATTTAATAAAATACCTTCTGAATAAAAAATACTATAATAAATTGCAATAACTTGAAGTCCGCATTAAACGAAATTTTACACAACACATATCTATTATATTATGTAGAGTTATATTTCAAATAGGTTGGTCAAAACAGCGGTCCATTTACTATATTGGTACACTTTTAATACCTTATAATATATAAAGTGCACATTTTGCGAAGTGCACATTTTGCAAAATGCTCATTTTGAGAAGTGCACATTATGTAAGAAGTGTACCAACTGTGAAATGCAAATACAAGTGTACATTATGAAAAGTACCCCTTGTAAGAAGTGCACCAACTGTGAAATGCATGTTTTTTGTCGAGTGCTCATTTTGCGAAGTGCACATTTTGCGTCAGAGCCCTTACAAGTATGTTGCATATGTAACGATGTTTTAAAATTTCAAAACAGCATTCAATTTACCATTCCTAAACAAAATCTCTAGAAAACTAAAAAATAAGATGCATAAGTTTGCCATGTGTATATTTTCTTTGTACATGAAGTTAAATAATAGAGAAAAAATACCTACAACCCTACCTAAATATAATATGTGTCTGATAAAAACTAATAATAATATAATCTCACGCGTTTTATCCCCGAGGGGGCAGGCAGAGGTATTCCATTACTCGATATACCCACATTTCACGAGATATATTGGACCCCTAAACGCGATAGGTGGTAAGCCCATTGCCGGACCGGGTCTGTTTACACATGTCTCAGAATTAATTCTGAGACCTGCGGGTTTCCTCACGATGTTTTCCTTCACCGTCGAGCTAGTGATAAATATGTACGTAAGTTTTTGAAAAACTCATTGCTACATGCCAGGATTCGAACCCGAGCCTCACTGATTTTCGGCCGGCTCTCTAACCGTTCGGGCTATTACTGCTAAAAACTATGTAATATAAAAAAAATTAAGTTTCATATTAAGTAGGAAGCTTTAATATCTTTACATAAAATAAAACTCTCACGTGAACGTGTATGTACATAAAATATTTTTTTGGTAATTTTTTGCGGTATTGTAGATAGTTATCGATTTAGATATCAAAACACCAATTCTTAAAATTTTTGTCTGTCTAGTTGTGCATGCATCAGGCAAAAACTACTGGACGGATTTTGATACAGTGTGTTGAAGTTTCGAGGTGGTGCTGAGTAGGGGTCAACAGGGTCCCTTTTACCACGGGAAAATGTCTCACTCCCACAGGAAAATAAAAAAAAATGGTTTTAAAGAGACATATTATGTCCCACTCCAAAAGGATAACACCTAGAAACTTGAAATATAGTGTGCAGGTGTCTTAAATGTGAATAAACTGGATCCGCGCGGGAAAGGACTGGAACACTGCTGGCCACTGGTAGTTACTAATAATAAATTGAGGGACACATTTAACAAATGGTAATTCAGTCCCAAACTGGTACTGGAAAACTTATTAACATACTTAAATAAATATTAAACACTGGACACGAAGCCAACAGATATGTTCATGCACATAAATGTTGGCCCCATGCGGGGATCGAATCAGCAACCAAATGAGCCAACACACCCATCATCCGTCTTTGATATTATAATTTATTCCTAAATCCCAGCTCAACCTCCGAAAGTTGAAAATTAATCAATAAATAAGGTCAGATAAACCCTGAACAGCAAAAAATTAGAGACAACCCAGCAAGGCATGGAAAGAAGCATCTTATGAAAGAAAAGACTAGACAAGATAAGGAATGAGAATGAGAATTTATTTCTCACTTTAAATTAGTAAACATGGATTGGATGAACCAACTGAACAATGAGCCGATCCGCCATCAGGGTACTAGGGTAACTAAATGTTGGCTAACGCGGCCGACTCGAGGCACAGTTGCGAATTATTATAAAATAGTAACTTTTACTTGTGAATCTATATCTAGATACCAACAACAAATAATGTAATATACGAATATAAACGTTAGCTTCTACAATTTCCCTAAAACACTAGCGACAACTTCACATCACACAGATTTTTACATTCTGACTCAGTACGTAATTTACTAAAAATACTAACCAAACCTTTGGGTGCAATCTAAATAGAACACTACTTAATTTTTAATCGATTACGTCTTGAAATTACACAAAAACCAAGTTTATCTGGACACCTACGCACAATACAATTCACTCAACTCAACTCAACGATCACCGATCACCGATCGAACCAGACCGAACAACCGCAACGCAACCGAACATTCCGAAGTGAGTGATTTCGAAGATGTCACTTGTCAGTTTTTATTTTTCTTGTTTTTAAGGCATAGGTACGCAATTTAGTCATCAGCACTTCATCAACATTTACTCAGATTCCACCCGACTTTGCGTTGAACATCTATACTGGTAGCTCTAATCCACTTGAATGCTGTCTTAGAACGATTCCATTTCTACAGTTAACGATGGAACATGTACGCATGTTGAAAATAACAACATAATATAATTTCATGGTTTTCCTTGTGTTTAATTAACCACGTTTGTAAGAGAGATTTGATCCTTATGATTGACCCTGTCGATCGATGCCATAAAAGTACAGTTATTTTTTCGGATTTTACCCGGTTCGATTCCCGGGTGTGGCAAGCTTTTCGAAAATCTGTGAATGCAGTTCTGTTTCTTTTTAAGAATAAAGGAATGTTTTCTTTAACAAAAAAATGTCTACCTCCAGTATGTACAGTACTTTCCCTCCAAATGGCATTAAAAAATTCCATCCTGTAGGTATATCGTAGTCGCTGCAAATAGATAGATTGTAAACTTTGTAGCAATAAAAAAATCTTCGTGTTAATATTTATTTACTATCAACATGAGAGCAGTGATAGCCCTTAAGGTTAAAGAAAAAATCAATGAGGCTCGGGTTCGAATCCTGGCATGTACCAATGAGTTTTTCAAAAACTTACGTACATATTTATCACTAGCTCGATGGTGAAGGAAAACATCGTGAGGAAACCCGCAGGTCTCAAAATTAATTCTGAGACATGTGTAAATAGACGTCCGGCGATGGGCTCACCACCTATCACGTTTAGGGGTCCAATGTATCTCGTGAAATGTGGGTATATCCAGTAATGGAATACCTCTGCCTACCCCCTCGGGGATGAAAAGCGTGAGATTATATTATTATTATTATATTATCAACATGTCAACTTCAAGTTTTGTCTGTCAAGTTTATGACAGCTCCATGAAAGTTCAGTTCAGCACCATCTATTGACCCCTTTTAATACTCAAGTGACAGCTGTCACCGAAAATGCTTTATTTAAGCTGAAAACAAATTATCGGACGCGGCTTATGGACGCGGCTTACAGCTGCGACTCATCCGCAAGTCACGTTTCAGCAGACTGTGGACACTTATGTCCACAGTCTGTTGAGACGTGACTTGCGGACGCGTTCCAACGCCTATTCCCACAGAACACTATATGGGTTCGGTGACAGTTCACATTTTTCTCTTTTACTGATACTATTGTTGATTTATAGAAAATATTGTTGTTGCCGAACGATGTGGACTGTATAGTTTGAAGAATATGAAGAAAACTCACTCTTAAGGAAAAGAACATGTAATGCTTATGAACCTAAACTGACAACTAAAAACAAAATGCAAAAAAGGAATATGTCAATATATACAAATAAATCCTTCATTATACCTTGCCACGGCGACCAGCCAGTCGCCAACATTCCCATCCCTGGTGCAGAGCACCGTTACGGAGTGGCGGCTGACTGGTCCGTGGCATCTAGTTGCACCAGGTTCCTGGTGGGCCTCTTCAGGACCCCACCCCTGACTGCAATGTCTGCAACAATGGTGACGCCGTCAGGCCCTGGATATGTACGCGTAATTCGGCCCAAAGGCCATAAACCTCGTGGCAAAGTGACCCTACTTTGAGAACAGGCGAAGGGTCGTTGCACGACGGTCTCCATATGAGCGTTGGCAGATATTCGCGCCACCTCGCCCAGAAGTGGTCCGCCAGGCGGAGGCTCTCCATTGCGTGCTCCGTGCTATGTCAGCATCGTCCAGGTCACCTGCCAACCACTGCGCGTTCGATGATGTACCGATCAGGAAGTGGAAGGGCGTGATGGCGAGAGGAGTGTCGCTGGCTGAAGTAACGTAAGAGAGGGGCCTAGAATTTATTATTGCCTCCGCCTCCATCAATAGGGTTACCAGAATCTCCTTCTTTGGTGCGCGATCTCTTAAGGTAGCCTTCAGCGCCGTTTTGACTGATCTCACCATACGCTCCGTAGCTCCAGCCATAAAAGCGGAGGCCGGTGGAAGAAACGCCCAGTGTATTGTATTATTAGCGGCAAACTCGTCTACTTGTCGTCCGAACAGCGCCCTTAGCTCCCGGCTTGCTCCCACAAACGCTGTGCCGTTATCTGAGATGATTTTGGAGGGGCAGCCGCGTCGAGCGATAAATCTTCTCAGGCTCATGATCGCTGAGTCGGTGGACAGGGTGTAACTATTTCCAAATGAACGGCTCTAGTAACGAGGCAGGCGTATAAAGCGACCTATCTTTTTTCGTGTCGCCGTCCAATGGTTACCTCTATGGGCCCGAAGTAATCTAAGCCAATGTTGGTGAATGGCCTGACGTGCTCTAATCTTTCTTTAGGCAGGTCACCGAAGGGTGGATGAACAGGTGCTTTCTTGCGGCGCTTACACTCCTGACACTCTCTAGCCACAGTCTTCACAGCTCGTCTGCCGCGCAGAATCCAGTACCGGCGTCGCAACTCATTGAAGACAAGCTCGTGGAATCCGTGTCCAGCTCTCACATGGTGGTGGGTGACAAGGAGACGAACGACGTGATGGCGATCGTCCAGCAGGATGCGTGTCTTAATTGTTTTGTCTTCGGTGGGGAGGCTCTTGATTCGGGAGTCCATCACAAGGAGACCGTCGTGCAGCCTCGGGGAGAACGGAAAGAGGCGGCTAGTCTTATTTAAAGGCTTGGACTCTGTTACAAGTAAAATTTCATCTCCAAACCTGTCTATCTGTGACTTAACTAAGAGCAGTTTCTCTGCTAACTTTGTGTCAAACGCTGTCACCTGTGTGAGAGACAAAACATCATTAGTGAATAATTTAGAATTTGGGCTTAAACTTGTACTAATAAAAGAACGAAACTTTCTCGCGGCTAAAATGACACAAGCTGAAGCTCGCAATAACCGTAACCAGACACTAAAACGGTTGGGGTCTGGTACCGGGGGACCTAAAAGTTCAGTATCTGTGAGGAGAACTGACACTTCTTTAACATCGGGAAGTGGTGCGTCCTCAGTAAGGTCAGGCTCGCCTGGCCAATCTTTCGGAGGCCCCAACAGGAAAGGTGTGCCAGTGAACCATCTGTGATTCAAATCTGATAGTCTCGTAGCGTCATCGGCCAGGTCATTAGGTTGGTAGAAACCCACCTCCAGTCTGACGGGTTAGTTAGCTCGAGAATTTCGCCTACTCTGTGCGCTACGAATGACTTGTATCGCCGGGCGTCGCCTCATAGCCACTTAAGAACGGTGGTAGAGTCGGACCAGTATGTAGTTGATAACGGCTTCAATCTATGACTGTCCTCTATAGTCTTAGCCAGTCGAACAGCAATCAGTGCGGCCAGCAACTCAAGCCGTGGTATAGAACAGGGCTTCAACGGTGTGACGCGCGCCTTACTACCAATAAGACAGAGCTTCACCCAACCGTCTTTTAGTACAAAACGCCAATACGCTACACAGGCGTAGGCTAATTCACTTGAGTCGCAAAAAATATGTAACAGCGTATTAACCGGTTGTAAATCGCTCCCTAAGTACCATCTCGGGACATATAGGTTGCCTAGCAACGCAATCTCCTTTGCCCAGTCAGTCCACGTGGTAACATATCTGGCAGGCAAGTCATCATCCCAACCAAATTTTTCACGCCACAACTTCTGGATGAGAATACGACCCTTAATCACCGTAGGAGTAAGCAGACCTAGCGGGTCATATACCTTCATGACGTGCGAAAGAACAACTCGTTTCGTTAACTCAGGCGGGGGGTTTTCACAACAGCCAGTACGAAATCCGATAGTGTCAGTAGAAAGGTTCCATTTAAGACCTAAAGTGCTGACGTCTGTGGCCAGAACAGCTTCCGAATTCGGGTTAGCCCACGAGGCTTTAGGAATATCACGCAGGACTCTGCCGTCATTCGCTAACCAAGATCTCATTTCAAAACAACATTTACTATGAACAGTGCACACATCGGAACCAACATTAGCGGCGACATCTACATCGTCAAAACTATCGATGTAATCGTCCATATAATGATTTTGAATAACCTCCTTGGCAGCCTCAGGAAAGGTAGACTCAAACTCGAGGGCATTCTTATTTTTGATATAATTGGCTATAAAAGGACTAGACACGGCGCCAAATGTCATGGAACACATTCTATATTCTTTAATCGGAGATAAATTAGATTCACGCCATAGGAAGCGCTGTGCGTCCCGGTTGCAGTCTTTTATTTTAATTTGACGAAACATCTCCCTTATGTCGCCTGTAACAGCGACTTGACCATCGCGAAATCTTAACAAAATGCCTAGCAAAGACTGCAATAAATCGGGTCCTGTTAAAAAAGCAAATCATTTAAGCAGACGCCCCTAGTCGCTGCGGCTGCATCGTGAACTACTCTTATTTTTTTCTTTTGAGGGTGGTAAACTCCGAAATGAGGTAAGTACCAACGAATTGAGTTTGATGACGAAGTGTCTACGGTGGCTCTAGAGTGATACGTATCTGCGGGACACTCCTCAGCGTAACCTTTCTGTATGACACATTCAACGAAACCTCTATACGCCTGCGCGAAGTCTTCGTCCTTTCCCATCTGTTTCTAGAGGGACTTGAACCGAGACAGGGCCTGATGATAGCTGTCAGGTAGGCTACCAGGAGATGGCTATCGCCACGGCATGCCTACCTCGAATCGACCCGAGAGAAGACGGCGCGCTGTAGACTCAACGATTTCGATGGCCCGTTGGTCGTCCATAAATTTTGACAGATCAACAAAAAAAATTCAATTTACGAAATTTTGCTAATTTACACCAAATATAAATAGTTCAATTACTAAACAGATCGGAGGACCAAATGTTGCCGAACGATGTGGACTGTATAGTTTGAAGAATATGAAGAAAACTAACTTTTAAGGAAAAGAACATGTAATGCTTATGATCCTAAACTGACAACTAAAAACAAAACGTAAAAAAGGAATATGTCAATATATACAAATAAATCCTTCATAAGCCTTGCCACGGCGACCAGCCAGTCGCCAATAATTGTATTTTTGCAATGATAAAATAATATATCCGTGGACGTTTTCTTCTCACAAGGCTTTTTCGCCGGAATCTGAAGAGGGACGTGTTTGATTCTTGAAAAAAAATATTTTTCTGAATATTTCAGTTTTTTTTGACTCATAATAATGATAGTATATTACGTGGGAAGTGTTCGTGAAGATGTGCAATAAATGGTAAATCTTTTGAGTATTAAACCAACAGGAGACGTCACGCGCACTAGTTTCTTTACAAAAAAGTCTGCCAATTTCTGCGGGGGGGACGAGGAAACAATCACAAATAATGTTAAAACAAACGCATTTTTTGATAAAACAATTAAACACTAGCTTGAACTAGGTGCACACAAATACATTCACCAATACAAGCACTCCGTGAACTCAAACAAACTAGTTGTATTTAACCGGTGTGCTCAAAGACCGACACGTTTTTTTGGCAGAGGGGAACGCCTGTCAGTGGCGTCTCCGGTTGGTTTAATACTCAAAGGGTAAATCCGATAAAATCTTGAATTTCGTGTCTTGTTTAGTGCTGATGGCTAAATTGCCAATGCCTTAATACAAGAAAAAAAAATCAGCGGACAAAAACATCCAGCACACCAGATTTCTTTCGGACGGCCGAACGCTCAAGGTTACGTCCACTACTTACGTCCGATAGTTTGCACAGCTCAGTTTACATTCATTATCTAGATTGCGGCTATCAGCCGCGTCCATCAGCCCCGTCCATCAGCCGCGTCCGATAATTTGTTTCAAGCTTTAAGCAACACTATTTTAATCGCCGCTAAATTTAGGAGGTTTAGTCGTGGTGACATTTCTCAAATGCTATATAACCGCGTTCACAGAATAGCCATACAGGCCGCTAAAGTTAAATTAAATTGGGCAGAAGAACGTCAGATTTCGTTTTAGAATACCCCTATTGACAAGATTTGACATTTCAAGAGACAAGAGAAGAAGTTGCCATCATAGGTACAATATCGTAACCCTAAAGGTGATGTTCAGAAAATCTATAGAGGGTGGTATAATAATAAATGAAAAATACTATAGAGATCTGATTTAGTAGAGCGGTAAGACGATATTATTTTAAACAAACATGTCCTAGAAAACACCCCCCAGAATGTCCCCCTGATTTGTAAAATTCTTCAAAGTACAAAAATCTGCTTGCAACATTATCAAACAAAATACTGGTAACCCATCCAATATACATTTTTGTACATGAAATTAAAAAAGCTTGAATCCAGAGTCGTAAAAAGAAATATTTAAAAGAAATTAATATTTTTTTGCACGAAAGTAGCGATTGATGTGCTATGTGAAAGAGAGCGGTCTACTTTCTTTCTCACTCTTATCTGTCATTAGCCTTTATGCGGAAGTGAAATAAAACACAGTTATTTTTTTATTATGTTGTCGGTCTGCCACTCTGCCAATGTCAATATGACATTTCTTCACCTACATGGAGCACAGAACACTATTACTCCTTGGACCTTGAACCATGAAACGAACATACCACTTTGACTAACAAAAAAATTATAATTTAATAATTCAGGGAATACAAAATAATCATACAAATTCGATTAGCCTAATTGAGCAATTAACTAAATAATTATAGGCCCACAGGTTAAATCATTTTGGCTCCCTAGACTAAAAGGGTGACGTTCGTTTCTCAGTGACCTCAACCCTCATATATTACTGAATTTTTCAAACATAGGGTGGCATTTTAAAATATTTCATTATGTTATCAAATAGCCCAGTAAATTAGCTTTACAATGATATATATATGGTTCTGGTAATAAAATACGAGGAATAAAATACCACTATTATTCTTCTCTTTTGGTATAATTTTGGGTATGCTAAATGTACTTTAATTTCAACAGTGGACTCGATTCTGCAGACCAGCTAAAATTCCTAATTTTAAGTTAGCTCTATCTTTTTCCACCGCTTTTGAAAGGAAAGGGACATGAATAACACAATGTCACTAATGTCAAAATAACAAAATTGAACTTTATGAAAGCATTCACATCTTCTTCAAATACACGTATTTAGCAATTTTAGCAACGATGTAACAAGGTCATGGACAAAAGTGACAGATAAGACATCAAATTACACTTGGTTTTTACATGTTTGACATTACTCTATAATCTATGGTTTATATCTGTCCTTTTTCTACCGTATTCTATGGATAAGGATAGGCTAACTTAAAATTAGGAATTTTAGCTGGTCTGCAGAATCGAGTCTATAGATAGATTGTGTTTAACCTTTGTAGCAATAAAAAAATCTCAGTGTCCCTAAAAATTTATTTACTATCAACATGTCAAATGCTCGTTTTCTAATGTGTGGCATGGCTGCTACATACTGTACTAGTTTATGACAGCTAATATAAAGTTCAGTTCAGCACCATCTATTGACACCTTTTAATACTCAAGTGACAGCTGTCACCGAAAACGCCTCATTTACACACGGTTATTTAGTCCCAAACTAGGTATGGCCGGTACTATGAGGATTAAACAACTGATAAAATATTAAACGACCAGACACAAAGCCAACATACATGTTCACACACATTTTGTGTGATATTGTAGCTTTCCATTGGTCAAAGAATCTTTAAAATCGGTTTATTTAGTAGTTTTTGAGTTTATTATAAGAGGAAAGATTCTCTTGATAATATTACTAACGGTTTCACCCGAGTAGTTCCCGTTCCCGTGCGCAGTGGCGGACTAAGCCTGTCGGAGGCCCAGGGCGGAAAAACTGAATGTGGCCCCCCGGTCTTAGAACTTTTAGATTAGGAGGCCCCCGTGCCCGGGGCGTTCCTCTGGTCCTGGGGGGCCTCCAAATTTAGCGTAGTTGTAAAGTATAGACATCTAGTGTAGATGTAAGATTAGAGTAATCTATGGTCCGTCGTCTATGTTTACCTCTCCAATAAACACCGCTTACTTAATACCATATATCATTGTTTATTTGATAAAACCCAACGCTACATGGTGTCAGAAGTGATAATAAATGATCAATGATAAGGAAAAAGTGAGAAAGTTGTGAAATGGCTACCAACGACGCAGTATCTGGAATAAAACCGCCAGCTAACCTACAAACTGACTCGGACAAATCATCGAGCTGGAAAAAGTGGTTACAACAGTTTGAATGGTAGGTATGCGATTGCTATTCAACTAGACAAAAAGCCGGCCGACGTCCAAGAAGCAACATTCATGGCTGTGATAGGTCCAGATGCGATCGAAATCTACAACAGTTTCAATCTTAGCGACGCAGACAAAAATAACCTGCAAATCATCAAAAACAGATTTAAAGAGTATTTTGCGCCAAAAACAAACATATCTTTTGAAAGATACATATTTTTTAAGATCGAACAAAATGAAGATGAATAATTTAACGAGTTTTTGACCAGAATAAAAACTCAAGCAAGTAAATGTGAGTTTGGCAGTTTGTTTGAAGAAATGTTGAAAGATAAAATTGTATTTGGAATTAGATCTAATCAAGTAAGAGAGAAATTATTGACAGAAGATAAACTGGACTTAACAAAAGCTATAACAATCTGCAAAACAAGTGAACAAGCTTCAAAACAACTGGACGAGTTTGAGAGTAAAAATAAAACTGATAACGTCTCAGTGGTGAAAAAAATGAATGCCAAGAGCAAGACCTTTGACTGCAAAAGATGTGGTACAAATCATAAACCCAGAGAATGTCCAGCCTTTAATCAACCGTGTACTAAGTGCTATATAAATGGTCATTTTGCTAAAATGTGCAAAACAAAGAAAAAATATAATACTAAACAGAAAAATAGAGTGAATTTATTAGAAGAAAGCTTCAATTCTGAAGATGATGTATACATATCTGCTATAAGTACCGGAGAGAAGAAAAACTGGACAGAAAAAATACAAGTTGGCAATGTGAAGTTTACAGTCAAATTAAATACGGGGGCAGAATGCAACGTACTACCCAAGACATTTGATGGACAAATTAAAGGCAAAACTTAAAGCAAGCCGAACAAGAAATTTAATAAGCTACACAGATGATAAAATGGCAGTTCTAGGCGAAACAGAGCTACATTGTAAACTAAAAAATGAAGAAGCAAACATTGTATTTAAAGTAGTTCAAGAAAAAGTTACACCAATCCTAGGACTTGATACCTGTGAGAAATTAGGACTCATTGCAAGAGTCAAAACACTGAAGGAAAGTCAATGCACAGAAGATGTATTTGAAGGCTTAGGCTGTTACAAGGATTATGAGTATGATATTGACCTGATAGAGAATCCAAAATTGGAAATTAAACCATCTAGAAGAATTCCACATGCTATAAGAGATGAGGTAAAACAAGAACTTGACAAAATGGTGAAGCTAGATGTCATAAAACCAGAAACAGAGCCTACTCCTGCTGTGAGCCCTATGGTAGTTGTCAGACAAAAAGGTAAAATAAGAATCTGTATAGATCCATCAGATGTAAACAAAAACATTCTGAGACGACATTTTCCACTTACCACTTTAGAAGAAATTTCTGCTGACATCAAAGGTTCTAAATTCTTTGCGTTATTAGATTGTACAAAAGGATTCTGGCAAATCAAGCTATCAGAAAGAACTCAAAAAATATTAACATTTGCTACCCCGTGGGGAAGATATTCTTTCAAGAGGCTCCCCTTTGGAGTGTCGTCAGCACCTGAGATATTTCAAGAAATATTGACAAATTTGCTCAGCAAATTTAAAAATGTAAGAGTATCTATTGACGATATTTTTATACATGCAAAAAGTAGAGAAGAACTACGCAAAACTGTTGGAGAAGTCATTGAAGTACTTAACAAATCAGGCTTTAAACTTAATAAAAGTAAGTGCATTCTCGAAGCACAAAGAATTAAATTCTTGGGACACATTGTTTCAGCAAGCGGATTAGAAGCAGACCCAAACAAAGTAGAAGCCATACAAGCAATGAAGACACCAACAAATAAAACTGAGCTACAGAGACTACTAGGGATGATCATACCTGAATAAATTCATTCCTAAAATGTCTGAACTAACAAATCCACTAAGGGAGTTATTACATAAAAACACAAGTTTCACGTGGGAAAGTCATCATGAAGAAGCACTTAAAAAAATAAAAGAAGTACTTCAGAGTCCTCCAGTACTGAGACTATATGATGTCAACAAACCTGTTGCCTTAACTGTGGATGCCAGTTCAAAAAATCTTGGAGCAGCACTTCTTCAAGAAGGTCAACCAATAGCCTATGGAGCAAGAGCACTATCCAAATCTGAACAGAACTATCCACAGATAGAGAAAGAAGCACTCGCTATATTATTTGGATGTAAAAAGTTCCATGAATATGTTTATGGTAAAGAACTGACAGTAGAATCAGACCATAAACCCCTCGAAACAATCTTTAAGAAAAATATACAATCCGCTCCAGCAAGGTTACAACGTATAATGTTCAATCTTGCACCGTACTCACCAAAAGTCATATTTAAAAAAGGCACAGATATACCCTTAGCAGACTTTCTTAGTCGAGACTGTGATGCATCCAACCTAAAATATGAGCAAGAAGAAAATTTAAAAATTGCAGTTATACTACCTATGTCATTAGATGCCAAAGAAGAGTTAGTTAAAGCAACAAAAGAAGACCCTCATTTACAGCTACTTCTTAAGAAAATAATGCAAGGATTTACAGAAAATGTCAATGATCTTCCTACAGAACTACAACATTATTTTAACTTTAAAGAAGAACTAAGCTATCTTAAGGGAATTATTTACAAAGGTGATAGAATTGTAGTACCAAAATCACAAGTCCCTAAAATGTTAAAGAGTATTCATCAAGGACATCTAGGAATACAAAGCTGCTTAAGAAGAGCCCGACAATTCCTATAGGTACTGGAAGGGACAATATGATGATATTGTAAAACTAGTCAAATGTTGCTCAGTCTGTGAACAAACACAAAGAGACAATATTAAAGACACAGTGCTGGTTAAAAATATTCCTACACTCCCATGGCAAATAGTTGCATCAGATATATTTGAATTAAAAGGGAAAACTTACCAAGTAATTTGTGACAGTTACTCAGGATATTTAGATTTTCAACAGCTAAAAAATCAGTCATCATATGAAGTAATTATTCAACTCAAAAAATGGTTCTCTGTCCATGGAGTACCAGAAGTTCTACAAACCGACAATGGCACACAATATATGTCTGGAGAATTCAAGATCTTTCAAAAAGAATGGAAATTTAACCATGTCACATCCAGTCCACACCACCACCAAGGCAATGGCCTTGCTGAAAAAGCAGTTCAAACAGCTAAGAACATACTTAGAAAATGCAGCATTGATAAGTCAGATGTTCAACTCGCCTTATTAAACTGGCGAAATACACCAAGAAACGATTACTTAGGTTCACCTAACCAACGCCTTTTCAGCAGAATTACTAGATCTCAAATACTTACAGGTGATAATAAATTAAAACCGAAAATAATACAAGGAGTCACAGCTGAACTACAAAAATTAAGAGAAAAACAAGCTTACTGCAGTAATAAACATACCTACTACAAATCCAGTCAATTTTGAAATTAATGATAAAGTTAGACACAAAGTTGCTCATCGACATTGGGAAGGGGCAAGAGTGGTAGAAAAGCCTGAAGGTCTACCAATATCAGTAATAATTCAAACAGATCAAGGCCAAACCCTACGAAGAAACTTCAGTCATCTTCATAAGACACAAGCAGACATAACTAGCAATAGAGTAGTGGTACCAGAAACTAAATATGCAGATGAACCAGCAGTACAAAGTCAACCATCAGCTGCTCCTAAGTCACCCCCACCACCAACACGTTCACCACTAAGCACTCCCAATCATGTGCAGAAATCAAACCCATCTGAACCAGCAACAGCACCACGGTCAACAAGATCTGGTAGAATAATTAAACTAGTAAATAGACTTGATCTGTAATAATAATTTAAAAAATATAAATTAAAAACTATAGTAGGTTGCACTTAGTAATGTATCTTATCAACTCATTGAATATGTATACTTCTCATTACATAACTGTATAATTAATTGTTCATCAAACTAATTATGAGCATAGGTAGGTAGGTACCTAATATAAATTTCATAGTTAGGTATTAGAATCAGTAGTAAGTTATAATTTCACTAAATAATTGTAAGTTTAAAAATATGTAAACTATTTAAATGTCTGTAATTGTCCTACAAAAAAAGGAAGATGTAAAGTATAGACATCTAGTGTAGAGGTAAGATTAGAGTAATCTATGGTCCGTCGTCTATGTTTACCTCTCCAATAAACACCGCTTACTTAATACCATATATCATTGTTTATTTGATAAAACCCAACGCTACAGTAGTCTTAATCTATGAAGACTCCAACCAACACCCAATTGCCTCTTATCCATGTTTAGGATTTGATCGAGAGAACTTTTCACTAAATTTGGAAGCCTCTCAGGCCTGGGGCGGGCCTCTAGTCCTGAGGGCCGCCGAAGCAGGATCGTTGTGGCCGAAGCCGATTGTTGCGGCCGGAGCCGATTGTTGCAGCCGAAGCTGATTGTTGCGGCCGAAGCCGAGGTTTGCCCCGAAGGGACCGTTGCGACCGAAGTCGATTGATGCGGCCGAAGCCGAGTTTTGCCCCGAAGGGACCGTTGCGACCTAAGTCGATTGGTGCGGCCGGAGCCGTGTTTTGCCCCGAAGGGACCGTTGCGACCGAAGTCGTTTGTGGTGCCGAGTTTTGCCCCGAAGGCGAGTTACGGCAGTCATTAAGACCTCAGGATCATTTGCAGTAAGCCCCGAAAGGCATTCTCGAACATATTGATAATAAAAGTTACGCCCGAAGGCGCTTGGTGGTGAGATAGTCTTTAAGACCTCAGGATCATTTACAGTAAGCCCCGAAAGGCAATAAGTCCCGTAGGACAACTCGTTCATAGGTCTTAATGCTCGTCGTGACCCGACCTCGGTCCCTACGAGCCATCGATTCTCGTTCAGCCATCAGAAGCGCTGTCACACCCTGAATGAGCTTATAATGGTAAAACCATTAGTTTATATTGATACGCGTCGCGCGCGCACTCATAGGATAGTATGAAGTAACCACGTACGTTCTGCAAATACATGGTTATCATAGGATATATGAGGCATTCCTCATTTTCTCGTTCATTCGTGGTATCATTTTTATTATAATATCAAGCTCAACAGAAGCATGACAGACATCCCCGTCAAGCCAATCAAGATTCTAGACCCCTTTACCATGCCAATACGAATACCGACATGACTCCAGTTCCAGACTCCGAAGAGCTTACTCCTGAAGATTTGGTCGAGTGTTCGCGTACTAGACCTGTAGTGGCACTGGGCCACTAACTATAAGGTTTGGAGTAAGATACTTGAGGAAATAAATTCAATATTGGTTTTCACGTTCACACAGCAAATATATTATCAATCAATTGTCTAGAAAACAAATCTGCGACATCTAGTCATATTTTCAAGTCAAGTATAAAAAAGTATTTATGTTACCCTCTATAAGGAGGCTCTACATTACTCCCCCTCCAGTTACATGAGTACCTACTAATGTAACGATAAACATAAAAGAACTTGGCCGCGCACTCTGCGCACATCACTAAAATAGGCCATGACTTAAACTGTAACTTAACTATTTACACAAGTATATAAAACTATATACAAATTAGTTACCTAAACCTTTTAAGAAACCTAACTTGCCTGCCTGACCTTGTAACTACAGGTTGACTATTGACTGCTACAGGTTCAGGAGTACAAGAAGAACTGGGAGGAGTACTACTATCCACATAAATATAAGCAGGCTTAAGCCTATCTATAGAAACATTCATTTGTTTTCCATTATGTACAACTGTAAAATACTTATCAAAACGACTAACTACTTGACATGGGCCTTCATAACACGGCTCTAAAGGCTTTTTTACCCTATCTATTCTAATAAAGACATGTGTACACGTATATAAATCTTTATGAACGAATACATGATCGATTTGTGTAGGGGAGCGCCGTCTAGGCCTTAGGTCGTTCATTGTACGTTGTAAGTTTGATACAAAAGAATTTGGATCTAAAATAATAGCACTAGACTTTTCAAAAAATTCTCCTGGAATTTTAATGTTCATTCCATAAACCATTTGGCTAATGCTATATTGTTTGTCATCCCTTATGGCGGTTCGCATTCCCAACAAGACTGTCGGTAGGGCGTCGGTCCATTTGACAGAATTATGACATTTAAGTGCTGATTTTAAAGTCCTGTGTAACCTTTCAACTTTACCATTACACTGAGGGTGATAAGCAGTTGTATGTTGTAAATTGATTCCAAATAAGCTAGCAAGATTTTTAAAAAGTTCAGATTTAAATTGGGCTCCTCTATCACAGATTACTGTGTAAGGAACTCCAAATCTAGCTATCCAATTGGAATAAAATGCTTTGGCTACCGTTTCGGCAGTTGCATTTGGAATTGGAATAACTTCCATCCAATCAGTAAATCGATCTATACAAGTGAGACAATAGACATTTCCCTCTGAAGGAGGTAAAGGGCCTATCAAATCAATATGTACTGTATCAAAACGTTCATCAGGTTCATTGTAAACATGAAATTGCGATTTGGTGTGCCTATTTACTTTGTTTTCCTGGCAATCTAAACAACAACGTGCCCAAATTTTAATGTCTGTCCTAACATTTGTCCAAATAAATTTTGATGTTACATTCCGAATAGTTGTTTTAATACCATCATGAGATGTGTTGTGTACCTTTTCGAAAATAGTTTTTCGGAATGAATTTGGAATGTAAGGCCTAATGTTATTGGTTGAGATATCGCACCAAAGCTTATATCCTGATGGTGAAACGTACGGTTTAAATTTTAATGAGCTGGATGTTTGTAAGGCTTTAAGTTCATTATCGTGAATTTGTGCCTTTGCAATAGCATCATAGTCGATAAACGATACAGTTTCTATGCGAGACATTTTATCTGCAACGATATTGTCCTTACCATCTATATGTTGTATGTTTGTAGTGAACTGCGATATATATATTGCAAATGTCTTAACTGTCTAGGAGAGGCTTTGTCATTATTTTGTTTAAATGCGAAAACTAATGGTTTATGGTCAGTGAAAATTGTGAAATCCCGACCTTCTAAATAATGCCTGAGTTGTTTTATTGACAGGTAGATACTAAGTAGTTCCCTATCATAAGTACTATAGTTTTTTTGTGCATTATTTAGTTTTTTAGAGTAAAATGCTATAGGTTGCCAGCCTTTGCTGTCTCTCTGTTGAAGCACAGAGCCAATAGCTAGGGCTGAAGCATCGCAGAAAAGAGCTAATGGACATTCATACCTGGGAAGGGTCAATAACGTAACATTAGCTAGGTCCTGTTTACATTTTTCGAATTGCCTGATTGCGTCGTCTGTCCAGTCTACTTTCTTTCGGTCATTTTTTCCGGCACCTTTTAAATATTCATGTAGGACTGCTTGCGTATCAGCTGCATTTTTTAAATAACGCCTATAAAAATTTAAAAGTCCTAAAAAGGTTCGTAACTCTTTTAAAGTTTCTGGGAGCTTGTAATCTAGAATTGTTTGTACCTTCTCGGGTAGGGGTTTAGTACCATCTTTTGTAATAAGGAACCCTAAAAACACTACCTCTTGAAGACCAAATTCTGACTTGGACGCGTTAATCCTGAGACCACATTGATCAAGCCTTTCGAATAAGATTTTCAGATGCTGTTCGTGTTCTTCAGCTGTGGCTGAAGCAACTAATATGTCATCCAAATACGCAAATACAAAATTTAAACCTCTCAAAACCATATTTATAAATCGTTGAAAAGTAGCGGGGGCATTACGTAAACCAAAACTCATAACATTAAATTCGTATAAACCAAAAGGGGTTATAATGGCAGTTTTGCATTTATCCTCGTCTGCCATGGGAATTTGGTAATATGCCTTATATAAATCTACTTTAGAAAAGATTGTGCTACCAGGTAAAATCGATAAAAAATCATCAATCCTAGGAAGCGGATATCTATCTGGTATGGTTTGATCGTTAAGTCTACGATAGTCACCGCATGGTCTTAGGGACCCGTCTGGCTTTGTAACTACATGTAACGGACTTGCCCACTGAGAACTCGACGGCCTGATGATTCCATTATCCAGCATGTATTCAAACTCACTCTTGACTATTTCCATGCGCCTGGGATCAAGCGGTCGTGCTCTGGAGTATACAGGTTCACCTTTTGTTTCGATCCGATGTTTTACGTCATGTTTCAGATTGGTTGGCAAAAGGTTTGGCTTCGTTAACTCCGGGTAATTTTTTAGTAGGTCGTAATAACGATGGTTCTTGTCTAGTGTACTGATGATTTCACTTCCCGTTATGCCTTCGACATTACCGCGGATAGTTAGTTTTGTAGTGCTATCAATCAGTCTGCTATTGTGTAAATCTATTAATAATTTAAAATGTTTCAAAAAATCTGCTCCGAGTATCCCTTTAGTAATTTTTGCAACTATAAATGCCCATTGAAATTTTCGCCGTAGTCCCAAATCCAAGGTTAGTATCTTTACTCCACAAGTTTCTATTCTAGTATTATTCGCTGCATATAAGACTACGGAATCGTCAATTTTGTCATCTGGCGAAGCAGGGATTAATGACACGTCTGCACCGCTGTCTACTAAAAATCTATGCAATGTTGTCTTTTCTTTAATAAACAATCTGGGAGTGCGGGGTTGGGGTAACCGAGTCTACCGCTGGCTCAGCTACTTCCTTGCGTTTTCCGAATTCCACGCACACGGCTGTTTACATTTGCCTTCATGGCATTTATTACCAAATCTATGGTGATAGTAACAAAACTTGCCTTTAGGGTTGTAGCGACGCCGACTGGAAGATCTGCTGCGCGAGTTATTGCTTCGCGTTCGGCTGTCACCTCGTCCACGGTCAAGCTTGGCAACTTCCTTTACAACCATGTCCTTTATTATCCTGGCAAGCTCCTGCATGTCAATGGCGCTTTTGCTCGTGCTCATTTTATATATTTATAAATTTGTAAATACGTCTAAATAGAAGGTCACCAAATGTGTAGTGGCACTGGGCCACTAACTATAAGGTTTGGAGTAAGATACTTGAGGAAATAAATTCAATATTGGTTTTCACGTTCACACAGCAAATATATTATCAATCAATTGTCTAGAAAACAAAACTGCGACATCTAGTCATATTTTCAAGTCAAGTATAAAAAAGTATTTATGTTACCCTCTATAAGGAGGCTCTACAGACCAATAACACTCCTCGAAGATAACTTGTGTTAATGCCCAATTCGCACCGCACAGGTCCACGACCAAGCTAGATGTTGCTTTTCACATTTCAATGAGAGACGTTATCAACCTCCATCAATTAAGTGTTAGTCGACACCATCGTCTCCGTTACTTAGCACCAAAAGCTCAGAAGTAGTCCCAGGGTGTTTACTATGAACCACAAGATAGCGCTAAGAGGTGCGTCGTCAGTCATTCTGCTACTACCTCCAATGTGTAATATTTAAAAGCGATCGTTACATCAGACGAAGCTTATGGAACATGTCCAAAACTAAGTCCATATAAGATCACCGTGCCGTACCGTTAGGCAGTGCTGAGGCCCGGACTTTTTACTTTTTCGCACTATATCGCCCAACAGTGTTGAACAAGACAATTGTGAGTCGAAGCGTAAGCCCCAACATCACAAGCAAGTCATAATGCAAGATAAAGAACGGAGGTGTCGCCACCGCCAAGCTAGCATTGGTATGTGCCGACATAAACACCGACCGCGGTGCGGTGAAACGTACTGACACAACCGCTGCACCACTCGGGCAGTACCACACCCCGTCAATAACTCAAACACTACAACCCCTGCCTCGTCCCGACATTTGCGTTCGAGCGGACAGCGTTAGCTGCCCTAAGATGGGAGGGAAACCCAGGTGTAATATAGGCCAAACTCTCTTATTTACTTTTATTTTGTCATGCATTTCATATATTAGGCTCGTTTAGAATATTGCATAAAACTACCATATTCCATTAATCAGACAGGGCCCACCCATACCTGTTAATAACGAACCTTCAAGCTAATAACGCCATATGAGAGTTTTATATTTTTATTTTATTTATTTATTTATATGTCATATTGCTCAACAGGATCGACTCATGTATCATACATCCTAGGTCCAACCTTTGGTTGAGGTGGCAGCCTCGCCCCGCGACCGCGCACCCTCCCTCACCATAGATGCCAGAACCCCCTCTTCGTGTCCCGCGCCGGAAAAACCCGACCATCTCCGATTTGGATGAAACCTTTTGCATATTGTAGGGTCCGTGAATAGCATTACAATGATATACTTTATATCTCTCTAGCTCCAATAGTTCCGGAGTTATAACCGAAAAATGGTTTATCTTAATACAAGAACTATTCCGCTATATTTTCCATACTAAACAAGTTTCGGTTTTTCCTGAACCTTACTGAAACCAATTTCTAACTACTTTTATGAAACTTTTATGCTATTTTAACATCTCTTCGATCATACCAAGCCCTATTTTACTGAATTTTCATAATTTTTCGTATTTTCCTAAGTTTTAATATTTTTCTATTTCTGACTATATTTACATGTGTTTACATGTTTACAGCCCCACCAAGCTGTTTTATGTTCTTTTAGTATTCTATATATGATATTAGGGTTGAGGAGTTACACGTTTAAAGAAAAAGTTTCTCTAGGAAAGAGAATGATTTTCTTCCAACCTCTTTGATTATACGCATCTGGATGTGGAGCACAGACCAGTAACTAGATGTGGAGGTAGCACCAGGGCCCTATTTTATAAAGCTACAGGTTACAATTTACAGGGAAAAACGCAGCAACACTAATTAATTAAACAGCAACACTAGATAAAATTACAGGTACAGGCGTTTTATAAAGCTACAGGTCATTTTATTTACAGTCTACAGGAACCCGTGCCTGTAACTTTCCATAGACAATTTAATGCTTAATCGAGCGTGATTCGAGCATAATCGACCTATTATTTACAGGTGTTTACGGAAAAACTTGTAAAATACAGTTGTAAAAAAATTAAAAAAATTAAAACTTGTAAACATTTCTACAGGTGAAGAGACGTATGTAATTTGGTTACAGGAGGAAGTTTGTTAATTCTAATATTATGCTTACGTTTTGTTGTTTGTTAATTCGAATATTTTGAGTGATTTTGCGTGTTTGGAGCTCAGACTCGGACTCTGAGGATGGTGGTCAACATCCAAGAAGACGACTCCAAGATCTTTCGCCGTCAGAACCAATATGAACCCGCAAACGATTTTCACCTTCAATGAGAAATTTAGAATGCGTTCTACTTAAATGCAATATGTTTTGGAGCATATTGGAGGAGATATAATTATTGGCTAGTTATATGATGTTAATTTTAGAGAAAATCATGTGTTTTTTTTCTATTACGTAAATAAACCATAGAAATACAAGTAAGGAAATAAACAAACATCTGTTTTCATTATAAACTAGCAACTCGCCCTCACTTTGCTTCAGTTTATATTATGGTATATAAAAACCTTCCTCTTGAATCACTCTATCTATTAAAAAAACCGCATCAAAATCCGTTGCGTAGTTTTAAAGATTTAATCATACATAGGGATATAGGGACAGAGAAAGCGACTTTGTTGTATACGTAGTGATAAATATTAATATTTTATGGCGGTAAACTAGACTTAATCCAAAAAACAGATTTCGATTCTGTCATTTTTTAAATTTTTGCGGGGGTTGTCGTCCCCGCTACCACCCCTATTTTATAAAGCTACAGGTTACAATTTACAGGGAAAAAAGCGGCAATACTGATAAATTAAACAGCAACACTAGATAAAATTACAGGTACAGGCGTTTTATAAAGCTACAGTTCATTTTATTTACAATCTACAGGAACCCGTGCCTGCAACTTTCCATAGACAATTTGATGCTTAATCGAGCGTGTTTCGAGCATGATTCGACCAATTTTTACAGGTGTTTACGGAAAAACTTGTTAACATTTCTACAGGTGTTTAGACGTAGGTAATTTAGTTACAGGAGGAAGTTTGTTATATTTACTTACGTTTTGTTGTTTGTTAATTCGAATATTTTGAGTGATTTTGCGTGTTTGGAACTCAGACTTGGACTCTGAGGATAGTGGTCAACATCCAAGAAGACGACGCCAAGAACTTTCGCCGTCAGAACCAATATGAACCCGCAAACGAGTTTCACCTTTAATGAGAAATTTAGAATACGTTCCTACTCAAATGCAATATGTTTTGGAGCATACTGGAGGAGATATAATTATTGGCCATGGTTGAATGTTAATTTTAGAGAAAATCATGTGTTTTTTTTCTATAACTACGTAAATAAACCATAGAAATACAAGCAAATAAACAAACATCTGTTTTTATTATAAACTAGCGACCCGCCCTCGCTTTGCTTAAATAATTAATTGCTTAATTAATTAATTATGTACGTAAGTTTTTAAAAAACTCATTGGGACATGCCGGGATTCGAACCCGAGCCTCGCTCATTTTCATCTGGCTCTTTAACCATAGAAATACAAGTAAATAAACAAACTTCTGTTTTTATTATAAATAAATATTAATATTTTATAGTGGTACACTAGACTTTAAGCCAAAAAACTGATGTCGATTCTGTATTTTTTTTTATTTTTACGGTTGATTCATAGTGCTGTACTCCGACTTGTTAACTGCGCCTGTAGTCGAGATTTTCGAGCCTAAGCTACAATAGTAATATTACAGGGGTCTTTATAAAACACCTGTTACCTGTAGATTGTAACTACAGGAGCACTACAGACTTTTTTTTTCCTGTAGCCTGTAGCCTGTAACCTGTAGCTTTATAAAACAGGGCCCTGGACTCCAATGTCTGAGCATAGACAAGCAACCAACAGTTATACTATACAGAAGGCTGTATGGGTTAAGATTCCTCTGCTTTCTAATAAGATAAATAAAGAAAAATAACATCATCGATTTTTAGAACACAGCTTTCTATTACTGGTCTGTGAACACAGCTTTAGAACAGAAATTCTGAAAACGGAATTTTGTAACCATAAATGTCTCGAAAATGTTTATTTACATATATAAATTATCGTGAAAGGTAAATTTCTCAACATTAGAAATAACTGGATAGTAACATTGTAATTGTAGGAATTTATAGAACACCAACTGTTTAAAATTTTCTGCGCTTTTCTGTACCTACTACAATACATTGTTTGTTCTTCTTTCTCCAGTATAACCATGTAAATATGGATACTTCATCGGAAGGCTGGGACCCAGGTAAGCAATATAATTATTTTTGTGTAATCCAGAGAAAGCACAGAAATAACCATATCAGGCCTCTGTGGGCGGGGCTTTCCGGGGCCGGGGTTGTGATTCCACTTGACTTTGTAATTTCAGGTTTATGAGCTTTTACATTATTTCAACCTAACTTAATTTGGTCAGCGTCATCTTAGGGGTGGGGGATTTCTGTAGGTAGGTCTATAGTCCCTCACCTTTAGTAATGAGGATAATAAATTTATGGTTAGATCACCCTTATAAATAGTACAGATTTATTTATAAGTAGCAAGTTTATATGATATATAGAAACCTTACTGCTATAAAACTCTTTCTATTATAGTCTATTTCATGCAGCATGAGTTGTGACAGTTAACATTTTTCCATTTTATGCATACTACTAGGTAGTTACTTTCAACTAAAAATGATATTTGTTTAAAAAATCATAAAATGTTTCCTAACACAGCATTGCAAAATTACAATAATTGTGGACTAAAAATCAGAATGAAAATCATAGACTATTAATAAAGTTAGTATTAATAGATGATCCGAGTATAAGTTGACCTTCACCAAGCTGGTTAATGGATGAAAAGAATTTTATATCAAATTTAATATGTTTAAAAAGAAATGGCGAGTGGGTTGGCTGAAAGATTTCAGTCCAGGATATTATTATTATTTAGTTAATACACTAGCAGCTCTTGAGCTGATGCGTTATGATCAATTAAATATTTTTTTAAATCAACATATTGCTGCAAGTGAATATAACGTACGACTGAAAGGTCTCAGCAAACCATCCATCCACTTAAGAACATCCATTGAATGAAAGAGAGTGTGCATGCTATTTGTTCGTGAAATTGAAAAGGATAGCGAACGATAACACTCATATTTTAAATATTTAATTTATCCGGGACTGAAATCTTTCTGCCAACCCACTTGTGTTATCTTTTTTAACATATAAAATTTGATATAATATACTTTTCATCCATTAATCAGCTCAGTGAAGGTCATCTTATAGTTAGGGAGGCGAATAGGGGAATTTTCGGTAATACTCGAGCGTGGCAGTTTAAGATATGAGAGATACCTTAGACCTAATAGAACAACCTTGTCAAGTATTTAGCTCTATAAGTAGTGACGCGCGCCTAGGATAGACGATCAGATTAGTAAAAAAAAATCGATAGTCTGAAATACTCAAGCGCGTCAGATTAAGATATTGGGGGTTGATTTTAGTGTTTTAAGACTAAATTTAACTAATCTGACGATAAGTCCTTGACGCCGCCAAGTTATAGGGTCGCGAACTTGTAAAAAAAAAACGTTAATCCGGCATTCTCGAGCGCGATTTTTTTATTTTTTATTTTGAAGAATATAATCTAAAACTTACTAAAAATACAAAATCTGCCGGTTTCCGCATGACCGGAAGTGTGGAGGAGCCATTTCGTCTTCCGAAAAACGCGTTGCGGCATATAAGTCGCGAATGATACATTTTACACAAAAAAAGTTTAAATAAACAAAAAAGGTAATTTTATTTTACACAAAAAATGTCTCTTTACATTTTTGTCCAAAGTTAAAACTTTTTGACTTGAAGCATTATAAAAACTCAAACTCCCGGTTTTTTAAGTATATCTCGAAAACTGAGGTTTTTAAAATAAATTGATATGAAATAACGATGATTAAATTATTGAACTTTTATTATATCTCAAAATTTTTTTTTTCTGAAGCTTCTCGACAATTTTCGTGGACTCGGAAAAAGTTACGCGTATCTGTATACAAAAGTTTTATTAACATGTACAGTTCCATGAATGTATATTATTCAATAGCCTGTTGATCCTCAAATTGTTTTTTGGACGTACCGTAACTCGTAAGCAAAACGAAGTGAAGAATTGAAGCAAAAAAGAGGAATTTGCCATAAACATGTAATACAGACTGAGCGCTTCGCGGAAATATGCCGTCCCACCAGTATTTTTCCTTTATTTCGCAACATTGATGGTGGGGAAAAAACCGGCCAAGTGCGAGTCGGACTCGCGCACCGAGGGTTCCGTACAACCTTGCAAATTTATGGTTTTCGTAATTTTTCCTTTATCTATGCTATAAGACGTTGCTTCGTACCAAATTTCAAGATTCTGAGTTCACGGGAAGCACCCTGTAGGTTTTGATTCCCTTGCAAGTGTCGAAAATTTGCGGCATAAACGGCTGTATCTTTTGATTGCGTTGGCTTAGAAGTTTGATTTTTTCACAGCTTCAAGAGACAGTAGACCTGAGTAATTGATATAAATTTCAGCTTTATACCTCCACGCGTTCCTGAGAAAAAGGGTCTTGACAGACGGACGGACGGACGGACAGACGGACAACAAAGTGATCCTATAAGGGTTCCGTTTTTTCCTTTTGAGGTACGGAACCCTAAAAAGCGGTAGAAGGGAATTTTCGGTACACCTTAATATATATATAATTCCCCGTTTTATCAAGGAGAAAGAAAGGAAAAAAATAAACCAAAAAACCTTTTTCGGTCAGATTAAGAGAACCCACCAACATTTTTGTCAGATTAAGAAAATATGCTTTCAGGATACCAAGATAAACCTCCCCTATGAAAATCTGACGCGCTCGAGTATTGCAAAAGAACTATTTTTTTTTGCATTTTCAAACATTCATCGTAACTTATCGTCACGCCCAAATCGTCAGTTTTTTTAAAGGGAGCTTCCTTGGGGCCTACTTAACACCCCTTCCGAAAATCTGACGCGCTCGAGTAATTTTTTTTTTTTGCATTTTTGACTACTTTTTATGCCTACCCCCACCACGCAAACCGGCAGATTAGTATACCGTTGTTATCAGAGGCACTTGGGGCATACGTAGTATGAATATCTGACGCGCTCGAGAATGCCCAAGTAACTGTTTTTTTTTACATTTTTGAAAAACCGTACACGCCAAACCCACCGCTAAAATGGTTTTTACCATATTAGCTTTTCTTTTCGAAATTATTTTATCTTTCGATTTTGATAGGTCTCGACGGCGCCGTTGAATTACGCCATTTAGCTACCTCGCCTCCCTTACTATTATATTAGCTCTTTACCTATGAAATTGGAGATTTGTATGAAAATTTTAAAAGATAAAATTTTTTGTGATTTTTTTATTTTAGCTAATCAAAGTACTGGCCCAAATTATCTTACAATTTTGCCATTTTGATGGCAGTTTGTTTATCCCTTTACTGTAGAAGTCTGCCGTACGGGAGGCTGCCTTGAACTGCCTCTCGGGTGTTGAATTTTTTTCCACTTAAAGAATTACCTAAATTTAAAAAAAATGAAATTTGTTGGAGCAAGGTCCGATGAGTACGGTGGGTGTCGGAGAACTTCCAGCTGTAACTCGTGTAGGTTTGCGATGGTCTGTCGTGAAGTGTGAGCTCGCGCGTTGTCGTGGAGAAGCAATAGGGAAGAGCGATTGACCAGTCTTGGTTGTTGGCAATTTTTGGCAATACACATCTGCCGTCACTGTTGCGCTATTCGGTAAGAAGCTGTAATGTACAAGTCCGGCACTGGTGCACCAGACAGTCACCATCATCTTCCTATTAGTAATCTTTTTTTAACACACTGATTAGGTGCTGTACCCGGGTCCACCCACTGAGACGAACACTTACGGTTGTCGTACAGGATCCACTTTTCATCGCTGGTACCAATTCGATTTCAAATTCCCTCGTTTCTATGCCGATTCAGTAGTTCTATGCATGCTTCGACGCGTAAGTCTCGCTGTTGGTCGCTTAGTTCGTGTGGCATCCACTTATCTAGCTTTTTTATCTTTTGACTGAGATTTAACGCAAGTGCTTTAATGTTGTTTTTAACCCCGCAGCAAGCTTAGCCGTAGATTGAGTTGGATCCGCTTCCGCTATCGCCTTCAATTCATCGTTGTCGACAATGGTTACTGGCCGACCGCGAGGCTCGTTCTTCGACTCAAAATTTCCGGATTTAAAACGATTGAACCAATAATGGACCGTTTTTATGCAAGGAGTGTTAGGCCCATACACGTCGTTGAGGTTTCGTGTTGTTTGCGCAAAGGTATTTCCACGTAGGAACTCATTTCGAAAATTGTACGAATTTTCAGTTTATCCATTTGGGGGCAGGGTGCGCCGGGCCCACCCTAGAAAAATAGCCTTTCTCTTACATAAAATAACTTCATCCTCAATTACCGAAACCGAAAACCGTCTTCAAAAGCTAAAATAATACCTACCTACCTACTCATCACTTGTGTTTATCTCAGTCGCCAACATGCGATCCACAGATACAAATTAACAATCTGCATATAATTGTTACTGTTAGTAAGTAGTAATTTTTAGGTATATCAATTACAGTTACAATACACGAATGATGATTGATTTACCTTGTTGTTGGTAATTTAAGAGCGGAGCTCTTGTCGGTGTATACCTAGCTATATTAGCGACTTAAACTACATAGTATTGGTCAGCACAAAGATAAATAAAAAAGAATAGTAGTTAGAATAGGATAGGATATAACTGAAAACCATACTTGATACCTATCATAGTTGCGCATGCGCCGATAGTCGTGACCACCTTGCTGTGCGGCCGGCGGATTTATGTCTGGGGCCATGGCCCCCCCTATAGGAAAAATCCCTAGCTAGGCTTTCGAATAAAATTTATTTGAATTTCACAGATAATTAAATCTGAAAATGGCTGGTTATAAAATCGGCAATTTCATAGGTAAAGACCTATTATTTGTATCTTACATTATATACATGTATAGACAACAGAGAAATCAAATATTCCTAAAAATATGTGATGCATTGAATGGAATTTTCACCCATAGAGATTGACACATAATCTACAAAATAAATGGATGAATCTGAGCTTTTTAGCTAGAATCCGAAAAGAGACTTCAAGTTTTATGTAAGACTAGCGGCCCACCCCGGCTTCGCAGGGGTGGAAATTAATTTTTTTAACATTTTGGAATGCACTTACAGTAAATATACAGGGTGGATTTTTGAGACGGTTCAGTAAGGGCAGGTACCTACCTTAATCGTTATAATTACAGGAAAACGTTCCTAGGAGACCATCTTTAATTTTTTAAGATATTATGAACTGCATTCACAGATTTTGGAAAAAATTTACTATCAGCGAAAAAAATGCTAAGATACAAAAAAAAATATTTTTATGCTAATCGATCCTATTTTGCGTGGGGATCAAAAGATTATGGGACCATTTAAGGTATGAGTACTAGAAATGACAGAAATCGCCAAAAACTTTTTTTATACATTTTGTACTGAAAAATGATTTAATAATTATAATTCTTAATGTGGTCAAAAGATTCTTTAAGTCCAACTGAAATTTAAATACAAAAACTACGGTAAGCCACAACAACACTGGCATCATGTATTTTTAAACAAAAACTTAAAAATAGGTGATCTACGAAAAAAACTGCTCAAAATGACCGCCGTTTTCGCGAATACATAAGTTTACTCGTTAATAAGATAGGTTCTTATTATCTTTCATATAGCCTGTGCTCAGCGGGGCGTTGCCCGCGCAGAGCCAGTTTATTCTGTCCAATGGGAATTTCTAAAAAAGCCTTCATAGAGCGGTTGCGAACGACATATTATTATAAGACACCTACATACCATATACAAGTTTATAAGAGTTATCGATTGGGAGTATTTCTATTTTTATCCAGTTTTTAGGGTTCCGTACCCAAATGGTAAAACGGGATCATATTACTAAGTCTCCACTGTCCGTCCGTCTGTCTGTCCATCTGTCACCAGGCTGTATCTCATGAACCGTGATAGTTAGTTAAAATTTTGACAGATAATGTATTTCTGTTGCCGCTATAACAACAAATTTTATACTAAAAAAACAGAAAACTTGCAGGTCCCAGAATTAAATCTGAGACATGTGTAAACAGACCCGGTCCGGCGATGGACTCACCACCTATCACGTTGGGGGTCCAAAGAATTTCTCATGAAAAGTGGGTATATCCAGAAATGGAATACCTCTGCCTACCCCCTCGGGGATATGAGGAGTAAGATTATTTATTTTATATTGTTATTATTTAAAACACAGAATAAAATAAATATTTAAGGGGGCTCTCATACAAGAAACGTTATTTTTTTGGCGTTTTTATGTTGATAGACTCAAAAAACCAAACTTCTCCAAACGAACTTCAACCCCTGCTTTCACCCCTTTAGGAGATGATTTTCGAAAAATCCTAAAACACATGTCTCATGATTTATTTTTAAGAGCATTTGTGCCAAGTTTGAAGTTGATAGACGTAAAAAACAACACGTCTCCATACAAACTCCAAACCCCTGTTTCACAATCCAAAAACAAGTGTCTTCTTATTTGTTTTGTGGAGTATTTTTACAAAGTTTCGAATCGATACACCCAAAAACTTAAAAAAAAAGGTTTTCCATACAAACTTCAACCCTACCCAATACCTACTTTCATCCCGTTAGGGGTTGAATTTAGTTAAATCCTTTTTTAGTGAGAATCGACACTATAAACGTAACCTACACACAAAATTTCATGTTTCTATGTTCAGTGGTTTGGGCTGGGCCTTCTTCATATATATAGATTTTCATTTTATTGTTTAGGCTTAAGCTCACAGTGGTGATAGTGTATTATGTAGCAGTAGTCCATGAAAGTTTGTAGTGAATGATAAGGAGATTCCATAAAGTACAACCAGAGGTTGGAAGAAAATCATTCTCTTTCCTAAAACGTCTTTGAGTACAACATTATCGTTTTACCTCAAAAGTCACAATTTAGTCTTCAGTAACTATTAATTTTCTAACACTTTATATTACTTGTGAAATGAAATCATCATCTATCTTCTTCTTCTATATATATAAAGAGAGAAGTCCTGACTCACTGACTCATCAACGCCCAGCCTAAACCCTTACACCTAGAAAGCTGATTTTTTTCACATATATTATTTTGAAGACGTAGATTAGGAATAAGAAAGGAATTTTCCAAATTCAACCTTTAAGGGGGTGAAAAGGGGGTTGAGAGTTTGTATGCAAAACCTTCATTTTTGGGTTTATCAATTCGAAACATTGTTAAAATACTCCTCAAAACAAATAACAAGACACGTGATTCTGGATTTTCCAAAAAAACCCCCTAAGGGGTTGAAACAGGGGGATGGAGTTTGTATGGAGACGTGTTGTTTTTTACGTCTATCAAGTTGAAACTTGACACAAATACTCTTAGAAATAAATAATGAGATCGTGTTTTTAGATTTTTTGAAAATCGTCCCTTAAAGGTGTGAAAGGGGGGGTTGAGTTTGGTATGTTTGGAAAACCTTCATTTTTGGATATATCAATTCGAAACTTTGTAAAAATACTCCTCAAAACAAAAAACACGACACGTATTTCTGAATTTTCAAAAAAAAAACCCCTAAGGGGTTGAAACAGGGGGATGGAGTTTGTATGGAGACGTGTTGGTTTTTACGTCTATCAAGTTGAAACTTGACACAAATACTTTTAGAAATAAATTATGAGATAAGTGTTTTTGAACTTTTCGAAAATCGTCCCCTAAAAGGGTGAAAGTAGGGGTTCAGTTTGGTATGTATGGAAAACCTTCATTTTTGGGTGTATCAATTCCAAACTTTGTAAAAATACTCCTCAAAACAAACAACAAGAAAAGTATTTCCGGATTTTCTAAAAAAAACCCCCGAAGGGGGTGAAACAGGGGATGGAGTGTGTATGGAGACGTGTTGTTTTTTTTTATTCTATCAACGTGAAACTTCTCACAAATACTCTTAGAAATAAATTATGAGATACGCGTTTTTGAACTTTTCGAAAATCGTCCCCTAAAAGGGTGAAAGTAGGGGTTGAGTTTGGTATGTATGGAAAACCTTCATTTTTGGGTGTATCAATTCAAAACTTTGTAGAAATACTCCTCAAAACAAACAACAAGATACGTATTTCTGGTTTATCCAAAAAAAAAACTAGGTACTCTTAGAAATAAATGATAAGATACGTATTTTTGGATTTTTCGAAAGTCCTCCCCCAAAAGGGTGAAAGTAGGGGTTGGGTTTGGTATGTACGGAAAACCTTCATTTTTGGGTGTATCAATTCAAAATATTTTAAAAATACTCCTCAAAACAAACAAGAAGATTTCCTTATCTTCAACTTGAAACTTGGCACAAATATTCTTCAATAGTCTCCATACAAAGTCCACTTCTTTTTTTGAGAATTCACTATGGGTTCCTTATGGAAATTTATTTGTTATTATGACCACATCCGTAGCCATTGACATCAAGAACTAATTCAAAAATCATAATCCAGAGAGTGTCCTAGGCTTTACAACACGTAAGAGAATAAGCGCAATTCCTGAAATTAGTATCGATTACTTAATTGATTTCAGCTATTTTCAATATGTGTAAAGTTTTTCCGAAAAATTAATTAGCACAACTAAATTTAGGACTGCCTATTGACACCGTACTGTTATCGCTCTTTATTTAAGCAATTTGGTTAGACAAAACTAAAGTACGAATGCATCACCATCTTTTTATGTTAGTATACTAATCGGGGTACGTATCAGGAATTGCGCTTATTCTGTGACGCGTTGTATATAGGGTGTTTTTAATAACAAAATATAAATAGCAATGATAGCCCAGTCGCTAAAGAGCCCGCTTCTCATTCGCGAGCCTCGGGTTCCAATCCCGGCATGTACAGACAAGTTTTAGTAAGGATCCCTAATTTTTTTCGTCATAGATATTAATCTATATTACTCAGGTATAATGTAACATTCTAATGGTGAAAGAATTTTTAAAATCGGTCCAGTAGTTTTTGAGTTTATTCGTTATTAACATACAAAAATACAAATCCTTAATTCCTCTTTATAATATTATTGTAGATAGATAGTGTATATTATCCTTCTTGATATATGTTCTAAACTCAAAGGAATAACAAATTCCACGCGGACGAAGTCGCGGGCATCAGCTAGTAAATCTATAAAAAGTTATTGTGAAAAATCATTTTAACAAAAAATTATAAAACTGTTTATGTTTCCTTTGTTAAGTTACTTGGTGCTTTAAAAAACTGGATTGGATTACATTATCATTTCAATTGTCAACAGTGAACTTTCACCCAACTCATAATATGTGAAATAGACAATAGTGAAAACTGCATCAAAATCCGTTTCGTGGCTTAAAACATCTGAGCGTACATTTGGCGGGAAGCAACTTAGTTTTATGATGTGACTAGCGGCCCGCCCCGGCTTCGCACGGGTAGACATTTATTTTTTCAACATTTTGGGATGCACAAACAAATTTCTCCTAGCAACCCATAGTAAATTATCAAAAAAAAATTGACTTTGTATGGAGACTTTTAAAGAATATTTGTGCCAAGTTTCAAGTTGATAGACGCAAAAAACCCCTCTTCTCTATACCAACATCAACCCCTAATTTCACCCTTTTAGGGAATGATTTTAAAATAATACAAAAATACGTTTCTCATCATTTATTTTTAAGAGTATTTGTGATAAGTTTCAAGTTGATAGACGGAAAAAAACCACACGTTTCCATACAATCTCCAACCCCGTTTCACCCGTGAGTTTTGAAAAATCCAGATAAACCTACTTGTCTTGTTGTTTGTTTTGAGGAGTATTTTTACAAAATTTCGAATTGATACATCCAAAAATGAAGGTATTCATGCAAACTTCAACCCCCTAGGGGATGAAACCCCTTGGAGGATGGTTTTCGATAAATCCTAGAACTAATATATCAAGTTTATTTTCAAGAATATTTGTAAAAAGTTTAAAGCTGATACACGCCGAAATCACACTATCCCACACAAACTTTATCCCCCTCTTTCACCCCTTTAAGAGATGATTTTCAAAAAATCCAAAAACACGTGTCTCATCATTTATTTCTAAAAGTATTTGTGCCCAGTTTCAAGTTGTTAAGACGTAAAAAAAAACACGTTTCCATACAAACTCCAAACGCTACTTTCACCCCCTTAGGGGATGATTTTCGAAAATTCCTAAAACACGGGTCTCATGATTTATTTTTAAGAGTATTTGTGCCAAGTTTGAAGTTGATAGACTTAAAAATCAAACACGTCTCCATACAAACTCCAACCCCCTGTTTCACCCCCTTAAGGGGTGATTTTCGAAAAATCCAGAAATACGTATCTTGTTATTTGTTTTGAGGAGTATTTTTACAAAGTTTCGAATCGATACACCCAAAAATGAAGGTTTTCCATACGAACTTCAACCCCCACTTTCACCCCTTGGAGGAAGATTTTTGAAAAATCCTAGAACTAATATCTCATATACACATACATCGTTTACAACTACAACTGAAGCGATACAACCAATGATAAATTTTGTCAATAAAGAATTGTTCTGAGAGGGCACAGGTATTCCATTCCGGGAAATACCCCCTTTTCTCTGGTATATTTTTTGGACCCCTAAACGTGACAAGCTTTGAGAGTGGACAGACCAAGAAACAACAGTAGCTTTCAAAGCAATGCCCTCATATGTCATCAATAGTTATCTTTACGTTTATAGCTCTTACACGATTGTTAGCTTCTCTGAAAGAAGTACAATCTGGGGGAGAGGATGTAGTCTTCTTAAGTGATCTACTACAATCCAAACAACTGCATGCTCTGGTACAAGTGCACAATAAGATAGTTGCTAAAGGAAAGGATGATAAATTCTATCCACTCCTGTCAAATGCCATGCAAGTTACACTTGAAGTATTGGAACTTTTGGCCGATGTGGTGTCTATCTCCAAAGAATATGAAGAACTGCTTAGTTTGATGCAGAAATCACATTTCCAGGTGAGGCGACGTTATTGCAAAAATTTTGTGTTTTCTTAAAATACATATCAGACTTATGAAAATTAAAAAATATATACCAACCGGAGACGCCACTGATAGGCGTTCCCCACTGCCAAAAAAATGTGTCGGTCAACACGCATACCTGTTATATTCAACTAGTTTTTTTGAGTTCACGGAGTGCTTGGATTGGTGAATGTATTTGTGTGCATCTAGTTCAAGCTAGTGTTTAATTGTTTTGTCAAAAAATGCGTTAGTTTTAACATTATTTGTGTTTGTTTCCTCGTCCCCCCCGCAGAAATTGGCCGACTTTTTTGCAAGGAAACTAGTGCGCGTGACGTCTCCTGTTGGTTTAATACTCAAAGCAAGATATACATGAGGAAAATAATAATGCAATATGTGATAGTAATCAAATTTGTATCCTGCTTACTATTGGGATTCAATGTGTACAGGGTGAATTTTACAAGTCGGCGATGGTGGCTAAATCAGAAACTATGAGGAATACCAAAAGAACTCAAAGGAGTCTCGTGCCCGATTTCCCGAGACTCCTTTGATTATTTACCTGACTGCGCCAGAAAGAGGGTTATGTTTTTCGAGAGTATGTATGTATGTATTTATGTATAATTGTTTGGCACTCTCTGCAGCCTGAACGGCTAGATGGATTTTAGCTTGAGAGGTGTTGTTAGATTTGTATTTACAGTGAGAGTGACACTGGTTATATCAAATTAAAAAAAACTAAATGGCGGATTTTTGGCGCCAAATAGTGAAAAAGAAAAATAATAAAATCGAAGAAATATGTTAAGTGGGGTATCATTGAATAGGTATTTGAAAATCATGTTAAGGTTTCCATTACCCTTTTCCATTTCGAATGACCATTTAGGACTTATAACTGTTAAAAGTTTGTTACTAACTAAAAGGTATGAAATAAAAAAGTCGGCGGTATCTTCTCAAATCTACAATAAAGACTTATTGCCGCCGACTGCATGAGGTTGTTGTATGATTGTGCAACACATGGTCTTTACTTCCTACTTCACTGATAGGTCTTGTTTCCAGCTTTTTAGGCAGTCGGGTTTTTGGTTTCTTATATTTTTTTTTTTTCGATAGGTATTCCTCATAGTTTGTAATTTAGCCATCCACGCAGACTCAAAAAATTCAATACCTCAGCTATAATAAACTATACAGGTATAGTTTACTATGGCTAAGGTATTATAATTATAATTATAATATTTGGAGACATATTATTATGTATTGCATAGTTTGAGACCTAAAAAATGTTCCTCAGGCAATCCTGTGCACTCATGATGCAGTCGCACAGAAGGACTACTATCCACACTTGCCTGACGTCCCATCCGAAGCAGATGATGAAGAAGAAACTGTTAAAATTGTGCAGTTAGTCAAGAGTGACGAACCATTGGTATGATTCCAACTCATATTTTTAAATTAGTAATTGCTCAAGCTTCACATTGTCGATATAAAGACATGAGAATATGTAAATATTTTTTGAAATATTTACTTATTCAAAAATCTAAAAAAGTAAAATTCATTAAGTTTACTCATTTAGAAATAGCAGCTATTAAAAAAATAGTTTAATAGATTGGTTTCAAGAATAATACTGTAACATTTTTTTATTGAAAGGGTGGAGCACTGAGTGCGGAGCCAATAGTGGTAAGTTAATAATAATGAAGTAATAATTCTTGATAGTTTATTGACGTTCACTCTTATAAACTTGTGTAGTCACAATTCCCAATTTAAACATAATAAGGATAGTCCTAGTTGGTGTGCATCAAAATGTATTATCGTTAGCTTTATGTGGCTTATATTATAGGCTATTAAATTAGAACTAAATAATATCATTAGCTTTACATGATGTGAATTAGGTATGTTACAAATAATACTATATAGGTACTACTATATTTATATAAAAAAAACATTCGATCTTATCCTGCTATACAAAAACATAAAAATAAAACCTGTTAGTGATTTTACTTTGCTCGGAGTAGATATAGACAAGCATGTTAATTGGAAAAACCATACACAAAAACTAAATATCTAAATTCGCATACGCCCTTAGAGAGACAAAGATAACAACCGACTTTAAATCTGCCTTTGTAACCTACCATGCATATGCTCATGAATAGCTTAGTTATAGCATTACATTATGGGGAAACAGTACAGATACACCAACCCTATTCACCTTACAAAAGAAATTAATTAGAATATGTATTAACAAATTTACAACAAACAGACAGTTGGAAACCGATTTTCCGTGAGCATGAAATATCTGGGGGCACGGCAGTACCCCCGCCAAGTCGAGCAAAAAAAAGCGGCACGGCCGTACCATCCTTTTCTGGAAGCAATTCAGGCCATTTTCGAACCCCTATAACTTCGTTGTGGATAAGACTAGAAGCCTTAATTTTCAGTAACCAAGCAGGCATTGTATAAACACAGTATATTTAAAATTTCATCCAATTTGAACCGGTAGTTTAAGAATTATAAATAGTCAAAGTTTCCTAATTTTGTCACTCACTGACTGACTGACGGATCATCATAACTCTAAGGCACTTCTAGCAGTCGTAGAAGCTTAAAATTTAGAATACAATTAGTGTTTAGTGTATAAATCAAGGAAAAACTCAAACATTTTGCAATTTTGGTCAAGGTTTCTAGATACTCCAACTGCATAAATATGGTAAGCAGGGTCAGATGGTGGAGCTAGAAGATGACCATAGAAACTCAGTAATAAAACGAAATAACTTTATCGTGTTTGGGCTCGTATGATTCATTTTGACGAGTACTTTGGTGCTAGATGGTAGCCAGGGTCTGATGATGGAGCTGAAAGATGGCTATAGGAACTTAGTATTTAAACGACAAAACCCCATCGAGTTTGGGCTCGTTTGATTAGTCATGACGAGTACTTTGGTACTAGATGGTAGCCAAGGTTTGATTATACAGGGTGTCCCAAGTATAGTAAGTAAATTTGTTTCCAACATTGAATTCTAAATAATTTCATCAACCTACTTAAACCAGCTGTACTGTAAAAAAAATGTATGGCTACTATTTTGGCAAGTATACTTAAAAATTGACGCATTTAGTCTAAATTCTAAAATGGCATAACACATGCTAGGTTTTGTTATAGTTGAGGCATGAAATTTTTTTTTCTCGATGAATCCGGATTCTATGCCAATCTAATTTAATGAGGTGAAATGTTGGTAACGCAACCTTCTTAGGTTAAACCCAGGTTAAAATCTTTTTGAATGGAGACGGACTCATAATTTTGAAAAGAGAACCTAACAGGGATTTTTGTTTATTCGTACATCTTTTGTTTATGTCATTTGTTTGATGGCTTTGATTTAAATCCATCTGTCCCAGAAGTAAAGATTCTGGAGTCTGTTGCTTAGATTGTATTCGTAAAGTGAAGTTATCATGCCAAATAGATATACCGCACAGGAGTACGCCAACATGCATCTTATTTACGGAGAATGCTTATGTAACGCCAATGCTGCAGCTAGGGTGTATCGCGAGAGATACCCAAACTTTAGAGCATGATCCTGATTACCGAGTTTTTATTAATCTGCATCGATCATTATCCGAAGGTCGATTCCCTGATCATATGGCTGGTGAAGGAAGGCCCCTCTTGCCCTACGAGGACGAAGTCATGCAAGTTGTAGAAGAAGATCCAAGTATATCCGTACGTGGGATTGAGGAAAGCCTTGGAGTACCTAAAAGCAGTGCACATCGTATTCTGAAAAAAAAACCGTCTGCATCCATTCCATGTACAACGAGTACAATCTTTGCTTCCCCGAGACTACCCAGAGAGAGTGCGATTTTGTCAAACGATTTTGCAAAAACACACTGAAGATCCCCAGTTTTTTGAAACGATTCTATGGTCCGACGAAGCAACGTTTAAAAAGGACGGTTACATTAACCTACACAATTTACATGTTTATTTAGATTTCCTACAAAATCAACTACCCGATTTATTAGAAGAAGTGCCGCTAAATATTAACGGTAGCATGTGGTATCAGCAAGACGACTGCCCCGCGCATTATGCTCGTCTAGTCAGAGAGTTTCTCGATCAAGAATATCCAAATAGGTGGATTGGTCAGGGTGGTCCAATTTCGTGGCCAGCGTTATCACCCGACCTTAATCCAATAGATTTTTTTTACTGGGAGGCAATTAAGGAAAAAGTCTATCACAAACCGATTCAAGATTTAGAAGAGCTGCGCCGAAGAATCTCAGAAGCCGCTGAACAAATCAATTCCAAACGTCATGCCCGGCGCATAGCTCGATCATTTTTAAGGAGATGTAGAGCGTGCATATTAGCTGAAGGAAAACAGTTTGAACATTTGTTATAAAAATGCTGTAAAACATACCACATTAAATAAAAAAAATATTACACAAACTTATTTTAAGTATCATTACTTCAAAGGAGGGTTAAGAAAGAGGATAAAAAGGTTTAGTTCAGGTCAGCTGCAGACTTAAGGTTGCTTTACTAACATTTCACCTCATTAAATTAGATTGGCATAGAATCCGGATTGATCGAGAAAAAAAAAATTCATGCCTCAACTAGAACAAAACCTAGCATGTGTTATACCATTTTATTATCTAGACTAAATGCGTCAACTTTTAAGCATACTTGCCAAAATAGTAGCCATACATTTTTTTTACAGTACAGCTGGTTTAAGTTGGTTGATGAAATTATTTAGAATTCAATGTTGGAAACAAATTTAACTTTTTACTTAAAAGTGAGGCAGTTATGTAATTTTTTTTTATTGTAAATTGTAGCACGGCTATTCATTATAGCATTACAGAAAAAAAATATTCAAAAAGTAAATATTTACAGTCACGGTACAAGAAAGTTCATTACAGGGTGTCCGTTTTTTAGGATTTTTTTTAAACCTTCATAACATTTTGAAAAAAGAACATAGATTTTTTTTATATTTTTCTGATTACCTTCATGACTAGGCCTATCGCTGGTTTCCGGCTTATCGTTGACTTCTGGGACATCGTGTATAGCTGGAAGATAACCATAAGAACTCAGTAATTAAACTACGAAACCCCATCGAGTTTGGGCTCGTTTGCGTCAAGGTGTTTTCCTGCACCTTCGAGCAATAATCTATTGTTTGTATTCAAGTAGAAGAAACCGGAACGAAAAGAAGTAGGATTATCTACAAAAACAAATGAGATGCAATCAAAAACAAAACTTGTAAAAAAACCAAGTCTCGCAACTCATTTCTTCTACCGTAAATAGTTGTGAGATCCATGTAATACCAAGTCAGTCAAATTATTCAGTCCCTACAAAGGGACCTTTTGTCGTAAGTAATTACGTAATTAGCTAATCTAACAACCCCTTATAATGACATTAACATAACAATATTAAAAATCTTTTATGTTTTAAATAAACAGAATGACTTGGCCATCGCATGAAAACAATGTATATCACAAGTTATACATATTATATGAAATTAGAATATTTAGTGTAATTGCCAAGTCAATCTGTTTATTTAAAACATAAAAGATTTTGAATATTGTTAAAGTGTAAGTGTCTTCTGTCGCGGGTAACGATTTAAATCGCGAGCGTAACGAAGGACTCGAGGTTTACTCCCGAGCGTATTCGCTCGTGATTTAAGACGAGTCCTGAGTGTAGCGAGGGATTTAAGTTCATCCAAGACTAATACAGCTTTATCACCGAGGAAAATACTCTACTTTTCGTACCATTTGCGAAAAAATTAACACAATAATAATATGAGATAAGCATTTATTAAAAATAATGACAATTAAAAGTAAAAATAGAGAAGAAGTACTGATTCTGAAATTAATAGGCCTTTCGCACTTCACTTTGAAAATTATTCATAAGTTTTTAAATAATTTTCCTTGGATTTTGTTGGAAGCAAATTATTTATAATTGCGGCAGCATTTGCACTGATGAAATCCGACAATTCCCTGTCACTGTCGCTTTAATTTAACATTGTAACGTATTTTTAGAACATTAACTTATATAAAAAAATAAATTAAAATAAACTTAACGTTTATGTATTTGAAGAAAACAAAAACGCGGCAAATTCCTAGACTAATATATTTTTGTCGGAAAAGCAAAGGCATCATGCTCATACGACCACGTCGGTTTTCGTAATTTTATTTAATAATCATAACTGTAGGTATAATAAATGCCTATTCCTTTTTCAAAAAGATGTATAATGCTTTATACAGTGTAAGTCTCCATAAAGTGCACGCTCCATATGAAAATGGGTAAAACGAGACACATTTTTATCGACGGAAAAAATGTTTAAAAAGATCTGAGATTTTATTTTTATTTTTAAAAAATATTTTTTCTTTTGATATCCTACTGTTGACTTTATGTAAAGAAAACGTTATAACTTTTAAACTAAGACGTATATCGTGATAAAATTAAAACAGTTATGATGTAAAATAACAGAAGATACTAATAAAATAAAAAAAATACCCGAAAAACGGTACCAAAAAACAATAAAAAGGAACTTTTTGAGGAAAATCTGTATTTTAATTCGTGTTTTTTCAATTAATTGTCAAATTTCTCCAAATAATGCCCATATTATAGGTAGTTTTTATTACTTTATGTTATTCTCCATCGTATTACCTTTCAAAAACCAAAAATCCCGTATCTCTATCCTTATCACAACGTTTACTATGAGTGTTTGAACTAGTCATTCCGGGTGCACCATTCAACGCTTGTTCTAGATTTTCCTATTTTATTATTTCTTGGTACCGTTTTTTGGGTATTTTTTTAATTTTATTAGTATCTTCTGTTATTTGACATCATTACTGTTTTTATTTTATCACGATATACTTTTTAGTTTAAAAGTTATAACGTTTTCTTTACATTAAGTCAACAGTAGGTAATCAGAAGAAAAAAAAATAAAAATAAAAAATCTCAGATTTTTTTAAACATTTTTTCCGTCGATAAAAATGTGTCTAGGTTCACCCATCTTCATATGTGCACTTTATGAAGACTCACACTATACAAACTCAATGGTGTAAACACAGATGTACCTAGTTCAGTATAAATTACGGTAAGTATTCCAAATTTAAATCACATTCTACCCCTAGAGGATTAATGAAATTCAGTACAATTTTCTTTCCCTGTTTTTAACAGATTAAAAATGACTATTGTTATGTTCGCTTTTTGTGGCATAGAATGTCACTTTTTTGAGCAAGTGGTACGAAAATATATACAACGCATAACAGAAAAAGCGCAATTCCTCATACACCCCAATTAGTATATTAATATAAAAAAATATGATGCAATCGAACTTTGAGTTGTGTCTAACCAATTTTCTTAAAAATCGATTAATAATAGCAAGATTTCCATAGAAAGCACTAAATTCAGCTACAATAATTATTTTTTTTGAAGAATTCAACACATATTAAAAATAGCTGAAATCGAATAAGTAGGCGATACTGAACAAACTTATTTCAGGAATTGCGCTTATTCTGTTACATGTTGTATATTTGAAATGTGTAAATTCGTTCAAAATAACTCCCATTTTTACCAAAATAGTAATGATATCCGTACAAAACATTACCTCAGAAACACAAATAGACTAATAATACCGGATTCAAAACTAAATATGCACTCCTGCAGCCCATACGTAATGTCGATAAAAATATATAGGTAATACATAACCTTCTACAATTAAAAACAAAAAAATACAAAAAATGCGTTAAAGCAAGTAATAAGTGTTACTACAGTGTTAAAGAATATTTCAATGGTAACTTTTAAGTCACATGTCAACCTAAATAAAAACTTTATATACTTACCTGATTTTAAATTCATTAACATTAACATAAATCTATAAAGTACTCCTCTCTTCTAATATTGCTGTGCCCTGTACTAGGTCCATAAATTGATCTCACTTAGTTATGACCACCTTATATGTCATCTTATGGGATGCAATAAATGATTGAGTATTAAATTAACTTGTTTCACGCATCAATATTTTGTATTGTTGCATTTATATATATACATATATATACACACACCGGCACAATTAGCGGAACAGAAAAAAAAGGGAGTATTTACGCATTTTTGCGTGTTACTGGCCGGCTAAACAAGCTTTTTTTAAATTTGGGTTTTAATTTAAAAATGGAATACTAAGCGACTGCCCTTTTTTTCATTCTTTTGTTTTAATTTTCATTGATTCATTTTTTCCACCGCTTGTCCGTTTTTAGAAGGTTCGTGAATTCCATTTGAAAAGCTTTGAATTGCAGTTTTTGAGGCTTTTGAGTTTTTTCGCATATTGATAATTTACGAGCATCTAATTATGCCTGATTTAACGCCATCAGAAATCATTAGGGCAGATCAAATGAGGAGAAATGGTCAAACCTACATATCGATTGCCAGAAGCCTTCGTCGATCGTTATCAACGATTTATCGTAGCATCCAACGATACAGATTGACGAATGCTCTAGTGAGAAGGAGAGGACAAGGCCGGAAAAGGTGTACTTCAAGGAGGGATGACCGTTTTCTCCAACTTCAAGTCCGACGGAACACGAGACTAACGGCGGTGCAGGCTCGAAATTTACTGGAAGAGGTACGAGCAGTAAGGATGAGTGAGCGGACAGTTCGTAGAAGATTCGAAGAAGTGGGTATAGGCTCGTATGTGCCCGCCAAAGCCCCAAAACTTGAGAGACATCATCGCACAAACCGTCTACACTTTGGTCGTGAACATCGTGATTGGGACTTCGACGACTGGGGACAGGTTCTTTTTACTGATGAATGCAGAGTTATGTTAAATCAAATTGATGGAAGGCAGCGAGTATGGAGACGCAAAGGAGAACGGTATATCCAGTCTAATTTTGAAAATACAGTTGCATATGGCGGCGGTTCAATTATGGTCTGGGGAGGAATATGTTTAGGAGCTCGTACGGAGTTAGTAGTGGTCGATGGCGGGAATCTGAATGCTGATCGGTATATCAGGGAGATTTTAGAAGAACATGTTGTGCCATTTGCCCCCTTTATTGGTAACAACTTCATTCTAATGCAGGATAATGCTCGGGCTCACAGTGCTCGCACAGTACAGACATACCTAAACCATGTTGGTATAACGGTGATGGAGTGGCCAGCACGGTCCCCCGATATGAACCCTATAGAACACGTCTGGGACTTGCTAAAGAGGAGTGTAAAGTCAAGAATGCCCCCTCCCAATAATCTCAACGAGTTGCGAAACGCATTACTTGAAGAATGGCAGAGGTTGCCCCAAGAAACCATTGATAACATCATCCGCAGCATGCCCAGACGGATGGAAACCCTCATCAGAGCACGAGGAGGAAACACTCGATATTGAACAGTCATTGAAATTGTTGTTAAACTTTGGAAAATCTTGAATTTTCTGCTGTTTCTCTATAATTAAAAATCGAAGAAAAAATGCATTTTGTTTAATTTAATTTTTATTTTTATAAAATTTTAAGTATGGTGTTACAAATGAATGTCAAAACATGTTAATTTAATTGTTGTTTCATTTTAAATAATATATTGTTTAAAAATTACATTCATTGTTCTAAATTCCCTCTTTTTTCTCCTTTTTTTTTTCTGTTCCGCTAATTGTGCCGGTGTGTGTATATACTTAATATATGTGTGTGTATATATATATACAGGGTGACTTTTTTTACCGTCTGGAAAAAAATATGATGTGATAGGTAAGTGTAATAGATTCATTTGGCAGTGTTAACTACTAAATTTTTTTTTTTTACAAAAAAATTTTTTCTTGCTTAAACTAATATACATTACTTACTCAATTGTAGTCAATAATACACACTGAAATATTTGAAATAGTATTTTAAAAAGAAACAGGCTCGTAGCTTCCATTTATGCGCAATGAGGGACTTTCAAGGCCACGTTCCTAAAAATTCTCATGGCGCTCTACAATTCCTATCATTGTTAGCTTCTGTCTAATAATGTAATCTGATTTCCTTTGCTCGGAATAGAGAATAGGTTTTTTAGTTACCTAGTAATTTAAAGCTGTAAAATATATACCATGTTGTTTCGTTTTGCGGTAACGTTCGTGAGCGTAACTTTTTGTATAATTTTTCTTTTTTATCCATTAAATCGATCTGCAAGACTTTGGACTCCGATTGCCCCTGCATTATTCCTTAAAATACCGACGATGGTTATAAGACCAAGTTTTATTTTTTAAAAATTTAAGAGGTCTCCTAGATAGTCCCAGTTTATTAGAAAAAAAAAATTAAAAAAAAATCGGTTGTATGTAAAGTCGGTTTACTGACGATAGTTGAACGTGACAATGTCATAAGAAAATACTGATGGAATGGACTGTGCCTCTTTGTCGCTCGTTGCGCGCTCTCGCTTGCACTTCAAGCCTTAAATGGAACGCAGCGAGAGGTAACGCCGCATAGGTACGTCATATTTTTTCGTGCGTGCAGCCGGCTCCATCGAATTATAAGACGTTGTCACGTCACGACACGACACGTCACGTCACGGTACGAAACGCAACGTCATAAGAAAATACTGATGGAATGGAGTGTGCCTCTTTGTCGTTCGTTGCGCGCTCTCGCTTGCACTGGAACGACGCATACGTCACACTTTTTCGGGAATGCCGCCGGCTTCATCAATTTATAAGAAGTTATCACGTCAAAAAACCCAGGGTGAACGCCAGGGTAGTAAACTTTTAACCTTTTGCAGTTCGGACATTACACACAAAAATAGGTTTTCATAGTACGATTCCCAGAATGGTCTTTAAATCCACTACAATGGATATTATGTCGCTACCCTTGTCCAAATTTAAAAAAAAATCCTTGATTGTATTGGGGTGTTAGCGTGAATCGGATATGTCTAATGCAAAAAATATTTGGTCGTTTGTTTTTAATTTAGTTTATTAAATAACTAGTGACCCGCCCCGGCTTCGCACGGGTGCAATGCTAACACTAAAACCTTCCTCTTAAATCACTCTATCTATTAAAAAAACCGCATCAAAATCCGTTGCGTAGTTTTAAAGATTTAAGCATACAAAGGGACATAGGGAAAAAGGGACATAGGTAGGGATATAGGGACAAAGAAAGGGACTTTGTTTTATACTATGTAGTGATATGTATTGTATCCAGTAAAAAATGTTTACAAAATAGCACTAGATCTGGGGGCCAATTCCACTAAATGTCAGCCATTGTCATCGAACTATCATTCCATTATGCTGCAACTGGCAACTATGACATCTAATTTGTATTCCACTAAAATCATAGTGGCATAACAATGGAATGACTATGGACTACGTTAGGTGTTGCCTACCATATATAACTATTACTACCATGCGTGTCATTAGTTTTATTTCGGGTTTTCGGCACTAAAATCTTTAGATGATTGATTTTATTTATAGTACATGTGCCATTTCGATAAGTTTTGAAGAAACTTGTGTATTTTTGTGCATAGACTCTGAAGCAGAGCTAAAATCTGAATTTCGTGTCGTGTTTAGGGCTGATGGCTAAATTGCCAATGCCTTAAAATAAGGGGAAAAAAGCAATCACTGGACAGCGCCATTCCATGGTAGGAATAGTAGAATACCAAAAGTGGTCAACAATGATAGTTGAATGATTGTGAAAACTGACAGTAAACAGAATACGAAAAGTGTCAAAATTTGACATAATATCACCATTGAGTGACCACAGTCATACAACTATCACCGCTGTCATTTAGTAGAATTGGCCCCCTGAGCGAAAATGTTCTCACCTATATGTACCTGTCTTTTTAAGTCTTCGTCTATGTATAATAATAGCTTATAGTGAAAAACCTGTTGGCAAACCAAATAAATAATTAAATTATATGAGTCGACCTGCCACATTTGGATACCAACACGACACGACACACACACGACATTTGGATAACAACACTGCTGCGCGTCAGTGACTAAAAAGCTAGAAGTAATAGTGTTCTGTGGTACAAGGTGACTACTTAGGACTCTGAACTATTCTCTATTCCGAGCAAAGGAAACCAGATTTGCAGCCAACTCTATGATAGGAATTATAGAGCGCCATCTATGAGAATTTTTAGGAACGTGGCCTGGAAAGTCCCTCATTTACCTACAACCGCCAGCTGCGCGTAGCACTGTGCGTAGTTTTCTAGATTTTGTAAATTGCATTAAACATGACTACATTTAACAATTAATCTCGTGTATAACTTCGGCTCTAGATACCTTATACGTCATATTTTTTTCCAGACGGTAAAAAAAATTATCCAGTATATATATATACACACACACCCATATATTAATTATTAGCTGCTATCTCTAGATGTATTGCAATTTGTATTGTGTTTTGCATCTACCCTATTATTTTTACATTTTTGGAAACCTATGCATATAACCGTACCTTGCACAATACATTTTGCTTAATTATTCAGTATTAGCCTGTTCCTTCTTTTAATTAATAACATTGAATTAGGTACCCATAGATTTAGTATACTAACGTTAAAGATTGGCAATAGAGCCAGTGCGGTGAGACCAAAAAAATTTACACTTCTGTGCGTGTAACGTGCATGTGTGCATGACAAATAGTGCTCTCCCTAAACATTTATATAATAAAAAGCAATGTTATGACCTATCCATTTGTGCACGATTTGTTTTTCAGTTTTCTATAATCATATATAATCATTGAATTTAGAGAATTAAATCTTTCTTTCGCACTTACATGTAAAATGACTAATTCTGTGGATTTTCTTTCTTCGATGAATTACAACCGGTGCTGCACACGTAACCATAGCTGTTTACGTCTATTAAACATCAAAATTACTCTTTTAATGCGTGAGATTAATTAAAATAAGCGTGATTTGTTTCGTTCACAACTGACGTCGGGCCGGTATTGGCCCGTAACGTTTACGAAAATGGTGGCGTCTATTTATCTCGCTCTAACACACGGGTACCTATGTTCTTTCTCTCTTGCATTGCCAATCTAAGTATACTAAATCTATGGAATTACCAGATTATTTCTTCTTCCACTTAAATTGATTTAAAAAATCTTTTATAATATATAAGGAGTTTCTATGCCTATTGTATTTTTTTTATTAGGATGTGTTTCTAACACAAAAAAGTTTTTTTAGACAACGAAGTTAGGTCAATTCGTATTACTTATAAGTTTTGAAACTGTAACAGGGAGCAACAATAAAAACAGATGAAGAAACTGGTAAAATTGTGATAGCCCGGGTGATGCACGGTGGCGCAGCAGATCGTTCCGGACTAATTCACGCTGGCGACGAGGTCATCGAAGTGAACGGCATCAGTGTAGAAAACAAAACCCCGGCAGATGTGCTAGCTATATTGGTATGTATATCATGTCCTTAGTTAAGTAATTTATCTATACTTTTAATAAAAATTTAACTTACCGGTGTCTGTAAAGTCAAAAGCAGGTGGAGGTTGACACAGTGGACTTTGTAACGTTGTTATTACAATGGCCTTAGAGGTCAGACTCGCACTGCAAGTGTAAAGTTTCATATGCTCTTGACTGTGAAAACTTAATACCTATGAGGGGTCTATAGGAGGTAAATAACATCAGTAGAACACTCATACGCCAAATCAATTATTTTTAGAATTGTTGTATATTTGCATGAATGTTTGTACGCGCATCACGCTAAAATGACTGAATAGGATGCGGTTTTCACAGTTATATTGTTGCCGGTCTAACCTAAGTCTGGTAGGTACATGTTTCATCTCGATATTCGACGGTATAAAAGAAGAGTTATCGCGCGAGCGTTAGCTAGTACAAAATACAAATCGTAATTTTCTGCAGAGTGGAAACGAAATACCTACTCATATTGCCGGCCAATTATTGAACATAACTTCTTTTTGTAGCAATGTTCAGAGGGCACAATAACGTTTAAATTGGTGCCGTCTTTTGGTAAAGGCGGTTCTCGCGAAAGCAAGGTACGAGTTCGAGCTTTGTTCAACTACGATTCTTCCGAAGACCCGTATATTCCCTGTAAAGAAGCGGGACTTAACTTCAAGAAAGGAGATGTTTTGCACATTGTCTCCCAGGATGACGCGTATTGGTTAGTTCCTAAAGATTTTAATTTATTTCAAACTTGCTACCTACTAATCTTGAGAAACCTAACGAGTGTGGAAAGTAAATAGCACTCTTAAAGATTAGAAGTCAATACATAACTAGGAATATAATTGTTGAAAATATTCATTAGGTACCTTTTAATTTCCAGGTGGCAAGCCCGACGAGAGGGTGACAAAGTTATGAGGGCAGGCCTAATACCCTCTAGAGCGTTACAAGAGGGTCGTATAATACATGAAAGACAAGCAGACCCACAAACAATGGATGGTCAGTTGCACAATAACAATAAACAAAGCTCAAGACTTGACTTGTATAATCAAATTCAATTTTAGAACCTAGTATGGATTCTATTCTTCATCTATCCGAGATACTTATTCAATGGGGAACTTGCACTAAAATTATATTGATAAATTATCTTAATAATTCAATAATGATAGTCTATAAAAGTGCATTGCTGAATTTTTTTTTTTAATTATGATTTTTTCGCGAAATATTTGAATTCTAAGTAACGCTATATGAGACGTAATTTTAAAAGAGAATTAATTAAATGTTCAGCAATTATAAAAGGTGATGTTCTGAAAATCTATAGAGGGTGGTATTATAATAAATGAAAAATACTATAGAGGTCTGAGTTAGTAGAGTGGTAAGAAGATATTATTTTAAACAAAATATGTCATACAAAACACCCCCCAGAATGCCCCCTGTTTTGTAAAATTCTTTAAAGTACAAAAATCTGATTGCAACATTATCAAATCAGTGATTGATGAGCTACTGAAAGAGATAGCGCTTTACTTTTTTTCTCTCTCTTATCTGTCATTAGCGTTTATGCGGAAGCGAAATAAAACACAGTTATTTTTTATTAGGTTGTCGGTTTGCCACTCTGCCAATGTCAATTTGACATTTCATCTACATGGAGCACATAACACTATAACTCCTAGAAGTGTCTTCAAAATCACTACGAAACGAACATACCACTATATATTTGACTAACAAAAAATTAATTTAATAATTTAGGGAATACTAAATAATCATACGAATTCGGTTAGCCTAATTGAACAAGTAACTAAACAATAAAATTATTTTAAATCATTTTGGGTCCATAGACCAAAATGGTGCCGTTCGTTTCTCAGTGACTTAAACCCTCATATCTGGGGGCACGGAAGCGGCACGGCCGAACCATCCATTTCTCGAAGCAATTCACGCCATTTTCGACCCCCTATAACTTCGTTGTGGATAAACCTAGAAGCCTGAATTTTCAGTAACCCAGCATGCATTGTATAAACACAGTATACTTATTTCAAATTTCATCCAATTTGAACCAGTAGTTTTAGAATGATAAATATTCAAAGTTTCTTAATTTTGTCACTCACTGACTGACTGACTGACTCACTGACCGATCATCAAAACTCTAAGGCACTTCTAGCAGTCGTAGAAGCTTCAAATTTAGAATACAATTAGGGCTTAGTGTATAAATCAAGGAAAAACTCAAACATTTTGCAATTATTTTTTGGTCTAGGTTTCTAGATACACCAACTGCATAAATAACTTTGTAATCCCATAATAATTGTATAGGATTACAAAATTAAATGTCTGGTGGAATCTTGCAACTTAATTTTGAAGCAGATATCTTAAACCGATTGAGCTGAAATTTGGTATACTTATGTAAGTTTGGTCACAATGCAATATTATGGTACCACCGCAACCACCAAGTGGATATCGCAACTCCTCAATGACTACTCGTAAACCACTCGAGTTTGGGCTCGTATGATTCGTCTTGACAAATACTTTGGTGCTAGATTGTATCCAGGGTCTGATGATTAAGCTGGAAAATGGCTATGAGAACTCGGTAATTAAATGACACAACCCCATCGAGTTTGGGCTCGTATGACACATCTTCACGAGTTCTTTTCTGCTAGATGGTAACCAGAGTCTGATGATGGAGCTGGAAGACGGCCAAGGAACTCAGTAATTAAACGACATAACCCCATCGAGTTTGGGCTCGTTTGATTTGTCTTGATGAATACTTTGGTACTAGATGGTAACCAGGGTCTGATGATGGAACCGGAAAATGGTCATGTGAACTCGGTAATTAAACGACATAACCCCATCGAGTTTGGGCTCGAATAATTCGTCTTGACGAGTATTTTGGTACTAGATGGTAACCAGGGTCTGATGATGGAGCTGGAATTTTGTATACACATGACCTCAGAATTAATTCTGGGACCTGGGGGTTTCCTCAAGATGTTTTCCTTTACCTTCGAGCAAGAATCAGTTGTTGGTATACTAGGAGTAGAAGGTACCGGAAAGGAAAAAAGTAAGACTATCTACAAAAAGAAGTGAGATGCCATTAAAAACAAAACTTGTCAAAAACCCAAGCCTCGCAACTCAGTTCTTCTACCGTAAAAAGTTGTGAGATCAATGTAATACCAAGTCGGTTAATTTATTCAGTCCCTACTAAGGACCTACTGTCTTCCGTAATTACGCAATTATCTAATCTAACAACCTCTTATAGTGACCATAACAATATTAAAACTCTTTTATTTTCTAAATAAATAGATTGACTTGGAATCGCTTTAAACAATCTAATTTAATATAATATGTATCACTTATGAGATACATTGGGTTTTCATGCGATGGCCAAATCAATATATTTATTTAAAACATACAAGATTTTTAATATTTTATGGTCTAAGATGTCTATATGTCTATGGTCTAAGTTAATATTGTTAAGGTACATGCCAGGATTGGCACCCGAGCCTCACGAATGAGAGGCGGGCTCCTTAGCCAGTGGGCTATCATTGCTATTTATTCATAACACCCTATATACAAAGCGTCCCAGAATAAGCGCAATTCCTCATACACCCCAATTAGTATACTAATATAAAAATATGGTAATGCATTAGTACTTTAGTTTTGTCTAATAAAATTTCTTATAATATATAAAGCTCGACTACCACTCACTCACTCACTGACTGACTGACTCATTGACATAATTGTTCTCCCAGAAGGAGTCGTTTTGGAGACAAGTCATATATGAGAAAAGTGTTCAAGATGGCGGGGTGACCCCGGGAAAATTCCGACTTTTCAAAAAAACAAAATGGCGGCCAGGCTTGCCTATCGTATCTCTTTTGTTTTCCGGCCGATCCGGTTGAAATTTTTGGAATCTGTAGAAATGTTTAAATGATTTACGAAAATAGTTAAAAAAGTTGAAAAAACAAAATGGCGGCCGCGTAGTAGTGTTTCAAAGTTGGAGTGGTTTTAGACCCCACTTGACCCGAATTGATCTCCCAGATGCCAATATGCTAAAGGGATGTGTTTGGTGTCATCGCACAGGGCATATCCTGTAGTTTACCAGAAAATCCCGAAAATTTGAAAAACCAAGATGGCCGACCGGTGATTTGCTCCCAAAGAAAAGTATTAATTTTACCACATTTTGATTGTCGATTTTCGGCAAGATGGCAACACCTGAGTGAGTTGGTCTGTATAGCGGGGTTGGAGGTCTTGCTACGTAGTGTGGCCGTGTTGAAGAATTTTCCCGGAATTTTTCGTATTTTTTTACTTTTAACGCAAAATGTCAAAAGTCTAAATTTTACCATTTTGCAAAAACAAGTGACAGTCAGTGAAACATTTTATTCCTCCCTATGACCTTTTGTAGGTTTTTTGAATTTCACCTGGCAACACTGAAAGTTATGGCCGATTGAATTTTTAGGGTAGACCTCAAAAGACCCGAATTGATCTCCCAGATGCCGATATCCTACAGGGATGTGTTTGATGTCATCACATAGGTCATATCCTGTAGTTTACCAGAAAATCCCGAAAATCTGAAAAAACAAGATGGCCGCCCCGTTATTTTTGTTTTACTGAAAAAAATCAATTTTCTTAATCTTAATCGGCATTTTTTACACTGTTGGCAACACTTAGGAAAGTTGGCTTGTATGGAGCGATTGTGGGTCTCAGTAAACAGTGTTGCCATGAAAAGAAATATTTAAGAAAATGGTATTATTTTTTGACTTAAAATGGCTAAAACAAGATGGCCGCCCAAAATTAGACTTTATTTGTCTGTCAAAATACGACCCCACAGAGACACGCGTGGCCGCTTGCGGCCTCGCGCACCGCGCGACATCTAGTTTCTTATATAAAGAGCGATAACAGTACGGTTTTCACAGGTAGCCCTAACTAAATTCAGTTCTATGCTAATGAGTTTTTCTGAAAAAAAATTACACATACTAAAAATAATACTAATTACGTATTGTATAGCCTAGGACACTCTCTGGTTTATGATTTTTGGATTAGTTCTTGATACCAAAGGCTATGCATGTGCTCATTATAAGAAACAAATGTCCTCAAGGAACCCATAGTGAATTTTCAAAAAAAGAAGTGGACTTTGTATGGAGACTTGAAGAGTATTTGTGCCAAGTTTCAAGTTGATAGTAGAAAAAAACCACACTTTTTCGTACCAACTTCAACCCCTACTTTCACTCCTTTAGAGAATAGTTTTCAAAAAATCCAAAAACACGTGTCTCATCATTAATTTGTAAAAGTATTTGTGCCAAGTTTCAAGTTGATAGTCGTAAAAAACAACACGTCTCCATACAAAATCCCACCCCCTGTTTCGCCCCCCTAGGGGGTGTTTTTTACAAAACCCAGAAATACGTGTCTTGTTGTTTGTTTTGAGGAGTATTTCTAGAAAAATTTGAATTGATACACCTAAAAATGAAGGTTTTCCATACATTTCAAACTCAACCCCTACTTTCACCCCGTTAGGGGACGATTTTCGGAAAATCCAAAAACACGTATCTACTCATTTATTTCTAAAAGTATTTGTGCCAAGTTTCAAGTTGATAGACGAAAAAAACAACACGTCTCCATACAAACTCCCTCCCCCTCTTTCATCCCCTTATGGGAAGTTTTTTGATAAATTAAGAAATACGTTTCTTGTTGTTTGTTTTATAGAGTATTATTACAAAGTTTAGAATTGATACACTCAAAAATGAAGGTTTTCCATACAAACATTCAACCCCTTTTTCACCCCCGTAAGGGTTGAATTTCGAAAAATCCCTTCTTAGTGCTAGCTTACGTCTTAAAAACAATTGCTGTAAAAAAAACAGCTTTCTAGGTCTAAGGATTTAGGCTGGGCGTTGATGAGTCAGTGAGTCAGGACTTCTCTCTTTATATATATAGACTAGATGTCGCGCGGTGCGCGAGGCCGCAAGCGGCCACGCGTGTCTCTGTGGGGTCTTATTTTGACAGAAAAATAAAGTCTAATTTTGGGCTGACATCGAGTTTTAGCCATTTTAAGTCGAAAAGTAATGAAATTTTGTGAAATTTTCCTTTTCATGGCAACACCGTTTACTGAGACCCACAATCGCTCCATACAAGCCAACTTTCCAAAGTGTTGCCAACTGGCTAAAAAATGCCGATTTAGATTAAGGAAATTGAATTTTTTCAGTAAAACAAAAATAACGGGGCGGCCATCTTGTTTTTTCAGATTTTCGGGATTTTCTGGTAAACTACAGGATATACCCTATGCGGTGACACCAAACACATCCCTGTAGCATATCGGCATCTGGGAGATCAATTCGGGTCTTTTGAGGTCTACCCTAAAAATTCAATCGGCCATAACTTTCAGTGTTGCCAGGTGAAATTCAAAAAACCTACAAAAGGTCATAGGGAGGAATAAAATGTTTCACTGACTGTCACTTGTTTTTGCAAAATGGTAAAATTTAGACTTTTGACATTTTGCGTTAAAAGTAAAAAAATACGAAAAATTCCGGGAAAATTCTTCAACACAGCCACACTACGTAGCAAGACCTCCAACCCCGCTATACAGACCAACTCGCTCAGGTGTTGCCATCTTGCCGAAAATCGACAATCAAAATGTGGTAAAATTAATACTTTTCTTTGGGAGCAAATCACCGGTCGGCCATCTTGGTTTTTCAAATTTTCGGGATTTTCTGGTAAACTACAGGATATGCCCTGTGCGATGACAGCAAACACATCCCTTTAGCATATTGGCATCTGGGAGATCAATTCGGGTCAAGTGGGGTCTAAAACCACTCCAACTTTGAAACACTACTACGCGGCCGCCATTTTGTTTTTTCAACTTTTTTAACTATTTTCGTAAATCATTTAAACATTTCTAAAGATTCCAAAAATTTCAGCCGGATCGGCCGGAAAACAAAAGAGATACGATAGGCAAGCCTGGCCGCCATTTTGTTTTTTTGAAAAGTCGGAATTTTCCCAGGGTCACCCCGCCATCTTGAACACTTTTTTCATATATGACTTGACTCCAAAACGACTCCTTCTGGGAGAACAATTATGTCAATCAGTCAGTCAGTGAGTGAGTGAGTGAGTGAGTGGTAGTCCAGCTTTATATATTATAAATATAGATTATGTTTGAAACGAATAAACTCAAAAGAGCAGTGATAGCCCGGACGGTTAAAGGCCGAAAATCAGTGAGGCTCGGGTTCGAATCCTGGCATGTACCAATGAGTTTTTCAAAAACTTACGTACATATTTATCACTAGCTCGACGGTGAAGGAAAACATCGTGAGGAAACCCGCAGGTCTCAGAATTAATTCTGAGACATGTGTAAACAAACCCGGTCCGGCGGTGGGCTCACCACCTATCACGTTTAGGGGTCCAATATATCTCGTGAAATGTGGGTATATCCAGTAATGGAATACCTCTGCCTACCCCCTCGGGGTTAAAAAAGGCGTGAGATTATATTTATTTATTTATTTTTTATTTAAACATAAAAACTACTGAATCGATTTCAAAAATTATTTCACAAATAGAATGCTACACTATCCGCTAGGATGAAATAAAACTGAAAATATATTATTTCTGTAATAAATAATACACACACCGGCACAATTAGCGGAACAGAAAAAAAAAGGAGAAAAAAGAGGGAATTTAGAACAATGAATGTAATTTTTAAACAATATATTATTTAAAATGAAACAACAATTAAATTAACATGTTTTGACATTCATTTGTAACACCATACTTAAAATTTTATAAAAATAAAAATTAAATTAAACAAAATGCATTTTTCTTCGATTTTTAATTATAGAGAAACAGCAGAAAATTCAAGATTTTCCAAAGTTTAACAACAATTTCAATGACTGTTCAATATCGAGTGTTTCCTCCTCGTGCTCTGATGAGGGTTTCCATCCGTCTGGGCATGCTGCGGATGATGTTATCAATGGTTTCTTGGGGCAACCTCTGCCATTCTTCAAGTAATGCGTTTCGCAACTCGTTGAGATTATTGGGAGGGGGCATTCTTGACTTTACACTCCTCTTTAGCAAGTCCCAGACGTGTTCTATAGGGTTCATATCGGGGGACCGTGCTGGCCACTCCATCACCGTTATACCAACATGGTTTAGGTATGTCTGTACTGTGCGAGCACTGTGAGCCCGAGCATTATCCTGCATTAGAATGAAGTTGTTACCAATAAAGGGGGCAAATGGCACAACATGTTCTTCTAAAATCTCCCTGATATACCGATCAGCATTCAGATTCCCGCCATCGACCACTACTAACTCCGTACGAGCTCCTAAACATATTCCTCCCCAGACCATAATTGAACCGCCGCCATATGCAACTGTATTTTCAAAATTAGACTGGATATACCGTTCTCCTTTGCGTCTCCATACTCGCTGCCTTCCATCAATTTGATTTAACATAACTCTGCATTCATCAGTAAAAAGAACCTGTCCCCAGTCGTCGAAGTCCCAATCACGATGTTCACGACCAAAGTGTAGACGGTTTGTGCGATGATGTCTCTCAAGTTTTGGGGCTTTGGCGGGCACATACGAGCCTATACCCACTTCTTCGAATCTTCTACGAACTGTCCGCTCACTCATCCTTACTGCTCGTACCTCTTCCAGTAAATTTCGAGCCTGCACCGCCGTTAGTCTCGTGTTCCGTCGGACTTGAAGTTGGAGAAAACGGTCATCCCTCCTTGAAGTACACCTTTTCCGGCCTTGTCCTCTCCTTCTCACTAGAGCATTCGTCAATCTGTATCGTTGGATGCTACGATAAATCGTTGATAACGATCGACGAAGGCTTCTGGCAATCGATCTGTAGGTTTGACCATTTCTCCTCATTTGATCTGCCCTAATGATTTCTGATGGCGTTAAATCAGGCATAATTAGATGCTCGTAAATGATCAATATGCGAAAAAACTCAAAAGCCTCAAAAACTGCAATTCAAAGCTTTTCAAATGGAATTCACGAACCTTCTAAAAACGGACAAGCGGTGGAAAAAATGAATCAATGAAAATTAAAACAAAAGAATGAAAAAAAGGGCAGTCGCTTAGTATTCCATTTTTAAATTAAAACCCAAATTTAAAAAAAGCTTGTTTAGCCGGCCAGTAACACGCAAAAATGCGTAAATACTCCCTTTTTTTTCTGTTCCGCTAATTGTGCCGGTGTGTGTATATTCACGCGCCGTAGCACGCGCCATTAAAAGTTTACTTCATAAGATGCGGAGTGATTTCACCTCAAGCCGGTGGGCGTTGACGCGAGAACTTTGAAATGTCAATTTTTTATTTGAAATAAATATATTATTTGTGCATATTTTAACTTTTTTCTTTTTAGTATCTTTATGTTATCCTTAAATCTTTAAGATAAATTAAAATTGTATGCAAGTTCTCCATTGAAAGCGTGGTTGAGCTCTATATATTGTTCGGTGGACCATGACTAAATTTTTTTACTTCTTTTGCTCGTGAGATACCGAGATATCCTTCGTTTTACGTGTAAATTCCTTATGTTAGCATAATCTAATTAGACCTGTCATCTTATGCAATATATGATACTATCGCGATCGACCATAAATTTATCTATCGGTCGTCGCTCAGTTAGGTAAGCTATTTACTAATACTGTCTTGCTATTCCAAAATATACACTACGATCTGAATGCAAAGATTTGTAACACATATGATTTTTTTATCGTGCTATGAGTTCAAACGTATGATAATGTTTTAAGTACATGTCTTGAGATACACTAGGTACATGTCAATTTTGCATCTGTTACGTACAGGAAAACCGGCGCTTTGCAGTCCGACCACTGCTAGCTCAGACTGCGCTACGAAAACACCGTGTTCACCAACACCAACGGCTACTGCTCTTCTCCCCTGCAAATCCATGCCCAAAGTGAAAAAAATCATTTACGATATCACAGAAAATGATGATTTTGACCGTGAAATGATACCAACATACGAGGAGGTCGCGCGGTTGTACCCTAGGCCTGGACTCATTAGGCCGATTGTTTTGGTGGGTGCGCCGGGAGTGGGTAGAAATGAATTGCGCAGGAGGCTCATTGCCACAGATCCCGAAAAATACGTCACCCCTGTACCTTGTAAGTGTAATATGGTTTGTAAAATATTCATCCCTATTCTCAAAACAAATTTAAGTTTGACTCTTCAATTTGTCAGTTACATCGCGACCACAAAAACCAGGTGAACAGAATGGCAAAGAATACGTGTTCGTATCGCGGGAGAAAATAGAACAAGAAATCACAGAAGGAAAGTTTATTGAACATGGGGAATATAAAGGAAATTTGTACGGCACTTCTGCTGAAAGCGTCGAAACTATTATCAATTCAGGTAAGCGACTTTGAAGTACCTTCAAAAATGACATTCAGTCATACTACGTGTTTTCTGTGGCATACAGTAAAACTTAAGTCTTCTTTGTAATACATTCTGTCTGCACTTCTGTAGACAAATGTTTTAAAGCTGAAATCACTAGATTTAAATTATTTTTTCTAGTATAAATAAAGAGATTAACTTACAAGTAGCAACAGCTCTCAATGCCCTGCTGTTTCTCTTCTGGAATCTTAAAAGCCACTTCTTGTGGCATAAATCATGAAAATTTGATTATGAATAATACGGCATGACCATACTGAGTATTATTCACTAAAAAAATGCGCCCTCAAATACTAGTATTACATATTATGTATATATATATATATTATATATGTAACTAGCAGCGCCCCGCGGTTTCACGCGCGTACTTCCCGTTCCCGTGGGAATATCGGAATAAAAAGTATCCTATGTCCGTCTCCTGGTTTTAAGCTACCTCCCCACCAACTTTCAGCCAAATCGGTTCAGCCATTAACGCGTGATGCCGTGACCAAGGGAAAAAGGGATTCTTTTATATATATATATAGATTATTATATATATAATATAAATACATAATATGTAATACTAGTATTTGAGAGGATATACAGTATTACATAATATGTATACATACTCGTATGTCGCAGGGTTATTGGAAAAGCTGTGACCTTATAATTTCACTATAGTACGGCCGTTATCATCTGAATCGTCAGAACGTCTCGCTCGCACTCATTATGCTTATGGCGTGCTTAATAGGAGCGAGTGGCGCAGCATTACTGACGGAAACATCGCAAAATGTCAGATACGCAAAATGACAAATACGCAAAATGTCGGAATTCTGACATTCTGCTTATCTGACCATTCGCGTTTTGCAGAAAGTCACATACCCAAAATGACAGAAATCTAGACACGCGGTAGCGTGTCAAAGCCAAGTTCAAGAAAAATAGCTGGCGAGCAGCACCGTGTCGTGTGTAATATAACTTAGTTACTTATGTAGATATTATTTGAATCTCTTTGATATCTGTGATGTATGACCTCTTTCATAGATTTTGAGTACTGGCTGGCTGTATAAGTCTTATACAGGGTGGATTTTTGAGACGGGTCAGTAAAGGCAGGTACCTTAATCGTTATAGTTACAGGAAAACGTTCCTAGGAGACCATCCCTAACTTTTTAAGATTTTATGAAGTGCTTTCACAGGTTTTGGAGAAAATTTACAGTCAGCGAGAAAAATTCTAAAATACAAAAAACATATTTTTATGCCAATCGATCCTATTTCGTGTGGGGATCAAAAGACTCTATGGGACCATTTAAGGTATGAGTACTAGAAATGACAGAAATCGTCAAAAACTTTTATCATACATTTTGTACTGAAAAACGAAAATCAACTCGAAATTATCTCTTTCAGCTCCTAAACACTGTCATAATTCCTTTTGTAGATTTTGTTTTTAGGTGGTCTCAACAGCAGCCCCGATCTAACACCTCTTGATTTTTTTTTGTGTGGACACCTAAAAATCGAAGTTGAAACGAAGTTGTTGTGACTTACTGTAGTTTTGTATTTAAAAGAGACGTTTCATGAATGTATAGAGACTGGGCCATGTACACCAGTTTTTTAGATAAATATAAATAAAATAACCATAGTTTTATTCATGATTTTGCTCATATTTGTCTAGTTTATTTGTACAATAAACTTTAACTTTAATTGAACTAGCATCGCGGCGACCAAAAAATAAATAAATTTCGACCTGACCGGTAAATGACAATTGACATTATTTTGATGTTTGTCGGACTAATTCACAATAACATAGAAATTGATCTTAAAAAGTTAGAAATAGTATTATTTCAATATGATTTAATGCTCATCCATTGAAGTTTAATTACTTTTGTGCAAGTTAAATAGATGGAAATGATTTTTTAAAATATTTTTCTGATAATCACTAGATTTTTTTCTATATTTCACGCTGATGTACAATGTGCAGGCCCAAAATGAAACGTCTCCTTTCAGTTAGACTTAAAGAATCTTTTGATCACAATATAATATGATTGCCAAAATAAAGAATAATTTCGAGTTGATTTTCGTTTTTCAGTACTAAATGTATGAAAAAAGTTTTTGACGATTTCTGTCATTTCTAGTACTCATACCTTAAATGGTCCCATAGAGTCTTTTCATCCCCACACGAAATAGGATCGATTGGCATAAAAATATGTTTTTTGTATTTTAGAATTTTTCTCGCTGACTGTAAATTTTCTCCAAAATCTGTGAAAGCACTTCATAAAATCTTAAAAAGTTAGGGATGGTCTCCTAGGAACGTTTTCCTGTAACTATAACGATTAAGGTACCTGCCCTTACTGACCCGTCTCAAAAATCCACCCTGTATATTATGAGTCAAGGAGCTACACCGATCAGTTGTATGTAGGGTCAAGGCGGCAACAGTGGGTCACTTTTTTTTTCAGTGACCTGCACTTGATTTATAGTAGTGTTAGGAGGATGTAAAGGTTACTAGTATGTTATGTAACTAATGTATTTTCATTATTTTATTAGATTTAGTTCAACAAAGTGATATCTTAGGAGATAAAACGTATTTAACAAAAAAAGTCATTTGAGCCACTATGTACTGGTAGTCGGATACAGTGAATCGGAACTTAGTTTACAGTGAATCAGGTATGTTCACAGTGAATCATCCATAATATTTACTAATTAAAATGCAGTTTTATGCTTTTTAAAAGTCTTTATTTACTAATTTAACTCCGTATCTTAAAATACCGTAGGCCTTTGACGTTTTTCGGAATGCCACATTCGCAAAATGTCACACTAGCAAAAAGTCACACTTACAAAGTGCCATATTATCAAAATAACAAGATTGTTCAACTCCCTTCGTTGCCGTAGGCCGAAGATTTATGAATTAGAAAATAAAACTAATTTAATTATGTTTGTATTCTATAAAATTATTTATTAATTTCCATTTATTTTATCATAAAATTAATTGAAAATGTATGAATGCTGCTGTTAATGTTATAACTTTTTCAAAAAAGCATATTTTTTGTATTAAGAAATAATTCACTAGGTAACGATTTAGTTGCACAGGGGTCAGCTGTTTGTTTGTAATTTTAATTGTATTATAATAGTATTTAATCACATTAACGTGAGAATATGGTAATAAAACATAGCCATATGGCCGGGGATTTTCTCAACAGATCAATAAAATTTACATCAAAATCTGTTCAGCCGTTTTCACGTAATGCGCGATCGGATAAACAAACTGACAAAAATTCTAAAAATTGTTGGAACTGTGTTCTATTACCGATTCTAAGTATCCTCAGCCAACATTTTTCGCTTCTTAGCGGCATCTATAATTTCAGTTTAGATTTTAAATAATTATTTATGTTAAAAAATATGTCTAGGTACCCCTCGGGGATACAAGACGTGTGTTTTTTTTATGTTAAAATAAATCTAAATTTATAAATAATGTGATTAAATACTAAAATAATTCAATTAGTTTTATTTTATAATTCATAAATCATCGGCTTACTGCAAGAAAGGGAGTTGGACAATCTTCATAATTTGATAATATGGCACTTAGTTAGTGTGGCATTTTGCTAATGTGACGTTATGCGAATGTAACATTTTGCGATGTAGCGTTTTGAGAATGTGACAATTTCAGAATGTGACATTATGCGAAATTCCAAGTTTTCATTTTGCGAATGTCCAATGTGTCGAATTAATGCGTGGGAATCTTGTTGGTAATAATATAGTACACAGTGGTTCATGATCCCCTGTGTACTAAAGTGATTTGAGCCACTGTGTACTAAACCGCCATTTTGGATATACCTCATGCCAAAACAATCTCAAATAAACTTACTTTTCATCACAAATATCACTTTTAAAAAGTAACAAAAGGTTAGTGAAAAAATACAAAGTCTATCTTACCTTTAAACTCACTTTTTCGATGGTCAAAACAAAAAAATATTCGCAACACGCCTACATTCCGTCGCAGATGGAAGCCGATTGGTTGTGATATGTTCGTGTTTTGAAGAAGAGTGAGAGAGAGAGCTAGCTATCTCTAATACTTTCTAACAAATGGCCACTGCGCCACTGTTGTCGCTATAGCCACTGTTGCCGCCTTGACCCTAGTGCATTTTATGGATCAGATTGGAACGCAACATAAACATGGAAAGCAAAGATTTAATATTTTCTTCAAATCAAATTCCGTACCCAAAGGGTAAAACGGGACCCTATTACTAAGTCTCCGTCCGTCCATCTGTCTGTCCATAGGTCACCAGGCTGTATCAGATGAACCGTGATAGTTTGACAGTTGATAGACGCAAAAAAACACTTCTCCATACCAACTTCAACCCCTGTTTTACCCCTTTAGGGGATGAATTTCGTAAAATCCTTAAAATCCCATCTACACTATAAACGTAACCTACCCACAACATTTCATGTTTTTATGTTCAGCGGTTTGGGCTGGACCTTGATTTTTAGATTTAGCTTCAACTATATAGTGACTAGCCTTTACCAGCGGCTTCGCTCGCGCATAATTATTTCACTCCCTTAGGGGATGAATTTAGCAAAATCCTTTCTTAGAGGATGCCTACACGGTATAAGCTATCTGTTAGCAAAATCCTTTCTTAGAGCATGCCTACACGGTATAAGCTATCTATGTGCAAAATTTCAAGTCTCCAGACCCAGCGGTTTAGGCTGTGCGTTGATATATCACCAATCAGTCAGTCAGTTTATAATTTTCTTTTATATATACAGATTCTGACTTTTTTTGTTGAACTCTTCGAAATATCTACTGGATTATCATCATTTCATCGACAAGACTTCAAATTCGTCTATCCTAGTGTCGTGGGCAGTATATCTTTAAAATTCCGTCATTTTGCGTATCCGACATTCTGCGTTTCCGTCATTTTGCGTATCTGACATTACCCGTATCCGTCATTTTGAGAATTCGTCATTTTGCGTTTCCGTTATTTTGCGTATCTGACATTATGCGTATCCGTCATTTTGCGAATCTTACATTTTGCGATGGTTCCTTACTGACGTTTATGACAGATGATAACGGCCGTACTACCTAGTACTTATTATAACTGCACAGACTTTTGTAAATCGTTTCCATTCAAAACAAAATTGTGAAACGGCCACAGATTGGTGAGCATCATAGTCCTGGGTGCATTCGGAAACATTGTGGATCAATGAGGTATTTACCATTAAAATGTTAAACGCTTACTGATTCCTCAGCATGGCAAGGTTCTCACTGAATCGACCAATCAAAACGGGCTAGGCTACCCACCACATCTAAGTGTTGCTAGTACATATTATAAATTAACTTAAGTAATTAAAATGTCACGGAATCTGTAATAGGCTTTGACAATAACCCTGTGACACATACCCCGTTTAAAAAAGGTAGAATAAATCCTAACGTTTCCAAGTAGTGTTTGCTATCGGGGTTATTTTCCTTACACTTACTCATTGCTGCCGCTGGATGTATATAGGTCGCGTATGCGTACTGAGCCCGCATTGGCAAGCACTGAAGATGCTACGTACGTCGCGCCTGCGTCCATACATCGTGTTCATGCGCCCACCGCCGCTAGAAAGACTTATCGAGACGAGGACTGCTTCTAATGCACGCTCCACCTTCGACAAGGAGTCTGCAAGAGCTTTTACAGTTAGTTACTAGTGTTTTTTTCTGATATTTTTAAGCAAAGGAATATATAGACTCTTTAATTTTTCTATAAATGCTTATTATTATTATATAGTTAACCCCAGTATATTACTAATACGTTCTCTCAAGAGGTAAACAAGCCACACAAAGTTTAAGAAGTATTTTCGGTGACATCTGTCGGTTGAGTATTCTAAAGGGCGCCATACACGGTACAGTTTGTCTGTACGATCCGTCGCTCCAGACCGATCGAAACGACGAATGGATAGTGTATGTCAAGATTATTAAAGATTTACTTCATAAGGCGAAATCGGAGATCGCAACAAAAACCCATGCAATCATGAACATCGTAACGATGAATTGACAGTGTATGGCTCTCTACGATCAACGATTCGATTTTGTTTCTGTGGCCAGACCCGATCAGAAGGACATGGACATGGACAGGACACACACAATGGACAGCCGAGCCATTTAACTAATATTAAAATGTAAAATAAAGACTTGGTTTAAAGGCCTAGTAGCCAAACCACTGACCATTAATCTAGCTAGATAACGTAAGTACTTCAATCTGCATGAAAACCAACTGTGTCACTTTTTTTCTACCTACTGTGACGTCACAAGAGCGAATTAGTGATGTGAATTCCTCTTTGTCCGCGCGAAATCGATTCAAAGGCAATTTTCATTCAAAATGTCAAATCGATTTATCTTCATAGATTCGTAAAAAAGTATGAAAATAGTTGTTAGATCTTTTCGAGCGCAAAAGTGACCAAATAGTGAGTAAGTAAGCATGTAGTTGTTAGACAACTAAGGGATAGATAGATATACACACTATTGCCATAGAAACATTTACTTACTGAAACACCTACGATCGAAGTAATTACAAGCGCCAATTTAAGTACATAATGTGCTTTTTTACGATTTTTTTTGTTTCCTTGATTCAGTCATTATCGAAATGTTTACAACAAATTCGTAAATTTTTCGTTGGAAACCAATTTCTTTTACCGGTCGCTTCCATTCATTTCTGTTTTAAGTTTGGGTTACTTGGAAACCTGTAATTTATAATTAACTAGCGGGTGCCCAGCGGCGTTTCTCGTGCGGAGTTTATTCCCGTTCCCGTGGAAATTTCTAGAAATCCCTTCATAGCGGTTGCATTTGACATATTTTAAATAGCACCGTCCCGCGGTTTCAGCCGCGTCAGTCCCGTTCCCGTGGGAAAGTTACACACCACGTTACTTCCAGAAAAGTAAGATTTCCATTGGTGAAAGATTTTTAAGACTCGCATGTGAAATTGTATTAATAATAGCGGGTGCCCAGCGGCGTGGCCCGCGCGGATCCAGTTTATTCTCGTTCCTGTGAGAATTTCCAAAAAATCCCTTCCTAGTGGTTGCCTGCGACATATAAGATACCTACATTGCATATTTATAAGTGTCTAGGTGTTATCGCTTCGGAGTAGTACGTATTTTTGTTTTAAACCAGATTTTTAATTTTCCCATGGAAATTAGATACACACACCGGCACAATTAGCGGAACAGAAAAAAAAGGGAGTATTTACGCATTTTTGCGTGTTACTGGCCGGCTAAACAAGCTTTTTTTAAATTTGGGTTTTAATTTAAAAATGGAATACTAAGCGACTGCCCTTTTTTTCATTCTTTTGTTTTAATTTTCATTGATTCATTTTTTCCACCGCTTGTCCGTTTTTAGAAGGTTCGTGAATTCCATTTGAAAAGCTTTGAATTGCAGTTTTTGAGGCTTTTGAGTTTTTTCGCATATTGATCATTTACGAGCATCTAATTATGCCTGATTTAACGCCATCAGAAATCATTAGGGCAGATCAAATGAGGAGAAATGGTCAAACCTACAGATCGATTGCCAGAAGCCTTCGTCGATCGTTATCAACGATTTATCGTAGCATCCAACGATACAGATTGACGAATGCTCTAGTGAGAAGGAGAGGACAAGGCCGGAAAAGGTGTACTTCAAGGAGGGATGACCGTTTTCTCCAACTTCAAGTCCGACGGAACACGAGACTAACGGCGGTGCAGGCTCGAAATTTACTGGAAGAGGTACGAGCAGTAAGGATGAGTGAGCGGACAGTTCGTAGAAGATTCGAAGAAGTGGGTATAGGCTCGTATGTGCCCGCCAAAGCCCCAAAACTTGAGAGACATCATCGCACAAACCGTCTACACTTTGGTCGTGAACATCGTGATTGGGACTTCGACGACTGGGGACAGGTTCTTTTTACTGATGAATGCAGAGTTATGTTAAATCAAATTGATGGAAGGCAGCGAGTATGGAGACGCAAAGGAGAACGGTATATCCAGTCTAATTTTGAAAATACAGTTGCATATGGCGGCGGTTCAATTATGGTCTGGGGAGGAATATGTTTAGGAGCTCGTACGGAGTTAGTAGTGGTCGATGGCGGGAATCTGAATGCTGATCGGTATATCAGGGAGATTTTAGAAGAACATGTTGTGCCATTTGCCCCTTTTATTGGTAACAACTTCATTCTAATGCAGGATAATGCTCGGGCTCACAGTGCTCGCACAGTACAGACATACCTAAACCATGTTGGTATAACGGTGATGGAGTGGCCAGCACGGTCCCCCGATATGAACCCTATAGAACACGTCTGGGACTTGCTAAAGAGGAGTGTAAAGTCAAGAATGCCCCCTCCCAATAATCTCAACGAGTTGCGAAACGCATTACTTGAAGAATGGCAGAGGTTGCCCCAAGAAACCATTGATAACATCATCCGCAGCATGCCCAGACGGATGGAAACCCTCATCAGAGCACGAGGAGGAAACACTCGATATTGAACAGTCATTGAAATTGTTGTTAAACTTTGGAAAATCTTGAATTTTCTGCTGTTTCTCTATAATTAAAAATCGAAGAAAAATGCATTTTGTTTAATTTAATTTTTATTTTTATAAAATTTTAAGTATGGTGTTACAAATGAATGTCAAAACATGTTAATTTAATTGTTGTTTCATTTTAAATAATATATTGTTTAAAAATTACATTCATTGTTCTAAATTCCCTCTTTTTTCTCCTTTTTTTTTCTGTTCCGCTAATTGTGCCGGTGTGTGTATTTTACTGGAATAAAAAGTACTCTAGATGCTGACCAAAGTACTCAGTTATCTCCATACCAAATTTCATCAAAATCCTTTCAGCAGTTTTTGCGTGATGCGTGCACAGACAGAACGACAGACAAATTAAAAAAAAATGTGTTTTGGTATCAAAATCGATATCTATCTACAGTACCAATAAAATTTTCAAAAAAATATTAAAATACAGACGGTCCCGTTAGAGTTTTACTTTATTATGTATAAAAATAATTTACCTAGGTGCGTCCCACAAAATGCCTAGGAAAACATGTAAGTACATGTAAAAGGTGCACATCACTATTTGCTTCATTTGACAGAAAAATTAGAATAGTAGGGGTACTGACTGTGTCTGATTACTTCATGTTCATAATATATTGCCTGCTTTAGTTGCAAAGTTGTAGGGCCTGCTTATATTAAACGCGCAATGGAAATGTAACGATCGAACAAACCAAGTTAAACTTGGTTTGTTCGGCTTCTTGCGATGTGGCGTTTTGAGAATGTGACATTTTGCGAAAATCGAATGTGTCATTTTGCGAATGTGGCATTGTGCGCCTAATCCGTAGGAAACATGTCCATTATTTGGGTCAGCTTTTTCTGTATAGTTTGTACTACCTAATACGGAACAACCAGTCATTCTTCGAGATGTCGGTTGAAGTTCAGAGGCAACAACGTTCGAACGCGGACTAAATGACGTGGCGTAGAGTGTTGATAATTTAACAACCTTTTGACACGCGAAGTACGTATAGGTACTCGCGTCATGTAGCTAGATTAATGGTCTGTGAGCCAAACGATAAACTCCTTAAAAAAGAATCTTATTTTTTCGGAACTCCCGCCCTTAATAGAAATTTTGTCTATTTGCAATAGCATCCTTTGACAAGTTTAGGGAATCCAATCCCGCATCAAAATCGCGATCTTGCAGGCCTGCGGGATTGAAGTCATCAATTTTGCGGGTTTGAGATTTTTCTAAATAGGTATTCTTTTGTTTTGAGTAGTTATTTAAAAATAATTGAAATGAAAACAACTAAATTTTTATTTTTAGTATCGTTATTATAAATAAGTAGAGTTATTACTAATTAATTACTAATCAACAATTGAATTCAATTATGCTTTAATTAAAGGTATAAAATAATCAACTTCTCTTAAGATACAATACAATTTTAAACCTTTTATCTTTTAGATTTGTATTGACAATTTAACATACCTATTTATTTATTTAACTTCATGTACCAAAAAAATGTTCACATGGCGAACTTAATGCCTAAAGGCATTATCTACCAGTCAACCATAAGGCTAAGCAGAAGTAATTTGGCGAAATTGGCCGCAAATAGTAAAAATAATCAATGAAACATAACATTACTGTAAATCCTAATACTTATATATGTTGAAAAAATAAACTAATACATACTATATATCGTAATAAACATAAATACAAAAATACTTACATAAAATAATCTAATGATGATGATTTTCTTTCGAACAATTTATGTCTGACCCGACAAAAACGCACATACATATTTATTAGTTAAAGAGGCATGAAAATAGTTTATATTTTTTAAATTTTCAATGCTTATATTTTTATATAAATTAAAAACTAAAAGTATTTTCCATTCAAATGTCATGTCACGCACGAGTTCCATGGGAATGTTGTTAAATCACTTATTAATGAGGCTGTACCTACTGAGTCTTAAAACTAATCAGAATCGTCTGAGCTCTTTTTTTTCAATCCCGCAAACGTGCGGGATCCCGCATTAGTAAACCCGCATTTTTGACAACATCATCGGGATTGGATTCCATAGACAAGTCCAACGTGAATAAAGTATTATGGATGTTATTTTATTTTACTAGAGAAATAAAATTTAGTTTGTTCATTTTCTTAACTTAACGTTAATATTGCCCATATTTTACCGGTTCAAAGATCATTCCGCCCTTTTGCCCTTTTTAAAAAAAAAAACGAAACCCACGGTCTGGCAACACTGCAAATGATCGATCGTTTACGAGAACTTTCCTATTTTACCGACTTTTTTGTAAACTCATACCTACATAATTTACCTATATGCCGATTTTTCATGTTTCATTGACTTTTGTGCTTGTATGCCGACTTTTATAGTATATTTTATATCGAGGGACTAAACGAAGCCATTATATAGGTACCAGAAGTCAATGAAACCGAGGGTATATTAAGTTGGCGTTTAGTCTCGAGGTGGAAACTGTACTTTTCACTTTGAGTGCGAGAAAAATAGTCAATTTAGTACAAAAACATTTAATAAATATTAACTTAAAAAAATAAAAATCACGAAAGATTTTTTTACGGGAAGCTAAATGTCATTGTCGATTTTGACATTGAATACGTACTCCACAACGACGATGGTTGATATTTTTCGACAATTCATCGAAATAACCCAAAAAGACGCTTTCTAAATAATTTATATGTTTCTTGTTCCTCCAGTCCATAAAACTTTCATAAGTTTTTTGATAAAGCTTCCGCGATTTTGGCGGTAACAGATTATCTATTTATGCATTTTGCCTTTTGCTCTACGTCAAACTCTTCACTGTCATTGTACATTCTTAATCAATTTATTTAAAACCGAACAAATCTACACTCGACAGAAATTCTGAAATTTTCGCGGTTATATTTTTCTTCTAAAAAACCAGTCACAGATTAAAAATTAAATTTAAAACACATGGCGCCACCTTCTCTGCGGAAAAACCTTAGAACTAAATCTCTCAACATTTTTGCATATACACACACCGGCACAATTAGCGGAACAGAAAAAAAGGGAGTATTTACGCATTTTTGCGTGTTACTGGCCGGCTAAACAAGCTTTTTTTAAATTTGGGTTTTAATTTAAAAATGGAATACTAAGCGACTGCCCTTTTTTTCATTCTTTTGTTTTAATTTTCATTGATTCATTTTTTCCACCGCTTGTCCGTTTTTAGAAGGTTCGTGAATTCCATTTGAAAAGCTTTGAATTGCAGTTTTTGAGGCTTTTGAGTTTTTTCGCATATTGATAATTTACGAGCATCTAATTATGCCTGATTTAACGCCATCAGAAATCATTAGGGCAGATCAAATGAGGAGAAATGGTCAAACCTACAGATCGATTGCCAGAAGCCTTCGTCGATCGTTATCAACGATTTATCGTAGCATCCAACGATACAGATTGACGAATGCTCTAGTGAGAAGGAGAGGACAAGGCCGGAAAAGGTGTACTTCAAGGAGGGATGACCGTTTTCTCCAACTTCAAGTCCGACGGAACACGAGACTAACGGCGGTGCAGGCTCGAAATTTACTGGAAGAGGTACGAGCAGTAAGGATGAGTGAGCGGACAGTTCGTAGAAGATTCGAAGAAGTGGGTATAGGCTCGTATGTGCCCGCCAAAGCCCCAAAACTTGAGAGACATCATCGCACAAACCGTCTACACTTTGGTCGTGAACATCGTGATTGGGACTTCGACTACTGGGGACAGGTTCTTTTTACTGATGAATGCAGAGTTATGTTAAATCAAATTGATGGAAGGCAGCGAGTATGGAGACGCAAAGGAGAACGGTATATCCAGTCTAATTTTGAAAATACAGTTGCATATGGCGGCGGTTCAATTATGGTCTGGGGAGGAATATGTTTAGGAGCTCGTACGGAGTTAGTAGTGGTCGATGGCGGGAATCTGAATGCTGATCGGTATATCAGGGAGATTTTAGAAGAACATGTTGTGCCATTTGCCCCCTTTATTGGTAACAACTTCATTCTAATGCAGGATAATGCTCGGGCTCACAGTGCTCGCACAGTACAGACATACCTAAACCATGTTGGTATAACGGTGATGGAGTGGCCAGCACGGTCCCCCGATATAAACCCTATAGAACACGTCTGGGACTTGCTAAAGAGGAGTGTAAAGTCAAGAATGCCCCCTCCCAATAATCTCAACGAGTTGCGAAACGCATTACTTGAAGAATGGCAGAGGTTGCCCCAAGAAACCATTGATAACATCATCCGCAGCATGCCCAGACGGATGGAAACCCTCATCAGAGCACGAGGAGGAAACACTCGATATTGAACAGTCATTGAAATTGTTGTTAAACTTTGGAAAATCTTGAATTTTCTGCTGTTTCTCTATAATTAAAAATCGAAGAAAAATGCATTTTGTTTAATTTAATTTTTATTTTTATAAAATTTTAAGTATGGTGTTACAAATGAATGTCAAAACATGTTAATTTAATTGTTGTTTCATTTTAAATAATATATTGTTTAAAAATTACATTCATTGTTCTAAATTCCCTCTTTTTTCTCCTTTTTTTTTCTGTTCCGCTAATTGTGCCGGTGTGTGTATTTACTGGCTGTTTGAGTTTGTCTTTGTCTCATTAAGGAAATTAAAAAACTAATTACTTTAACTCCCTAGAGACTAAAGTGGTCACTTTAGTCCCGGTTCGCAGGGCTATATTGGCGTACTTTTAGAGCATGAGAAGTAGAAATAGTAGATTATACAACAAGGGAATAAAGCACTGTTTTATGTCACGGGCGCGACATTGAATCCTGAACGTAACGAAGGACTCCCAGTTTTACTCCCGAGCGCAGCGAGGGAGTTATGATTTGACTGAGTCCTGAGTTTAGTGAGGGATTTAAGCGCCCTAGACAAAAACAGTTTTATTCCCGAGTTATATACTCTACTTTTCTCACCTTATGCGAGACAATAAAATGCAATTGCATGGTAGTAGATTATTGACAATGCCTATGGCATCTAGTATAATAGACTCTGAAGTCAAAGTACTTTCATCACTCGACATTTTCGATATTCTTTTTGAAATGTTAAAGCTATAAAATGGATACAGCAACTTGTTTCTGCCGGCGTGACCTAGGTACCTACTTGATTTAACAATTGAAGATCGTGCGAATCTAGTTGGTCGCGGCTTCGGTTTTCGAAAATCGAGTTGGCCACGACTGCACCACATTTTGCTTAACGAAATTAGACTTTATCTTCATAGCAATAAGGATTATGAAAAGTGAAAATTACATTATTGACCTAGGGTTATAATGAAATTCCATACAACATTATAACCCGGTTAAAGCCAAGGGATATAATGTCTTGCTTTCGGTGACGTTTATATGATATATAATCCGGCTTTGTCGAGCATGTGGTGTGAAAAAATATTTAAATGCCATTTTCCCTTTTTGACAACTTGATAGAATTTGGGAATTAAGAGTTTTCTTTTGCCGATTTTAATACAGTCACGTTCATAACATTTATCGACTTCGATATTATATACCTACAGAACACGAATTTCATAATAGTTTTGTTCTTATATGCAATAACGGGGTATTTCCTTTATCTTTTTACACGACTAATTAACAATAAAAAATAAAAAAATAAATTTTGTTTAAAAGTTATTTGCATGAAGATTTCCGTACCATTATCTATAAAAACTGCAACAAATAACGTTTGTTGTATGAGAGCCCTCTTAAATATTTATTTTATTCAGTTTTTTAGTATTTGTTGTTATAGCGGCAACAGAAATACATCACCTGTCAAAATTTCAACTGTCTAACTATTACGGTTCATGAGATACAGCCTGGTGACAGACGGTCAGCGGAGTCTTAGTAATAGGGTCCCGTTTTACCCTTTGGGTACGGAACCCTAAAAATGAAACAAACTAGACGAAATTTACTCAACTGTTGAAAGAAATACTTAAAAGATTTGATTTGAAAAAAAAAAGGTGCTTCCGAAGTCCCTTGGTATTTAAATTCCAAAAATAATTATTTTGGTGAATATAGCTGTACAATTACAAAACCTACAAGTTTGTGTGAGATTCCGAATCGCACTTGGCCTGTTTTTTTAATTTTTTAGATAGGTACCTACAAATGTTTTTTAAATACCTTGGACCATGCCTATAGTTTACATTGCAATTAAATATTGCACACGACTGTACAAATAACGGTTCAAAACGAAACAGTTTTGTTGTTTTCGGCTTAGTAATACTATAGGTAATTAAGAAAAGTCGTAAAAGTCGGCGGCAAGTGAAAGTATACAAAAGCATACAAAAGGCGATAATATCTAATAAGACGGCATACATCGGCACTAGAAGTAGGTATGACTTTCCAAAAAAGTCGGCAAAATGGAAAAGTCGACAAAAAGGGCAGTACCTGTTTACGGCCGCTGCACGCTGAAGAACTACAACTAAGAACTAATTATGACAGATCTGTCATAAAACTTTTGAATTTGTCATGACCATTTGGCAGTAAATTACAATAGATTGAATATTTTTGTTATACATGATCTATTTACGATTTGCACAAAAAAGTTTAAAGAAAAAGTTGAGAATGATTTTCTTCCAACCTCTTTGGACTTGCAGTTATTACGTTGTTTATTATCGGCGATATAAAATGCAAAATAAGAGGAGTACCTACTCAACTCAAAGGTAGGATGGCTCTGACGCAGAATGTGCACTTCGCAAAATGAGCACTCGACAAAAAAGGTGCATTTCGCAGTTGGTGCACTTCTTACAAGGGGCACATCTCATAATGTACACTTCGCAAAATGTGCACTTCGCAAAATGCGCACTTTTCTAGGGCATGAGCCAATGGTTAGTCCCAATATGAAAACGATATGATTTGTATTTAAAATAAAATAAACACTTTTACAAAGTAATTTTTACTAATACCATTATTTTTAAAGTCTATACTAGATGTTTTTTTTACTGTCTGGGAAAAATATGACGTATAAGGTATCTAGATCCGAAGTTATACACGAGATTAGGTTTAAAGATTTTTATTTCTCAAAGAACAATATACAGTTCACTTAAAGAGAAATACATATTTTTTTAATGCTAAAATTAAAGGTCGTTTCCAAGATGACATAAAAAAGATAAAACATAAAAACTATTAACACACTTCACTTCTAAGAACTTAAGAATTGTTTAAGTTTACATTTGTATGCATTTATGTTGTCACATTCCTTAATTTCCGTGGGGAGTTTGTTGAACAGATGTGCACCTTCAAATTGGATATTTCTCTGCCCATAATTGACCGTTCTGGGAATTCGGACTTCAATATTGTGACGTTTTCTTAAATTATAATTGACTATATATTTTTTTCCAGACGGTAAAAAAGTCACACTGTATATAAGTAATATACAGGGTGACTTTTTTACCGTCTGGAAAAAAATGTGGTGTGATAGGTAAGTGTAATAGATTCATTTGGCAATGTTACTTAAAAAAATATTATTTTTTCAAAAAAAATTTTTCTTGCTTAAACTAATATAAATTACTCAATTGTAGTACAACCGCCAGCTGCGCGTAGTACTGTGCGTAGTTTTCTATATTTTGTAAATTGCATTAAATATGACTATAATTAACAATTAATCTCGTGTTTAACTTCGGCTCTAGATACCTTATACGTCATATTTTTTTCCAGACGGTAAAAAAAATCATCCAGTATAATAGAAATATGTATTTGACGATCAAAACTTGATATTACTTGCAGGGGCGTGCACTGGTTGATAGTAACGGTCATGCTATTAGAATTTGATCTGCTAGAATACCTATACAACACCAGCACGCCGCCAGTGGCGTTACCCGCGCAGGTGTTTATTTATATAGTTTTAATAAATCGTAACTAAAATTATTTATGAGACCTTACCATACAGCTAACAGGTATTACATCGAGGTTTCCTTGCGGGTTACTGTAGTGTAGGTACCTACTGTACCTTTCCTACTGTAATTATTTCCAAGTATGCTTACACTGAATACAGAAAGCGAAATTATTTGGGCAGCCACATCAAACTTCTCAGTAAATGATTGATATTGACAAACAAGTCAGATAATGGATATTCGAAGTGACCTCTGTTTTTTCATTCTTAGTGCAATTTCAATCGAATTGGTACCTAATCCTGTTGCACTAACGAAAACTGGTTAGTTTCTAAATCTTTGCACACAAACTATCACTGCACGTATCACAACGTAAACTTTCCATTATTTCACTTTCGTTCGTAAAGAATTCACAATATATAAAAAAGTATTTCATCAAACTATTTCGTAACTTGTATCAAAACAATAACAATATGGCCAAAAATTTTAAGTGCAATGCCCCGAAGACAGCACAGACCACTAACCAGGAAGACAGGCAGGAAATGACAAAACGCTTTTTATTGAAAAAACAAACAAGCAATACTGTAAAAATGCACTTAGTGTAAATGAATAAATATTGCATTAGAAAAATGTTTTTTTGAAATAGAGATAGTTGTTTATTTATTATTAAATCTGCTTATAAACAATTGAATTGATAACCCATTCTAGACTTCCGGTCTATTCGAAATGAAGGAAAGAACTACGTAAACTAACGAACGTAACCGAAGTCATCCGACTGTGGGCTGCTGTCTCTTTCGTTATACCTATAGATATGCGTATTATGCCGTCCTCCTCTAATCGGGTTGGCTGAGAAAAAGCGGAGCTTATTTCCCATACAAAATTTCACGCACACCGAAACATTTCCACACTGACATCTAATATTTGCGTGTAGGAATGGAGATAAAATGTCGATGAAGTAGGCTGGTGTAGTACCCGCTTACGCCGCAAACCGTATATGGCTATCTAGTGGCGGCGCTACGGGGCTAGTAGGAAGCAAAAATAGTTTGATTTAGAAACAAAAGGTGGCGTTATTAGTAGATTTGCGAATTGTTAAGAATAGTAAAGTGCTGAATACATTGCATTTATTTTTAAAAAATATCCAGGGAATGCGGCGCTTATCAGCATCTATGAACCGCACGCCCATGATTACTTGCTAGACTTAATATTTTTTTAATAAATGATCACTTGTAAAGTGTTTATTTTATTTTAAATACAAATCATATCGTTATACCTAGAAAAGTGCGCATTTTGCGAAGTGCACATTTTGCGAAGTGCACATTTTGCGAAATGCTCATTTTGCGAAGTGTACATTTTGCGAAGTGCTCATTTTGCGGAAATACATTATGAGAAGTGCCCCTTGTAAGAAGTGCACCAACTGTGAAATGCACCTTTTTTGTCGAGTACTCATTTTGCATAGTGCACATCTGCGTCAGAGCCGGTAGGATCAATGTAATGCAGGAGAAAATAGACCAAAAAAAAAAAAACGCATAACAGTATTGACTATAAGCTAATGCTCTGCACCTTGCATTCGTTCGTCAAAAAAAAATACTATTAGAAAATTCGGTATGACGTCGCTATATCTATCGAACTAGTTTTTCTATTTTTAAGAACGCCTCAGTGATCCGTCTGAGTCTTACAGTGTATCAAAATCAGCAAATTACGCAGATCAGTACATTAGTCTTCTGTAATTTTAATTGTTTGCTTAATTTTGGTATTATTGGATGTTTGTTTTAATTTTAGGAAGAAGAGTTTTCGGACATCATACGCTCATCAAACAGAATAAATTTTTTGTACGGCTACATGTTTGACGAAGAAATTTTGAACGAAGATCTCGCCTGTGCTCTTACACAGCTGTTGAAGGCGGCCTGGCGGGTCCAATCCGAGCCCCTTTGGGTTCCTGCATCCTGGGTCCAGTAAGAATATTATTTTTATCAAAGAAGCGAAATGTGTGTAACCTCAAGCATCGATTAAACAGCGGGTAGGTCGCTGGTGGGTAACATGCGAAGCAGGGTGCTTAAGTATGTAATATTATGGCAATGTATGATGAACGCGCGCAGACGGCGGGACAAATCTCGCCGTGCCGCGAATGCCAAGTCGCCGCTGTGTGGCCGGAGGTTCACTTCAATATTAACTTCTGCTATAATTATATCGGAAAGATTTCTAGGAATTATATCTTACATAAAATGTACCTAATTCGTATATACGAGTATAACAATAGAATTCAATTTATATGGCCCTACTTTATTATGTTATGATATCTTAAGAGCTCTATGTTGGTAGGTACCAATAAAAATTAACCTTCATTAGGGTGTAATTTCAATATCACGAAATACATCATTTGAGCGATAGGTACAGTCAAGAGCAAGTCAAGCTTGACACTACCAGTTTTAGCTGAACTCTGATTTGTACTGCGCGCCATAGAATACAGGGCCGGGTCAAAGTCCAAAGTGTCAAGCTTAGCGTGCTCTTGACTGTACACTAATATCAAAATATTGAAAATTCGAAAATGATAAACTTTACAACAATTTTCTGGTAAAATCATTCCAATAATGATTGTTTCATTTTATAAGTCTTTCATCCCTTAAAATATCATTCCTTAATAAAAAAATAATTACCCTACTTCTAAGGTAAATGTAAAGAAAAATTAAAAGTAAATAGGAATTAGGGTGGATTCGTCCAATTAAGAAAACTTAGATATTTTGTGCTTTATCCTTGAAATTAGGCTTACTCCACGTCGTACGAACGGTTCTGATGGTTCTCAAATATTTCTAGAATAATACCCTACGATTTAGATTGCCGTAAAGAAACACTTTGTGCTAATATTTGGCCAAATAGGGTGGCTATGTTTTACTAAATTCGGGTTATCTTATTTCGCAAGTCGCTAAGATATTATTTAGTGTTGCGGTACTTGAAAATATGGCCACAGCGCGTTTTGATATTTAATACTGCCAAAAGTTAAATTCGTTTCGTCATTCTTATATTTAACCACAGCGTGTTATCGTCTATAAGTTTATGCAGATACTCGCTTTCATAAATGATGATAATAACCTAAACTAATAGTGGTAGCTTCGCATTAATTTGTGATATAAAAATCATTTAAATATACTTTTTCCCTATGAGCTATCTTGACTAGAACATTTGTATCGTAATTTTGTAAACGTATATTTAATTTGCTCGTCTATGTAGTAATAAAAAGCATATAAAATGAAAAACACAATTTTTCTTATTAATTATTTAAATGATGTGTGACAACATTGGTGCATAATATTACCTACAATAGTTTGCTGTGGTTGTATCGTAGAATTATATTAATATAATAAAAACATGTTATGTAGCAAAACAGTTTTCTAAATTCATTTATAAATGCAAAAGATAATAAAGGCGGATTGAAACTTTTTATAGGTACTATTCAATCTAGTCTTTCTTAGATAAAAACTACATACAACGCGTAACAGAAAAAGCGCAATTCCTCATACACCCCAATTAGTATATAAATATTAAAAAAAATATGATGCAATCGAACTTTAATTGTGTCTAACCAATTTTCTTTGATATCGATTAATAATAGCACGATTTTCATAGAACGCACTAAATTCTGCTACGATAATTCATGTTTTTGAAAAAATTAACTCGTATTAAAAATTAATTAAGAGTAAAAAATATTTTTAAAAACAAGCTTTTATTTTAATGCGCTAAAAAGAATAAAATAAAGTTTTCCATTAAAACTGACTATCCTTAAACGTCATTACACAATTTACTATGGTTATTTATGTAATAAAAGTACTCATATAGTAAATATATTAGTAACTATAACTGATTCAATATTTTTTTTCCTAAACTTATAAATACTTATAGTCTGAAAAGAAAATTCTTTTACTTAAATATGAGTAGGTACTTAAATCTCGCGACAAGCTTTTGTTACATAGTAAATTATGTAATGACGTTTAAGGATAGTCAGTTTTAATGGAAAACTTTATTTTATTCTTTTTAGCGCATTAAAATAAAAGCTTTTTTTTTAATATTTTCACTCTTAATTTATTTTTTACTTTTTAGTTGGATTTAGAATGACGTCTAACCATGCATTATATACAAAATTTCAGCTCAATTAGTTATCTTCCAGCTCCATCATCAGACTCTGGCTACCATCTAGTACCAAAGTACTCGTCAAGACAGATTATACGAGCCCAAACTCGATGGGGTTGTGTCTTTTAATTACCTAGTTTCCATAGCCATCTTGCAGCTCCATCATCAGACCCTGGTTACCATCTAGTACCAAAGTACTCGTCAAGATGAATCATACGAGCCCAAACTCGATGGGGTTGTGTCGTTTAATTACCTAGTCCCCATCTTCCAGCTCCATCATTAGACCCTGGTTACTATCTAGTACCAAAGTACTCGTAAAGACAAATCATACGAGCCCAAACTCGATGGGTTTGTGTCGTTTAATTACCTAGTCCCCATAGCCATCTTCCAGCTTCATCATCAGACCCTGGTTACCATCTAGTACCAAAGTACTCGTCAATACAAATCATACGAGCCCAAACTCAAGGGATTTACGAGTAGTCATTGAGGATTTGCGACATCCACCTCCTGGCTCCATCATCAGATCAGCTCGGTGGTGCCATAATATTGCATTGTCACCGAACTTACATAAGTATACCAAATTTCAGCTCCATAGGTTGAAGATATCTGCTTCAAAATTGAGTTTCAAGATTCCACCCGAACATACATAGTTACATATATACATACATTGCAAGTTAAATAAAAGCTTTTAAAATAGCTGAAATCGAATAAGTAGTCGATACTGAACAAACTAATTTCGGGAATTGCGTTTATTCTGTTACATGTTGTATATTTCTTACAATGTTTATGACTTCATTAGTGTACTGCAAATTTTCATGTCTGAGCTTTAAAACTTTCTGGTTTTTAATGATATTCTAAATACATAATATAAACCTTATTTCACATAGTTTTATAATAAATTATTAATGAAGCAAGCAGTTTAGGAATATGGATATTAAAATAGGAAACTTTCAACAACAAATATAAACAACCATAAATAACAAAGATATGCATACAGGGTGTTCTTCCTTCCTTTAAACCACGTGTGCTATCGGTATAACAAAGTATGTTAATTTTGCACCATTGAAGATGTTGTTGCGCGTGGCATAAGAAGTACAAAGTTCAAATTGTGTCACCCGAGCTGAGCTTGACTGTACCACAAATTACACACGGCGAGCAGCGCGCTGTGTTGTGTCCTGAATTATAGTTGAACAAATTAATGAAAAGTTTTTAAAATAATATACATTTATATATTATTTTATTAATGAATAAAAATTATACACGCTTAGCATACTTTTTTATACCTATAGCACACGTGTTTTAAAAGAACGAAGTACTTTTTCGAAAACCCTGTACGTATATGTATATACACTAGCAGTTCCACGCGATTTTACCCGAGTAAGTCCGTTCCCGTGAGAAAATTATAGCCCATGTTACTCCCAGAAAAGTAAGCTTTCCATTGGTAAAATAATCAGTAGCTTTTGAGTTAATTCTTTTTTTTTCGTATTATTAGTGTATAAACATCTACATAAACATATATACTTACGAGGGTAAATCAAAAAGTTCTTAGAAGTGCGTATGTATAAAACGTTTTTGGGAGAAGTTCGATATTCAAATTAAAGAGTGTCAATCACACAAAATTTATGCAAACTGTTACTCAATAAAAAATAAGGTATTGATTTCTCGGTTGTCACAAATCAAATTTTAGTAATACAAGAAAATAGACTTTAATTAATGTTAATAATAATAATGTCACGCTTTTTATCCCCGAGGGTATAGACAAAGGTATTCTATTTCTGGATATACCCATTTTTTGGACCCCTAAACGTGATAGATGATGAGCCCATCGCCGGACCGGGTCTTTTACACATATCTTAGAATTAATTCTGGGACCTGCGGGTTTCCTCACGATGTTTTTATATTCCTCGTCGAGCTAGTGATAAATATGTACCTACATAAGTTTTGAAAAACTCATAGAAATGTTAAATAGAATAAAATTCATATAATTAAAGTGAGAACATAGCTCATGTATTGTTATCTTGGGCCCGCGGGAACCTGCTGCTTAACCGGCTAGTGCTAACCAACCATAGCCTTTCTGAACTAATTGATTAGCCTGCATAATAGTAATTACTTCCTGATACATAATGGCAATGCTGTTACAGGCAGTCTAGCCGCATTAGCAATGTTATACAATACATAAATCCACAAGAGTTTGTTAAAAACCAGATGTTGTGTGATGGTGCAGGGCAGCTTCTGGTCTACTAACAGACATCACCAACAAGACTGGAGCACTCAGTTACACCGCTCCACTGTATTACGAACTTCACAATGCATTTCGATATCTAAAGGAAAAGGAAATTTGTCTCAGTGTCAATTGTGTTGGACGTAGGTGGTAATCGAATCACCTGACACATAAATTAAATACTCACTATCAAAATTCAGAGATAATTTTTAAATGTGTAGAATTATATGTATTGATGCGAAAGTGATTTTTTTTGTTTATTTGTTACATCTTCACTCCTAAACTACGTTATAATAGCCTAAGATCCGGCTGCAAAAAAGTGCAGGGATCGAGTATATGCTACAAACCAAATTTTTACGCATATTTATGATTAGGAGAATATATACCTAAGGATTAGGCGCACAATGCCACATTCGTAAAATGACACATTGGAATTTCGCAAAATGACACATTCTCAAATTGTCACATTCTCAAAACGCCACATCGCAAAATGTCACATCGCAAAATGTCACATTAGCAAAATGCTATATTCGCATAATGTCACATTCTCGAATGTTTTTTTATGTTTATTTTTTAGTATTAGGTTGTAGGTAATATGGCACTTTGTTAGTGCGGCATTTCGCCAGTGTGGCATTTTTCTGTATAACATTTTACTAGTGTAGCATTTTGCGAATGTGGCATTTTGCTAGTGTAGCATTTTGCGAATGTGGCATTGTGCGCCTAATTCATCATAAATATGCGTAAAAATTTTTTTGTAGCATATACTCGATCCCTACACTTTTTTGCAGCCGGATCTCGTACTATAAGAGAAGGATTTGTATTTTTGTATGTTTGTAACAAAAAAACTAAAAAAACTATTGTAAAAATAAATAAAAGTAGCCTTTATTCTCTGACTTACATAATATTTCTTAAATCTAAATATGTGCAACCAATTTCTGGTTGCGGCGCCAACAATTTGGTCAGATGTCTCTTGGACATAGGCGTCCCCTAGATCCCGCCCTACTGTGATCGATCATAGGCAGATGCTAACAAAAAAAACTACTGTACCGATTTTGAAAATTCTTTCTTCAATGGAAAGCTACAATTTCCCTGAGTAACATAGACTATATTTTATTCCCGTAATTCCGCGGGAAGGGGAACGACGCGGGTGAAACCGCGCAGAACCGCTAATCTACACAAATATTATAAATAGGAAAGATTTGTATTTTCGTATGTTTGTAGCGAATAAACTTAAAAATAACTGGACCGATTTTAACATTTTCAGTGACATAAGTTATTTCGGTCGGGCTAAATTTTATTTTTAACATTCTTCACTGCGTATTTGGTGTACCTACTCGTCTTTTTATGTTAGTTCTAAGTAAACCTATAACTAGTAATAAGGTAAACACAGTAGAAGTATCCATACAGAAGGCGGCTGTTATTAAGTAGTCAAAGCTTTTTGTTAATTTTGACAGCTATGATCTCAAGTAGAGTAAATAGTTATATACTTAATAGGTATAATTTTTATTAAATATTATTTTAAAGACAATATCTTAAAGTTTAGTTGAATAGCTTTTAGGCCCTTTTGCAAGACATTATCAAAAAGTCTGAATATATAGAACCTGATAGAAGTGTCCTATGTACTTAAATATAAAATATGTAAATGTAATGTCTTATTTTAACAGCTAATTTGGTTTGATATGTCATCCCAAGCGTCCTTGAGGTGTGTGTGTACTGTCTGGATAAGTGATTGATATTATACTGGATGATTTTTTTTACTGTCTGGAAAAAAATATGACGTATAAGGTATCTAGGGCCGAAGTTATACACGAGATTAATTGTTATATATAGTCATGTTTAATGCAAATTACAAAATCTAGAAAACTACGCACAGTACTACGCACAGCTGGCGGTTGTTGGTAAATTGCGCATATTATTATATGGAAGCTACGAGCCTATTTCTTTTTAAAATACTATTTCAAATATTTGAGTGTGTATTATTGACTATAATGGGGAGTTTTCGGTGACAGCTGTCACTTGAGTATGCAAAGGTGTCAATAGATGGTGCTGATAAGCCTTGGGTTTTTTTTTTACCTAATCTATGGTCGCAAGAATTTGTCAAACAAAAAAAAACAATCTGACTTTTTATCAAAATAAGGTTACGTACTCATTGCCTTGTATTTTATTTATTGTTTTGTTTGTACATTGTTTACGAGTGGTTTGTGTTACAACAAAAGATCCGAATCCACGATAAACAAAAACTCAGTCTCCTTCATCTGCGAAAATGCGTGGACCATGTATAGTGTATGGGTGTAAAATACAGAGGAACCGAAGCTCGACTCGACGCACTAGGAATTTAGGTACAACAAGATCTGTTTTATTGCGTTGCCTGCTGACGCGTTACACTCACTCACACACAACACAACAACGGCACATGACATGACATGTCACGTAAAGCGACACATCAGTGTTGCCAATTTCTAATTCCCAATCCCAATGTTGATCAGCGCCATCTAGTTCAATTTTAAGAATGTCATTGAAAATTCCTCATTGAGTAATGTATATTTGTATAAAGCAAGAAAAAAAATTTTTGAGAAAAAAAAATTTTTTTATGTAACATTGCCAAATGAATCTATTACACTTACCTATCACACCACATTTTTTTCCAGACGGTAAAGAAAGTCACCCTGTATGTAGGTAAGTACCTATTGTCCAAAATTAATAAAACCTTGAACGACTACATAAGCAATTCCATTGTTCAGTCTACATAATATTATATATTCATGTTATAATTAGATTCGGATTTTATTAGAAATTAATTAATTCGTCTAGTATGAAAAATGAACACAAAATTACCTTTCATATCCACACATGTACTCGTATACATATAGACAAGGCATATGGATAGTAAAATATTATCTTATGCATAATGAGGGGATGTTTGATAGTGATATTATGATGCATTGATTTTGTTAAAAAGTGTTTGGACAAGGAAAGTGATGGTTCGGTACATAATCATCAAAATTTATGACAATATTTTGTAATTTTTTGTGAGAACTGCCACGTGCATAATCTACTATATAAAAATAAGTCGGGTTTTCCTCCCTGACGATTTAACTCCAGAAATGACGAACCGATTTCAATGGTTTTGCATTCGTTGGAAAGGTCTAGGGCTCCGCAAGGTTTTTAGCAAAGAAAATTCAGCATTGCACCCGTGCGAAGCCGGGGCGGGTCGCTAGTTAATCATATTATACAAAGAAGTTGGGGGCCTAATGTAAATAAAGTGATGCAGCACCTTTAAGATAAAAGAACAATCCTATAAGAAGGGTAATATACTTACCCATAAAACTACAACATTTAACTAAGTATAAATATTTTTATAGTACTTACCTACGTGAGGCCAGTGCAAAATAGCTTAAGTCGTGTCATATGCAAGGGTCGAAATAATTATGCTAAGCGAAGATCAGTTTAATTACGCACTTTGAATTGGCCGTATTGTGACGTTCAGTCCCCAGGACGTGGGTTAAAATAAAAAAACTGAAGTCAACAAAATTAAAATAATATATTATCAGATTCAAGGGTCGTGGTTAAGCCGAAAACTGGTTTTGCCGTCGCAGTGGTGGTACTCCCCTGATGAAGGCGAAAGGACGGTTAATCTTCAAAACGGCAGCGGGGAGATCTTCAGATGGAAACGGAGACGACGGTAGTTTTGGGGTTAGCTCTCGTCGGCCTTTTAACTCTTCCCAAATTTCAGGGTAAAAGTGACACCCCTATCGGGGTGCGAGATATCACTTGTATTGTAAATTACTATTCCAAAAACGTTGGATACTAAAGTAATACTGCCCTACACCACGCACGAACCAGAATTTTAAAATAGAAACGTATTTTAATAATTATGCCAGCACGTAAGACGACACGAAGCGAGAGCCCGTGAACGCACCGACATAGGTTCGCAGCTGGCAGTGAATCGCGAATCTGAAAGACCGTTGCGAAGGCGCATCTCGAAGCTTCTACGAGAACAAAGGATCAAACCTTGACCAATAGGAGAAAGATACGCGACCACCGGTACTGTCGCGCAACACAAGTGTTAACTTAAATCATTGCTTTTAATTTTAATAAACTTTTATATTTTGTATGTAATCATTTATTGTTTTAAATTAAGTAGTTAAGTTAGTATAAGAAGTTAATTTTAAGTAGTTTTTAATGTTTTAATTGTAGTTTTAAGTTAAATTAAGTTAACTTACTAAAACATGTAAGTTCCAGGATTTTTTCCTGACATGTCTGAAAAAATATACGTCAAGGGAGGCTTCTTTCCTAAAAAACGACATTGTATTCTTGCTGAAATATTTAAAAGGAATAAGATGTATATCTATAAATGCACCGCAACAAGGAAGTGTTGAACAATGTTTATAAACTACTCCGTTCTGTTACAAAATCAGAAAAATTTAACGTTATGGTTGGCAAAGAAAAAATAATAATTAATAAGCAAAATAAATAAATAATCACAAAACCAAAAAAAACAAAGCGTTAAAATATTTGTAACTAATGAGTGCACTCCTGTGAATTTAAACAAACCGAAAAATAATTTATATTTTAACAAAAGACAAACACTTTTCTACACCACTGTACGGCAACTATGAACAAAGAAACTGGAATGCAGTTCGAACGTACAGGACGCTCCAAAATTAAATGAAAGAATTATTTGACAATAATTATAGTAATAAAATTTTGAAAATATTATATAATAATAATAATATTAACACAGATAAACAGGGTGGACTCTTTAGTTACGAGCAACCAAAAAATAAAAAATAATAACGTTTCACAAAAATAAGAAGCACAAAACACAACTACTTCTACGAAGCAAAACCAGAATTTTAGACCACGTTAAAGGGCGCCAGTGTGGTACTCCCCTGATGAAGGCGAAAGGACGGTTAATCTTCAAAACGGCAGCGGGGAGATCTTCAGATGGAAACGGAGACGACGGTAGTTTTGGGGTTAGCTCTCGTCGGCCTTTTAACTCTTCCCAAATTTCAGGGTAAAAGTGACACCCCTATCGGGGTGCGAGATATCACTTGTATTGTAAATTACTATTCCAAAAACGTTGGATACTAAAGTAATACTGCCCTACACCACGCACGAACCAGAATTTTAAAATAGAAACGTATTTTAATAATTATGCCAGCACGTAAGACGACACGAAGCGAGAGCCCGTGAACGCACCGACATAGGTTCGCAGCTGGCAGTGAATCGCGAATCTGAAAGACCGTTGCGAAGGCGCATCTCGAAGCTTCTACGAGAACAAAGGATCAAACCTTGACCAATAGGAGAAAGATACGCGACCACCGGTACTGTCGCGCAACACAAGTGTTAACTTAAATCATTGCTTTTAATTTTAATAAACTTTTATATTTTGTATGTAATCATTTATTGTTTTAAATTAAGTAGTTAAGTTAGTATAAGAAGTTAATTTTAAGTAGTTTTTAATGTTTTAATTGTAGTTTTAAGTTAAATTAAGTTAACTTACTAAAACATGTAAGTGCAACGTTACAGTATGTGCATACAATTTCACTTCCTGTAATATGAAGGTGTCGTTCTCGTCATCTGACATATTAAGGAATGGGGAATTATAAAACGATCGAATAAAAAAACAGCGACTGATGATGATATACTGTTTTAATGACTTGAGTGGTATGAATTTCAGTAAGCGACAAATTTACTAAACTAACGACCAATATTGATTAATAATAAAATTCAGAACGAGCTTACAAAAAGTGGGTTGTGATTAATCCATTTCAGATATTAAAATTCTATCCGTGCGACTACATAACTAAGTGAGCGTCTAGAAATACAGAGAGGGCAACTTGAATATTAAGATAGATTCGATTTTTCCAATTCAGGTTTTACATAACAAACTACCTACTAAAAAGTTCACGTTTTGTAAGCTGCTTTATGAATGATTATTGGTTACTGATATTCTATTTGAGGTCTTATGTTTTGTATTTTAATACGACTTTTAGTGTAAGCTACAGATTGTTTAATACGCGCGGCGACGAATCAATCTATTAATAAGAAGATTACTTTTTTTAGTTGACTGAAGCGTCTTATTTTATATTGTTTTTAGGGTTCCGTACCCAAAAGGTAAAAACGGTATTACTCTCCGCTGTCTGTCCGCCCGTCTGTCTGTCACCAGGCTGTATCTCAAGAACTGCGGTTGAAATTTTCACAAATTATGTATTTCTGCCGCTATAACAACAATTACTAAAAACAAAATAAAATAAATATTTAAGGGGGGCTCCCATACAACAAACGTGATGTTTTTGCCGTTTTTATAGATAATGGTACAGAACCCTTCGTGCGCGAGGCCGACTGGCACTTGACCGGTTTTTTTTGTTTATTTGATTTAAGTAAATGCATATTGCTTGATTTTTTCGGAACACATTTCATTTCATTCAATTACCTACCCTTAAATTTTATTAATTAAATTTCTTTGCTAATAGAATATAGTTATTTCATAATAGTACATTATGATACAAGTGTGGTAAGTTGACCATAATACACAAGGCGATATTGTGTGCGCACGAGCGAAAGCGAGTGCGCCATAAGAAAGCCGCGTATATTATGGTCACAGGCACACGTGTTTCATACGACGTTTTTCAACACACTTGCTTAAAACGACGTTTTTCTGAGAAAGAATGAGCGTTCTTGCCGGTTTTCCATTTTAAATTTTTTTAATACTTACATTCGGCAAAAGACTATCACACGCGTTTTTCGCTTCGTTACGTATATCCGGCGGAGTTAATAATAGGTTTTCTTCATTTTCTTCACTTGAAGTAGACATTTTCGTTAATATTAAACTTCACAATTTAATCCAAACTTCGTCACAGCCGACAATTATTTACGAAAAGTGGCGCGTTGTTTTTTTTTCTTGCCGCGATACCGATGCGCGCGCAAGGCTAAGGTGCGAACTAGATCGGCCAACAGCCAAGATTAAAAATATAATGAAATTTAAATGTAATGTTTAAAACAGAAATAACAGACAATTTTAAATGAATTTAAGTTATTTTTTAATAATAAAGCTGGATTTACCATTTACTGTTATTTTTCGCATAAATACTGTTTGTTGCTAAAATAAAAAGTTATAACCCGACTAAATTATATCGCTTCTTCTTCTTCTTACTTACGACTTGGTACTAGGGTACAAATGTAAATTGGTCGGGTTAATAAACTAAAGGCACTAGTGCAATAATATACTGAAAAAGCACGCGTGTTTAATATCTAGCATTATGAGCCAAAAATCAGTGGAATAAAAACGTCGTTTTGAGCAAGTGTGTTGAAAAAAAAATTCAAGTGGTTTTTGTATTCGAAACACTTTACTTAACATAAAATGCCGCTCAGTATAAAAAAAAACATTTGCCAAATATTGAAAAAAATGCAGGACGTAACGTTGACACTCAAAGAAATATTATGAAGCTACTCATTTTGTATTTTAAGTAACTCAAATTAATGTTATTAAGTTGCTGTTCTGTTGATTTCTCGTCACTCGCAGTCAGTCACTCAGTTAGTAATACTATAAACGTAAATTAATTATTTTTGACACTTAAAACTTTAATTTACAGTCACTTGTTTTAATACTACACTTTTTTTTTATCTTACCTCTAAAATTTCCAAAACATATTTTATGTAGGTACAGACGGCCCGGTTCGAGTTTTATTATAAGATTATGATGTATAGATGCGTTCGGAGGCACAAATCCAAACCAAAAGTTGAGCTGTCGTGTATAGCGGGATCAAATCCGTTGTCTACCTAAGGTAATGCAGGTATGAATTAAATCATTATTCATTACTTTAAAATATGAATCAGTTGATTAAAATCCAATATTTTCCTTAAGTTTGCTGTATGACATTTCTTCCCAGAATTCGATCCTTAGGTATTAGCGACACTATCGCATGGTGAAATAATACAGAATGTAGTTTTTTTTAAATCAACGAATATTGATTTTTCAAAAATCCATAAAATGCAGTTTTAGTTTTCATCAAAATCGAGCCCGACACTCCTTTGAGTACTTTTCGCTATTCCTCATAGTTTCTGATTTAGCCTACCACGCCCACTTGAAAAATTCTGCCTGCATAGGATAGTGAGTGCAGCAGGAGAGCTTGTTTGTTGATGATGACGTGTTGATCTGATGAAACAGTAAAATAATTCCATTATTAAAAGCCGGTAGTACATTACGCCCCTCTAACTTCAGGCCAATATCAATTCTATCGACTCTTAAGTATTTTTTTTGAGAAAATGATATCTTAAAAATTACCTATTATGTACCTAAAGCTGCGAACGCACTTGCAAACAAACGTTTTGCGTTGCATGATACTCAACTCGCTGCTTGACGGGAGCGGAGAGTAATTGTTACCGGAAGTGAAATAATTGTTCATACTTCCTGGCAAATTGCAAACCCACCCGGTTTTGCGACTGCGTGCCAGTCATGCACTTTATCGTAGGTACATCATGCAATTCCGCATTGGGCTCACGTTGGTACCTACTATTATAGTACTTTAAAAAGGACACACTCTAGTCATTCGCACATTGCCTCAAGTGTATTTATGTCATGCGCTGAGTAAGAATCCCCATTCTAGAGATGTGTTGTGATAGTTTGCTTCGTTTATTTAATGTATTGAAGCGTTCAAGCGCTCGAAGCCCTGCGGTACCAGTGTGCTTGTAACGATCACACTGGTTAAGCAAAGTTGAGGGGGGTCAGTAGAATGGGTGACCGCTTAGTGGCATTATATCACGAGCGTTCGTGTTTCGGAAGGCACGTTAAATTGTTGGTCCTGGTTTTCGTTGTGTTCACGCACAATGGAAGTCGTAAAGCCATGTCAGATACCCTTGGGTGGCTTGAAAAATTCTGTCAGTTAAGTGGCCACTAGCCTAACACCATTTCCCATTCCTCATGTGTGAGGAGATACCCTTAGCCCAGCTGTTACGGGTTAATGATGATTTGATGTATTCGTAAAATAATTTACTAAGTATTTATAAATGAATAAGGTAGTTAAAATTTAATATTAGGTACAGATGTATTAATTAATCATCATATTATGCCTGTTATACCTAATTATGTTACACTTGTACATAAGTGTTTAAAAAATCCCACAAAACTGGTGTTCAATAAACCCATTTAGTACAATTGTATATTTTAAGTGTTATTTTTGTGTTCGACTTACAAAACATGAACATGTTTTCAAGGAGTTAGTTGACTTTAGGGTCTCTAGGCTGTTATACCTACATGGTGATGATGGTAGGTAGGACTACAAAATCTTGAGTAATTTCCAAAACCTGCTGGAAAGGCCGATTCATGGTAAGGGCTGGGTCGTGCTCCAAAGAGGTATGCGGGAAGGAGTTAGGCTTCTTCTCCTTGACTATAACACATGCCGAGTGGAGTTGCATTAACTTTCAATAAGTAGACTTTATTAACACATTTAGATTTTATTTTTGCTCGTTAAAATGCCGAATCTAAAGCCAAACTTACGCTCCCGAACTGTAAGTACTTATCTAAGCAACATTCGTCTGGCGTTAGTGTGCATTGAGTCACTACATTGATTTTGAGTTTAAAACGATGTACATAGGGGTATTTTGCTGATCTAGCTGGTTAAAATTATTCATTAAGTTTTTTTGCTCCAAGGAGTTGCTCTGGTTAGCTATAAGCTATAGTACATTTTTTTAATGAATAATAGGAATAAAATTAACTATGTTAAAATTATTTTAAGGAACCTCCAGGTCTATTGTCATACCTAGCTTATTATTGACATGTTTGTATACTACTGGATGAGTTATAAATAAAATAATGACAAAATATTGGGAAAAAATATAATAAAAATAAATTTATGTAACTATAATGTTAATGAGTTTCATGGTTCATCATCCTCTTCGCTTTCAGTTTCCCCAGAAACCTTTTCCAAATAAGAATCGGATACAAACTTATATAAAGTTTTGCAGTGTCTATGCAATAATCTGCAAGCTTGTTCAAATAGACTGTGTGACCACTTGATACGACTTCAAGGATGACTTTCAGTCGGTAAATTAAATTATAATCAACTCCAGTTATTTCCGCAGCAAATTCAGGATTAGAAAAAAATCTTCTACTTGTGTTACCATCATTGCTATTTCCGAACTCAGCTTTCGGTACATCCACTATTAGACCGGTTTCACGTCTAAATTTCTCTAGAATGATTTTTTTCTATCTTTAACAATAATTTTGTCAACGTCATATCTTAACTACCACTTTTTTACAGTGAGTTTGTATGAGAGATGCAATATGCTCTCAAACAGACAAATTCTGGCGTGCAAAGTGGATAATCCGAATGAAAGTGCGTCTGCATCAACATCTTTTTTGATGGTTAAATCGTTGAATTCTTTAGATGTTGCTCCACAAATGTAGCACCTCATTGTTGACCTGGTCTTTGTGGCGGCATTACATACTTTTGCGTCTACCATTGTATGCATCATAGTATGTTTTACAAAATATGATTTTTCCTCCAGTAAACATTTTGTTTTTTGTAGGGCGTTATTGGCATTTTCCAAATACTCAATTTCTTCTTAGGTTATATCCACAGTTTCTTACGAACGAATCTTATTCTAATGGGACGACAATATCGCGGTGAGGATGGGGTTGGATTTTGCCATACTATTTTTGTACCACATACCAAACGAAGTGGTACAAAACTACTTTAGAAAATGTTATTATCTGTGGCGTCATTCTCCATCTTTTGTTTGAGTTCTGCCTGCTGTGATCTCCATCACAGTCCAACTTGCACAACAGCTCTAATGAGTCACATTCATCTGACCTTAGATCACGTAAATCATCTTTCAAATACGTCAGGAATCTTGTTGCGGTATGGTTTAATAAATCTTGAAGATTTACATGCGCGCAAGTTTCGGTCACTTCGTATGACTCTTTGGGCGGATAGCAGTCACTTTTTGCTTTCTGTAGGATACTGCAACTAGGATACAACTTTTTACTGGCACTTCTTATTATTTCACATTGTCGTGAGGTCAGCGTCCACGAATATAGAAAGTGCCAATAAAGGTGTAAGCTGTTTTTCTTTGTCATCTTGAACTGTTTTTTATGCTTTTTTCAACTTTGTAGCTCTCGTTGGGGACTTCATAATCTGCTTAAGTATACTTGAAGAATCTTTTTTTCTAGATGTTTGTAATTTTGTTAGTGCAGCATGTATCAACACATCATTATCCGCTGTAATACGTAAAGTTTCAGTTTTCCTTCTCTTGCTTCTTTCGCTCAGCTCATGAAATGGCTTTGATGGTCGACCTTATTTAGAAAGTATTTTTTAGGCATTCGTCATTAGGTATTATGAAGAAATCTAGCTTCCGTTTTATCCGCTTTATTCCACCTTTGTTTAAATTCCGACTTAAAATGCGAAAACTTGTGCTTTGTCGTCTTCACTTCATCTTCGGAATATTTTTTCCTGGATAAAATCCAATTTTCCAAGTAATTTAATTTTTTTTTCAAAATTAGGCAAATTTTGCATTTTCATTTTATCAAAAAGTGATCTACGGGTCAATACTCTAACACCTGAGTAACCGGGTAACCCTAAAACCAAAAAATTACCATCTAACAAAGTGCAAATTCCAAAATTATTTTTTTATATTTTATTTACCGTCCTGGTCTGTCATCTCTGGCAAAAAAAAGGGGGTGGGTATGGGCGGCTAATTAGTTCATAATAATTTTATAAAAACTATGACCTGTCGTTATCAATTAATATAATAACCGGGAAGAAACGGAAATACAACAAAAACCTTTTCAAACTTAAAATTGGGTTAGAAATTTTATGAATTTTAAACTATATTTTCAAACGGCAAATAACAATATCATGTCAAAAAAATTTCAGATTTATATTTTTAAAATATGCATTCTTACCTCCTTGATCCATAATTAAAACAATATTTTGCAAGAAGTCAATAGTCACCCAAATATTTTACTTTTTATCACACGCCATAATATTTACGAAATGCGGAAGATACGTGCAGTTGAAGCGATGACTAACTTCCAAAAAAACAAGCTCGCGGGTGCATCCGATTAGAGACCGAGACTGGTTGTCTATTGTTCTCTAGTCATTCGAGAACTATAAGAAACAGTTTTTTTTTTATCTGTGACAACTTCTCATAATTTTTCTCAAAATTTGACCGACTAAAATCAGCAAAATACCCGCATGTGCGATGGCCAGCTAAAAATCAAGTTCGCGGACCACTTCTATTACATATCATAAAACTGTAACGAGACCGTGTCATGACCGTGAAAATGTTTACGGTAGTGTAGATAGGTCTATTTAGATACCAAAACACCATTTTTTAAAATGTTTATCTGTCTGCTTGTGCACGCATCACGCATTGGGTTGTTTAAAAAATCTTTAGGACTATAAAGATAAAATAAGGGATTTAAAACAACATTTGATTCTGTTCTACCATCAGCTAGCCCTCCTAGCCATGATGCAAGTGCTAACGAAATTATCTTATAAAATCATTCACTTTCGTTAGCGCTTGCATCTTGGCTAGGGGGGATGAAATACTCAAATTTACTCGAAACTCTATGTTTGCCTTGATCATAAGTTTGAGTGCAGTATCGGCTGTATCAAGGTAGCATCACAATTATCACAAAGCTTCTACGGTCACCTTCACAGTATCCAATGACAATCGCAAATCTAGGACAAGTTAAACTCTTCGTTAGCAAAGTAGGTAGATATCGCTTTTCATATTATCTAATAATAAGTAATGCTTTTTGAATGATGGTTTTCAGTTGACCAAATCTATCTAACATTATGACCATACTACTGAAGCGTATTTTGCAGTCAAGTAGTCGATTTAAAGTCGTCTGGTATCCCACTTAACAAAGGAGTTGTAAAAATTCTTTCACCAATGGAAATATCCCGGAGTAACATAGGGTATATTTTATTCCCGTATTCCCTCGGGAACGGGAACTATTCGGGTTAAATTATAATAGCGGTTCTTGTTCGCTTATGCATCTCGCGGCCCCTAGGCAATGCTCGTCTCGCCCCCCCCCATTTTTTTTCCGGCGTCTTCTAATTGTAAGATGAAGTATTTATACAGCACCATTTCGTCTATAAACTCAGGCTCAATTTCCTCGATATAATGTTCCTTAAACTTTGTGCAAGCCTGTCTAATTTCAGCGTCGGATTTTGTCGAGAAATCTGTTAGAAGCCCAAACAGATCATTTATTTCCCGGTAAGCTTCTAGGCGCCGCGACATTTCTGTACACAGCATGTCGAGTACTGGCAAATATGTATCAACTTTTAATTTCTCTTTTCCTCTGAGCACAACTTCTTTTGCAGGTCCGTCATTGTGATACCTTTTCATTTTTCGCTCACGCTGATTCTCATCACAGTATGGAGTATCAGTTTTCTCATTTGCCTTAGTCTCGTAGTCGTCAAATAATTCTCTCTGTGAAATTAAAAAAATCTAAAAGCGATTTTAAAAGATCGACTGCCGTTCGAAGTTCAATTGATTTCTTTTTTGAAGATTTGCTGACACCATCTAGTAGTAGTACACCGATCTAGTATAGCAGCCCAAAATACGGCCATAAGTCATTCAATAGACATTTCGCCTCGTGAATCGCTTGTGATGTCTGAGTCTCATCGCCAGCAATAGACTGCAAAGCTTTCTGAAAACTGTTGTAACCATTTGCCAAAGCCTTAGTAGCATCGGTCCTTGCACACCATCTTGTATCGGATACTCTTTTCAGAACCAATGACGGATCTTGCTTACGTTCATCACCTTTTTCAAGGTGCTTGAGCATAATTGAACAGCGATGAGTTGATGCCGAAAAAAAGTTGTATAGTGCCTGTACGAATCCGAAGAATGAGATTGCTCCCACGCAGCTTTCCGCTGTACGTACTCCAATCAAATTCAGTGGGTGCGCTGCACAGGGAACGTTGTGTGAGAGGTGATTTATTCTCTTAATATGCGCCTGGAGACCATTGTAACAACCAGACATATTCGACGCATTGTCGTAAGACTGACCTCTCTTTCTTACATCAATGTTATATTGGCTTAAAAAAATTTATATCACGGTGGCTAGTTCTTCCCCTTTGTGGTTCTGAATGAGAAGAAATTTAAGGAAACGTTCAGCCACTTCTCCGTTCGACGTATCATATCTCAGCACTACAGTCGACTGATCAGTGTGTGATATATCTGGTGTCGAATCGACACTTATTGAGAAGTATTTGGCTTCAATGATTTCTTTAACAATAGGTACTTATATTTTAAAACCTTATTTCCCAATATTTCAATAAGTTCCTCGCAAATCGTTGCAGACAAATACGATTGTTTTCCTTTGCCTTCATTACCATATTTTGCGAAACGGGTCGTACTCAGCGATTAACTCTAAAATTCCCAATTAGTTGTAATTATGTTAAGAACCGAGAATTTCACTGTCACCACGAAATGCTAATCCACGGGATGCTAAAAATTTTATCACTGAGACCATTCTTTCTAAAACTTTCATCCAATATTCTCTTTCTTTATTAAATGTAACCTCAAAAGAAGTGTTGATTCGTCCGTGGATGTGCCGTCTACTAATCAGTGTCTGTACACATACTCGGTGAGTTGCATTATTCTCATGCGATTGAATTCGGTGCAACGCATTTTTCCAATCAGAAAATCCAGTTTGAAAGTGTGAACGGTTTTGAGCTTCACCAAAAAGGATACATGGAAAACAGTAAACTTTTCCAGTAGACGGAGAATACATGAGCCACTCCCGTTTGATTTTACCACCACTTAGTTATGTGTTGCCGAAAAAAAAAATCTTTTACTTTCGTCGTACTGTCGGCTTGAAGCAGAAAAATCACACTCAAAGTGTTGACATTCGTTAGGGTCTCTAGTAGGTACACCAAAAATCTTGCATTTCGTTGGTAATATTTTGCCATAAGCCAATGTCATACTGGTATTCTACCCCTAAATGAACTACGTTTTGATGTATGACCTCTGTCTCGGCCTCACTTTCCTCTGCACCGACTAACGTAGCTGTTTCTTGATCCTGGCCAATCTGTTCAAAAGGCTTGCAAGGAACCTCTACTGGGTTTACTACCATCGTGTTGATGTTCCTTTGATTCGCGACTAAATCTGAGTTTGAAAAGTCTTCTTCAATTGTTCATTAGGCTTATTTTGTTGCTCTTGCCGCTTTTTACGTTTTTCTGAACCACTTTGGTGTTTTTTTTTTACGAGTACCTCCGACATTTTGTTCCTGAAAAAAATAATCTTTCGGTTTAAAACAGAAATGAATTTTTCGCCTTAGCAGCTCAAACATATTGAATTTCCTGCTTAATAATAAACACCCAAACTAATAATATTTGATAATAATTGAATAATAAAACGGCACTTCACATTTGTCAAGTCCTGTATTAGGTGATAAAATATGTAAAAAATAATAAAACTTACGCATAGTACCTAATTTTAACTTCCGTTTACACTACACGGATTTCCACTCGTCGTTTCACCGATTTTCTCGAAGCCCGAAGCACTTCTGCATGCAGTCTTTATAAATAAATATCCAATACTTAGCTCTAAATTAGTAAGTTTTGAAACACAAACTGTAAAACTCTCTTTTCATTCACAGCCATAAAACTCGCAAACAAATTGCACGAAGTGAAAATTCAACGATTACATTAAAAATGTTTCAAAAATGTTGTCTATGACAATACAACGTATGTATTTAGCGGATCGGGGAATTCCCCAGTTCCCAGCAGCCAACCTTATTTGGTATGGTATGGTATGGTATGGTAACGCGGGCTTGTTTCCGCAACTCGACGTCATTTTTGCGCCTATTTTGCGTGATGGTGGGAATGGCTCTACTCTTGCCATCCCAGCTCCTCCAGGAAGCCCAGCAGCGACTTGACGTCCTTGAGGGCTTCGGAAAGCGACCTCGGGGATCCAAGGTGCTTCGCCCGGTATTGAGCCACGCCTTCGCACTCCAGCAGCACGTGCGCAGCCGTTTCTTCTGCCTCCATGCACGCTCTGCACAGGGGGCTGTCTGTGACACCTAGAGTAAACAGATGTTTGTTAAAAGGACCGTGGCCTGTTATGGCCCCAGTTACCGTACGTAGCTGTTTCCGACTCAGGTTTATCAGGGTGCGAGCGAGACGCCGGTCCAGGTGTGGTACCGCCGATCTCGCCTGTCTACACTCACCCAGGCCGGTCCAGGCCCGTTCCTGCTCAGCCTGAGCACGGAGTCGCAGTTGTGTGCGGGACCAGCCGAAGGGGAGGGGCACCATGGGCTCTGGGCCTATCGCCGCCATACCTGATCCCTTTCTGGCCAACTCGTCAGCCGCGTCGTTTCCGCGCAACTCACTGTGACCCTTGATCCACTGCAAAGTGATTGTATTGTCGGAGCTTACCTCCGTAAGCTTTTCATGGCACTCCATGATGAGACTCGATTTGATTGAGTTACTACGGAGGGCCTGTAGAACCGCCATGCTGTCAGAGAGGATACGTATACATGCACCTTTTACTCTCCTTGAAGCTATGGCCGCTGCCGCCATGTAGATGCCCACGCACTCAGCCTGAAAGACTGTATTGTGAGCTCCCAGGGGCCTGGATAGATAAATTTGTAAGTCTTCTGAGAACACACCGCACCCTGTGCCGGAGGCCGTTTTTGAGCCATCCGTGAAGACGCATAGCTCCCGGAGGCTCAGACTCTCAGTCCCCTCCTCGAAGAGTTGTATCTTGTACTTTTTGTCAAATATAAACCCTACCGGTATCCTGTCGTTAACCGCCGCTAGTAGCGGCAGGTCCACGACGGCATTGTCCAGGATTTTCGTGTGGGTAACAGCTCTGTCACGCCACAGCTTTAAGGTTTTTAGACGTACCGCCGCTGACGCCGCCTCCTGTTGGAGGAAGAGGTGGAGCGGTGTTAAGTTCAGCATGGTTTCCAGGGCGGCCGTGGGGGTTGTCCTCATGCAGCCTGTCGCCGCCATGCATGCAAGTCTCTGGAAGGATTGTAATTTACCAGCGACCGTGGCGAGTTTTGTCCTCGGCCACCAGACCACAGCTCCATAACTTACCATGGGTCTTATCACTGTCTTGTACAGCCAGAGTGTTATTTTGGGGGTAAGGCCCCAGTTTCTACCCAGCATCCTGCGGCAGTGCCAGAACGCTATGCTGGCTTTTGTGAGCTTCTGCTCGAGATGGCTACTCCAGCTCAGCTTATGATCTAGCGTTACGCCCAGGTATTTTACCTCCGTAGAGAGGTGGAGTTGGCAGTCGAAGAGTGTAGGGAGTTTGTAGCTACCTATATTTCTTTTGTTAGTAAACATTACCTGTTCTGTCCTGGACGGGTTGACCGATAGGTCATACTTTTGGCACCATCTTTCCACAATATGTAGGGCTGTTTGTGTGACATCGCAGACAACATTTGCAAAGTTACCTGATATTAGGATTGCCAGATCGTCGGCATATCCGATGGTGTAGTAGCCATGTAGGTTAAGATTAGCAATTAAATCATTTACCACAAGGTTCCAGAGGAGGGGTGATAGAACTCCCCCCTGTGGACAGCCTCTAGCCACGAGGGCCCCTTGGGGATCATCGCTACCAAACCTGACTATTCTCTTGCTGAGCATGTTTTCGATCCACCCTATAATAGCCGCATCCGCCCCGTGCCCTGTAAGTGCGGATTTTGTGCTGGTGAAGTTGGTTTTGTCAAAGGCTCCTTCGATGTCTATGAAGGTGCCTAGGCACATAGCTTTATTCAGGATAGCCTCTTCTAACCTGCTGACTACCATATGTAGGGCTGATTCTGTTGATTTACCTGAGCTGTATGCATGTTGGTTGTCGTGCATTGGTATGTTTCTTAATGCGTTGTCTCTTAGGTCTCTGTCGCAGAGCCTTTCCAGCGTTTTCAGTAGGAAAGACGTCAAACTGATTGGCCTGTATGACTTAGCATTTGTATAGTCTGTCTTACCTGGTTTGGGTATAAAAATTACTTTCACCTCCCGCCATTGTTTGGGAACATACCTGTGGGCCAGGCATGCCCTCAGCAGCGTCGTGAGTGGCCGAACCAAAACGGCGCAGCCCCACTTTAGCAAGGCGGGGTGTACGCCGTCGAGACCAGGCGATTTGTATGGGTGAAAGCTGTTAATTGCCCAGTGAACCTTATCCGGCGTTACCACCTTTTCAGCGGTAGACCAGCAATCGCTCGTCGGGATCGTGGTCTCCTCGTCCCAGGACATTTTTTGTACGATTCTGCAGCCAGGGAAGTGCGTTTGGAGCAGCACTTCCCGAGCCTCAGCTGGTGAGTTGGTCAGAGAGTCGACTGGGCGGCGCAGAGACCCTACGCTCTGGTTTTGCTGTAGTGCTAGAATTTTCCTTACCCTATTAGCAGTGTTGTTTGATTCGATTACACCGCAGAATTTGCGCCATGCGGCGGTTTGTCTGTAGCGCAGTCGTTTCTTATACCTGGACTTAGCATCCTTGTACCGGTCCCAGTCCAGGTCGCTGCAAGTGTTCATGGCGCGGTTTAGGCGCCGTCTTACCATACCTCTGAGCCTCTCCAGTTCGGGGCCCCACCACGATTCCTTGTTGGCCTTTCCAGCAGGTGGAGTGGTTAGAGGGCAGGCGTTATGGTAGCTGTAGCTTATCGACTTGGTTAGCTCAGTTACCTGCTCTTCTATTTCCTGAGTGTTTTGTATCCTTGCAGGAAGCTTTAGCGCACCCTGTTTCTGGCACAGCAGCCTTGAATAAACCGCTTTGTCCGTTTTCCGGGGGTTCCTGCGTGGCTGTACGACTTTGATTGTTACCTCAATGTTAAAGCGTATCCATCTGTGGTCGGAACACGAAGCCTCGTCCGACACGTGCCAATTGGAGACTAAGTCAGAAGCGCCTGCCGTCGCCAGGGTGAGGTCGATGATGGTCCTACTCCGCCTGGTGACATAAGTTGGCTTCGAACCTTGGTTAAGGACATCTAGGGTAGTAGTGGATAGATATTCTACCAATTTCTTACCTCTGATGTTGCTGTTGGTGCTTCCCCATAGGGGGTGGTGTGCGTTGCTGTCGGTGGCGATGATAAGTTCCCTCGCGCCGTTCTCGCAGTAGTTCACAAGTCTCGCCATCTCGTGGGGAGGAGGGTCATCGCTCTCCGGCATGTATGCGGACGCTATTACTAGCTCGCATGGGCTTGAAACTTGTTTGATTGTTATTGTGGCTGCGCACAGATCTCTGGAACAGAAGTCTGTTAGTGGATGCACTGTTATATTTCTGGAAATGTATATGCATGCCCTTGGGGAGTGCTCGCTGTTTGTGATTAACTTACCTCCAATATTGGAGAGGCCCTGTATATTGCCAGCTGCGCCGATCCACGGCTCCTGGATCAAGGCAACAGCTGCGTCGTGTTCCTCCAACCATCTCCGGAGCTGAGCCGTTGCGGTTCTGCTGTGGTGGAGGTTTGCTTGTATAAAGCAGCAGTTAGGCGAAGGAGACGCCATCTTGCGTCAACTCCCCCGTCTCCCCGAGATCCAGGTCTTCGATTCTGAGGACCCATTCCTCTCCAGCTTCCTCCAGGTCGGACGCCGCTGCTGCAGCCGTGTCCGGTGCAGCGGCGGGTTTGGAGCTGGGCAAGGAAAGCCCGGTCTCCATCTGAGTCGTGGTTGATGGAGCCACAGGCGAGGGGTCTGCTGCTGTTGTGGGCACCTCCGGTGTTGTCGTCGGGTCCTTGCTAGGAGGGACGTCGATGAAACGCCCTCTCGGGCCCCGGAACTTGAGGTACACTGCCCCCGCTAGAAAGAAGAGGCGGCGACCTCGTGCGACGAGTTCCGGGACCACGTCTTCCGGCACGCTGACGATAAGGAAGGTGTGTTCCTTTTGTTCACTGACAGTGAGAAGGAGCCACCGTTCGACACTCGCCCAGACGTTTTGTCTACGCAGCATTTTCCCGATCCGAACCGGCTCATATACGCCCGGGATCAGGATTGCCGCACACGACTCGTTTGGGGATGTCTTGGGGCCTCTTCACTGTCAGCTTTGTATCAGGGGGCAAAACTAAGGCCTCCACTGTCAGTTTGAGCCAGTCCCACGTCTTCTGGTCTTTGCACCAGAGTTGTAGGGCTCCACCCACGAAAGTGGGTTTGCCGTTAAACCCCGGCGCATCGTCCACGACTGGCTCGTCGTCACACAGCTCGAAGAGCTTGTCGTTCACCATCTTAAGGACAATGTCTGACTGGGCACTGTTCAGATGGCCGGACTCCAAGGTGGTGATGGCGGCTATCAAGTCAGACTTTGCCGCCGCGGCGTAGGTGTTGTGCCGCGGCATGTTAGATGGTGTGTTTAACAGCCTGGGTTTCTTGCGCTCGCCCCTTGGCGACTGCGTCTCATCAAGTTGGGCCCTTTTGGCCGCAACCTGACGGGGGGCGCTGGTCCCTGGCTGTGTTTTGCCACCGGTAACCCCTTTGGATGTTGAGGGGGGGCAGGGGAAGAGGAAGTGGAGGAGATAGAGGCCTCGTACCGCTCTTTGAGCTGGCGCCGGCGCTTGGCATTGGGCCGCGATCTCCGCTTCCGCTCCTGTTGTTTACCCTTGGGGCGGAAGCCACCAGCTGGTTGTGGGGCTTTACCACCCTTCGGGTGTTTGGGCACAATCGTCCAAGCCGACTTGAAGTTCTCGTCCTCGGGGGCTTTTGGTTGCCCAGCAGCCCCCTGGACTTGCGAAGATGGACCCGCAGAGAACTTCGCGAGCGGGGCCTCAGATGTTTTAGAGGCCACCAGGCTCGTCGGCTTATGTGATGTTTTATGGGGGGCCTTGGATTTCTCCTTGGCCTTCCCCTGATGTGGCGATCTGCCAGTATGGGCGTCGGACGCAGTTTGTGGCTTACTCTTGGGTTTGCCCTTCCCTGCGGACTGCCCCTCGGGCCGCGCCTTTGCAGGCTTGGCCGCGGTTTGGGGTTTGGGTTTCCCCGCACCTCCGCTGTTTGTGGAGGCTCCTTCGGGTTTCCCCTCCGGTGCCATCTCACGATGAGTTGAGAATCCGGAATTACTCATACCGGATTATTTTTGCTTCATCCCCCTGGCTTCCCACCCACCACGGAGCCCGCAAACCTTGGAGTGCCCTACTAACGTACTTACGTAACGGCACTAGGATTACCAAGGGGGATATAGGAGCGGTGAGTTGGCGCCCCGGCGCGACATCGGGAGCTCGGACAGCGAAGGGCCCGAAGGCCTCAGCGCTAATGTGCGGCTGGACAGGTTGGATTCAACCCTGTCCAGGCGTTCCACACACCCTTACCCCGTCAGCATGGCCGACTACCGTCTGTGTGACCGAGGTGACCACACGGACCCCTCCGCACCTCGCCGCGGCCCTCTGACGGGACGCCCGGACCGTTACCCCCAGGGTGGCTAACCCTGAAGGCTACCGTTTTGCGTGAAATCGGGACCAAAGAGGGCGTGTTGCCTCGCGAAAGTAACTCACCCGACGATCGCTCGGCTCAACCCTCCAGGACTCCGTCATCCTCGCTTACGGCGTTCAACTGCGCAGGCCCAAAGACGCAGGCGTGCTGTACCATCCACACAGTCGCACGCATCTTAGGCGGGTGGAGGTGGTGTATGGCGTTGGCTATCAGCTAGTAAGAAACCCCCAGCGCGAGGCCGTTAGTAAGTCACTAGCTGTTGTTGCCCGGGGTGCACCGTCGCCGGGAGTTGCGTTCCCTGTCGATCCGAGGATATCCAGGGACTGCAACCTCCAGCGCACACTAGGAGGTCCGATACCCTGTTCCGTCACCCCTAAAAAACCACACAACCTTATTTTTACATACTCTTTGGTAGCTTGGCCATAGAATATACTCGTACATACCTATGGTAGGTACCAGAACAGTAAGTGTGCACTCACAACGTAGAATTTTGCGCGTTTTTCAAGCGTGTTGTTTTAAAAAAGCTGCTCTTGCTGTATAGTTATCTGATTAGTCGGCGTTAAAATTACCGCGATAAAATTGCTTGCGATTATATTACTGCGTTATATATGAACTAACTACCATAATATTAATATCTAATTTGGAATGCGTTCAGAAATGTACTAATAGCGCCGATGTAATGTACAGAGCAAGACAATCGTCATTGAAATTTCGAATTAAATTCTTACTGTTTAAGAAACATTGTAATTTTTTTTCTCTGTACCACAGGGCCCCTGAACGTGGCGGGGCCCCTAGGTATGTTGCCTGCAGTAGTCCAGTAAATTTGTCGGTTGAATGTATGAGCTCGTATGCGTCAACCGCGCAGAATCGCTAGTTTCATATATAATAGCGGTTCCGCGCGGTTTCACCCGCGTAGTTTTCGTTCCCGTGGGAATACGGGAATAAAATATAGCCTATGTTACTCAATAATAATGTAGCTTTCTATTGGTGAAAGAATTTGTAAAATCGGCTTAGTAGTTTTTAAGTTTATTCGATACAAATACCGTTAGTGCTATAATATAATAGCCGTTCCGCGCGGTTTCACCTGCGTAGTTTTCGTTCCCGTGGGATTACGGGAATAAATAATAGCCTATGTTACTCAGGGATATTCTAACTATCCATTGGTAAAAGAATTTTTTAAATCGATGCAGTACTTTTTGAGTTTATTCGTAACAAACGTACAAACATTCTAATCTTTCCTATTTACAATATTAGTATAGATTAGTGTAGATATCTATGTGATAAAAGAAAAATATAAACTTAGCGGCTGCACGGATATAGATGAAATTTGGTAGGTAGATAGATCAGGACCCGGATTAACGAAGTAGCAGGCACGAACCGATTTACGAAGTAGCAGGCAACATTTCAAAACGACAGAAATGCAAAAATTTGCTAAGATCGAAAAAAAATATAAGCTTTAAAAGGCTAAATCTCGGAAACTATCGAGTCTACAGAGACAGTTTTAGTATCATATTGTAGTTAATTTAGTCTACTTTAAAAACGTCCTAAGAAAGTTTTTTTCAAAAACTACTCCTTTAGGGTTATAATCGCGAAAATAAAAAAATAAAAACATTTTTTCGAGGTTTTTTCGATTTTTGACAAAGTTGCGTTCGGCGCTCGAGGTCACAAACTTGGATTATACATTAGGACAACATCATAAATCGATGCAGTACTTTTTGAGTTTATTCGTAACAAACGTACAAACATTCTAATCTTTCCTATTAAGGGCCGATTTTTCAATAGCTAGATAAACAGACAAATAACTATCTAACGAACAAAGTTATGTGACTGTTTATCGGACGAATAACTGCTCGCCAATTTTTCAATCTTCTTTTATTCCACGGATAACAATCTGATCTATTATTTCAACTCTGGCAACTCAACTTCGGAGAGGTGAAACAAATATATTGCTTAGACAAGTGTTAGAGCAGGACGTCTTTGATTTTCGGTTGCTTAGCGATGTTTGTTGACTTGTCTTGTCACTGTCTCTAGCAGTGAACTTTTCCGTTCAACGGTCTCTAGATATTATTTCTGCCTATTTTATTATGATAATAAATAATAATCTCACGCCTTTTATCCCCGAGGGGGTCGGCAGAGGTATGGCATTTCTGGATAATACCCACTTTTCACGAGATATTCTTTGGAACCCTAAACGTGATTGGTGGTGAGCCCATCGCCGGACCGGGTCTGTTTTTACACATGCCTCCGAATTAATTCTGAGACCTCTGCGGGTTTCCTCACAATGTTTTCCTTCAACTTCGAACTAGTGATAAATATGTAGGTACAGGTACAGCTACAAATAAAGACTGCGAGAAACGAACAACAGTTTATGGAGGAGGAACATAAACTGAAAATTTTACATTTGGCTAACGATGAGAGAAGAAAAGAAGAAATACTTCTAATAGCAAAAAAAAAGTTAATTTATTTATGTGTGCCTGTCATAATGTTTTTAGATAGTTTTTTGTGTGTAGAAAAATAAAAACTTTATTTTCTATAGAAACATTTTTATTGTTATAAAAGTACCTACTGTCTAATTAAGGTCTTATATATTATGCAACTACATCTTGAAATATCAATTCTGCTGAACACATTACTTGCACATTAAATGACAAAAAGCCTATTGTGTTCCTAAATTCCTCTGCTGTATTTCCACCGGCCGACTGAATCCTAATGTGAGTGCCATCTATAGCAGAGATCACTCTAGGGAATCTGGATATTTTATCAAATTCTTCCTGAGACCTTTTGAAAATCACCAAAAGTTATGTAGAAACTCCCAGTGGCATAAAACCGTAGTGTAATTAGTAACTGTAGCATGGGTGGAATACACTGGTTCCTGAAACATAATAGCGCTTATTTTAGGTTAGGTACTGCAACAATACACTTTGTATGGGTAGGTACTAGGTAGGTATCCTTACACTTAGATCACTGACTGTTTAAAAAGCGAACAAAAACTTACCTTTGTGTTTTGTGCTTGATTTTATCTTCTATCAGTGAAAGCAAACTTAGCACAGACTCTTTTAAAAGTCTGAATCGACGATGAAATTCTTCTGAATCCCACTCCGTATCAGGTATTGTATCAGGCCTTGATCTGACGATTCTTTCTTTTCTTTTACATGGATTTAAATATTCATTTACTATGGCCTCTTCTTCGATAGCCAGGTCACCGATACTATCGAAAATATCCATAATAAATTATGATATCTGATTTATCACTTCGTTCAAACGCAAGAAATAACCTCAAACCAAGTTTACTTTATAAAAACGTACGTCAACGTCAAACTATTCAGTCGAATAAGCGGCTATCTGGCGATGGAAGCGGCAAATAGATTTATTCCTCAGGTAGTGGAGTTATTCGAAAAATAAGTCCTATCCGACTATTGAAAAATTCAATATCTTGCTACCTGTCGAATAAACCCTATCTGTCTGTTTATCTAGCTATTGAAAAATCGGCCCTTATAATATTAGTATAGATTAGTGTAGATATCTATGTGATAAAAGAAAAAAATAAACTTAGCGGAAACGGATAAACGGATTTAGATGAAATTTGGTAGGTAGATAGATCAGGACCCGGATTAACATATAGGCTACTTTTTATCCCAAAATAACGCAAACGAAGTAGCAGGCAACATTTTAAAACGACAGAAATGCAAAAATTTGCTAAGATCGAAAAAAAATATACGTGGTTTTTTTTATTCTATCAACGTGAAACTTCAAACAAACACATACTCTTAGAAAGAAATGATGAGATACGTGTTTTTTAATTTTTCGATAATCGTCCCCTTAACGGGTGAAAGTAGGGGTTGAGTTTGGTATGTATGGAAAACCTTAATTTTTGGGTGTATCAATTCAAAACTTTGTAGAAATACTTTTCAAAACAAACAACAAGATACGTATTTCTGGTTTTTCCGAAAAAAAACCCCTAAGGGGTGAAACAGGGGACTGGAGTTTGTATGGGGACGTGTTGTTTTTTACGTCTATCAAGTTGAAACTTTGCACAACTACTCTTAGAAATAAATGATGAGATACGTATTTTTGGATTTTTCGAAAGTCCTCTCCTAAAAGGGTGAAAGTAGGGGTTGAGTTTGATATGTACGGAAAACCTTCATTTTTGGGTGTATCAATTCGAAATATTGTAAAAATACTCATCAAAACAAACAACATGATTTCCTTATCTTCAACTTGAAACTTGGCACAAATATTATTTAATAGTCTCCATACAAAGTCCACTTCTTTTTTTTAAAAGTTCACTATGGGTTCCTTGAGGAAATTTGTTTGTTATTATGAGCACATGCGTAGCCATTGATATCAAGAACTAATTCAAAAATCATAATCCAGAGAGTGTCCTAAGCTTTACAACACGTAAGAGAATAAGCGAAATTCCTGAAATTAGTATGTACTACTTAATTGATTTCAGCTATTTTTAATATGTGTAAAGTTTTTCCGAAAAATTAATTAGCATAACTAAATTTAGGACTGCCTATGGATGGAAACCGTACTGTTATCGCTCTTTATTCAAGCAATTTAGTTAGACAAAACTAAAGTACGAATACATCACCATTTTTTTATGTTAGTATACTAATCATGGTACGTATGAGGAATTGCGCTTATTCTATGACGCGTTGTATATAGGTTGTTTTTAATAACAAAAATATAAATTGCAATGATAGCCCACTCGATAAAGAGCCCGGTTCTCATTCGCGAGCCTCGGGTTCCAATCCCGGCATGTACAGTCAAGTTTTAGTAAGGATCCCTAATTCTTTTTCGTCATAAATATAGCCTATGTTACTCAGGGATAATGTAACATTCTAATGGTGAAAGAATTTTTAAAATCGGTTAAGTAGTTTTTGAGGTTATTCGTTATTAACATAAAAAAATACAATCCGGGTGATGTCATTTAGAGCATGGTGGCGAGGGAACCAAACAACGACAGCAACTCAATGCATGATGACCAGTTGCTTCAACCATGGAGCCGCAAATGCATTGACGTGGTTAGCATACATCGCAGCCCAGGCGGAGAGCAACCGCCACACGCAAGGAGTCGCCGTCGAGAAGAGTTCCCATGTGCGGACATGGTAATGCCTGTAACCAGGCGCCTGACTCTGATTTTGACACCGCCCTGAGTCTAGCCAGATCCGTGCCTGCCGCCGCGCCTATAAGACGATCCAGGGTGACCTTTGTCCCTACCTCATCCCACATCCGCTGCACAGTAGGAACTTTGGGTACAACAGCGTTCGGGAAGAGAGTAGTCCACTCCGCCAGCGCCTCAGCTGCAAAGGGCTTATTTTTATATACTTAGTTGATATTAAACGTGAGCGGGCCCGCCTCCATGGGAAGATAAAATATCAGAGACGAGATCCGCAACCCCGTGCGTCGAGGCTAGGAAAGCCGGAACACTCACATTTGAAAAATACTATAATGAGCAGAGTATTGTGAGATCACATTTTATAGAAAAAAATTCTTATGAAATAGCTATTTGAAGACACACTTTTCTATTAGCAAAGAAATTTAATTATTAAAATTCAAGGGTAGGTAATTAATTAAACAATTTATAAGGAAAAAATAAAGCAATATGCATTTACTTAAAACAAATGAACAAAAAATAAGATAAAATAAGACGCTTAAAACAAATGAACAAAAAATAAGATAAAATAAGACGCTTCAGTCAACTAAAAAAAAAAAGTAATCTTCGTATTAATAGCAGCCCAACGGGTACGTATGAAATGACATTTTACCTAAAAGACTATATCCTGAAGCTTAAAAACCCGAAGGTTAATATGCCCTTCTGTACCCCTACTACCTACTTGATAACGATTTTTGTCAAAAAGTAACTAATTATATAATTTAAATTATGAGAATCCGGTTTTGTTTGGGGACTGCGGTATTCTGCCTTAGACAAGTGACCATGGCCCAATTTCTTTCTGGCACTTCGCCGGCCGCTACCGCGGAACGCTCGCTACGCTCGCTCGGCTCGTGCGTTGTGGTCACAAAAAAACCTAACCTAACCCAACTGTCCATTAAACGAGAGAACCTTACTAGACCATAAGTAAAGTAATTTTCGCCATTTTTTTGATCTAATAGTGACCGGACTAAATCTGTAGTTTTCATTAAAAAAATCGTATCAAAATAAAAAACATATCATAAACATATCAAATAGAATATCAGTAACCAATAATCATTAATAAAGCTGCTTACAAAACTTTGCTTAAAGTGAACTTTTCAGTAGTTCGTTATGTAAAACCTCAATTGGAAAAATCGAATCTATCTTAATATTCAAGTTGCCCTCTCTGTATTTCTAGTCGCTCACTTAGTAATTTAGTCGCACGGATATAATTTTAATATCTGGAATGGATTAATCAAAACCCACTTTTTGTAAGCTCATTCTGTATTTTATTATTAATCAGTATTCGTCGTTAGTTAAGTTAATTTTTCGCTTACTCAAATTCATACCGCTCAAGTCATTAAAACAGTATCTCATCATCAGTCGCTAAGTTTTTTTTATTCGATCGTTTTATAATTCCCCTAACCTGAGTAGTTGATATTGTGTCAAAGTGAAAACACTGAAAAGAGACTTGCGAAAGGTTCTTTTTACAATAATTAGTAAAGAACATCGGCAGCGTGGGTACCCACTGAAATAGATACCTATACGGGGTATCAAACTATGCTTGTTTTATTGACTCATAACAAGTCGAATTTTTCCATATTTTCGAATTTATCTAGCAGTTGGGAATATTGAGAAAACAGAAATATCATAGAAACACGAATGGATGTTGATGTGGTAAAATTGAACGTTCTTGTCATCACGTCAACCATGTCATTCACTAGGGATGGTCAAATGAAAAAATAAATTGATATTTATCGTATCGACATTTCTAAATACTAGTATCGTATAGGCTCTCTATTGTTCGACCGTCCAGTCCGATCGATTTCGCAGTGATGTTGCAACAATAAACCGATCGTCTCTCTCCGATGTACCAGTCGCCCGGAATCGCAGGAGTACTCGCCCAACCGAAAAACGACTTAGGTTCAGTTGCCGAGCAACATCTATGTTCTATGTTAGGGGGTTTGGTTTCCGCACTTAGTCCTGAAGTGGACCATTGTGCGTGAGCCATGGCGGCCGGTCACTCCAACCATCCTACCTCCTTCCAAAAGCAGATCAAACTTCCGGGTCTACTCAGGACGTCCGCAAGGGATTCTGGTGTCCCGAGAATCTCTTTGCGGATCTGGGCAACGCCAACACACTCAAGGAGCACGTGCGCTACCGTCTCCTCCGCCTCCATAGGGGGCTGTCTGTGATACCTAAGGTGTGTAAGTGTTTGTTCAGTGAGCAGTGTCCGGTGATGGTCCCCGACACCATTCTCAGGCTGTCCCTGTCTAGGCGCAGAAGGCGCTTGGTTAGTTTCTTGTTCAAGGATGGCATAGCCTCCTTGGATTGCTTACATCCTGGCGTCGAAGCCCACCAAGTCTCCGCTTGAGTTTGAGTGTGTTCCCTTAACCAGTTCCTGAGCTGGTTAAACGGGATGGGTACAATGGGTTCGGGTCCGATGGGCTTAGTGTCAGAACCCCTCCTGGCGAGTTCATCCGCTGCGTCGTTTCCACGTGAGCCACTGTGCCCTTTAATCCATTGTAGTGTCACTGTGTTGCAGTTTAGTACCGTAACGCGTTCTAGTGCATTATGGCACTCCAATATGAGTCTCGAGGTGATCTGGTTTTTCTTTAGGGATTGAAGGACTGAGGCACTATCAGAGAGTATACGGATATGAGTATCCGTGACTTCTCTGGCCTCTATGGCGTGTGCTGCCTGGATGATGCCCACACATTCTGCTTGGTAGACAGTGTTGAGCATTCCTAGTGGTCTGGATATTCTGATGTTGAGATCATCTGAGTAGACTCCGACTCCAGTTCCAGTGTCGGTTTTTGATCCATCAGTGTAGATCCTTAGCTCTCATGTTCTCATGCTGCCGGTAATTGCTACGCAGGCAAGTCTTTGTAGCTTCTCGAGGTCCTTCTGGGCTGTGCTCAAGTTGGTCCTGGGCCACCACACTAAAGAGCCGTATGTAATAATTGGTCGGATAACTGTGGTGTATAGCCAGTAGGTGATTTTGGGGCTTATGCCCCAGTTCCTACCTAGTAGCCTCTTGCATTGCCATAGGGCCATGCTAGCCTTTGTTGTGATATGTTCGGTGTGTTTTACCCAGTTCAGCTGTTTGTCCAAAAAGATGCCCAGGTATTTGGATTCAGTTGATAGGGTTAGGGTGGATCCAAAGAAGCGTGGCAATTTTAGGGTTGCCAGCTTCCTTTTCTTTGTGAATAGAACAAATTCGGTTTTAGTGGGATTCACTGTTAGTTTGTATTCCTTGCACCAATCCTCTACTACCTTCAAGGCTTGGCGCATGAGGTTGCACAAAGTGTTTTCGTGTGTGCCGTTTATTATTATAGTTATGTCGTCAGCGTAGCCCACAGTGAAGTAGCCTTTTTCATTTAGTCGTTTTATAAGGCTATCGACCACTAGATTCCATAGAAGTGGTGAGAGGACGCCTCCTTGTGGGCATCCCTTCGCCACAACGGCCCTCGTGGTGCTGTTCACTGTGACTTGAACGGCTCTGAGTCTGAGCATGTTTGTGATCCATCCTCGCAGGGTCGGGTCCACCCCATGCTCCTCGAGGCCTGCGCTGATGCTGTCGAAAATGGTTTTATCAAAAGCTCCTTCTATGTCGATAAAAACCGCTAGTGAGGAGCATTTGTGGTCTACTGCACATTCAATCTTGGAGATCACACTATGTAGTGCGGATTCTGTCGATTTCCCTGTGGAGTAGGCGTGTTGTTGTCTGTGTAGTGGGAATTCCCGAAGGGGCCCGTCCCGAATATGTCGGTCACAGAGTCTCTCCAGGGTCTTTAGTAGGAAAGATGTCAGACTTATTGGTCTGTACGCCTTGGGTTGAATGTAATCGGTTTTGCCTAGTTTAGGGATGAAAATGACTTTCACCTCTCGCCATGTAAGCGGCATGTAGTTCTGTGCCAGACAGGCTTGATAGATTACAACCAGCCATGGTGATAGGAAATCCACTCCCCATTGTAGTAAGGCAGCGAAGATGCCGTCTAGGCCTGCGGATTTATACGGCTTGAAGGTTGTAATTGCCCATTTTATTCGTTCTTCTGTTACTACGGGCTCTGGACCAATCTTGGTCATTGGGTATGTGTGAAAGTTCACTTGCCCATGTTCTGTCCTCAGAGAGGCTGCAGTCTGGGAAGTGTGTTTCTAGAAGAATTTTACTCGTCTCGTGGTCTGATTTAGTGTATGTATTGTCTGGGTTTTTCAGCGAGCCAAGGGTGCGGTTTTGGTCCGTAGATAGGTTCTTCCTCACTCGCGCGGCCTCGCTGTTTGATTCGATGCATTCCCGATTGCAGTAATGCGATCACTTGAGCGGCTTCATCAGGGGTGGTATCCATCTTAAGGAGTTTTTTTTTGGTCAGCTCTCTTCGTGTGTCTTCATCAACGACCGGACAACGAATGATTAACTTTTGACCCGTGTTGACCCTTTTATACCCCTAAAAGATAGCGCAACTATCGGCCCTTTTGGAGAGTAATTATGCATTATTTTTGTATAACGTCGTTATTTGGGTGAAATATTTTTTTTATGGCACAAATTATTGTTAATTTCAATGTCGTTAAAATAATGTTTAAAATGATACCTAATAGTCCCATCATCATTGATTCTAAATGGGATTAAAAGTGGTTTGAAGTATTATTTTCCAAAGGTGCCATTTTTTTGACGCCGAGTGTAGTATTTGGTATGCAGTGCTATTTTCTGTACCGGCAATTTACTTACTTAGATTACAGATACTTTGCTACTTTAGATCTTGCTTTTGTCACACGTAGTTATAAAAGTATCCTCTTTGCTTGTTACTATGTAAAATGCCTGACAAACCATTTAAGTAGTAGTAGTTTATAGGTACCTACCTAAAATCTCATGATAACCTACAAAATACACTCACGTTTAGAGTGCCTTGTTATTATAAAATATTGACGTTTCTAAGTGTATATTCAATACCTATAGAAAATAAATGATTATGAATTTTTTGAATTTTGAATAATTTTCAAACCCCAACTTATAAAAATGTGGTATGATTACTTATTATCTTAGTCTGTCGAAGAACTATTGATTTTGCACGGTTTCGTCTTCCGTGGGCAGGTTTAAGTGGGGTACCCAAAACTCATGGACTTTTACCGATCTTCTTTAAAGAAGAACAAGTAGAAAGAGATGTAGGTTTCAAACAAAAGTAAGAGTGTTTACATAAAATATCTCAGTGCATTTTTTAGTATGAGATGGAGATTTTGATACTTTTCATTGTGACTGCACATTCCATTTCATTTCGCAGGAGTCAATTTGTCTTAATATCTATTTATATATTTGCAGAAAACATAAAAGTAACAATGAAAAAATTAAGTGATTTTTTCCTAAAAGAATGTTTAAAGACACAAAATGAGTAGGTATCTTAATGAGATTTTAGATTAAAAATTAAATAAATGATTTTGATTGCCATGATTTTCTTTCGTTCCTTCATTTACTGTTGTTTGTTTTTGGAATCTATACGTAATGAAATTTTAAGATACGAGTACTTATTTTACCTATTTTATAAATAACAACTATCAAAACTATATTTCCAACTATAAACAGAGTTGCCATGCAATGATTTTTTGAATTTGTCGCGTTTTTTTAGTCTTATCTTTCAGTAGCCAGACTCGAGAGTCTGGCCACGCTAACTCTGCAGAAGTCAAAAAAATGTGGAAATAAAAAAACTGCACATGGTAATACTGTCTATACTACAGAAAACGTATTTGATACTTGTATTTCTTGTGTACCCATACCACCTATTGCAAACCATAAATAAATTTAAAATAAAAATATATATATAGTGTTTAAATATATGAAGTGGAAATCATCATACGTGAATAAAATACAGCCTATGTTACTCAGGGATATTTTATTGTTACTCAAAAACGAATAGAGCTATTTAAAAAATAGCTCTATTAGTTTTTGAGTTGATTAATAACAAAGATACAAAAATACAAATCTTTCCTCTCTAGAGTATTAGCACAGACCAGTTTAATATTAATATATATATGAATAATTCCTTGACCGTGACTACTAAAATAATACAACTACTAATAAAATGTCATTCCATACGTTAAGAATATCTCTCGAATTACTAAAGGACAGTTTATAAATAATGACGAATTGTTTTAAGAGACTTACGTTTTTTATGTTTGAGTTGATTAATACAGATAGAAACAAATAAAAATCGTTATATTTTCTTTAAAAAATAGTATGCTTAACGTAACATAACCTAAAGATTGAAATTAAATGATATTTTAGTACAAGATTTTTTGCATTTTCTGAGAAGATTTACTATAGTAATATATATATATATATTTTTTTCACCATCGGAAAGTAGAGATTTCAACGAACAGAAAACATACCAACTTTTTGATAAAAGCTGATATTTTGACGGGTGAATTTTCGATTGAAAATTAGGGTGTTTTTTCGATATTAATTCAAAATAAGGTGAAAAAAATAAATATTTTTAATCAAATAAATTACAGCGTATTTGGGACAAAATAAGGTAAGTTTTCACCAAATTTCGTTAAAAATAAAAAAAAATTGTACAAGATAAAAATAAAAAACCATAAATTTTGATGTTATGTGAAAAAAGTGTAAATACAAAAGTTTTAGATCTTTTTGTTACCTACAACTTTGCCATTTAACTTTCTTTGATAGGACTTTTATTTTTGCCGGAAATCGAGAAAAACCGTTTCTTACCCTTACAAACTCACCCCCATCCCCTTCCCGACCTCAGATCGCCCGTAATTTATTTTTCCTTTAATTTTTATAATATTCCCCTCCTTTTCTAATGGGTTTCATCCTACTATTATTTTTTTTGGTTTTAAAAATTATCTATCTACGCACTTTTGCCATCTCATATGTAGTTCATTGATCCCTTTACTAAGAAAACCATGCGGACGGGAATCGATGAAATCTTTGAAGGCGCTTTGGACTGCCCCATCGGAGTAGATTTTTTTCCCTTGCAAGAAGTTATCCAAATTTTGAAAAATATGGTAATCCTCTGGCCAGATTTAAGAAAGCTGTAGTAAACGACACCGGCACTAGTCCACCAAACGCTCTTTTTTTTAGTCAATTTTCGCTTGGGGGAGGATATAGCTGGTTCGCCAGGGTTCAGCCATTGCGATTAGCGTTTTCGATTATCGTACAGGGTCTGGAATAAAAGCAAATAATTGCAAGCAAGCAAAGTAAACACCAATTTTCGACAATTTCGAAATACGTACTACTGCATAACGATAACACTTAGAAACTTGAAATATGGTATGTAGGTGTCAACTGCTATAAAGGGATTTTTGGAACGCTTATTATATATAAAATATAATAATTATATATATTATAAAATATAAAATTAAAATGAAACTTTCAAAGTGACCGAATATCAACAATGTATCAAAATCATTCAATCTACTTACTCGTCAACTCTTCTATATCTTGTAAACATTGTCTTTTTCTGCTAAGGATCATATTTTGTCCTTCTCTCACATCATTGAATTTAGGTATCATATTATATAATAACTCTCGCACACCACTTTTTATAGGTTTCACCATTATTTTTCTTTAAAATAAGAAAAAACCACAAATTCGAACTCGATCTGACAACTCAACTACCACGAATTTGACTGACAAAAAAAATTGCCATATGCAAATGTTTTTGGGGTTGCCCGTTTATTCCATTGCAGAGTTAGCGTAGCCAGACTCTATCATACAATCAAAGACGTTTAAAGAAAAAGAAAGATAATGATTTTCTTCCAACCTCTTTGCATACAATATTAAAATCTAAGACGTTTGATGAAAAAGTTTCTGTTTCCAAAGAAAAAATATTTTAAACTTTTTGATTGTAATGTTATTGTCATGACATACAAATTTTGTATGTCTTGTATTTAATTAGTGCCAGAACAATTTTATATATTTATCGTTAAAATGTTTGTTTTCTCTTGCGTAAAAATCGAGACCATTCTATTTTTGACTTATGTCTCTAACTTAAATGCTCATAAACATGAGACCCTTAAGAAATTTGATGACAAATTGTTGATTAATCCTGTTGATTTGATAGCGCTTGTAATTGAAGAACAAAATAAAATTATGGCTTGTAAGGACTCTAACGATTTAAATAACGCTAGTGAATTATTGAATATTCATGATAATGGAGACACAAAAGGTAAAGGATGGCATCAAAGATTTTGAAACCTAGCACCGACAAACAGTCGCTTGACCGATATACTCGTAACTTATGATCAACATGACATAGATAACACCCCAGGAACCCAAGAACACCAAGACACATATTCTGTGTTCAGGATAGGGATCGAACCCACGACCTCATGCACAGTAGGCTTCTAAGCTAACCACTGCACCAACCGGTCAGTCAAAAGTGATTATAAATGCACCGAAGTGCATTGGGTAAAACACAAAAAAAAATAGGTACCTATTCTTCTAGAATAATTACAACAATCGAGATCGATAAGTCTATCATCTTGGACATAAGCGTGAGCCTAAAGACCACATAGCACACACCTGTACCATAGCTCTTATTTTGTCCACAGTTGTCACAGACAATAAGTACATTTGTTCACCTAGCGTCAGCATAGGTATCGACGTTTTCACGCAGGTCTTTCAATTCTACCTCAGACTCCGATGTAGTACTGCTCTTGCCTTTTTTTAATATTCTTTTCTTGACCTTTTGCACATCTCTACAGTTAAGTTTTCTTTTCCTTATTCTTTTCAGCTTTGATTTGGAAAGCACCTTTTTCTTCTCTCTGGTTAGTTTTTAGTTTTCTTTTAGAATGAGGATCAGTACAGTTATAGCAAATCCATTAGAAATATTATCCACGTTATTCTTTATGATATAAGAATGATATCTCTTTTTGAATTATCCAAATCGGACCATTACTTACGAAGATATTAAATAATAAACATACTCAATGATCGCGAGAGCGTGTACGTCACTGTGAGGGAATCAAGTACGGCCGGCCGGCCGGCACTCAATGATCGCGGGAGCGTGATGACGTCACAATGAGGGCGACGCTACCGCAGCGGCTACTCGGTGAACTTCGCTAGGAATTCGGTCATAACTTTGTCAATTTTTGTCGTAGAACAAAAATTTTTGTACTGTATGTTAAGGATTTCTTAGCTCTATAAATCTGCATTCTCAACTAAAAACGTTACGGATCCTCATTAAAGCTTCTTTGTGAGGAGTTCCTGTTAAAATAGACGAATGCTGTTTACGATAAAAACATCTTTTATCGCAAGATGCTTTGCAGACATTAATGTTTTAACTCCTGAAGTCGAGACCTTGCGGCTTACCTGATCTTTCCTTCATCAACAAACTGAAAGGCTTTATTGAACTGGTGTTGGGTGCTTCGTGTTTTGACCATTCTGGAAGTATACAAAATTTAAAAAAATCAACACTTGTCAAAATATGAGTTGCGGGTAATACCGGTAAGGCTGACCGGTATTGCCTATTTAGAAGAACTTGAGAAAAAATGATTTTTTTGTGAAAACTTGTTTAAAAGAGATTTAAAATTAATTCAAATCGTTGATAGATTCTCATTAAAATTAAAAATTGACAATTAACAAAGAAAAATGAGACTCACCTCTTAAATTCCAACTCCAAGAAATTATATTGCGATGACGCGAAAACAACTGACGTGCATTTTTCCCAAACGCGTGCTAGGAACTGAACAGGGATTGGTTCGCCAGCGTGGAATGATAAGTAGTCACACCACCCGATGTATGTGTGTGCACGCAACAGTGACCGGTAGGTATTATTGTCTGACCGGCATTGCCCGTCTCTACCCTAAATAATTTAAGATTTCATTTTTGACAATTAACGGTAAATTTAAATGAAAATCTAAAGAGGTACCTATGCACATTAAATGCCTGAAGTAGGCAGAAAATATTACCAGCCTATTACTAAAATTCATTCATAATAAAATATGAATACCTAAGCAAAGTATTTTTGAGTCTGTTTAACTATTAAAAATAAAACGTTTATTTTAATACCTACTTATTTTGATTGTTGTTTAATTTCCTATTAAATTCATTGTTCATTAAAATATCAGACATATGGTTTTGGTTCTTAAAAGTATGTAGCATGCGAACATTCAATAAAATCTAATTATTTTAAGAAATACAAAATATTTGTTTATGTCTTGGGCTCTATTCTACAACTTCTCAACTCAAATTCTACAACTGACTGAAAATATGACATTTCGTTCACTCGTTGATTCCATTCGTTTGCGACTTGTGTTTTTACATATTTATTTTTACGATCTTTTGTTTTCGATTTTGAGGTTTTCTCTTCACGTGATACCTATTTTCAAACACGTACTTTGATTAGACCCGCCTAACACGACAACTCAGCTTTTTGTTTACAACGGATTTGAACCCGCTATACACGACAACTCTGCTTTAGGTTTGGATTTGTGCCTCCGAACACATAGGTAATATAACATAAATGTGTTGGAACATGCACAGTGCTAACTGCTGTCTCGATCTTAGATGGATGAAACGTAACTCCTCAATGCAAAATGATGAAGTTCTTACCTACTCTAATAGGTAGAAGAATGAATATCACCACAAGCTGTAGGTAAGTACTGAGATAAAGCTTTGAGATATAATATTTTCTTTAAATTATAGCTCTATATTACCTAACAGTAACAAAAATATAATTAACTAGCGACCCGCCCCGGCTTCGCACGGGTGCAATGCTGAATTTTCTTTGCTATAAACCTTGCGGAGCCCGAGACCTTTCCAACGAATGCAAAACCGTGGAAATTGGTTCGTCAGTTCTGGAGTTAAATCGTCAGGAAGGAAAACCCGACTTATTTTTATATAGTAGACTAGATGTCGCGCGGTGCGCGAGGCCGCAAGCGGCCACGCGCGTCTTTGTGGAGTCGTATTTTGACAGAAAAATTAAGTCAATTTTGGGGCGGCCATCTTGTTTTAGCCATTGTAAGTCGAAAAATAATGAAATTTAGTGAAATTTTCCTTTTCATGGCAACACTGTTTACTGAGACCCACAATCGCTCCATACAAGCCAACTTTCCAAAGTGTTGCCAACTGGCTAAAAAATGCCGATTAAGATTAAGAAAATTGATTTTTTTCAGTAAAACAAAAATAACGGGGCGGCCATCTTGTTTTTTCTATTTTTCGGGATTTTCTAGTAAACTAAACCCACAAAAGGTCATAGAGAGAGATAAAATGTACCGTTGACTGTTACTCGTTTTCGCAAAATGGTAAAATTTCGAGTTTTGACTTTTTGCATTAAAAGTAAAAAAATACCCCAAATTTTGGGAAAATTGTTAAACATGGCAATACTCTGTAATGAGACCTATAACCCCGCTCTACAAGCCAACTCGCTCAGGTGTCGCCATCTTGCTGAAAATCGACATTCAAAATCTGGTAAAATTCATCTTTTTCTTTGGGAGCCAATCACAGGGCGGCCATCTTGGATTTTCAGTTTTTCGGATTTTTCTGGTAAACTACGGGATATGCCTAAAAAGATGACGTGCCACTTTTAACTGCACGATGTCGGCAACCATGCGTCTAATTCGGGTCAAGTGGGGTCTAAAACCACTCCTACTTTGAAACATTACTACGCGGCCGCCATTTTGTTTTTTCAACTTTTTAAATAATTTTCGTAAATCATCTTAAAAGTTTTACGGATTCCAAAAATTTGAGCCGAATCGGCCGGAAAACAAAAGAAATACGATAAGCAAGTCTGGCCGCCATTTTGTTTTTTTGAAAAGTCGGAATTTTCCCTAGGTCACCCCGCCATTTTGAACACTTTTCTCATATATGACTTTTCTCCAAAACGACTCCTTCTGGAAGAACAATTATGTCAATCAGTCAGTGAGTCAGTGAGTGGTAGTCCAGCTTTATATATTATAAACTAGATGTCGCGCGGTGCGCGAGGCCGCAAGCGGCCACGCGTGTCTCTGTGGGGTCTTATTTTGACAGAAAAATAGAGTCAAATTTTGGGCGCCCATCTTGTTTTAGCCATTTTTGATAATTTTCAACACTGCTTACTGAGACCCACAATCGCTCCATACAACCCAACATTCCAAAGTGTTGCAAACTGGCTAAAAAATGCCGATTAAGGTTAAGAAAATTGAAATTTTTCAGTAAAACAAAAATAACGGGTCGGCCATCTTGTTTTTTATATTTTTCGGGATTTTCTAGTAAACTACAGGATATACCCTATGCGATGACACCAAACACATCCCTGTGGCATATCGGCATCTGGGAGATCAATTCGGGTCTTTTGAGGTCTACCCTAAAAACTAAATCAACCATAACTTTCAGTGTTGCCAGGCAAAAATCAAAAAACCTACAAAAAGTCATAAAGAGGGATAAAATGTTTCACTGACTGTCACTTTTTTTTGCAAAATGGTAAAATTTAGAGTTTTGAGATTTTGCGTTAAAAGTAAAAAAATACGTTAAATTCCGGGAAAATTCTTAAACACGGCAATACAACGTAGCAAGACCTCTAACCCCGCTATACAGACCAACTCGCTCGGGTGTCGCCATCTTGCCGAAAATCGACAATCAAAATGTTGTAAAATTAATACTTTTCTTTGGGAGCAAATCACCGGTCGGCCATCTTGGTTTTTCAAATTTTCGGGATTTTCTGGTAAATAACAGGATATGACCTATGCGATGACACCAAACACATCCCTGTAGCATATTGGCATCTGGGAGATCAATTCGGGTCAAGTGGGGTCTAAAACCACTCCAACTTTGAAACACTACTACGCGGCCGCCATTTTGTTTTTTCAACTTTTTAAATAATATTCGTAAATCATCTAAACAATACTACAGATTTCTAAAATTTGAACCGAATCGGCCGGAAAACAAAAGAGATACGATAGGCAACCTTGGCCGCCATTTTGTTTTTTTGAAAAGTCGGAATTTTCCCTAGGTCACTCCGCCATCTTGAACACTTTTCTCCTACATGACTTGACTCCAAAACGACTTCTTCTGGGAGAACAATTATGTCAGTGAGTCAGTGAGTGAGTGAGTGGTAGTCGAGCTTTATATTATATACTAGATGTCGCGCGGTGCGCGAGGCCGCAAGCGGCCACGCGTGTCTCTGTGGGGTCGTATTTTGACAGAAAAATAAAGTCTAATTTTGGGTGCCCATCTTGTTTTAGCCGTTTTAAGTCGAAAAATAATAAAATTTTGTTAAATATTTTTTTTCATGGCAACACTGTTTACTGAGACCCACAATCGCTCCATACAAGTCAACTTTCCAAAGTGTTGCCAATTGGCTAAAAAAGCCGATTATTATTAAGAAAATTTAAATTTTTCAGTAAAACAAAAATAACGGGGCGGCCATCTTGTTTTTTCAGATTTTCGGGATTTTCTGGTAAACTACAGGATACACCCTATGCGATGACACCAAACACATCCCTGTAGCATATCGGCATCTGGGAGATCAATTCGGGTCTTTTGAGGTCTACCCTAAAAATTAAATCAACCATAACTTTCGGTGTTGCCAGGCAAAAATCAAAAAACCTACAAAAGGTCATAGGGAGAGATAAAATGTACCGTTGACTGTTACTCGTTTTTGCAAAATGATAAAATTTCGAGTTTTGCCATTTTGCATTAAAAGTAAAAAAATACGCCAAATTCCGGGAAAATTGTTAAACATGGCAACACCGCGTAGTGAGACCTCTAACCCCGCCATACAAGCCAACTCGCTCAGGTGTCGCCATCTTGCCGAAAATCGACATTCAAAATCTGGTAAAATTCATCTTTTTCTTTGGGAGCCAATTACAGGGCGGCCATCTTGGTTTTTCAGATTTTCGGGATTTTCTGGTAAACTACAGTATATGCCCTGTGCGATGACACCAAACACATCCCTTTAGCATATTGGCATCTGGGAGATCAATTTGGGTCAAGTGGGGTCTAAAACCACTCCAACTTTGAAACACTACTACGCGGCCGCCATTTTGTTTTTTCAACTTTTTTAACTATTTTCGTAAATCATTTAAACATTTCTACAGATTCCAAAAATTTCAACCGGATCGGCCGGAAAACAAAAGAGATACGATAGGCAAGCCTGGCCGCCATTTTGTTTTTTTGAAAAGTCGGAATTTTCCCGGGGTCACCCCGCCATCTTGAACACTTTTCTTATATATGACTTGTCTCCAAAACGACTCCTTTTGGGAGAACAATTATGTCAATGAGTCAGTCAGTCAGTGAGTGGTAGTCGAGCTTTATATATTATAGACTAGATGTCGCGCGGTGCGCGAGGCCGCAAGCGGCCACGCGTGTCTCTGTGCGGTTCGATTGTGGTAGAAAAATAAAGTCTACTTTTGGGGCGGCCATCTTGTTTTAGCCATTTTAAGTCGAAAAAAATAATTTTGTAAAATTTTACTTTTCATGGCAACACTGTTTACTGAGACCCACAATCGCTCCATACAACCCAACTTTCCAAAGTGTTGCCAACTTGCCTAAAAATGCCATTGAAAATGATAAAAATCCATTTTTTTCAGTAAAGACAGAATACCGGAGCGGCCATCTTGTTTTTTCAGTTTTTCGGATTTTTCTAGTAAACTACAGGATATGCCCTGTGCAATAACACCAATCACGTCTCTATAGCATATTGGCATCTGGGAGATCAATTCGGGTCTTTTGAGGTCTACCCTAAAAATTCAATCAGCCATAACTTTCAGTGTTGCCAGACGAAAATCAAAAAACCTACAAAAGGTCATAGGGAGAGATAAAATGTTCCGTTGACTGTCACTTGTTTTTGCAAAATGGTAAAATTTCGAGTTTTGACATTTTGCGTTAAAAGTTAAAAAATACGCCAAATTTCGGGAAAATTCTTAAACATGGCAACACTACGTAATGAGACCTCCAACCCCGCCATACAAGCTAACTCGCTCAGCTGTCGCCATCTTGCCAAAAATCGACATTCAAAATATGGTAAAATTCATCTTTTTCTTTGGGAGCCACTCACAGGGCGGCCATCTTGGATTTTCAGTTTTTCGGATTTTTCTGGTAAACAGCAGGACATGACCTACGTGATGACACTTAAAACATCTCCGTTACATATTAGCATCTGGGAGATCAATTAGGGTCAACTGGGGTCTAGAACCACTCCAACTTTGAAACACTATTACGCGGCCGCCATTTTGTTTTTTCAACTTTTAAACAAATTTTTCTAAATCATTTAAAAGGTTTAACAGATTACAAAAAATTGAATCGAACCGGCCGGAAAACAAAAGAGATATGATAAGCAAGTCTGGCCGCCATTTTGTTTTTTTGAAAAGTCGGAATTTTCCCTAGGTCACCCCGCCATCTTGCACACTTTTTCCCTACATGACTTTTCTCCAAAACGACTCCTTCTGGAAGAACAATTATGTCAATCAGTGAGTGAGTCAGTCAGTGGTAGTCGAGCTTTATATATTATAGACTAGATGTCGCGCGGTGCGCGAGGCCGCAAGCGGCCACGCGTGTCTATGTGGGGTCTTATTTTAACAGAAAAATAGAGTCTAATTTTGGGCGCCCATCTTGTTTTAGCCGTTTTAAGTCGAAAAATAATAAAATTTTGTTAAATATTTTTTTTCATGGCAACACTGTTTACTGAGACCCACAATCGCTCCATACAAGCCAACTTTCCAAAGTGTTGCCAACAGGCTAAAAAATGCCTATTAAGATTAAGAAAATTGAAATTTTTCAGTAAAACAAAAATAACGGGGCGGCCATCTTGTTTTTTCTATTTTTCGGGATTTTCTAGTAAACTAAAGGATATACCCTATGCGATGACACCAAACACATCCCTGTAGCATATCGGCATCTGGGAGATCAATTCGGGTCTTTTGAGGTCTACCCTAAAAATTCAATCGGCCATAACTTTCAGTGTTGCCAGGTGAAATTCAAAAAACCTACAAAAGGTCATAGGGAGAGATAAAATGTACCGTTGACTGTTACTCGTTTTTGCAAAATGATAAAATTTCGAGTTTTGACTTTTTGCATTAAAAGTAAAAAAATACGCCAAATTCCGGGAAAAATTTTAAACACGGCAACACTTAGTAGCAAGACCTCCAACCCCGCCATACAAGCCAACTCGCTCAGGTGTCGCCATCTCGCCGAAAATCGACAATCAAAATGTGGTAAAATTAATACTTTTCTTTGGGAGCAAATCACCGGTCGGCCATCTTGGTTTTTCAGATTTTCGGGATTTTCTGGTAAACTACAGGATATGACCAATGTGATGACACCAAACACATCCCTGTAGCATATTGGCATCTGGGAGATCAATTCGGGTCAAGTGGGGTCTAAAACCACTCCAACTTTGAAATACTACTACGCGGCCGCCATTTTGTTTTTTCAACTTTTTAAATAATATTCGTAAATCATCTAAAAGGTTGTACAGATTACATAAATTTGAACCGAATCGGCTAAAAAACAAAAGAGATACGATAGGCAACCTTGGCCGCCATTTTGTTTTTTTGAAAATTCGGAATTTTCCCTGGGTCACCCCGCCATCTTGCACACTTTTCTCATATATGAATTGACTCCAAAACGACTCCTTCTGGGAGAACAATTATGTCAGTGAGTCAGTGAGTGAGTGGTAGTCTAGCTTTATATATTATAGACTAGATGTCGCGCGGTGCGCGAGGCCGCAAGCGGCCACGCGTGTCTCTGTGGGGTCGTATTTTGACAGAAAAATAAAGTCTAATTTTAATTTAAAGTTTTAGCCATTTTCGATAATTTTCTATGTGAATTTTGTAATTTTTTAGTATAAGTCGAAAAATAATGAAATTATGTTAAATATTTTTTTTCACGGCAACACTGTTTGCTGAGACCCACAATCGCTCTATACAAGCCAACTTTCTAAAATGTTGCCAACTGGCTAAAAATACCGATTCAGATTAAGAAAATTGAAATTTTTGAGTAAAACAAAAATAACGGGGCGGCCATCTTGTTTTTCCTATTTTTCGGGATTTTCTAGTAAACTACAGGATATGACCTATGTGATGACACCAAACACATCCCTGTAGCATATCGGCATCTGGGAGATCTCTTTTGAGGGCTACCCTAAAAATTAAATCAACCATAACTTTCAGTGTTGCCAGACGAAAATCAAAAAAACCTACAAAAGGTCATAGGGAGGGATAAAATGTTTCACAGAATGTCACTTGTTTTTGCAAAATGGTAAAATTTAGAGTTTTGACATTTTGCGTTAAAAGTAAAAAAAAAACGAAATATTCCGGGAAAATTCTTCAACACGGCAATACTACGTAGCAAGACCTCCAACCCCGCTATACAGACCAACTCACTCAGGTGTTGCCATCTTGCCGAAAATCGACAATCAAAATGTGGTAAAACGTATCCCTTTCTTTGAGAGCAAATCACCCGTCGGCCATCTTGGTTTTTCAAATTTTCGGTATTTTCTGGTAAACTACAGGATATGTCCTATGCGATGACACCAAACACATCCCTTTAGCATATTGGTGTCTGGGAGATCAATTCGGGTCAAGTGGGGTCTAAAACCACTCCAACTTTGAAACACTACTACGCGGCCGCCATTTTGTTTTTTCAATTTTTTAAATAATATTCGTAAATCATCTTAACAAAACTACAGATGCCAAAAATTTGAACCGGATCGGCCGGAAAACAAAAGAGATACGATGGGCAGGCTTGGCCGCCATTTTGTTTTTTTGAAAAGTCTTAATTTTCCCTAGGTCACTCCGCCATCTTGAACACTTTTCTCCTACATGACTTGACTCCAAAACGACTCCTTCTGGGAGAACAATTATGTCAATGAGTCAGTCAGTGAGTGAGTGGTAGTCGAGCTTTATATATTATAAACTAGATGTCGCGCGGTGCGCGAGGCCGCAAGCGGCCACGCGTGTCTCTGTGGGGTCGTAATTTGACAGAATAATAAAGTCTTATTTTGGGCGCCCATTTTGTTTTAGTCTTTTTTTAGTACAAGTCAAAAAATAATAAAATTTTGTTAAATATTACTTTTCATGGCAACACTTTTTACTGAGACCTACAATCGCTTCATACAAGCCAACTTTCCAAAGTATTGCCAACTGGCTAAAAAAGCCGATTATTATTAAGAAAAATTGAAATTTTTCAGTAAAACGAAAATAACGTGGCGGCCATCTTGTTTTTCCTGTTTTTCGGGATTTTCCTGTAAACTACAGGATATTCCCTATGCGTTAACACCAAACACGTATCTATAGCATATTGGCATCTGGGAGATCAATTCGAGTCTTTTGAGGTCTACCCTAATAATTCAATCGGCCATAACTTTCGGTGTTGCCAGGCGAAATTCAAAAAACCTACAAAAGGTCATAGGGGAGATAAAATGTTCCACTGACTGTCACTTGTTTTTGCAATATGGTAAAATTTTGAGTTTTAATATTTTGCATTAAAAGTATAACAAATACGCCAAATTTTGGGAAAATTCTTAAACACGGCAACACTACGTAGCAAGACCTTTAACCATGCTATTCAAACTAACTCGCTCAGGTGTTGCCATCTTGCCGAAAATCAACAATCAAAATCTGGTAAAATTCATCTTTTTCTTCGGGAGCAAATCACCGGTCGGCCATCTTGGTTTTTCAGATTTTCGGGATTTTCTTGTAAACTACAGGATATGCCCTATGCGATGACACCAAACACATCCCTATAGCACATTGGCGTCTGGGAGATCAATTCGGGTCAAGTGGGGTCTATAATAGCCTAAACTTTGAAACATTACTACTCGGCCGCCATTTTGTTTTTTCAACTTTTTAAATAATATTTGCAAATCATCTAAACAATTCTACAGATGCCAAAAATTTGAACCGAATCGGCCGGAAAACAAAAGAGATACGATAGGCAAGCCTGGCCGCCATTTTGTTTTTTTGATAAGTCGGAATTTTCCCTAGGTCACCCCGCCATCTTGCACACTTTTTCCCTACATGACTTTTCTCCAAAACGACTCCTTCTGGGAGAACAATTATGTCAATCAGTGAGTGAGTCAGTCAGTGGTAGTCGAGCTTTATATATTATAGACTAGATGTCGCGCGGTGCGCGAGGCCGCAAGCGGCCACGCGTGTCTATGTGGGGTCTTATTTTAACAGAAAAATAGAGTCTAATTTTGGGCGCCCATCTTGTTTTAGCCGTTTTAAGTCGAAAAATAATAAAATTTTGTTAAATATTTTTTTTCATGGCAACACTGTTTACTGAGACCCACAATCGCTCCATACAAGCCAACTTTCCAAAGTGTTGCCAACAGGCTAAAAAATGCCTATTAAGATTAAGAAAATTGAAATTTTTCAGTAAAACAAAAATAACGGGGCGGCCATCTTGTTTTTCCTGTTTTTCGGGATTTTCCTGTAAACTACAGGATATTCCCTATGCGTTAACACCAAACACGTATCTATAGCATATTGGCATCTGGGAGATCAATTCGAGTCTTTTGAGGTCTACCCTAATAATTCAATCGGCCATAACTTTCGGTGTTGCCAGGCGAAATTCAAAAAACCTACAAAAGGTCATAGGGGAGATAAAATGTTCCACTGACTGTCACTTGTTTTTGCAATATGGTAAAATTTTGAGTTTTAATATTTTGCATTAAAAGTATAACAAATACGCCAAATTTTGGGAAAATTCTTAAACACGGCAACACTACGTAGCAAGACCTTTAACCATGCTATTCAAACTAACTCGCTCAGGTGTTGCCATCTTGCCGAAAATCAACAATCAAAATCTGGTAAAATTCATCTTTTTCTTCGGGAGCAAATCACCGGTCGGCCATCTTGGTTTTTCAGATTTTCGGGATTTTCTTGTAAACTACAGGATATGCCCTATGCGATGACACCAAACACATCCCTATAGCACATTGGCGTCTGGGAGATCAATTCGGGTCAAGTGGGGTCTATAATAGCCTAAACTTTGAAACATTACTACTCGGCCGCCATTTTGTTTTTTCAACTTTTTAAATAATATTTGCAAATCATCTAAACAATTCTACAGATGCCAAAAATTTGAACCGAATCGGCCGGAAAACAAAAGAGATACGATAGGCAAGCCTGGCCGCCATTTTGTTTTTTTGATAAGTCGGAATTTTCCCTAGGTCACCCCGCCATCTTGCACACTTTTTCCCTACATGACTTTTCTCCAAAACGACTCCTTCTGGGAGAACAATTATGTCAATCAGTGAGTGAGTCAGTCAGTGGTAGTCGAGCTTTATATATTATAGACTAGATGTCGCGCGGTGCGCGAGGCCGCAAGCGGCCACGCGTGTCTATGTGGGGTCTTATTTTAACAGAAAAATAGAGTCTAATTTTGGGCGCCCATCTTGTTTTAGCCGTTTTAAGTCGAAAAATAATAAAATTTTGTTAAATATTTTTTTTCATGGCAACACTGTTTACTGAGACCCACAATCGCTCCATACAAGCCAACTTTCCAAAGTGTTGCCAACAGGCTAAAAAATGCCTATTAAGATTAAGAAAATTGAAATTTTTCAGTAAAACAAAAATAACGGGGCGGCCATCTTGTTTTTTCTATTTTTCGGGATTTTCTAGTAAACTAAAGGATATACCCTATGCGATGACACCAAACACATCCCTGTAGCATATCGGCATCTGGGAGATCAATTCGGGTCTTTTGAGGTCTACCCTAAAAATTCAATCGGCCATAACTTTCAGTGTTGCCAGGTGAAATTCAAAAAACCTACAAAAGGTCATAGGGAGAGATAAAATGTACCGTTGACTGTTACTCGTTTTTGCAAAATGATAAAATTTCGAGTTTTGACTTTTTGCATTAAAAGTAAAAAAATACGCCAAATTCCGGGAAAAATTTTAAACACGGCAACACTTAGTAGCAAGACCTCCAACCCCGCCATACAAGCCAACTCGCTCAGGTGTCGCCATCTCGCCGAAAATCGACAATCAAAATGTGGTACAATTAATACTTTTCTTTGGGAGCAAATCACCGGTCGGCCATCTTGGTTTTTCAGATTTTCGGGATTTTCTGGTAAACTACAGGATATGACCTATGTGATGACACCAAACACATCCCTGTAGCATATTGGCATCTGGGAGATCAATTCGGGTCAAGTGGGGTCTAAAACCACTCCAACTTTGAAATACTACTACGCGGCCGCCATTTTGTTTTTTCAACTTTTTAAATAATATTCGTAAATCATCTAAAAGGTTGTACAGATTACAAAAATTTGAACCGAATCGGCTAAAAAACAAAAGAGATACGATAGGCAACCTTGGCCGCCATTTTGTTTTTTTGAAAATTCGGAATTTTCCCTGGGTCACCCCGCCATCTTGCACACTTTTCTCATATATGAATTGACTCCAAAACGACTCCTTCTGGGAGAACAATTATGTCAGTGAGTCAGTGAGTGAGTGGTAGTCTAGCTTTATATATTATAGACTAGATGTCGCGCGGTGCGCGAGGCCGCAAGCGGCCACGCGTGTCTCTGTGGGGTCGTATTTTGACAGAAAAATAAAGTCTAATTTTAATTTAAAGTTTTAGCCATTTTCGATAATTTTCTATGTGAATTTTGTAATTTTTTAGTATAAGTCGAAAAATAATGAAATAATGGTAAATATTTTTTTTCACGGCAACACTGTTTGCTGAGACCCACAATCGCTCTATACAAGCCAACTTTCTAAAATGTTGCCAACTGGCTAAAAATACCGATTCAGATTAAGAAAATTGAAATTTTTGAGTAAAACAAAAATAACGGGGCGGCCATCTTGTTTTTCCTATTTTTCGGGATTTTCTAGTAAACTACAGGATATGACCTATGTGATGACACCAAACACATCCCTGTAGCATATCGGCATCTGGGAGATCTCTTTTGAGGGCTACCCTAAAAATTAAATCAACCATAACTTTCAGTGTTGCCAGACGAAAATCAAAAAAACCTACAAAAGGTCATAGGGAGGGATAAAATGTTTCACAGAATGTCACTTGTTTTTGCAAAATGGTAAAATTTAGAGTTTTGACATTTTGTGTTAAAAGTAAAAAAAAAAACGAAATATTCCGGGAAAATTCTTCAACACGGCAATACTACGTAGCAAGACCTCCAACCCCGCTATACAGACCAACTCACTCAGGTGTTGCCATCTTGCCGAAAATCGACAATCAAAATGTGGTAAAACGTATCCCTTTCTTTGAGAGCAAATCACCCGTCGGCCATCTTGGTTTTTCAAATTTTCGGGATTTTCTGGTAAACTACAGGATATGTCCTATGCGATGACACCAAACACATCCCTTTAGCATATTGGTGTCTGGGAGATCAATTCGGGTCAAGTGGGGTCTAAAACCACTCCAACTTTGAAACACTACTACGCGGCCGCCATTTTGTTTTTTCAATTTTTTAAATAATATTCGTAAATCATCTTAACAAAACTACAGATGCCAAAAATTTTAACCGGATCGGCCGGAAAACAAAAGAGATACGATGGGCAGGCTTGGCCGCCATTTTGTTTTTTTGAAAAGTCTTAATTTTCCCTAGGTCACTCCGCCATCTTGAACACTTTTCTCCTACATGACTTGACTCCAAAACGACTCCTTCTGGGAGAACAATTATGTCAATGAGTCAGTCAGTGAGTGAGTGGTAGTCGAGCTTTATATATTATAAACTAGATGTCGCGCGGTGCGCGAGGCCGCAAGCGGCCACGCGTGTCTCTGTGGGGTCGTAATTTGACAGAATAATAAAGTCTTATTTTGGGCGCCCATTTTGTTTTAGTCTTTTTTTAGTACAAGTCAAAAAATAATAAAATTTTGTTAAATATTACTTTTCATGGCAACACTGTTTTCTGAGACCCACAATCGCTCCATACAAGCCAACTTTCCAGAGTGTTGCCAACTGTCTAAAAAATGCCGATTAAGATTAAGAAAATTTAAATTTTTCAGTAAAACAAAAATAACGGGGCGGCCATCTTGTTTTTTCTATTTTTTGGGATTTTCTAGTAAACTACAGGATATACCCTATGCGATGACACCAAACACATCCCTGTAGCATATCGGCATCTGGGAGATCAATTCGGGTCTTTTGAGGTCTACCCTAAAAATTAAATCAACCATAACTTTCAGTGTTGCCAGGCGAAAATCAAAAAACCTACAAAAAGTCATAAAGAGGGATAAAATGTTTCACTGACTGTCACTTGTTTTTGCAAAATGGTAAAATTTAGAGTTTTGACATTTTGCGTTAAAAGTGAAAAAATACGTTAAATTCCGTGAAAATTCTTAAACACGGCAAAACTACGTAGCAAGACCTCTAACCCCGCTATACAGACCAACTCGCTCGGGTGTCGCCATCTTGCCGAAAATCGACAATCAAAATGTGGTAAAATTAATACTTTTCTTTGGGAGCAAATCACCGGTCGGCCATCTTGGTTTTTCAAATTTTCGGGATTTTCTGGTAAACTACAGGATATGACCTATGTGATGACACCAAACAAATCCCTGTAGCATATTGGCATCTGGGAGATCAATTCGGGTCAATTGGGGTCTAAAACCACTCCAACTTTGAAACACTACTACGCGGCCGCCATTTTGTTTTTTCAACTTTTTAAATAATATTCGTAAATTATCTAAACAAAACTACAGATTCCCAAAATTTGAACAGAATCGGCCGGAAAACAAAAGAGATACGATAGGCAACCTTGGCCGCCATTTTGTTTTTTTGAAAAGTCGGAATATTCCCTAGGTCACTCCGCCATCTTGAACACTTTTTTCCTACATGACTTGACTCCAAAACGACTCCTTCTGGGAGAACAATTATGTCAATCAGTCAGTCAGTGAGTGAGTGAGTGGTAGTCGAGCCGCAAGCGGCCACGCGTGTCTCTGTGGGGTCGTAATTTGACAGAATAATAAAGTCTTATTTTGGGCGCCCATTTTGTTTTAGTCTTTTTTTAGTACAAGTCAAAAAATAATAAAATTTTGTTAAATATTACTTTTCATGGCAACACTGTTTTCTGAGACCCACAATCGCTCCATACAAGCCAACTTTCCAGAGTGTTGCCAACTGTCTAAAAAATGCCGATTAAGATTAAGAAAATTTAAATTTTTCAGTAAAACAAAAATAACGGGGCGGCCATCTTGTTTTTTCTATTTTTTGGGATTTTCTAGTAAACTACAGGATATACCCTATGCGATGACACCAAACACATCCCTGTAGCATATCGGCATCTGGGAGATCAATTCGGGTCTTTTGAGGTCTACCCTAAAAATTAAATCAACCATAACTTTCAGTGTTGCCAGGCGAAAATCAAAAAACCTACAAAAAGTCATAAAGAGGGATAAAATGTTTCACTGACTGTCACTTGTTTTTGCAAAATGGTAAAATTTAGAGTTTTGACATTTTGCGTTAAAAGTGAAAAAATACGTTAAATTCCGTGAAAATTCTTAAACACGGCAAAACTACGTAGCAAGACCTCTAACCCCGCTATACAGACCAACTCGCTCGGGTGTCGCCATCTTGCCGAAAATCGACAATCAAAATGTGGTAAAATTAATACTTTTCTTTGGGAGCAAATCACCGGTCGGCCATCTTGGTTTTTCAAATTTTCGGGATTTTCTGGTAAACTACAGGATATGACCTATGTGATGACACCAAACAAATCCCTGTAGCATATTGGCATCTGGGAGATCAATTCGGGTCAATTGGGGTCTAAAACCACTCCAACTTTGAAACACTACTACGCGGCCGCCATTTTGTTTTTTCAACTTTTTAAATAATATTCGTAAATTATCTAAACAAAACTACAGATTCCCAAAATTTGAACAGAATCGGCCGGAAAACAAAAGAGATACGATAGGCAACCTTGGCCGCCATTTTGTTTTTTTGAAAAGTCGGAATATTCCCTAGGTCACTCCGCCATCTTGAACACTTTTTTCCTACATGACTTGACTCCAAAACGACTCCTTCTGGGAGAACAATTATGTCAATCAGTCAGTCAGTGAGTGAGTGAGTGGTAGTCGAGCTTTATATATTATACTAGATGTCGCATCTTGTTTTTTCTATTTTTTGGGATTTTCTAGTAAACTACAGGATATACCCTATGCGATGACACCAAACACATCCCTGTAGCATATCGGCATCTGGGAGATCAATTCGGGTCTTTTGAGGTCTACCCTAAAAATTAAATCAACCATAACTTTCAGTGTTGCCAGGCGAAAATCAAAAAACCTACAAAAAGTCATAAAGAGGGATAAAATGTTTCACTGACTGTCACTTGTTTTTGCAAAATGGTAAAATTTAGAGTTTTGACATTTTGCGTTAAAAGTGAAAAAATACGTTAAATTCCGTGAAAATTCTTAAACACGGCAAAACTACGTAGCAAGACCTCTAACCCCGCTATACAGACCAACTCGCTCGGGTGTCGCCATCTTGCCGAAAATCGACAATCAAAATGTGGTAAAATTAATACTTTTCTTTGGGAGCAAATCACCGGTCGGCCATCTTGGTTTTTCAAATTTTCGGGATTTTCTGGTAAACTACAGGATATGACCTATGTGATGACACCAAACAAATCCCTGTAGCATATTGGCATCTGGGAGATCAATTCGGGTCAATTGGGGTCTAAAACCACTCCAACTTTGAAACACTACTACGCGGCCGCCATTTTGTTTTTTCAACTTTTTAAATAATATTCGTAAATTATCTAAACAAAACTACAGATTCCCAAAATTTGAACAGAATCGGCCGGAAAACAAAAGAGATACGATAGGCAACCTTGGCCGCCATTTTGTTTTTTTGAAAAGTCGGAATATTCCCTAGGTCACTCCGCCATCTTGAACACTTTTTTCCTACATGACTTGACTCCAAAACGACTCCTTCTGGGAGAACAATTATGTCAATCAGTCAGTCAGTGAGTGAGTGAGTGGTAGTCGAGCTTTATATATTATACTAGATGTCGCGCGGTGCGCGAGGCCGCAAGCGGCCACGCGTGTCTCTGTGGGGTCGTCTTTTGACAGAAAAATAAAGTCTAATTTTGGGCGGCCATCTTGTTTTAGCCATTTTAAGTCGAAAAATAATAAAATTTTCTTAAATATTTCTTTTCATGGCAACACTGCTTACTGAGACCCACAATCGCTCCATACAAGCCAACTTTCCAAAGTGTTGCCAACTGGCTAAAAAATGCCGATTAAGATTAGGAAAATTGATTTTTTTCAGTAAAACAAAAACAACGGGGCGGCCATCTTGTTTTTTTTATTTTTCGGGATTTTCTAGTAAACTACAGGATATACCCTATGTGATGACACCAAACACATGTAGCAAATCGGCATCTGGGAGATCAATTCGGGTCTTTTGAGGTCTACCCTAAAAATTAAATCAACCATAACTTTCAGTGTTGCCAGGCGAAAATCAAAAAACCTACAAAAGGTCATAAGGATAGATAAAATGTTTCACTGACTGTCACTTGTTTTTGCAAAATGGTAAAATTTCGAGTTTTGACATTTTGCGTTAAAAGAAAAAAAATACTCCAAATTCCGGGAATATTCTTAAACACGGCAACACAATGTAGAGAGACCTCCAACCCCGCTATACAGACCAACTCGCTCAGGTTTTGCCATCTTGCCGAAAATCGACAATCAAAATGTGGTAAAATTAATACTTTTCTTAGGGAGCAAATCACCGGTCGGCCATCTTGGTTTTTCAGATTTTCGGGATTTTCTGGTAAACTACAGGATATGCCCTGTGCGATGACACCAAACACATCCCTTTAGCATATTGGCATCTGGGAGATCAATTCGGGTCAAGTGTGGTCTAAAACCACTCCAACTTTGAAACACTACTATGCGGCCGCCATTTTGTTTTTTCAACTTTTAAAATAATATTCGTAAATCATCTAAGCATTACTACAGATGCCAAAAATTTGAACCAAATCGGCCGGAAAACAAAAGAGATACGATAGGCAACCTTGGCCGCCATTTTGTTTTTTTGAAAAGTCGGAATTTTCCCTGGGTCACCCCGCCATCTTGCACACTTTTCTCATATATGAATTGACTCCAAAACGACTCCTTCTGGGAGAACAATTATGTCAGTGAGTCAGTGAGTGAGTGGTAGTCTAGCTTTATATATTATAGACTAGATGTCGCGCGGTGCGCGAGGCCGCAAGCGGCCACGCGTGTCTCTGTGGGGTCGTATTTTGACAGAAAAATAAAGTCTAATTTTGGGTGCCCATCTTGTTTTAGCCGTTTTAAGTCGAAAAATAATAAAATTTTGTTAAATATTTTTTTTCACGGCAACACTGTTTACTGAGACCCACAATCGCTCTATACAAGCCAACTTTCCAAAGTGTTGCCAACAGGCTAAAAAATGCCTATTAAGATTAAGAAAATTTAAATTTTTCAGTAAAACAAAAATAACGGGGCGGCCATCTTGTTTTTTCAGATTTTCGGGATTTTCTGGTAAACTACAGGATATACCCTATGCGGTGACACCAAACACATCCCTGTAGCATATCGGCATCTGGGAGATCAATTCGGGTCTTTTGAGGTCTACCCTAAAAATTCAATCGGCCATAACTTTCAGTGTTGCCAGGTGAAATTCAAAAAACCTACAAAAGGTCATAGGGAGGAATAAAATGTTTCACTGACTGTCACTTGTTTTTGCAAAATGGTAAAATTTAGACTTTTGACATTTTGCGTTAAAAGTAAAAAAATACGAAAAATTCCGGGAAAATTCTTCAACACGGCCATACTACGTAGCAAGACCTCCAACCCCGCTATACAGACCAACTCGCTCAGGTGTTGCCATCTTGCCGAAAATCGACAATCAAAATGTGGTAAAATTAATACTTTTCTTTGGGAGCAAATCACCGGTCGGCCATCTTGGTTTTTCAAATTTTCGGGATTTTCTGGTAAACTACAGGATATGCCCTGTGCGATGACACCAAACACATCCCTTTAGCATATTGGCATCTGGGAGATCAATTCGGGTCAAGTGGGGTCTAAAACCACTCCAACTTTGAAACACTACTACGCGGCCGCCATTTTGTTTTTTCAACTTTTTTAACTATTTTCGTAAATCATTTAAACATTTCTACAGATTCCAAAAATTTCAACCGGATCGGCCGGAAAACAAAAGAGATACGATAGGCAAGCCTGGCCGCCATTTTGTTTTTTTGAAAAGTCGGAATTTTCCCGGGGTCACCACGCTATCTTGAACACTTTTCTCATATATGACTTGACTCCAAAACGACTCCTTCTGGGAGAACAATTATGTCAATGAGTCAGTCAGTGAGTGAGTGAGTGAGTGGTAGTCGAGCTTTATATATTATAGATATATATATAAATATATAAATATATAAATAAATAAACTAGATGTCGCGCGGTGCGCGAGGCCGCAAGCGGCGACGCGTGTCTGTGTGGGGTCGTATTTTGACAGAAAAATAAAGTCTAATTTTGGGCGCCCATCTTGTTTCAGCCATTTTTGATAATTTTCTATGGGAATTTTGTCTTTTTTTAGTAAAAGTCGAAAAATAATAAAAGTTTGAAAAATATTTCTTTTCATGGTAACACTGTTCACTTAGACCCACAATCGCTGCATACAACCCAACTTGCCAAAGTGTTGCCAACTTGCCTAAAGATACGGAGAAAAAATATAAAAACCCAATTTTTTCAGTAAAGAGAGAATACCGGAGTGGCCATCTTGTTTTTTCAGTTTTTCGGATTTTTCTAGTAAATCACAGGATATGCCCTACGCAATGACACCAAACACAACCTTGTAGCGTATTTTCATCTGGGAGATCAATTCGGGTATTTTGAGGTCTACCCTAAAAATTCCATCGACCATAACTTTCAGTGTTGCCAGGTGAAATTCAAAAAACCTACAAAAGGTCATAGGGAGAGATAAAATGTTCCGTTGACTGTCACTTGTTTTTGCGAAATGGTAAAATTTAAAGTTTTGACATTTTGCGTTAAAAGTAAAAAAATACCCCAAAAGTTTGGGAAACTTGTTAATCATGGCAACACTCCGTAATAAGACCTCTAACCCCGCCATACAAGCCAACTCGCTCAGGTGTCGCCATCTTGCCGAAAATCGACATTCAAAATCTGGCAAAATTAATCTTTTTCTTTGGGAGCCAATCACAGGGCGGCCATCTTGTTTTTCCAGTTTTTCGGATTTTTCTGGTAAACTGCAGGACATGACCTACGTGATCACACTTAAAACATCCCCGTAGCATATTAGCATCTTGGAGATAAATTCGGGTCAAGTGGGGTCTAAAACCACTCCAACTTTGAAACACTACTACGCGGCCGCCATTTTGTTTTTTCAACTATTTAAATAATATTCGTAAATCATCCTAAAAGTTTAATCGATTCCAAAAATTTAAACCGGATCGGCCGGAAAACAAAAGTAAAACGGTAGGCAAGCTTGGCCGCCATCTTGTTTTTTTGAAAAGTCGAAATTTTCCCGGGGTCATTCCGCCATCGAGAACACTTTTTCCCTACAAGACTTTTCTCCAAAACGACTCCTTGTGGGAGAACAATTATGTCAATCAGTCAGTGAGTGAGTGAGTCAGTGAGTGGTAGTCGAGCTTTATATATTATAAATTATATTATATATTATAAATAAATAATAAATAAATAGATAAATATATAAAGCTCGATTATATGGATTCTATAATATATAAAGCTCGACTACCACTCACTCACTCACTGACTGATTGACATAATTGTTCTCCCAGAAGGAGTCGTTTAGGAGTAAAGTCATCTACAACAAAAGTGTGCAAGATAGCGGGGTGACCCAGGGAAAATTCCGACTTTTCGAAAAAACAAAATGGCGGCCAGGCTTGCCTATCGTATCTCTTTTGTTTTCCGGCCGATTCGGTTTAAATTTTTGGAATCGGTTAAACTTTTAAGATGATTTACGAAAATTATTTAAAAAGTTGAAAAAACAAAATGGCGGCCGCGTTATAGTGTTTCAAAGTTGGAGTGGTTTTAGACCCCAGTTGACCCTAATTGATCTCCCAGATACTAATATGCTACGGGGATGTTTTAAAAGTCATCACGTAGGTAATGTCCTTTAGTTTACCAGAAAAATCCGAAAAATTGAAAATCCAAGATGGCCGCCCTGTGAGTGGCTCCCAAAGAAAAAGATGAATTTTACCAGATTTTGAATGTCGATTTTCGGCAAGATGGCGACACCTGAGCGAGTTGGCTTGTATGGCGGGGTTAGAGGTCTCATTACAGAGTGTTGCCATGTTTAACAATTTTTCCAAAAATTGGGGTATTTTTTTACTTTTAATGCAAAAAGTCAAAACTCGAAATTTTACCATTTTACGAAAACGAGTAACAGTCAACGGTAGATTTTATCTCTCCCTATGACCTTTTGTGGGTTTTTTGATTTTCGCCTAGCAACACTGAAAGTTATGGCCGATTGAATTTTTAGGGTAGACCTCAAAAGACCCGAATTGATCTCCCAGATGCCAATATGCTATAGAGACGTGATTGGTGTCATTGCATAGGGCATATCCTGCAGTTCACCAGAAAAATCCGAAAAACTGGAAAAACAAGATGGCCGCTCCGGTATTCTCTCTTTACTGAAAAAAATGGGTTTTTATAATTTTTATCGGTATTTTTAGACAAGTTGGCAACACTTCGGAAAGTTGGGTTGTATGGAGCGATTGTGGGTCTCAGTAAGCAGTGTTGCCATGAAAAGAAATATTTACAAAATTTTATTATTTTTCGACTAATAAGTACTTAACACCGGCCGGTGGCCGCTTGCGGCCTCGCGCACCGCGCGACATCTAGTCTACTATATAAAAATAAGTCGGGTTTTCCTTCCTGAAGCTATAACTCCAGAACGCACGAACCGATTTCCACGGTTTTGCATTCGTTGGAAAGGTCTCGGGTTCGGTTTATATCAAAGAAAATTTTTATAAGCATTGCACCCGTGCGAAGCCGGGGCGGGTCGCTAGTCGTTCTATAATCTTACATTTTATCTCCGGTAGTCTATTTTTGTATAAATCGATGATTACACCACGACCAACCACTTGAAACTTTTTGTCCCGATACTTTGACTCAGTGCCAGTAGTATAAACTTTGGTAGACTCTTTTGTTTTTATTTCAAGAGGCTCTTTCATTTAGATTCATAAACAAAAAACCGCTTGCGTGTAGACTCACGAACACAGCAGATGGGACCGGCTTATCTGTAACCCGGCCAGCGAGCGCGCCCTCTTTCGGTGCTTGACGGTTGTAAAATGTGTCAAAATGTGTCAAAATATAACATTTTCTGTGGAGCCCGAGAGGTGGGTTAATACAGTTGCAAAAACATGAAGCAATTTAATAAAATAATAAAAACACAATAAACTCATCTAACATTTAAAGAATTTATGCAGAGACTTTTTTTTGTTTTTTTCACCCATTCTGGGTAGGCAAAGGGAACTATGTCCATACAGCCAAGTCTTCAGTAGAATTTTTTTGTTGATATGAAATGTAAATGAAATTTAATGAGATGAAATGAAATGAAACCTAACCTAACTCATACTCATATATTGAAACAAATAAGAAGCTTCTTTTTAGAAAATATTTGCATGAATCATAAAAACTTCCATGATTTTTTTTTTAGTAAAAACTTTGTGGTTGGTTTTTTCTTTTAAATAGACATTATTTTGACAGTTGGGAAAAGAACGCACGAGTTCGGAAAAGGTAAAGAAAAAGCTCGAGTATGTAATAGCTAATAGCCCACATCCCGAACGCTATACGTCATAGAGTAACTTATCTATACGTCCCTGCAATACGCCACTTTTTGAGCAACTGTATTAAAAATATAATTCGATGGCAGCTGAAACTTTTACTTCTTCTTTTACACATAACTACTTACTTGAATCACTATACTATTGAGTTTTTTCTAAACCTAACCTATCCTAGTATATTTTCTTTGGAATTTCGTTCTCGCTACTTGACTACACATTCAATTGAAGTGAGTTCCATCAGAAGATTCCTGAATAAGAACCCTGAATAAGAAATATTAAAACGGGACGGTTATTTCATTCGTCAGTCTACTTATCCCGTCAGTTTCACTAACTGGGCAAGTGCCTCACTAGTCAATTTTGTACAATTAATTTTCCGTCTGACCAGGAAATGACTATGATAAAGACGCGGACTCACTGAAAAAACGAAAGGTATGGAGTCGTTGGAGCAAGTGGAGCGATTGTTCGGTGACTTGCGGGCCCGGGATTATTGCAAGGACGCGCTTGTGTGTGGACGGCCGTTGTGCTCCTGGCGAGCGGGAGGAGCAGCGCCGTCCTTGCAGTCGAGCCCCTTGCGTGCCTAATTTGGATCTGGTGCTTGATGAAGCGCATGAAATAGATTAAAAGTCTTAGGCGTGTCATTATTTCGTGAGATCGTTCTGTCGCAAGTACTTAAAAAATAAATTATGCAAGTATGCACATTAATTAAACAATACATGTTTGAAATTAAATAGTTTTTAGAATAGAATAGGTATGCATTCGCGGCCAGCTATATATTGCAGTACTTACCTACAACGTGCATATTAACACAGTTATAGGTTTAGACCGGACCTTCATGAATAGAACATGAATAAAGAAAGAAGCCCACGCTAGATCCTGGGAGTAAGTCTATTAAATATTTTGTCCCTCGGGATACGCTTGCTTGCTTCATAGCTGTTGTGTACTTTTTTCTTTACGGTACCTAGGTACCATTAATGATTATACAATGGGTGTTATGTTGTTTGGGGTTGCATAAACTAAGTACCTACAGGCCTATTTCTTCGAAATATATCTTTGGATTACGTAGTTATTACTTTGAATTATTTGCGGACGCGACCCGTCCACCCACTGGACATTCCCACTGGGTAAATATAGAAAATATAATACTTTGACTATTCTATATTTCACCGATTTTTTTAAATTTAATATACTTATACGATCATGAAAATCATATTAAGTATTATCTGGAAAACTTGAACCTTTAATAATAATAATTAATCCATAACTGGAAAGCTGCAGGCTTAGATAATATCCAAAACTATTGGTACAAGAAGTTTACAAGCGTTCATTCTCTACTTCTGTTGCACATTAATAATTTCATTCGGTCACCGGAATCTTTTAAAAATTATATAACACAAGGAATCACATACATGCTACGAAAATATCCTGCAGATAAAGGAAACCCCGCTAAATTTAGACCAATAACCTGCTTACAAAATGTTTACAAAATCATAACTTCTTGCATTTGTGAAGTAATTTACAAACATGTTCAAACTCCGATTCAAAGACACGGCATTTCAGTTCGATATCTGTAGTCCCTACTATTTTGCTTTTTTCTATAATAAATCTGCGAGACAGGTATCTAGTTAACGACTGTGATATCCAATCGAGAATGAGGAGGCTGTTCCTAAAATCATTTGGATGTTTGTTTGTTTGTTTCACATGTTCAAACTCATAAACTTTTGGCCGAAAAACAGAAAGGGTGCAAAAACAGTCTCATCTCAAAACAAGCTAACGCTAAAAAACGTAATATATACGCCAGTATATCGATTATCAAAAGCCATTTGATTCAGTACCGCACTCGTGACTAATTTACGTACCTACTGCAACACTACAAAATACACCCAATCATTAATGAGTTTCTAACGAATAATATTATGCTGTTTAAATGTAAACTTTTAAAATTTCTTTTAGTTAACACTTATTATTCTATTCAAGAGTACCTTAACGATAATAGGAATTTTAATGTAAGTATACATTTTATAAGACTCGAACAGGGCCGCGTCTGTACATGAAATAATTCTTGAAAATTCTAGTGGTAGTGTATATAGTTATCGATATACAAGGTAACTTTTTTTAACGTCTGGAAAAAAATGTGGTGTGATAGGTAAGTGTAATAGATTCATTTGGCAATGCTACTTAAAAAAATTTTGTTTTCTCAAAAAACTTTTTTTCTTGTTTAAACTACTATCCATTATGTTACTCAATTGTAGTCAATAATACACCCTGAAATATTTAAAATAGTATTTTAAAAAGAAACAGTAGTAGCAGCGTAGCTTCCAGTTATGCGCAATCTACCTACAACCGCCAGCTGCGCGTAGTACTGTGCGTAGTTTTCTAGATTTTGTAAATTGCATTAAACATGACTATATTTAACAATTAATCTTGTGTATAACTTAGGCTCTAGATACGTTATACGTCATATTTTTTTCCAGACGGTAAAAAGACGGTTATTTTTGTCTGTCTGATGTCTGGTTTTGCACGCATCACGCAATAACTACTGAACAAAGAGAAATACGTACTATTCCGAAACGATTACACCTAAGAATCTTGATATATGATATGTAGATGTCTTATATAGGAGTGCTGAATCTCTGCCAATTTTCAAAAACAAACTAAAAATCCATTACCTTGGCTTGGAATACTCTTTATAATAAATCAAATGTGTGTGTATGTAATGTGTTATGTATGTACTATGTTCATGTAATTATAATATATGTATACAATATGTATCAGAAAGGTGAAATAATATTGAAGGGTGTATATGTATATCGTATAACGAAATACCTACAAAAATATCAGATCTAATATAGCAACTTTTTTCTTTCATATAAACTTAATAATTACTTTTTATGTGTGAATTTTCGCCAACCCTGTGATTGAAGAATAAAAGCGTATGGGCTCCCTACGCGCTAGTGTCGTTGACCGTAGTAGTGGTAGGTAGCGTAGGTAACGCAGCTGATCGCTCGCGCCGCCGCGCCGGTCGCCGCCCGCGCGCGCCTTAACATACCTACCTATTTTATTCTAGGGTAAATGTTATTGGAAATAATAAAAGTTATAGGAGTAATCATTTATTTAAAAAATTTTAAAGGTAACAGCGTAGGTAAGTTTTTATTCAATAATAAATTTAACTGATCAAAACATTGTCATTAAACAACTAATACCTACCTACATACTAATCATGTAGTTTCATCAAACTTTTCCACTTTGGGATTTGGGTCCAACCTACTATTGGTTTACACACACATTAATACCGCACAATAACTCAAAATGTCCACCCGTGTGCAGTGGGTACCACCAGCCGCAGGTCCCGGTGCCACGAGTAGGCGTACAGGTGCGCGACCTTGGGGGGTTTGAGCGCGGAACGAACCAGCCTCGCGCAGACGCAGACACCTGACAAATTCTCCCGAAGCAGCTGAAGGATAGCATCTGCTGTTCATCCAGCAGTCTACCTTCGGCGAAGCGCACGTGACACAGCTCCCTAACTCGACTGATATTGCCATCAGGAGCACCGACACAAAGTAATTTCATAAGATTCACTTGAATAATCGCGAGACACTGTAGCGACTGTTGCGAGTCATATTCTTTGATTATAACACGTCTTCACTCGTTGATAGATAGGAAGCAACTAAGTTCATTGATTTGAAAATGAAAGAATTTGCCGATTTTCTAAAATTTTGTTGTAGGGTTCAGTTGAAAATTAGACATAACCCTATGAAAATAAAAGACGTAAAAATAATTTAAGCGATACAAGGATAATGAACCAATTAATTACATAATTTACTTTTGCCAATGGTGAAATAATAATAACGTGAAATAAGATACAAGACTTAGAATTAGGAATATTTTTTAAAACAAACGGAACCACTCAATAAATAGAGGGTGGAGCTAGAGTCTTTAATAACGCCGCCGCCGGCCCTTTGACCTTTGCGCAGTGTCCTTATTGGCCAAAAAGGAGCGCGCGGGCGTTCCTAGTAATCAATGAATTTTTCATTGATCTAAGACCGCAATCCACGTGGACTAACAAAATTCTACCAAAGACTAATAATGTCAGATATTTACGTAGGTAAATTAGTAGGTTTTCTTTAAAACTATTGGAAAAAAATTTAAATAATGATGGAGTATTATCGGGCCTGTTGGCTCAGTTGGTAGTGACCTTCAGAACCGGAGCTCGCGGGTTCGATTCCCACTGAACAACATGTTGGCCTACAGTTGTGTGAATGAACATATCATTTTTCTTCGTGACTGGGTTTTCAATAATTATTTAAGTATGTCTATTAGTTATTGAGTACTCATAGTGTAGGCTCGGTCTAGTTTTTCGTAGGTAAAAACACGATGTCTTATCTGTACCATGTTTAGTCACTTAAAAGAGAGTTCAACAGCATTTAGCACCTGATTTAAGGGTTGAAAATGATTTTTTTTAATGATAACTTCAACGTTGTTTTACTCCAAATTTATAGTAGGGAAGAGTTGGCTATATTGTCCCCCCTAAGGAATTTTTCGATTTGTGCAAAAACTATAATGAATATATTCATGGTTGTTTTTTTGTAAGATACTATGGTTAAAAGACTTTACTACATGAAACTGTTTTTGGAGATATTTAGCATGTATATGCTCAAAATATTTATTTTTAAAAAACGATCCATCGGTACGATTTAGAAAACCGGTATGTTTAATCGTACCTTAAGGTTTTTAAATCGTACTTAGAAATTCTCCATACACATCTATACTAATATTATAAAGCTGAAGAGTTTGTTTGTTTGTTTGTTTGTTTGAACGCGCTAATCTCCGAAACTACTGGTTCGAATTGAATAATTCTTTTTGCGTTGGATAGTCCAGTTATCGAGGAAGGCTATAGGCTATATAACATCACGCTACGACCAATAGGAGCAAAGATATAGTGGTAAATGTGTAAAAAACGGGAGAAATTATTTCATCTTACGGGAACTACGCGGGTGAAACCGCAGAACCGCTAGTTTCAAATAAAATATTACACATTTATTTTCCCCTTATTTTTTGAAATAAAATATATTGATTATTTTTACATCCCTGTTATGTTGATTCAATTGTATATGCAATGTTTTTATAAATAAATAAGCATATTTTGTTAAAAAAAATATTTCGTTAAGTATTAACCATCGGTACGATTAACAGAGCAGCTTGACTGTGGTTTTTAAATCGTACTTACTTTATATTTTCTTATTGATTAACAGGTTTTGTATTAAAACAACATTGATTCTTTTATTTTGACAGTCTTACATGAATTACAGTGGTGATTAAATAACTAAATTTAATTTTTAGAGTTAAAAATATTCAAATTTGGTAATTTGTACCGGTACTATTTCGAAACTCTCAAACAGTACGATTTGCAAAACAAACCCCATTTTGGAAAAACGCCATGTCAAATCATAACCTTAAATAACTGCGGTGTGATTGTCTCACATATTAAAAGTCAGATAACTTGTTATCAGCATAACAAAATAGAGATTCACGTATGTCTTACCGTTTGTCTGCAGAGGTTTAGAATTTCAAGGTAAAAAAATACATTAACACCACCAAAAACATATTTTTTTCTCGTAAACACAAATGGGTTCTTGCAGCGACGTGACAAACTGTCATGGCTTCCGAATTGTTATCCGCATTAGATTTGTGTTGCCAGATCAAAAAAATATGTGCATTTAGTAGGAAATACCTTGGTGGTACGATTAATCGATCGGTACAATATAGCCAACGTTCCCCTATATATTAAACAAGAGACATTTTTCACGAACTGTATATAAGCTACTTTATACTTTATATGACCCTTAAATATTATTTCACCTTTCTGATACATATTGTATATATATTTACTTTATGTATGTAGTTACTGTGTATTTTTTTTTATATATATATATATTTATAGGAAACGGTTTATGTATGTAAGTACCTTAATCCATTGTTAACTTACGTGCACCACCTACCTTCATCTGTTTATCTCAGTTACATCCATCCTAAGGTTGTCTGGAAGAAATCGCTTAAAGCGATAAGACCGCCCATTGTACTTTTTTGTATCACTATGTCACTTGTTGCATTTTTTTTATTGGTGTACAATAAAGAGTTGTTACTTACTTACTTACTTATATGTCGTAGGCAACCGCAATGAAAAGATTTTTGGAAATTTCCACGGGAACAGGAATAAACTGGATCCGCGCGGTCAGCGCCGCGCTGAGGGAGCGCTGAAAAATGAGGGAGGCAGAAGATAAATCGATATTCAGAATTTACACAATAAACAAATCATAGGGATCCGAAGATATTTTTATGTTTGAGCACAAAAATCACCACTGCACAAGGCAATCACCCAAGCAGATAACAAATGTACCCCTCTTAACATAAACCTTGCAGTTGCATATAACTACTTACGACCCAGCAAAAACTGGAGACTTGGACACAAAAATTACTCCACGGCCGGCATCGTCTCGATTTAACCAATCCCAACGTTGACAAAGAAGCGTCAAACGCTTGGCTTGAGCGAGGTGAATTATTCCCCGAAACAGAGGGTTTCATGATGGCAATACAGGACCGAGTTATAGACACTAGGAACTACCGCAAAAACATTATCCGTGACAACTTCCTACCAAACGACCCATCCCGACACTACCATAGCAAATCCGAGACCATTCAGCAAATGGCGCCCGCAAATCTGTCTCATAAACTGACTACAATAATAGGCATGATCAGGTGCCATCATTCACCAATACTTAGCTTCTAAATACAAACTCATAGCTGAAAAATCAACTTATTACAAATATAGCCCACAAATCATTCGAGATTCACCGTCCTACAAAATGTACTGGGACGGGACCTTAAACACTGACAAAACCATACTCTGTAATAGACCAGATATAACTACACGACAAGCACAAACTGTCTACCTAATTGATACGAGGGGTGGCTGATAAGTAATCTACCTAAATACGAAAGAAAAGACATAGATGGGTGATAAATTTTAGATTTTACTAAGTAGTCCCCTGCAACTGAAATACATTTGGGACATTTGAAAATTAGTGACACAATACCATTAAAAAAAAAATTCTTGGTCGTCAAAATGGTCACTCACAGCGTCCTTCATCTCTTCATTCATTCTTCATTCTTCTTCGTTGAAAATCTGCAACCTCAAATTTTTGTTTAAAGTTGAATAGGTAATAGTCGCAAGGGACTAAATCTGGACTATAGGGTGGGTGGTAGATCTCTGCAAAGCCATTTTTCTGTAGAAAAGACCGTGACGTAAAGGCCGTGTGTACAGGCGCATTGCCTTGCAATATTAAAAGTCCTTTACAGAGTTTGCCTCTTCTTTTTTCTTTTATTTCTTTACGAAGCTGATCAATTAATTTTTCATAGTATTCAGTTATTATTGTAGTATTTATGGGTAGGTAATCTATCATTGAAACTCCTACATCCCAAAATATGAGTTTTAATAGTGAAAGAATTTTTGAAATCGATCCAGTAGTTTTTGAGTTTATCATTACAAACATATAAAAATAAAACCTGTTTATAATATTAATTTATAACACATTTGCTCGTAAAAGGTGTCTTATTTCACCAATTTCAATATCGTATTGTATCTCATTACACCCAAGTGCGGTAAGTGTAAAGTAAAACGCACGGTTTATCAAGATGATCCGTCTTAAAACGAACGGTACTTTTTAAAATCTCAGCAAAGAGTTTTTATGTCAAAAAAGTTGTCAACATTTTATGATTAAAATTAACTGGGAGATAAAATATAATAAAGAAATATTTATGTACATAGTTATTTAATTTAATTAATTTGGACAGTAAATTACAACCAATTAATCTGTAACAAAAACACAAAAATATTAATTTACTTTATTAGTAATACTGGCTGTTTTTTGTGCCTTCACCTAAAAAAAATGCTGATGCGCGCCGCGCGCTTTTTCTTAACACTGTATTGTTTTTATTCGTTTACCATAGTCGCAGTTTTATTTTATTTCCTCGCAAATGTGTTATAAAACGTCGTATAACATACGTGCGCTTTGATAATTACAGCCTCTGCTCACTTGTAACCCTCGCCTACGGCTCGGGCTAGCAATATCGCCTCGGCTGTAATTTTCAACCCACCGCACTTATATCATAATGTACTATTAGAAGCTAAAATAGACTAGCGGGTGCCCAGCGGCGTTGCCCGCGCGGATCCAGTATATTCCCGTTCCCGTGTGTGTAGGCACGTAACGTGTTTAGAGATTGGTTACATTGTCGATAGATGGCATTATACCCTTTGGCTGAAACACGCTATGGCTTTGCTCATAGCAGCAGCATCAGTAGGTCTCAATTTTTCTGTTAGTTTGTCTTTAATTTCTCATAGAATAAACGTCTCAATACCTAACAGTGTTTTAATGGTGAACATAATGGTCCTTCGAAGCCGTAAACAGTGAGTACAGTGATGAATATAATTATTTAGAAAACAGTGTTTATTAAAGACTCAGTGAAAAAATTTCAAATATTCGGACATAAAAAACATCCTGCAGAATTTGCAAAAAAAAACATCATTCACTGTTACATCTTGAAAAAGGACGTCATGAAATTGAGAAACATGTTGAAGGAGTTAGTCATAAAGACCATGAGGTGGAGGAAAAGCAAGTAACCTCACATTTCTCCACACACAAACAACCCGGTCAAAATGTTTTATTAGCTACAGCATTGGGTGATTTTCCTTCGGGAAATGGAGATACACACATCTTCCGTGCGTTAATTGACCAGCGCTCACAAGCCTCGTTCGTTACTGAGAATATGGTACAATTATTGGGATTTAAGCGTAAGAGAATCAACGGCGTGGTTACTGGAATTGGTGAAGGCGTTGTGTGTTTGTTACACAAAATATATGGTTGAATTTACACTTAAGTCGAGAAATAATGCTGAATTCACGATTCAAGTCCAGGTATTCCTGCAGCAGTAGGTATTTAGCGCTGTCACGTGTCACGCGCAAAATAGTTAGATCGGACGCATCGGCAGTGAACTCGCATGACCCCGCCAGCGACATAGTATAGAAATTAGCAGTAGGATAATTTTATTTGACTTCAGAAATGCATTTTATATATGATAAAATTTTGTGTATAGTAAAGTAATAAATTAGAGTTACGCAAATAAATGAAGTAACTTCTCTATTTTTATTTTGTTTGTTTATGTAATTATTATAATTATTATGGTGACGAAAATAAAAAATCAAAAATTCTGTTTGACCTAAATATAATAAAGAGTATCAAATAAAACAAATTTATTAAAGTCAAAGTCAAAAAAATCAAAGTCAAAAGTTTTTATTCAATGTAGGGACTTATAAGTCCTCTTATCGAAAGTCATTGCGACTCCACCGCTTCGGTATGTATAGTTGAGGAAAAGAAGCGGGGCAAGAAACTCCTCGACACATTATTCTTTTAAACAATCAATACAATACAAAGTACAAGTTACATGGTTTTAGTGCTTTGCTGAGCTGGAGAAAATTTACAATAAACATCATTGTCATTAAAATATTCATCTAACTTATAATATGCCATTTTACATAAAACCATTTTAACGTGAGTTTTGATAATTTTTTCTGGCAAATCTACAACAGCTTTAGCTTTAGGTTGTAAAAGCGTAGGTACACACAAACTCATGAAGGAATTATTAATTTTACTTAATCTGTAATGTGGTTGCTCTATTTTATTTTTATTTCTGAAATTACAATTGTGCCTGTCACAGTTTTTTGTAAAAAGAATATATTTTTCCGTACGTACATAATATTTTCATAAATATACTGGCATGGCATTTTTAAAATATTTATTTCTTTAAACAATTCTCTTAGGGAATCACGACATCTCAATTTGTAAATGGCCCTCACAGCTCGCTTTTGCAATATAAAAATGGATTCCGCACGATTAACATACATACATACACTCACGTGCTTTTCCCGAAGGGGTAGGCAGAGACAACAGCCCGCCACCTGCTACGATCCTGGAATACCTCACGCGCCTCATCTACATCCATCAATCGGTTCATACAAGCTCGTCGGTTTCGGGTACTCGTTATCTGGCTTTTTTTCAATACATCGCCGATCTAATCGATGTAAGTACGCCTAGGTCACCCTCTGCCGACTCGGCCACTTACAGTCCCTTTATATTATATTTGTCTTGTTAGACGTCTTTCATCCATCCGCTCGATATTCCAACCCACCTGAGCATTCCTTTCTCAATCTTAGTCACTGCATCCTCTTTCAAGCCACAACGCTCTCGAATTACACTATTCCTCATTCTATCAATCAATCGTATTATTTCAAATTTATTTAATTTAAAATAATTTTATCAAAGTTCTTCAAAATTTATTTCTCGTGTGCTTGTACCCGGTTGCGAATCTGATTGTGTCACAGAATTATCATTTAACATTTGTGGTAAGGCTAGGGAGTCTACCTTATTTACATTGTCCTTCTCATCTTGTAAGGACAACGTTCTTATTGACATACCACGTGCGTGTCTACTGTCTACAATTTCCGGCATTAAACATTTCATGTAAAATTTGATCAACTTTGGCTCCATATTCGTTTCCCAGAAATTATCGTCCCTTTCGATCTGTTTTGTAAGTAATGGTTCATTTTCTCCAGCCCAAATTCCGAGCAGACAGAGTCGTCTGTCAGTAACGTGAAGCTGCCCCTGTATTTAATAGAACCAATTAGATTTTTTATTTATTGTGGTGGTGCAAGTCTTTTTGTCGTATTTTAATATTTGTACTTTGTTTTGTTGTATTGCATTTGTAAGTCCTTTTTTTGCTGCAGTTAAAGGGCACTTAATTTCTACTAGCATATCATCACCTACTAAACCGTCAGGAGTTGCTCCAATAAATGGATAAGTTTTGTCGATAAACAAACCACAAGGCATAATATTTATATTTTCTTGAGTTTGTAGCTGTTGAAGTGCTTGCCTTTCGTGCTCTATTCCGTGTGAAACAGCAGCTACATGTGTCAAATTTTTTTGGTATAGTATGTTTTTCACCAAAGGAGCGGTATTTATATTAACTTTTCTTTTACAGATTTGCCCAAAATTTGATGCGGTAATTAGGTTTTTCCGTATCTCTAACCATTCACTACTATCTCGCTGCAAAACCGTAGCTCTCTCGATAGCATGTTTATCAGAAGTCAGCAATTTTAAGTTATTAAAAAATTCTTCTTCTGCTTTCTTTAATTCATGTGGGGACAAATCTGGCGCTGAGCTCGCTGGACCATAGTCATGTTGCTGCTGGCTAACTTGTTTTAATTTACGTATTTTCTTTACCGGATGCTCTAAGTTTAACTTTCGTTTTTGTGCTCTCCTTCTTTCAATTATCTTGACAGTGCCTTTAGGGCTTTTATTTAAAAAAGCTTTTTGGATAGATGAAAGTGCGGATTTGCAATTGAACGAAACAACAGCTGCTGAGCACCTCCCTTGGTATCCTCCTTTCAGTGCAAAATTTGTTCGTTTCCCACCAATGAATTTGGCAATGACACTATTAAAACACTCAACTGTGTTTGTGTCAACGTCTTCGACTAAGCTGCGTGACTTTGCAGCAACGTTTGAAACAATTGCGTTTATCCTGAATATGAATGTTGAATTCTGGACCATTTTGAGCTCTCCGTTATCATTTTTATCTTTAGTGCAATAATATTCTTGGCACATTCTATGGTCGCCGAAAGCATGTGCTACACAGTTAATAATATCTTTGTGAAGACATGATATTGCTACATTACGAGAACTTTCAGAGGCTTTGTGATGTCTTATACATTGTACAATTGATTTCCGCATCGTCAAAATTTTAATAATGGTAAGCATTTTACGGTGAGCTAGAATATATTTGGTTTCTGTTGTCAGACTTCGAAGTTTTTTACAAAAGTTACGCAGTATATGATTCCGACATTCAATTTTTTCAACGGTTATATTTTCGGTCTCATACGGTCTGGTTTTAAGGATTGCAGCATAAGTAGAAGCATCTCCGTCTCCTATCATTCGCTCATATATGATACCATACATTGGGATTGACGCCTTGAAACCTTCTACAATTATTTCCGTTTCCATGGAGCTTGAAGAACCTTCATAATTTTTAAAGCATTTATGTTCCTTTGGTAAAATATTTTTGTGCTCAGCTCGAGCGCATACCAAGCAGTATTTATTTTTTATTCCAATATATAAGATTTGACCTGTTCTTCTGCCGATTATGGCTGCTGTGCCTGATGATGCTTTATAGTTGGTGCCGTAAGATCTAGCGCACCATGACCCATCAACGTAAACATCAATTAAAGGGTAGCCGTTCTTAGTTCGACCTTCTGCGATAGCGATATCCTTCTCCAATTGAGCTGCTTCTTCCATAGAAGCATTAGCCGTCTTTTTCCATTTTTGAAATACTTCATCTTCTAATTTGGAATAGTATTTTGAGCTGAATACCGGAATATCCATCGCCGAACATAATTCCTCAAATTGAGAAAAGCCAATACCGGAAGCCACAATGCCAGTAGTAGCGGCTGTATTAAGATTAACTTGGTCTGTATCGTTTAGGTCTTCAGAGTTAATCGAGCAAATTTCTTTGCAAATATTGCATTCAAAACGAAATACCGATAAAAGTCCTCGTCGTTTTTCACTAATCAAACGGAAGTTTCCTAAGGTGCAGTTAAATAAACCGTTATGACGAGCTTTCTCTTGTAACTCCTGTAAAATGTAATTTATATCAACAATTCGCCGCCCCGAAACAGGTTGAAATTCATTTTGTTCATATCCATACTCTACGATAACTGAGTCTTCCGCCTCTTCAGTATCTCTGAAACAGTGAACACATTATCTTAGATTATATTAGTTATATATTTTTTTAATGTTTATTTATTTATTTATCATCATATCCAAAAACTTTTATTATTACAGGTAACCCAAATCAACAACATTACAAAAACATCTAAAATAAATGTCACTAAAATAAACATTACAAATTAGTCTAATTCAATACATACCTCATATCTAATAATAATACTATATAAAGCAAATTAAAATAAAATGTCACTAAATAAATATTACAAATATGACAAATTTATTACCACCTATTAATAATTATACCCCATTTATCATGTTAGCATAATGACAAGTCAATAGACTGACAGAATACACATAAAATTGTAAAGATAAATGTTATCTATCATTTTAAATGTGATCCTTACGTAAGATTTACAGTTTCGTCAGGATCGACAGAATTCAATTTACGAACTGAGTTTTCGGACACGTCAGCCACCTCAGACAAGTGCCTGAAAAACAACTTAAAACATTAATAATAAGAAGATTTATATATTTATGTAAATTTATTTTTTTAGTAAAATCTGTTTGTAACGTAATGTAGCAATATCATGTCTTCACAAAGATATTATTAACTGTGTAGCACATGCTTTCGGCGACCATAGAATGTGCCAAGAATATTATTGCACTAAAGATAAAAATGATAACGGAGAGCTCAAAATGGTCCAGAATTCAACATTCATATTCAGGATAAACGCAATTGTTTCAAACGTTGCTGCAAAGTCACGCAGCTTAGTCGAAGACGTTGACACAAACACAGTTGAGTGTTTTGATAGTGTCATTGCCAAATTCATTGGTGGGAAACGAACAAATTCCTATGACCACCTTCCAGCTCCATCGTCAGACCCTGGTTACCATTGAAAGACAAACTAATCATCATGACGATTCGATGAAGCAGAAACTCGATGAGGTTGTGTCGTTTCATTGCGAAGTTCCCGTGGCCACCTTCCAGCTCTATCATCAGATCAGCACCATGTCATCATAATATTGCACTTTCACGCGATTTACACATGTATGCAATATTTCAGATTTTCAAAATTGACGGCTTTACCCACCTTCATATTTCGATTTATTTGATTACTTGCCTAATTTCAGTTGAATCAGCAAGTAGCGGATTTATTACTGTGGCGGTGTCAACGTTAGTTTTCTGAGGCTGCCCCATTGAACTACGATATAAAGTAAAATGTAGTAGGTACCTATTGCGCAGGTGTAATTTCTAGGTATTTACTTTTCGTTATCAAACGGCACGGGGAGGTAACTCAGTGTATACAAAATATAAATTATCAAAAATAGTACATAGCGATATTCAGTAGTTATACCTACTGATATTCTTATACTATGGCATGATTTTTTTATGAATTTATAAATGAGATTGAAGTAAAATGAAATTTAATGTGATTGTGTCAAAGTCGAAAATGACATAACAAATGAAACATTTACTTACTTCTTCACATATCTTTGGATTGAATTCTTTTTATTTATTAATTTTATTGTAGCAAACGCCTTTTTTCGCTTGCGTTGTTTATTACCCATTATGGATAACTTGCAAAAAATATATTAATTCGTCAAAATTGATTAATGAGTGCAAAAAATTGACACGGAAAAAATTGACACAGGTCCGTCATCCGTAAGCGCCAGCGCGCGACTGAACACGCCAGCTAAGCCACCGCGCTCGTGCATTTTTTAGTTTTTCCAACATAGTGATTATAAAAATCATTTTATAAAGTCAAACTCTGCGAATTTGTCTAGAAATATTTCGTATCTTTAATCTAGTACAAAAAATAAATGTAAAATATCAATAGTTCAGTCATGACATAGAAAAAACAAAACAAAAAGGGGTAACTTTGAGATTTTTTTCTATCGAGTGAAGTTCATCAAATCGTGTAACCGAATGCGACTTTGACTAGAGTATGTCCTTAAGTTATATATATCTTTTTTTCAGAATTTTAAACACTATTTTCTATGTCTCAGATGATTTTAAAAATCACAAAAATCGGCCTCTGCTGGCCCACCCAGCCTTAAGATTACATATTGAATACACTAACATTAAATAAAAACAAACACACATTAAATAAAACATTAAATAAATTTGAGCCGTTCAAACGCCACTATTTTGCGCACGATTCTGATGACGTCATTGGTCTGGTCCACTCCCGTGTTTCTTTACTATAGCGTTTCAGATAATTAAATTTTTAAAAAACTAAATGGCGGATTTTTGGTGACAAATTGTGAGAAAGAAAAATAAGAAAATCTAAGAAATAAGTTAAGTGGGGTATCATTGAATTGGGTACTGCCCTTTTTGCCGATTTTTTTGTCAAGACATACTTCTATTGCCGATATGCCGTCTTATTAAATTTTATTGCCTTTTGTACCCTTTCGTATACTTTGCCTTGCCGCCGACTTTTATGACTTTTCTTAATTGTAATATTGTTATGCCGAAAACGACAAAACAGTTAAGTTTTGAACCGTAATGCCGACTATTTGTACAGTCGTGTGCAATATTTTATTGCAAAGTAAACTAGTATAGTAAAAAAGGCATGGTCCAAGGTATTTAAAAATCATCTGTAGGTACCTATCTAAAAAATAAAATAACAGGCCAAGTGCGATTCGGAATCATACACAAACTTGTAGGTTTTGTAATTGTACAGCTATATTCACCAAAATAATTATTTTTGGCATTTAAATAGGTACCTAGGGACTTCGGAAGCACCTTTTTTTTCAAATCAAATCTTTTAAGTATTTCTTACAACAGTTGAGTAAATTTTGTCTAGTTTGTTTCATTTTTAGGGTTTCGTACCCAAAGGGTAAAACTGGACCCTATTTCTAAGACTCCGCTGTCCGTCTGTCCCCAGGCTGTATCTCATGAACCGTAATAGTTAGACAGTTGAAATTTTGACAGGTGATGTATTTCTGTTGCCGCTATAACAACAAATACTAAAAACAGAATAAAATAAAAATTTAAGAGGGCTCTCATACACCAAACGTGATTTTTTTGCCGTTTTTATAGATAATGGTACGGAAACCTTCGTGCGCGAGTACGACTCACAATTGACTGGTTTTTATTCGTCGAAAACCGCTCGGTTCCAATGCGCACCGTAACAATTATAAATCAATTGTGTTTTATTTGTTGGCTTAAGAGGTTAATACTCAGTTTAATGCAAATAACTTTTAAACAGTAATTTATTTTTATTGTTAATTAGTCTTGTGAAAAGATAAAGGACATACCCCTTTATTGTATGTTTGAAAAAATGAGAAAATTTGTTATGAAAATAGTGTTCTGTAGGTAAAGAATATCGAAGTCGATAAATGTTATGAACGTGACTGTATTAAAGTCGGCAAAAGAAAACTCTTAATTCCCAAATTTTATAAAGTTGTCAAAAAGGGAAAAATTACATTTAAATATTTAAAAGTCGACATAAAAGCACAAAAGTCAATGAAACATGAAAAGTCGGCATATCGGTAAAAATGTATGACTACAAAAAAGTCGGCAAAATGGGAAAGTCGGCAAAAAGGGCAGTACCCCACTGAATAGGTACTTATTTGAAAATCATGTTTAGGTTTCTTTTATCATTTTCCATTTCGAATGACCATTTAGGACTTATAACGGTTTAAAGTTGGTTACTAACTAAAAGGTATGAAATAAAAAAGTCGGCGGTATCTTCTCAATTCAACAATAAAGACATATTGCCGCCGACTGCATGAGATTATTGTAAGGGACTTTTCGCCAAAGGGCCAAAAACTGGTTGCAACCCGATTTTTTAAAAATTACTTTATTATATGTGAAATTTCTGTTACGATGCCAATTAATGCCTTATTAACTTACTTTTTATAAGATTGTCTTTCAAACAACTCATTTAAATTGGAAGTAATACTGGACTGAAACAAAAAAATCAGGGTGTAACGTGTGCTGCATTTCTACTTTTAAAACTTTGACTCGGTGTACAAAAAAAATACTAGCAAATTTACACTTACTTATGATTTTATACATTAGAATATAGTTTTAGCATTAAGTAAAAATAGAAAATAAATTTGTAGGTGCCTCATAAACATGTTATTTACAACGTTACAACTTCTGATAGCAATTTTTGTCCTTACCGGTTTTCGTAACAAAATGTTAAAGCATAAGTAAACTATGCACCGCACACATACAAGCGCATCACTGTGCATAGGCAAGCTCGTCATTCGTCCGTTGAGCGTAGAAATGTTAGATAGCGCGCCTTTGTTTTTGCTGTACAAGCGTTCCTTCTAAAAATTTGAAAATCTGTCCACACCGGCACCACATCCAGATTTAAGGTAAGTACTATTTATATATGTCTGAGTCCTAGATATATTATAAACACAGCTTTTTTGTGCGTAATAAGTCTAAAAAACCGGTGTAATATTGGAAAGTTTTAGAATGAAGTCACAAAAACCGTCGAATGTCCTTACCACGACTGTCCTCGACGGGTCCTGTTAAGTAGAGCGGTAAGGACAGTTTTAGGATGGTAATGACATTTCATTTTTTTATAGAAAGAATTATCCCAATAGCCCAGTCATATTAGGTAAAAAAAGGGGTCAAACTCGGAATGAAAGAAAATAAGCTATAAATTGGTATAAAACTTTGTTTTGTCGTCCTAAATATTATCTCAAAAGTGACAAATGCTATCGTGTTCGCGTCTTAAGATATTGAAGGTCAAAGGTAATAAAAATCGGTTTTTCGTTAATATATCGGTTCTTATTGCTTAAATGAGATTTGCACCTATTATAAAAGTTGTAAAGATTAAAATTTCAAACAAAAGTTGTAAAAAATTGTATACTCTACAACTTTTATAATAAGTGGAAATCTCATTTAAGCAATAGGAACAAAGATATTTGCGAAAAACCAATTTTCACCCCTAATATGACTGGGCTATAAAGGATAGCAAGTTATAGTATGAATATTTAAGTACTAAATGAAAGTAATTTAGAACATAAATATACTTAATCATTAAATGTTATAAAAAACTATTAGCATTTGAAGCAAGAGTGTTTTTGTTTTGTATCTTTCTTTTACATTTTGGAGAAAATACGTTTTAGTTAATTCAAGTAAAAGTTTATTTCTTCTTTCATAAGAATGTTCAAATTATATTATTTGTTTTTGACTGTTGTATAAAATAAAGTGCTTACCTAAGTTACGACAGATTTACAGTTTGGCGAAAAGTTATTTGTTTTTTTTAAATGTTTTTCAAAAAGTTTTGTTATTTTAAATTTGATTGTAACCTAATCATATAAATTGTGGAGAGTTTATATGTTTTTAGTTATTTACATAAATCGTTAATATAAAGACTGATTCTATATCACTATACAATGTGACTGGAAAATCAAGGGAATTCTTCAAGGGGGTAAATAAAAAGCCGATACCTTTAGCATTTGTGTAAAAAAACACCACCTTAATGTATGCGGAATGTTGATGGCTACCAAAATTTTACTAATTTTATTTTCGAATGTTCTTAAAATGTATATGTAGTATGTATTCAGACTAGCCCAACTCATACAACTCGTCGTTATCCGTGGCTAATATCCGTGGATACAAACCCTTCAAAACATCTTCAGAGTTTTTAAAAGTTGTCATTACCGGTCCAAAAATGTCCTTACCAAAACTTTACTGCTAAATATCTCGTAAATTAAGATACAGTTTCGGTGCAATCCAACATATCTATAATGTTCAAATGATCCTTTATGCACTTTGACTCTTTTTACTTCTAATTTTGAACTTTTTTTCTCGTTCTCCCAAAACAGTGAAGTTGGCGAAAATGCCCGTAAGATTGTGCAGCACATGGTCTTTACTTCCTACTTCACTAATAGGTCTTGTTTCCAGCTTTTTAGGCAGTCGGGTTTTTGGTTTTTCAAATTAACTTTTTTATTCGTATTGGAAAGAACAAAAAATAGGTCTAAGATGATGAAAAGGGACAATGTACCCTAATCTTTATTATCGGTCGTATTTTGTTGTGAAGATAATTTTAACGTACTAACTACTAAGTATGCAATATTTATGTACAGCTTAGTGTGAATTAGCTATTAATATGACGGTCCTGTTGCCTCTGTTGGTAGTGACCCTGCCTTCTGAGCCGGAGGTCGCGGGTTAGATTCGGAGGCAACATTTGTGTGCATGAACATGTCTGTTGGCTTCGTGTCTGAGTGTTTGGTATTTATTCAATTATACTTCGTCATACATACATAATCTCACGCCTATTTCCCATTGTAGTAGGCAGAGACAATTATAGACTGCCACTTGCTACGCACCTGTAAGATTTCTCTTGCTTCCTCCTCATCCATCAAACGACTCATGCATGTTCTTCGGTTTCAATACATCGCCGATCTGGTCGTTGAGGTACGCCTAGGTCGTCCTCTACCGACTCGCCGATTCACGACACCCTTTTAGATTTGTCTCGATAAGCGACTTTCATTCATCCGCTCAATGTGAACAAACCACCTCAGCCATCACCAATAGGAATGTTTCAATCCTAGTCACTATATCATATTTTAAGCCGCAATGCTCTCGAATCAAACCATTCTTCACATCTATCAATCTTACTTATATAAGTATTTCTATCAGTTATTTATTATTACCCATAGTACAGGTTCTGCCTAGTTTGGAACTAAACAACTGTGTGTAAATCCTGTCCCACAATTTATTATTATTATTTATAAAAAAAAACTATGATATAGACTAAAATATACCATGTAACATAATAATTACCTTGCAGCTCATTCAATCTCTGCGCTCGTTAAATCGAGATTTGATGCAAAATATGCTGAAATCATAAATGCATCTATTTTTGGTAGATTATCCGATTGTCTTTTGACAAAACCAGTTTCTGTCATCGTCCTAAATTGACTACAAATATATGCCATTAAAAACAAAACATGTAATACCAAGTCGGCTAATTTATTCAGTCCCTACTGAGGGACCTACTGTCTTAAGTAATTACGCAATAATCTAATCTAACAACCTCTTGGCCATCGCATGAAAACCCAATGTATCTCACAAGTGATACATAATTAAATTAGATTGTTAGGGCAATGCCAAGTAAATCTAGTTATTTAGAACATAAAATATTTTTAATATTGTTATAGTCACTAAAAGAGGTGGTTAGATTAGATAATTGCGTAATTACCTAAGACAGTGGGTCCCTTAGTAGGGACTGAATAAATTAACCGACTTGGTATTACATGGATCTCACAACTTTTTACGGTAGAAGAACTGAGTTGCGAGGCTTGGGTTTTTGACAAGTTTTGTTTTTAATGGCATCTCACTTCTTTTTGTAGATAGTCTTACTTTTTTCCTTTCCGGTACCTTCTACTCCTAGTATACCAACAACTGATTCTTGCTCGAAGGTAAAGGAAAACATCTTGAGGAAACCCCCAGGTCCCAGAATTAATTCTGAGGTCATGTGTATACAAAATTCCAGCTCCATCATCAGACCCTGGTTACCATCTAGTACCAAAATACTCGTCAAGACGAATTATTCGAGCCCAAACTCGATGGGGTTATGTCGTTTAATTACCGAGTTCACATGACCATTTTCCAGCTCCATCATCAGACCCTGGTTACCATCTAGCACCAAAGATCTCGTCATGACGAATCAAACGAGCCTAAACTCAATAGGGTTTTGTCGTTTAATTACTGAATTCCTTGGCCGTCTTCCAGCTCCATCACCAGACTCTGGTTACCATCTAGCACCAAAGAATTCGTGAAGAGGTGTCATACGAGCCCAAACTCGATGGGGTTGTGTCATTTAATTACCGAGTTCCCATGGCCATTTTCCAGCTCCATCATCAGACCCTGGTTACAATCTAGCACCAAAGTATTTGTCAAGACGAATCATACGAGCCCAAACTCGAGTAGTTTACGAGTAGTCATTAAGAAGTTCCACCTCCTTGCACCATCATCAGATCAGCTCGGTGGTACCATGATATTGCGTTGTGACCAAACTTACATAAGTATACCAAATTTTAGCTCAATCGGTTGAAGATATCTGCTTCAAAATTGAGTTAAAAGATTCCACCTGAACATTTAATTCTGTAATCCTATACAATTATTATGGGATTACAAAGTTATTTATGCACTTGGTGTATCTAGAAACCTAGACCAAAAAATAATTGCAAAATGTTTGAGTTTTTCCTTGATTTATACACTAAAAACTAATTGTATTCTAAATTTGAAGCTTCTACGACTGCTAGAAGTGCTTTAGAGTTTTGATGATCGGTCAGTGAGTCAGTCAGTCAGTCAGTCAGTGAGTGACAAAATTAGGAAACTTTGAATATTTATAATTCTAAAACTACTGGTTCAAATGGGATGAAATTTAAAATATACTGTGTTTATACAATGCCTGCTTGGTTACTGAAAATTCAGGCTTCTAGGTTTATCCACAGCGAAGTTATAGGGGTTCGAAAATAGCGTGAATTGCTTCGAGAAAAGGATGGTACGGCCGTGCCGCTTTTTGCTCGACTTGGCGCCTGGCGGGGGCACTACCGTGCCCCCAGATATTTACAAGTAATTACACAGGAATAGGTACAGTACAGAAAAACACATTTTCTCACAAACTAACTCAGTATGTATTCATACATTCATATTTATCAACCGATAAATCCAATCGCGTGTCATGACCATTGACATCACATTTCGTTCCGACCAATGGTGACGCGTTTTGTAAGTTTGAATTTCCTTCCCATATTTTTCACTTTTTATATAATATTTTCTGGATTTAAATAATAACGAAATAAAAAAAAAACCTGTTTTAGTATAATGTAAAGACAATGAAGAATCTAGAAAAAAATATTTTAGACAAATTTAAATTCTACGCATACGAGTATATTGTCTGAGTATAGTAGAGTATATTGTCTGGTGTAACTTGAAGTGTTTGTTCCAAAGACGTTAAAAGAAAAAGTTTAAGAGAATGATTTTCTTCCAACCTCTTTGGTTTGTTCGTTGTATTAGTCCAGTCAAAATAGACTAAATTATGATTCCAGTTTGCATTAAGGCCAGGTATTCCTGCAGCAGTAGGTATTTAGCGCTGTCACGTGTCGCGCGCAAAATAGTTAGATCGGACGCAGCGGCAGTGAACTCGCATGACCCCGCCAGCGACATAGTATAGAAATTAGCAGTAGGATAATTTTATTAGACTTTAGAAATGCATTTTATATATTATCAAACTTTGTTTATAGTATAGTAATAAATTAGAGTTACGTAAATAATTGAAGTAACTTCTCTGTTTTTATTTTGTTTGTTTATGTAATTATTATGACTATTATGTGTATACATCATGGTGACAAAAATCAAAAATCGAAAATTCTGTTTGACATAAATATTAGGTCTTTACCAATGAAATTGCCATTTTGTATGAAAAAATTCAAAGGAATTTTTTTCATGTATTTTTTATTCGTATTAATCGAAGTAATCAATCACCTATGCAATTAATGCATCTTTGCCCACGCAGTGGCAGTTTATTGATGCCCTTCTTAAAGAAATCAGCTGGACGGGAGGCAACAAATTCTTCAAAGGCATTTTGTACCTACTGCCTCTCGGGTATTGAATTTTTTTCCCACCAAGAATTTATCCAAATTCTGGAAAAAGTTGTAGTCTGTAGGCGCAAGGTCTGGTGGGTAGGGCGGATGACGGGGAGCTTCCAACCCCAGTTCTTGCAACTTGGAGACCGTCTGCTGTGCAGTGTGAGGTCACGCGTTGTCGTGCAGGAGCAGCGGAGACGAGCGATTAACCAAAGCTGGTTGGAGATGTGCCTGCTTCTCCATCATTGTGTTCAGTTCTTCACAGTACGCTGCAGTAATGCTCAAGTCACCCCGTTTGGTAAGAAGCTGTGATGAATCACACCGGCACTAGAAGTTTTCGTTTAGGGCATTGTTTAGGTGCTGAACCTGGATCCAATCAATTTGCTGAGCGCTTGCGGTTATCAAACAGAATCAATTTTTCATCGCAGGTAACAATGCGGTTCAAAATTCCTTCATTTGTGCATCTGTTGAGCAGTGCAAGGCACGTCTCGACGCGTACTTCGCGCTGGCGATCATTGAGTTCGTGGGGCACCCATTTGTCAAGCTTTTTTACCTTGCCAATTTGACGCAAATTGACCAATATTGTTATGACGCTAACGTCGAAAGCTGCTGCTAATTCAGCCGTAGATTGTGTATCATCAGCTTCCATAATCGCCTTTAATTCGTCATTGTCGACCAAAGTCTTCGGACGACCGCGAGGTTCGTTATTCAGGTCGAAATTCTCAGAACGGAAGCGAGCAAACCAATAACAGGTGGTGCGTTGGTTTGTAGTGTTAGCTCCGTAAATGTCGTTGATGTTGCGTGCCGCTTGTGTCGCGTTGCTGCCACGACGGTACTCATATTCCATAATTACTCGATTATTTAACGTATCCATGATGACGAAAAAGATTGACCTTCTGCGATAGCGATATCCTTCTTCACTTGAGCTGCTTCTTCCATTCCATAGAAGTATTTGCCGTCTTTTTCCATTTTTCAAATAATTCATCTTCTAATTTGGAATACTATTTTGAGCTGAATACCGGAATATCTATCGCTGAACATAATTCCTCAAATTGAGAAAACAGAATATCGGAAGCCACAATGCCAGTAGTGGCGGCTGTATTAAGATTAACTTGATCTCTATCGTTTAGGTTTTCAGAGTTAATCCAGCAAAATTTCTTTGCAAATATTGCATTCAAAATGATATACTGATAAAAGTCCTTGTCGTTTTTCACTAATCAAGCGGAATTATCCTAAGGTGCAGTTAAATAAACCCTTATGACGAGCTTTCTCTTGTAACTCCTGTAAAATGTAATTTATATCAACAATTCGCCATCCCGAAACAGGTTGAAATTCATTTTTTTTGAATGCATACTCTACGATAAGTGAGTCTTCCGCCTCTTCAGTATCTCTGAAACAGTGAACTAATATAGTAAGTATTACATATTTTAGATTAATATTATAGTCTATTACACACCAAGTGGGTTCGGTGACAGTTCACATTTTTCCTTTTTACGCATACAACTTTCTAGTAAGAAAAATAGATGGTTCCAAAAATAATGAATAATTTATTATTATGTCATTGCTAAAATACAATAATTGTCGCCTCTAAAATTCTAAATTAAAATCTCAGACTATAAATCAAGAAAAATATAAAAAACAATAGATAAATAAGTTATCCTAAAAATACGTATTGCGTGGAACGGAACTTTTACTCATAGGGATTGACACAACTTAACCTACATTAAATCGATAAATCGAAGCTTTTTGGCGGGAATCCGAAAAAAGGTGCAATGTTTTTGTAAAATTTTCATTTTGTTGTATCCTTTGGGTTTTTTTGGTAAAATAGGAGTAGTGGGCAGGGGTCTGTGAAAGTGTGCAGTGATTTGTAGATTCGATAATATATGATTATTTTCGTATTGAATCAAAAAGTCGATGACATTTTTTTTTATTTAACAATGTTTTTCCCTTATATTTAAACCTGTGAAATTTAAATAAAAAAAAATTAAAAAAAATCCTGTGAAATTTAAACATATTCAATAAAAAGTAATCTTGAAAAATCATTCTATCAATAAAGTATAAAGTCGATTCCATTTCCTTTACAAACTTACTCGAAACTTTAGAAAAATCGATTGGATTTCATTGGGACACATCACTTCAATTGTCATCAGTGATCTGTCACCGAACCCATTTGGTGTGAAATAGACTATAGTTACCTATATTTTTTTATGTTAGCATAATGAAAAGTTAATCGACTGACAAAAATACACATAAAAATGTTAAGATAAATGTTATCATTTAAAATGTGATCCTTACTTAAGATTTACAGTGTCGACAAGATCGACAGAATTCAATTTACTGACAGAGTTTTCGGACACGACAGCCACGTCAGACAAGTGCCTAAAAACAACTTAAAACATTAATGTTAAAACATTTTGTTTTGAATGCAATCAAGACCAAGTTAATATTAATACAGCCGCCACTACTGGCATTGTGGCTTCCGGTATAGGCTTTTCTCACTTTGAGGAATTATGTTCAGCGATAGATATTCCGGTATTCAGCTTAAAATAGTATTCCAAATTAGTCATGACGATTTGATGAAGCCCAAACTCGATGAGGTTGTGCCGTTTCATTGCGAAGTTCCTATGGCCACCTTCCAGCTCTATCATCAGATCAGCACCATGTCATCATAATATTGCATTTTCACGCGATTTACACATGTATGCAATATTTCAGATTTTAAAAATTGACGGCCTTACCCACCTTCATATTTCGATTTATTTGATTACTTGCCTAATTTCAGTTGAATTATACCTACTGATATTCTTATACTATGGCATGATCTTTTTATGAATTTATAAATGAGATTGAAGTAAAATGAAATTTTATGTGATTGTGTCAAAGTCTAAAATGACATAACAAATTAATCATTTACTTACTTCTTCACATATATTTTGAGATAATTATTTTTATTTATTAATTTTATAGTGGTAAACGCCCCTTTTCGCTTGCGTTGTTTATTACCCATTATGGATAACTTGCAACAAATATATCAATTCGTCAAAACTGGTTGATATGTGCAAAAAATTGTCACGGAAAAAATTGACACAGGTCCGTCATCCGTAAGCGCCAGCGCGCTACTGAACACGCCAGCTAAGCCACCGCGCTCGTGCATTTTGTAGTTTTTTCAACATAGTGATTATAAAAATCATTTTATAAAAACAAACTCTGCGAATTTGTCTAGAAATATTTCTTATCTTTAATCTAGTACAAAAAATCAATGTAAAATATCAGTAGTTCAGTCATGACATAGAAAAAACAAAACAAAAAGGGGTAACTTTGAGATTTTTTTCTATCGAGTGAAGTTCATCAAATCGTGTAACCGAATGCGACTTTGACTAGAGTATGTCCTTAAGTTATATATATCTTTTTTTCAGAATTTTAAACACTATTTTCTATGTCTCAGATGATTTTAAAAATCACAAAATTCGGCCTCTGCTGGCCCACCCAGCCTTAATTCCCAACAAGCTGGATTTTTGTGCAGGCCTTGAATACGTCATTACAAATGATATGTCAAAAGTCCTCATCGATCCCGCTTGTGCGTTGTTTTTTATTCGAGGTCAAAGGTCACAAATTTGCGTCCTTGAATACGTCATTACAAATGATATGTCAAAAGTCCTCATCGATCCCGCTTGTGCGTTGTTTTTTATTCGAGGTCAAAGGTCACAAATTTGCGTTTTTTGCGTATATCTCTGCAACAATGAGAGCTCCCGAAAAATGGTTCAAACAAAGTTTGTAGATCGTAAAATTGTCTACAAAAAAAATCTCAACACTTTTTCTTCTACGGTGCACTGTTCTCGAATTATAGCTATTTTAAACATAGAAAATACGAATATGCACTCATACGTGGCCAGGATGCATCAACGGGTTAACAGTCCACACAGTCTTGGAGCAGTCTACACAAATCGAGCAAAAAGAGGAAGAAGACGGTGACGAGGAAGAAAAGAGTGACTATGAAGAATTTGATGATAAACGATGATGTAATTTTCTTGCTGTTAAAATTTTCATTAAATTGAAATAAAAAAAAATCATCAATAAAATAGTGTCCTATTACATTCTCTCGATCAAAATATACTGTGGAATATTCCTACTGGGGAAACCACGGTAAAAAAAAGCACCGTGTACAGCAAATTGGCATTTGTCGATATTGATCGTGAGACCTGCTTTTTGTAGTTCTTCTTTTACCTTTGTCAAAGAAGCGATGTGATCTTCAAATGTCCTATTACATACCACAATGTCATCTAAGTAGGTAAAAATTTTACCTTCATCCTCTGGAGGAAAAAGTTTATCCATTAATCTTTGTTGAGTCTGACTTGCATTACTTAGTCCAAATGGCATAACCTTAAATTGAAAAAGACCTTTTCCAGCTACTCCGAATGCTGTTTTCTCTTTACTCGCTTCGTCGAGAGGTATTTGCCAAAATGCTGATTTTAAATCCAAAGTGGACAAGAATTGCATTGCATTTGCATTGAATTGCATTTTTTAAACTATCCAGTATCGTTGTCACTCGGGGAAGTGGATAAGAGTCCTTTTTTGTAAGTCTATTTAATTGTCTGCTGTCTAAACACAATCGATTTTTGCCTGAAGATTTCTTGACTAAAAGGACAGGAGATCGCCATGAACTATAGGAAGGTTCTATTGCATCATTCTCTAACATTTCATCAATTTCTGCTTCTAATTCCTTCATAATATGCGGTGAAAAGGGATATTGCCTTTGGTTAACTGGTAAATTATTTCCTGTGTCAATACAATGTTTTATTATATTAGTTCTTCCTAGACCTGACCCGATCGTAGCTTTCATTTCTGTAACCAAGTTGTCCAAAAGGATCTTCTGATTAAATAGTAATTCTTGCAATGGAATTATAGATGTTGCTTTACTAATTTGATTATCTACTATTACCATATTAAGGTCTGTTGGTTCATTTACCTTTAATTGTTTAAATATTTCTGAATCTTTTGTGATTACTAAGTTAAATGCCTCAAAGAAATTCATACCCAATAACAAATCATGTTTCAAATTATCCATTACATAAAAGGTTACTACTTTATATTGATTTAAAAACTCTATAGGCAAATAGATTATCTCATCAACAACGTGTGAAGTACCATCTGCAGTAGATAAGCTAGTTTGAGAAATGCACTGTGATGAGAATCCAATTGATATAAGCTTCAAACATAAAGATGATCAATATGTTGACTTTTTGATGAGTTTAATTCGGAAGACATTTGGCAGATTCTATGGCTCCCTTTGATTCGTTTCCCGAATTTTTACAATTGCAATTACTAGTGGTTTTTCCAAATTTACCACATTTATAGCAAAACAATCTCTGGTGGGGCACAGTACAGTTCCTAAATGTATGGCCAGCAATACGACAGTTCCAGCATTTCATTGCGGCAGTGTTTTGATTGTTAAAATTGCCACCTCTGGAGTTTATAGTGCTTCTGGCAATTGCATTGACTTGAGATACCGGTGACGTTTGCTGATAAGCTAAGTCAGGCTCCAAGACATTCAGGTTTCTATGAGGTTCCTGAAATCTATCACAATTGAACTTCGTCTGTTCAAGAATCCTTAAAACTGTAGACAGCTCAGATACCGAGTTAAATCTATCTCTGCATACAGCTTGCTGAAAATACGGTTGTATGTTCTTTAAAAGTATTGTAAGTTTCTGAGCTTCTGTTAGTTGTTCAGGCAGCCTATTAAACATATTTTGCATCACAGCAATATAAATATTAGCACTTTCTTGCTTACCCTGTGTTCTATTTCTAATTTCCTCCAGCAGTTCATCTTGATATAATGCTCTTTGAAATGTTGCTAAAAGAAGATTTACTAACTCATCCCAATCTTGTATATAATCACGGTGTGCTCTAAACCAGATCAACGCATCGCCTTCAAAAAAATCTATAGCGTACCTCCACAGATCCTCTTCATCTGCATTTCGAGCCTCTTTTAGTTCGTTGACACGTTCAATAAATGCATTAATACTAGTTTCACCTTTTCCCGAATACTTGATACCCCAATCCTTAATCGGTACTAGTTTCCTCTTGCAAAAATCTCCATCTAAAGTTGAGGTTCTTACAAAATCATTGCGCCGTTCTTGAACCTTCTTATCTTTCACATTACTGTATTGGGGTGTGGAGGACGGTTGTGAAGTAGCTCCAATATTAACATATTGAGAATTCACTGGCTTCGTATGATCTTTAGATTCTACTTTCATAATAATTCGCAATCCCTCGTCACCTAATGTCCCGTATAAAATTTCCTTATCTTCGCTTGCTAGTTCTCCGTCTTCATCATCATCACTTGGCTTATCAAAAAAGGAAACAGTGGCCGCATAACACTCTTTAGTATCATTGCATAACTTCAAATGGCGTTCGGAATCAGATGACTCTGGAATAATTAACTTTGTCCGCGCTTGCAAATGAATTAAACGTGAACATATGCGTTTAAGGCTGTGGCTATCTGATTTTCCAGAAATTTCACCTAGTGATATCGTAAGTAGGTACACGTAATTTGTATTCACATCGAATAATTTCAGGAACTACTAGTTTAATAGAAGATACTTCCGTTTTCTCTCTTTCGATGATTTCTTTAAGAATTTTTCTCATAGGGTTGACAGTTTTTATATTGTATATTCCCCGACACGCTAGTTCAAACTCAAGCTCATCTTTAAGCAAATCGTTAACATTCATTTTGTACACAGACATCTTTCAACAAATTGCACAAATTTTAATAATCTTTAAAAATTTATTTTATATCACAATAATAGGTACGGAAGTATATAACTACGGAGTGATATCTTATCTGCGTATCCTAAACCCATGGGCGCCAATGTAGTGATCTAGTGTTAAATTTATCTCAGGCAGACTCAGGGATCTGGGTTCTCACTAGGAAAATGGACAGACAAGATATACTCAGTACACTTAAAGAAACAGTTTAATCAGCAGAAAGCCAAACACAGTTATATCTACATTTAAGACCAAACCTTAAGGAGTAATGAACTTAAATCTAAATAAAATATTGATAACAAAAAAGAAAACTTAAAATATAAGCTAGATATAATAGCGAGACTCGAACGCTCGACTCGTCGGTTTATTCCGGCCTCTTAACGAGCTGCGCCACCGTGACAGTAACCAGAGCGACGAAAATATCCAACGGTATTTATTGTTCACGATATCGTTTTAGCCACGACGATTCTGATGGTTTCAGTATTGTTCACTTCAATCAAATTACGTTCACCAAAGCAGTAAAGGGCGTGTCTTTATGCTGCCAACAATAGTAGAAGCACGGTTAGGTACCTATGAAAATTCCCTACGAACGATGCTCGAGAAATTTCTTGAAAACACTTACCCCGTTGCTCGAACAATATCGCACCGAATTTATATTTATTAATAAAATAAACACATCAAATGAAATATCACAACTTGATATCGAAATAGAAAGCAAAAGTATTTATTTCCGTAACTGCCGTTATCCAGCGTCACCTAATCCAAAAACCTCTCGTCATCACCTCTGACATGACATCTCCCGTCAACTTCAAAGCTTTTGATATGTACCCGCAGTTATTAATATCTGGTCTGTGTTAATTCCTTTAGTACCTACCCTCCGAAGGTAATACGAGTATACAACGCCATCTAGCTCATATAGGCGATGGGAAATTCATTACAACTACCTCAGATGTGTGCATATAGTCGAAAATACGACTTTCCTGCGGTCTAAATTCACGATATCTCGAAAGCGATTCTTTGTAGAAGAACAGTGGTGAGATATTTTTTGTAGACAGTTTTACGATCTACAAACTTTGTTTGAACCATTTTTCGGTAGCTCTCATTGTTTCAGAGATATACACAAAAAACGCAAATGTGGAAAAAAAAAACAGCGCACAAGCGGGATCGATGGGGACTTTTGACATATCATTTGTAATGACGTATTCAAGGCCTGCACAAAAATCCAGCTTGTTGGGAATTAATGCAAAACGGTAATGTCTATTTTGACTGGACTATATGGCGTACTTACTTTTTCTAGACTCCGGTAGCCGGTGATTGCGACGTATACTTTAACAAGATTGGCGTTGGACAGAGTAAACCAGATCAGGGATTTGGGTTTCATTATGGACAGCAGGTAGGATTTCAGAGAGCACATAACAACTGTGTGCAAAGCGCAAATAAAGTGTTATGCTTTATAATGAGAACCGCTTCAGATTTCGACGATAGCAGAGTATCGCTTATGCTGTACAATGCCTTTGTCCGCAGCAAGTTGCCAAAACTCTCTCTTAATGGTGAGAATTCAACGGAAGTTCGCCAGATATCTCTCTTTAAGAGAAATTATGGATACTATCCTTTCCTTTTCCCCTCTCTATTCGGGACAGGAATGGTAGAGCTTATCTCGCTGGAGCTAAGACGTAAAGTACAGTTGGGCATACTGCAGTGCATGCAGAGAGTAGGTGCTATGTATGGTACAAGTGTGTAATGTTGGTGATTACCGCTGAGGCGCCATTGAAATATTAAGAGAATAGAATATAATAAATACAAAAATGAGGTTGCTTTTTTTTGGTTTGTCGCTGATAGCTTTTAGCCACGTACAAAATGGGGAATTTTAAGTTTTTACAGAAAAAAAAAGTTATATTTGAGTGAAAGTTTTTCTTATTAATCACGTACAAGTTGAAATTATTTATTTACTAGCGATCCGCCCCGGCTTCACACGGGTGCAATGCTAATACTAAAACCTTCCTCTTAAATCACTCTATCAGACACACGGGACAGAGAAAGCGACTTAGTTTTATACTATGTAGTGAAATACGAAGTTGCATGAAATGAGCAAGCAATAGGTATATTTATTTATTTCTATTATCAAACACGATCTTTTTTGTATCGAAACTTTCTTGTCAATAGTAGCAATGAAAAAGTCACAGTTTGATTACAGGTGTCATTATATGCCTAATTGCAGTGAAATTAGAGCCACTTTATGAGCAAGCGTGTTGAAATAGTATATTTTATATCGAAGGACTAAACGAAGCCATTATATACCAGAGGTGGTCATGAAACCGAGGGTATATTAAGTTGGCGTTTAGTCTCGAGGTGCAAACTGTACTTTTCACTTTGAGTGCGAGAAAAATTGTCAATTTAGTACAAATTTATTTAAAACCCAACAAATTTACACTCGACAAAAATTCAGAAATTTTCGCGGTCAGTTTTTTCTTCTAAACCTGTCAGGCTGTCACAGATTAACAAAGAGATTTAAATCTCTTTGCAGGTAAACAATTTAAAACACATGGCGCCACCTTCTTCGCGGAAAAACCATGGAACTAAAACTCTTCACATTTTCGCAATGAAGATGGTCCACACTCTACAGATATTTACTGGCTGTTTGGGGTTGTCTTTTTCTAATTAAGGAAATTAAAAAAAAAAATACTTTATACTCCCTAGGGACTAAAGTGGTCACTTTAGTCCCGCTTCGTAGGGCTATATTGGCGTACTTTTAGAGCATGAGAAGTGAAATAGTAGATTGTGTCATAAGGGAGCAAAACGATCTTTTTACGGCGAGGGCGTTTTTTTAAATCACGAACACAGTGAATGATATTCTAATGCAGAATCATGAACGAAGTGAGGGGTTTAAAGTACATAGCCCAAGGTAAAAATAATTTTGCGACCGAATGATACACTCTGCTTTTCATACCTCTCTATGAGAATAAATATTGATGGCATTGTTTGCTTCTTCTTTTTGGTGTTTAACTATCACTGCAGTCACTGCTACTTGAATTCATGTGAAAATATAAAATACACAAACCATTTGATGTTGGAATTTGAAATTTTTTCTAAAAATAAAATGTGAATTGTGAAAAATAACTACGAAAGCGCGCGCATTTCCACAGCAATTTTTCTGACAGTGTTGCACGACCACCAAATGCCATTCAGCCTTGCCCACCTAATACGGCTAAAAATGGAACTAATATTTTGTTGTACAAATGTTTGATGTAAACTACAGTGGCGCCACCCTTAGATGCAAAACTTATTTTACTAATCTCTTTGGCTAAGAATGTTGAAGAATATTTTTAATTCCAAATTCAAAACACTTTTATTCGCACTTATTAAAATCCTATCGGAAAAGACTTACTTTGATCCCTCTTTTTGAGGACCAAAACGTCACTTTTCGAATAGATGGTATGAAAAATAAATAACCCAACGGTGTTGAGTAGCATCAGGCTGTTTGTACCGAATAATTATACACGCACGGGCCGCCCGCCGCCGCGCCGGCACCAACTGTTCGCGCTGCCCGCGCAACGCTCGCTCCACGTCGCCAACGCGCCCACAGCCCGAGCACTCACTCTGCTCAATCCAAAGAGATTAAATTAAAGCTGCGAATGTGTTTGTGCTGTTTGTAATTTTAGTGTTTTAGTAGTGTAAGTCGGTTAAGGCAACAGGCGCTTTGATGTGTAAGCTTGTTGCCTAAATGTAAATAAATAAATAAAACAAAGAGACTTCAACATTCACCGACATAATACAAACCGCGAGTAGGTACTCGAAATGGGAAAGACTGATAACGAAACCCTTTACGCGAGGTGTACCTAATTCGTAAATAGAAACCAAACAACGAACAAACGCATCTGTGACTTGATCCAGCGTTATTGGATGCCATGACTCACGATTATTTTGTATACATACCACGGTCAAAACTCAAGGGACAAAACAAAACATGCGATGAATGGAGTATGCCATTATCACATCTTAAGTAGTTTACCCACCTATTACTAAAATACGTCTTTCAATCACATAATCGGTTGTTTTATTTCATTATGAAAACAATACAGAATTGTCTAGTTCATAAAATATCTATTGTCTTCGTCTATATCTACGAGTTGACCCAAAAAAAGGGAGTCCAGTCCGTCTGACATTCAACGCGAAGGTAAACCGCACCTATGTTTCTCGAGTTGTGTGTGATTCTAAGAATAGCGTTAAATGAAAATCAACAATTCACTTTGCAACAAACGCACGCAGTGCCATGTAATGGAGGTAAGTGTTTTCTTCATTGTATTGTATTCTTAGAATTCCTTCATCGTATTATTGATGTGCATATAGACTATTTTGAATTAATCGCTGTCCTGTCGTGTGAAGGCATAGTCGAATCTGGAGATTTGATAAAGTGAATTCATAAAATGTATATAATTCTTGTTTTAATTTTTACAAGTCTGGTAACAGACTATGGTTCAGCAGACAGTGAGTATTAAACGCCATAATAAATTATAATAAGTACTTTTCTTTTCTCATCCAATTAGCGCACCACGTTTCTCGAATCGCGTGGCCTTCAGCTAACCATGCCCATTCGGAATTTTTGGGAGCATCAGGTAAAAAATTCTACTGTCATTCAAAATACAGTAGAATATATTTAATTAGTAATTCATAAATTATTATTATTTAACCCTAGCTTATGTAATTTTTCTTTAGTTTATATTTATATATGATATTATAAAGAGGAAAGATTTGTATGTTTGTAACGAATATTTATAAATTATTGGACCGATTTCAAAAATTCTTGCACCATTAGAATGCTACATTATCCCTGAGTAACACAGACTATATTTTATTCCCGTATTCCCACGGGAACGGGAACTACGCGGGTGAAACCGCACGGAACAGCTAGTGCTTTATATTTTGGCTTGTGGAGCGAAATAATCGTTGTTATTATTGGTCAAATAAGAAATAAATTCGCGAATCCGATTAGCAAATATAGCATGTTTTAAGCAAATAAAATTTAATTTCATAGCTAAGAATTTATTTAGCCAGCTGATTTCGACGACTTTTCGTACGGGTAGTTAGGTTAGATTCGACCAACTAAGATAAGAGCTAATCTTAGAATTAGATTTCAGAATCTCAATAATATGGAATTAGAAATTATTCATCACATTATTCTTATTCTTTATTGGTCAAGTCCAGGCTAAGACACTTGTATATAAATAATTTTAAAAATGTTGCGACTAATTGCCTAAAAATATTTTTTCTTTAAAAACTACTTTGCGGTAAATGCAGAAGCGGATTTGCAGTCTTGTCCGCCCTAGGCCCCAGCCATGTAGTAAAGTACCAGCCGCCCCTTTCTCAGTACCCATTGTACCTACCACATAATGAATTTATTTTATCGCCAACTTTTATTTCTTTCAACATAATGTACAAAGTGATTTATGAAGATGATTGTTATACGATGCAATGCAGTGCAGTGGTGCTCGAGCCTTTAGAATTTTTAGGTACTCTGAGTAATTTTTTGTTATCATCACTGACTTTTTGGTCAAGATTGGCCACTCCTCATACCTGCCGCCGTAGGCCCGGGCCTACTTAGGGCAAGCCCGCCACTGGGCAAATGAAACAGATAAAGAAGTGAAAAGAAGATTCTCTCTCCTATAAACTGCTAATGTTTTAATAACAGTATGGAAAACACTTCAACCAAAAATTGGGGTGCGGCCGGTATGTAGATGTCATCAATTTACTAATAGCATTAAAACAACATTTTACGTTTGACCAATAATATAACGTTACTTTTGTTCTCTTTTAAAATAAGTTTTGTTTGTTAATCTGTTTGATCTACTAGTAAAGATACCACACTATACATAGCGATAGCTAGGTAATAAATGCTTACAACACGTAACAGAATAAGCGCAATTCCTGAAATTAGTTGGTTCAGTATCGACTACTTATTCGATTTCAGCTATTTTTAATATTATGTGTTAAATTTTTCCCAAAAATGAATTAGCATAGCTGAATTTAGTGCTTTCTATGGAAATCGAGCTACTATTAATCGATATTTAAGAAAATTGGTTAGACACAACTAAAGTTCCATTGCATCATATTTTTTTTATATTAATATTCTAATTGGGGTGTATGAGGAATTGCGCTTTTTATGTTACGCGTTGTATAGGTAGGTACTACAATTTAATACGATTTTGAAAACATACAATTTCGCCCCTACTTCCCGACAAATAATATATACCTATCCATAAGTAAATGTCTAGCTGTATAATCACATTTTCCCGTCTAAAACGTTAAAACGATTTTGCTAAAATTTGGCAGGTAGGTACCTATATAGATTGCATCTTGGGGAAGTGCGAAGGGCATAGGCTTCTTTTCATTCTTTAACGCGGATGAAGTCGGAGGTAATATAATGTATTATTACAATAGTACATAGATACAAGTGTGCTAAGTTGACCATCATATACAAGGCGATATTGTGTGCGCACGAGCGAAAGCGAGTGCGCCATAAGAAAGCCGCGTATATTATGGTCACAGGCACACGTGTTTCATACGAGGTTTTTCAACACACTTGCTCAAGACGACGTTTTTCTGAGAAAGAATGAGCGTTCTTGCCGGTTTTCCATTTAAAAAATTTTTCACAGGCCTCTTTCTATATATACCTAATATCTTTGGGCCGGCCGCTAAATACTTACACTTCACTCGATTTTGATGGCAAAAGACTATCGCACGCGTTTTTCGCCTCGTTAGATACGTATGTCCGGCGGAGTTAATAATAGGTTTTCTTCATGTTCTTCACTTGAAGTAGACATTTTCGTTAATAATAAACTTCACAATTAATCCAAACTTCGTCAAAGCCGACAATTATTTACGAAAAATGGCATGTTGTATTTTTTTCTTGCCGCGATACAGATGCGCGCGCAAGGCTAAGGTGCGAACTAGATCGGCCAACAGCCAAGATTAAAAATATAATGAGGCGTTTTCGGTGACAGCTATCACTTGAGTATTCAAAGGTGTCAATAGATGGTGCTGATAAGCCTTGGGTTTTTTTTTTACCTAATCTACTTATGGTCGCAAGAATTTGTCAAACAAAAAAAAAACAATCTGACTTTTTATCAAAATAAGGTTACGTACTCATTGCCTTGTATTTTATTTATTGTTCTGTTTGCACATTGTTTACGAGTGATTTGTGTTACAACAAAAGATCCGAATCCACGATAAACAAAAACTCAGTCTCCTTCATCTGCGAAAATGCACATGACATGACGGACGGATGTGTCACGTAAAGCGACACATCAGTGTTGCCAATTTCTAATTCCCAATGTTGATCAGCGCCATCTAGTTCAATTTTAAGAAATATTATTAATGTCATTGAAAATTCCCTATTAAGTTTAAATGTAATGTTTTAAACAGAAATTAAAGATAATTTTAAATGAATTTAAGTTATTTTTTAATAATAAAGCTGGATTTACCATTTACTGTTATTTTTCGCATAAATACTGTTTGTTGCTAAAATAAAAAGTTATAACCCGACTAAATTATATCGCTTCTTCTTCTTCTTACTTACGACGTGGTACTAGGGTACAAATGTAAATTGGTCGGGTTAATAAACTAAAGGCACTCGTTCAATAATATACTGAAAAAGCACGCGTGTTTAATATCTAGGATTATGAGCCAAAAATCGGTGGAATAAAAACGTCGTTTTGAGCAAGTGTGTTGAAAAGAGATTTACAGAATTAAATTGTATTTTTCAGACATCGTAGTTGAATCTGAAAATTATTAATAATTTCAGTCCTATATTTGTATGTTGTTGAAATTTTTCTCGAAAATAAATTAGTTAACTAATAATAATAATTGTATCAACAGTAAATTATTGATAAAATACGTCTATCGATATTTTATATTTTTTTGTCAAGCTCTAAGTAAATCCTTGTGGATAAAAATACAAATATTTAAATACTAGCTAACTACTTAACTAATTTAATACTAGGGTGTTCCGTAGATACTCAGTTATCTCCATACCAAATTTCATCAAAATCCGTCCAGTACTTTTAGCGTGATGCGGGCACAGACAGACCGACAAACAAAAATATCAAAAAATGGTGTTTTGGTATCTATATTGGTAACTATTAACTATATGGGTGAGAACGCGAATTTTTCCACTCTTCATGACCTTCAAAGAAACCTTCTTGTTTTTCATAGAAAGTTATAAAATAAAGATTTCCTTGATTTTTTTAAAAAACTATATGGTCTTTATCTAGCTTGGCCAGTTGTCAAAGTCTCAATATTGTGGTACACAACCGTATAAATTGAAGAATCTCATTAAAAAAATGGGAAAAAATGTGAAAAACCGCCGTGCTTTTTGGTACCCTGCGCACTTTCGAGAATAATAAAAAAAAAAGAACTTTGCTAATGTTGGTCAATTATTATTCCTACGATAAAAGCATATAAATCTACGCAAATTATAAGAAATGCTTGTAACTATAGCTATTTAATATTGTCATTTTACTAATTTGTATAATTAATTGCGATATCATACTATTGCGCGACTTTTGTTGCGCAACCAATATTTAATTAGGTACAGTTTGCCAGTCACATTTCGTAGATTTATGTTCTTTTGAAATGGCAACACCGATGCGTCTTATCTATGGAAGCAAACATGACAGGTGCCATATTGAAGAAGATATTGTGTCAAACTTGTGGTGAAGTGCAGTGGTCACTGTTTACGTGAGCGAGTTTTTTCGCAATTTTAAAGGTAAACTTGAGATTTTTGCAAAAATTTTAACTGCGCTTGATTCTTAAAAACGCAGGGGATGTTATAGTGCTTATTTTCATAGAAAATATTCATAAATTGTGGAGTAACGCTTGTTTACTTTTACGCGTTTTTACTTTTGCGCTACTTTTTCGTCACTATTGCGCGACCAGTTGCGAAAATATTGCATCACTACTACTGCGCTACCAAAATAAGGTCGTGGTACACTAGTTTCAGAAACATTGCTCATTTTTTTGCGGTTTATTTTTAGATTCTCTTGGAAGTATACCTACCTCCTGTTATCCTACTAATATTATAAACGCGAAAGTTTGTGAGTAGGTGTGGATGTGTGGAAGGATGTATGGATGTTAGTAATATCAGAAGGTTTCAGCAGTGGGTTGATTCAGCGTAAATGATACAAAGACGTAGGGCACCAAAGGTAGATTATATTCTGAGATAATCTTATGACTAATTACAGTTCCGTACATGATATTTAATTAGTGTTGAAGAATCAGCGTGTACATCAGCCGGAGGCCAAACGGAAGAGAGAGCTGTCAAACAGCGCCATAGATAAAACAGATTTCGGAATAGGGATGAGCATCTCAATCGATATAAAGTCTGTACCTTTAACACTTCCCCTCAGACTTAATATTCACTAAAAAATAATTACATCTTTGCATAAAAACATGCTAAGTACTTAAACTAAACATGCTCCATAATAAACCTATTCCAAACTCAGGCTCTGTCCTTACACTATAATAAGATGATCCTAAAATATCATACACATGCTAGAGGGTACATAGTATATAACTTAAAGACATTATTGCCTGCACAGGCCAGCTAGTGTTACACAACACATTAAACTGAATTACAATTTACAAAATAATCCATGTAACACTATACACTTTACATATTTACTTTACATCATTGTTATACATAGATTCTTTACAAAACCCAAATGTTTGGCACTAGGCAACGGCTTCGTTAATACATCAGCTATCATGCAATTTGTTGACATATATCTGACTAAGACATTTCTCTTTCGAATGATATCCTTTATGAAATGATAACGAAGGTCTATATGCTTTGTTTTCTTATGACAATATTCCCTCAATTCAAGTAGCCGTATTGCACTCTGATTATCGCTATAGACTATACATGGAACATTTTTGCTCATAATCTCTATCAAGAAATTACTGACAAAACACAATTCTTTTACTGCATCTCCTATAGCTAGATATTCAGCTTCTGTGCTGGACAATGCAACACATCGTTGCTTACGTGACTCCCAGTTCACTGTAGAGTCACCCAGCTTGATGACAAAACCACTATACGACTTGCTGTCTGTAGAATCATTGGCAAAATCTGCGTCAGCAAAGACACTTACATTTAAATTTTTAGATTTGGTAAATACCAAACCATTGGACGAAGTTCCACTTAAATAGCGTAAAATTCGCTTAGCAGCTAGCCAATGGCTCTTTGTAAATGAATTACAAAACTGACTTAGTTGGCTCAACGCATAAGATATGTCAGGCCTGGTACATACACTCAAATACATTAAACAACCCATCAGTTCTCTATAAGGATATTTATCTTCCTGTAAACATTCTTTATCAGTTAATTTAGAACTGCAGCCAATCTCCATAGGAGTTAGGATACTATTACATTCAGACATGCCAAAGCGAGAAAGTAATTTCTTAATATATTCAGTCTGGTTCAAGATAAGGATATTTTTCTTTCTGTCTCTTATTACATTTATGCCTAAACAATTGGAAAGTTCACCTAAATGTTTTGAGTCAAAGTTTTTCAATAATAAATTAATCAAATTTGCCTTTTCTATATGACAATTACTGAATAAATAGAAATCATCAACATACAATGCAATTATTGTCAATTCACTATTGTTTCTCTTCACAAACACACATGGTTCACATTTACTTTGTACATAGCCATTTTGAGTTAACAAATTATTTACTTTTTCATTCCAGACTCGACTGGCCTGTTTTAGGCCATACAGGCTTTTCTTTAACAAACATACCTTACCATACTGTTTTTCAAAACCAATGGGTTGTTCCATATAAATTGTTTCAGAAAGATTTCCATGAAGAAAAGCTGTGGTTACATCTACATGTTCGATGTCCATGTCAAATTGATTTGCCAAACAAAATAATAACCTCATAGTAGAATGTCTAACAACTGGTGAGAAAGTTGCATCATAATCGACACCCCTTCTCTGTGAAAACCCTCTGGCAACCAACCTAGCCTTAAATTTAGTAAAATTACCCTTGGAATCTGTTTTAACTTTGAAAACCCATTTACATTTAACTATATTTTTATTTTCTGGCCTGTCTACTAACTGCCAAACTTCATTTTTTAATAAGGAATCATATTCTGATTGCATTGCAGCTAGCCATTCGTTTTTATATGGACTCGACATTGCCTCTTCATAAGACAATGGCTCTTTATAAATAACACTTCGGACTAATAATGATGAGTCTGACAGGTCAAAATCATCATACCTGGGTGGTCTTTTTAACCTTGTAGAACGAACTGGTCGTTCGCTCGCGGCAGCGACGGGTTGACGCGGCGCCACTGCATCTTTCCCTCGAACGATAGTTTCGTTCATTAGCTTGTCATCGCCTCCGCTCGACTCGTACTCAGAGCTCGAGTCCGTCAGGCTCTCCTTAGCACCTGGAGATCCATCTGAACTGAAAGACATGAAATCATTAGATTTATTTGATAATGGTGACACAAAAATATCATTTTCATTCATTGCCTCATTTTATTTTCAACATCAACATTTAAAATCTCATTTTCAATATTCAAATTATCATTTATAGTTTCATTATCTATATATTCATTCACAATGTCATTATTATTCAAATTTTCATTAACTATATCATTTTCACTACCTTGGGAGTTAATATTTAAAATTGCATAGTCATTATTTTTGATATTTGTATCACTATTCATTGAAATGTCAATATTTTTAAAACTCTGTTTGAAGAATTCATTTGTTAAATTATCTCTATCCCTTAAAAAATATTTAAAAAAAATTTTACATTCCTAGTAACAATAATATGTTTAGGACTAGAGGGATCAATTATTCTGTAACCTTTAGATTGTTCACTATAACCAACAAAGATGCAATGTTTTGATTTTGAATCCAACTTGTCGCGCTTACAAGCTGGAATAAGCGATAACGCTAGACATCCAAAAACACGTAAATGACTCAAATCAGGCTACGAACCTGTCCACACCTCTTCAGGTGTTTTGCCGGGTACTGCAGATGTAGGGCTCCTATTTTTCAGATAAATGGCAGTATTAACAGCCTCTGCCCAAAACTGCTTACCTAGGCCCGAGTCAATAAGCATACACCTTGTTTTGTCCAATAAAGTCCTATTCAGACGTTCAGAAACACCATTTTGTTCCGGAGAATACGGAACTGTAACCTCGTGAACAATCCCCTCTTTTTGCAAGAATTCTTCAAATTTAAAACTACAATACTCTCCGCCTCCGTCAGTACGAAGAATTTTAATTTTATGACCCGTTTGCAGCTCCACAGTTGCTTTAAAAATTAAAAACTTGGACATTACCTCAGATTTGCACCTCAAGACGTATCCAAACGTCTTCCTAGAGTAGTCATCTGTAAATGTGAGCAGATACTGTGCACCTCCCAGACTCTTCACAGGTAAGGGCCCACACACGTCCGAATGGATGCGCTCCAAAATGTGAGTAGCACGCCGTGATGCCTTCTTTGGAAAAGGCAACACACATTGCTTCCCTTCGACGCATGACACACAATTTAAATTGTCCGCATCATGCCGAGGCTGCAACATAACACCTAAAGCAATATTTTTAAGAGCCCGCATACCGTCGACATTCAAGTGTCCCAACCTCTTGTGCCAAACACCATTTGACACCAAGTGAAGGTCACCAATAACCTTTGGAGACTGCACCTGCGAACACACATTATTTTTCACACTACTACATAATCCGTCCAATTTATAAACCTCATTAGACATGGTCCCTGAAAATATTGTACAGTTATTTTTGAGAATTAAGCATTTTGTTTTTACAAATTTAACATCCAAGCCCTTATCACTTAATTTGCTTACTGATATCAAATTAGTTGAGAGGGACGGTATCAGTAGGACATTATCTAACAGTACTCTGCGATTCTCAAACGGTAACAAAACCGAACTTGTTCCTTGACACTGTATTTTCTCATTATTGGCAACTGTGATAAACCTATTGTGGCACTCTCTAAAGTCAGTAAAAAAAGATTTGTTCTTGAACATGTGAGCTGTCGCACCCCAGTCAATTATAACCTCACAAAAGTCTGTTTTTCCAAAGAACTCAGCACAATTTAACGCGAGCAAAGTATTTTCACTGCCGCTTCCTATGTCGCTTAACTGCTGGACTAAAGTCGTGACGGCTTCTATATATTCGCTCATATTGCCATAATCCTTGTACTGAATGTGATGTAATTGCCGCAACAACATAACACGCCGATAAAAACCTTTATCTTCGAAGACATTTGATAAAGCTGTCCAAGCTTCTTTCGCCGTTGCCGCATCTCGTACGTATTGAATGCACGTGGATTTAATACATAGACAAATGCGTCCGAGCGCCCTGCCATCCTTGGTTGGGTCCACCGGTGCTGCCCCGGGATCGATGCACGCCCACAGCCCCTCCATGGTAAGAGCCATGCGCATTATGAATTTCCAATTGTGCCAGTTGGATATCCCTTCTAATTTTTCTACTGTACCGTAGTGCCGCGAGTCGTCCGCCATTTTGTTGTTTGCTGAATATTCTCACGCGTGGCAACAAATATTTTCACAGGCCGCAGCTGGCGGCAGGCGAAACGCAGGGACAGGCAGCGGTGGATTCAGGAACGATGATAATTATATTATTTCAAATATTTTCTCACCACGTTGTCTGGGCCCATAACCTATCAGAAGGTTTCAGCAGTGGGTTGATTCAGCGTAAATGATACAAAGACGTAGGGCACCAAAGGTAGATTATATTCTGAGATAATCTTATGACTAATTACAGTTCCTTACATGATATTTAATTAGTGTTGAAGAATCAGCGTGTACATCAGCCGGAGGCCAAACGAAAGAGAGAGCTGTCAAACAGCGCCATAGATAAAACAGATTTCGGAATAGGGATGAGCATCTCAATCGATATAAAGTCTGTACCTTTAACAAGGAAGTCTTTCACTCAAAAGCTACTAAATGGATTTTAATGAAACTTTACAATAATATAGCTCATACATCAGAATAAAACATAGGCTATTTTTAGGGGTAGGAATTTTATTTAATTTTTCACCCTATACACACAACTTCAAGTACCTAGTTTTTGTGGCTCGGTATACTCCAACCTTTATAATTTTGCACGACTATTTTGCGATACTACTTTTACGTCACCGTCACGCAATCTTTTGCGTCACTGCTGCGTCATTTATGGCAAAATTCGCGGCCTCACCCATATTATACCTACTACGGCAAAAAATTTAAAAAAATATTTCATGTGCAGACACGGCCCCGTTAGAGTTTTATTATATGGGACTAATGCCCGTTTTCACCAACAACCCCTAAGTTTTAAGGGACACTTAAATAATTTTAGGGAACACCTATCAGAATTGTTCGTTTCACCAACGCTAAGGTGACACCTAACGCCTAAGGGAGCTCCTAAGATTTGGGGGCTCAAATATTGACTCCCTAACCATTAGGTGACTTTTTTCTTTATTGCCCACAGACCGATTTTAGTAAAACAAAACTACTATTAACTTTCATACATTTTAATTAGGTAAAATTAATTACAATAATCAACTAAAAAAAATATTTTAACTCTATTCCTTTGTCTGCGGAACTCCAAACAGTAATTAGTATCTTTATTAGCTTGTCCTTTTCTTCTAGGGTGAAATTTTGTCCGCGTTTTCTTTTATCAGCCATATTTTTATTAATTCCACTTCAATCAAAACTTATTCAATTTCAAAATGCACATACGAGGGGTGGCTGATAAGTTATCTACTTTGTTAAAGAAAAATTCTAAAATAGAACTGTCCTCAATATTTCCACATTCTTTGTTTATTCCTTTTTTTTAAATCGTAACATAATTTTTTTTTAGTGCTTTAATTTTTTTTGGCGCGTCTTTGTGTTCATTATGTCGGAAGAAAATTGAAAAATGATCAAAATTGAACATCGCGCGGTGATTAAGTTCCTCAGTTGGGAAGGAAATACACCTACTCCGGTTCGTGAGCGCATGTTAAAGGTGTTCTGAGATTCATGTCCCTCAGAATTCGTGACAAAGTTTTGGTTGAAGTAGTCTAAACATGGCCGTGAGAGCTTAAAAGACGATCCCCGTAGCGGGCGGCCGATTTCTGCAGTTACTGCAGATAAAGTCGGAAATGTGAAGGAACTAATCATGGCTGAGCGGCGAATCATGCAGTGGGAGATAGCTCGAGATGTTGGGCATCAGTAAAGAACGAGTTCAAAATAATTTATGAACATTTGGGGATGTCCAAGGTGAGCGCGCGCTGGGTGCCTAGAATGTTGATTCCGTTTAATAAGCAAAGGCGTTAGCAATGTTGTAAAGCATTTTCAGACTTAGTGAAGGACAAGGAAGAAGTAATGCTATCGCAAATAGTGATCTGTGGTGACACTTGGATTCGCCAGTGGGATCCCCAAAGTAAGCAAGAGTCAATGCGATGAAAATTCAAAGGGGAAAAGCCACCAAGAAAATTCAAGGTCCGGCCGTCAGCAGGCAAACTAATGACAACCATATTTTGGGATGTCGTAGGAGTTTTAATGGTAGATTACCTACCCATAAATACTACAATGAATAATGAATACTATGCAAGATTAATTTACCAGCTTCGTAAAGAAATAAAAGAAAAAAGAAGAGGCAAACTCCGTAAAGGAGTTTTAATATTGCAAGACAATGCGCCTGTACACACGGCCTTTACGTCACGGTCTTCTCTACAGAAACACGGGTTTGCAGAGATCAACCACCCACCCTATAGTCCAGATTTAGTCCTCTGTGATTATTACCTGTTCAAAAATTTTAAGAAAAATTTGAGAGGTCGCAGATTTTCAACGGATGAAGAGATGAAGGACGCTGTGAACGACCATTTTGACGACCACGACAAAAAAAAATTTTTTAATGGTATGATGTCACTAATTGGCAAATGTCACAAATGTTTTTCAGTTGCAGAGGACTACATAGAAAAATAAAAAATAAATCACCCATCTATGTCTTTTCTTTCGTATTTAGGTAGATTACTTATCAGCCACCCCTCGTACGCCGTAATTCACTTTCCGAGATGCTTGTGTTAAAAGTGTCGAAGTCAAATGTCAGATCATAACTTTTTACTTATAAACCATTGAAAGAAAATATATACAGCCAAACTTTATGCATTTTATTAGAATAAATCCAGAAAACGTGTATTCTAAAAAACCTTTATGACTTAATTAGATATTCTTTATTTTGATTTATTTATTTTCTGTACATTTACAAAGATATTTCACATAAACATATTTTTCGATCAAATATACGGTTTTTGTAAGCACTAGCCCGTCACTTAACTAAGTGCTCTCTAAAAACGTGGTCCCTAATTTGGTGAAAACCAATTTAGGTAAGGGGATGACTTAGGGGCTCACCTACAATAAGTGTCACTTACTTAGGGAAAGCTTAGGGAACCGTCGGTGAAAATGGGCATAAGTCTCAAAAGTGGAATTATTTAGGGAGTACTTTCGACACGCACTTTTGTAGGATTTTTTCGGTAAAACTTAAGCCGTATACAGAAAGAAAGCCGAAAACTTATCGGCGCCGATAAGCGCCGATCGGCGCCCATCGGCGCCGGCCTACGCAGGTAACCGGCGCAGGCATTTATATGAACAAGCGCCGACCGGCGCCGACACGCGCCGGTCAGCGCTGGTGCCGCCCGCCAATCATCGTACGACATTTTGCTCGCTCTGCTTCAATCTGCTTGCTTTCTGCAGAATGGACCGGCGCCGATCGGCGCCTATCGGCGCCGACAAGCTTTCAGCTTTCTTTCTGTATACGGCTTTAACTTAGAGGACTCTTCTGGGTTGCTTTAGTAGGATTTAAAGTGGGCCAGCCGATTTAATCACTACATATATGTATATCTATATATATAAAAATCAATGCCACTTTTCGTTGTTATTTCATAACTCAAGAACAGGCTCACCCATCCAAACCAAATTTTTATGCTTTAATCGGACTATATAGCAGAAGGTTTATGTCAAGTTTGCTTAAAATCTGTTGAGTGGTTCTTCATTTATCACATTATTTCATTTTATACGTTAAGCACGTACCGGGCCGCTTGCTAGTCACTACATAGTATAAAACAAAGTCGCTTTCTCTGTCCCTATATCCCTGTGTGCCTATATCCCTATGTCCCTATGTATGCTTAAATCTTTAAAACTACGCAACGGATTTTGATGCGGTTTTTTTTAATAGATAGAGTGATTCAAGAGGAAGGTTTTAGTATAAGCATTGCACCCGTGCGAAGTCAGGGCGGGTCGCTAGTATAGTATAAAACAAAGTCGCTTTCTTTGTCCCTATATCCCTATGTATGCTTAAATCTTTTAAACTACGCAACGGATTTTAATACGGTTTTTTTAATACATAGATTGATTCACGAGGAAGGTTTTAGTGTTAGCATTGCACCCGTGCGAAGCCGGGGCGGGTCGCTAGTAATAAATAAAGGAAATATACGCATTTGAAAAACATATTAATATATTTAAATTAATATTTTTTGAAAAAAAATTAAAAATATTTATATTATAAATACTAACTTTCGGAATGCGGAATGGAATTAGTTAATGCCCTGTTAGGTGTTTAGTTACAGAATAAAGTTGAAAAGATAGAAGTAAGAAAATTCATACCAGTTGCAACCGGAATACTCTTGAGATTGGGTGTTTCAAGTATTTTTTCCGATATTAACTGTAATTAGATTTTAACAGAAACTAATTAGATTTAAACAGTCGGGGTGTGGACCCTAAACAGTCTAAATATTACTCTTATACCAACAAATATGTATTTTTTCTGTAAATACCAGTACCACATGCCAGTACGCACAAAATTCCACTTTTGTGATGTTGTCTCTTATGTACTATGTATAGATAGCTGGTGCTCAGCGGATTTGCCCCCCCGTTCCCGCAGGAATTTCCAAAAATCCCTTCACAGCAGTTTCCCACGATATCTCTAAATATTATTTCTGCCTATTATAACTTTTATTGAATCCAATTCAATCGTTAATTTCATTGGTAGTTTTCCACGAATAATATTGTGAAGTTTATTATACAAGCGTAAACTTCACATGTGAACTTAAAACTTCCCACACACAAAACCTACATTCGTTTCGGAATAGTACGTAGGTATTTCTCTTTTTAACTAGATTTTATAATTTCCCGTGGAAATGAGATATTTTTCCGGAATAAAAAGTACCTTAAATGGTACCCAGGTAGTCCGTTATCTCCATACCAAATTTATTCAAAATCAGTCCTGTATTTTTTGCGTGATGCGTGCACAGGCAGACAGACAAAAAATTCAAAAATTGGTGTTTTGGTATCTACCTAAATCGATAACTATCGACCCTACCACTAAAATTTACAAAAAAAAAATTCATGTACAGACACGGTCCCGTTAGAGTTTTAGTATAATTATACAGTGGTGGTCATATAATTAAGAACGCTTATTTAAAGGGCAGATATTTTCAAAGTAACAAGTACCTATATCTAATTGCATGTATTATTTTGTATTTATCTCGGCATCGTAAAACTTCACCATACTAGCGGCACATTCGTTGATACACACGATTGGCTAAAAAATAAATAGATAAACTTTATACATTCGATCTGAATCTAGCATTACTACTTACAGGCTGGTCATATAATTAAGAACGCTTAATAGTAATTTTTTTTAAATTCATATTTAAATATAAACCACTCCTTGGCTCTGGGGTTGTAGTGCAGTATTCGTATAGCTTTTGCGCCATTTAGTGCTATAAACGTCACTTCATATGAAAGCAATGGGGAAAAATTAAAGTTGTGTTAAATCTATACAAGGGAAGTAATAATAAATCTTCTGATCTGCAATGCTCAATAACGATGGTTTTCACGGCTGTAAAGCATTTTCAAAATACTTCCAATGTTCCGCGTGTACATAAACAGAGAAAGTCATCTCGTCAAGATGATTGAATTATCGTCCTTTTAGTAAAACGGAATCCGACTCAAGAGTCTAATGAGCTGAGAAAAGAATATTTTGGTGAAAACAACCTTCCAGCAATCTCGGCACGCACTATTTGAAGGCGTTTGGTAGAAGAAAAGTTGCACGGAAGGATAGCAAGGAAGGTGCTCATGTTGAAACGGTGACATAGGCAAGCCCGGCTTGCATTTGTAAGAAGTTATGAGAACTGGACAGTTAGACAGTGCAAAAATTTTTTTTTTCTGACGAGACAAAAACAAACAGGGTATGTTCTGATGGTAAACGATGTGTACGTACAACCTCCTCCGAATCAAGCATGCCACCTTAAGTAGACAAAAAATAAATTAAAGCATGGCTGGAGAAATATAAAAAATGGGAGGTGTTCTTCTGGATATGGTGTTAAATCTGTTAAGCTGATAGAAGGAAACATTGAGCAATTCCAATACAAAAATATACTGGAAGCAACAATGTTACTTTATTCTGAAGACGTGCTTCCGGTTATTTAGACATACCAGCACGACAATCATCCAAAATATACTGCCCACACCGTTAAAGAATTCGATCAGTTTCTGTCTTAGATTGCCCAGCTAACAGCCCAGATCTAAACCCAATAGAGCATCTTTGGTGTGAAGTCAAGAAAAAGGTTTCAAACCGACAGTACGGCAATTTAGGAGAGCTGACCACGTTTTCTTAAAAGAATGGAACTCTATCTCGCTTGCGAAATGTCAAAAATTGATCGAGTCAATGCCTCGCCGATGTCAACCAGTAGGTAATTATGATCCGTGGACATGCTACTAACCTACTAACTATTTATTTTAGTTTAAAATGTATTAAATTTATTTTTTTGTCTACACACTTCACATTAATGTGATTTATATAATATTTGTTTCATATAAACCAACTCTCGAGCAGTTTTAAAAATCGTTCTTAATAATTTGTCCAGCTTCATTACTATTTGAATTTGTTACTATAGAGAATAAATTAAATAAAAAAAAATTGTTAGCGATTTTATTTTATATTGCTAATCCCATTTGCTCTATGCATGTGGCTATTTAATAACATAACGTGTTACTTCTAAGAAGGAACACACAACTATACATGGCATGATTTAGATAAAAAAAATCTGGTACTTCAAATCGTTCTTAATTATATGACCACAACTGTTTGTATAGATTTTATTCCGCTGTAGTTTTAATAGGAAAATATAAAGTTGTGATAGTATTGTATTGGATTTTAGCGAATTTTCGTTTCTGCACCACAACGACGTACCTATGGGCTTGTACACAAAGTTGTTCACCGAACCTTCGGCGCTGTACGTTCCGCAGATGTGTCGCGACCCTAAGGGCTCCCACACAAAACTGCGAACTCGCATCGCATATATCTGCGAACTCGCACGAATGCACCGCAAGAACTTCCGATCTCGTTCGAATCGCGTATTCCTGCGATATTACGTCATACTTAGTGACGCCCCTTTTAAAAGACTTTTAGTCCGCTCTGAGAATGGCAGAATATGATTTAGATTTTTTAATATCTTTAATTGAGAAGCTATCTTTAAGCTAAGAGAAAATTTTTCGACTTCAGTTGTCAACCCATAGTACCTACTTTCGAGTAAAATAGTTCCCATCAGAGTTCATAATCGTAATAAATGGATGAACCCAGAATCTTCTTTTTCTTTTATATCTATTTAACAATAACAGCAGTGCAATAATCTTTTTGAGTTTCATCTTATGCTTCCTAAAAACACGTCCAATACGGCTGACTTCACTTGAAGGTATGGTTGCCCTACCAAACGGTTTGTCGCACAAAATCGTATCGCAGAAATTCGCATCGCAAGTACCTGCGATGCGGCATCGCATCGCATCGCATCCCGTTTTGTGTGGGAGCCCTAAGCGGGCATATTTATGTTAAAACCGAGAGCTTGTTTCCATCCAATATGGCATTGTGTCATCAAACCACCGGGTGACGTCTCAACCGGAGGTAGGCGAGGACTCATAGGCCGAGCTTCCCTATATTAGCACTCATGTAGGGAAGGGAATTTTTTTCTTCCAACCTCTTTGGAAACAACGTTATACATAAAACTACCAGGGCCCTATTTTATAAATCTACAGGTTACAATTCACAGGAAAAAAAGCAGCAACACTGATAAATTAAACAGCAACACTAGATAAAATTAAAGGTACAGGCGTTTTATAAAGCTACAGGTCATTTTATTTACAATCTACAGGAACCCGTGCCTGTAACTTTCCATAGACAATTTAATGCATATTCGAGAGTGATTCGAGCATGATTCAACCTATTATTTACAGGTGTTTACGGCAAAACTTGTAAAATACAACTGTAAAAATAAAAATAAAACTTGTTAACATTTCTGCAGGTGTTTAGACGTTGGTAATTTAGTTACAGGAGGAAGTTTGTTATATTGACTTACGTTTTGTTGTTTATTAATTCGAATATTTTGAGTGATGTTGCGTGTTTGGAGCTCAGACTCGGACTCTGAGGATGGTGGTCAACATCCAAGAAGACGACGGCCAAGAACTTTCGCCGTCAGAACCAATATGAACCCGCAAACGATTTTTACCTTCAATGAGAAAGGACAATGCTCAAAAAAAACCCAGAGCGAACAAACTCAGGATATATCTTAGAATTTTAGCTATATCTAAATATGTAATTCTGTAAATATTTCACTTTCAGATTCGATGTCTAAATCCTACTAATATTATAAACGCGAAAGTTTGTTTGGATGGATGTCTGGATATATGGATGGATGTTTGTTCCTCTTTCACGCAAAAACTACTGAACGGATTTTGATGAAATTTTGCAGTTATATAGCTTACACATCAGAATAACACATAGGCTATATTTTATCCCCATAATCCCACGGTTACGGGAACTACGCGGGTGAAACCGCGGGGCGCTGCTAGTATGTCATATTGCTATTTTTTTTTCATTAGGAGTGATATTATTTCACATACCTATTAAAATATATTTGGTTTGGATTTACCAGATAAAGTAAAGACATTATTTAAGTACAGATTACATTATTCAAGACACTTTCATAGTCACTAGTAAAAGATCACATTATAAAAAGCTGGTATAATATATTTAAAACAAAGCGTACTTAAACAATTTGCCGCTATTGATTCCAAGAAGTTCGATGAGATGTGACACAAACAATCATATCGGTAGACAACGTCACATTAGATGTAGATAATGTGTAAATAAAAAAACAATTCAACAATAAAGACATATTGCCGCCGACTGCATGAGATTGTTGTATGATTGTGCAGCACACGATCCTTTTTTCCTATTTCACCATTAGGTCTTGTTTCCAGCCTTTTAGGCAGTCGGGTTTTTGATTTGTTTCATAACTATATATCCAACTAGGCACAGAATGCACTAAAACAAGATTGTAGCACTTGAGAATCGAATGTGTGTTTATTTAAACTGATGTCGTTGCACATCTTTTTTAATACTGACTTTCTAATATGGTCTTAAAACTGTAATAAACATAGATTTAGTATACTTAGATTGGCAATGCGAAAGAGAAAGAAAATAGGTACCCGTGTGTTAGAGCGAGATAGCAAGCGGTAGATAGACGAGACCATTTTCGTAAACGTTACGGGGCTATACCGGGCCGACGTCAGTTGTGAACGAAACAAATCTCGCTTATTTTAATTAATCTCGCGTATTAAAAGAGTAAGTTTGATGTTTAATAGACGTAAACAGCTATGGTTACGTGTGCAGTACCGGTTGTAATTCACTTTGAACTTTGTTGACTGTACCTATAGGTCTCGTTCTATTGCACTTAATATTTTATGAACAGTCATATTAATTATTATTATAAAGATCATTATTATTATAATAGGCAAAGATATTAAAGTAAGGATGAGTTATATTCATACTGCACGCGTTTGAAAATTGATCCCCTACGAGTGTGCTACAACATGTACATACTTACTTCTTAGCGTATTTATAGGATACAGCAATGACGGGGAAAGATGATACGGAACAAATAATAAAGAAAAAGAGAGCTATCTGTTAAGAGTTGCGCTTAAAATACGACTTGAAATACAATGCGACTAAATAAAATGTGGTTAATTAACTACATTTGTCGGCCTCATTTTCCGTGCTCTAGTAACATATCTACTTCTTTCTATATATAATATCTTTGATAATAGGTATGTCTAATTCCACATACGCACACAGTATTTCCTATTCTGTTTTGTAGACACCATTGCATCAGTTCAAGGAAAATTTAATATGAAATTGCACACCGATCACAAATTCCTTGTAACGCGACTGTAATATTAGGCGTGAACATAACACCAATACTATGCGATCGTCACGTAAAATGACAAATAACCTCAAAAATTTAACAAGTATCTATCTACCTAACTACTTAATTCACTTACGCAATTTGTTTCTGAGAGGAAATTCGTTGAGCTATATAATATTCGGTAGCTTGAAAATTTCATATACTTAGGGTCAAGGCGGCAACAGTGGCTATAGCGACAACAGTGGCGCAGTAGCCATTTGTTAGAAAGTATTAGAGATAGCTAGCTCTCTCTCTCACTCTTCGGAAGGCTTCAAAACACGAACATATCACAACCAATCGGCTTCCATCTGCGACGGAATGTAGGCGTGTTGCGAATATTTTTTTGTTTTGACCATCGAAAAAGTGAGTTTAAAGGTAAGATAGACTTTGTATTTTTTCAGTAACCTTTTGTTACTTTTTAAAAGTGATATTTGTGATGAAAAGTAAGTTTATTTGAGATTGTTTTGGCGTTTACTGCACTTCCGTTTACGCAACAGTGTGGCGTGTGGCATGAGGTATATCCAAAATGGCGGTTTAGTACACAGTGGCTCAAACCACTTTAGTACACAGTGGATCATGAACCACTGTGTACTATATTATTACCAACAAGATTCCCACGCATTAATTTGACACATTGGACATTCGCAAAATGAAAACTTGGAATTTCGCATAATGTCACATTCTCAAATTGTCACATCACATTCTCAAAACGCTACATCGCCAAAATGTCACCACCATAGAATGTTCAACTTCAACATTCTAAGAAAGAAAATCCACAGAATTAGTCATTTTACATGTGAGTGCGATTGAAAGATTTAATTCTCTAAATTCAATGATTATAGAAAACTGAAAAACAAACCGTGCACAAATAGATAGGTAATAACATTGCTTTTTATTATATAAATGTTCTGAATGTATAAGAATTGATTTAAGCGAAAAATAAAATACGTGAATTTCTTGTATTACTAACCTCAATTTTATAGTGATTGTCGTAATATCGATAAACCACATTTCGATAACGTGACTGGCAAAGGTATTGGGTTCAATTCTACGCGTCCACTGCCTAAATAGCTTAAAACTAAATTTCTTAAATTATATTTAGTTTTACGCAGCCGCTAAGCCAAATGCAATTCTAGAACGCCATGGTTACTAAATTTAGATAGTCTATAACCACAGCGTAAAATGCCTAAGTTGAATAGTGTTGCAATTACAAATAAAAAAAGAGCTGAGTGAACGAATGAATGAAATCTAAAAAAAATACAATAATAAATGTGTATATATTTATAAATATGTAAATGAAGTTCTCAACGATTACTTTCGATGCCATTTGTATCATTTTAACATAGGTTTAATTTATATTTTCTTGTTTTACTTCAAATACTAAAGTCACTATTATTCGGGCAACACTGAAAAGGTATTATCAAATAGATTTTTTTTCTTTGGACAGGGTAGAGTCATAGACCGTACTGCCTCGTCTTCAGTTAAGTTTATCTTTAAATGGATATGTGCCTCGTCCTCAGTCTTTGTTTTCTTGTTAATTTAATAACATCTCCACCAATCTTCAAGTTTCTTAGTTAAACGGCTCTGCTTTGGAATCCATGTACAAAAATACTGAGTCATCAACACCCCTTTTTGGATCATCGACAGTAAAATTATAGTACTTTTACTGAAGACTTCATTAAATGACTTCTGCAATCTAACAACGTCGATCCCATGCATTTTATCGAACTTTCCATTCACTGCACACCTTCACAGACACCTACCACACAAAATATTATTATTCAAAACCCAAAATATACAGCAAAATATGAATTTTACAAAAAAACATGATCCCCTTTTCGTATTTCCACCAAAAACCCTCTTGACTATTTCTAAAAATATTGAAAACATATCTTGAAAAATAACACAAACACAAATATGTCGGGATTTTTCCTATATTCTAATTTAAGCGACACCATTTTAATCGCCGCTAAATTTAGGAGGTTTAGTCGTGATGACATTTCTAAAATGCTTAAAATGGCGTCCACAGAATAGCCATAAGGTGGCTAAACCTAAATTGAATTGGCCAGATAAATTAGGAACGTCAGATTCATTTTTAGTCCTGTCATTTGATTTTGACAGTACTGCCTAGAATAGCAAAATGCTTTAGCAGCTGTCAAATAAAATTAAGAGGTTTAGACGGTGTTGTAGAATTGAACCCTATGGGTTCAATTCTACGCGTCCACTGCCTAAATAGCTTAAAACTAAATTTCTTAAATTATATTTAGTTTTACGCAGCCGCTAAGCCAAATGCAATTCTAGAACGCCATGGTTACTAAATTTAGATAGTCTATAACCACAGCGTAAAATGCCTAAGTTGAATAGTGTTGCAATTACAAATAAAAAAAGAACTGAGTGAACGAATGAATGAAATCTAAAAAAAATACAATAATAAATGTGTATATATTTATTAATATGTAAATAAAGTTCTCAACGATTACTTTCGATGCCATTTTTATCATTTTAACATATGTTTAATTTATATTTTCTTGTTTTACTTCAAATACTAAAGTCACTATTATTCGGGCAACACTGAAAAGGTATTATCAAATAGATTTTTTTTCTTTAGACAGGCTAGAGTCATAGACCGTACTGCCTCGTCTTCAGTTAAGTTTATCTTTAAATGGATATGTGCCTCGTCCTCAGTCTTTGTTTTCTTGTTAATTCAATAACATCTCCGGTAATCTTCAAATTTCTTAGTTAAACGGCTCTGCTTTGGAGTCCATGTACAAAAATACTGAGTCATCAACACCCCTTTTTGGATCATCGACAGTAAAATTATAGTACTTTTACTGAAGACTTCATTAAATGACTTCTGCAATCTAACAACGTCGATCCCATGCATTTTATCGAACTTTCCATTCACTGCACACCTTCACAGACACCTACCACACAAAATATTATTATTCAAAACCCAAAATATACAGCAAAATATGAATTTTACAAAAAAACATGATCCCCTTTTCGTATTTCCACCAAAAACCCTCTTGACTATTTCTAAAAATATTGAAAACATATCTTGAAAAATAACACAAACACAAATATGTCGGGATTTTTCCTATATTCTAATTTAAGCGACACCATTTTAATCGCCGCTAAATTTAGGAGGTTTAGTCGTGATGACATTTCTAAAATGCTTAAAATGGCGTCCACAGAATAGCCATAAGGTGGCTAAACCTAAATTGAATTGGCCAGATAAATTAGGAACGTCAGATTCATTTTTAGTCCTGTCATTTGATTTTGACAGTACTGCCTAGAATAGCAAAATGCTTTAGCAGCTGTCAAATAAAATTAAGAGGTTTAGACGGTGTTGTAGAATTGAACCCTATGGGTTCAATTCTACGCGTCCACTGCCTAAATAGCTTAAAACTAAATTTCTTAAATTATATTTAGTTTTACGCAGCCGCTAAGCCAAATGCAATTCTAGAACGCCATGGTTACTAAATTTAGATAGTCTATAACCACAGCGTAAAATGCCTAAGTTGAATAGTGTTGCAATTACAAATAAAAAAAGAACTGAGTGAACGAATGAATGAAATCTAAAAAAAATACAATAATAAATGTGTATATATTTATTAATATGTAAATAAAGTTCTCAACGATTACTTTCGATGCCATTTTTATCATTTTAACATATGTTTAATTTATATTTTCTTGTTTTACTTCAAATACTAAAGTCACTATTATTCGGGCAACACTGAAAAGGTATTATCAAATAGATTTTTTTTCTTTAGACAGGCTAGAGTCATAGACCGTACTGCCTCGTCTTCAGTTAAGTTTATCTTTAAATGGATATGTGCCTCGTCCTCAGTCTTTGTTTTCTTGTTAATTCAATAACATCTCCGGTAATCTTCAAATTTCTTAGTTAAACGGCTCTGCTTTGGAGTCCATGTACAAAAATACTGAGTCATCAACACCCCTTTTTGGATCATCGACAGTAAAATTATATTGCTTTTACTGAAGACTTCATTCAATCTAACAACGTCGATCCTATGCATTTTATCGAACTTTCCATTCACTGCACACCTTCACAGACACCTGCCACACAAAATATTATTAGTCAAAACCCAAAATATACAGCAAAATATAAATTTTACAAAAAAACATGATCCCCCTTTTCGTATTTCCACCAAAAACCCTCTTGACTATTTCTAAAAATATGGAACATATCTTGAAAAATAACACAAACACAAATATTTCGGGATTTTTCCTATAATCTAATTTAAGCGACACCATTTTAATCGCCGCTAAGTTTAGGAGGTTTAGTTGTGATGACATTTCTAAAATGCTTAAAATGGCGTCCACAGAATAGCCATAAGGTCGCTAAACCTAAATTGAATTGGCCAGATACATTAGGAACGTCAGATTCATTTTTAGTCCTGTCATTTGATTTTGACAGTACTGCCTAGAATAGCAAAATGCTTTAGCAGCTGTCAAATAAAATTAAGAGGTTTAGACGGTGTTGTAGAATTGAACCCATTAACTACACAATATACCACACGCCCATTTGTTATCGAGAGCTACAAGTTTAGGGAGAGCACTATTTGTCTTGCACACATCCACGTTACACGCACAGAAGTGTCAATTTTCTAGGTCTCGCCGTACTGGCTCTATTGCCAATCTTTAACGTTAGTATACTAAATCTATGGTAATAAACCTTTGAAATAATGTATTGACAGCATCAGCTAGACAAAAATCTAACATATGTATCTCAACATTGAAAATTTCAACACTGATAAAAACGAATAGCAATATTAAACATTTAGACATCGAATCTGAAAGTGAAATATTTATAGAAATATATATTTTGATACAGTTTTGATATAACTAAAATTCTGAGCTACATCAAGTTTCTGTTCACTCTGGGTTTTTTTCTATGGTCGTTGAGCATTGCCTTTAGAATGCGTTCTACTCAAATTCAATATGTTTTGGAGCTTATTGGAGGAGATATAAAAAGAGAGACGTGCAGAAACCATGCTCTTGCATCGAAAGAGCAACTTTGTATTAATTTTAGAGAAAATAATGTGATTTATTTCTATAACTACGTAAAACAAGTAAATAAATAAACATCTGTTTTTACTATAAATAAATATTAATATTTTTTGACGGTAAACTAGATGTTTAAGCCAAAAAACAGATGTCGATTCTGACATTTTTTTTATTTTTACGGTTGAATTCATAGTGCTGTACTCTCCGACTTGTTAACTGCGCCTGTAGTCAAGATTTTCGAGCATAAGCTACAATAGTTGTTGAGAAACTCCTTTGAATGTTTGTTTCTTTTTTGAGTCTATTTTTGAATTTATTATATTATGTCAGAACCACTTCAGAACTGTCTAGATATTGTTTTGCACAGGATTAAATTTTCCCATCTCGTTTCCAATATTGTGGCGACCGTGACAAATGGATCTAAAACGAGCTAAAAGAGAGCGCGCAGCCTTAAGAACAGCATTTACCAAAATTCACGGCAAAATATCATCTTGTTTGGCCGAATCTACGTTTGATGACGATGTCGTTGGCCAACTGGAAGTGCTGCGTGAGAAACAACAGCGGCTTGCTGAGCTGGATAACCAGGTTCTCAGCGCGCTGTTCGAGGATGATTCTCAGGATGATGTAAATGGTGAGATAGAAGGCGCAGATCATTATAAAGCTTTATGGCATGCGCTATGGAGTAAGTACTTTATTAAATAAAGAGGCTCACTCCTCCGCTCGTAGCGCAAACTCCAAGCCGAACACCCTGAAAAGTCAACCTAGGAAAAGGCAAGATAAGCTCCCAAAAATAGAACTAATTAAATTTGTTGGGGAAATAACAAAGAGATTAAAATATAATAGGACATAGAGGGGGCATTGGGAATATTTTCATACAAAACTTTGAAGCATGTTTGAAGCGTCATGTCAGTTAGTATGAACGCGAGCTGTCATTTGGTCGAAATTGTACTAGACTTAATCCACTTGGAATAACTTTTGGCTGCAAATTTTCCTCGCTTTGTCCCCTCTATGCCATAATATATTTTAATCTCTTTGGGAAATAAGAAATTGGATAAGTTTCTGGGGTCAATTTTCAAAGATACACGACGACGTTAGCTTAGACGAACACGATAAATTTCAATATTTGTTAGGGGCCATACCCGCAGGCACACCTGCACGCTCTGTTATTGAGAGTTTCCCTCCGTCCGCCCAAAACTACCGTAGTGCCATAGACAATTTAACAAACGTTTCGGTAGGGAAGACTTACTGATTGAGGTATGCACACGCAATCTACTCAACTTAGTTCTGCTCCAATCAAAACAGGATCACGCACCTTCACTAAGTTCGCTGTACGACAAATTGACAACACAGCTTCGTGCGCTAGAGACATTGGGATTGACGAACGACAAGTACGCTGCGATTTTATACCCACTCGTGGAGTCTGCGCTACCAGGTGATGTACTGAAAGCATGGGAGAGGGAACGCCGTTCACGTGAAAGGGGTAAGCCAGAAAGAGGTAAGGCTTTGTTCGGTCTATTGGACTTTAAAAGAAGAGGTCGAGAGCCAACGCATCGATTTAGCGAAAACTGGTTTTGTGACCGAAAACGCAAATTATGAACTTGCCAGCGTAGCTACTATACCACAACCGACTACCTCTTGTTTCGTAGCGAATGAAAAGGTTCCAAGTGCAAAAGCTAACGACATAACAGTTTGTATCTGGTGCAACAGGCAGTCTCAGTCTCACTCAAGTATGCAATGCTACAAAGCTACAAGTCTAAGCTTAGAGCAAAAAAAGCAGCACATAAAGAAGGTAAAGGCATGTGCCCATTGCTTAAGGGTTGGGCATAACGCATTTAAATGTAGGAGTCCCATCAAATGCCCAGCATGTTTTAAAAGGCATAATATCCTTCTATGTCCGGAACTGTCAAAAGTCAGGCCACCGAAACGTTACATAACAACACTTAACATACTGGCGTTTCGTTCCTAGCACCATGAATTCTGCTGATTTGCCTTCAAGAGGTTGTGATACAAAAACTTTGTTACAATCTGTTTGGTGGAAGGAACCTCGTTGGTTGAAACTCAGCGAAAAAGATTGGTGCCAAAACACCGTCATAGATGACAAACCGGTGGTCACGAGAAGCAGTCGGGTCGTCAGGATGCCTCAACGCTTCCTTCCTGGCCCCGGAGGATGTTGAGAAACTCCTTTGAATGTTTGTTTCTTTATTGAGTCTATTTTTAAATTTATTATATTATGTCAGAACTGTCTAGATTTTCTTTTGCACCGGATTCCCAATTTTCCCATCTCGTTTCCAATAATAGTAATATTACAGGGGTCTTTATAAAACACCTGTTACCTGTAGATTGTAACTACAGGAGCACTACATGCTTTTTTTTCCTGTAGCCTGTAACCTGTAGCTTTATAAAACAAGGCCCAGGAAGCCATTTTTGTGAATGTAGATGCTTAGCTAATGTGTGGTGTTCGATCAGAGTTTTAGATGGGTTGAGTTATAAAAGATCTCAAATCGAGGTCCGACTTGCTGAAAGTGCCGTACCTAATTCTTGGTTAATTTGTTTCGTTAAAATGTCATCCAAAAGACATACAATAAAATATGACTGACCTGTTTATTCCAAAGATTTATTTCTAAAGCATTTTTATATTTTAGCGAATAAAGACGTTTCAAAAGAGAAAACACCGAAAATTGATTTTCTACCAGATTCATTGGATATCAACCCTAATTTAAATTCTTTATGGATGTATCGCCCTGCTCCTCGAACAGTAAGTACCTACTTTTAAATATAATTCATCGATAAGACATTTTTAAAATCTAAATGGTAGCAATACATAAATATGTTTGTGAAGTCGAGTTCCTATTTTTAACCTGGGATTGTTTTTTAATGTAAGTATGTGTATAGTAAAAAGCCGACGCTCGGTCGTTCCTAGGAGTAGCTAGTCCAGCCAACCAACACCTTTCGGCAAATATCTGTCTATGGCGCTAACTTTGCGCACTCGCTCAAGAACTCGCTAGTTCATCAGGATCCCCTTTAAAAAAATAAGGAGGTAAATAAAAAAATAAGGACAATATCCTGGGTATTTTTATTCAAAGAAAATTATTTAACAATTTCTAAAAAATGGCCCTCAGTTACGTCATTATTTAATAATTCTAGGTGTGTTTCCTGTATAAACTTATCGAGCTTTTTTCGGATGCCTTCACTTTTGTTCAGAATCTCTTTTTAATGCGTTCATGGATAACGTTCGGACGCTTTCAACTGATCATTTTGATCAAACCCCAACTTTCGCTACAGTTATTAGTCAGATGGACAGTGCACACACATTAAAAAAGTCTAAGCAACATGTAAAAAATAAAATTTTTAAATTATTTAATATATAATGTTTTGTATTATAATATTTATTTAATATTTAGGGTTTGTTTATTAAAAAATACAGTTTAGTACAAAGTTTTGCCTCCTCTATCATTTAAAACTTATCGGTACCGGTTATTCATAGAATCAATGAGATTATTAGTGTCCTTGTGGCAATCTTTCCCAATGAAATTTTAATAAATCCATCAGGTCTTGGGTTCATGTAACTGTATCTAACTCCTCTAGAACACGCCTCTGGAGCATATCAGAGATCAGGTGATTGTGCAGGCCAAGGCAATACCCAAATGTTTTCCATCGCTAAGTATCGCGTGGTCAACAAAGATGTATGCGTTGCGGACGTGCATTGTCATGCATCAAAGTAAATTTAGAGCCAATGGTTTGTACAAATGGGCGGATGTAGGGTCTAAAAACATCGTCAACATAATTTTAATTCATGTTTCCGTTTATAAAAACGAGATCACTTCTTCTATTCTTCATAATACCCGCCCACACCATAACTGTAGAGCCGCTCTGTATGGGTGCACTTCCAGTATCTCAACAATCCGGGACGACGGTAGACTTTTACCCTTCTCGTATCTGGCCTAAATCCGAATCGAGACTCGTCGCAAAACAAAATTGTATCCCATTGTTCCTGGGTCCATGCAAAGAGATTAAAATATAATAGGACATAGAGGGGGCATTGGGAATATTTACATACAAAACTTTGAAGCAGGTTTGAAGCTCAAGCGTCATGTCAGTTGGTATGAACGCGAGCTGTCATTCGGTCGAAATTGTAGTAGACTTATTCCACTTGGAATAACTTTTGGCTTCAAATTTTCCTCGCTTTGTCCCCTCTATGCCCTATTATATTTTAATCTCTTTGGGTCCATGTAATGCGTTCCCTACACCATTCAATTCGACGCGCGCGATTTCCGTGGCGTATAGGTGGGCATCTGATTGGACGTTGTGCTCGTAGACCATATTCATGCAATCGATTTCGCACAGTTTGTGGACAAACAATAACCCCACTGGAATTTTGTAGCCTTAACCCAATCTCTCGGGCGGTTAACATCGGCTGACGTCTTGCAGTCAGCTGCATGTAGCTGTCTTGCCGAGTGGTGGTACTCCTTCCCTGTTGTTCTACTGGATCGCCAGTGTTATTGTAGCGCTGCCAAAGACAGCAAATAACACTTTTGTTCTCTCCAAAACGCCGGGAAACCTGGGATTGACTGCGACGCGCTGCTAACATTCCTACAGCTCTTTGCATTTCATTTGCCGTCAAATGACGTCGCTCCATATCGTAAAATATGTCACACTTACAGTATTTGATCAATACCTTTATTCCACGTACCCAATGATAAATTATGAAATGAATTAATAAATATAAGTAGTATAGAAAAGACATTTACATTTGAACAATTACAATAGTTTTTAATTCTGTGGAAAACAAAACAAAATCTAAATAGTATATTTCAATAAAAGTACGGAAAGCCTGTCATTGCAAAGAGTTCCGACAAATGTCTACCCGAGCCGAGGCGCAGCCGAAGGTTAGGGGTGACAGTCGGAACAAGTTGCAATGACGGTTCCGCACATGTACTGAACAACAATTTTTAATACAGTTGCGAAAAAATGAAGCAATTTAATAAAATAATAAAAACACAATAAACTCAACTAACATTTTTGGAAAATGGCGCCAACCGTAAAAAAATATAAGCAGAGATTTTTTTTGTTTTCTTCACCCATTCTGGGTATGCAAAGGGAACTATGCCCATACAGCCAAGTCTTCAATTAAATCTGATATTGATACAAATTAATAGCTTTTGTTTAGAAATATTTGCATGAATCATAAAAACTTCTATGAATTTTTTTTAGTAAAAACTTCGTGGTTGGTTTTTTCTTTTTGATAGACATTATTTTGACAGTTGGGAAAGACAACGCACGAGTTCGGAAAAGGTAAAGAAAAAGTTCGAGTATGTAATAGCCCACATCCCGAACGCTATACGTCCCTGTAAGAGCGGCCGCATATTGTAAGAAATTTCTGATAGAAAAAATCTGATGGTCGCCGGACGTGCGACGGACGCACCCCGCACACCATAAGAAATCGTAATTTGCAAAGATATTTAAATACAATATTTAAATGTCGGAAAAGTGTGTAGGTACGCTATCACTGGCTGCAACCGCTAATTTAAATTTCTGTTTTTCTATCACTCAATAATGCGTAAAGTAAAGGCACAAAATTCGTCGAACTCTGCCAACATATCGGTGCATAACAGACAGTTGCTCAAAGGGTGGGGTGAAACATTGAAAAGTGCCGTCACAAAATAATAGTCTTTACCTATGAAATTGGAGATTTTATAACCAGCATTTTCAGATTTAATTATCGAAGGATAAGGAGGAGTTGGTGCGCAATTCGATATTCAAATAAATTTTATACCAAAGCTGTGTTATTCTGATTTGAAATTCAGTCATTTCTTTTTAGATATTGTTTTGTTTTTGTGAAATTTTGGTAGATAAGATCTTTGGCACCATGGATAAACTGAAATTTAGTACAATTTTCGAAATGAGTTCCTACGTGGAAATACCTTTGCGCAAACAACACGAAACATTAACGACGTGTACGGGCCTAACACTGCTTGCACACGTGATCGTCAGAATGAACGGTCACTAGACGTAGTGAGACGTATTTAACTTTAAAATTATGCTCAAACATTGCTTCATATATCCAAAATAAAAACCGTCTCGCTACATTATTTTCAGAAAATATAAATTATCAACCAAAAAAAAATTTATTTTTTTAGTACAAAACTTAACTTCGTTTTATTTTTGGATTTTTTATGCAAGTATTTAGTAGTAAGTAGTTTTTGCGTGATGCGTGCGCAACCAGACAGACAGACAGGAAGACAGACAAAAATTTCAAAAATAGGTGTTTTGGTATCTATATCGATAAATTTAACACTACCGTTACATTTTTTAAAAATATTTCATGTACAGACACGGCCCCATTAGAGTTTCATATATGTATAGATAAAAAGCACTTGCAATAAGTAACCGCAATTTCGAACGGAAGCGATATTGCTCGTCTAATTTTATCAGGAGGTCATAACTCGAAATCTTTTAAACCGTGATAGCTACAAATCTACCTTAAATAAGTTTTGAAGGAAGCAAATGGGCAGTAATTATTGCTCTTTAAAGATTTCATTGATTCCACGCAGCAGGGACACTACGGCTAAGTGACCGGCCATTCTGATGGTCACCCTGAAATGTCTTATTTCTTCTAAAATACGATGGAAGCAATTCTATATTGATAGGAAGCAAATAGAAGCAATAGGGAAGCAATGTTTGAGCATAATTTCAAAGTTAAATACGTCTCACTACGTTTAGTGACCGTTCATTCTGACGATCACCATAAACACGGTCCATTATTGGTTCAATCTTCTTAAATCTGGAAATTTTGAGTCGAAGAACGAACCTCGCGGTCGGCCAGTAACCATTGTCGACAACGATGAATTGAAGGCGACAGTGGAAGCGGATCCAACTCAATCTACGGCTGAGCTTGCTGCGGAGTTCGGAGTTAGTGTCAAAACAACATTGAAGCACTTGCGTCAAATCGGAAAGATAAAAAAGCTGTAAGTGGATAAGCTGATGCCACACGAACTAAGCGACTAACAGCAAGGCTAACGCGTCGAAGAATTCATAGCACTACTGAATCAGCATAGAAACGAGGGAATTTTAAATCGAATTGTTACCTGCGATGAAAAGTGGTCCTGTACGGCAACCGTAAGCGTTTGTCTCAGTGGGTCGACCCGGGTACAGCACTGAATCAGTGTGTTATATAAAAGATTACCAATAGGAAGATGATGGTGACTGTCTGGTGGACCCATCCCAGACTTGTACATCACAGCTTCTTACCGAATGGCTCAACACTGACGGCAGATGTCTATTGCCAAGAATTGCAAACAACCAAGACTGGTCCATCGCTCTTCCCTATTGCTTCTCCACGACAACGCGCGAGCTCACACTTCACCACAGACCATCGCAAAGCCAAAAGAGTTACAGCTAGAAGTTCTCCGTCACCCACCGTACTCACCGGACCTTGCTCCAACAGATTACTACTTTTTTTTATTTAGACAATTCTTTAAGTGGGAAAAAATTAAACACCCGAGAGACAGTTCAAAACGCTTTCGCTCAGTTTATCGCCTCCCGTCCGGCAGACATCTACCTACAGTAAAGGGATAAACAAACTGCCATCAAAATGGCAAAATTGTACAACATGTAACAGAATAAGCGCAATTCCTGAAATTAGTTTGTTCAGTATCGACTACTTATTCGATTTCAGCTATTTTTAATATGTGTTAAATTTTTAATAAAAATGAATTATCGTAGCTGAATTTAGTGCTTTCTATATGGAAATCGTGCTATCATTAATCGATATTTCAGAAAATTGGATAGACATAAAACATAACTAAAGTTCGATTGCATCATATATTTTTTATACTAATATACTAATTGGGGTATTTGAGGAATTGCGCTTTTTCTGTTACGCGTTGTATAGATAATTTGGGCCAGTAGGTACTTTGATTAGCTGAAATAAAAAATTCACAAAAAAAAATTTTTTTTTTATTTTCATACAATATGGCAATTTTATAGGTAAAGACATAATATACTCGTGAGCAATGAATCCACTAGTTGACGTCTAAAATCGATAAAAAACACGACAAAATTTTATCGTGGCGCTCATGCTAGCGCTACAGGTCACGACTAATACATTACAGTAAATATCAAATGCAAAGACGCTTACAGAAAAAGTTTCTCAAAGAATGATTTTCTTCCAACCTCTTTGATCAAATGTACTTAATGTAAAAGGTAGGCTAATTACAAGTCTCCATATATATCTAATACCTCTTAAATAAAAGTAATAAAATTTCTGAGTCACTACTTACATTTTATTTACTAAAAAAATACATAAAGACACAAACTGCTGATCTCGCCTTAAAATTGAAATACCTAGAAAACATGATATTTTTGAACAACATTACGATTTTCTTGAATTTTAATACTTCGTATTGCCTCCTCGTAATGGCCTGCTGTAGGTACACCAAGTTCCTTATACGATTTTGGGGAATATTCTCCCATTCCTCTGTCAGAGCCATTTTGAGCCCACGAAGCGTGATTAGGGGAGGGTTTCGTTGTTCTACGCATCTCTCTGGCTCATCCCAAGCATGCTCGATCGGGTTGACGAGGTCGGGCATTGTAATGCATAAAAATAGCATCCTCACCCGAATTGACCATTAGACCAACGCGTTAATTGCAGATTTCTTCCACATATCTTTCGGTAGCCGTATTCTATGAACACCAGTTCTGTGGGACTCTCGAAAGAAATTCCGGCCTACACAAGTACAGACCCATCACAGTAGACAACTTTTTCTTCGATGCATGCTTGCTTTAATCTTTCCGCTGGTCTTCTATACCCTCTGTGTCGGAGAACATAACTTTTGATCAATCTTCAATACTCCAATTTAAATAGTTTTGGGCATATCTTAGACTTGAAATATGATGCTCACGTTCCAGTTTAGAGCCATTGGCAGGTCTAAATGGTTTCAAGTTACCTTCAGCAAGTCGTCATCTTACTGTCCATGCGCTTGGGTTAGTTCCGCCGAGGTCAAAACTAATTTGTAAGTTTAATTTACGTGAGAAAGCGCTTACGAAGCATGGTGTTCACCAAGTATCGATCTTTAATATTTTATTGTTATTGGATGGAAAACACATATATAAATTAGCCAATTTATAAAAAATACTTAATCGATCTTCACTAACATATAACAATTACTTATTATATCTACTTAAATTAGGCATGTAATTTTCATTATTGGTCTTCTACTTGGTATGAGTACATATTGGAGTACATATAACGATTTATCGATGTTTTTGTTTGTGATGTCTTTGTTTTATAGAATTTACTGCAAGACGAAGACTTAAACCAACACCCGGTACAGAACAAGCCACCGCAGTCCTTGACAAGATTGGCCAAGACTATTTCTTATGGATTAAATCCGTATTTTCATAAGGTAAGAATATAATTAATCGATAGTCAAAATAGAGCACTCTGAAGAACTTAGTATTATTAGGTACACAGCGTCCAAATCTAAATCCATGAACCAGACATAAGGATCAGTGAAAAAGTTCGACAGTGTTGTAAAAATTCCAGTTTATTTTTAACAATTAATTTATCATCAGTTAATACTAATTTCAGTGCTACTTGAACTGACGTCAAAATGTTCGAAAAGGTTCGTAATGATTTCTTAGACGGCTTCCGCTAAATCGTTTCTCCGTGCATTAACTTTCAGCATTCGCGTTTTTCCGCGATCTCTTTGTTTCAACTAGTAAAAATTCTTGGTCGGACTTTTATTTAATAGCGAAAATGTTTAATCGGTTTTGTCATCGATAGCAACTTTTTTAATAGCAAATTTTCTCGATATCTTGTTTTTATAGTCGGTCGTATTTTGATTCGCATATTTTTTCTGACGTATTTATTTTTAGTATCATAATTCCTAAATAGTATTTTTTTAGTACCATAACTCCTAACAACAAGATAACTATACATGTATCGTATACAGCTGGAAGTAAGGAGAAGGCACTACCTTAAATGTTCCGTCACAGAAAAACGTATGTACATTTTTTATATAATCTTTACATTCTGGAGTTATAAAGATTAGCATCTCAGCATGTTGCACACACAAAAAGTTGTCAGCCAAAATAGGTGAAAAGCTACAAGGATTTTTTGATTTCGAGGTATACGACTAACAAACGGTCTAGCGGGATCTCTACATCTTCGCATCGAGAGAACGTAAACTTGCCTGTTATATTTTTTCTTGACCTGTACAAAGCATCCCGCTTATTATAAAATGATGGTAATTTATCAATATACGGATCCGACATGAACTGATACATTTCTTCTCTGTATAAAGTTGGTATGGGACGATAGTCATTGCAGACCTTTTTTTTCAGCTTTACGATGCTTTGCTCGGTGTCGATGCTTTCATAATCGGGAACACAGTTGTGGTCAGCTTTATTTAAAATTCTCGCTTTTTGGGCATCGAGTGTGATGGAGCCCTTACAAGGTTTCTTGGCACACCACCACATAGTCGTGTTTTTATTTTCGCGATTAAGATAGTCTCCTACCGTATCTTATTAATATTTCACCCCCGTGGGTGCTAGGGATAAAACTGAACTCTTCACTGGATTCCATAATAATACGTACGCAAACAATAACGGGACAAAACGATTTTTTGGAAAGACCTACGCACAAATTCAAGCATTTAATTGACAACGTCAACGGCATTATTATTTCTCTGAAAATGCTTTTCTGTATCTAATCTAAAGAGGTGGCATGTTTGGCATCCATGATCCATGCGACACCCGTATAAAAGCCCGACCAAGAATTTTTACTAGTTGAAACAAAGAGATCGCGGAAAAACGCGAATGCTGAATCTTCGTAATCGACGCTTTTTTTAAAGAAGAACGGTCATCTGTGACCCAGACCCGACAGAAACGAGACATATCTCAGTTTTTTTGTTATTTTTTATATAGTTGAAATATATATTTTTTAATTCAAAATCAGTGGCTAACACCAAAATATTGCCTTATGTTTTTTTCAGGCGACACAAAAAAAAAAATTGAATATGCCTATTTATCTACAAAAATAATAAATGTATGTAACCAAATGACGATACAATAACTATAGGATGTATCTAGGTGACCTGGAGATGCAGCTGGGCTATGTAATTTTTAAAATACTAGTACAACAATCAAGGATTCATTAAAATCGTTGTATTCGATTATTTATTGCATAATCGGAAGTTATTATATGTACAAAAACGGTCACTTGCTACCTGCATGCTATGGCTCAGGTAGCCGGGTGCAGACAGAAACCAATCATGCCATCTCACTCTTTCATTAAAACAACAATGGTGCGGAGCGGGGAGGGGAGGCCGTGTGCCGGCGCAACGTAGTATCGGCGACCGGCGGCGGCGCAGTCCTTCGCATCCTGTGTTGAGATCTGTGCGTTTTTGTTTTCAAGGTTACATTTTTTTGTTGATTTTTGGCTTTCTCTATACCGGACTTGATTTTTGCATTCTGAGTGGTTCGTTGACATGGCTGCTGCAGCTGTCAATGTGCAAGGAGTTAGACGCGCTTCTAATACGGCCCGGAGATGTTTAATTGACAACTGCAACAACGGTTCCCTGCGTCAAATGCCTAATTCGGTGAAGGTACAACTCCTTAGCTATCACAACTTTTATGTACCAAATCTTGCCCGCATTTGCCAATGGCATTTACTACACATGGCGATAGAAGAGATTCCTGAAAATGTAACAAATCAAATGACCGACTTGAATGCGGAGAGTGTTGGCGACATCATTAACATGTATAGACAAGCCTTAGAACAAAGGTCACACTTCAATGTCGATGACGTTTCTGACGAGGAGTTAAGCTTTTGGACTGGAAGAAACAGAGCCACATTCAACGATTTGCTGAGTCAAATACCAAGCCTTAATCAGTCCTCAAATACTCCACGAAATGACTTGGCTATGTACTTGTGTAAAATTCGATCAGGCGAGCCGCATAATAGAATCGCTTCACTTTTTAATATATCCGAGCGAACTGTTGGGAGAAAAATAAATACAGTAAGGCAGTGTCTCACTACTGACTTTGTTCCGATGCACCTTGGCTTAGACCATATAACCATGGACGAAGTGATAGCCCGCAACCGGGTCATACCAAATGTCTTGTTTGGTAACGAAGAGTCACCAAAAGCAATAATTACATTCGATGGAACTTACGTCTATATAGAAAAAAGTTCTAACTTTTTATTTCAACGCCGCACTTATAGCCTTCATAAGTATAAAAATCTAATAAAACCATTCATGATCGTGTGTGCGGATGGATATATTTTGGACGTAACAGGTCCGTACTCTGCACGGACCAGCGATGCTGATATAATGAAGATGATATTAGAAAACCATGATGCACCGATTGAAGACGGACCGTTCAATTTTTTATTTCATCAAGGAGACGTATTTATTTTGGACCAAGGCTTTGGGGATTCAATTCCCTTAATTGAAACATATGGCTATGATGCTCATATGCCGCCAAGCAAACGAAGACAAGACACGCAATTAAGCACCGACCAAGCTAATAAATCGAGACTTATTACGATGGTGCGATGGGTCGTCGAAACTATAAACGGCAGATTCAAGCGTGACTTCAAGATCTTCAGAAACAGAGTTTTCAACAAACATGTGCCGCATATATTTGAAGATTTTCGAATTGCTGCAGCTTTGATTAATTATTTTCAAGATTCCTACGAAGACAGTCCTTACACAGAAGATTTCATTGAAATAATTAATCGAAATATACAACGCCCTAATCGACTGGCCGAGTATGTGGAAGAGAATAATCTAAACAGACAAAGAGTGACGTTTCACAGGATGACTGGAAATGATCCGGAAGTTGATTTTCTACAACTAACAATTGAAGACTTAATTAAATTCTCAATTGGCACCTATCACGTGAGGTTAGCCCGGTCTTACTGTAGTGAACATTTAAAAAGCACGGGAGTATATGATATGGAAATATATAGACATCCAGCAGCAGTAGAGGGCAGAATCAATAATACATTAATCAGGTGCAGAATTCATTTGCGACACATTACAACAAAAATATATTATACTTACATTATGTTTGATGAGAATATAAATGGAATAAACGCAATAACCGAATATTACTGCTCGTGTTACCATGGAAAAAGGACATTAGGAAGTTGCGCACACGTCATTAGTGTTGTCTATTATTTAGGGTGGGCTAGGCATCAAGATCACTTTGACCACCCCGCACTGGGTATGGATTATGTTTTAAGGAACATAGAAATGTAATAAAACTTTATTTGAACATATTAGTTTTTTTTTTGTTATAGATCATAGAACTCCAATGATAGGTACCTAAATCACTGATCTGCAATAAATCATCGAATACCACGATTTTAATGAATCCTAAGTTGATTGTTGTACTAGGACATCAAAAATAATATAATTCAGCTACATCTCACGATAGGCGCTGCTCGACTCTCCCGCGCATGTTATCCCGCTCCGATATTTGCTAAGTGAAAGGGACCGAACGCTTTGTCGCGCTACTCTCCGCGACATAACGTGATTGTGCTAGCCCTGCAGGTCACCTAGAACATCCTATAGTTATTGTATCGTCATTTAGTTACATACATTTATGATTTTTGAGATAAATAAGCATATTCTATTTTTTTTATTGTATCGCCTGAACAAAAACATAAGGCAATATTTTGGTGTTAGCCACTGATTTTGAATAAAAAAAATATACAATTTAACTATATAAAAAATAACAAAAAAGCTGAGATATGTCTCACTTCTGTCGGGTCTGGGTTTTTTTTCTATGGGGCGTGACCGTTCTTCTTTATTTATGACCACACATAACTTTTTACAGAGTAGGTAGTCTTATTTTTATAATTATTTTTTTTATGGGAAAGTTAGTCCAAGTTAAAATTTCAAATGTGTATTACAACTAAAAGTAATCAAAAATGTAGTAAATAGTAGATTATAGCCACAAAAAATTATATAAATGGCCGAAATAACTGAAAAGCAAATTATAATAAACCTTTTTTTTTTATTTAACCTTAAAAAGTAAGCACTTTAAGTATAGGTACCTATGTAATTCTGAGTCGGCGCCAAAAAATCAATGAACCAATTTACTAAATTACCTTAAATTTAAAGAAATAACCAAATCAAATTATGCGCTCTCCGCACTATAACTCGCAGCGACGTGTGTACCCGTTCGGGTTGCTGTCAGGCTGACTTCGTTAACGCGCGGCATTTTCTGGCGTAAGGTCGTGTCGTGTCGCGCTTCACGCTTTACGTGGGTGTATGTAGTTAATTAATTTGCTTGTTTTGCAAAATTACTATACTATACTTACATAACTTTAAGAACTTGAGTTATTAAGGTTAATTAAAAACTCAAATTAATTACAAAAATATACACTTAATTATACTTACTTACATTACTTTAAAAACTTTAGTTAAATATTTACTGTTAGAATGGTTCAGAACAAAGAGGTTAAAATATAATAAGGCATAGAGGGGACAAAGCGAGGAAAATTTGAAGTCAAAAGTTATTCCAAGTGGAATAAGTCTAGTACAATTTCGACCGAATGACAGCTCGCGTGACGCGTACTAAGTGACATGATAAGGACATGACGCTTAGGTTTCAAAGTTTTGTATGAAAATATATCCAATGCCCCCTCTATGCCTTATTATATTTAAATCTCTTTGGTTCAGAATAAGACAAACAAATATTTCGATATCAATTTATATTCTTAATCAAAATACAATTGACACAGTCAACCGCCTTCAACCAAAGAGCATCTAACCACTTTCGGCCTCTCTGTCCGCAGAACACTATAACTCTTAGTCTCTGTCATATTTTAATCTCTGGATAATTAGCAGTATTTCATCGTAGCAGCGCTATCTCTTAGTTTAAAGCATTAACTCAACGACCAACGCCATCCATGGTCTGAGCGTAGTACAAATACATGCGAAAGAATAGGATGGCGCATACGTCGCTTCCAATTTCTTTCACAGTACATAATTATACATAAATTCCTTTAATTACTTAGTTACATATTAAGGTCAATTAAAAAGGTTTATTATTTAATGCTTTGAATTCTTTGCGGCGGTAATTTTTTTTGTCAAAATTTTTCTGTTTTTGTCCATGTATCCCCAATACGGTTTTTTCTACTTAATTTTATATTCAGGCTGGATTAATCAAACGTGGAATAAACTTTATCCCGAGGTAAAATCCCATTTACCTACTGGTTCCGTAGCTTTACGACGTACTTACCTATACTACTAAGTAATTTAGTCAATGTCTTCGACCTCTTTAAAAACAACCGTGCAAGTTAGGGACATTGTTTTATTGATACAGATGACTAGCTTTTGACCGCGGCTTCACTTGCTTAAAATTTAGATCTACTTTTCATAATCCTATAGTATTTTTTATCAGTGAAAGAAATCGAATCGAAACCTCTAACTCCTCTGAATATAGATTGGGTCAGGAGCTAGTCAAGTCACTACTATACGGGAGGCTTCGCGGGTGCGAAAACAATGGAATCAAAACTAAGTTAAGTCAGGAGCTACGCCCTGGCATAGGGGTGGAGGTGGAGAGGCGAAGCCTGCCGCTTACTGACAAAAACAATGGAATCAAAACTTGTAGTACAGATTAGGTCAAGAGCTTGCGTCGCGACCTTCTTAAATGGTTATCATCAGCACGGCCAGCGTGGATCCCTTATATCCCGAGATAGATCAATTACCTAAGAATTATTTCTTTATTTCTAACTGTTGACATAAAAAAAAAATTTCTTGCTTCTGAAATCTTCTTAAATCATGGCTTTTTTTTTTCAAACCTTTTCTATACAAACTTTCATCCTCTTTTTCACCCCCATAAGGGTTGAATTACAAAAATTTCTTTGTTTTTCCTAGAAGTTCAAAGGCTTAGGCTGGGCGTGAGTCAGTGAGTCAGGCCGTCTATTTTTAAACTTTAATAAAGCCCGTTTCAACCCTTCAGGGAAGGAATTTTAGAAAACGTTAAAACACGTGTTTATTTCTAATTGTTCACGTCAAAACAACGTTTCATGCTTCTAGCTATAAAATATAATATTATGTATTCGGAGAATACTTAGATATTATCTAACTTTAACATTCGCAACTGGGAAAATGTGTTCCTCGTTCCTGCCCCGTTTTATAACTTAGATGTAAGAATGAGTATTTAATTTAGATATCGCCATCTTCGGCTACAAGATAATTTCGGTCTTAACAGTAGGTAGTATGTAACGACTGCCAATTTTTCTCAGCAAGGATGGATTTAGTTTTAAAAAAAGGGACTAGATGTAATGTAATTATTATTCTGTATTCGATTGGTTTTGATTTATGTAATTATAGATTTTTTTTTCTAAAATTGACAAATAAATATTGAAGTTTAAATAACTGTGTTACAGGCTACTAGTGTCTTCCCCTTACTCTTACTTTTATTTACTCCCAAAGTTATTGTTTTTCAATTCGTGGTCACGAATTAAAAGTAATCAAATATGCTCCAACTCCGTTTGTGATCATTAGGTATTTATTTATTTGTGCACAAAAATGGTTTACCAATATTTTTTACAATTTTAGGTGTACTTTGAACCATTTGAGAAGCGAGCTAAACCAGTGACACTAGTCGGAATAAGGAAAAACGGCCAAAATGCTCGGCAGACTGTATACGTTAGTATTTCCTAATACATACTTCCTTAAAATCCACCTAAGGTCCTCGGCTCTCTTAAGACCTAACGCCTCACCTAACAGCTCGGGTCTCAATGGCGCCTCAACGGTAATCACCAACATTACACACTTGTACCATAATGTACTATTATATCAAAAATATTATGTTAAAAAGATATCGCGAGTGGGTTGGCTGAAATATTTCAATCCAGGATATGATTAATTAAATATTTAAAATATGAGTGGATCCTTTTCTATTTCACGGACAAATAGCAATTTATGGATGATTCGCTGCGACCTTACAGTCGTACGTTATGTTCACTCGCAGCAATATTTTGATTTTTAAGACTCGACAACCGGAATTCAAGACTGTTTTCATATTCTATAGACTTCATAATTTCAATTGGTATGTAATTTAACCATACCAGTGCAATGTTTAAAAAAATTATTTTTTAATATTCCATTAATCATATCCTGGACTGAATTTTTTCAGCCAACCCACTCGCGATATCTTCTTTAACATATTAAATATGATATAAAATACTTTTCATCCATTAACCAGCTCTTTGAAAGTCTTATATTATTCGGATCCTCTACTAGTAGTATGGAAATGATTTTGCGGGATTATTTTCGTTAATTTGCATTAAAATTTGCGTATTAGATGAGACGTGAAATCGTTTTCGCATTGGACGTCTTCATCGTAAAAGGGTGTACCTCGACGAAGCGGGACCCTCGGCCCTAGAGAGATATGGTTGGTATACACCTTTAGTACCCTTACCCAAACTTACTGAACGAGTATTGAAATAATTTGTACCCCGACGGTTTTAGATTAAATAAAAAAATTGTAAAGTATCTATCCAGCAGGGCCCTCCGTAAGTATGCATTCAATTGTTTTTCCAATTGCATTTAAGTATAGTACCCAAGCCCTCTTTTCAAATAACAATTGTTTTTCATCTAAGAGATATAGTTTTTGCATAAAATCAAGTGGAAGTTCTAATCGATCCAGCGGGGCCCTCCCTGGATTGGCATTGAACAGCCGCTTTTTATTTTTTCCGTTTAGTACCTTTTGCAAAAATTACATTTTACAAATAACATGTTTAAAAATACATACATCAAAAATATTAACAAAATAAAATGACGCGTGTCTCAAAAAATAATTTTAGGGAGCATTTAGAATCAAATAAAACCAGACTGATGTTTAGACTTAGAGGTAAGTAGTATGCGCTTATATTTTAAATCTATATACAAAATAACAACAACAAAATAATTTTAACGTAAGAGTAAGGGTAGCAAAAAAACAAAACCTAATAATATTATATACATTATAACATCAAACAAAAACAAAACACTATCTCGTATGAAAGATTAAGTATAAGTCCAACCTTGGATTTATTGAATACAAAATATATAACTGCAAAAACATACTGTAATAATTGATTGTATATATTGCTTTGATATTTTTCCTTTACTATTAACTACCTAGAGCAGTGATAGCCCTGACGGTTAAAGAGCCGGCCGAAAATCAGTGAGGCTCGGGTTCGAATCTTGGCATGTACCAATGAGTTTTTCAAAACTTACGTACATATTTATCACTAGCTCGACGGTGAAGGAAAACATCGTGAGGAAACCCGCAGGTCTCAGAATTAATTCTGAGACATGTGTAAATAGACCCGGTCCGGCGATAGGCTCACCACCTATCACGTTTAGGGGTCCAATGTATCTCGTGAAATGTGGGTATATCCAGTAATGGAATACCTCTGCCTACCCCCTCGGGGATGAAAGGCGTGAGATTATACATATTATACATATTAACTACCTACTTCTTTTTTCAAATCATCGTAATTCGTAACATTCCCAAGAGCCATTTCTCCGTAGGCAGAGGGCCACATAGGGCCCAATACTACCAGTTATAGGGCCTGGATTATACTCAATTACAGATATCAGTTTTTATGTTTCTTCTTTTAAAAAAAGTGTTTGGGGAATGTTTAATAAGGTAATACAATTTAGACCGATTATTTCTAACATTATGACGTTTGATAATGTGTAAGACAGTTTTCGAGATCCTGTACAAACACCATGACGACATGTTACTTCCACATCTTGAATTTCAATACTAACTGCTTTATTTACAAACTGGATGCTTCGATTCTGCAAAATGCCTATATTATAGCGTGCCTAAAAGCCTATAAGCGGCAAAATAGGAACTTTTCGGTTAGAAGTAGTGCAGTTGAGTGCACGTATTTTTTGAAATTGCACTGCAATAGTTTTCATATAGTACAGTATCAAAGCTGCTTTTGCTAAAACGAGTGAAATGTTATCTTTCCCTATGACCTTTTGTAGATTTTTAATTTTCGCGTGGCAACACTGAAAGTTATGGCAGATTGTATTTTTAGGGTAGACCTCAAAAGAGTCCAATTGATCTCCTGGATGCCGATGTGCTACAAGCGCGTGTTTGGTGTCTTCGCATAAAGAATATTGTAGTATTATTACTACGCACGGTTACCTTTGCTCTCCCATTTTCGTGACATCATCTCATATGTCTATCGACGCACTTCTCCTAATATCATTCCTTTTCGCTGCATTCATTTCTGTAGATCCCTGAAACCTGTTAACTTTATAAAAACACATCTTCACTGCGCTACCACATCGTATCTTCACGTTACAAGCACCTTTATAAATCGGTCTTGGCTCCAATTACTTACAGCGCAGTTTTCACGTGTTCACTATACTCCTAGAACTTGGGGCTTCGAGCGCACAGATGCGCGTTACTTTTTCCTATTCCAATTCACTATTATTTCTTGATTTTTTGAATTGGTTTGCTGTTTATTTTGCTAAAAAGGTAATTTTGACACTTCTGACATTATTGTTTATAACGGTTGTTATGGCAATTTCTTTCTCGTTTTATTAGTGGCCTGATGTTTTGTATGTGATCTTTCGCTAAATTGTGAATTTTGGGCTGGCCATTCATAAAAAATACTTCTAAATTCAAAATTACGATTCCTCTGCCAAAATTCTATAAAAGGCAGAGGATTCGAAAGAGCAAATCAAGTCTTACTCCAGCTTTCATAAAAGAAAGTTCTAATTAAAGGCCTTATCCCGGGGTCGAGCGACCCCGGGACCCTGCAGTGCCTCCTTCTAAAAATCTTCACCGTGTGTGAGCCCCTCATTGTGTGAGTCATCTTGGTTCCCGTGTGTCCTCCCGCCTGGCCGTTGCCAGACGCTCGCAGGCCCCTCCGCCTTGCCAGTGCCAGACGCACGCAGGCCCCTCCGCCTTGCCAGTGCCAGACGCACGCAGGCCCCTCCGCCTTGCCGTTGCCAGGCGCACGCAGGCCCCTCCGCCTTGCCGTTGCCTGGCGCACGCAGGCCCCTTCGCCTTGCCGTTGGCAGGCGCACGCAGGCCCCTCTGCCTTGCTGCGTACCCCTGCCGTGACTACATCGAGCCTCACTACATCTGGCCTGATTACATCGAGCTGTGCGGCCTTCAAGCGCGCAGCTCCTTCACCCCTGCCGTGCTGACGTCGTGCCCCTATTCTCCGCATCCATCCGTCATCAACTCCACTGACACATACCGCTTACCACGCATCACACGCCCATACACCCACTTCACAAATTCCTTTTTTTTTTTAAAAACTGATGTAAATAGTGTTTTTTTTAATATTATTTATCGAAATATAAAAATATCCTCATTCTTCATATTTTCTTTTTTTATTTTGTTCTTTTAAAATTGTCGCTTCACGACAATATGCTGTAGTTTACCATAAAATTATAAGAAATGGCTAAAAAAAGATGGCCGCCCTAAAATTAAAATACGACACAGAGACACGCGTGGCCGCTTGCTTACTACTTACTTTATATAGATTCTTAGCTAAAGCTTTTATTTTGTTTGATATTATAAAAAAACCACACGCCTTCTATCCCCGAGGGGGTAGAAGGAGGTATTCCATTACTGAATATACCCACTTTTCACGACATATATTGGACCCCTAAACTGTTACACATGCTTCAGAATTAATTCTGGGACCTGCGGGTTTCCTCACGATGTTTTCCTACACCGTCGAGCTAGTGATAAATATGCACGTAAGTTTTTGAAAATCTCATTGGTACATGCCAGGATTCGAACCCGAGCCTCACTGATTTTCATCATGTGAAAGGTGTTATTTTTTGCTAACCTTACTCGTTTTTTTTTCTAAATCACTGACCGTTTGATTTCATTTTGTTAATATTTTTTTTTGTATGTATTTTTAAACATGTTATTTGTGAAACGTAATTGTTGCAAAATACTAAACGGAAAAAAATAAAAAAAACGGCTGTTCAATTCCAATCCAGGGAGAGCCCCGCTGGATCGATTAGAACTTCAACTTGATTTTATGCAAAAACTATATCTCTTAGATGAAAAGTAATTGTTAGTTTTGAAGAGAGGGCTTGGGTACTATACTTAAATGCAATTGGAAAAACAATTGAATGCATACTTACGGAGGGCCCCGCTGGATTGAGACTTTCTTATTTTTTTTATTTACTCTAAAACCGTTGAGGTACAAATTATTTCAATACCCGTTCATTAACTTTGGGTGAGGATACTATACCAACCATATCTCTCTAGGGCCGAGGGTCTCGCTGCGTAGAGGTACACCAGAAAAGGAACCTAAAATATGTCCAGCTAGAAACATTCATGCTTTTAAAATTTCAGTAAGATTGTCAGTGGCCGTCGACGACATAATATAAGACACGTATTTGCATACGACATTTTTAAAATAGCGGGTGCCCAGCGGCGTTTCCCACCCGCATCGAGTTTATTCCCGTTCCCGTGGAAATTTTAAAAATCCCTTCATAGCGGTTTCCTACGACATAATATAAGACACCACCAACCAATGCCGTTATCGTTTCGGAGTAGTAAGTATTTCTCTTTCTACCAATTTTTTTTCATTTTCCCTTGGGAATGAGACATTCTCACGCTGTACAGAACACTCTAGATGTTGACCCTATTACTCAGTTATCCCCACACCAAATTTGATCAAAATCCGTGCAGTAGTTTTTGCGTATCTACTTACACTGCTACTAAAATTTTCAAAAAATATTTCATGTAGGTACAGACATGGTCTTAGTGTTTTATTATAGGTATAAAACACCAAGCGTCACTGTGTTCCTACACGCTTATTTGCGAAACTAGCAAACCAACTTTGAAATTATGTGAATGTATACCTAAATACGTGGTTCTCCTAAATAGTGCCAGATCTGGGAATTAGAATAGTAATCTTATAACTTGCAATTTAATGTCAGCAGGTACCCAGCAAAGTAGCTTCCGGAGAAATTGCAGAGCTTCAGTCGCCATTTAATGATATTAGTAACTTTTGGTTAGACGAACTAAGGAATCGTTAAAAGAACATGTATAATTTCGTTTTAGATTATTTGTAAATACAACTACCTACTTTGTACTATTCATATGCATAGATAGTAATATATTATTATTATTAAAAATATATTTTTTAAATTTATTTTTCCCTACAAGTTTCGCCTTCATAATTTTTTTTAGGGTTTCTCGTTATAATTATACACATTCGAATATTCTATTGACCTTAGGTCGAAGGATCAAAATCGAAAAATCCCTGTCTTCGTTATTAACCAAACCAGGAATTGTAGTAAACCCGAAGGTAACCCGTGCAGAACCACTTTTCTAGGGATAATCTTTATGACCTCTTTTGCACAGACCTTATATCAGTTTCTCTTCTTAATGACAACCTCTCAAGGAATCTAGCACACTATTGTTGCATTTCTACGACTAGCATTACGAAAAATGACATCAGTCACTATCTCAGCATGTGTTACTTGGAATCAAAGTAGTAGTTGGAGTATATATTCAAGAGTACTTAATTTTGAAATAAATAATTCAGTGGAACGATGGTTGTAATTTTTATCAATATATTTTCTAGACAGAGGGTAACTATAGGAACCGTAACAAGCAATATATCAAAAACATTTAAATTAAGAAACTCGTTATGAAAAAGGTTTCCAACACGACCCCTCAAACATCGTTCGCAAATCTAAATAAACACAATTCGAAAGTAATTTACACAATGTATCTAAGACCAAACATTAATAGTCGCGTCTACCCTAATGGGCAGGCACAGGCACATATACCTAGTCCAGACACACACCTTTCAAATTTAATTTTATCTAGCGGTTTTGTAAGGATGTCTGCAATGTTATTTTGCGTAGGTACGTATCTCAGTTCAACGTATTCATCCCTGACGCACTCCCTCGAAAAATGATACCTAATATCAATGTGTTTTGAGCGCTTATGACCTATAGGATTATTTGCTAATTTTATGGCGCTCTGGTTGTCTACGAAGAGTTGCACAACACTTTCACTCTCTTCTTTCAGACAACTCACCAAACGTCTCAAATAAACTGCTTCCTTACAAGCTTCAGATAAAGCAATGTATTCTGCTTCTGTCGAAGATAACGCGACACAATTCTGCTTTTTGCACTCCAAAGAAATAGGGTTGTTACCTATTCTAAAGATATAACCCGAATAACCCCAATCAGCATCGACGTAGCCGACTAACCTTGATTCCGAGGTACATTTGCTGAATCTCAATGCATAATCCTTAGTTGCTTTGAGGTAACGCAATACGCGCTTTGCAGCTTGCATGTGTAAATCGGTACAGCACGCGTTAAACTGTGAAAGAAAACTCACTGCTGCAGAAAGATCTGGTTTCGTATTACAAGCTAAATTGTTAAGAGCTCCTATTAAAGATTGGTATTTCCATTTACTTTGGCTATCCAACTGATGACCACCACCCCCTGTAGCCGAAGTCGAATGGAAGTTTACCTCCAAAGGAGTTTTTGATGGCTTGCATTCACTTAAACCGTGAATAAACAGAAGACTTTCAATGTACTTACTCTGATCCAAGTACAATGTCCCTTTCCCTTTACTTAGCTTTATCCCTAAAATCTGTCGAGCACAGCCAAGATCTTTTAATTTAAAATATTTCTGTAAGTCATTAAATAACTTGCTCCTATCCTTATCGTCTCTGTGAAGGATTATTAAGTCATCAGCATATAATAAAATAAATAACTTTTCATTGTAGTATAAACAACAGTCATAGGGGCACTTTGTCAAACCAAGTGACAACAAGACGTCATTTACTTTTTCATTCCAACTTCGAGAAGCTTGTTTGAGTCCGTATATCGCCTTCTGCAATAAGCACACTTTTTCTTTGAAATTTTCCTGTATGCACCCTTCTGGTTGCCGCATGTACACAGTTTCATGTAAATCCCCGTTTAAAAATGCTGTGTTCACATCAAAATGTCCAATGGAATAATTGCCTTCAGTCGCTAAGGATAATAAAAGCCGAATCGTGGATCTTCGCACTACTGGAGAAAACGTTTCAAAATAATCGACCCCAAAAGTTTGCGTAAAGCCTTTTGCAACAAGTCGAGCTTTGTAAGTTATATTCCCATCTGCGTCACATTTGTATTTAAAGATCCATTTATTACTAATAACTTTGGCTCCAGGTGGCTTATCCACCAACCTCCAAACATTATTTTCAGTCATTGAATTCAATTCCTTTTGAATTGCTTCCTGCCAACTACCCTTGTCATCACGACTTAATGCTTCTCTCATCGTTAGGGGTTCTTCTTGCATATTAAAACAAAACAGACCTTTGTCGTCCTCTCGCATCCTGTTTCTTAATGGATACCGAGCAATTTTAATGGCCTCACTTGTACTTGCACTGTCAATATTCTCTACTTCGTCTCTTTCATTCGCTTCGACTTTAATAGCTTTAGCTTTCCCTATATGAGAACCAGCGTCACCAAAATCGTCCTCCGCAGTACTTCGAGAACTCCGAGAAACATCAACTACCGTGTCAGGCACTTCCTTAGTGAACTCCCATGTAACTCCTTCTCTATCAGTGACGTGCTGAAAAGGAATAGATGTTACCACTGAAGGATCCACTGGTGTCTCTGATTTATCACCAATATCCTCAGTAAAGATGACATTTCTCGCTCTCACTATTGAGCGCGGATTTTTGGGATCTGCAAAACGATAACCTTTCGTTTCCTCACAGTAACCCACAAAAATAAATTTCCTAGCTTTGGGATCCCACTTCTTCCGAGATTGCTTTGGAACATGCACAAAAGCTATCGAACCAAATACTCTCAAGTGATCAAAACTCTGAGCTCTCCCTGTCCACATTTCTTCCGGAATCTTCCCATTATTCGCACTGTGCGGTAACCTATTTTTTGTATAAACAGCTGTGTTACACGCCTCTGCCCAAAATTTTTCATTAAGCTCTTTCTCCAGCGACATCATTCTCACCATCTCGCAAATAGTTCGCATAGATCTTTCTGCTACTCCATTTTGTTCCGGTGTGTAGGGAACAGTCAGTTGATGTTTGATAAAACACCCTTACCTACCCTTGCTACAAAGAAAATCATTAAACTCTTTATTAACAAATTCTGTACCGGTGTCAGTTCGTAAACACTTGACCTTAAGTCCTGTCTCATTCTCCACATGCATCGTAAACTTTTTGAAATAATCAAAAGTTTCGGATTTTGACTTCAGAAAATAAGCAAATATTTTTCTAGTCAAATCATCTACATGTAACGAGCACCCCCATACGAACATTCCGACATAGGTCCACAGATATCTGCATGCAATAAACCAAGTTTTTGAACTGCTCGACCAGCTTCACCCACAGGAAATGATAATCGGTGCGCCTTACCTCGAATACAAGATACACAGGGTTCCATTACCTCTTTTCCAAAATTCATATCCGGTAGCTTGCGTAAATCATTAACATTTACGTGACCAAGCCTCTTATGTCACTCCAGCATCGAACTCCCAACTTAAACCGTAGCCAAAGCCCCTTCTACAACAGGAAAACAGTCATCCAATTTGTAGATACCTGAGACTTCAGTCGCAGTAGCTACAAGTTTATTCGCATTGCACTTACGGGTTCCCATCGAAGGGTGAAACAGTTTACAACCATCAGAATCAAATTTTATTACCCAGCCTCGCTCAATTAATTGAGAAACAGAAAGAAGATTCACTCTCAAATCAGGTACATACGTAACATTCTCTATAGTACGTAAAACTCCTTTCAAACTCACCTCAATATTGCCTTTGCCCGCGCTTGACAGTTTGTCATTATTCGCGCAAAATACTTCGGTGTTATGGTTACTAACATCCAAATTCGTAAACCAATGTTTTTGAAAAGACATATGATTGGACGCGCCGCTATCTATGTACCAAACTAAAGGATCATAATTACTACGGATACTAAAGGAAGTCATTAAACTAGTGTTCTTCTCTTTCGGCGTAGAATCCTTTGTCAGTTGAGGGCAGTGGGGTTTCTTGTGTCCTTTCTTGCCACACTTAAAACATCGTATTTTTGGAGTGAAGTTTTTGTTCTTGCTTTTGGATACGAGTGCAGAATCTTCCGAAGGGTCAGCAGATATACTTTGACGAGAGTCCTCTTGTAAAAGTTTCATTCTTACATTCTCTGAAGTCAATTTCATACCAGAGTGTTCCAGTGCCATCCGCATCGGTTTGTATACGTCTGGTAGACCACGAAGTAGAACAACAGCAACAAGATCATCGTCCATAGCATTATCTATCTCCTTCAACTTCTGAACATAATTCATCACTGAACCAATGTAATCCCGCATACAACTGTGACGGGCTAATTTCTCATCGAGTAGTGCATCCAGGAGAGCAATCCTTCGATTTACGCCTTTGTCCTCAAAAATCACTGCAAGCGAGTCCCAAGCTGATTTAGCAGACGTAGCTTCTTTTACGTAAGGAAAAAGATGTGGCTCAATATGTAGGCAAATTAAAGCCAATGCTTCTTCATCCTTCTCTACTTCCTTTGCATCGTCAGCTTTTGGAAAATGTGATGTACATTTAAATACCTTTTCCCGTATCATTAGCATTTTCATAGAAAACTTCCATGACGAGTAATCTTCTAAGCCATTGAGCTTAGCTATAGCAAATTTAGTTGTTGATGCCATATTTAAGGTCCTGGGCCCATAACCTTTTGAAATAAATAATTCAGTGGAACGATGGTTGTAATTTTTATCAATATATTTTCTAGACAGAGGGTAACTATAGGAACCGTGTAACAAGCAATATAGCAATAATATATCAAAAACATTTAAATTAAGAAACTCGTTATAAAAAAGGTTTCCAACACTTAATACTAATTCATTCAGGATTCCGCTTTGAGTCAGCATTACCAAGGTGACATAGCGAGGAGCCAAGCCTTATTATGTTAGTATTGTATTAGTATTAGTCAATGATGTTAAATACCAAGATGGCGTATAGTCATACGAAGCTGGTTTAAATAATTGTTCCGCTACGACGGTCTTATTAATAAAAATGGCCTATTCCTAGGATGATCAGAGGTTACGCTAGAAGTAGTTAATCCCTGAGTAACCAAGTATTACCTCAGTTTTTTTTATGTCATTAATAAACACGGAGTATCCTCGGACTAACTATACATTCCTTACACCTAGCTTACACTTAGATTACGTCTGAAATGTGGCAATACTGATGAATTTAAAAGTAAAAAGAGAGATAAGAACTTTTCCAAAATGGAAGAAATCCGGCCAAGTGCGAGTCGGTAATGGTACGAAGGGTTTCGTACCATTACCTATAAAAACGGCAAAAAAATAACGTTGGTTGTATGGGATCCCTCCTTAATTTATTCTGTTTTTTAGTATTTGTTGTTATAACGGCAACAGAAATACATAATCTGTGAAAATGTCAACTGTCTAGCTATCGCGGTTCTTGAGATACAGACTGGTGACGGACAGACAGCGAAGTCTTAGTAATAGGGTCCCAATTTTACCCTTTGGGTATGGAACCCTAAAAAAATGTGTTTCACAAGTGACAGCTGGCTATCTGACATTCGTATTTGTGGTTGGTGAGTAGCAAAGAGATTAAAATATAATAATATTTAAATCTCTTTGATCCCATCGCCTTACCGTCATCCTTCCGTCATCGATGAATGTCAAAGTAACTTTTAGGTTAGCATAAAACCTAAACCATGGCTAATCCCTGCTTAAACTAGGTGACACCAAGGCGTAACTTTTACTCCGGGAGTAGGCATGGATTAGGTTACTCCTTGCTTACTCTGTGTTTATTAATACTGAAATTGGTTAGTAATGAGTTAATACTTGGAGTAAAGTTAATCTTTCTCTAGTCGGAATTTATTAATAAGACCGCGAGTGACTACGACATGTACATACTTACCTCTTAGCGTATTTATAGGATACATCAATGACGGCGAAAGATGATACGGAACGAATGATATAGAAAGAGACAGTATCTGTCAAGAGTTGCGTTTAAAATACGTCAACGCAACATAGACTAGGTGAAAAATGCAAACAGTAGGGACATTAAATAAAACAAGCTATTGGCTTACAATCACCAACTTTCTTTCTTTCTTTGGTATGTTTGGCTTTTTGTAGGTAACCAATCATATTCACTTCTTTCCGCCTGTACTATGCTGACTATTGCTGATCCATTTATGTCGCATAAGCTCGTCACTTGGAAATCTGGATAACATTAAAACATAATAGTGGCTGCTAGTTATAATACTTACATAATATGACACGATTATATTCGTAAAATTATTAAAAATATAACCAAAAAATGTGTAAAAAAAAAACTTGAGAGGTGTCAAGGGACACCCGGATGGAACGAATTTCGGTCATCATCATCATCTTATCTCATCATCAGCATCATCATCATCAACACCATCACCTCATCATCATCTTATCATCGTCATATCATCATCATCGTCTCATCATCATCTCATCATCATCATCTCACCATCATCATCATCTCACCATCATCATCATCTCACCATCATCATCATCTCATCATAATCATCTCGTCATCACCATCTCATCTCATCATCATCGCATCACAATCAACCATCATCATCATCAGAAGCAGCACATAATCATCATGACATCATCATCATCTCATCATCATCATCTCATTTCATAAACACCATCATCTCATCATCACCATCATCATCATCACCATCAACGAAGTTCCTTCCGGGTGTCACTATCTTTCTGAGAGAGAGAGAGAGAGACACGCGTACGCCGCACGGCTTACAACTATAGCAAAATGTGTCGTTATAAAAAGTTACAATTTTTGGTCTTAATTTTTTCACAACGCGCGTTAAGGAACTTCTTTCCAAAAACTCGGTGTGTTTTACACATGTCTCAGAATTAATTCTGGGACCTGCGGGTTTCCTTACGATGTTTTCCTTCACTGTCGAGTGTTAGTGATAAATATGTATGTAAGTTTTCAAAAACTCATTGGTATATACCAAGATTCGAACCCGAGCCTCACTGGTTTTAATCATGTAAAAGCTGATTCATGTTACACTGGTTTCAATTTCAATTATATTTATTCCACAAACAATAAACACTGTGTAGGAAATTATTCACAATAATACATAATATACAATTATAAAAACCTTAAATAAAATTAATTATATGTTAAGAAATTCATTTACATCATATGTTTTAATTTTTAATATAACATACATGAATCAGCCTTAAAGCAGGCTCTTTAACCGTAAGGCTATAACTAAGTACATGATGTTGTAAATTGTGCCTACGACTTCGCTTCTGATTGAATAATCTATGAATGGCGGACGTGCTCGCTATCTGGCCTTATCGCACTGCAGTTGCCGTCCATTTTCGCTATCCCTTTTCAACCATAATTTCAAATATTTAATAATATGATTTAATTTTGATAAAATATTAAAATATGACGACATTTTTATGTATTTACGCGTGGTATGTAACTCCTTGGTCCTTTTTTATTTTTATACCATAGTTTTTGCATTTTCGCAGTACACAATGCGGCATTTTGAGAATATCGCGAGTAGTTATGATAGGCACATTCGGCACGCGCTTACTCATGCGCTGCTATAACACGACTAAACAGTATTGCGCTAATTAGCAACATTTATCGGCCTCAGTTATCGCGCTGTAGTACGAAATCTACCTCTTTTTATATTTAACATCATTGGTATTAGTACAGTACAGAGCCCTAATGCTGTACCATGCGATCCAAAAAGCCTATGACATTATTTATTTTTATCACTTTCCCCGGCATTGGAGAACTTTGTCGAGGATCCTTACAATCTACATATACATATCTACACTCCCGGACACATCTATCGGGCCACCTAGTGTTTTAAGTTTTGACGGTCCCTAGCTATAAACGTTGTCACACGAGATCGCGGTCTTGCTTGACAACAAACGAAGCCGCCAGTCTCTAAGTACCTACCTTTAATAAACTCTTCGGACATTAGTACGGCACTCACGTTTCTTTGGCTATGCCCGGCCTGCAGAAGTGCTACAGCTTTGGCGGCAATTTCAGGCCGAGTATATATATTTTTTGGTCAAAACTGGCTCAAAGTTTACAGTCATATTATTGAACCAATAATCAGAAACATAAATAAAAAAATCCAACTTTCGCAAATTAAAAAAGTTTACTCCTCCCTTGCATCGTTGAAAACAATGAACAGACTCGAATTTTCTTATTTTTTTTCACAATTCTGAATTCGAAATTTAAAAAAAAACATACCAAAAGGTTGACCAATAAATCAGCTTCAAAACTGCATACCAACTTATTGCTCCACATAACATTTATTTTTAGCTAGAGACCGTCAAAACTTAAAACACTAGGTGGCACGATAGATGTGTCTGGGAGTGTATTAGGTCTTTACCTATGAAATTGACGTTTTGTATGAGAAATTTAAAATATATATTTTTTTGTGATTTATTTTATTTTATGTAATCAAAGTACTGGCAAAGAATAAGTAATAGTACTACGTACAGAAGGTTCTCTGTTAACAAATTCCCTCGTCAAACGTGCCTACATGTGGTCATCTCTTTCTATCGCATGCAACGCGCTCTTTCGGAGGCGAAGCCTTAGATCTAGAGTTGCCGGCAGCTCGACCCATTAAATTATACGTTAGTAGTAGTAGTTAGTATAGGTAATAGTGGATTTTACTTACGATATTACGATTATTCTTTATTTAGGTACTAAAGACCACCCAACAAAACAAAAGCTGTGTAATTTGCCTTTAGGTTATGTTATGACTTCAAAACTGCCTGTTTCTACAAAATGTAGGACGAAGACATACAACTGGGTTACCTACATACATACATTTTATAATGTAAAGAAAAATACTTTATTAAAATTCAATATCTATACAACCAATGCGCGGCAACCACTAATAGACCGCCGGGTGGCGGCCGGCCGCATGTACTTGTAGCGGCTCCATGACGTCACGCAGTGTGCCTCCCCTGGTACTGGCCCAAATTATCTATACAATTTTGCCATTTTTATGGCAGTTTGTTTATCCCTTTACTGTAGAAGTCTGCCGGACGGGAGGCCATAAACTGAGCGAAAGCGTTTTGAACTGCCTCTCGGGAGTTGTGTTGTGTTGTTGGTAAAGAATTGTCTAAATAAAAAAAAATTTAGTAATCTATAGGAGCAAGGTCCGGTGAGTACGGTGGGTGACGGAGAACTTCCAGCTGTAACTCTTGTAGCTTTGCGATGGTCTGTCGTGAAGTGTGAGCTCGCGCGTTGTCGTGGAGAAGCAATAGGGAAGAGCGATTGACCAGTCTTGGTTGTTGAATTGCGAGCTTCTCCATAATTGTTTGCAATGCTTGGCAATAGACATCTACCGTCACTGTTGCGCCATTCGGTAAGAAGATGTACAAGTCCGGCACTGGTCCACCAGACAGTCACCAACATCTTCCTATGAGTAATCTTTTTTTTAACACACTGATAAGGTGCTGTACCAGGGTCCACCCACTGAGACGAACGCTTACGGTTGTCGTACAGGATCCACTTTTCATCGCTGGTACCAATTCGATTTAAAATTCCCTCGTTTCTATGCCGATTCAGTAGTTCTATGCATGCTTCGACGCGTTAGTCTCGCTGTTGGTCGCTTAGTTCGTGTGGCATCCACATAACTAGCTTTTTGACGTGACAACGTCTTATAATTCGATGTAGCCGGCTGCATGCGAGAGCGCGCAACGAGCGACAAAGAGGCACAATCCATTCCATCAGTATTTTCTTATGACGTTGTCACGTTCAACTATCGTCACTAAACCGACTTTACAGACAACCGATTTTTTTTTTAACTCTCCGATTTGACGCGAGTGCTTCATTGTTGTTTTGACACTAACTCCGAACCCCGCAGCAAGCTCAGCCGTAGATTGAGTTGGATCCGCTTCCACTATCGCCTTCAATTTATCGTTACAATGGTTACTGGCCGACCGCGAGGTTTGTTCTTCGACTCAAAATTTCCAGATTTAAAACGATTGAACCAATAATGGACCGTGCTTATGCGAGCAGCGTTAGGCCCATACACGTCGTTAGTGTTTCGTGTTGTTTGCGCAAAGGTATTTCCACGTAGGAACTCATTTCGAAAATTGTACGAATTTTCAGTTTATCCATGGCGCCAAAAATCTACCAAAATCTAACAAAACACTACCTATCTAAAAATAAATGACTGAATTTGAAATCAGAATAACACAGCTTTCGAATAAAATTTATTTGAATTTGGAATTGCGTGTCAATCCACAGATTATTAAATCTGAAAAAGCTGGTTATAAAATCTGCAATTTCTTAGCTAAAGACCTATTATAACGAAATTCAGTTTAGTAGTTACACCATTTATAGATCAAGAACAGCTGGACCTATGTCTATGGTCTTTGATTTGTTGGGTTTGTCTTTGCCCCGAATATCAGAATAACTATGCGCTAGTTTTTACTGATCGCAAAATTATCATCTGTTCCTACAAATCAAATCCATATACCTAAACAAAAGTAAGTAAGTATTAAAGAGAGAGTATTAAGAGTTAAAGTATTTATAAATATGCATGTGACAGCATGTAAAAAAACTATAATCATACGACGAAATTCCATCCTACCACTAAGACACTGGAAAATATAACATTTGTTTACAAAGAAAATAAAGTTAGACACTAAGTTTATTTTTCTTGTAATTTGATGTGTGTACCTACTGCTCTCAATTTAATCAACTACTGTACGATAGTGGATACCTATTATTGGCTTGAGATTTTTGTATGGAACTAATATGCACATCAATAATGTTTAACAGCTGTTGTTATCCCAAATAAATAAATAAAAATAAATTTACCTACCCTTCTTATACGGCAGTCGAGTGTTTTCCCAACTTACAGGTTTACCCTCCAAATTAAGGGGGTAAATAAGTTCGTTGGAATTTTTTTAGGGGGCTTTAATTTATAGGGGTTATTTTGAGGATTTTTTGACTTCGTATTTAGAAAAATTTTAAGAGGAAAAATAACGAGATAAAAATATAGGGCCTGGAGTAACGAAATCTTTGCAATGATATCTATTTGTTTTCTATCTAGTACGGTTTCTCATTAATTGGAATGTGGAGTTGAATGAATGAATAACATTGTCACCACATTAAAAAATGCAACGTGGAAAATCTCCCGGTCACGATGGGCTCAGCATCGAGAACTTGAAATATGCGTACACATGCCGCGAGTACTGTCTAGGTTTTTCCGTCTGTGCATAGGTCACTCTTATTTGCCGGGGAGATTATATTAGGGTAGTTCTACTCAGCGTGTAATTAAATAGGACCATTTTGTGAATCCCCTTTTTTTGTTATTTATTGGTATAAAGAGTGAGTAGAGACCGAGAATTTAGTACAACAAATCCAATATTTAACGGGCCAGACAAAATTATGATAAATATTAATTTTATAGCGGTTTTTCTATTTTCGATGGACAGGGAAGTGAGAACATGTACAGGGTAGTGAAAGTTAAACCGAAAGTTGCATTTGATTCTATATTATTTACTCAAGAAAAAGGAATTGATGATGGGATCCAAGCATCGGATCCAATATTCATCAGTCGTATTGTCTTTGTCTTCTTTATATACAACTCCAGAAATAAGACATGGACAAACATCTTTCACTTTCTTTCCACTTCTTTTCTTCCCTTTTATTGGCTTCAACTTGTTCGTAGTTCTGTTTTTCTCATTTAGCCTGCTTCTTTTTTCGTTACCTGTTCTTTATGATTTTCTCTCAATTCGTATCCATTTCAATTGAAATGTCATTTTCATTAATCTTTCTCTTCTTTCCCCGACGCTTATCTTCGACTGGAAACAATTTATTAATATTTATACCAGGCATCTCCAGAAATCCATCAGGATCATCAGCGTTCAGTCCCAAGACATTCATAAGGACAACAATGACTGTTGACTTCATAATACTGGTGCTGCTGGCATTACTTCTCTCAGTGTCAGATTCACTAAAAACATCATCAACATTTGCTTTCATGGTAGAATATTTTACGATACCCATTCGGAAATGCCTGCACACGTTACCGCAAAAACAGCTAAGAGTTTTCATCACCAGTTTTAATGGAGAGTATGCATTTCGCTGCACTTAGTGTATTTGTAAAGTACCTTTGAATGGCAGTAAATTTAGCTGGCTACTCAAAATCAACTTTTCCATTTCTTCTATTTCTGTTATATTTGGGAATCGATTTTGAACAGCACCGCAAAACTGAGTCAAATTAGTCACATTACGACCCATGGCCACGACATGGTCTGCTGATCATTTACACGTAGCATCCACGCCATGCAGTGCACCTTTACCGTGACCGGCTTCTTGAGAGTTCCAAGTTCAGTGCATGAATTAAGGCCACATTTCAGGTATTTTGCACGCTAATATGTAAAACAGCTAGTTACGATATTGTGTGACTGGGCCATAACTGAGAAAGTGGATGTTTTCAACGTTGTGTGGGAGTTCCTCTAAAACAGGTTGAAGATGAGCCAAATTAGCCCCAAAGCACCCAAACTTTTTTAGCGGCACAATGTTTCTTGTAGTATTTAGAAGATCTAACAGTTAAAAAATGTGTAACAAACATTTAAAAAGTAGTGTAATCCAATAATATACAATTTAACTAGAGTGAATTTAATCGCAATTATAAAAATGGACAAATATTAAACTAAATCTCACTTCCCTGGTGAGCTATCACTTCCCTGTATACGTAAGCCCAGGGAAATGACACACAGGGAAGTGAGATTTTCGATGTATTTTGCCAAAATCATGAAATAAATAAACTTGGTATCAAATTTAATATTATCAGTGAATGGATGCAAGCGAGTTTAACAATATTGCGTCATATTACCTAAAATAATATTTTTAATACTGTTTATAAACACGTACCAGGTGAGTGAGAAGTTGTCTGGCCCAGACACGACAACCGGCGATGACGGCGTAGCTTTGACTAACTGACTAGTGATTTGGCCAAAACAAAAATTTCACTAGTCGAACTTCACCGCATACTTTAAAACATAAGAACGATAACGTCACTTATTATTGGTTTTGTTGCAGATTTTAACGTTTATTAAGGTGACAGGGTACTAAATTCGTGTCGCCTTCGTTCATCAATCGAGAAATTATGTAAATAGGGAATTTAAACATGAACTATATAGGTTAAATGCAAGTTACACTAATGGTTACCTGAAATTTAATGTAATTTTTGACTAATTATTATTTTATAAGTTTTTTTTTGTGATTTATATCATGAATTCTGGAATGTCACCCCACAGGGAAGTGAAAATTTTCCCTATTTGAAGCCTTTTTTGTCTGAGAAATTTTTATTTAATCGTGTTGAAATTCAGTGCCCAAGTACAATCCGAGTTGAACTTAATAAGTACTTAAAAACGAAAAACATTAATTGCTAAATTAAGGAGCTACAAGGTGAGCCCCCTTAAAATTCCCTAATCTGTAGAACTACCCTTTAATATAAAATATTAATGAGAACAATAGTCGTTCCGATAGTTAAAAATAAGACGGGTGACTCGTCGGACACAAGTAACTATCGGCCCATCTCACTTGCTACCACAATGGCTAAAATACTTGCCAGTGTGCTGAATAATCGCCTCTCCGAACAGATTAAATTGCATAATGCCCAGTTCGGGTTCAGAGCAGGACTGTTAACGGAGAGGGCCACTCTGTGTCTGAAGAGCACTGTCATTTACTACACAGCGAGGAGGACGCCGGTATATGCGTGTTTCCTTGACTTATCCAAAGCTTTTGATCTGGTTGCATATGTCATACTGTGGGGCAGGATGGGGGACGCGGGAGTGCCGGCGAAGTAGCCGGGTGAGGTGGGTCGATACTCTGTCGGACGAGTACAGACTGGAATGCGGAGTGCGGCAGGGGGGACTAAGCTCACCTCTGCTATTTCATCTGTATGTCAACCGACTTATCGTGCAACTGAGCAGTACACATGTCGGCTGCCATATTGACGGAACCTGTGTCAATAATATAAGCTATGTAGACAATATGGTGCTGTTCAGTCCATCGATAAACGGATTGAGAAAGTTGCTATCCACTTAGGCATAGAGGCCTATGCGGGGGAACATGGCTTGATATACAACTCAAAGAAAAGTGAGCTTTTAAAGTTTAAAGCGCCTAAGCAGCAGCCGCGCAGTGTTCCCCCCGTAAGTCTTAACGGTGTAGCACAAAAGACTGTAAAATAGTTTTAGGTAACTTAGCCACATTGTGACGGGCGACCTTATAGGGACGACGAAGACATAGAGAGACGTAGGCCGTTAGGGGTAAGGAGCAATATGCTTGCCCGCAGGTTCGCTCGTTGTACTGCGGACGTCAAAGTGACCCTTCATAAGGCGTTCTGCCAGTCTTTCTACGCGAGCGACCTGTGGGTGTCATACACGCGCCGAGCCTACAACGTCTTACGTGTTCAATTTACTATTGCCTTCAGGATGCTGTTAGAACTGCTATGGCGCTGCAGCCGTCGGGAATGTTCGCCCGCACGGATGATTTCTACGCTATCATGCGAAAGAAAGCGGCTTCTTTCTTTGCTACTGCTAGGGAAAGGCAAAGGTATCTAGCCCATACAGCCTCGTCTAATGTAGATTTCCTCTTATCCGAATGTGGTAAGGCTAAAAAGCCAAGTCTTATGTTTTTATGTTCAGAGTAAAAGTTTTAATCTTAGATAAATAGCTCTCCTTCAGAGACCATGCACAAAAATTCAGTGTCTTCCAACACTTTCGACATCCCTCCCTTGGTTATCAACAGTAAAATGATAGCACTTTTTACTGAAGACTTCATTGTGACTTCTTGAGGCAATCCAAAAATGTCTATCCCGCGCATTTTATCGAATTTACCATTCACTGCACACCTTCACAGACACTTGCCAGATACTCGTAATAGACTATCACTAATATGAAACAAAACACGAAATATACAGCAAAATTAAAAATAAACAAAAAGCATGACGTCCCTCTTCGGATTCCCGCCAAAAAGCCAGCGCCTGCTTGGTAGTTACAATAGCATTCTGAAAATGATCGATGGAGACAGTCATAGGTCTAAGATAATAGATAAGTATTAAATAAAAATAACAATACTAACATAAATACATAAGCTCTGTTGTTACAATAGGTGGTATGGGTACACAAAAAATACAAGTATCAAATACGTTTTCTGTAGTATAGACAGAATTACCATGTGCAGTTTTTTCATTTCCACATTTTTTTTACTTCTGCAGAGTTAGCGTGGCCAGACTCTAACAGAACTATGGACACAAATCTGAAATAAAGTTTTATTATTATTATAAAAAAAAAACGTTATTTCTAAATCAAGATTTTCATATTTACCAAAAATTTTAATCATTCATTATTGGTTGTATAAAAAATAAATAAATAAAATTTATTACAATTATTTTGTGTAAGAAGATATTTTTGCCCTAATACGAGTATTCATTTCGAAATTAAGGCAAAAATCTTAGCACTATTTATTATTAAAAAAATATATAATAGTAGGTATATTTTATATCGAGGGACTAAACGAAGCCATTATACACCACTCGGGAGTCATGAAACCGAGGGTATATTAAGTTGGCGTTTAGTCTCGAGGTGGAAACTGTACTTTTCACTTTGAGTGCGAGAAAAATTGTCAATTTAGTACAAATTTATTTAAAACCCAACAAATTTACACTCGACAAAAATTCAGAAATTTTCGCGGTCAGTTTTTTCTTCTAAACCTGTCAGGCTGTCACAGATTAACAAAGAGATTTAAATCTCTTTGCAGGTAAACAATTTAAAACACATGGCGCCACCTTCTTCGCGGAAAAACCATGGAACTAAAACTCTTCACATTTTCGCAATGAAGATGGTCCACACTCTACAGATATTTACTGGCTGTTTGAGGTTGTCTTTTGCTCATTAAGGAAATTAAAAAAAAATGCTTTATACTCCCTAGGGACTAAAGTGGTCACTTTAGTCCCGCATCGTAGGGCTATATTGGCGTACTTTTAGAGCATGAGAAGTGAAATATTATTTTATTAGGGAGATTTTTGGGGTTGACCTAAGGCTTAGCGGCAAACATTTTTGAGGGTTGGTAATACTGCGGAAGTCTAACTTTAAATATCTGTTGGAGCAAGACAATCGTCGTGAGTGCAAGTTTCTTTGATTACTTTTTTCGTCAGCTACATTTTATGGTTTATTTTATGGTTCAATACCTAACTTTAATTTTGACTTTATAATAAAATATCATGCTCGCAATAAAAAATACAGTTAACTTCATATCGTAGTAGAAAATGCTACTCGCTATAAGTTCATTATGATTGTAAACACCTGCATATTATTAAACATATTTTTATTTTGTACTTTTAAAATTCATTGTGTTGACGATGACTATATTTATCAAAACAATGCAAACGATGCGAGCGATACCAGCAATGAAATTAAACAAGCGCTATTTTTGGTAAACCTACTTAAATCAGGTATGAGGTGTACAGTTTTATTAGGTAATTGTTTACAAGCAAAATCATGTTAAGGTTGACGTGAGTGATTTTATAAATTGAAGATTCTTTAACAGAAATTCGATCCAGGAAACAAAACAGCAATGATTGGTTTCACAAGAAGCAAGTGTCGAACTCATCGCAGTCAATATTAAAAGCCATCGACGGATTTGGTTAGTGGCCATGAAAAAAATAACAAAATATTTAGGATGTAGTCTGATAAATACTAGAGATTAAGCTATAATTTGTTTAAGGAAACGCCACATCTGTGACTCCGTCTACTAAATTAAGGGTATTAACATATCAGTCCCCTGATATTTATACCCTTCCAGTCCGTGGTTATAATGCACCTTCGTCACCAGCAACTTTAAATGCACCGTATCCTGAAGGTAAAAACTATATTTATACTTACCAACAAAGAACAGATGCGATTTATGTTCTTCAAGCTGTAATCCTCACATTTGAAATCTCAATGAAAACGGATTTTGAAATGCATAAAAAATAGTCATGAAATAGTGATAAACAGTCTTACATGTAAAAAAAATAGTCGTATTATAGTTTGGGAGTTATAGTTTTCATTTCCGGTTTTTAATCGGTGAATTAGGGTTAATAAGTACTATTACCAGTACTGGTACCTATTACAAAACCGATTTCAGAGCCCTGTCTAAAGCCTGTCTACAAAGAATTTACAGTAATGGAAATGAGTATATATTTAGACCAAAAAATAGGAGTGAAGTTACAAAAATTCGCAGCCAGCTGAAAATTTGTAGGATTGTTCCAAACACTATTATAAATGAAATCTGAAAAGTCCTCATCGATCCGACACCTTGAAAAAAAAATTACTCGGTGTCAAATGTCATCAAACAGGGATTTTCGCGATTTTCAGCGAAACGTTAAGTTTTACCATAAAATTAGTCTAGACAAAAATTGTAGATCAGATAATTATCTATAAAAAAAAACAAAAATATTTTATTTTCTACTTCTACGAGAAACCGTTTTTGAGATATAACGATTCAAAAGGTTGAAAGAGTTGTAATCGTCATAATACTCGTAAGTAAACCAAGTATATACATCACTGAAGCTGTAATACAAGTAAAAATATTATTATATAGGCCAATGTACATAACTTACACATTTTAAAATACACTGGACCGCAAAGAAAAAGGGTCGGTTAGAAAATCTTCAATATCTTCAAAAGTAGCTGACCTGTCTTTATGAAATAAAGACTAAATTAAAGAATATTTAATGAAACATAAAATAATATAAAAAACCTTTTTATTTATTTTTGATAATTGTATAAAAAACTTAAAATGTAAAATAATGGTCAATTTTGAATGTAGTACCAAAAAATTCAAATCAATTGTTTCGCGTTTTTTTTAGTTTTGCTATAAAATGTTATAAATATGGTGTCTCGGCTTTATAAGTTTTATTATTTCGACGTCATTATGTCGTTATCCACTGAAGAATGTACCCAGGATCCTGACAATGCTTGAAGATGGGACAGTCAACGAAATACAGCGAGATCTGTTGGTGTGACTCTTTCAACAGTTCAGCGAGTACTCCAGCGTTTCCATGAAACTGGATCTAATCTTCGAAGACAAGTAGAACAAGGTGCAGGACGGCGCGGGAGGGTCGCTATATGGTGTAAACAATTTTGAGAAATCGCTTTCTTACTGCTGTTGAAGTAAAAAATCATCATTTACGAGCTGGAAGAAACAATGAGAGTATACGGATACAGTAAGGCGGCGTCTGGCTGAAGCAAATTTAAAGCCATTAAGATCTGCAAATGGCCCAAAACTAGAAAAACACAAAACTGGTAGAGAACACGAGAATCGGACTCTGAAAGAATGGTCGAGAGTTATGTTTTCAGACGAGTATAGATTACGGTTATAAAAAAAAATTAAAATTTAAATCTGTTTATTGTAAAAAAGAACTTTTTCTATTACATTCCTTTCTGGGTGCTTAATCTAGATCTACAAAGATTATGTGCGCCCAGTGTTCCGCTTGCAGTGCGGTAGTTAGGTAGTTATTATTATTAGCTTGATTAACAAGTTGACGCGGTAGGTACTGATTGTAGATACATTAGAGTCGCAGAAGGTACATCGTCCCCATCGTGTTTTTTTATGAGGTTCAGTTTTAAAATAGAATGGGCTTGCTTAGTTCTTTTACAATTACAAATTTTATTGATTATATCTATAGGTAGGTTGTTCATTACCGAGGGAAGGATGCACCTCCAGTGTCTCTTTCCATATACATTGTTATACTTAGGAATTTTATATATAGGTAGGTTGTACAGCTGACGCAGGTTACTAGGTCTATTATATTTCTCTAATAATTCAATTTTGTCTATATATTCTGATACAATTGTGACTTGTAGTTTGTCATAAATATTGAGGATTTTACAATGATAGAATAATTTTTCATAGTTATTTTTATATTTATGTTTATTTTTTAATGGGACAATTGTTTTTAATATTCGTAGTTGTAGCCTATATATATTATTTAAATAACCTTTATAGGTCCTACCATAACTGGATAGTCCGTAACTAATAACTGAATCTGCTAGTGACAGGTACGAGTACAGCAGTCTTAAAATGTTATATGGCATTTTACATTTAAGTATTGTAAGCTTTGCTAATATAGCTCTAAGTTTGTTACATACATTGTCAACATGTGCTGCCCAGTTAAACTTGCTATCAATTTTTAGACCTAGGTAGGTATGGCATTGTACAATTTCTAAGGGTTTACAGTCACAGTTGAGTTAATTTGAGAGTGCATACAGCTGTGTTCATGGGCAATGACGATTGGTGATTGTCCAGTAGTCTTTAGGTAAGGTGAGTGGATATAAATTTCTTTGGTTTTTTGATAGTTTAGGGATAAGCCAACGTCATGTGCCCATTTACACAACTGGTTGAAATCTGTTTGAATCATGTTTTGTGCTATTTCTAAGTTTTTATTAGCAGCAATAAGGCAAGTGTCATCAGCAAACTGATAAACAGAGCAGTGCTGGAATATGTTACACATATCGTTTACGTATAACAGGTACTCAGTTGGCCCCAAAATTTAACCTTGAGCCGTTCCATGTAGGGTTGGCATAGGGTCACTGTACTCATTATTTATGCTGACCATATTGTACCTGTTAGTATGGTAGTCTTTAAACCAGTCGAGCACTGGGCCCTGAATACCATTCTGCTGGAGCTTTTTATACAGGATATTATTATTCAAAGTATCAAAAGCCTTGCTGAAGTCTATCATTATTATTATCACATTTTTTTATCGTTTAAATAGTCATTTATTTCATCAGTAAACTGTGACAGCAATTATGTGTACTTTTTTCTTTTTGAAAACCAAACTGTTTGTCGTGGATGATGCTATAATTAGATAAGAAATCATTTATAGCCCGCCCATAGTATTTTTCTACAATTTTGTCTAAACAAGAAAGTATAGTAATTGGTCGGTAGAACTTGGTATCTTTATAACTGCCTTTTTTGTGAATTGGTCTTACTAGTCCGACTTTTAGAGCATCCGGGTATAACGATGTGGTAATACATGTATTGATAAGATGCGTTATGCAAGCACGACGAAAGGAAAAAAGTGTACAGAAGACCGGAAGAGCACCATAACCAAACCTGTATAGAAGAAAAAGTACCATACGGCAGAGGCTCTGTTCACGTATGGGCTGGGATTTCGTCCGAAAGCCGCACTGAGCTAGTGGTGATAGAAAATGGAACTTTAACTGCAGAAAGATATGTCACTGAAGTTCTAAATGACTACGTTGGTCGATTTTTAGTGGACATTGATAAGAATGCCGTTTTTGTACAAGACAATGCCCGCTCACATACTAATATTTCTCAGCATCGTCTCAAAAACCTAGTAGAAAGTATGCCAAATCGCATAACAGCAGTATTGCGAGCTCGAAGAGGCAACACAAAGTACTAAAATGCGTGAAAACAGCACATCTTTAACCAATCTTCATCATCAAACATTTACGAAAATACTAAAAAAACTACGCATATTTATTTATTTGCAATTTATTAAAAATTAAAAGCTTGAATTATTATTATTTTTATTTAAGCACATTAAAATATTCTTTTATTTAGTCCTTATTTCATAAAGCTAGGTCAAGTACTTTTGAAGATATTGAATATTTTCTAACCGACCCTTTTTCATTGCGGTCCAGTGTATTATAAATATGAAAAGGTCGGGTACAAAAAAACCGAGTCCCCCATTTTATACGCCAGTGTAACCTTGAGCAACATTCTGTCTCCTATTCAATGAGGATCAGTACAGTTATAGCAAATCCATTAGAAATATTATCCACGTTATTCTTTATGATATAAGAATGATATCTCTTTTTGAATTATCCAAATCGGACCATTACTTACGAAGATATTAAATAATAAACATACTCAATGATCGCGAGAGCGTGTACGTCACTGTGAGGGAACCAAGTACGGCCGGCCGGCCGGCACTCAATGATCGCGGGAGCGTGATGACGTCACAATGAGGCCGACGCTACCGCGGCGGCTACTCGGTGAACTTCGCTAGGAATTCGGTCATAACTTTGTCAATTTTTGTCGTAGAACAAAAATTTTTGTACTGTATGTTAAGGATTTCTTAGCTCTATAAATCTGCATTCTCAACTAAAAACGTTACGGATCCTCATTGTCTGCGTGGCTAGAGTCGTATAGGTATACGCATATGTATTGGGCATTCTAATATATTCAAATAATATGCCCAATATATTCAAGACTATATTAGTCGTGAGTCAATTTAATAAATATGTACAACTATTGTTGTAGGTGAAGATGTAGACTTACACGTATTACTCACTGCTCGAACTCGACCCGACCCGAACTCTGGACCCGAACCCAATGTACCCATTCCGTTAAGCCAGCTTAGGTACTGCTTAAGGGAACACACACAAACGCAAGCGGAGAAATGGTGGACCTCACCGCCAGGATTTCGGCAATCCAAGGAGGCTATGCCATCCCTGGACACGAAACTGACCAAGCAACGCTGTCGGGGACCATCACTAGACACTGATCACTTAATAAACACCTACAAACCTTAGGTATTACTGACAGCACTCTGTGCAGAGCGTGCATGGAGGCGTAGGAGACGGTAGCGCATGTGCTCCTGGAGTGCGTTGGCCTTGCCCAGATCGCAAGAAAATTCTTGGAACACCAGAATCCCTTGCGGATGCCCTGAGCAGACTCGGAAGTTTGAGATGCTTATGGAGGGAGGTGGGCTGGTTGGAATGATCGGCCTCCATGGCTCACGTACAATGGTCCAATTTAAGGACTAAGTGCGGAAACCAAAACCCTTAACATAGATAGCTGTGATACGACATCTGCATTTTTCAGGAGGGGTAAAACAACTGTTTTTAAAAAGTTTGTAAAATTAGATTTAGTTTAAGGTGCTGAAGTTTTTAAAAAGAGAAATTCAACTCCACAAGAAGTTATCACCAACGGAATTTTCTTTCTTCTCTCTATGTTCTCTAGCTTCTTAAAATTAGGTGCTTAGATAAGTATCGATATGGTTTTGTCGCTAAAAATACTCGAAATAAAAAACAAGCTTGTCTTCCTCCAACCTCACGAGCAGCAGCCGCGCTCATCAACATCTTTTTCGGGTATATTACCAAGTTCAAGTGTGGCTTGGTTATCCGCTAGCTAGACCCAAAAGACTGGGGTTGGACGTTGGTCGACAATACATTACCTAGAACCGATTCAAACTTGCGCCAAACTACCACCTGCGCTGAAAAAAATTGCTAATCAAAATTTATTGCAACTGTAAAAAGGTATGTAATGCTAAACGTGGTAGCAAAAAAGTTGGACTGTTTTGTACCGTAGCATGTACAAATTGTTAAGACCGGTTGTGCTCCAATGTTGAATCACCAACAATTGAGGATTCATTTGGTACTAACGCGGAGACATGCGATGTGTCATTATTGGGGTAATTTACTTGCACCCAGGATGAAGAAGAAGAACAAGAAGAAGAGGAAACAGAAGTATTAGAGAATTATGAATCAGATGGATAAATTTCCTATTTTTTTTATTCACACCCTTTTATCACTTTTATTATTTTCAACCCTTGCCAATATCTTTGATTATTCAATAGTTTCAAATTAAACAGAATCACAACAGATCCGTGAAATAGGCCTGCCACTATACGCGCTAAGTACACTATTTCAAAGGTGACGTGGAAACGTCTGCATATTATTATTATGACGATTACAAGTCTATCTACTTTTTTTACCTTTGAGATACATAATAACGATTCAAAAATGTTGAATCGTTATAATATCTCAAAGGTGGCTTTTAGGAAGAAAATTTTCTCATTTTTTATTAGATGATTATCTATTCTGATCTACAATTTTTGTCTAGGCAAATTTTATGAAAAAACTTACAATTTTACTGCGAATCGCGTAAAACCTGTTATTGTGACCTTGACCCCGAGTAAATTTCTTTTTAGGTGTCGGATTGGAACAATCTTACCAATATTCAGCTGGCTGCTAAATTCCTTCCCCTGGGATGTCTAAATTGACCGGACTAAAAAAAGCTAATTAAAAAAAAAAGCAAAAACATATAATGATTTTGTACGCGACTGTACATCCAGACATCCATAGAAATGTAGAGAAAATAATTAACTTTTATTTTAAATTTAATCAGCTCAAAATTATTTCGTTGCGTACGACTATTTCATCACTATTTTTTTCACAAACTTTAAACTAAAAGTCGTAGGCATTCCGGAGAAATTTGAAGTTTTCAAATGTTTAAAGCTATAATCCTCACCAGGGTACCTTTATAAATCTAAAATCTTTCGACTACTCTAAGATTTGGCATGTCGTTTTTACTATATCATGACTATTTTTTGGGACCTAAAGCAAGTAAATAGACCTTACCGGTTGCTTGCACGAGAGGTGAGGATTACAGCCAAAGAGATTTAAATATAATAGGGCATAGAGGGGGCATTGGGAATATTTTCATACAAAACTTTGAAGCCTAAGGCGTCATGTCCTTGTTATGTCAGTTAGTATGAACGCGAGCTGTCATTCGGTAGAAATTGTACTAGACTTATTCCACTTGGAATAACTTTTGATTCAAATTTTCCTCGCTTTGTCCCCTCTATGCCCTATTATATTTAAATCTCATTGATTACAGCTTAACGTTCAAGCTATAACCTATAGAGGTTGGTGAAGATTCTGGCTAAAGCTATCTACAACGCCGAAACTATACTACTTACGACAATTTTTTTTTACATGTATGACTATTTATCACTATTTCATGACTATTCTTTAATCATTACAAAATTAGTTTTCATTGAAATTTCAAATGTGAGGATTACAGCTTGAAGATCATTTTGTTTTTAGGCTAAAACAATCTTGTTTGTTTATATATATATTTATCTTCTTTTAAATCTATCTTAATAAATATATGAAACAAAGTCACATTATTTACACCATTTTTTAACTCAAGAACGGCTTTGAACCGACTTTTATGGTCTTTGATTTGTAGGATTTGTCTCCGCCCCGAATAGCTAAATAACTAAAAATATCGGGATCTATATTATATATATATATATATACAATATAAAATATAGATCCTATCTATCTGTCTCTCCCTATAAAACAAACTCGGGTTAGTTACACCATTCACAACTCGAGAACGGCTGAGCCGATATTTATAATCTTAGATTTGTTGGATTTGTATCTGCTCCGAAAAGCAGAATATTTATTAAATCATCGACAAATATCGGATTTAGCGCGGGCATCGCCGCTGGGCACCCGCTAATAAGTAAAACAAAGTCGGGTTAGTTACACCATTTATAATTCAAAAAAGGCTAATCAAATTTGGATGAATTTGGCATATGTACGGATACCTAGAACCGCGGACGGATTCGCGGGCAAAAGCTAATTTATAACGGGGTGTGTCCGCCCACATACCACCAATCCAACCAATCCGAATCTACTACTTAAGGTGAGAAAAGTAGAGTTAATACCTCGGGAATAAAACTGTTTTTGTCTTGGGCGCTTGAATCGCTCACTGCACTCAGGACTCAGTCTTTTAACATTTCAGAGCAAAATAAATACTTTTTAGTTTTAGATTTTGTAGGATGTGTACATTATCATGATAATAAATATTGTGTTCTATGCCAGGGATATTTAGACGACGTATGCCCATGGACTACTTGAATCGAGGTAAGTAAAAATCTTTGAATAAGAAGTGATACAGTTTAATGCTGGAAAATCTACTTGTTAAGCAATGCTGGGTGACCAGTCAATAAATACATAAGCCCTTAGTAGAAATGAGTACCTACACCGTCGTAAATTGACGAGCTTTTCCATCATTTGGAAGACACGTACCATTGGTCTCGATTGTTGTTTTTTGCCCCTCAATGAAAATCATAAATATCTCTACTCGACAAATGTTGATCAGATGGACTGTGGCATCAGTTAATTCTATCCGCTCCGTCGTTTCATCGTGAGCCACTGTGCCCTTTCATATATAGGTAGATTGTAGTGTATGTGTGGTTTACAACCGTAACGCGTTCTAGTGCATTATGGGATTCTAATATTAGTTTCGACGTGATATGATTTTTCTTTAAGGATTGAAGGACTGAGGCACTGTCTGAGAGTGTACGGATATGGGTATCCGTGACTTCCCTGGCCTCTATGGCGTGTGCTGCTTGGATAATGCCTACAAATTCTGCTTGATAGACAGTGTTGAGCATTTCTAGGAGTCGGTTTTCGATTCATCAGTGTAGATCCTTAGTTTTTTTGTACTTGAGTAGTCATACGACTTCGCTGTGAGTTCTATCTGTGTTGTAATGATTTTCGAAACAGTGTGTTTTCTGGTTCCTATCATAGGCTGTTGCAAGATTGTGTCATCTTTTATGCGTATGCCTTTGATTCTGGAATCTTTACTTAGAGTGCCGGATAGTTCCAGCCTGAACCCTGAGCTAGGGTTGCCTCTTCCCTTTTGACGAGGTGTAAGGGTGGTAACCCCAGCATCGCCTATATGTCGAATTGGACCAATCGCGCTTAAACGGTAGTGGGTGATGTTCTCAATCTCACGTTGCCGGTAATTGCTACACAGGGAAATCTTTGTAGTTTCTTTATTATTTTGCCGACTTTTTATATTTCACTAGCTTTTACCAGCGGCTTCGCTCGCGCACGTTTATTTCACCCCCTTAGGGGTTGAATTTTGCAAAATCCTTTCTTAGTGGATGCCATACACTATATTAGCTATCTATGTGCAAAATTTCAAGTCTCGAGATCCAGCCGTTTAGCGACGGCTAAACGGCGACCAATCAGTCAGTTTATCATTTTATATAATTATATACTAAGATTAAGTTTCGTGCCTGTATGTTGACTTTTATATATTTATTTTTAATTTTTACTTGCCTTTTTGACACGTCTATAGCCTGCGCAGACGACGGACTTTGTCCCCGTATTTTTTTGTCCTCCAAAATAGAACGCTTACAACTGTATCGAGTAACGCACACGAGGGATTAAAAGTATGGCGTAAAAAAAGTCCCCCGAATAATCGCGGTCACCGACGGGCGGTGCAGGACAAAAAGAGACGGACATATTTTTTTACGATTCGGGGGACTGTCCTCCGGGGACAAAGTCCGTCGTCTGCGCAGGCTATTAGGGGTCGAAAATTCTCGTGAAAGGTAGGTATTTCCAGATTTGGAATACCTCTGCCTAGCCCCTCGGGGATATAAGGCGTAAAATTTTCCTTTCCTTGTCGTTTTCTTTTGCCGATTTTAATACAGTCACGTTCATAAGATTTATCGACTTCAATTACACTCATTACCTTTCTATACCATAACATAATTTCTATAACATAATTTGCGTAATTAATATTAATTTTCTCAAGAATGCAATAAAGAAAGGGGTCAACATAAAATCTTTTTATTAACATAGACTATTAGGCAGTGATGTTTCTAACACATTTTTAAGGGTTCTAAAAATCAATTGTGTCTGATTTTCTTGGCCTAAGAAGTTAAAAATTATTAATACTCTTAGTAGATTGAATCATACGAGATAATTTAAGGGAAATAATTCAACTCCTACAAATACCTTACTAATATGATACAATCTCTTTGCTTCATGTTTATATTATGTTGTTTGTATGTATGTTCAAATACAAAGAGTTCTACGAAAGACATAGAACGTCGTTTAAAAAAAAAATATCGCAACCTAAGGATGATTAAACTAACAATTTTATTTTGATTGATGATTGATTCAACAATAGTATATTTTATTACAAGTGCGGAAAGCCTGTCATTGCAAAGGGTTCCGACAAATGTCTACCCGAGCCGAGGCGCAGCCGCAGGTGAGGGTTGACAGTCGGAACAAGCTGCAATGACGGTTCCGCACGTGTATTGAACAACTATTTTTAATCAGTTGCGAAAAAATTAATTTAATAAAATAATAAAAACACAATGAACTCAACTAACATTTTTGGAAAATGGCGCCAACCGTAAAATAATATTATAAGGCCGCGTTCCTAAACCAAGTTAATTATTACCTGACTGTAGTCTGTTTCAGTCACACATTAATGTTTTGCATAACGCTATCCTTTACTTTACACTTTACCGAGTGAATTTTACCTGTTTTGGAACGCGGCCTAAGCTGAGATTTTTTTTTGTTTTCCTCACCCATTCTGGGTATGCAATGGGAACTATGCCCATTCAGCCAAGTCTTCAGTAGAATTTTTTTATTAATATGAAATGAAATTTAATGAGATGAAATTAAATTAAATGAAACCTAACCTAACTTATTGAATTAAATCATTAAATCTGATATTGAAACAAATTAGTAGCTTCTTTTTAGAAATATTTGCATAAAAACTTCTATGATTTTTTTTAGTAAAAACTTCGTTGTTGGTTTTTTCTTTTTAATAGACATTATTTTGACAGTTGGGAAAGAAAACGCACGAGTTCGGAAAAGGTAAAAAAAAGCTCGAGTGTGTAATAGCCCACTTCCCGAACGCTATACGTCCCTGCAATACGCCACTTTTTGAGCAACTGTATTAAAAAATGTATATTATATTATAAATATTTTTCAACACACTTGCTTATAAAGTGGCTCTAATTTCACTGCAATTAGGCACATAATGACACATGTAATCAAGCTGTGAGTTTTTCATTGCTATTATTCACAAGTGAGTTATTGTTCTTTTTTTTTATTTTTTGGTTGAGTTGATTTGTTCTTAAAAAAGTTACAATACAAAAAAGATCGTGTTCAATAATACAAATAAATTAATATACCTTCGCTTGCTCATTTCATGCAACTTCGTATTTAAATAGATAATTTCAACTTGTACGTGTTTAATTAACAAAACTTTATCTCAAATATAACTTTTGTTTTCTCTTTTAATTGAACGTGGCTAAAATGCTATCCGCAACAAACCAAAAAAAAGAAATCTCATTCTTTTAGTCTATGGCCGATCGCCATTGTGAGATGCGCGCGCATATAGGTGAATTGATTACTATTTTTTCCCGCCGTTGAGAAAAATTATTATCTTAAAATGATTTTATAGTGTTATTTTCTACACAAGTGTGTTGAAAAAGGTCGTATGATACACGTGTGTATTGATGATTACCGTCCTTCTAACGGCTCGGGTCTCAATGGCGCCTCAGCGGTAATCACCAACATTACACACTTTTACCATAATGTACTATTATTTCGTAATTAAATGTAATAACAAGTAAAACAATCGGCGATATCACTTTTTTTTCCTTTCAGAACGTTCTGACAGGACCGTTTCCCAAAACACCCGGTCCCGTCACCACCTTTTCAAAAATAATTCGTTTACCAATATAAGTGTTTCCCATAATGTGTTTCTCCCAAAAGATAGGTTTGGCTTGATATCCGTTTCCCAAAAAGACCTAATCCCGAAATGACCGTTCCCGTCACCGTTTTTTAAATAATCCGATTTCCAAAATGTGATTCCTCCAAAAGATACAAAGAGTGTCAATGGTTTCCAAGGATGCCTCCAAATATATTAAGTATCGCATTTGAACGACACCGGACTACAAATTCCATTGCAGGGTGGCATAGATGCTTAAATAGCAAAATCCCCCCCCCCCCTCCTATCCTAATTAAAGTATTTCCTGTTTATTGACAGATTGAGAAGAGAGCGAAATATATAGACACAAAATGAATAAAACCTTTTCATAGCTTAAAAAAACAGGAGGAAGAATGATATCTTGTTTGATGAAGAGTCTGTACTGACTGTTACGCAGATTACAGTACGGAGAAATCAAGTGTGAGACATTTTCAACCGACGAAAAAAACGGAGGAGTTTCTCAATTCGAGGCGTATCTTTGAATTTGATTAATATATATGAATAAAAATGTATCTATAAATCTATGTATACTTATAAAACAAAGTCGTTAGTTACACAATTTAGGTATAACTCAAGAATGGCTGGACCAATTTTTATCATCTTTGATTCGTTGGATTTGTCTTCGTCCCAAATAGCAGAATAACTATTAAAACATCGACAAAAATAGTTCTCAGTAAATCAATAGTTTCTATTTAACTTCGTGGTGTAATAAAAATCTGGCTGGATTGGCTGAAATGTCATCAATCAGTCAATCACCGAGATCGTCAAGTTAGAAGCCTCACCATGGAATTGAGCTGTTCTGATAATGCCAAACAACTCTTCCTAAATTGTGCCCAGAGCATATTATAAATAGTGCTATCATACTTTCGGAGATATTCAGGAGTGCGATTTTTGAATCTCACTGGTGATATCAAAATCACCGGTGACTAAAATTATCACCGATGACTTTTTGTCACCATTTTCCAAAAGCCGTATTTTTGAAAGTCACACGCTGTTTTCAATAAATCGTCGCAATCACAAAATATCACAATCGAGCCCCGCTGCTAATTCTTCCGAAAAACATACTTTGGCACTTTTGGCAGATGGCACTACGTCAACTGTCAAAAACAATCGCATGGTGATTTCAATTACGAGTGGGTAGGGGCACTCGTAAATCGATATCATAGGTGTGACAAATGTAAGTCACCGATGAGTTTCAAAAATACGAACTTTCGGAAATCACTCACATCGGTGAGAATTAGTCACTTGGTGAGATTCAAAAATCGACCCCCAGGTCGTTTAGTGAGGCAGCTATCTTGAAGTCAAAATAGCAGCCTCATCTCAGTACCCAAAACCCACGGCACTGTTCTTGAATAACTATATACCAAAAAGTTCTTCTTAAATTTTGCCTCGGATTTGCAAAGTTCCACAATAACCCAGTGAATAGAGAGCTGATACCTTACAAACGGTCCGGTAGTTCTAAATTTTTTACATGTTGTCTAAGATGGTTGTTAAGTGTTTAAAATGCAAAATGCACAATCCCCCCACTCCGCGCCCGCCGCCATCTTGAAAAAACAAAAAAAAATCGGCACTTTTTTTAGATTTTCACTTATATCTTTGTTTCGGTGCACTTTAGCTACATAACAGTTCTATTCCATGTTGTAGAGAATGAAATTTCCTATAATATACGTGTTAAATTTTGTTTGTAGGGCAGATAGTTCACGAGATATGATATTTTAAAAAATATAAAAAAATACGCATTTTCCGGAAATTTCAAGAAATAGAAAATCCGGAAAAGGGCAGATAGCCCTACAAACAAAATTTAACACGTATATTATAGGGAATTTCATTCTCTACAACATTGAATAGAACTGTTTTGTAGCTAAAATGCACCGAAACAAAGATATAAGTGAAAATCTAAAAAAAGTGCCGATTTTTTTCGGTTTTTTCAAGATGGCGGCGGGCGCGGAGGGGGGGGAATTGTGCATTTTGCATTTTAAACACTTAACAACCATCCTAGACAACATGTAAAAAATTTAGAACTACCGGACCGTTTGTAAGGTAACCCCCCTTATTTGGTCTCTATTCACTGTACTACAAAGGAAACGAAGATATTAGGGTACTTTGGTGAAGCTTCCATCTGACGTCAAGCTGGTAGTCACATCAACGAGGAAGAATTTTGAATCAAGACTAATGCCCAAAAATCTCTTCCTAAATAGTGCCTCCGGCATCAAAACAAAGCGGCACGATTTGACTTGTATTTTCACTACATAGTATAAAACAAAGTCGCTTTCTCTGTCCTTATATCCCTATGTACCTATGCTTAAATCTTTAAAACTACGCAACGGATTTTGATGCGGTTTTTTAATAGATAGATTGATTCAAGAGGAAGGTTTAAGTATTAGCATTACACCCGTGCAAAGCCGGGGTGGGTCGCTAGTATTCAATAAAATGATGATTAACTCCCACGTACATTTTTGCTTCTGTACAGTTGGGACCAAATCAACTAGATCAAAATGGAGGCTCAGCTTTAGAGCAACATCTCAGAGGGAATTGTTTTTTTTTTGTAGATATTATCTTTAATCATATACCTAAGTCGCACATGAAACCAAAAACAGTCATAAATCAGAAATGACGAATTTGAGAAAAAACGGTTAGAAAGTTTAAAAAATTACTGCAAGGCTACCTACTGTTAGGAATAATACTAAAATCTTTGTGTATGCATACATTTACATTATCCCTTTACAGTTTGCATGATAAATTAATTATCTATATATATAAAGAGAGAAGTCCTGACTGACTGACTCATCAACGCCCAGCCTAAACCCTTACACCTAGAAACCTGTTTTTTTTTACAACTATTGTTTTTAAGACGTAAGTTAGCACTAAGAAAGGATTTTTCGAAATTCAACCCTTAAGGGGGTGAAAAAGGGGTTGAACGTTTGTATGGAAAACCTTCACTTTTGGGTGTATCAATTCGAAACTTTGTAAAAATACTTCTCAAAACAAATAACAGGAAATGTATTTCTGGACTTCTCAAAAAACCCCCCCTAAGGGGGTGAAACATGGGGTTGGAGGTTGTATGGAGACGTGTTGTTTTTTACGTCTATCAACATGAAACTTGGCACAAATACTTTTAGAAATAAATGATGAGATACGTGTTTTTGGATTTCCAAAAATCGTCCCCGAAAGAGTGAAAGTAGGGGTTGAGTTTGGTATGTATGGAAAACCTTAATTTTTTAGTGTATCAATTCGAAACTTTGTAGAAATACTCCTTAAACTAAACAACAAATACGTATTTCTGGTTTTTCCAAAAATCCTTTCGTAAGGGGGTGAAACAGAGGGTTGGAGTTTGTATGGAGACGTGTTGTTTTTTATGTCTATCAACGTAAAACTTGGCACAAATACTCTTAGAAATAAATGATGAGATACGTGTCTTATAATTTTTCGAAAATCGTTCCCTAAAAGGGTGAAAGTAGGGGTTGAGTTTGGTATGTATGCAAAAACTTCATTTTTAGGTGTATTAATTCGAAACTTTGTAAAAATACTTCTCAAAACAAACAACAAGACACGTATTTCTGGATTTTCAAAAAAACACACCCTAAGGGGGCGAAACAGGGGGTTGGAGTTTGTATGGAGAAGTGTTGTTTTTACGTCTATCAAGTTGAAACTTGACACAAATACTCTTGATAATAAATGATGAGATACGTAGTTCTGGATTTTCCAAAAATCTTCCCTTAAGGGGGTGAAACAGGAGGTTGGAGTTTGTATGGAGACGTGTTGTTTTTTAGGTCTATCAAGTTGAAACTTGGCACGAATACTCTTGATAATAAATGATGAGATACGTATTTCTGGATTTTCCAAAAATCCTCCCCTAAGGGGGTGAAACAGGGGGTTGGAGTTTGTATGGAGAAGTATTGTTTTTTCGGTCTATCAACCTTAAACTTAGCACTAATACTCTTAGAAATAAATGATGAGATACATGTTTTATGATTTTTCGAAAATCGTCCCCAGAAAGGGTCAAAGTAGGGGTTGGAGTTTGTATAGAGAAGTGTTGTTTTTTACGTCTATCAAGTTGAAACTTGGCACAAATACTCTTGATAATAAATGATGAGATACGTATTTCAGGATTTTCCAAAAATCCTCCCCTAAGGGGGTGAAACAGGGGGTTGGAGTTTGTATGGAGACGTGTTGTTTTTTAGGTCTATCAACCTTAAACTTAGCACTAATACTCTTAGAAATAAATGATGAGATATATGTTTTATGATTTTTCGAAAATCGTCCCCTGAAAGGGTCAAAGTAGGGGTTTCAGTTGGTATGGAGAAGTGTGGTTTTTTGCGTCTATCAACTTGAAACTTGTCACAATTATTCTTCAAAAGTCTCCATACAAAGTCCACTTTTTTTGAGAATTCACTATGGGTTCCTTGAGGAAATTTGTTTGTATGCCACATGCGTAGCCTTTGGTATCAAGAACTAATTCAAAAATCATACACCAGAAAGTGTCCTAGGCTTTACAATACAGAATAAGCGCAATTCCTGAAATTAGTTTGTCCAGTATCGACTACCTAATTGATTTCAGTTATTTTTAATATGTGTAAAGTTTTTCCGAATAATGAATTAGCCTAACTGAATTTAGGGCTAACGATGGAGTGTACCTCTACGCAGCGGGACCCTCGGCCCTAGAGAGATATATTTGGCATATATCTATAGTACCCTCGCCCAAACTTACTGAACGTGTATTGAAATAATTTGTACCCCGATGGTTTTAGAGTAAATTAAAAAATAAGAAAGTCTCTATCCAGTGGGGCCCTCCGTAATTATGCATTCAATGGTTTTTTTCAATTGCATTTAAGTATAGTACCCCAAGACCCCTTTTCAAAATAACAATTACTTTTTATCTAAAAGATATAGTTTTTACATAAAATCAAGTGGAAGTTCATAACCTTTAACAAATAATATGTTTAAAAATACATACTAAAAAAATAATATGAACAAAATAAAATGACGCGCCTCTCCATACGATTAGCGTGATTTAGGACAGTTAAAAAAATCTATAAAATAGTATGGAGAGGCACGTCATTTTATTTTGTTCATATTATTTTTTTAGTATGTATTTTTAAACATATTATTTGTTAAAGGTTATTTTTACTAAGGGTACTAAACGAAAAAAAATACAAAACGGCTTTTCAATGCCAATCCAGGGAGGGCCCCGCTGGATCGATTAGAACTTCCACTTGATTTTATGTAAAAACTATATCTCTAAGATAAAAAGTAATTGTTACTTTGAAAAGGGGTCTTGGGGTACTATACTTAAATGCAATTGAAAAAAACCATTGAATGCATAATTACGGAGGGCCCCGCTGGATAGAGACTTTCTTATTTTTTAATTTACTCTAAAACCATCGGGGTACAAATTATTTCAATACACGTTCAGTAAGTTTGGGCGAGGGTACTATAGATATATGCCAAATATATCTCTCTAGGGCCGAGGTTCCCGCTGCGTAGAGGTACACAACGATGGAAACCGTACTGTTATCGCTCTTTAATTAAGAAATTTGGTTAGTCACAACTAAAGTACGAATGCATTACAATTTTTTATATTACTATACCTACTAATGGGGAAGTATGAGGAATTGCTCTTATTCTGTGACGCGTTGTATGTAGGGTGTTTTTAATAACAAAAATATAAGTAGCAATGATAGCCCAGTGGTTAAAGAGCCCGCTTTTCATTCGTGAGGCTCGGGTTCCAATCCTGGCATGTGCAGTCAAGTTTTAGTAAGGATCCCTAATTTTTTTTCGTCATAAATATAGCCTTTGTTACTCAGGGATAATGTAGCATTTTAATGGTGAAAGAATTTATGAAATCGGTCCAGTAGTTTTTCAGTTTCTTCGTTATTAACATACAAAAATACAAATCTTTCCTTTTTATAATATTAGTGGATAGATTGTGTTGATTATCCCTTTTGATATATTTTCTAATCGAAAAGAAATAATCAATTCCACGCGGGCGAAGTCGCGGGCATCAGCTAGTCAATTATAATTAAAAATACAAATTAAAATATTTTTTTTAAAAAGTTCGTAGTTATGACTCTATTGCCTACTTTTTTTATAATTATTTAGTTTTATGACTGTCTAGCCCGATCTCATAACTAATTTACTAAGAAATAACTCTAAATGTGTCTTTGTTAAGTGTGTTGAGATTTAGTTTTTTCATGCTTATTCTGTACTACCTACCGAATGATTTTATATTGTTGTAGGAAGGATTGATTAAAAATAAAAGTCACGTATATCACAAAATCAAAGTTTACTATTAAAACGATTGACAAGTAAAATCAACAAAATTTAAAAAAATCAACAAACAAAATGTTTTAAAACTTCTCTAAACTTACTTCTTTATTAAAACAATTGACAAGTAAAATCAACAAAATTTAAAAAAATCAACAAACAAAATGTTTTAATACTGCTCTAAACTTAATTCTTCCTTGAGATCAAAAATAGTGGGTTACAAGATTTTAACTATGCCTCTTTAAACCTCACTAGTGATTACATTAATGACTAATTTCTTTTATTAACTACAAAATAGATAACGTAACTTAAACACTGTCTTCTTTCTTAATAAAGTATAATGATTTATTTGTAATTTTTATTAAAATTTGTGTATTCAGTCTTCTTGGTACTGACTACTTTCTTAATTATATAGATTTGAATTATGGCACTTTGAGACTCACTAGTTATTATAATAATGACTATTTTTTCATACAAAATAGATAACTTAAATATTTTCTTCTTTCTTAATTAAGTTTAATAATGTGTTTGTAATTTTTATTCAAATTAGTATCGTCAGTCTTATTGGTGATAATTAGATGCCAAGAAGAGATTATAAGCTGCTTGGTAGAAACTAACTATTTTCTTATAAAGAATTATAAAAATCAAAATATGCTTTTGGAATGTGATTGCTTGCTATTAATTTAAGTAAGGCTTGTTTCTTTTTATTGTAAATTGGAATCTTCTCAGAGTAAGCTTGACTCAAAGTGTTTGGAATACAATGTTGTCTTCGGCTTCTTCTCACGTCAACTCTCATAAACTCTTTTTGATCGTAAGAAGTCTTTACATAAAAACAAAACGGATCTTCTTTTATTACTTTAATGATTTTGATACTCTGAAGCTTAATAATGGTGTTATCGTCCGTTTTTGAAAAATTACTGCCTATTTCATCAGCCATCTTTTTTAGGTCATAAAAGTCTTGATAGCGTAGTATTTTTACTTTGAAATATGGTGCAGATTTCTTTGCTGTACGAATCAGTGATATGTAGTGTTCTGGCACGTAAATTGGACCTGATTTGAGAGCTCTTTTAATTTGTTTTTCAATCACAGAGTGTACAGCATCACCTTCATTTTGTGTGTGCCCTTTTATTAAAAACTTGTGTGTTATACTCTTGATGTTCAACTTATTTACAGCAAAAATATAGGTGGCAATCATAACTTTGTTTTTTTGCTGCCCACAACAATTATCAGAGAAAAATACAATCTCTAGGTCATCTGACTGGAAATCAATACTTTTGGACATTAAGTACTCGTAGACACAAGTTCCGATTTCTGTAACTCCTCGATTGCTCTGCCCTTCATGCCACACGTTACAAACTGTTTCTGATGATTTAAGTTACGATATAGTTAAATTGTACGTTGCTAATTTCGAAATATAATTAAAAAAGGGAAACATCACCCCTGGGGCAAGGTAAAACTGCTTGGAGATCATAACAGGCGACTACAAAATTAGAGCTTACTTCACTCTTGTCCTTTTTCTTTTCTATTCTGCTTAGTTCTTTCTGTTTTAAATGCATTTCGTATTCAGTTTTATTCTAAATTTTTTCTTCTTCATTTGAGTTTTTATAGGCCTCGCATAATTCACATAAATCTTTTTTAGGAACAAAGAATGATATATTGAAATCTGTGTGAAATATTTGAGAAAACACTGTTTTAAAAACATGTCTTTTGCCTGCTTCATCACACTGTTTTTTATAGTCATCATAAAGCTGTGTGATGGTCAAGCCACCGTCAATATATTGTCGTGTTGTCTGAGATCGTAAATAATGGCTTTCAATTCTGGGGACAGAATTTATGAAAGCGTGTACAGCCGTCTTTTCTTCAGACTTTTTAAGGTGTGAGTCATGTTTTCCTCTGGAATCTTCAATAATGATTCCCTTGTCGTCACATTTATCTAAAACTGTTCGAATAACTCATCGTTAATGTTTAAGGTAGCTTTAAAAAATTGTTTGCAAACCCGTACTTTTGTGTTCTCTATGGTGAAATAAAAGGCATTATTCAAAGTTCTATTTCTCTTTCGATCGCCGGTTCTCTCGTATCGATACTTAGGCTTGACTTGTTGCATATGCTTATGTAAAAAATCTCTATGTCGGTTTATATCTCCTAACTCCCAATATGCTTTAAAAATTTGTTGTCTCGCTGCATCTTTAAAATTTATACTGCATTTTAATCGACATTTTTTATCGCTGCAAGGAGATTTTATTTCACGAGCTGTAACTATTTTGTTCTTACTGTTGCAGTACTCTTGACCAGTGTTACGTAAATATTTGGCTTTAATTTTTTTGGTAGATGTCGTCGGGGGTTTAAATTCCGGTCCTGGTCTTCAATAATATACGGTTTGTGAAACGTACAATCATTAAAAGTGCTTAAATTTGTATAATGATTGAAACAAAGCAGACAAAAACATTTTTCGCACGAAGCCATAACTTTTGATGTACAATTACCGTACTCACAATGTTGATTAAAGGGAAAAGGTGTATCAGAATCAGGAACTTGGATTGCTTGGACAGATCTGTTTGAATTATTGGTGCTAGCTTTTGATCGATTTGATAAGTAAGGTTTGTGTTTTTTGCAGCTATTGTAGAAGTCATCTTTACTAAAATGTTCGTAACACAGCAAACTGAGACACTTGTGACAACTAGCAAAAACCTCCGAAAAACAATTAATAAATTCGCAGTGCTGTTGTGGTGATGAAACCGACTTTTCAGCAGAACAAAACGTTTTATTATTATTTAATTTTAGTAGCTTATTCTGAGGACTAACGATTGAGTTATCAGAAGCAGTTGTGCTGTCTTGATCATCAAATTCTGCTGACTTCAGAGGTGTATACGTTGGATCTTTTACAGAGTCATCAGATTGATTACAAGCAATTAGTGTGTCGCCTTCATCTTTCTTGTCGCAGTCTGAAGCAACAAAAGTTTGATGTGGATCGAAATCCGTTTTCTGATATTGAGGCTGCTCGGTTTCAATTTCATGCACAGGAGTAGAACATTTGACGCCATTAAATACTATGTCGTCCGCTTCTAATAGTCGTGCTGCATCGTCTTGTAATAAAAGAAAGCTATCGGAGTTTGGGAAATGAAGGCTAGGGGTGGAAACTCGACTGCCGTCTGAATTTTTCCTCTGTTCCCACTAGTTACGTTGGAGTTCCGTTGACGTAACTAATGAGACTGTTTTAGTCTCAGTAGTTACATTATACCAAATATTTTCTAAAACGTAACTACTGGGAATATTTTTGTCTCAATAGTTACATTGGAGTTCTGTCGGTCAACGTCTCCTCTTTAGTAAGATGTAACATATGTAAGTCTGTTTTAATGTGTCAATGGTACTAGGGATACAGAAAATCATCTTGTTGTACCACTAGTACCATTGAGGGTACTAATGGTACTAGTGATCCTAGACGGATATTTTGTGTAAAAACAAACAATTTATTTTATTTATTTATTTAAATCTAATAAGCCATATGGTTAAGTCGGCAAAACAAACAATAAAACTTAAGAAAACTAAACAAAAGCTTATAATAATGTGAATTACACGTAAATTTATATTTATGACCTTGTAAATGCTAACATTTTATCAAGAAAATGGCCCACCGTTATTTCTCCGGACAATAATTGTACGCGCGTAAATACTAAAAAATCGTCTTTTTCAACGTCAACTTTTCTTCGCTTTGGTTGTGAGCTTAAATCGAATCTATCATGTTTATTTTTGCGAAAAGAAGCTAGCTTAGCATCGTCAAATAAGCAGTGTAAAACTTGTAACAGATTACTTTTATTTTTATTAATGAGGGTATTCATTTTATAGTTCCACCCCTCAACAGAGTTATTTGTGCGGTGATGTTCACCAAAATTACACCACATTTTAACCAAAGAATCTTTGAGCCAAAAATTTTCGAAATAAGTTTTGAATTTCATCAAATTGCTGTCATTTTCAAAGAGCATCTCTTTTGTGATGAAATCCCATCCTGATGCAATGTCATCTTCGGGTAAATATGCTAGATTGCTGCATAGAGCAACAATTCTATTAGCACTTTTCTTTTTGTGTATTCCCAATGCTTTAGCTTTACGTCTCAAGCTGTTATAAAAATGGTAATGGCAACCTTTTATCATTATATTAATGTTTAATTTATTCAGTGCCGAAATTATTCCTTCTTCGAAATCCACCATTACTTTATGTGGCTTCCAATCTTTGAGTTGTCTTTGAATTAAAGAAAACAAGATGATGTATGCTTCTGTAGTCTGATGGGTCATAAAACTATAAATCAAAGGTATAACATTATTACTACTTGTCGTACTCCCAATATCGCCGTGAATCGTGAATAACTGTCGAAATGGTTTCGGGCATGACTTAAAAGTGCCATCCATAAAAAAATGTGTTATACTTTTTATATATTGTCGTGTATGGTCAGAACAGAAAATGATAATTCTCATATCTTCATGCATGTAATCCGCGAGTTTAAATTGTTCATATTGAATGGGCACTTCGACTTCTTCAATATTTCTGGTGCATAATTTTGTCACCCCGGCATTTTTATTTTTTTTTCTATAAATTGTAGACTTTTTCTGCTTGAAAGATGGAACTGGCTTTTTGGAGGCAATATCATAACCTCTATCATTTATTAATGATAATGTTCTATTGAACACTCTAGGTGCAGGTTCTATGCCTTCAATTGCTTCTTCGCAAGCACTATTAATTAAGTCGTCTATCGAATTTTGTACTTCATCTGGTTGGCAATCATGACTATGACTTTTGGATTTTACCTTTGTATTATCCTGTTGGAATAGAAGAAAAAACACGACTACTAAATATTAACTTTAAAAGTATAGTATTCAGAGATATATAGAATTTACAGATTCGTGTTCGGGGAGGTATCCTGTGTGAGGGTTGATAGGTCAAACTAAAAACAAATTTGGACGTTTTTTTTCGACTCCCCATACAAATACAATATAAAATTATTTCAGTATCCAGAAACATCCTGTACATGACACTGTCAAATTATGTGAACCGTTGGTTTATAATCTACCCGTCAGACCATTAACATTTTGTGTCAGCACTTTCATGTTGTAAATTTAAGTAAGAACCTTATGAAAATAATAACTAATTAATAACTAACCGGGGCCACTGTAATTGAACCAACACATTTAGAGTTTTTGTACTTTGCACATTTCCACAGTGTGTTTTTATCCTTGTAAAAGCTGTGTCTATAATATTGGAACCCTTGGTATAAAGCGACTAATCCGCGCCCTCTTTTTATAATTTTTACGCGATCTTCACTCATATTAGGTATATGAATATTCAACTCAATTCAACAAAAAAACTATTTAGTATACAATAAATAAAATATTGTGTTTACATTCCCTTAGAGAAATTAAATGGAAATTAACGAGTAATGACATTCAGGTATGTTATCTTCAGTATCATAAGTGGCCAGCACTTTATAGAAATACAAAGGAGGTTTCATATAGACACATAGATTACATTACTAGAATTAATAGATAAAAAAACAAACAAATGACACGTCTATAAAGCTATGAGATCCTAGTACTTTTGGTAGTAGAAGTTAGAGAAGTCAATTTTTGTGCCATTTCTTAAAAATATTTTAAGTATTTACTTACTGATGTTTTTGCACTCTTGAAAAATTCCCAACAATTTTTTGCAACATGTTACATCTTACTAAAGAGGAGACGTTGACCGACAGAACTCCAATGTAACTATTGAGACAAAAATATTCCCAGTAGTTACGTTTTAGAAAATATTTGGTATAATGTAACTACTGAGACTAAAACAGTCTCATTAGTTACGTCAACGGAACTCCAACGTAACTAGTGGGAACAGAGGGAATTTTTGTGTCCATCGGACCTATCTGATGTGTGAATGTTGTCATCACCTTCGGAACTGTCTTCCATTTTTCTTTGTGTTTATTTTAAGCTGCAATCCAAAAATTAAACATCCTTTAGTTATAAAAAAAGTACATTATTGTGAAGTCAATACAGTCATAAACAATAATAAAACGATAGAAGTTGTATAACAAAATAGTTTAAATAGTATTAACACGAAAATTTTTACCGCTATAACGACATAAAACAAAATAATACATGAAACACTCGAAATCACAAGATTTAAAATTGGCAATACAGTATTAACTCAAAATAATACAGCACTTATGTACAATTTTTTGTCAGCCTAAAGAGACACAACTCAAAATATGACTGTATAAACTTTCTTACCTTTATAAAATTTCGTCCGTGGAGCGTATTATTTTGAATTACGACACGGTGACACGCGCAAACCGCTCGACTCCCGCGCACTAACTGAAATGCTACACTATTCCCCGCCGCGACGACATGAAGTGAGGAGGGGGAAAAGAGACACCTTGTATCGTAGTTCAACGAATTTTGCACTTTAAAATGTGGTGTTTTACCAGTTTGTAGAGAAAAAATCGCGTAACATTTTCTATATCATGAAGTCAAAACCTTGTTTTTTTGAGAGATACGACGGTATTTACTTTCGAGTGCGAAGTATTATTGCGGACTGGTTAAGTTTTTGAGATACCTTTTATATGAGGTTCGTGTTTTATAATGAACTCATCCACTCCATATTTGTGAGTTTTGGTGTTAATAAAGAGTCTTTTTATGTCCTTGAAATAATTTTCGACATTTGAACTTGTTGTATGCAAATCGTTGCTTCCAAAAAAAGGGTTCATAAAATTTCCCCATAGTGGCAATTTTTTAAATAGTCTTTTGAATCGTTTACTGTTTTTTGGGAAGTAGTATAAATTTTCAAAAACTGTTTCGTCGTCTTCACTAAAGATATTGTAGTTAATAATTTGATCTGAAATTTCTTTGTACAAATGAAAGAGGATCTCTCTCTATTTCATCTGAATGCTTATTGTTCTTTAAAGATTGTTTTTTATTGAGTCATTTTCGTCAAACACTTGTGAATTTCATATAACGCTTTTGTACAATTTATCATCGTTTTTTGATGTCTGGTTTTCTGCTGAGCTTATTAGAAAATGTCAATTTTAGTAGATACGCATATTTTTATAAGAAATTTCGCACAGTGTTTCTTGACCATCTTTGGTACCACGATGTTAACTGTTTGCTATAACTGTAAGATTCCTTATTTTTTTTTCATTTCTTGATAACAATCAGTGTTTGTTGAATCTTAAATGCATGTGATGTAAAAAAGTTTTAGTCTGCAATCAACGTGTTCGAAAATTTCATGATTATACAAAATTTTATAAAATGGCTGGTATCAAGTCTCATATTATAACAATTTGGAATTCGGCTGTTTTTATTTTCTAATAGAGCAAAACGGTGATCTTTGGTTGATGATGATTGGTCTCTTACTTTATTATTATTATTATTACTAAAAAGCAGCAGTGATAGCCTTTACGGTTAAAGAGCCGGCCAAAAATCAGTGAGGCTTGGGTTCGAATCCTGGCATGTATAAATGAGTTTTTCAAAAAACTTACGTACATACATATTTATCACTATCTCGACGGTGAAGGAAAACATCGTGAGGAAACCCGCAGGTCTCAGAATTAATTCTGAGACATGTGTAAATTGACCCGGTCCGGCGATGGGCTCACCACCTATCACGTTTAGGGGTCCAATTTATCTCGTGAAATGTGAGTATATCCAGTAATGAAATACCCCTGCCTACCACTTCGGGGATAAAAGACGTGAAATTATTAACTAAAAAAATCAAAGAAGGTCCTTGATCCGTGCAAGTGGTTCCATATAAGTACCAAGTTCTAATCTATATATATAAAGAGAGAAGTCCTGACTCACTGACTCATAAACGCCCAGCCTAAATCCTTAGACCTAGAAAGCTGTTTTTTTTTACAGCTATTGTTTTTAAGACGTAAGTTAGCACTAAGAAAAGATTTTTCGAAATTCAACCCTTAAGGGGGTGAAAAAGGGGTTGAACGTTTGTATGGAAAACCTTCATTTTTGAGTGTATCAATTCAAAACTTTGTAAAAATACTCTATAAAACAAACAACAAGAAACGTATTTCTTAATTTTTCAAAAAACTTCCCATAAGGGGGTGAAAGAGGGGGACGGAGTTTGTATGGAGACGTGTTGTTTTTTACGTCTATCCACTTGAAACTTGCCACAAATACTTTTAGGAATAAATGAGTAGATACGTGTTTTTGGATTTTCCGAAAATCGTCCCCTAACGGGGTGAAAGTAGGGGTTAAGTTTGGAATGTATGGAAAACTTTCATTTTTAGGTGTATCAATTCGAATCTTTCTAGAAATACTCCTTAAAACCAACAACAAGACACGTATTTCTGGGTTTTGTAAAAAACACCCCCTAGGGGGGCGAAACAGGGGGTGGGATTTTGTATGGAGACGTGTTGTTTTTTACGTCTATCAACTTGAAACTTGGCACAAATGCTTTTAGAAATAAATGAGTAGATACGTATTTTTGGATTTTCCGAAAGTCGTCCCCTAACGGGGTGAAAGTAGGGGTTGAGTTTAGAATGTATGGAAAACCTTCATATTTTGAGTGTATCAATTCGAATCTTTCTAGAAATACTCCTCAAAACAAACAACAAGACACATATTTCTGGGTTTTGTAAAAAACACCCCCTAAGGGGGCGAAACAGGGGGTGGGATTTTGTATGGAGATGTGTTGTTTTTGACGTAAACTTGGCACAAATACTTTTAGAAATAAATTAAAAGATACATGTTTTTGGATTTTCTGAAAATCGTCCCTTAACGGGGTGAAAGTAGGGGTTGAGTTTGTAATGTATGGAAAACCTTAATTTTTGGGTGTATCAATTCGAAACTTTGTACAAATACTCCTCAAAACAAACCACAAGACACGTATTTCTGAGTTTTGTAAAAAACACCCCCTAAAGGGGCGAAACAGGGGTTGGGATTTTGTATGGAGATGTGTTGTTTTTGACGTGTATTGACTTGAAACTTGGCACAAATACTTTTGAAAATAAATGAGTAGACACGTGTTTTTGGATTTTTCGAAAATCGTACTCAAAAGGGGTGAAAGTAGGGGGTTAAACTTGGTATTTTTTTTATGATATAAAAGGGCGCAAACGGGCAGACGGGTCACCTCATGGTAAGGGACGTCCGTCGCCCATGGACACCTGGAATTCAAGAGTCACAACTGCGTTGCCGACCTTTGAGGTGGGAGTAGGGGGAGGGGAGGGGAGAGGAGGGAAGGGCTAGGGGGGATTGCGGCCTCCGGTTACCTCACTCACTCAACAAAACGCAATGCATTGCTTTACGCTGGTTTTCTGTGAGGCCGTGGTATCACTCCGGTCGAAGCATGACTCTCCCACGTTCATGTATGTATGGAAAACTTTCATTTTTGGGTGTATCAATTCGAAACTTTGTACAAATACTCCTCAAAACAAACCACAAGACACGTAATTCTGAGTTTTGTAAAAAACACCCCCAAAGGGGGCGAAACAGGGGGTGGGATTTTGTATGGAGATGTGTTGTTTTTGACGTGTATTGACTTGAAACTTGGCACAAATACTTTTACAAATAAATGATCAGACACGTGTTTTTGGATTTTTCGAAAACTATTCCCTAAAGGAGTGAAAGTAGGGGTTGAAGTTGGTATGAAAAAGTGTGGTTTTTTTCTACTATCAACTTGAAACTTGGCACAAATACTCTTCAAAAGTCTCCATACAAACTCCACTTCTTTTTTTGAGAATTCACTATGGTTTCCTTGAGGAAATTTGTTTGTTATAATGAGCACCTGCATAGCCTTTGGTATCAAGAACTAATTCAAAAATCATAAACCAGAGAGTGTCCTAGGCTATACAATACGTAATCAGTATTATTTTTAGTATGTGTAAATTTTTTTCAGAAAAACGAATTAGCATAGAACTGAATTTAGTTAAGGCTACCTGTGGAAACCGTACTGTTATCGCTCTTTATATAAGAAATTTTGTTAGACAAAACTAAAGTACGAATGCATTACCATATTTTTATATTAGTATACTAATTGGGGTATATGAGGAATTGCGCTTATTCTGGGACGCGTTGTATACAGGCTGTCCCAGAAGTCAACGATAAGCCGGAAACCAGCGATAGGCCTAGTCATGAGGGTAATCAGAAAAATATAAAAAAAATTCTATGTTCTTTTTTCAAAATGTTATGAAGGTTTAAAAAAATCCTAAAAAACAGACACCCTGTAATGAACTTTCTTGTACCGTGACTGTAAATATTTACTTTTTGAATATATTTTTTTCTGTAAAGCTATAATGTATAGCCGTGCTACAATTTACAATAAAAAAAAATACATAACTGCCTCACTTTTAAGTAAAAAGTTAAATTTGTTTCCAACATTGAATTCTAAATAATTTCATCAACCAACTTAAACCAGCTGTATTCAGTACCAGGGAATCGACCTTCGGATAATGACCAATGCAGATTAATAAAAACTCGGTAATCAGGATGACGCTCTAAGTTTGGGTATCTCTCGCGATACACCCTAGTTGCAGCATTGGCGTTACATAAGCATTCTCCGTAAATAAGATGCATGTTGGCGTACTCCTGTACGGTATATCTATTTGGCATGATAACTTCACTTTACGAACTTGTAATTACACGCAAATACAATGTAAGCAACAGACTCCAGAATCTTTACTTCTGGGACAGATGGATTTAAATCAAAGCCATCAAACAAATGACATAAACAAAAGATGTACGAATAAACAAAAATCCCTGTTAGGTTCTCTTTTCAAAATTATGAGTCCGTCTCCATTCAAAAAGATTTTAACCAGGATTTACCTAAGAAGGCTGCGTTACCAACAATGCACCTCATTAAATTTGATTGGCATAGAATCCGGATTTATCGAGAAAAAAAATTTTCATGCCTCAACTATAATAAAACCTAGCATGTGTTATACCATTTTAGAATTTAGGCTAAATGCGTCAACTTTTAAGTATACTTGCCAAAATAGTAGCCATAATTTTTTTTACAGTACAGCTGGTTTAAGTTGGTTGATGAAATTATTTAGAATTCAATGTTGGAAACAAATTTAACTTTTTACTTAAAAGTGAGGCAGTTACTTATGTATTGGCGATCAGCGAAAGCGTTTTTAAAAAAATATAATTTTAATTACAAAAGATGTTTAATCAATAAAGGCTCTAACAAGACTAATTAAAAAATGGAATATAATTCTAATATGCATTTTGCAATATGATGCGATGCGCTTGCGTCACAGCCTCGACGCTGCATCGTCATCAGTTTACGATGCCTTGAGGCATGGTAACTCCTCCCTCCTTAAGATGGAACTGCAGCCTGCAGCTTCCAACAGGCTCCTCGGCAGATGTAGCCTGCAGCTTCCGCTCGTTCCGGCACTGGTATATTTTCCACGTCAATATTGCTGCGCCGACGATGTACAGGATCAAAGTAGTCCAACTTGGCGTAGCTGATATTATGGTCCAACTTCCAGCATCATCTTCATCTCTAATGTTCTCAGCCTTATTTATAAGTTGATGAATGCTGTCGAGTGATATATCTTCAAGTTGCAATTCATATTCTATTTTATCCGGCGTTATATCCCTTTCTTTAGGTAAAGGGATGACGTCATTTATGACCACGGTGTTGCTATGAGTTCGCAGAGTTCTATTCATGAGCTGAATTTCGCATTCATCTGTTATTGAGATAATGTAAATTCCAGATATGGCTTGGTACTTAGTTTGCTTGTTGCATGTTGATCTTAAAACCTCTTCTTTGCTTGCGATGACGAGCCAGCTGTTAGAGTTAAGCTTCTGTATTTTTCCACTTTTCAGGTTCATTTTAGCGTATGAACAGTTTGCTGTGGCGTGCTGGATCAGCGATGTTATGCAATCTTCAGTGTTTCGGGTAGGCCTCGTGTCCAATTGTTTACAGAGATAGCTGTCAGCGGTTATACTTCTGCATTGCTCCTCCAGGTAAGTATACTCTTCACTTCCAAGTACTAGGTATTTGGATTTGGGGATTATGGTTAAGTTTTGTTTATTCGGGATGGAATAGAGATGGATAAGATCATATATACTTTTATCAATGGAGGGGATTTCTAAAATAAAGGTAAGTGAATGATCTGTATTATATGCTTTAACATCGATAGACCTTTCAATTTTATGAATATTAGTGACACTTACTGTAGCTACTGGGGACATCAATAGTTTATTTTGAATATTAATCATTTCGAAAATAAGATTTTGAGGGTTAATAATACTTGGGTGCATTACACCTAACTGTGAAAACGTCATGGCATCTTCTAATATCATAAGCTTATCTAAAATTATCTGCAAACTAAAATCTATTTGCACATAAATATCTAAAAAGTGCAATTGATTATTAATACTATTAGAGGCACCAGTAGCGTTAAGCAACATTTGACCTAATTTCTTTTGATTTTCGCAGATTTTACTCATTTGCTGTTCAAATTCTTTTATAGTATTTTCCGCTAAAATTAAAGATTTTCCCTGGTTATTATGGATGCTGTTTACTTTATTACGAAGATCTAAGATTTGTTGTTCATATTTAACTGCATCTTCATTATCTAGATTTCCCGTTATTGCTTTCACTATTGATCCAAGACCATTTATCAAGCCACGTTTGGCTCTATTACTACTACGGGGTGCAAGAAAAATTAATTTATTATGAATTAAACTTAACGTATGATCTATCTGGCTCTTATAAGTCCCATGTAGGTCGTCTGAAGCTGTGTGAGCTTCAGCAGCTTTTGTACTAGCGTAAAGCGCTAATAGTTTAAGAGACGTTAGATGTAAATAACTTATGTTATATACGCACACAAGGCTAAAGGTGTCTACCTGTCTAAGAACTTGACCTTGTTTTAATAAAAGGATTCCATTGGAGTTATCTACGGGAGATATTAAGACATAGGCTGCTGCGTAGAGCACGAAGGCTCCTGAGATGACTGCCCTGTAACAAGATGAGGTCTGCGTAGTAGCTTGAAGTGTACTCTGATAGACTTCGAGTTTGGATGGTTACCTATTATTTCCGCTATATTATTTGGATGTAAATGAATTATTTTATACGGACCTTTAAATACGGGCTTAGTTTTATCATTTCGCGCTGTCTTCGCCACCTGTTTGTATACCGTTTCTCCTACCTTGAATTTTATCTCCTCCGCCTCTTGGTTCCTTCTTGCAATTACTTGTTCTTTATTTTTGGACATATACGCTGACACACACTCCTGTACCGCTTCCGCATTCATCCTATGTTTTAAAACGTAATTTTGATAAAATTCTTTCGGGTATTGAAGCTCTATAGGGTTTCTGGATGCTGTGTGTCCAAACAAAAGTTCATGTGGTGTGTAGCCAGTAGCTGAATGAATAGAATTATTATATGCTATAACACTATATCTCATAATTAACTGGATTGTGTCCTCTTTGTTAGTCATTCGTTGTATCCTTACAATTTCCGCTATAGTAGAATGAAATCTCTCTATAGGGGAGTTAGAGTTCGGATTGTAAGGGGTGGTGAAATGAATATTGATGTTATGGGATGCACATATCTCCTTGATTACGTCATTATCGAATTTACTGTCAGAGTCTGTCGTTATTTTGTAAGGTAAACCTAATACTGAGAATACTTGTAAGAGTGCCTCTGCTACGTGCACACTGCTGGTTGCTGTAAGAGGTATTGCTTGAGCAAATTTAGAGAAATTATCTATTACAGTAAGAAACGACGCGCCTCCTGTGGAATACAAATCCATAAACAAATGTTCCATAGGCTTCGTGGGTGTTTCAGTCAGTGCTAGAGGTGGTTTCAGGGGATTTCTTTTATATTTACCTTTCAGACAAATATTGCACTTGTTTACATAAGCCTGAATAGTTAGTAACATGTTTGGCCAGTGATAGTTTCTGTTAATTTGTTTATAAGTCTCTTGGATTCCACGGTGTATGGTCTTACCCTCGTGATACTTTTTAATTATATCTTGCTGTTCTGACCTATTCTCGACGAGTGTTACTCGTGAAGTACACCTAAATAACTTTGGACCTCTATCGTTAAAGACAGTGGTATATACTCTAGAAAAAGCTAAATATAATTCTTCATTATGAAAATAACAATGAAATATATGATCGGCAATAGTATGTCTTTCAGAAATCTGATTATTTCTTGCTCTGTATTATTGACAGGAATAAAAACATCCTTTATTACAGTTCTAGAATTGGTTGATCTATTCTCTACTCGATAGGTCGAACCTGGGGTGGATCTAATATAAAATTGTTTCAATTGTCTGTCTATCGCGTCAGTCAATATAGGGATCCCTGGGTTTTCGTTATCTGGTTGAGTGTGATTTGTAGAAATTAACTGGTTTGATTCTACTGAAACTGTGCTCATACTATCAGAGTTAGTATCCGTTGTTGACATAGGTGGAACCAAAGTCCGATTTTCTTCATCTCCCCTATTTCCAGGATGGTTATCTACAGTTTCAGTCTCTCTACGGACGTTTTCAAATATGTTGTTTATTAATTCATCATTTTCATTATCGTCAAAATTGACAGCAAGTGACTCTATACTGTTATGAAATATTTTGACTCGAGATAGTGCGTCCGCGTTAGTGTTTTGATTACCCTTTTTGTAAACAACATTATAATCATATTCTGCCAATCTTAAACGCCACCGCGTTAGTTTTGAATTAGGATCTTTCAGAGACATCAGCCACGTCAAAGGTCTGTGATCAGTATAAATAGTGAATTTTCTACCATAAAGATAGGGCCTAAAGTACTTAATCGCCCAAACAATGGCTAACAACTCCTTTTCTATAGTAGAGTATCGGGTTTCAGTTTCAGATAATGTACGAGATGCATATGCCACTGGCTTGTCCGATCCTACTGTACCCTGTGACAGTACGGCACCTAGAGCTATGTCAGATGCGTCGGTTGTTAAGATAAATTCTTTGTCAAAATCAGGGAATTGAAGTATGGGGTCATTAGTTAAAATTTGTTTACATTTATTGAAAGCAACAAGAAACTCAGGTGAGTGTACGACCTTATGGTTCTTCTTTAAACAGATGGTCATAGGTTTCGTCAGTTTTGCGAAGTCTTTGATAAACTTTCGATAATATCCAACTAATCCGAGAAATGCTTTGATATCCTTTTGAGTTTTCGGAAGTGGAAAGTTTAGAACAGCTTTTACTTTATCTTTGTTAGGCTTAAGTCCGTCAGAAGTCAACTCGTGTCCTAAGAAATGAGTATGTTTTTTAAGGAACTCCGATTTATCGAGCTGAATTTTTAAATTGTGTAATTTAAATCTATCGAATACTTGTCGAATCTTGTCAATGTGTTCTTGTAAAGATGTTGAAACTATTATGACGTCATCTAGGTAGGTAAAGACATTATCAATACCTCTAAGAATATGATCCATAAGCCTTTGGAATGTGCTAGGCGCATTCTTTAGGCCGAATGGCATTCGGAGGAATTCATAATGTCCTCTTTCGGTGGAAAAGGCTGTCTTTTCGATATCGTTAGGGTGCATTTCCACTTGGTGGTAACCGCTAGCTAAATCGAGTGTAGTAAAGTATTGAGCGCGTCCCAGTCTGTCTAATATGTCGTGTATATTGGGTAAGGGATATTTATCTTCAATTATACGGTCATTAAGTCGTCGATAGTCGATCACTAGTCGCCATTTTACCTTTCCAGATGCATCTGGCTTTTTGGGCACAATATGCACTGGACAGGACCATGGTGAGATGCTTTCTCTTATAATGCCTTGCTTCAATAAATTATCTACCTGATTTTTTTATTTCAATTCGCTGCTGAGGGGCTTGCCTATAACTTCTTACAAAAATGGGTGTATCGTCTGTCAGTCTCAGTTCATGTTTGACTGCATGTGTAAATGTCAAAGGAATATTTTCCGAGTAGAAAAGATCTCTATATTGATAACATAGTTTGTTTATTTCACGCTTCTCCTCGTCGTTCATATGATCTATCCTAATTTTCTTTAAATTCTCACAAAGTTCTCCGTCTCTGTCCAAGTCAGTCTGTATTGAATTTAATTTGCACTGAATATTGGGCTCTAGCTTATCGGAATAAGGTTCTAATTTAATCGGCTCCTTATTTGAAATTACTATCTTAATCGAATTCGAATTTACTATTGAGGTTTTGAAAAGTCCATTTTTTACTTTAACTATAGCTGCTGGTGATATTAAACCGTTTGCCCACGTATAGTCATCATGTAAGTATTGACCATCCAAGTAGTTTGTTTTGACCGTGATGAGCTTTTCACATCGGGGTTCAACTTGAATCTTTTTCGTAGGGTAATCAAAGAGAATAGGGATGTCAGCTGTCGACGTATGAAGCACTTTGTTTTTTAGATCTATGTTACTAGATAAAGCCTTGAGCAAATCAAGACCTATAAGTCCCTAATATTTTGGATCGAAATCGAAAATGAGAAACCTGTGAGTTAAATCACTATTAAAAGCTGGTGGTAGTGGTAAATAAGCAACGTGTTGGTGTCGTGTTACCGCGTGTGCCGTCTTTACTTCGAACGGCTCGCGTTCTACACAATACTCTAACAAAGTACCGCGAATTACGTCAGGGGATATCATTGATCGTGATGCGCCCGTGTCAATTAGAAATTTACCTTGATATTCTGGCAGTTCTATGTATGGTAGATGGTCTTTATATTGGTAGTTAAGTTTTACTAGCTCTGGTCTTCGCGATCTACATCCGAATAAAAATCCTGATTAGTTTCTACCTGGTCTTCCTGGTTATCCTGATCCTCGACGTTCCCGTCGTTCTGGGCTTCCTGGTAATAATCGGGAAGCGTTAAATAGGGTAAATGTTGTACGTTACCTTCGTTTGGGGTGTAGAATAGCTCCTCAAAGGCGAACTGGGGTGGTTGAGGTTTGTTTACAGATCTCATAGTGACATCTGACACCTTTTGCGGGGGATTTATCTGTAGCTGCGGGACATTGGGCTGGTTTGCAAACTGGTTCTGGTATCTAAAGTTTCCAGGATTATTATTCCTGTAGTTACCTGATGCTGGCCTATTTTTCCAAGGAAGCATGGAGTTAATCCACTGTTGTCTCTGCTCTGGTGACCAATTATTTGGCTGAGGTACGTATCTCATAGGGGGCTGTAAGGGTTGGTTAGTATTTTGTCTAAACATAGGGTTAAATTGTGGGTTAGGTCGTTGGTTGTCAACTTTAGCCCTGTTTTGCGAGGCAGATGGTTGATTTGAACCTAAATTAGACTTATAAGCTTGTCTAGCCTCCTCCTGTCGTGCTGCTACTATTGTTAACTCTAGTGTGTTAGGTTGAGATATTCTAACACCTATAGAAATGTGGAAATCGAGTTGGTTGACGTATTGTTCGATTGCCATCTTATCATAGTACGTCTTATCCGTGTGCCGGCCAACTGCGTATAGGCTATCTAAGATTTCCCGTAACCTTTTCCCATAGGCTTCTGCGTCCTCGTTCCTATTACGCCGAGTACGCGTAAGCTCTTGCATTAACTGTATTTCGTTTCGAGGTTCTCCTAGACGCCTGATGAGTGCCGCCTTTACGTCGTCCCAGCTATCGAGCGACTCCTCATAAGCGATCGCGTCTATTGCTGCTCCACTGAGCTTACTTTTAATGATGCAAACTGCCGCAACTGCCACTACTCTTGTCATCTGGGTGATGCCCATGACCCTATCTACTTCTCTTATATAATAATTTAATGTTTTTGGATTGCCATCGTATTTTGGCATCAAATCCGCAAGGAGTTTAAGATTGTTTTCGCCCTCCATTTTAATTGCTATTTAAACTAAGAAAATGTCTAAAACGATGTTAGCTTATAGACACACAATAAACTATAAATATTATAGGAAATATAGCATAGGAACTTGGAAGTACTTCGAGCACTCACCACAGCGTCCTCTGCATCTCCAGCTGAGTCTTGTAGAGTACAGGTCTCCAATGCTCCGGATTCCCGTGGAGTAGGTTGCTCCGATGACCGCCTCGATGATTCTTTACGATCGCGGGTTGTAGCGATTAACACCGCTCACTCTTTGCGAAGAGGATATTCGCGCGAGACTTTGATTTTAAAAGTCTATACGAGTGCCGCGATCCTACCGACTGCGCCACTTATGTATTGGCGATCAGCGAAAGCGTTTTTAAAAAAATATAATTTTAATTACAAAAGATGTTTAATCAATAAAGGCTCTAACAAGATAATTAAAAAATGGAATATAATTCTAATATGCATTTTGCAATATGATGCGATGCGCTTGCGTCACAGCCTCGCCGCTGCATCGTCATCAGTTTACGATGCCTTGAGGCATGGTAACTAGTTATGTAATTTTTTTTATTGTAGATTGTAGCACGGCTATTTATTATAGCATTACAGAAAAAAATTATTCAAAAAGTAAATATTTACAGTCATGGTACAAAAAAGTTCATTACAGGGTGTCTGTTTTTTAGGATTTTTTTTAAACCTTTATAACATTTTGAAAAAAGAACATAGATTTTTTTTTATATTTTTCTGATTACCCTCATGACTAGGCCTATCGCTGGTTTCCGGCTTATCGTTGACTTCTGGGACACCCTGTATAGGGTGTTTTGAATAACAAAAATATAGCCCACTGGCTAAAGAGCCCGCCTATCATTCGTGAGGCTCGGGTTCCAATCCTGGCATGTACAGTCAAGTTTTAGTAAGGATCCCTAATTCTTTTTCGTCATAGATATAGCCTATGTTACTCAGGAATAATGTAGCATTCTAATGGTGAAAGAGTTTTTTTAATCGGTCCAGTAGTTTTTGAGTTTATTCGTTATTAACTTATGTACAAAACTACAAATCTTTCATCTTTATAATATTAGTGTTGATAGATAGATAGAGTAGATTATCCTTCTTGATATATTTTTGAAACGCAAAGGAATAACAAATTCTACGCGGACGAAGTCGCGGGCATCAGCTAGTCTACTATATAAAAATAAGTCGGGTTTTCCTTCCTGACGATTTAACTCGAGAAGGGCCGGACCGATTTTGATGAAACTTTTTGTGTGGGTTCGAGTGGGTCCAGGGATGGTTTATAGCAAAAAAAATTCAGCATTGCACCCGTGCGGAGCCGGGGCGGGTCGCTAGTTTATTATAATTATGTTATTGATTGTGGTATTATTTCCATTGAACGATTTTACTGCTGCTCCAATCAATGCGGCAGAATCATCAGTTATTACCTCATTTGGAGGTTTACCTTTAGGGAGCCACGTTTGTAGCCAATGTGTAATACTACTGTGTATACCATGGAATGACTTTCCGAAATCATTTGAGCTACGGGAACACTACTATGGACTGTAGTGTCTGTCATGATAACATACAAGAACAGGGGACCCTGAAGTTGCTGAGCTACTTCTGTGTGTTCGTTGACTATAGGTCGCAGGGTTTTAGAAAATATGGATCCCGTAGCGTCAATAGAAATTCTGACATAATCAAAATTTGTTTGAAATTTAATATAATACTAAATTTTATGAGGTATACAATAACGTGTCAATACCTTTAGATTACTTTATATGCTTCGGGCACTATTTGGCACTATTTAGGAAGAATTGTTTGGCATTATCAGAACAGCTCCATTCCTTGGTGAGGCTTCTAACTTGACGATCTTCAATCACCGTGCAGTTTCAATGCGCACCAGAACAATTAAAGCAAGCAAACAGTACCTACTGAGGAGTTTACACTACAATTTTCAAAGATTTGGCTGATGTAAAAGTAAGTCCGAAATTTTCGGATTTTTTTTTACTTTTCGAAGATGGAAGTGTTGACGAAATAGTCGTATTTTTAGCATCGAAGCTCAAGAAACGTCCGGCATTTTTTTGGCAATGGCAATTTTAAGTGCGTCTTTTTGCGTCGGGAGTAGTCGAGATGCGACGGTTATTGTTCCGCTTATTTTTTCCCTCTACCCGACGAGCGACAATCTACATAACAAAGATTGGTTCATAAAATTTTACCAATTATAGGACAGTATAATGGACCAATCATGGCCGGTTATTGTGTTCTCATTTCTAGTGGGAAGCTACGAGTGGAGGGCGATAGCTGGTGACTGTTGGATTCGTTCGGTAGCGAGCTCTCAGAAAGTAAAGTCATAGAATAAATGCGAATATTCTATTATTAAGAAATTATGAAAAGATAATATAGTTTGAAATAATAAAGAGTGATTTGTATTTGATCCGGAGTATATTATTTACCAAAATTCAGAAGCGGGATCCAACCTTCAGCTCACAAGGAGGGTATGACCTACTATTAATAGCATTTATAAAGATAATAGAAAAGAAATTAAGTTAAGCACTTATATAATTAATCTTTTGATATATAAAGTTGTCAATATAAAAAAAATGTTTGTTTGTATGTTTGAATGTGCAGGGTATTTTAGGTTAGATGTATATAATTATTCTTTTGAGATATAAAGTTGTCAATATACTCATAAAATATATTTGTTTCTTTGTTTGTATGTATGTTTGAAGGTGCAGGGTATTAGAGCTTAGTGGTATATAAATATATATTTATATCTGCAAGGTCATGTGTGCCATGCTGGGAGCTATGTGAGTGAATTTCAAAATGGTTGTACATTTTCTTAAAATAATTTGTGATTGCCCAAAAAAAAATGTAATGATATGTCCGTGGCCAGTAAATTCAATTTTGTTGTTATTTATTGTTATTTTATACTTCTATCCAGAACTTTCAATTATTTTAGACCTGTAATTCTATCTGCTTCACATATAATAACAAAATCAAATTTGTCTCTTATTGCCTTTTCATACTAAATGATGTTGTCCCCCAGGATTTTTTTTCTCTAAACGTGATCAGTGATGACTGTAACTGTAAATTATTAAAACTTTTAGAGTGGATTACATCAGCTGAGATACTGTTTTATACAAATATAAATAAGAATAGTCAAAGTATATTTAAATACGCGAGAAATTTAATTTTAAATAAATGTCACATTTTTTGTTCTTTTGTGTAACTCCTACGTGTAACGACAATATCACGTAAGTTTGTTTGACTTTGAACGCATCCATAAGTCATTTTAGCCTGGCCATACTGTTCGGTACTACCAACTTAGTGAATGACAACGCAGCAATTTTATTTTCATTGTCATTCATTCGAATTCGGTGCGCGTGTGTTTTGGCTCAATTTTATTTCATTTGTGAAACGTGAATTCAAAAGGTGAGTAAATCTAAATTACACAATTACTTCATTGATTATTGTAGTTTCGTTTAACAGTAAAAGTATACAAGCAAAAGTAGAAGTCAATCTCTTATATTTTTTCTCTAATGTCTTATAGGTTATGTTAGCGCCATGAAATCATTGTTACATTGTGTAACGCCGAGCGTTACACAATCCTGTGTGTAACATTGTGTAACGTTACACACAGGATAAAGCTGCATGTATACTGTAAATAATTATTTTAAAACTTTAATAAACTAGGTGGCGCCATAAAAAAATGAATAAGGTATGTGTATAGTTTCAATAGTATTAGGGTTACGGTTAATTATGTACAGTAAGTGTATTATTTGTATTATTAATATCTTTTCACCATTTTATCGTTTTTTGCATTTTATAAGCGGTTTTCGAAGTGCAAAAGTTGTAGGTACCTACTTTATTTGTTGTCGACTGCACCTTACAGCTAATACACAAGTAGGTATATTACAAAAATAAATGTTGTGTCTTTGTCTATAGATAATGAAAAATGGCGCCAATGACTTCGGCGGAACGGCAAAGAAAATATCGTGAAAAATTGAAAAAGAAGAACCTGACAAACTCGAAACGTTAAAAAAAGAAAACGCAGAAAGAACAAAAAAGAACTATAAAAAAATTCATCAACTACCCGAAGATCTACAAAAAATAACAAGAAAACGATGGCAATAACAAAAACAAAAGGAAAAAAATACAAAGAAAGATGAACCAAAACCTAACGCCGCAAAAGATCAAAAAGAAAAAAGAAAAGCTCGATATCTCCTAAATAAAAAAAAATTACTACTGCATAATACAGTTAAAAGACTCACTCGAATTGTACAAACTCAGAAACAGGCTTTACGTCGTTACAAGCAAAAACTATTAAACTTGACATTATTATTGAACAACATGGAAAATAGAGATGAAGAAATTAAAGGCTTAGAAAATAAAGAAGCTAAAACACCATTTTCAAAAACTGAGAGTTTCATACAAGAAACTATTCCAAACATTCCGAGCGCTGACAAAAAAAAGGTAAGGAGGGCGATTTTCGAAGCAAACGTCTTAAAAGAATCATTGTCAAATCAATATTCCGAAACAAAAACAAAATCAAATAAAGCTGTTTTAAGGAATGTAGTTGATAATAATATTGTTAAAAAATACAAGATAAAAACAGAACTTGGCTCGTCTTGGTTGGGATTGAAAGGAAGAATAAGGCAAAGACAAAGAACGCTTGAAATTAAAAGGTTGAGGAGGGCAAAAGAGATAGAAACATTTCTTAAAAGACATGACAACAGTAGAATAACTGCAGGAAAAAATGAGACCAAAACACACAAAAAAGATAAAAAACAGGTCAGGTACTTATTGGATTCCCTAGAAAAACTACACAAAAAGTATAAAGCAGAAGGTGGATTGGCTTCTTACACAACTTTCACCAGATATAGACCATTTTATATTTTAGACCCTAAACTGACACAAAGAAACACTTGTGCATGTGTCAAGCACGCCAATTTGAAATTTTTAGCTCAAAAGCTAAAGATGCTTGGAGTTCTTCAAACTGACGATCTAGACCAGTTGGTTTCAATGATTACCTGTGACAAATTCAATAATACGTGCATGTACAATGAGTGCAAGACCTGTGAAAATGTGACTGTCTCATTTGATTTGACTCACGTAAATAAAGATTCGATAGTTTGGTGGAATGCCTGGGTAACAAAGACCCATAAATACACAAAAAGTAACAACAACCAAGAAAATATAACAAAAGTTACAAAGAGAACTACTAAAGACTTAATAAACGGCACACTCGAAACACTGATAAAGACCTTTTCTGATCAACTTCTAAAGTTTAAGAAACACTATTTCAACGTTCATCATGCATATCAAATGTACCAAAAATGTAAACAGACATTACCTGATAATGAATGCATTTTTCATTGCGATTTCTCAGAAAACTATCTTTGTAAATCCAATGAAGAAGTACAAGCAACGCATTTCGGCGCATCCAAACAACAGTTTACCTTGCACACTGGAGTAATGTATTATAAACATGAACAGACTCTTCAAGAAAAATCTTTTTGCACAATATCACCAAATAACAATCACGGACCAATAGCTATATGGGCACATTTAACCCCAATTTTGGATTACATAAGAAAAACATTGACAAATGTTAAAACGGTAAACTTTTTTTCGGACGGCCCCACCACGCAATACCGGCAAAAAGGAAATTTTTATATGATGTCGAAAATGGTAAAAAATCTAGGATTTCAGAATTCAACTTGGACATTTTTTGAATCTGCACACGGTAAAGGTGCAGCAGATGGGGTCGGTGGTGCAGTGAAACGCACGCTAGACAAAAAAGTTACTTATGGCGAAGACATTGTAAACGCACAAATTGCTTACGACATTCTGCAGAAATGCCAGTCTAAAATTATGTATTTTTACATATCAGACGAAAATGTAAATGCACTAGAACAGGATTTTGACTTAACAGGGTTGGTTCCTGTACCACAAACAATGAACATACACCAAATTATTACTACGGATCAAGTTGACGTTATAAAATTTAGAAAAATAGCTTGTTTCTGCAGGGAAATCCTATGCGAATGTTTTGGGTTACAAGAACACAACTTAACGTTGAAGAAACAGAAGCGAAAACATGATGAAGATAAAAAGGAAATAACAAAGAACACCACTAAAAGAAGACGTACTCAAAAATCACGGAAGCGACCAGTAAGACCAGATGACAGCGATACTAGCATCGATTCTAATATTACTTTTGCCGATTCAGTTGTCAGTATTTACAATCCTGATAACGAAAATGAAGATGATTGGAATGATAACGAAAATATTATAAAAGACGCATTAGAAGAAAGCCGTACTATGAGCGATAAAACAGAAAAGTCTTTCAAATGTAATGCCAAGAAAATTACCGTTTTATCCGAAATAAGAAATACTCCTGATAATACAAGATATTTTGATTTAAAGAACTATGGCCTGCTATCACTCAATGAAGTAGATAAAATTGAAAAGAGGGAAAGTAAGATGACAGAATCATGTGTGAAAGAAACAAAAGATGAAATTGAAATAAGCACGGCAATAAAACGAGACGATGTTGCAAGGGAGATCGCAATAGTACAAAAGAGGACTGTATTAGAAGAGGAGGAAGTAATACATGAAAAGAAAAAAGAATTAGAAGTGAATGTAACGGAAAAAATCAAGATTGTGATAAAAGAAAGGAACTATGCTAAAAAAGAAATTGCAGTTGAAGAACCGATTAATGTACAAGAAGAAACAAAATATGGTATTTATAAAATACATGATAGTGTTTTAGTTAGGTACTATGAAAAAAAAGCCTGGGTATATTATGTAGGATTTATAGAAGGTGTTGAAGTAAAAGCTGATTCTACTTATTATACCATAAAATTTTTGAAAACTGTGAAAAAACCTGAATTAAAATTCAAAGTTACCACAAAAATTGACAAAGATACGGTACCTGCTCAATGTGTCGTAAAGATTATTAATTTAAATATTGTTTCTAATGACTTTTTGTTATGTGATAGTTGTGATTATGTCTTCTTTGAATAGCTTTATAAAAGACTGATGATACTTTTATAGATTTACTAGCGACCCGCGGCTTCGCACGGGTGCAATGTTTATAAGATTTTCCCGCTAATTTTCTTTGCTATAAACCTCAAGGAGCCCGAGACTTTTCCAACGAATGCAAAACCGTGGAAATCGGTTTGTGCGTTCTGGAGTTATAGCGTCAGGAAGGAAAACCCGACTTATTTTTATATAGTAGAGATAGATTTTTTATAGAATTATTTAATTAATCATAATGTCTGCTTTCTTATGAAGTCTTTTCTTTTTCTCACATCTCCAGTTTTGGCCTCATACCTGGTCTGTTATTTTGTCATAATATATTGTTCTACGGCTTGAGAGCATGAAAATCTGAATCTTCTTAGGCCAATACTAGAGCTGTCGTCAGAAAAGGAAGGCATCGTTTGAAAGTAGACTTTATGCTTTATTAAATCATTCCTAAAAAATATTAGTTCGAAACACAGTAGGTATTTGTTATGTTTGTTAAAGCACAGTATTTGTTGTGTTTGTTAAGTTTTTTTTTTTTGTGGAGATAGTTTTTATTGATAAGTCAACCTTAGAAACGTTCTTTGTTTTCATTAATACTTTGTTTCATAAAGAACTGTGTAGAACTTAATTGTTATTGAAACTTTTCCAGTTTTGATTATAGTATTGATATTTTGGACAAGATGGAGTCTCTCTATGTTTTAGTTATATATAATATAATAGTGGTTGTTTAAAGATATTATAGATTTTTATAAATGATAATGTTGAAATGAGTACCTTAATAACGCTGAAACATACTATGCTATGTTTTTTATTAGATTTTTTATAAGACTGATTGCTTTTGAGGCCTTAGTTTTAATTAAGTACAACTTTCAATAAAGATACCTAAAATACGTACTGAAATGTTTTATTTTGATATCAATCAATCAAGTAATTAGGTTGTCTTACAAAAAATACAATTTGAACACTGAATTAGAATAACTTTTTTGATTACCTACCTACTTAAAGAACAGCTGTTGAAACAGGAGTAAACTGTATGAACTGTCCTTTACAAATTCCTTTGTGTAACATTTTTTCTTTTGTATAACATAATATGTATTTTCTTTTGTGTTATGTTAGTGTTACGTACCCCTAATTTGAAAATCACTCATGTATGTTCCACAATAAGATGATGTGCAGATGGTTGTTCTACATGCGATTGCAATGGGAAGTATTGGATCAATATTTGTTTCAATGGAGGTATTTTATTTATCGTCCACAGTCAGGGACTTGTATAATGATGGTTCAAAATACATAAATTTTTATTCAATATTTATAATAGGAACTTAAAAAAGTGACTTTACTTACTACTTAATCTTATTATTAACAATACGTAGTTTTATGTGCAGTGAGTAAACCAAACCAAAATTGATTTCCACAGATAATAAATTATCTATGTTTTTAGATCTCCGAGTCGGCAGAAAATATAATATCAATTGAGAGTGTTTTACTATAAGTAGGTACTTACTTATTTACAAAGTAAAGTGAAGTTAACTGAATAAATAATTATAAACAATATTGAATAAAACCTACTCTTTTTATTAAAACTTGTTAACGCTTACATTACTAATATTATAATTGTGAAAGTATGGATGTTTGGTTGTCTATATTTGTTTGTTTATTGGTCGTCCATGACGTAACTACTCGTGGGTGCACTATTTACATATTATAGGACTAGATCTCAAAAGTGGAATTAAGGGAGTACTATCGCCATGAACTTTTGTAGGAATTTTTCGCTAAAACTTAACTTGGGAGACTCTTCTGGATCGCTTTAGTAAGATCTAAAGTGGGTCAGCCGATTTAATAACAAAAAAAGGAAATATACGCATTTGAAAAAAATACGGAATACTGACTTTCGGAATGCTCAAGTTCAAAAAACAGACAAAATCCAATAACCGTTTGAAACAAAAGTTCATCCACGATGTTACAAAAATAATAATAAGAAGATAATCTGACCGTTAGAACATTATTTCAATGATTTAACCTTTACCTCTCGACCAGTGGTAATAGCAACTTTTCAATTGAGTAGTATCATGGGAAATGCTGTTTTACCCATGGCACTACTGGTAGTGCAATGTAGTAGTGTCAAAGGAAACAAACGAAACTTCCTAAGTAATAGACGAATAAAGATGGATCCAGGGCCAGATTTAAGGGAGGGCAACCGACAGCCCCGGAGCCTCGACAAAAGAGGGGCCCCACAATAGTGACTTCAGAAAAAAAAAACAAGTATATGTATGTAAGTAAGTATATGTACTTGGCTTCACAATAAATTATTTATTTTAAAACTCGACTGAAAAAAATTACCATTTTATTTGGAAAATAATTTGGGGGCTTGGATGCTTCCAGACCTCTAAATCCGACATTGGGTATATCAACAATTACTGTGGATTTCACCCTGATCAACAATGTCCGAAAGGAGGACAATATACAGTCAACGCAGTTCTACTTATTATTAAAAATAAAATGATTGCTTTTTTTACTAAAATATTCTATCTTCAATATTTAATGTACCTACCTACTTTCCCTCCGTGTGGCATGGGCGTGGGACGCCCTGTATGCTGGAATTTACAGAAAAACAACTTAGATAAGCGAAGCGCTTATAGCCCCACGATACACATGTATATCAAACATTTACGAAACCTACATCTACTATGCAATAGTTTGAAATAAATAAATAAATAAAATACAGGTGTTGTAGCGATCACTCTGGTTATGCAAAGTTGGGCGCTTCTGACAGTTAAATGGCCACTAGCCTAACACCACATCCCAATCCGCGGAGAGATCGCGTGGGAGATTATGATGGCCCATACTTCCTCATGTGTAAGGAGAGACCCTTAGCCCAGCAGTGGGCTGTTACGATATTTTTTTTGGATTTTCAAAATGGTGACACTATGTAGGTATTATACACTTAATTTTTTTTTAATATAAGACTATAGTTTGTCGTGAAGCGACAATTTTAAAAGAACAAAATAAAAAAAGAAAATATGAAGAATGAGGATATTTTTATATTTCGATAAATAATATTAAAAAAAACACTATTTACATCAGTTTTTTAAAAAAAGGGAATTTGTGAAGTGGGTGTATGGGCGTGTGATGCGTGGTAAGCGGTATGTGTCAGTGGAGTTGATGACGGATGGATGCGGAGAATAGGGGTACGACGTCAGCATGGCAGGGGTGAAGGAGCTGCGCGCTTGAAGGCTGCACAGCTCGATGTAATCAGGCCAGATGTAGTGAGGGGTACGCAGCAAGGCAGAGGGGCCTGCGTGCGCCTGCCAACGGCAAGGCGGAGGGGCCTGCGTGCGCCTGGCAACGGCAAGGCGGAGGGGCCTGCGTGCGTCTGGCAACGGCAAGGCGGAGGGGCCTGCGTGCGTCTGGCACTGGCAAGGCGGAGGGGCCTGCGTGCGTCTGGCACTGGCAAGGCGGAGGGGCCTGCGAGCGTCTGGCAACGGCCAGGCGGGAGGACACACGGGAACCAAGATGACTCACACAATGAGGGGCTCACACACGGTGAAGATTTTTAGAAGGAGGCACTGCAGGGTCCCGGGGTCGCTCGACCCCGGGATAAGGCCTTTAATTAGAACTTTCTTTTATGAAAGCTGGAGTAAGACTTGATTTGCTCTTCCGAATCCTCTGCCTTTTATAGAATTTTGGCAGAGGAATCGTAATTTTGAATTTAGAAGTATTTTTTTACGAATGGCCAGCCCAAAATTTACAATTTAGCGAAAGATCACATACGAAACATCAGGCCACTAATAAAATGAGAAAGAAATTGCCATAACAACCGTTATAAACAATAATGTCAGAAGTGTCAAAATTACCTTTTTAGCAAAATAAACAGCAAACCAATTCAAAAAAATCAAGAAATAATAGTGAATTGGAATAGGAAAAAGTAACGCGCATCTGTGCGCTCGAAGCCCTAAGTTCTAGGAGTATAGTGAACACGTGAAAACTGCGCTGTAAGTAATTGGAGCCAAGACCGATTTATAAAGGTGCTTGTAATGTGAAGATACGATGTGGTAGCGCAGTGAAGATGTGTTTTTATAACGTTAACAGGTTTCAGGGATCTACAGAAATGAATGCAGCGAAAAGGAATGATATTAAGAGAAATGCGTCGATAGACATATGAGATGATGTCACGAAAATGGGAGAGCAAAGGTAACCGTGCGTAGTAATAATACTACAAGTTGTGTTACCAACACCGACAACCAGTAAGGGCCGGTATAAGGCAATCGAGGGTCGGGATTGTCATAGAATTATATAGAAAACGATGCTCCACAACCTTGAAAAAAATTACACAGCTAGCCAATAAATGTTACTAGGCACTGAAACATTCGAATTTAAGATCATGCTTATAGATAAGTGTAAAAAAAATCAGAAAATCACTAAAAACGCGTAAATTGCACTCCCGTATTTCAACAACTGAGTCGTAACTATCAAAAATTGTTAAATAAATTTTATCAAATAATACAGTTAAAACTATAAAGTAGGCGCCAAAATCTTCATTTTTTAATAAACATATTCCGATTTTGTGTTAAAAGATCACAAACTTGACATTACTATAGTCCAAGCAATGAAGCGGATTTTTGTATGAAGACCCCAACATTAATTCCTCAGTCGATGAAACTTTGCAGGATTGTAGTATAGTATGAGACAATACTTGCATAAAAAAATCCAAAAAAAAAAACCTAACCGAAGTTAGGTATTTTTACTGAAATACTTATTTATGTGATATCTTTGTTGGGAAAAATGCTCAGTCAAAATTCTCTTCGCCAGCAATATTCATGTCTGTTAGGAAAGCTATATGCGAAATATCCAAAAAAATCTCCTGGTAGAAACAACAAAACTCAGACGTCTATGTACCTTGCACGGGAAAATTGCTCAGTCCATTTTTTTAACTGGAATGTCATTTAATAGTCGCTGTGGACTTACGATAAGAAAATCCAAAATAAAAACCGTCTTGCTACATTATTTTCAGAAATTATCAAATTATCGAACAAAAATAAATTTTTTTTTAGTATAAAAACCTAAGTTCGGTTAGGTTTTTTTGTTGGATTTTTTTATGCAAGTATTCAAATACAAAATCGTTTATTTTCTATTGGTATTAAAATATACAATTAGAAACGTCAATATTTTATAATAACAAGGCACTCTAAACTCGTCCATGAAGATTGGCTAAATGCAAACAGCAGCCCATCTCCACCGACGAGCTGCTGGTTCCGAATGCAGTACCCTGAGAAGAGCCAACAAGAAACTCAAGGGCAGCTCTTTTTAATCTCATGTCTTACTAATAAATATCGTTTACAATAATAATTATAATTAATAGCCTTACATAGCGTCGAGTCGGTTAATCCCATGCATGTTGGTCTACTAAGTAGTCTGTAATTTTATAGTAGCCTTTTTTATGTAATTTTTGCTTAACTATTATTTTAAATTTGTCAAGAGGCAAATTTTGTAATTCAATGGGAATCTTATTGTAAAAACGTGTACATTGACCCTTAAAGGATTTGGTAACTTTAGATAATCGACTAACACAAGCAGCCAGTTCATTCTTATTTCTAGTGTTTATACAATGTCTGTCACTATTTTTTTTGTAAAGTGATATATTCTTTTTAACATACAATACGTTTTCGTAAATATACTGTGACGCCAGTGTCAGTATATTAATTTCCTTGAATTTTTCCTTTAGAGACATCCTAGACCCCATTTTATAAATTGCACGAATGGCTCGTTTCTGCAAAATAAATATTCTCTGGACATCAGCAGCATTCCCCCACAGTAGAATGCCATATGACATCAAGCTGTGGAAGTAGCTGAAATAGACAAGTCTAGCTGTTTCTACGCTTGACATATTACGTATTTTTTTTACGGCATGTCTCATACTATACTACAATCCTGCAAAGTTTCATCTACTGAGGAATTAATGTTGGGGTCCACTACCTTTATTGCCTAGACTACTATGGAGCGACGCGCAAATTCAAATACGAATGCGAACGCCGAACGCTCGCGGAATTCAGTCGGCCACGCGCCTCCAAAGTGAGAGCACGTCGCTTTGCGCCGCATTGACAGATCGCAAAAACAGACAAAATCAGTGCACAGTGGTCTCGTTACAAACTTTTGTGATAATTGGTTTTGAAATTGAGTAAGTATACTTCTCATATTATTGTAAAATAATTAATAAATAATCTCACGCTTTATATCCCCGAGGAGGGGCAGAGGTATTCCATTTCTGGGTACCCACTTTTCACCAGATATTCTTTGGACCCCTAAACGTGATAGTAATGAGACCATCACCGGACCGGGTCGGTTTACACATGTCTCAGAATACATTCTGGGACCTGCGGGTTTCCTCACGATGTTTTCCTTCACCGTCGAGCTAGTGATAAATATGTATGTAAGTTTTTGGAAAAACTCATTGGTACATGCCAAGATCGAACCCGAGCCTCACTGATTTTCATCATTTGAAGCAGGCTCTTTAACCGCAAGGCTATCACTGCTCTCTATATATTATTATGAATATGCATTATATTAAATTAGATAGTAGACAACTATATATTTTTGTATTTTTTGCAAAGAGATTAAATTATATTTTAATCTCTTCGGTTTTTTGTAAACGTCTCTGATTTGACATTACATTTCGGTTCGTATTAATAAAAAAAATTGAAATTCAAATTATTCTTATGTTCATTTAATAACATCGAGTTCACGCCATAAATTCTTACGGTGATTTCTTACTTAGACATTTTCTTTTATAGTATTTAGATTTAGAATCTTTTTTGTAAGCATTTAGCCATATCCTTTTTACGTCACAATTTTTTCGAATATCTTGTCATTATTAATAAGCTGTGTCCTTTTTTTCTGTGTTATAATAAATATAACGTTTTTAATAATATAATACTGCGTTAGCTCAGTGTTATTTATTAAAAATGAGTTCAATAAAGCGCAAAGGTACATTCGCCATTACAAAAAGGGTGCATTGGACAAAAAAACGTAACCGGTAAGTCAACTTGATAATCCAAATCCGACGAATATTAGGCTGATGTGAGTGTGGTTGGTCAGGTTGGTAAGTGTAGTAGTAGTAGTTGGGAGTCAGTTAAACACATCGACATTGATGCGGGCCGGGTCGTAGGCAGCAGCTAGTAATAAATATTATTATGATCATACTACGAGTATCATGTATATTTTTTTTTCAGGGTGGTTCTTGGCGCAATTTAAAATGTCGATTGTGGTCATGAAGTAAGTACACCGCGGTAGAAAGTCATGGTGTGTGTGTGTGTATGCGTGCGTATCTGTCTTTATTTTATTTCACTAGCTGATATCTTTTATTTTTTGCAGAATCAAGAATCTCCGGCACTAGTTACCGAACCGGAGCTGCAGCCTGATGGAGATGATCTGGTTCTCGGCCGCAGATTGGTCGACGTTGACTTTCTTTTTAAACAATTGCAAGATATAAGTGATCACGGTCCTCTTGGATGTAATCTCAAGTGTTTAAAGATTGCATCTGAGTTTCGAAAGGGTCTGGACTCAAAACTTACATTTAAATGCAGTATGTGTGCAATGAAATTTGATGTCTGGTTGAAAAAAAGGAGACTGAAATGAATGTGAATCATCAAATAGTTTCAGGCAATATGTCGTCTGGTAGTGGTCATTCTCATTTGCATACCATCACCGCTTCCGTAGCTTTACCCAGCTTTCACCCGTGTTCTATTCCTCGTTTCATGATCAAGTTTGTGATTGTTGGGAAACAGCAGCAGCACATTGCATGTCTGAGGCCGTCAAGGCAGAACCGGAATATGCAATATCTGGAGGTAACGTAAATAATGATGGAGTCCCATTAATTCCAGTGTCTGTTGATGGCTGTTGGAGCAAACGCTCATACGGAAAAGACTATTCTGCATTATCTGGAGCAGCTGCAATTATTGGGCTACAATTTGGAAAAGTTTTATATTTAGGCATTAAAAACAAATATTGCATAGTCTGTGCACGAGCTGCAAGGAATACCGAGCCCCCAGAGCATCAGTGCTTTAAGAATTATTCAGGGCCATCTACCGGGATGGAATCGACCATTTTAGGTGAGGGGTTTAAACGTTCATTGCCGGATCATGGAGTAATTTATAATCAATTTGTTGCTGACGGCGATTCCTGCACATACAAAAAAATTTTAGATTCTCGACCATACGGTGACTTGATTGTAGAAAAGATTAAAAACCATATTTTAAGAAATTTCTGCAACGCATTGGTAAAGTTGTCTCAGGACACCAAATTTCCACCAGAACTGCGCAAAATTCTTAAGGATAGGTAGTTGCGTTTGCGAACTGGAGTAAATTATGCTATTAAACATTGGCGTTCTCAAAATTTACCGATCGACAAGAAAATTAGTAATCTGAGCACAGATATCCTGAATGGTCCACAACACGTATTTGGCAACCACGAAAATTATAAAGAATACTTTTGTGTCCCCAAAAACCGCAAAGCTGAGCCTATTGGTCTAATGGGACAACTTCTTGCCAGCGGGTTAATGAAGGCAATCGAAAATATAAGTAAAAGACTTTCTTACCAAGCGCGCAGCTTAATTCATGATAGTACAAGTAATTTGGTTGAAAGCTATAATGCTCAGGTTGCCAAATACGTAGGGGGCAAGCGAGTAAATTATTCACTTCGGCGTTCTTATGCAGGCCGTTGCGCTGCAGCTGTTGTGTCCTTCAATACAGGAACACTTCACACAACAACTCATAAAGTTAATTTTGGGACTGAGCCCAACCATTTGATTGCAAAATTAGAAAAAAATAAAAAACAAAGTGGAAAAATCTAGACAAAACCCACCCACTTTTAAGAAACGAGAGGTTCCAGTATCGAAGGACGCCTACTTCGGTGAAAACTGCCAACAGCCCGACATGAGCCCAGACGAGTATGAGGATCGGAAGGTGTGCATCTGGATTGAGGGCCCACTTTTTAAATTATTGCGAAACGAAATGATACTTACAGGGCATTTACTTAAAATTTTGTAAAACCTAAAGCAAAGATTCTTAAATTTCTTAAACGTGAATCAAAAGAGTTATGGTCAAATAGCTTGGGCCCTCAATCCTGACGCCTGCATAAAACGGCATAGTCGAATCTCAGAAAGTACTATCCCTGGGATAATAATTTTTATTCGAGTATTTAGTTAGGAATTTGTTAAATACATTAAGAAATTGTCAAGTCTTAAGAATGCGACAATACAGATTTATGGCGGTTTAGCTTGGGCCCTCAATTCAGCAATTTTGATATTGTAGAATCAGCAAAAAATATGAGTTTTTCTAAGGAAAGATATTAATACGACTATAATATATTTGAGTTCCATATCTCGGAAAATTTGTTAAAAAGAAATAACGACACAAAAGTTAATTGTTAAAAAGTTATTGAAATTCGTATTTTTTCAAAACGTCTGAACTGAGGGCCCAAGGTTTTTGTCAGTATTGACTAGGCTAAGCCTTCTACACTACCGCTCTTTAGGCTAAGTATTTTAACAAATTTTTAACTAAAAGGCTACAAAGCGTCCATTCTTCTAAATGCCGTACTTTAGGAGAAAATTGATTTTCGATGTTTTATATGAGAAAATTCAGTAGGGTGTATATGATTTTGTTACTTTTTTGAGACAAATCAGCATGTATCCTCATATAAGATATTTCATAAGCGAATAGTTGTTGTCGGAAGCGATTACGTTTTGTGTGATCCAATAATTATTATAGGGTGTTATTTAAATGGTTATCATAGTATTCGTATTTTTGACGCCTGACGTACGCGCGTTCCCGTCATGTTTTTTGTTTAATTTTCATTTTGCTGTGTATTTCGGGTTTTGACTCATATTAGTGATAGTATAATATAATTATATACATACAATTTCATATGTTTTGGCAGATTATAATGTAAAATAATAAAGATTTTGGCAGGGTTTCATATTATTTTTATTTTCTTGTTAAAAACAAATTAAGGTGAGTACCCTTATTTGTAAGCTAAATATGTAAAAATGTTATCTATACATAAAACAAAACTCTAACGGGGCCGTGGCTGTACTTATATGAAATGTTTTTGAAAATTTTAACGAGTCTATTTTATCTAGTCTATATAATTATCGATATAGATACCAAAACAACATCTTTTTAAATTTGTGTCTGTCTGTCTGTCCGTCTGTCTATATCTGTCTGTCTGTCTGTCTGGTTGTGCACGCATCACGCAAAAACTACTAGACGGATTTTGATGAAATTTGGTATGGATATAACTGAGTACCCGGGTCAACATCTAGGGTACTCTTTATTCTAGAAAAATATCTCATTCCCACGGGAAAATATAAAAACAGGTGAAAAAAGAAATCGATAACACCTAGAAACTTGAAATATAGGTGTCTTGTATATCTTAGAGAACCGCTATGAAGAGATTTTTGGAAATTTCCACGGGAACGGGAATAAACCGGATCCGCGCAGGAAACGCCGATGGGCACCCGCAATTTCTAATATGTTATGTAGGCGTCTTATATGTCGTAGGCAACCGCTATGAAGAGATTTTTTGATATTCCCACGGGAACTGGAATATATTGGATTAAGGAATTTTTTGATTTTTTGTATTGAAAAGGCTCCAATACTACCGGTTTTACCGATTTAAAAAAAATGTTTTGCCAGTGGAAAGCGTACTTTTCTGGGAGTAACATGTGCTATAATTTTCCCACGGGAACAGGCCTAAACCACGTTACCGATTTAAAAAGTTCTTTTAAAAATGGAAAGATACATTACCAGGGAGTAACAAAGGCTATATTTTATTCCCGTATTTTCACGGGAACGGGAACTACGCGGAAGAAACCGCAAAGCAATGCTAGTTGTTAATATACAGGGTTATAATTTTAATACGTCCAATAGGTACATAATTTCATTGATTATTGGCACTTTCTTATTTTATTTTTCCACGCATACGTAGGTGAGGGCACAGCACAGCTAGGCGTATATAATTATATCGAGCTTTATATATTATATACAATATGTAACAGAATAAGTGCAATTCCTGAAATCAGTTTGTTCAGTATCGACTACATATTCGATTTCATCTATTTTTAATATGTGTTAAATTTTTTCGAAAAATGAATTAGCATAGCTGAATTTAATGCTATCTATTGAAATCGTACTATTATAGAACGATATTTAAGAAAATTGGACACAACTAAAGTTCGATTGCATCTTTTTTTATATTAATTTACTAACCGGGGTGAATGAGGAATTGCGCTTTTTCTGTTACGCGTTGTATAATTATATATATTGTATCTGCGCTTTACAAAATACTACTTACATGATCACAACGAATACTTGTTTATACTTACGATAAACATTATGGTCACCCTACTGAATTTTCTCATATAAAACATCGAAAATCAATTTTCTCCTAAAGTACGGCATTTAGAAGAATGGACGCTTTGTAGCCTTTTAGTTAAGAATTTGTTAAAATACTTAGCCTAAAGTGCGGTAGTGTAGAAAGCTTAGTCTAGTCAATACTGACAAAAACCTTGGGCCCTCAGTTCAGACGTTTTGAAAAAATACGAATTTCAATAACTTTTTAACAATTAACTTTTGTGTCGTTATTTCTTTTTAACAAATTTTCCGAGACATAGAACTCAAATATATTAAAGTCGTATTAATATCTTTCCTTAGAAAAACTCATATTTTTTGCTGATTCTACAATATCAAAATTGCTGAATTGAGGGCCCAAGCTAAACCGCCATAAATCTGTATTGTCGCATTCTTAAGACTTGACAATTTCTTAATGTATTTAACAAATTCCTAACTAAATACTCGAATAAAAATTATTATCCCAGGGATAGTACTTTCTGAGATTCGACTATGCCGTTTTATGCAGGCGTCAGGATTGAGGGCCCAAGCTATTTGACCATAACTCTTTTGATTCACGTTTAAGAAATTTAAGAATCTTTGCTTTAGGTTTTACAAAATTTTAAGTAAATGCCCTGTAAGTATCATTTCGTTTCGCAATAATTTAAAAAGTGGGCCCTCAATCCAGATGCACACGATCGGAAGACTTCCTTTTTAAATGAACTGAGATTGTCTTCTGATGAGCGAAAGGAGCTTGAAAGGTCGACAGTTTTACAGAAACACAGCGCAGAGTGGATGAGCAGGAGGAGAAAATTACTTACCTCTTCAGTATTTGGCGAAGTTTGCAAAAAACGAGAAAGTACAAGTTGTGCTTCTCTCGTAAAAAAAATTATCTATGGGTGGTAATCTCTCCACCGTTCCTGCAATACGGTATGGCATTGACAACGAAGAAACCGCAATAAGACAGCTTGAACAACACAGGAAAACATTCAGATAGAAAGTTGCGGGCTGTTCGTTGATCGTGAATATGAATTTTTGGGATCCACACCTGATGGCAAATATGCAGACGGCTTAGTATAAATAAAATGCTCAGTTTCTTTAGCAAAATTCTCATTAGAAAATGCTATGAAAAAGCATCCTTTTTGGAAATTCGATTCAACTTCAAACACTTACTTAGTTAACAAACAGCATCACCGGTATTACCAAATTCAAGGCCAATTACATATTTCCCAAAAAGACGTCTGCATGCTTGGCATTTGGTTTGGTGAAGCTGTACCCATGAAAGTGTATTAGTGTGTGTAAATGATTCAACGAGATGACGAATTTTGAAAGACAAAAATAGAAGCCAAATTAGTCAAATTTTATTACGATTGCATGCTTCCAGAATTGGTCGACCCCCGGCATTCTCGGTGAATACAAATACGAGATCCGCCTTATATTATTAAATCAATTGAAAAGAGAAAAGCAAGGGTGCATGCAACTAATGAATAGAAGGTTCGTTAGGAAGAGGCTGCCAAAAGTTGTAATCTAAGAAGACCCTTAGTTTTCTAGGAGTCAGATTTTTTGACATAATCATCATGGGAAATATCTATTCTGATTTATATACAAACTCATGCTCATGATCATAATATATTTGACTCCACTTTGATACATAATAAAGTTGTTTACAAACGTTTTCAGTACAATATATTATTTTTGTAATTGGGAATAACAATTTTATTTTGTATTCTGCAACTAAACTAATAAAATTATTATGTATATCTAAGTAAGCACAATTTATACAATAATAATCACGCTATGCCGGTATTTGACTACATATCAAAATCAGTGCCTCTGTAACATAAGTCAAAAACGCTTTTTTGTATGAAAATAGTAGCATGTGATGTGAACTTGTAACGTCACAAGCTTGTATTTTGTATAGGATCAACCCTACATGGGATCAACTCAGTTACTAAAATATTGTTAAGCGTTACACCTAATAATAAAATATTTTTATTTAATATATTTCTGATATATAATTTATATTTTTGACGTCTTAGTCAAAAACCGTAATAATTATGAGAGCTTTTCGAAGTGGCAGTTAAAAAGCAAAAAAAATAAGTTCGCTACCCCAGGCGAATAAAGCGGTAATATCAAAAAGTCAATTTTACAGGAAAAAATAAAAACCGTAGAGTACCGATTACGAAGGATCTACTCCCCTGATTACGAAGATTTGGGTACCAGAAGGAGCGATAAAAAATATATTATTAACTGGTAACCATTGTAATTTTTGAATTCACCTATACAAAGTAGAATTATAAAAAAACCTATTAAATTTTTATTCGTTTGAAAATTCTGTGCTTCTCTGAAAATTAAACAATTATTACGTCTTTGTTTGTCGGAAATTCGTAGGAACCTTGTGAAATAATACGATGTGATCTCGCCTTACACCATCTTTTCACTGTTTTCTAGTTACGTTTTAATGTTTGCAATGCACGTTTACCGCTTTATTCGATAAAGTTAGTGAAAATAACGATGAAGTATCTAAACCATACATGTTTGAAATAATTTAATACATTTTGTATGTAAATATTGCATAACGGAATAAATATGAAGACAATGTGTTTTTGTATCAACTTAATCGTTAATTTAAGCAAAATATAAATAAATCTAATAAATAATCGTTAAAAACATAAATGTTAGCAAAAGTAATAAACAATAAGATGAATCCTATACATAATAGCGCTTACATATTACATAGAAACCCCGATCAGCATAATATTAATGCGCAATAGAGACTTCGGTTATTTTCACTTTAATTGTCATGTTTTATTGGGTCTTATTTATTTATAAAATCTAGAGTAAACCTACGTCATTACAGTGTAAAAAATAACATAAACTTTTTCATACAGACGTTGAAAAGCAAATAATCATATTAAATTTCGAGTTTCCCAATGAAATCAAAGATGTCTTAAAAAATATATAAGGTTAGTTAACATCCTAAAAATTAATACATGAAATATAAAAATTTGTCTTCCTTATCTTCATCACTACTCCGTAGTGCTAAAATTTTGCTCATTATGTTGATCTAGAACAGTTAAAACTATCGATCTTTATGCAAAGGTACTGGAATAGTAGTAGGACTAGAGTAATAAGCAACATTCAACTGGAAGACTTCGGTGGATGTAGCCTTTCGACGGCACTACAAATACCGATTTTCCGAGGTTTAATTACTTTGACCATATCTGATGCATTAATAGAATTTTTTAGAGCGCTACAAGCGTGAATGCCGTTATTTCACGTCCTCGTGGAAGCATCAAAAACTCATTTGACTGATATTTACACTGTACCTGTAAAATTACAAGTTTTATGTGGCAGAATATTTTATAATTTTTGTAAAATTTAAGGAGAAGTAATTAAATGGGCAGCAATTATAAAATTTGGTTTGCCACAAAAAATCAGCATTTAAATCATTTGGTCGGCATACAAAGATTTTGTTCGCAAATAAAAAAATCTGGCAGCAATCCTTGCTCGGCAAATAATTTTGATAATAGTCAAAAATTAAATCAGAAATAGGCAGCTTACAATAACATGGGTTTGCACAATAAACATTCAGTCCGCAAAATAGTTACTTGGTCCGCAAAATAACTACTTGGTCAGCAAGACTTCATGATTGAATAGCAGAGAAAACATGTCGTAAAAAATTATACTATAGCTACTCCCATTCCCGCTCCCGCTCCCACTCCCACTCCCACTCCCACTCCCACTCCCACTCCCACTCCCACTCCTACTCCCACTCCCACTCTAGTACTAGTCCACTCTATTATTATTCTGGGTTCAATTCGATCCTTTCTGAAGTGTTTATATATATATATATATATATATATATATATATAATGTGGGTATATCCAGTAATGGAATTATTATATATTGAATTATATATACTTTTATCCCCGAGGGGGTAGGCAGAGGTATTCCATTACTGGATATACCCACATTTCACGAGATATATTGGACCCCTAAACGTGATAGGTGGTGAGCCCATCGCCGGACCGGGTCTTTTTACACATGTCTCAGAATTAATTCTGAGACCTGCGGGTTTCCTCACGATGTTTTCCTTCACCGTCGAGCTAGTGATAAATTAAGTGTTTCACATTTTGTAATCATGAAAGTCCTTCTGCATCATTTCTTTGATATTCAACCTGCCTCCTTCCACTTGCTCGATCACTATAGCAAAATAAATTTGTTTCTGGAGTGTAAATTATCTGTATTCTCAGCTCGTTTAGTGCACGAATGCATTTTATCCAATTCTGACTGACTGCCCACTAAGGAAAAAGGGCCGTAGAGTTGTGGTACTAGAGACATAGGCTAGACATGCCTGGCTAGGAGTATCTTTTCTAGGAGTATCTCCAGGAGTTAATTCGCCGTCCACTCTGCTTTGTTAGTAGCAGTGGGACGGGCTTCTCTGCGAGCTTAGAAATCTAACAGATTAGTTGACCAGCACCTCAGGTTGTGCCCGTCTCCTCGCAATGTCTTAACAAGAATCAGAACATTGGTTGCGGGCATTCCTATCTGCCACCGTTGGCATTTAATTACTTAGACAAGACACTTTTGCTCGCTATCTGTCTTCGTTTGGGTACCAGGGCAAACCACGCTCATAGATGCCAGTAAGAGGAGCCTGTTGACCGGCTCGAACCACCGCGTCTCTTGCGCAGGTAGCGCCGACCGCCTGCCGCGTCATGTCTCTCAAGAACCACATCCGCAGGGCTGGCTCTGCTTAATATTGAGCCTTACGTCATTATAAATATAAGTGGCGGGAGACTTTACGGTTTGACTATCCGGCCATAGAGGCTGGTGTGGGATGCCACATGTGCCGTGACATTGGCTCCATCTTACATCAATGCCACCTCAATGTGTGATGGTGCGGCGGCTGCGGTCATTAAGCGCATGAAGAATACATGTTTGCGCTGCTTGTTGTGAAGACCGTGGGGTCCGGAGGGCTTTCAGTGGGTTTGGTCTAGGCTTCAGGTGCCCTGAAGGCTGACAGCTATCTCTTGCAAAGGATCAGCTTAGCTACCTGGAGAGGGAATGGCCAGTCTTCTGGGCACTGTCCCACATGGTTCCTCTTTGGAGGTCATTTTTTCAACTGAATATTTCCGGTCATTTTTTGCAGACATCTTCTTTCAAATTCTTTAGTAAGTAGTGATTTCTTGTGTGTTCTATTATTTTTTCACCTATTCTGTATTTTTAATTCTGTATGCAGTCACAAAGGTCCTAATGCTCATCAGAAACTTTACCCTTTGTTAGTTTAGTAAAGCAATATTACTTTTACTTTAGTGCTCAATTGATTAAGCAATGAGATTTTATGTGATATTCAAATAATTTTGACAGAATGAAAAACGGCATAACAAAACATTACTTCTAATAAAATAGGACATATCCGGAGAATAAAGCGGTAATTGGTGTTTACTCAAATACAAATTTTAATGTCCTAAGCGTAAGTAACTTGCAGTAGTTCCCAAACTTATTTTTCTCGTGGACCACTTTCAATATTTTACTGGTTTCGGTTACTACATTTCTACCACATTCGTCGCCAAAAAATAAAAATTGTGTCGCTTCTGAGTTCTGTCACTATATTCCGATAGGTAAAATAAAAACGAAAAATGGTACATTTTATAACACTTTATTTATTAAAAGAATAGAGTTACAAGAATTTATTAATAAGGTGATATGGGTTCAGGTCATAATTTTAATTAATGGGAAGGATGTATTTGATGGAGTGTCAGCAAACGATCAATGTTTGGCTTTATTTTTGTGAGCAATAAACGTAAATCCCCCTGCTCTGTGATGTTTAACTTGCTCCTTTTTTTTGTTTAGAGGTTTGTAACGGCACTAAAACTCCTTTCGACAAGGTATGACGAGGGAAAAGCTATTAAAAATTTCCTTGCGATTTCCCACAGTCCAGGATATTTTTCGGGTATTTCTGCTTGCAGCCAAAATGTTTGGTAGCCTTTTCTAAGTTTCACCTTCAGGTCCTCATTGGTGCTTAGCTCGAGCAGCTCCTCTTGTAATATAACATTGGCCACTTCCGTTTCATCAAAATAAACGCGTATTCAAGGCATTGCTTCTGATTTTGTTGATAGCTTTTATTACAAAATGAAAAGATTGGTTCAACCTGTCACTTAAATGTTTTGCCACAAGATGTTGTCGGTGGATTACGCAATGAATAGCTGTAAGTCCTGGTATAACTCTTTTGAGATGACTTATAAACCCACGATATCGCCCGACCATTGCAGGAGCTCCGTCTGTTGCCACTGAAATAATGTTTGTAAATGGAATCGATTTTTCCGTAAAAAAATTACTCAGGACAATAAATATTGATTCGCCTTTAGTGTCAGTCTTCAAAGTTCTGGCAAATAGCAATTCTTCGTGAATTTCTTCCTCCATAATAAATCGGACATATGCCAATAATAATGCTTCATTACCGGGTAACCTTGACTCGTCCAGTTGTATAGAAAAATGAGTTTTTTGCAGATGATTGCACAAAAAACTTTCGATATCAGAGCTCATTTCATCAATGCGTCTTTGTACAGTATTGTTACTTAATGGAATTATTTTTAGTACGTCAAATGGAGATTTGTGCAAAACAGTTTTTAAAACCTCTTCAACAGCGGGTAAAATTAATAGTTCCTCCGATAGTGTGCGGTTTTCCAGATTTTGCTATAAGTAATGAGATATTGTAAGATGCCCGCAAGCAATCATCGTTACTTTGAGATGTTGAAGGAAACATACTGTGCATGGTGGGTCTCTTTTCATATTTTTCCTTCAATGTTTGAAAATATTTTAAATCTTTACCTATCTTATCAGTATCACACCTTTTTAGATGATCTTCGAGCTTTGATGGTTTCATAGAGTCATTGCTTAAAACTTTGTTGCATAATAGGTACATGGGCAATTGTTTGTCTGCCTCTGATGGAACAAAACCATATTTCAAATAATCGACACTATATTGTCGACATTTTTCTTTGCTGTAGCCATGTTTCGTGTCAGTTACCTTACCTGTAAAAAAAAAATGTTTTAGTAACCAAGTTTTTTCTGAATATAGATATCACACCGCAGCCATTGTCAGCACGCGGAAATATAATAGCGGCTTGTAAAGGGACCAACTAATAAACCGCTAAGACAAATACAGACGTTTTCAAAAAACGGCATCAATTTTAAAGTACCTAATTGACCACTTTTTTTAATAGTACAAAAAAAAATTGGTGTAGGTACTCAGTATCGAATACTGATCATATTTGTGTAGGAAAAAATAAAAGTCGAAATCCCAAAATTGTCCATAAAAACGATAAATTTTTATAACATTTCATCAAATCAATGAGTTCACGCGCTCCGTGTATTTGCGTATTTTTTGTCTGCGGCTTCATTGTTAAAACATAACAAACTGGCATCGAAGCTCAAGCCCCGCCCTTTTCCCGTCGCCCGCGCACCGCTCGCTCTTTCCGAAAAGGAATAGTTTTGATAAAATAGTTATTTCAAAATAAATTTAAAATGATTGTGAAATTACTGTTTTATAAAATTGGTAGTTATTTGCAGGAAAAATTACAAAATTAAGTGCTCTGCAATATTGCGTATTCGGCCTTTTTTAGAGAGGCAGTGCTTCTCTCGTGACAAAACAATTGAATAAAACGTTCTGTGTTTGTCTTCAAATCAAAAGAGGACAATTAAAATATCTGTAATTTACTAAGTTACCTATCTATACAAGCAGTTGTGATCAACCGACTAGTACACGTAAACAAAATACTTAAGTACTACAACAAAAAAAAGGTAGGTACTTACTTTTCTCAGGCACTAGCAAACACTGATATAAATTTTCTCACACGTTTTTTCGAAATTCCGGAAACAAATAAATGAGTTTGCCTTTGGCATCAAGTATTTATAGTGGTGATCAAGTTCATGTCTGAACAAGCACTAAGCATTGTCGGGCGGATAGCACTTTGCAAGTCTGTGCTCGAAATTGTAATATCGAATACGCAAGTTTGGACAAGTAACAGTCGCTTGCCTTATTAAAATATTATCTGCTTAGTTAGGTACTTAAAACAATGTAGGTAGGCCCTTATAAAAACTATGCTTACATTTTTGCTCTTTACTATCAAAAGCAGATAAATTTTCGTGGACCCCCATTAACATCTTATGGACCCCCATTTTTTATTCACGCCTACGTAGACCCCCAGCAAGTCTCCCGTGGACCCCTGGGGGTCCACCTGGACCACTTTGGGAATCACTGCTATAACAGCTTTATTCTCTTCATTTCTTTGACATAAGTTTTAAGTACAAAAACACGTTTTTCTTAATAACTTTGCAAATACAAGTTTAAATTACATCCAAAAAATCTGAGACATGGAGCTGGAGAATCCAAAAATGCAAAAAAAACTTAAATAGCGGTAACCGCACTTTACCGCTTTATTCGGGGTAGCGAGTTTTCGAGTTTTCTTGATTGATAACAGATGGCATAGTAGGAAAGTCAAGTGTCAATGCTAACAAAAATTGCATGCATTGCATAGATTTCGACACCACCAGATTTTAACACTCGGAAATACTTTTAGTTTATTTTATTTCGTTCAATGTATCCTTAAGAAAAGCCCTTATTTATAACATGGCAGCCTTGTGTATGAAAGAAAGATGTAATCACTTATATTTTAGCATTTGTTATGTATCAATTTTGTGGGTATCTACAAGTGCAGTCTGTTTACTGATTACTAATTTAATGTATTTAGTTAAGTCCTAGCTCTGCAAATGTATTTCTGTTTCTTATGTTTGGTTTGATCATAAAAAAGGCTTCGGTAGTAATTAGTAATTAAAAAAAACTGTATGTATATTTCAATTAATAATATCTTAAAAACTAACATTATGGGGCTTATTAATCTTAAATGTTAAAGATTGGGTATTATTAAGCTTCAACATAGGTTTGCACTATTATTATACTAGATTGCATTACATTAGGGCATGGGACTGCATCCACCTTCTTCTTTCCTTAAAAAGTGATTTTTAAGTAGGTATTTAATTTGTCGGGAGTTTTTCCCTTCTAGTTTGTTGACTACTGATTTTGGTAAATTATTTAGAATTTGTGGTAGGATGCACTCCCAAACCCTGCCACCATACTCGTAATTATAACTAGGTATTTTGAAAGTGGAAGTGTGCGACAATGAACGTAAGTTGTTTGATCTAGTTTTTTGTTCTAAATTATTAGCTTTGTCACAGTAATATTCGGATATGTTTGCCAATTTAACTTTATAAAAAACATTCAGTACCTTACAGTACTGGAAGAGACCGTCGTAATTATCTTTATATTTATATTTAACTTTAAGTGGTAAAATAGCCTTTAACCATCTTACTTTTAAGTTATAAATTCTTTGGAGGTAAGTTTTATAAGTTCTACCATAACTAGAGATACAATAATTAACTGATGAGTCCGCCATCGACGTGTATAACAATCTCAAGGTATTGTAAGGTAACTTGTGTTTGAGCACACTTATTTTTGCGAGAATCGCCCTAAGTTTGCTACACACGTGGTCCACATGTGGGCTCCAGCTAAACTTATGATCTACTCTTAACCCGAGATAAGTATGTTGCTTGACTGATTAAATAGGATTGCAGTTACAATTATATAACTGTTGTGCATGCATGCACTGGTGTTCATGGGCTACGATTTGTGGGACTAGATTAGTTTTTAGATATGGTGAATGAATATACAATAGTTTAGTTAGTAATTATACCTATGTTTTCCGTGCGTCTTTTGAGCATTTGAATACCTACCTTAATCACGAAACTCTTGTCAGGAAAGTACGTCATTATGATGTAAAATATTTTGTCAAATATTATTGTATAATGTTTGTAACTGTCATGTTCACATGTTAATTCAATTAAATATTATAAGAATAAATTAGGTGTGCAATTTTAATTACCTACTTATCTTATTTTGAAAGATGCGATCCATGTGGAGCTTATACAAATACAAATATTTTATTGCATGTCAGTTTGTCTTTGACTTATATCAAATTTGCAAAAAAATGTACTACATGCAGGAAAATATCCGAGATTCAGATTTAAAAATATAATTTAAAAAAAAACCGGCCAAGTGCGAGTCAGACTCGCGCACCGAGGGTTCCGTACAACCTTGCAAATTTATGGTTTTCGTAATTTTTCCTTTATCTATGCTATAAGACGTTGCTTCGTACCAAATTTCAAGATTCTGAGTTCACGGGAAGCACCCTGTAGGTTTTGATTCCCTTGCAAGTGTCGAAAATTTGCGGCATAAACGGCTGTATCTTTTGATTGCGTTGGCTTAGAAGTTTGATTTTTTCACAGCTTCAAGGGACAGTAGACCTGAGTAATTGATATAAATTTCAGCTTCATACCTCCACGCGTTCCTGAGAAAAAGGGTCTTGACAGACGGACGGACGGACGGACAGACGGACAACAAAGTGATCCTATAAGGGTTCCGTTTTTTCCTTTTGAGGTACGGAACCCTAAAAACTGGGTCTTTACGTTAGATATATATGTAAGTACCTATAATAATATGCTCAAATTACCTACCTTACGCGGAATAAAAAAAAAAACCGGCAGGAATTTACCACAATTTTACTATGCAACTATACACAGAACACTTTGCGCACTTTGATTTATCCATCGTTTTGATCCAGCTAAACACATAACACAAACAGCAATTTCACGCAAATTCTACAATTTAATAAAGCCTTCAAATATTTACAAATCAAAATGAAAACAGTGAGCACGTGCCTCTAAAAACAAAACATTGACTGACCGAACCCAAAATTATCTCTTCTCGTCGCACACCTAGCGCACGTAATTGCGATCTCTTTCTCTTTTTTCGCGATGAAATTTAAGGATTCACTGAGAGCGCGTGCGCGCTTACAAATGCCTACGTCTTGCTGTTTTCGGATTATACCATAATCGCGTCAATGAATACATAAAACAGGCAATCTTCGGAAGTCCTCAAGAACAGCTCCAATTTTTTGTTTTTTTTTTCAAATTGTTTTTTTATATTCTCTAAAATCAGAAACCTCTTGGAGTGGGGACGGAACTATTTATCTTGTTTAAACAATATAAATCTGTGATATTTACATGGGCTGTTCCAAAAATTGTTAGCGAAATGAAAAATAATTAGAATATAAAAAAAGTTTATTTACAGCTTTTCAAAATATCCCCCTCCAATCCCAATGCACTTATGCATTCGGGTGAATCAGCTTCAAAACATTTAAAAAACCACTCCTTACCCGTCCTTACTACTAGTAGTACCACACGTGCCTTGCGGGAGGTCGGAAAATAACCGCCGAAATTCTTCGACGGCCTCGTCTGCAATGCAAAAGTTTCGCCCACGAAGAATTTTTTTTACCGTGGGAAATAAAAAAAAATCGCATGGAGCTAAATCTAGGCTGTACGGAGGATGGGGTAACATTTGTACCCCCGAAGTTGTCAAATAGTCGATGGTTCTAGCAGCTGCGTGAGCGGGCGCGTTATCTTGGTGAAAAAGAATGCCTCGGACGCCGCTCGTTGGGCGCTCGCTGTCCAACTCCCCCAAAACTTGAGGTAGACAAACTTCGCTATACCATTCACTAGTAACTGTTCTATGGTCTTCTAGCGGAATTACTGCCACTGGTCCACAGCGTCGAAAAAAACCGCTATCATTTTTTTATTAATGCTCCGACCCCGAACAAATTTTGTGGGCAAATCGTCCTCTTCAAACACCCATTGCGTGGATTGCTGCTTCGTGAGAGGATCGTAGCTATATATCCATGATTCGTCAGTTGTAAGAATATTGGATACGTTTTGCGAAGTTCCTCCTTCGAACTTTTCTATCATAAATTTGCACTAATCAACACGCCGGCATTTTTGCTCATCGGTGAGAAAATGAGGTATCCATCGCGAAGCAAGCTTCCTAACTTTAAGGTGTTGATGCAGGATGGTGGAAACTGCCTGTGATCCAATGTTTAGTTCAGCCTGTATCTCTCAATGTGTAATATGTCTATTCTATCGCAATAGCCACTCTACCCTGATGACGTTTTCATGGGTTACTGCAGTTGGTGGTCGGCCGGGTCTGGGGTCATCGTTTAAGTTCTCTCGACCACGTTTAAATTCACGAAACCAATAAGTAATTGTTGCTAACGCACAGGAGCAGACTCCCCAAAAGCAGCTTGTAAATTTTCTTGAGATTCCTTGAAGGTTAACCCTCGTTTATAATCATAGAAAATCATAGCACGAAAAGCTTACCGCGAGACGTCCATTATTGTAAACAAAAGAAGAGTTACAGATAATCTTTAAAAATTGATAAATAAAAAACTACACTTACTTGGCCAGTGATTTTTACAAATGAGGTTTGTATTGAAATTAGCCGTCAATTCAAAATAGTTTCATGAAAAAAGAGATTGTATTAATTATGTGGCTATAAATTTTTGGAACAACCTAGGTATGCACAAAAAAAATGTCACAATATCCATTAAAAACTTGTAAATATATTAATGAATGTTATAAACAATTACCTATAAGTTTGTTCTGTGTAGTAATGACATGGAATTAATTTGTGGACCAAAATATAAAATTTTTATTGACCATAGAAAATTCATTATTTTATATACAAAAAAAGTACACTTAATTTTCATTCTCAGCTAAGATAAGATTAATTTATGGAGATTTTTTTTACAAAAAAATAGAGACCAAACTGAATTTTTTATATAAATGTCGTTGATATTGTTTACACAATATAAATAGTTCCGTCCCCGCTCTAAGAGGTTTCTGATTTTAAATAATATAAAAAAAACATCAAAATCGGAGCTGTTCTTGAGGACTTCCGAAGCAAAAGCTTCATTGACGCGACGTAATCGTGCTTACATATGGGTGATAAATTGCGAAGGTCAAATGTCGGAGTGCTACGCTAGAATAGTAGATTGTTATACAAGGGTCGGAAGGAATCAATTCCCATACGAGGTATTTAGACGCCCGAGCGTAGCGAGGGCGGATATAGTCTGAGTAGGAATTGATAACTTCCACCCGCGTTAAACACTCTACTTTTCATTTCGAATTCAAGGAAAGTAAACAAAAAAAATAACTATTTTACAAAAATTCAAACATGCAAAAACGCAATAACACCTACAAAAAAAAACAAAATTGTCAACAATACAACCAAAGAGGTTGAAAGAAAGAGAAACTTGTTCTTTTAAACGTCTTTGAATACTACATCATAGAGTACCTACCTAACCTAAATAACATTACAAAAATAATAAACAAATCCTTCAGCTTTATAATAATATGTACCTACTTTTAGCCGAGTAATAGTGTTCTGTGCTTATTAGTGCCGATGAAAAACAAGAATTTAAATTTCGTAACAGCTTACCAAATTATTAATCTTTTTTTAATTTTAAATTTATATGGAACGCGTACCGCCCCGCGTGCGGACTATTTTCTGTTGTTTATACCTACACCTCACTAGGCCGCACATTTTTTTCTTATTCTAATTGATGTAAAAAGTTTCGTATCCCTACTAAGTACCCAAAGAGGTTGGAAGAAAGTCATTCTCTTTCCTAGAGAAACTTTTTCTTTAAACGTCTTTGCCAAATGTAGTACTATTTTTTTTTAATTCATTCCCGCCCTAAGGCCGGAAGCAATTACTATGAGTCTTTCCCGACCGAGGGCGGGAATCACAGCCCTGAATCTCTCTGTTGTGGGAATCATCGCTTCCGACCCAGTACTCAGATCAAACATACACTACTTTCCGAGTATGAGATATGAAAAATATTTTTTAAGTTCGTCGTCTAGCAAGGGATTTTGCCAATGAACTAATGCGAATTGTACGTGAGCGGAGTATTCAGTTCCGCGACTGCCTACTTGCAGCGCCCGGCACATTTAAGAGAGTATAACACGTTTAGAGCGTAGCACAGTAAAATATATAAATAAAAGATTAACATTTATTTATTTATATTATTATTTTGATAAGATCATGGTGCTAGTAGTGTGTGGATTTTTCCAGGTAGGCACTGCTTTTAAGCCTGATGTAATGTGCGCCACTGACGACATAGACACCTACATAACATATTTCAAGTTTCCAGGTGTTATCGATTCCTAGTACTGATACCAAAGGGTATGCATGTGCTCATGATCACAAACAAATTTCCCCAAGGAACGCACAGTAAATTCTCAAAAAAAATGTTCGACTTTGTATGGAGACTATTAAAGAATATTTATGCCAAGTTTCAAGTTGATAAACGCAAAAAAACACACTTTGCCATACCAACTTCAACCCCTACTTTCACCCATTTAGGGGATGATTTTCGAAAAATCCAAAAACACGTGTCTCATCATTTATTTCTATGAGTATTTGTGCCAAATTTCAAGTTGATAGACGTAAAAAATAACACGTCTTCATACAAAGTCCAACCCCTTGTTTCACACCTTTAGGGGGTGATTTTCGGAAAATCCAGAAACACGTGTGTTGTTGTTTATTTTGAGGAGTATTTTTAAAAAGTTTTAAATTAATGCACCCAAAAATGAAGGTTTTCCATACAAACTTTAACCCCCACTTTAACCCCCTTGAAGAATGGTTTTCAAAAAATCCTAAAACTAATATCTCATAGTTTGTTTTGAAGAGTATTTGTGCTAAGTTTAAAGTTAATACACGCAGAAATCACACTGCCCCATTCAAATTTAAATCCCCTCTTTAACCTCCTTAGGGTTGAATTTCGTAAAATCCTTTTTTAGCGAGCACCTACACTAAAACCTTAACCTACACACAAAATTTCATTATTCTATGTTCAGCGGTTTGGGCTGTACCTTGATATTTAGATTTAGCTTCTCCTTTTAGATATATAGATTTCAACTATCTATAATTTGATTTACCTTATAAGATAAGTATTTTTGTGTAAAACTATTAATAATCATATTTTACTGTATCTTAAAAGTATACGTTCGACATATTAGTTATGTAAAGCTAATAGTTCTAAAATGATCCGCATCCTGACGCCACGGGTCGACCGAGGCAGAATTAGGAATGGGAACGGCCATCTTTCTTGCGCTCTTCATTGTGTACACACAAGAACTGAATAATAAAAAAAATCCTATGAAAGAAGACAAGTTGAATTTACTTCCTAAAGCTCACACGACACCATATAGATCCTGCTCCGACTCCATCATAAATTCCTGTATTATTAATTACAATATCGTAAGAAATTTACCTGTCGAAAGAACGTGAATTGGGAGGCTGGCATAATCTGAAAGAAGTCTTTTGGTACTAAACCTATCTATACCTGAGATGTTGGTCGTGACTCGTGGATACCTCGTCAGTTCACCTGGGTGTACCACAAACAATTTTTTTTTGTTGTTGCGCCATCTTTTTCCACCTAGGTGATCGACGAACACAATTTTTTGTTCGTGGTTCAGTTTACTGGTTATGTGTGACCTATTTCTTTATCGAATCGCATATGTTCTCTTTTTATATATAAATAATGCTAGTAATAGAAATAAATACATATACACATATATACATAGTAACAAATAACGCTCGGGACATGGTTCTGAGGCTTGTGTAACTTATAAGTACCAACGGCCAGTCCGGCGATGGACTGATCAATCTGATAGATTTATCAGATCGGTTTAGACATTACAAATACTGACGGAAAGTAGGTATTTGGGGGATAGAATGTGATCTGTGATATTTATTGTAAGAGAGAATAAAACTATGAATGAGAATCAAAATTGATCGTAGTAAATCATAATATGACAGCTAATAAAATGCTTTCATGTTTAATTAATTTGGTTAAATGTAGTTAAGTACTTCTAATTGTAAATACAAACATAAAAATACACTAATAAATAATGACTTTAAAGTCCGTACCCATTAGAAGTAATAATTTAATTCTTGTTAACAAACGTTTAGACTGACAATATCTTTTATTTTATTTTAGAAACCTTAGTTCCATTACTCAATGAAGACTCATATGTGAAAGTGAACGAAAAGCCTAAGCATAATGACCCTGTAATAGATCAAGTTGCGGCTGAATTAATGAGTGAACTTAAGGAAACCGATCTTGTCTTGAGGAGTCCAGATAAGAATCATCGAAATCATCGCCGGGAACATAAGAATGGCGAAATCCTCCGCTTGCATGACCGTCCATTCTTGGTCACACTTAAACCTATGTACCTGACGAAGGCCAATAGCTCAAGAGTCAAGGATAAGAGCACAATCAGAATACATTTGGCTCGAAGTACTAGACACTCGTTACCACTACCTGAAAATAATGCTTTTTGTTATTATGTCCCAGACAGTCCCCTTTGTCATCCTACATAAATAAAAAATAAGTTTTTTATTGATAAATAAAAACAACAACTTAAACATTAGATTCTAAGGTCCAGTGGTTTTAAAAACTGTTCATTTTTAAACTAAACATTTACGTCACAACACCTGACGCAGACAAAGGGCCTGCAATCACCACTTAAAACAAGACTGTTTTAATATTTTTTTCAAAATTCGTACCATGGGGCTACGAATAAAAACTCCTTAAAGTAAGCTTATTTTAATATTGTTTTGTTAGACAATCTTGCGAAGTCGCGCGAAAATTTTTCGCTCAATTCGTAAAACGAGGTGCATTTTGACAATCAGCTATATTATACTGTAAAATTTAAAAATAAATATTAACTTTAAGTGATGCTCAACATTACATTAGTAATTTTAAAGGCGACCTATTAAGTATTTAGATACTTGTGCCAGGATGCCCCACTCTTCCATAGCAATACAGTACAAAGATAAAAACCAATCTTTTCGTTATCTATTTTAATTACAGTGTGCCGTTATTATCAATTGAAATTTAAAACTAACCTAAAATTTTGCAATCTTAAAAAGTTACTCGCTAGGTGTAGGGTTTGCTTTTTGTGTAGGCTTACAGTTATGATAGTTGCACGCACTTGCCCGATATCACACCGAGCACCTCCGTCCGCAACCACACGTACTTACCTCCCTTTACATCTGTGCCACGTAGCACACAGTGACAGTTAACCCTCCGAGGTCTGTGCCTCTCGGGTTTTAAGCCTATACTCGTGTGCATGAGACAATGTATGATATCTATTAGATACACAAACACTACATCGTCTACATCCCTTCCTTAAAAATAAATGTATTTATTCAAGTGAGAACCATTAACCATTTCCATAACATGCGGTGTCAGGCTGATGCCAATTTGTCTAAGAAAAACTGTGTTATGGCGCCCGGGGGAGGAGTCTTTACTCATGTGGGGAGGAGATCGGGGTGCAGGAAAGGCATCATCAACCCTACTCACAGCCCTACTCACTTGCAAAATAGTCCAGGAAATGAAGCGGATTTTTGTATGAAGACCCCAACATTAATTCCTCAGTCGATGAAACTTTGCAGGATTGTAGTATAAGTATGAGACAATACTAGCATATAAATCAAAAAAAAAAACCTAACCGAAGTTAGGTAATTTTACTAAAATACTTATTTATTTGATATCTTTGTTGGGAAAAATGCTCAGTCAAAATTTGCTTCGCCAGCAATATTCATGTGTGTTAAGAAAGCTATATGCGAAATATCCAAAAAAATCTCCTGGTAGAAACAACAAAACTCAGACGTATATACTATATATGTATCTTGCACGGGAAAATTGCTGTCCTTTTTTTTAACTGGAATGTCATTTAATAGTCGCTGTGGACTTACAATAGGAAAATCCAAAATAAAAACCGTCTCGCTATATTATTTTCAGAAATTATCAAATTATCGAACAAAAAAAAAAATTTTTTTTTCAGTATAAAAACCTAACTTCGGTTAGGTTTTTTTTTGGATTTCTTTATGCAAGTATTGTCTCACACTATACTACAATCCTGCAAAGTTTCATTGACTGAGGAATTAATGTTGGGGTCCACTACCTTTATTGCCTAGACTCCACCTTCCCGATCTGGTAACATAACTAAGGTTATATCTCTCATATTATCATAATTCCTCTAATCGCCACAACAGCGACACAGGTATAATAAAACAGGGACAAATTAAGGGAGCTACTTAATTTAGAAAATAGAACATTGCGTACTTACGTGCATAGTTACGTTATAAATTATGGTATTGTCACAGTGTTTAGGTAATTTTAATAGGTTATTTTTACACAAACATCAAACAAATCGCTAAAGTCACCGGTAAGTATTCGATATTAAGTGTACCTACCCCATTACATTTTGGTCATCCGAGAAAGTATTGGAGGTGAATCTACTCATGGATGTGAAAGATTATTAGCTCATGTGTCATGTAGATAAAGAACAACAGTCAGCGGTCTCTAGGAGGCCGGCCAACACACGAGAGGTTGATTGATTCCATACCTGGAATTTTGTCACAGTTCAGCTACTGTCTGCTGGATGTTGCTAAATTCGCAAGAAATATTTTAACGAAAATTTACAGTAACAATTGTATTCTTAATGTGATCAAATGCGAAGCCTTTTTGAATATAGGTATGTATAACAATTTAGAATAGATAACTTTGTAAATTTAAGTTCGTTTTGTTAAATACTTACAGCCACCTAAGACCTATCGCTCTTAGTAAAGGCTTTAAATAATGTCACCTTATATTGTTGTTAAATGTTTTTTTTTTCTTTCTTCTATAATTTATTGGTACAAGAAGCTTGCGACTGACCGTGGTTGTCAAAAAGATGGCGCCGCCGGCGCGTCGCTAGTGCCGACGCGCGACGTCAAATAATAGTGCTACTCCTGCTACTAGTGTTGTGGTCGAGAGGCAGCGTGAACATAATGCCCCCGCCTGAAACCTAATGCTTTCAGTAGCTTCTGAAATATTGAAGTCAACTTCTTCCTTAGTCGGAAAAGCTGGCTTGTACTTGATGTCGATGAGGTTTAAAGTTGGCAAGGAACAGACTCTGTTTAGAGCTCTAAGTTCTATTCCCTTGGTTGTGAGAAAATCCGCTACTCTAGCCTTATCATATGCTTCGAAAAATAGCCGATGGACCCTAGCTAGTCTCCATTTAAGAGGTGGTTGATTATCTTCTTTGAAGACCACCAAGTCTCCTATTTTGATTTCGTTACGACGAATAGGCCATTTCGTGCGATGCTGTAGTTCTGAGAGATATTCATTTGCCTTCTCTTCCAAAACTTTTGTCTAAGCTGCTCTTCTCGTAGATATCGATTTATTGGCGGTGAGGGTATCACTGCCAAAGGCCGACCGATCAAGAAATAACCCTGTGTAAGAGGTGTCAAATAATCTTGAGATAGAGGTAAGAGAGGGCGGAAATTACGGATTGGCTCAATCTGTGCGAATAACATACACAATTTCTCAAAATTCAAGCTAGCGTTTTCCATGATACGCTTTAAATGGTACTTAGCCGATTTTACCCTGGCTTCCCAAATCCCTCCTAAAGTGGGCGAGTGAGGAGGATTGAACATAAACTTAATGTCTTCATTTAAATAGAAGTTATAAATTTTGGAATAGCTGGACCTTAGAACTCTGCCTAATTCGTTATTAGCTCCCACAAAGTTTTTGCCGTTGTCGCAATAGATAATATCAGGTTTACCTCTACGTGATGTAAACATAAAATGAAGGCGTCGGTACTAAGATCGCTCACGAGCTTTAAATAAAGTGCTTTAGACTAAAAACAAACCGAGGTAGATTTTGATACACTTCTTACTGGAAATCATGAAAGGACCTGCAAAGACTGTACCGCATGTGAATCGATATTTTATTTATTAATTCCAACCTTGACGCAGTGGGTACACGGGTTAACAGGAATTACCCCTACACCCACCGGTGGGTGAACCCAGTGGGTGCACGGGTCACGAACCAACTTGGTGAAGTCACTCTGTCCGTTAAATTGGTAAATTGCTCATCAACGGTTTTATAGTCTCAGTGTGCAAATTAAGCACTTCTTAGGAATGTCACGAGCTAACTGCCTGCCACGTAGCGGTCAGTATTTGTCACGAAAAGAGCTAAGAAGCTGTTGAAAGCCAGCGTGAAATAGACGTAGGTGTTCGCCTTCCATTAAGATTTTTGTGTTTCTTTCGAAGTCGCAGTCTGCGTTTTGATTGCGACCACCGACTCTAAGCCCTCCGTCGCTGTCTTTAAGGCGCCAGTCTTGTACAAATCAGTGTTCTTGCAGTATTATCAGAAACTAAGATCTTTTTTAAAGTTATTAAAATAGCTTCAAATGGAATTTATTTAATATCACTCTACAGTGCGGGGTTTTGAGTTTCCAAAACATATTAGTTTATTTACTTTGATGTTACTTTTATTCATTTTGTTAGGCTTTATATCCTCTTTATAGCTTTATATTCTTATATCCTCTAGAATAATCTTACCTGATTACATTTTTAAGATATGCCTTAGTTTTCGAGCCATTCGTGCAATTTATAAAATGGGGTCCAGGATGTCTCTAAAGGAAAAATTCAAGGAAATTAATATACTGACACTGGCGTCACAGTATATTTACGAAAACGTATTGTATGTTAAAAAGAATATATCACTTTACAAAAAAAATAGTGACAGACATTGTATAAACACTAGAAATAAGAATGAACTGGCTGCTTGTGTTAGTCGATTATCTAAAGTTACCAAATCCTTTAAGGGTCAATGTATACGTTTTTACAATAAGATTCCCATTGAATTACAAAATTTGCCTCTTGACAAATTTAAAATAATAGTTAAGCAAAAATTACATAAAAAAGGCTACTATAAAATTACAGACTACTTAGTAGACCAACATGCATGGGATTAACCGACTCGACGCTATGTAAGGCTATTAATTATAATTATTATTGTAAACGATATTTATTAGTAAGACATGAGATTAAAAAGAGCTGCCCTTGAGTTTCTTGCTGGCTCTTCTCGGGGTACTGCATTCGGAACCAGCAACTCGTCGGTGGAGATGGGCTGCTGTTTGCATTTAGCCAATCTTCATGGACGAGTTTAGAGTGCCTTGTTACTATAAAATATTGACGTTTCTAAGTGTATATCTTATACCAATAGAAAATAAACGATTTTTGAATTTTTTTGAATTTTGAATTTGAATTTGAATTTTCTTATTTTAAGTGGTTCAATTAGTGGTAATTTTAAGAAATCGACCATATCTAAAACCTAATTTTGTTCTTTAAAAAACATATTTTGGGGAAAGTCACAACTTAACCACTTACAAAACAACTATTAAGTAATGAATTTAAAAAAAATGTATTGAAAAATTCATTATTATGTACCCTTTTTAATCAAAACTTCTGCCAGAAGTTTTGATTTTTTTGAAATTTATAAACGCGTCGAAATTTCATAATTTCAGTCAGTACCGCTGGGGACATCTCAGCGATCGGACGTGTGCTTTGTAGCTTACCTGCCTTTACCTCTCGCTCGCACGGTTGTTCTCTCTCCCACGCACTACTCTTACGACGCCGCCCAGATCGCATTGAAAGTTGCTCTACTTGAATTTAACTTGCTTGACTGTACTGTCAGTAATTACCGAGTATGGATCGGAAAAGAAAGAAATATCCATGTGTCAATAAAATTTGTTTCTATCTGTATCAATCAACTCAAACATAAAAATCGTAATATTTTCTTTAAAAAATAGTATGCTTAACGTAACATAACCTAAAGATTGAAATTAAATGGGTGTTATTTAAATAATAGCTAATTGGTCAGCAACTCATGGCCAGCAAACATTACAAAACCTATCAGCAATTTATGTCATTCTGGATAGCTGTAATTATTTTTGAGCTGCAATGAGCTGCTACTGTTTAATAAAATTTTGGTAAGCACTCAGAGGGGAAGCCAAAAAATATTTTTTGAGCTTCATATAAAAGTAGCAAAAATAATCTCAGCAAACTTGTCATGCGCAAAATGGGCGCATTCCTTACATAGATTAGGAAGGACTTTGGATTATGCAACTTTTATGATTATGATTATTATTACGATTACAAGTGGTGGTGGTGGTAGTGGTGGTGTTAGTGGTAGTGGCAGTGGCAGTGGTGGTGGTTGTGGTAGTGGGCGTGGGAGGTGGGGGGTAGGAATGGGGTGTAGGAGTTCGGTGTAGGAGGTAGTGGTAGGTAGAAGGAGGTAGTAGGAGGTAGTAGGAGGTAGTAGGAGGTAGTAGGAGGTAGTAGGATGTAGTAGGAGGTAGTAGGAGGTAGTAGAAGGGTTTAAGAGGGTGTAGGAGGGTGCTGGAACGTGTATGGAGGTAGGAGGCTGTACACTGAAACCTTAACCTACACACAAAATTTCATTATTCTATGTTCAGCGGTTTGGGCTGTACCTTGATATTTAGATTTAGCTTCTCCTTTTAGATATATAGATTTCAACTATCTATAATTTGATTTACCTTATAAGATAAGTATTTTTGTGTAAAACTATTAATAATCATATTTTACTGTATCTTAAAAGTATACGTTCGACATATTAGTTATGTAAAGCTAATAGTTCTAAAATGATCCGCATCCTGACGCCACGGGTCGACCGAGGCAGAATTAGGAATGGGAACGGCCATCTTTCTTGCGCTCTTCATTGTGTACACACAAGAACTGAATAATAAAAAAAATCCTATGAAAGAAGACAAGTTGAATTTACTTCCTAAAGCTCACACGACACCATATAGATCCTGCTCCGACTCCATCATAAATTCCTGTATTATTAATTACAATATCGTAAGAAATTTACCTGTCGAAAGAACGTGAATTGGGAGGCTGGCATAATCTGAAAGAAGTCTTTTGGTACTAAACCTATCTATACCTGAGATGTTGGTCGTGACTCGTGGATACCTCGTCAGGTCACCTGGGTGTACCACAAACAATTTTTTTTTGTTGTTGCGCCATCTTTTTCCACCTAGGTGATCGACGAACACAATTTTTTGTTCGTGGTTCAGTTTACTGGTTATGTGTGACCTATTTCTTTATCGAATCGCATATGTTCTCTTTTTATATATAAATAATGCTAGTAATAGAAATAAATACATATACACATATATACATAGTAACAAATAACGCTCGGGACATGGTTCTGAGGCTTGTGTAACTTATAAGTACCAACGGCCAGTCCGGCGATGGACTGATCAATCTGATAGATTTATCAGATCGGTTTAGACATTACAAATACTGACGGAAAGTAGGTATTTGGGGGATAGAATGTGATCTGTGATATTTATTGTAAGAGAGAATAAAACTATGAATGAGAATCAAAATTGATCGTAGTAAATCATAATATGACAGCTAATAAAATGCTTTCATGTTTAATTAATTTGGTTAAATGTAGTTAAGTACTTCTAATTGTAAATACAAACATAAAAATACACTAATAAATAATGACTTTAAAGTCCGTACCCATTAGAAGTAATAATTTAATTCTTGTTAACAAACGTTTAGACTGACAATATCTTTTATTTTATTTTAGAAACCTTAGTTCCATTACTCAATGAAGACTCATATGTGAAAGTGAACGAAAAGCCTAAGCATAATGACCCTGTAATAGATCAAGTTGCGGCTGAATTAATGAGTGAACTTAAGGAAACCGATCTTGTCTTGAGGAGTCCAGATAAGAATCATCGAAATCATCGCCGGGAACATAAGAATGGCGAAATCCTCCGCTTGCATGACCGTCCATTCTTGGTCACACTTAAACCTATGTACCTGACGAAGGCCAATAGCTCAAGAGTCAAGGATAAGAGCACAATCAGAATACATTTGGCTCGAAGTACTAGACACTCGTTACCACTACCTGAAAATAATGCTTTTTGTTATTATGTCCCAGACAGTCCCCTTTGTCATCCTACATAAATAAAAAATAAGTTTTTTATTGATAAATAAAAACAACAACTTAAACATTAGATTCTAAGGTCCAGTGGTTTTAAAAACTGTTCATTTTTAAACTAAACATTTACGTCACAACACCTGACGCAGACAAAGGGCCTGCAATCACCACTTAAAACAAGACTGTTTTAATATTTTTTTCAAAATTCGTACCATGGGGCTACGAATAAAAACTCCTTAAAGTAAGCTTATTTTAATATTGTTTTGTTAGACAATCTTGCGAAGTCGCGCGAAAATTTTTCGCTCAATTCGTAAAACGAGGTGCATTTTGACAATCAGCTATATTATACTGTAAAATTTAAAAATAAATATTAACTTTAAGTGATGCTCAACATTACATTAGTAATTTTAAAGGCGACCTATTAAGTATTTAGATACTTGTGCCAGGATGCCCCACTCTTCCATAGCAATACAGTACAAAGATAAAAACCAATCTTTTCGTTATCTATTTTAATTACAGTGTGCCGTTATTATCAATTGAAATTTAAAACTAACCTAAAATTTTGCAATCTTAAAAAGTTACTCGCTAGGTGTAGGGTTTGCTTTTTGTGTAGGCTTACAGTTATGATAGTTGCACGCACTTGCCCGATATCACACCGAGCACCTCCGTCCGCAACCACACGTACTTACCTCCCTTTACATCTGTGCCACGTAGCACACAGTGACAGTTAACCCTCCGAGGTCTGTGCCTCTCGGGTTTTAAGCCTATACTCGTGTGCATGAGACAATGTATGATATCTATTAGATACACAAACACTACATCGTCTACATCCCTTCCTTAAAAATAAATGTATTTATTCAAGTGAGAACCATTAACCATTTCCATAACATGCGGTGTCAGGCTGATGCCAATTTGTCTAAGAAAAACTGTGTTATGGCGCCCGGGGGAGGAGTCTTTACTCATGTGGGGAGGAGATCGGGGTGCAGGAAAGGCATCATCAACCCTACTCACAGCCCTACTCACTTGCAAAATAGTCCAGGAAATGAAGCGGATTTTTGTATGAAGACCCCAACATTAATTCCTCAGTCGATGAAACTTTGCAGGATTGTAGTATAAGTATGAGACAATACTAGCATATAAATCAAAAAAAAAAACCTAACCGAAGTTAGGTAATTTTACTAAAATACTTATTTATTTGATATCTTTGTTGGGAAAAATGCTCAGTCAAAATTTGCTTCGCCAGCAATATTCATGTGTGTTAAGAAAGCTATATGCGAAATATCCAAAAAAATCTCCTGGTAGAAACAACAAAACTCAGACGTATATACTATATATGTATCTTGCACGGGAAAATTGCTGTCCTTTTTTTTAACTGGAATGTCATTTAATAGTCGCTGTGGACTTACAATAGGAAAATCCAAAATAAAAACCGTCTCGCTATATTATTTTCAGAAATTATCAAATTATCGAACAAAAAAAAAAATTTTTTTTTCAGTATAAAAACCTAACTTCGGTTAGGTTTTTTTTTGGATTTCTTTATGCAAGTATTGTCTCACACTATACTACAATCCTGCAAAGTTTCATTGACTGAGGAATTAATGTTGGGGTCCACTACCTTTATTGCCTAGACTCCACCTTCCCGATCTGGTAACATAACTAAGGTTATATCTCTCATATTATCATAATTCCTCTAATCGCCACAACAGCGACACAGGTATAATAAAACAGGGACAAATTAAGGGAGCTACTTAATTTAGAAAATAGAACATTGCGTACTTACGTGCATAGTTACGTTATAAATTATGGTATTGTCACAGTGTTTAGGTAATTTTAATAGGTTATTTTTACACAAACATCAAACAAATCGCTAAAGTCACCGGTAAGTATTCGATATTAAGTGTACCTACCCCATTACATTTTGGTCATCCGAGAAAGTATTGGAGGTGAATCTACTCATGGATGTGAAAGATTATTAGCTCATGTGTCATGTAGATAAAGAACAACAGTCAGCGGTCTCTAGGAGGCCGGCCAACACACGAGAGGTTGATTGATTCCATACCTGGAATTTTGTCACAGTTCAGCTACTGTCTGCTGGATGTTGCTAAATTCGCAAGAAATATTTTAACGAAAATTTACAGTAACAATTGTATTCTTAATGTGATCAAATGCGAAGCCTTTTTGAATATAGGTATGTATAACAATTTAGAATAGATAACTTTGTAAATTTAAGTTCGTTTTGTTAAATACTTACAGCCACCTAAGACCTATCGCTCTTAGTAAAGGCTTTAAATAATGTCACCTTATATTGTTGTTAAATGTTTTTTTTTTCTTTCTTCTATAATTTATTGGTACAAGAAGCTTGCGACTGACCGTGGTTGTCAAAAAGATGGCGCCGCCGGCGCGTCGCTAGTGCCGACGCGCGACGTCAAATAATAGTGCTACTCCTGCTACTAGTGTTGTGGTCGAGAGGCAGCGTGAACATAATGCCCCCGCCTGAAACCTAATGCTTTCAGTAGCTTCTGAAATATTGAAGTCAACTTCTTCCTTAGTCGGAAAAGCTGGCTTGTACTTGATGTCGATGAGGTTTAAAGTTGGCAAGGAACAGACTCTGTTTAGAGCTCTAAGTTCTATTCCCTTGGTTGTGAGAAAATCCGCTACTCTAGCCTTATCATATGCTTCGAAAAATAGCCGATGGACCCTAGCTAGTCTCCATTTAAGAGGTGGTTGATTATCTTCTTTGAAGACCACCAAGTCTCCTATTTTGATTTCGTTACGACGAATAGGCCATTTCGTGCGATGCTGTAGTTCTGAGAGATATTCATTTGCCTTCTCTTCCAAAACTTTTGTCTAAGCTGCTCTTCTCGTAGATATCGATTTATTGGCGGTGAGGGTATCACTGCCAAAGGCCGACCGATCAAGAAATAACCCTGTGTAAGAGGTGTCAAATAATCTTGAGATAGAGGTAAGAGAGGGCGGAAATTACGGATTGGCTCAATCTGTGCGAATAACATACACAATTTCTCAAAATTCAAGCTAGCGTTTTCCATGATACGCTTTAAATGGTGTGACGTTCAGTCCCCAGGACGTGGGTTAAATAATAATTCTGAAGTCAACAATTAAATAAAAATATATTATCACATATAACAAGGGTCGTGGGTGAAGCCGAAAACTGGTTTTGCCGTCGCAGTGGTGGTACTCCCCTGATGAAGGCGAAGGGACGGTTAATCTTCAAAACGGCAGCGGGGAGATCTTCAGATGGAAACGGAGACGACGGTAGTTTTGGGGTTAGCTCTCGTCGGCCTTTTAACTCTTCCCAAATTTCAGGGTAAAAGTGACACCCTGTGAAAAACGTCACAGTAAGTAAAAATGAAGATTATCCTCCTCCGCTGATAGTGAACCCTGTAGATGTGCCTTAATGTCAGGGTGAAACCGGAAGCAGTTGGTGTGTGTTCACTATCAGAACGGAGGTACAAATAAAAAAACTATAAGCGGTTAAAATACTAGCTTTTAAAAATTAAGACTACATTCAATATTAATTTGCGAAAGCTAAGCATTATAATAATATCACAGACCGGAGGGCTTCACGCGCCGCGAAGGTAGGTACTTTTAGAAAAATAATAATTTATTACATTTAGAGACTAAGTCCGCTAGGAAATAACTATAATTTATAAAGCGCTTTATGCTAAGCATATTACTGTGCCAAGGAAGTCAATAATAATAATTTTAAGAAGGCTAGGGCTAGTAGGCCTTTTAATAGCACTAACTTAATGCTAACAACACTTGTTCAAACACTTACCCTATCGGGGTGCGAGATATCACTTGTATTGTAAATTACTATTCCAAAAACGTTGGATACTAAAGTAATACTGCCCTACACCACGCACGAACCAGAATTTTAAAATAGAAACGTATTTTAATAATTATGCCAGCACGTAAGACGACACGAAGCGAGAGCCCGTGAACGCACCGACATAGGTTCGCAGCTGGCAGTGAATCGCGAATCTGAAAGACCGTTGCGAAGGCGCATCTCGAAGCTTCTACGAGAACAAAGGATCAAACCTTGACCAATAGGAGAAAGATACGCGACCACCGGTACTGTCGCGCAACACAAGTGTTAACTTAAATCATTGCTTTTAATTTTAATAAACTTTTATATTTTGTATGTAATCATTTATTGTTTTAAATTAAGTAGTTAAGTTAGTATAAGAAGTTAATTTTAAGTAGTTTTTAATGTTTTAATTGTAGTTTTAAGTTAAATTAAGTTAACTTACTAAAACATGTAAGTGCAACGTTACATTACCCCGCACGTCACAGAAGGATTTTATTGCTTTAAAAAAAATAAAATCCGCGCTTTAGATACGTGTTTGTATTACCTTTCAGAAATCTAATCTTTCATACATCTCGCTTTTAAATTAGCTTTAATGACCATTTTGATGACCACTAACGCGTCCTATCATTTAATAAGGTCTACAGACAACAGAACTGTTGACCCGTACAAACATTTTCTGCACAAGATCGAAAAAAAATAAAAATTGACTTTGGAAAGGGAGTAATGCAATAGATAATAATTAATTTATATATTTATTTCAAGTCAAATCTTTAATAATTATTTAATAAATTTATTTCGAGTCAAAAACTTTAATATGCCAAGTTCCAGGATTTTTTCCTGACATGTCTGAAAAAATATACGTCAAGGGAGGCTTCTTTCCTAAAAAACGACATTGTATTCTTGCTGAAATATTTAAAAGGAATAAGATGTATATCTATAAATGCACCGCAACAAGGAAGTGTTGAACAATGTTTATAAACTACTCCGTTCTGTTACAAAATCAGAAAAATTTAACGTTATGGTTGGCAAAGAAAAAATAATAATTAATAAGCAAAATAAATAAATAATCACAAAACCAAAAAAAACAAAGCGTTAAAATATTTGTAACTAATGAGTGCACTCCTGTGAATTTAAACAAACCGAAAAATAATTTATATTTTAACAAAAGACAAACACTTTTCTACACCACTGTACGGCAACTATGAACAAAGAAACTGGAATGCAGTTCGAACGTACAGGACGCTCCAAAATTAAATGAAAGAATTATTTGACAATAATTATAGTAATAAAATTTTGAAAATATTATATAATAATAATAATATTAACACAGATAAACAGGGTGGACTCTTTAGTAACGAGCAACCAAAAAATAAAAAATAATAACGTTTCACAAAAATAAGAAGCACAAAACACAACTACTACGAAGCAAAACCAGAATTTTAGACCACGTTAAAGGGCGCCAGTGTGACGTTCAGTCCCCAGGACGTGGGTTAAATAATAATTCTGAAGTCAACAATTAAATAAAAATATATTATCACATATAACAAGGGTCGTGGGTGAAGCCGAAAACTGGTTTTGCCGTCGCAGTGGTGGTACTCCCCTGATGAAGGCGAAGGGACGGTTAATCTTCAAAACGGCAGCGGGGAGATCTTCAGATGGAAACGGAGACGACGGTAGTTTTGGGGTTAGCTCTCGTCGGCCTTTTAACTCTTCCCAAATTTCAGGGTAAAACTGACACCCTGTGAAAAACGTCACAGTAAGTAAAAATGAAGATTATCCTCCTCCGCTGATAGTGAACCCTGTAGATGTGCCTTAATGTCAGGGTGAAACCGGAAGCAGTTGGTGTGTGTTCACTATCAGAACGGAGGTACAAATAAAAAAACTATAAGCGGTTAAAATACTAGCTTTTAAAAATTAAGACTACATTCAATATTAATTTGCGAAAGCTAAGCATTATAATAATATCACAGACCGGAGGGCTTCACGCGCCGCGAAGGTAGGTACTTTTAGAAAAATAATAATTTATTACATTTAGAGACTAAGTCCGCTAGGAAATAACTATAATTTATAAAGCGCTTTATGCTAAGCATATTACTGTGCCAAGGAAGTCAATAATAATAATTTTAAGAAGGCTAGGGCTAGTAGGCCTTTTAATAGCACTAACTTAATGCTAACAACACTTGTTCAAACACTTACCCTATCGGGGTGCGAGATATCACTTGTATTGTAAATTACTATTCCAAAAACGTTGGATACTAAAGTAATACTGCCCTACACCACGCACGAACCAGAATTTTAAAATAGAAACGTATTTTAATAATTATGCCAGCACGTAAGACGACACGAAGCGAGAGCCCGTGAACGCACCGACATAGGTTCGCAGCTGGCAGTGAATCGCGAATCTGAAAGACCGTTGCGAAGGCGCATCTCGAAGCTTCTACGAGAACAAAGGATCAAACCTTGACCAATAGGAGAAAGATACGCGACCACCGGTACTGTCGCGCAACACAAGTGTTAACTTAAATCATTGCTTTTAATTTTAATAAACTTTTATATTTTGTATGTAATCATTTATTGTTTTAAATTAAGTAGTTAAGTTAGTATAAGAAGTTAATTTTAAGTAGTTTTTAATGTTTTAATTGTAGTTTTAAGTTAAATTAAGTTAACTTACTAAAACATGTAAGTGCAACGTTACAATGGTACTTAGCCGATTTTACCCTGGCTTCCCAAATCCCTCCTAAAGTGGGCGAGTGAGGAGGATTGAACATAAACTTAATGTCTTCATTTAAATAGAAGTTATAAATTTTGGAATAGCTGGACCTTAGAACTCTGCCTAATTCGTTATTAGCTCCCACAAAGTTTTTGCCGTTGTCGCAATAGATAATATCAGGTTTACCTCTACGTGATGTAAACATAAAATGAAGGCGTCGGTACTAAGATCGCTCACGAGCTTTAAATAAAGTGCTTTAGACTAAAAACAAACCGAGGTAGATTTTGATACACTTCTTACTGGAAATCATGAAAGGACCTGCAAAGACTGTACCGCATGTGAATCGATATTTTATTTATTAATTCCAACCTTGACGCAGTGGGTACACGGGTTAACAGGAATTACCCCTACACCCACCGGTGGGTGAACCCAGTGGGTGCACGGGTCACGAACCAACTTGGTGAAGTCACTCTGTCCGTTAAATTGGTAAATTGCTCATCAACGGTTTTATAGTCTCAGTGTGCAAATTAAGCACTTCTTAGGAATGTCACGAGCTAACTGCCTGCCACGTAGCGGTCAGTATTTGTCACGAAAAGAGCTAAGAAGCTGTTGAAAGCCAGCGTGAAATAGACGTAGGTGTTCGCCTTCCATTAAGATTTTTGTGTTTCTTTCGAAGTCGCAGTCTGCGTTTTGATTGCGACCACCGACTCTAAGCCCTCCGTCGCTGTCTTTAAGGCGCCAGTCTTGTACAAATCAGTGTTCTTGCAGTATTATCAGAAACTAAGATCTTTTTTAAAGTTATTAAAATAGCTTCAAATGGAATTTATTTAATATCACTCTACAGTGCGGGGTTTTGAGTTTCCAAAACATATTAGTTTATTTACTTTGATGTTACTTTTATTCATTTTGTTAGGCTTTATATCCTCTTTATAGCTTTATATTCTTATATCCTCTAGAATAATCTTACCTGATTACATTTTTAAGATATGCCTTAGTTTTCGAGCCATTCGTGCAATTTATAAAATGGGGTCCAGGATGTCTCTAAAGGAAAAATTCAAGGAAATTAATATACTGACACTGGCGTCACAGTATATTTACGAAAACGTATTGTATGTTAAAAAGAATATATCACTTTACAAAAAAAATAGTGACAGACATTGTATAAACACTAGAAATAAGAATGAACTGGCTGCTTGTGTTAGTCGATTATCTAAAGTTACCAAATCCTTTAAGGGTCAATGTATACGTTTTTACAATAAGATTCCCATTGAATTACAAAATTTGCCTCTTGACAAATTTAAAATAATAGTTAAGCAAAAATTACATAAAAAAGGCTACTATAAAATTACAGACTACTTAGTAGACCAACATGCATGGGATTAACCGACTCGACGCTATGTAAGGCTATTAATTATAATTATTATTGTAAACGATATTTATTAGTAAGACATGAGATTAAAAAGAGCTGCCCTTGAGTTTCTTGCTGGCTCTTCTCGGGGTACTGCATTCGGAACCAGCAACTCGTCGGTGGAGATGGGCTGCTGTTTGCATTTAGCCAATCTTCATGGACGAGTTTAGAGTGCCTTGTTACTATAAAATATTGACGTTTCTAAGTGTATATCTTATACCAATAGAAAATAAACGATTTTTGAATTTTTTTGAATTTTGAATTTGAATTTTCTTATTTTAAGTGGTTCAATTAGTGGTAATTTTAAGAAATCGACCATATCTAAAACCTAATTTTGTTCTTTAAAAAACATATTTTGGGGAAAGTCACAACTTAACCACTTACAAAACAACTATTAAGTAATGAATTTAAAAAAAATGTATTGAAAAATTCATTATTATGTACCCTTTTTAATCAAAACTTCTGCCAGAAGTTTTGATTTTTTTGAAATTTATAAACGCGTCGAAATTTCATAATTTCAGTCAGTACCGCTGGGGACATCTCAGCGATCGGACGTGTGCTTTGTAGCTTACCTGCCTTTACCTCTCGCTCGCACGGTTGTTCTCTCTCCCACGCACTACTCTTACGACGCCGCCCAGATCGCATTGAAAGTTGCTCTACTTGAATTTAACTTGCTTGACTGTACTGTCAGTAATTACCGAGTATGGATCGGAAAAGAAAGAAATATCCATGTGTCAATAAAATTTGTTTCTATCTGTATCAATCAACTCAAACATAAAAATCGTAATATTTTCTTTAAAAAATAGTATGCTTAACGTAACATAACCTAAAGATTGAAATTAAATGGGTGTTATTTAAATAATAGCTAATTGGTCAGCAACTCATGGCCAGCAAACATTACAAAACCTATCAGCAATTTATGTCATTCTGGATAGCTGTAATTATTTTTGAGCTGCAATGAGCTGCTACTGTTTAATAAAATTTTGGTAAGCACTCAGAGGGGAAGCCAAAAAATATTTTTTGAGCTTCATATAAAAGTAGCAAAAATAATCTCAGCAAACTTGTCATGCGCAAAATGGGCGCATTCCTTACATAGATTAGGAAGGACTTTGGATTATGCAACTTTTATGATTATGATTATTATTACGATTACAAGTGGTGGTGGTGGTAGTGGTGGTGTTAGTGGTAGTGGCAGTGGCAGTGGTGGTGGTTGTGGTAGTGGGCGTGGGAGGTGGGGGGTAGGAATGGGGTGTAGGAGTTCGGTGTAGGAGGTAGTGGTAGGTAGAAGGAGGTAGTAGGAGGTAGTAGGAGGTAGTAGGAGGTAGTAGGAGGTAGTAGGATGTAGTAGGAGGTAGTAGGAGGTAGTAGAAGGGTTTAAGAGGGTGTAGGAGGGTGCTGGAACGTGTATGGAGGTAGGAGGCTGTAGGAGGGGTATGAGAGGGTAGGAGCGGGTAGGTGGGAATGAGAGTGGGAGTGGCTATAGTATAATTTTTTACGACATGTTTTCTCTGCTGTTCAATCATGAAGTGTTGCTGACCAAGTAGTTATTTTGCGGACCAAGTAACTATTTTGCGGACTGAATGTTTATTATGCAAATCCATGTTATTGTAAGCTGCCTATTTCTGATTTAATTTTTGACCATTATCATAATTATTTGCCGAACAAGGATTGCTGCCTGATTTTTATATTTGCGAACAAAATCTTTGTATGCCGACCAAATGATTTAAATGCTGATTTTTTGTGGCTAACCAATTTTTATTATTGCTGCCTCTTAGCGACCAGCAGCTAAAGCAATCTTTTTATACTTATCTATGTTTTTATACTATTAAATGTTTTTACTTGTCAAAGGAAAAATAAATGAGTGTGCAAATTATTATCACTGCCCATTTAATTACTTCTCAAATTTAATGATATTTTAGTACAAGATTTTTTGCATTTTCCGAGAAGATTTACTATAGTAACATATATATATATTTTTTACCATCGGAAAGTAGAGATTTCAACGAACAGAAAACATACCAACTTTTTGAAAATAGCTGATATTTTGACGCACGTTTTCGATTGAAAATTAGGGTGTTTTTTCGATATTAATTCAAAATAAGGTGAAAAAATAAATATTTTTAATCAAATAAATTATAGCGTATTTGGGACATAAAAAGGTGTTTTCACAAAAATTCGTTAAAAAAAATTGTAAAAGATAAAAATAAGAAATAAAAAACTTGGTTTTTTGAATTTTTCACATAAAGTTTGAGGTTATGTAAAAAGTGTGTATACAAAAGTTTTAGATCTTTTTATTACCTACAACTTTACCATTTGACTTTTTTCGATAGGACTTTTAGTTTTGCCGGAAATCGAGAAAAACCGTTTTTTACCCTTAACAACTCACCCCCTTCCCCTTCCCGACCTCAGATCGCCCGTAATTTATTTTTTCTTTCATTTTTATAATATTCCCCTCCTTTTCTGATGGGTTTCATCCTACTACTATTTTTTTTCACTTTTTATTATTTTTAAAGGCTTCTACCCTGGTCTATAAATGTATAGGATCGTGATGGTTGGAGGAGTTTGGGGGAGACCTTTGCCCAGCAGTGGGACAAAATGGGTTAGTAAAAAAAATATATATGGTTATTGTGATGATGATGAGCTCCGACCGTATTCGGCCATGGCGACCACTTCGACTCTTAGTCTGCTTGGCGACGCTGGTGCGCCCGAGTATGGCTAATGTAGCCAATCTTTGCGGCAAACTCCCGTGCGCAGTGAGGGCACGTGAGCACACCGTTCACAAAATTGTAGTTGATGGCGGCGGGTGGACGGGCTTTCAACTCATCGCGCTTAGCGTCGAGGTCAGCCAAACGTTGATCCTCGAACTCATGAACTCGCCTCTTCACAATCCCACGCCATTCCAGGCGCTGTGCTGCCAAATCTTCCCATTGAGAGGGCTCGATGTTGCATCTTTTCATGTGTCGCTTCTGAACATCTTTGTATCTCAGGAGTTGTCCGCCACGCTTCCGCTTACCCTCCTCTAGTTCAGAGTAGAAGATGCGCTTCGCTACTCTCTCCCCTGCCATACGCGATACGTGACCGCACCACCGAAGCTGCCGATGCATTAAATATGCCTCAATGCCACTGACATTGGCACGTCGCAGGACTTCGGTATTACGCACTCGGTCAGACCATCTGATCTTCATGATGGTACGAAGGCATTTGAGGTGAAAACGATCCAGAGTGCGTATGTGGTGGCGATACACACACCACGCCTCGGACGAGTATAGGAGATTTGGCAGCACAATTGCCATGTATACTGATACCTTGGTGGACAGCTTTAGATCGTGCGAGCAGAAGACCTTGGAACGCAGCTTCCCAAATGCTGCAGCTGCTGCACCGATCCGACTATTAATTTCGGCATCAAGGTCACACCTGGTTGTTATAGTGCTCCCCAGGTAGCGGAATTCATTGACCTGCTTCAGCACATCCTCACCAACCTTAATGACCAGTGACTCGTGACCATGTGTGTCTAGGGACATCACTTCCGACTTTTTGACACTGATCTTTAGGCCGAATTTGCAGCAAGATTGGTGGAAAACGGACATCAACTGTTGCAGGCCACCTGGGGATTCTGCCGAAAAGCACAGGTCATCAGCATACATGATCTCCGTAACTAATGCATACGAAACTTTTGTGCGCGCCCTCAGTCTAGCCAAGTTGAAAAGATTGCCATCTGTGCGGAAACGAATGCGCACACCTTCCGAGACAGTTTGCAAGACCTCCCTGACTACTACCGCAAAGTACAAGGCGAAAAGTGTGGGCGCTAGAACACACCCTTGTTTCACCCCACAGGTAACGGGGAAGAAACCTGACTGTTCGCCATCTACAGCGACACAGCACTGCATATCGTCATGCAGGAGTCTCAGGAGTCTCACAAACTTCCCCGTGCACCCTATCTTTCCTAGCACCATCCAGAGAGCTTCACGAGGCACACTGTCAAATGCCTTCTCCAGGTCAACAAAGCAGAGATACAACTGACGACCCTGCTCTCTACTTTTTTCTTGGAGTTGACGCACCGAGAAAATAGCTTCACATGTACCTCGATCAGGTCGGAAGCCAAACTGGGTTTCGGGCAGGATCTTTTCTGACAAATCCTTTAGGCGGTTTAGAAGAACTCTAGCGAAGACCTTTCCAGGGACTGACAGAAGCGAAATACCACGGTAGGAGTTGCAGTCTGAGCGGTCACCCTTGTTCTTGTAGAGGGCATTGATGCGAGACACTTTAAAAGCATCCGGAACTCGCTCCTCCTCCCACATGCGAACAAATAGTTCCCAAACTAATGTGTGCAACTCCTCACCGCCATACTTAAGCAGCTCAACCGGTATAAGGTCAACGCCAACCGCCCGTTTATTTTGCTGCTGTCTGATGGCAGTGACAACTTCATCACGCGACAGGAGCTTATCCAGCTCAGTGGCTAGAGGGAGCTGAGGCAAGGAGCTGATGTTATGCAGATCAACTGACCGATCTACGTTGAGCAAAGTGTTGAAATGTTCGGCCCAACGTCTTAGGACCTCCTCCTTGTTTGTTAGCAAGTGCGTACCGTCTAAAGACCTCAGAGGCACTTTCACTCGGTAGGACGTACCAATCAGCTTGCGTACCTCGCAGTAAAACTCCCCAATGGTTATTGTACATCACATACATACATATGTAGACATGCAAAAAAATAAAATAACACGATGTAACGAATAAATAATTTTAATACTTAATAAAAATCATGCTATTGTGATAGTTGTAATGTTCATAGATTTTACTTGAACTTACACAAACCATAAAAACATACATACTTAGACATTTAATAATAAATTGACATAAGTACCAATATTAAACGTGAATAGTTGTATTTAATAAAAATCGTATACACGTATATTAAAGCAGAGCAACCTTCACGTGTAGTTTCTAACGTCTAATTGCAGCGGGGGGAGCACCACTTTCACTAAGTGTCACAAAGCGAGACTGCGCCCTTAAAAGGGCGACAACTGATATTACGACAATTAGAATTAAGATGATATCCCTTTTTAAGTATATCAAGTTCTTGGGAAAATGATTCCTTTTGTACCTGCTTCACAAGGTAAGTTAATTAGTTTTAAATTTCATGTAGTTCTAAGTAGCCTGTTAATTTACTTGTTTTTCTTTTTTATGGTATTTATGAATCTAAACATGTACGCATGAGCTTTTTAGAATTAGAATACTTAGAAAAAACTGTAAATTATGTTTGTTGCTCGACTGTAATAGAATGAACCTTAAGCTCAGGTAAGTGAGTAGTGGATTCTGATTCATAATTGTTAGGGTAAATATAAATATAGGATAATTATTGTTGATTTGAATGTGTATAGAAGCTACTATTTCATAAATTAGAATATATTAAGATTAAAAGTATGCTAGGCTAAATAGAGATTAACCTCTGATATGCTTTGTCTGAGATCTGTGCAACCTACTCTAACTGCTGTGTCTCATATCTAAGACAAGATTACTTTAGTAATATTTTACGCAAATATAAATCTTTTTACAATGAAATTAGGTGTTTTATTCTTTGTGTTCGATTCCCAATAAAATAATCTGCCATAAACAATATTCACCCTTTCAAATTTAAACTGTCAAATGGTCTAACAGCCCATTTCAAGTTGGTAAGTCGTTACGCGGTTACAGCAGTTCAGTGCTACTTGCTAAAGAAATAGATTTTGGTTGGAAATTTATTAGAAAGGTAAGTAAATGTTACTTTTTATAATTATTTATCTTATTTAGAAGCTATAATATGAAAATTGCGTTGGATTTCTCAGAAGTATTGCTATAAACGGCAAAAAAACATTGAGACTGTTCCATATGATTTGTAATAATACGATAAGATCTTAGCTTTTAGGCGTATTCATAACTCTCTAGACGAAATACTCTTTGTAACTTTGATGGAAATATTATTATAATTTTAATTTATACTTGTTTTTTTTACAATAAGTAAACTGTACATAATATTCTCAAAAATCGTTATTTTTCATCTAAGAGGCATTGAATTATACCTACGCACACATAAACACGAAGTCTTCCATTTTTTCTAGTGTATACTGTTAAATAGGTACCAAAAGAAACTACATTTTGTACTAGTAGCGCCATCTATTGCTGTTACTTTATAATAGTCTATGGTGAGTTACTTTTGAAATAAACGATCAGTCTGTTAGAACCACTCTTGAGTTTTATTAGGTTATGGGCCCAGACCCGCGATTTAATTAGTTTTCGATAAGATTTAAGTAGTGCACAGTTATAAAAATGGCAGGTAATTACTCAGTGAACGTTCCTAAGCTAAAAGGACGAGAGAATTACGACGATTGGGCGTTCGCAGTAGAAAACTTTCTCATCTTGGAAGGCGTCGATTTGAATAACCCCCAAGCGCTAGATGAACAAAGTGACAAGAAAGCCAGGGCTAAGATGATCATGACTATTGATCCGTCTCTTTATGTCCATATTAAAAGTGAAAAGACAGTGAAAAGTTTATGGCTTAAATTGAAGTCATTATTTGACGACTCCGGCTAAACACGCAAGATCAGTTTACTAAGGAATCTAATTTCTATTCGCTTAGAAACGTGTGAGTCCATGACTAGTTACGTCACACAGGTCGTAGAAACAGCACAGAAACTTAAAGGTACTGGTTTCGAAATAAATGACGAGTGGATTGGCTCTTTACTTTTGGCGGGACTTCCAGAGAAGTTTAGTCCTATGATCATGGCAATTGAGCACTCAGGAATAAGTATAAGTGCAGATGCTATTAAACGAAGTTATTAGACATGAGTACAGATTTCGAAGTGAAATCAGAAGGTGCATTCATCGCTAAAAATTATCACAAACGAGTTGGAGGTAGCAGTAAAAATTCGAATTCCAAGCCGAATAGCTATGGCAGCGCCAACGGCGGCAACGATACGCAACGTCAAGCATCTGTCAACTCAAATGTCAAATCGTCAAAAAATATTCGTTGCTATAAATGTAAAGAAATTGGTCATTACAAGAATCAATGTTCTTTAGAAAAAGCGAAAATGAATGCATTCAGTGCGGTGTTCCTAACAAGTAAATTTTGTGAAGACGACTGGTATGTTGATTCCGGCGCGAGTACTCATTTAGTGTCAGATAAAAACATGTTGACAAACATCTCGTATCAACCGAAAACTAAAGAAATTATGGTGGCTAATCGAACAAGTGTACAAGTTGTATGTTCGGGAGACTTGCAAATTACGACTGAAGTTGGTAACAAGCAGTATGAAGTGAATGTAAACAATGTTTTTTACGTGCCTAACCTCACCACGAATTTGTTGTCAGTGAGTAGAATCATCGCGAGTGGCAATAAAGTGATATTCAATCATAAAGGATGTTTCATTTACAACTCACAGAATGATTGCATTGGTGAAGCAAGGTTAGAAAACGAGGTCTACAGATTAAACATTGTGAAGTCTCAGCAACTTTTAGCGGCGGCAGTAAAAACTTCAAGCACGACATGGCACAGACGACTAGGTCATATAAATCTGAATGACTTATGTAAAATGAAGAATGGGACAGTTGAAGGGGTGACATTCCAAGATAAAAGTGGCGAAATTGACTAATCCAGCTGCACAGTATGCTGTGAGGGTAAACAAACAAGGTTACCGTTCCCTCTGAGTACAAGCAAAAGTCAGGAAGTGCTGGAATTGGTACATACTGATTTGTGTGGACCAATGGAGAATAAATCACTTGGAATGGCTTCGTATTTTCAAATTTTTGTTGACGACTACAGCCGAATGTGTTTTGTATACTTTCTACAGTCAAAACAGCAAACATTCCAGTATTTCAAAGAGTTTAAGAAGTTAGTCGAGAACCAGCAATCGAAGAAAATAAGAAAACTAAGATCTGATAATGGCGGTGAGTTCTGTTCAACGGAAATGGAGAACCATTTGAAACAATGTGGTATAGTACATCAAAAAACAAATGCATATACTCCAGAACAAAACGGATTGGCCGAGCGGTATAATAGGTCAATTGTTGAAAAGGCACGCTGTCTTCTATTTGATGCTAGTTTTGAAAAAAAGTTCTGGGCGGAAGCTGTTAATACAGCAGTGTATATAAAGAATAGATCGCCAGCAGCAGGACTAGACAGCAGTACTACACCCTATGAAATATGGATGGGCAGTAAACCAAATATTAGCCATTTGCGAATTTTCGGCAGCCCAGTAATGGTCCATGTCCCCAAGGAGAAGCGCAAAAAGTGGGATAAAAAAGCAGTCAAGATGTTCTTAGTTGGCTATTCAGAGAATACCAAAGGTTGTCGCCTGTTCGACCCACAGTCGCAAAAGATTATTGTTGCCAGAGATGTGGTGGTCATGGAGGATACTAATGACACAACAACAGCGACTGTATTGGTAGAGAACCAACAACCACCGGAGTGCACAGAGAACAGGCATTCAGATAGCTCAGATGTCATAAAAGATGATGTTAATGATTTAACATATGTCCCTGATGAAGCATCAAGTGAGTCTGAAGATAGTTTTAGTGACTCTCTTTGCCCAGCTGACACAACAGTGGTAACACAGGAGATTTTGGATCTTCCAGAGAAACGTGTTATACGAAGGCCTGACTATTATGGTTTTTCGAATATGTGTGTGGAAGATGTAACAGGTGAGCAAATTTCACTAAATGAAGCTATGAGTGGACCGGAGAAAGTGCAGTGGCAATGTGCAATGAAGGAGGAACTGAAATCTTTTAGTGACAATGACACTTGGGAGCTTGTGGACAGACCAAAGGATGGTACAGTGGTAAAAAACAGGTGGGTCTTTAAAAGGAAATATAATAGTGATGGTCAAGTTAGGTACAGAGCTAGGCTTGTGGCTAAGGGTTTTACCCAAAAGAGAGGAATTGATTTTACTGAAACTTTTTCACCAGTGTTAAGATATTCTACGCTAAGACTATTATTTGCTTTGACTGTTGAACTTGAACTTAATATGAATCATCTTGATGTACCTACAGCTTTCTTAAATGGTTTTTTGAAAGAAAATGTATTTACAGAAATACCAGAATTTTCTCCTTTTCAGAATTGTGAAAATAAAGTGTTAAAATTAAAGCGAGCAATCTATGGTCTCAAGCAGTCTGCTAGGGCTTGGTATACTAGGGTGGAAGATTGTTTGTTACATATAGGTTACAAAAAATCAAAAAATGAACCTTGTCTTTTTATAAAATGCAATAATAATGTCAAAGTGTTTGTAGCATTGTTTGTGGACGATTTTTTTTGTCTTTTATAATTGCAAAACATCTTATTTAGAATTAAAAACTGAGCTTACAAATAGATTTAATATAAAGGATTTAGGTCAGATCAAACAGTGTCTGGGAATGAGAGTGAATGTCCATAAAGACTGTATTACTGTTGATCAGGAGAAATTTGTAAAATATATTTTAGATAAATTTAATATGTCAGATTGTCATTGTTCAGATACCCCTATGGAGGTTAATTTAAAGTTAGAAAAAGATGACAATAATTATTGTGATAAAAAATATCCCTACCAGCAGTTGATTGGGAGTCTCATGTATCTATCTGTATTGACAAGGCCGGATATAGCTTATAGTGTAAGTTATTTAAGTCAATACAATAATTGCTTTACAGAAACCCATTGGAAGCACCTTAAAAGATTGTTAAAATATTTACAGAAAACTAAAAGCTATGGTTTAGTGTATAAAAAAGATGGTAATTTTTCTTTACATGGTTTTGTAGATGCAGATTGGGCATCATGTACTTTGGATAGAAGGTCTTATACCGGTTTCTGCTTTGTCATGTCAGGTTGTGTTATATCTTATGAGTCTAGAAAACAAAGAACAGTAGCTTTATCAACAACAGAGGCTGAATACATGGCTCTTTCTGAAGCCTGCAAAGAGGCTATTTATTTAAAGAATTTGTTATGTGATATGTTACAATTGAATGAAAAGACACCTGTATGTTTGTATAGTGATAGTCAAAGCTCACTAAGTTTAGCAGCTAATCCTTTGTTTCATAAACGTACGAAACATATTGATGTGCGACATCATTTTGTACGTGAATGTGTATATAATAATAAAGTTACGCTTGAATATTTGTCATCCTCAGATATGCCAGCTGATTTACTGACAAAAAGTCTGTGTTCAAATAAAGTTTAATGGGTATTATGGATATATAAGTTTAGCTTCTGGTGCTATATATCTTTGTATTTTTTTTTTGTTTATTACAATGGTTAGTAGTTTATTTTGTTACGGGGTGATGTTAAATAGGTACCAAAAGAAACTACATTTTGTACTAGTAGCGCCATCTATTGCTGTTACTTTATAATAGTCTATGGTGAGTTACTTTTGAAATAAACGATCAGTCTGTTAGAACCACTCTTGAGTTTTATTATATACACGACTAGACCATATGACTCTTGTAAACCCCTATTCCGTAAATTTAATATATTGACTTTGCCGAGTATGTATATTTTAGAAGTATGGAAATTTGTAAAACAGCGCTCAAATTTTTTTAAAACCAAAAGAATGCTTTGTGACAGAGCTGTCCGAAATCCGGATAGAGTTAATTTTGACCACTGTCCCAGAACTAGTTTGTATAAAAATAATTGCTACCAAATGTGTATCAAAATTTGGAATAAATTGCCCAATGATATCAAAGTAGTGAATCAGACAGTTTGGGAATAAATTAAAAACATGGCTCTTATCGAAATGCTTTTATAACCTAAATGATTTTTTATATGAGTAAACTTTTAATACCAACTATCACTAGGTATACCATACGAGTAGGTAACCATATTTTGTAATTTTGTTTCTATAGTTAAATTTTTATTTTATATTTTATTGTGTTAGGTATTCTTCTGTATAAAAATAGGTTTTTCTTAGAGGTAGGTACCTATTTAGATTGTATGTCCGAATCGGGCTAAGCTGTTGAACTTACTGTCTATGTTTTATCATATTACCAACCTATGTACACAGTTTGTACAATAAATTTATTCTATTCTACTGAGACGGACACTATGCTCCTAGAATTCAAATTCTCGTTAAGTACACATAAATAATATTTTGAATTTTTTTTATTTTTATATTATGGCTTCAATTTAGATAGCTGAATATGATTTTTATCATAACCCTTTTGCTGCAGCCAGGATTGTCTCCTCATGAGGGAAGTCCTCAACGGTGAACAGCTCCATCGCGAAACTTAATATGGGCTTTCTATTGAGATATCAGAACCTAAATTTGCCATGTCCTACTACTGCAGCTAGGATTGTCTCCTCATGAGGGAAGTCCTCAACGGCGAACAGCTCTATCGCGAAACTTTACACGGGCTTTCGATTGAGATATCAGAACCTAAATTTGCCATGTCCTACTGCTGCTGCCAGGATTGTCTCCTCATGAGGTAAGTTCTCAATGATGAACAGCTTCATCGTTAAACTTTATAATTATAGGCTTTCTATTGACATACCAAAAACTGAATTTGTCATGACGTAATGCTGCTGTAGTCAGGATTGTAACAGAAATTAATTTGTAGCATACCCGAACATATGCACATGATGATAATCTATTATACTGGTTTTTCAGAAAAATGGATGCTACCCTAGCCCGAGTGAAATTTCCAAAGCCTTAGGGTGGGCAGGCAGGTGGTCATAACGCCCCAAGGAAGTCTGACGGTGGCTGGGAATGTTTTACTCGAAAGAAGTTCCTCGGGAAATCTTCGAGTGCGTAACAATAAACTTTTGATATTTCTGTTTATGTTACGATATCTTTTGAGAGTTACAATAGTGCAAGTACGTAATTTTTATTTTACAGAGTTTCCGTCCTGATATAATTAGTGTATGAGAAGGGGTGTCCTTCGTAGATGAAGGAATACCTCCCCTCAGACCGCGCAACCTTTTTCCAAATGAAGAAGAGCCTAATGAGGAAGAGCTTAATGAGGAAGAGCCTAATGAAATTGTAAGCAGTTTTTATATTGATAAATCTACTAACATCATTGTGTGTATTGTGGGTTGAGAAGTACAATTTTATGGGTTTGTGTGCAACTGACTGTATTTTATGCATCTACTTAATCATGTTTATAATGTTTTATTTGAATGGTGACAGTCTATTGGTACTACATCTAACTTTGCATATAATATTTTTGCCTGAGCATGTTTCTAATTATCTATTTAGATGGAGACAGCTCATCGACCCTTAAAAGGGATTACGGTCGTGAGTGTATGTATATATGTATGTATGTAAACAACCTAATAGATACTACAAAAGAGATAGAATGGTGCGAGTTGTGTGCAACTAACTGTGTTTTGGGTGCTTTTGCATGAGCATATTTGGCATGAACATATTTAATAGGGTGGAGACAACATCCTTGACCCGCCTCTTGCTGAGGCTCTTGCCCTGGATTCGGGGAGTGAGGCTGACGAAGACGAAATCCATCTGCAAGAGCTTCAGGAAGTCTTGGAGGCCGAGGATGACGAGACCGAAGATTTTTCGGAGGACGCAGTCACGTGGAGCGACAATTATTTGAATTTTCGCGGAATACGAGAAGAGTTCCATGAGAGTTTTGGCCCCAAAATTAAAGAAACGAGCCCTCTGGGATTGTTCACTCAAATATGGGACCAACCTCTCATGGAAACGATCGTTCAAGAAACAAATAGATATGCATGGGACATTACAGCTCCAGCTTCTGAGACAGAAGGTGGGATACGCGGTGAACAGTCGAATTCATCAATGGGTTGACACTTCTGTCTCAGAAGTGTATCGGCTAATTGCAATAATTATTTTAATGGGCATGTGTGTCAGGGGCCGCATCGACTAATATGGGAGCACCGGAATCCTGGGAATGCCTCTATTCCGGCGCCTCATACAACGCGACCGTTTTTTGCTTTTGATGCGGTTCCTGCACTTCACTGACAATAACACCATTCATAAAGCCACGGCGCCGAGCACAAATTAGCAAAAATAAAGGCCATATTAGATTATTTGAAATCAAAATTTCAAACCGTATACTCGCCTCGCAGGGAAGTCAGTATTGACGAATCGTTGCTGCTTTGGAAGGGACACTTGAGTTGGATTCAGTGTATCCGTTCCAAAGCAGCACGATTCGGCATTAAAAGCTAGGAACTCTGCGAGGCGGTATCTGAGTACGTAGTAAAACTTATTATTTATACCGGAAAAGGGACACTACCCGGAAGTGCCATATTTGGCTTCACTTCATCAACAGCCAAGATAGTCCTTGAGCTTTTCAAGGACTATCTTAGTAAAGGCTTCACTTTATTTAATGGTAATTTTTATAATTCTGTTACATTGACTAGATTTTTAAAACGCCATAAAACTGACGTAGTTGGCACTCTAAACAGGCGCCGAACAGATTGCCCACAGGAGGTAAAATCGCTTGCTGATAAAAGAATGCAAAGGGGTACAGTGGTAAGCCGACACTGTGGTTACGTTTCCGTCGTGGCCTGAAAGGACGTGAAACTCGTCACTACATTGTCGACTTACCACAATGCTAGCTCGGCTCCTGGTAGGCGGGCGGGCCAAGATATTCAAAAATCTGAAGTTGTCCACGAATACAACAAATTAATGGATGGTGTGGATCTCAAGGACCAAAAAATTTCTATGTACCTATTTATAAGAACGCAAGCGGTTCCTTAAATGGTATATCAAAGTATTCCGTCGCTTGTTAAATATATCTATTTTGAATTGTTATATTATTTATTGCTCCAAAATTGGCCAACAAAAAAAAATACTCATAAGCAATTTAGATATTTGCTCGCAGAGGAGCTTTGCGCGCAAACTGCCGAACTGTTCGCCGCAGCGCCAGAGTAACCCTAGTGCCAGGTTGGATAAGTCCCAAGACCATTTTCCTGAACACAAAGAGGTTATTCAAGAGCCCTTAGTTTTTTCGCGGCGCATCGCACGCAACGTCCTCTGGTATCGCACTAAAAAACTAAGGGGCCAAACCAACATCCAGTGCAGCCACTGCAAAGTTTTTCTTTGTGTTGACCAGTGTTGGAGAGATTTTCATAATTTAGATAATTTGTAATATATACAAATTATCCAAATTATGAAAAAAAAAATGAGGTTAATCGGTTTTATTGAAATTAAATGTACTACAAGCTAAAAAATATTTCGGTAGGTCTTAGGTACCAGTCATCACAACACTCTCCTCATCAATCTACTGCATTGGTCAGACATAAAAATAAAATCTAACCTAAGTCAATATGTAAATAGCATTTATAATGATATGAGCAGTTGAGTGTTGATAGAAATTTCACACGCCCCACGATTTTATTTTTTTGTACGATTAATGTCCTAGATTGATGAGGAGAGTGGTTTGATGACTGGTACCTAAGACCTACCGAATTATTTTTTAGCTTTTAGTACATTTAATTTCAATAAAACCGATTAAGGACGTATTTACGTTTGACGAGAAAATGGCCGATTTTAGTGGTGTTTCGGGCGATTTTCTAAACAATCCGCTAAACATTCTTAAATGATAAAGGTACTTATAGAAGCACTGGTTCTTTGTCTTTATTTCATGTTGAGAGTTTTTTTCAATTTCACAGATTTTAATTCATTAACATCATTTTTCCGTAAGACACTCACGCAAAAACCTCGAAAACTAGGTGACTTTTGGTTCAAAAATCTAGATAACTGGAAGACCACAGTTTATTTAAAAAATACTTAGACCTAGTAAAAACAGTTATCTTTCGATGATGTTGACCAAAAATCTGATAAATACTGCACAATCTTTATAAAAAAATAAATCATTTATTCGTAAAAAAAAGTGTCAAAATAAATTTTCTATCCCATCCATAGTTTTAGCTAGTTGTAATAAGGATTACTTTTGCACTAGCGTAAACTATATAGTTAGGGAGGCGAATAGGGGAATTTTCGGTAATACTCGAGGGTGGCAGTTTAAGATATGAGAGATACTTTAGACCTAATAGAACAACCTTGTAAAGTATTTAGCTCTAGGTATATGTAGTGACGCGCGCCTGGGATAGACGATCAGATTAGTAAAAAAAAATCGATAGTCTGAAATACTCGAGCGCGTCAGATTAAGATATTGGGGGTTGATTTTAGTGTTTTAAGACTAAATTTAACTAATCTGACGATAAGTCCTTGACGCCGCCGAGTTATAGGGTCGCGAACTTGTAAAAAAAAAACGTTAATCCGGCATTCTCGAGCGCGATTTTTTTTTTTTTTGAACAATATAATCTACAACTTACTAAAAATACAAAATCTGCCGGTTTCCGCATGACCGGAAGTGTGGAGGAGCCATTTCGTCTTAAAAAAAACGCGTTGCGGCATATAAGTCGCGAACGATACATTGTAAAAAGTTTAAATAAACAAAAAAGGTAAGTAATTTTATTTTAGACAAAAAAGGTCTCTTTACATTTTTGTCCAAAGTTAAAACTTTTTGACTTGAAGCATCATAAAAACTCAAACTTCCGGTTTTTTGAGTATATCTCGAAAACTGAGAGTGTTAAAAAAAATTGATATGAAATAACGATGATTAAATTATTGAACTTTTATTATATCTCAAAATATTTTTTTTTCTAAATCTTCTCGACAACTTTCGTGGACTCGGAAAAAGTTACGCGTATTACAAAAGTATTATTAACATGTACAGTTCCATGTATGTATATTATTCAATAGCCTGTTGATCCTTAAATTGTTTTTTGGACGTACCGTAAGCAAAACGAAGTGAAGAATTGAAGCAAAAAAGAGGAATTTGCCATAAACATGTAATACAGACTGAGCGCTTCGCGGAAATATGCCGTCTTACCAGTATTTTTCCTTTATTTCGCAACATTGATAGTGGGGAAAGAAGCGGTAGAAGGGAAATTCGGTACAATACAATTTTTATATCATTTCATTTTTTCATACAATTCGTACTACATTTCATCTACATTTACTTTGGTTGTATCTATCGCTTTATTGTCATTCTTAAATTCCCCGTTTTATCAAGGAGAAAGAAAGGGAAAAAAAGAAACCAAAAAACCTTTTTCGGTCAGATTAAGAGAACCCACCAACATTTTTGTCAGATTAAGAAAATATGCTTTCAGGATACCGAGATAAACCTCCCCTATGAAAATCTGACGCGCTCGAGTATTTCAAAAACACTATTTTTTTTTGCATTTTCAAAAATTCATCGTAACTTATCATAACGCCGAAATCGTCAGTTTTTTTAAAGGGAGCTTCCTTGGGGCCTACTTAAAACCCCTTCCAAAAATCTGACGCGCTCGAGTAATTTTTTTTTTGCATTTTTGACTACTTTGTATGCCTACCCCCACCACGCAAACCGGCAGATTAGTGTTATCAGAGGCACTTGGGGCATACGTAGTATGAATATCTGACGCGCTCGAGAATGCCCAAGTAACTGTTTTTTTTAACATTTTTGAAAAACCGTACACGCCAAACCTACCGCTAAAATGGTTTTTACCATACGAGCTTTTCTTTTCGAAATTATTTTATCTTTCGATTTTGATAGGTCTCGACGGCGCCGTTACTCCATTTAGCTACCTCGCCTCCCTAACTAATATAAACCGTGACATTTTCAAACGGCTCTTCAGATGACGCTGAGCGTCTGTCGAGAGCAGACTCTATGTCGGTTGGACCTAGCTGACAGAAACGTCGTAGGTACGTACACAAATAAATTGCAAATAAATGACATAAAAGATATTGAGTAATTTATGTCAAGGTTTATTTATAACGTTGTCATGGTTACCGGCATACTGTACCTATGCAGCTTAGAAATGTAAATCGTGGACTTTTTTTAACATTGATAATATCAATAAAATAAATAACTGATTGAAATGAGCTGATGATGAACCTGATGATAACCCTTTACGAATGATACTAGGTCTGCAAATCTAATAGAAATCTGACTGATCTCATGCTGGCTGACCCTCTGAGACTGCTACACTTTGTGACGTTGGAAGGAACGCATCCACCTTTTAGAAAAGGTGGTTGGTTAATCGATCACGTTTCCATGGTTTTCGGGAAATCCGATGTCAAAAACTATGTCAATACCAAATTCCATGATGGTCGTCATGATGATTTTCATGACTTACGTCATGGGTGTCGTTTTTATGGTTTTCGGGAACGCTGATAGCGAAACTTATGTCAATACCCAATTCCAAGATGGCTATCATGCTGATTTTCATGTTTTACGTCATAGGTGTCGTTTTTATAATAATAATAATAATAATTTTTATTTCAAATTTTTACAATTCATATATTTTGTTAGTAACACACAAACTTACTCTAGTGTTAGTAGTGGTTTTCGGGTACGCTGATGGCGAATATTAAGTCAATATCCAATTCCAAGATGGCGGTCATGCTGATTTTCATGATTTACTTCATGGATGTCGTTTTTATGGTTTTCGGGTATGCTGATAGCGAAACTTATGTCAATACCCAATTCCAAGATGGCGGTCATGCTGATTTTCATGTTTTACGTCATGGGTGTCATTTTTATGGTTTTCGGGTACGCTGATGGCGAATATTAAGTCAATATCCAATTCCAAGATGGCGGTCATGTTGATTTTCATGATTTACGTCATGGGTGTCGTTTTTATGGTTTTCAGGTACGCTGATAGCGAAACTTATGTCAATACCCAATTCCAAGATGGCAGTCATGCTGATTTTCATGTTTTACGTCATGGGTGTCGTTTTTATGGTTTTCGGGTACGCTGATGGCGAATATTAAGTCAATATCCAATTCGAAGATGGCGGCCCATATTGTTTTTGAGGATTTTCATCATGTGTGTCGTTTTCATGGTTTTTGGGTACGCTGATAGCGAAAATTAAGTAATTACCAAATTCCAATATGGTGGCCAAGATTATTTTTAGGATTTCTGTTATGGTCATGAATGATTTTCCTTTTATTGGGTATTGACAACAGTTTCATATCAGCACATCTGAAGACTATGCAAACGACACACATGATTGGAAATCCCGAAAATGAATATGGGCGCCATCTTGGAATTGAGTATCAATCAATCGACCCGATTTTCAAAGGTTAGACACACATGAAACTTTCAAAGAATAGAGATACTCTCTTTACTTACTCAATACTTACTCCCGACGAGATTGGCAGAGTTATTTCCCTCCTGGAAGTACTTTCCACCATTTTATTTTTTGAAACTCAAAACGTGACAGGAAGTACTCCTACACAGGAGATTCCTCAGATATTGATCAAAGGCATCATGAATGAGGCATATTATGTGTCTTCACTAATACCTATATGGGGTAAAGCACTCAATAATTGACAGTAAAACGTCCTCAACAGGTTTTTATAAAGTTTTTATGTACTTATAAAAATGTCATTTTTCTGCCAACTCTCTTGGGGAGAAAGCGTCAACATAAATAAATTTCGAAATATTAAAAAAACACATTAGCACTATGCCACACCAGTACAATAATGCTGTGACTAGGTGTCTTTTGGGGTTGAAAGAAACCATAACTCAATCACGCCATTAAATTGCAGATCATTTTTGTAGGAATAAGGTTGGTTATCAAACCTATATAAAGGCGTCTACGCTTTATCGTAGAGAAGGGTTATGTGTTGTCTATGAAGAAGAGGCTTTTGTTTTGAGACGTGAAAATGTTGCGGCGGAATATTATTTCATTTTAATACATTTAATACACATCATTTCTACTCGGCATTATTTTTGTTATTTCGATCTCACATTTTTATTCGTAATTAAAGATGCAAAACTTATTTTTTTCGTACTATTATATTTATTGCGTACGTTAATTTGTCTTGAAAGTAATAAATAGTAACGAAAGGTGTCGATAATTGGCTATAAAGCATTTTTTGTTATATAAAAAGTATAATACATTCAATGATTTAATTATGTTTACACTTTATAAATATTTTTTTTTAATCTATAGTAGCAATACCCAGAGCGTGCTTTGAGCGAGCAAGACCTCTATGGGGTTTCCGCAAAAATAATTGTCCTAATCCCAAAAATTACTAAAGAAACAAAGCAACTATTAGGTTGCAGAGTAAAATAGAATGTATCTAAATATTCCAACATAAAACTTAAGAAAATGTAACCAAAAGTGTTTTGTGGAATGTGTGATATAAGAACGCAGAGCGCGGGACATTTCAGCAACGGTTCTGTGTTGAGCTTGATTGATTCTTCAACTTTTCTACTATACCTGATATCAACCAATTAGTTAGGTAGTTGACAGCATTTCAGCAATTCATTAAAAGATGATCCCAAAACACCTTTAAACATGTATTCCGGTTTTTACTTCACAATGCGAGTGTAATGGGCACCTTTGCATTGGGGAGGGCAAGGGAGAGTTTTTCGATTAAGGTTTAATTTTAAAGTAACATTAGTTTATTTTACTTTACAATTATATCGAATTTAAAAATAATCAAACAATAACAAAAAGTTTTGCAATTAAGTAAGTAAGAAGTAAGGTTATGTACCCAAAGGGAAACTATTACGTTACATTTTACTATTTCAGTATATTTTCCATAGTAAAATTTCATTTTGACAGATCATAAAAAGTAACTGAGTTGAAGCAGGACACTACCCTATAGATGAAAACAAAAACACATTTCATAGCTCCCATTAGATGCGAATGCAAGTAATATTATAATTTTTAAACACATAAAACTAGTTTTCATTATTTTAGGGCCCCGTCGAATATTTTGTTTTCCAAAAGGGTTCCGTCGCCCTAAAAGTTTGAGTACCGCTGACCTGTAGTATTTTCTGAAAACATTTCATTGCGTCTTGACTGAAACACGGTAAAGTGTCGATAATTGGGTGTGTTACCCTAGATCAGTATTTGCGGTCTCTGTTTAGTGATAGTTCTGCCTTATGAAACTGAGACTTGTGAGATCTTTTATGATTTTATTTTAAATATATTATCTATTATGTATTATACATACCTATAATGTAACAGAATCAGCCCAATTCCTGAAATTAGTTTGTTCAGTATCGACTACGATTACAGCTATTTTTAGGGTTCTGTACCCAAAGGGTACAACGGGACCCTATTACTAAGACTTCGCGGTCCGTCTGTCTGTCCATCTGTCACCAGGCTGTATCTCATGAACCGTGATAGTCAGACAATTGAATTTTTCGCAAATGATGTATCTCTGTTGTTGCTATAACAACACATACCTAATAATCTGAATAACATAAATATTTAAGGATTGCTATAAATTAAACGTAATTTTTTGTTGTTTTTATAGATAATGGTACAGAACATTTTGTGCGGAAGCCCGACTCGCACTCAGCCGGTTTTAAATCTATTGTGTCAGTATAAAAAAAAATTACAAAGCATAACTGAATTTAGGGCTTCCTATGGAAACCATACTATTAAATTTAAGAAAACTTATGTACGAATGCATCATTTTTTATATTAATATACTAATTGGGGTGTATGAAGAATTGCGCAAATTGTTTGAATTATTCTGTGACGCGTTGTATATCTTTACGTCGATTTATTCATTTTGTATGTTTTTACAATTTTAATTAAACATTACATAAAAAATATGTGAATTAATTTATTCAACAAGGAAGCTTTAATGAAAAAATATTTTATATTCAAAAGTATGAAAACTTGTTGGTTGTACTCAGGCGCTGTGTGTGTGGACTGCGCATGTAGTAGTACGTCAAAATGCCTAAAATTGACGCGAGTCAAACGTAAATACGTCCTTAACTTAAAAAAAATACTTATTTTATTTTCAAGTTTTTAGTTTTTTATATTTGTGATGGCTGCCAACTTAGATTTCAAATTAGTCATAGTGTAATATATTCTACTAGTCAAGCCCTTTCATTTGATATCCACCCACCCATATTTACGAAGTTATGAAACAATATGTAATCCGCCATTTTGTTGGCAGCCATATTGAATTTGCATTTTTTTTTCATAGTGTAGGTACTTAATTCTACTAGTCAAGCTCTTTCATTTGATACCAATATTGCCACTGTAATCCGCCATTTTGGTGGTTGCAAATCCAATATGACAGACAAGTCCTTGAAAAAGCTGGGGTCCGGAGTGCGAAGAATAAAAGAGCGTGCATAAAAAGGCTTATGGAAGTGAAGGAAGCGAAAGAAGTATGCAGAGATCGAGCAAAGTGGCGATACATCGTCGCTGCCTACGCCTGTGGGACAATGGCGTGAGCTTTATGTATTTATGTAGGTATGTATCTCTACTAGTCAAGCCCTTTCATTTGATACCCATATTCTACTAGTCAAGCCCTTTCATTTGCTACCCATATTGCGGGGGTTGTGAAATAGTATATTTCATTACAAGTGCGGAAAGCCTGTCATTGCAAACAGTTCCGACAAATGTCGGAACAACTTGCGATGACGGTTCCGCACGTGTACTGAACAACTATTTTTAATACAGTTGCGAAAAAATAAAGCAATTTAATAAAATAATAAAAAACAATAAACTCAAGTAATATTTTTGGAAAATGGCGCCAACCGTAAAAGAATATTAGTAGATATTTTTTTTAAGTTTTATTCACCCATTCTAGGTATGCAAAGGGAACTATACCCATACAGCCAAGTCTTCAGTAGATTTTTTTTATTGATATAAAATGAAAATGAAATCATACTAAGCGGTTGCGGGGACAACTGCGAAGTTATGTCAGAGTCGCACTGACTAAAACCCCCCATGCTGTTCCACCCCTTGCCCTAGGCCAAGCCACAGGCACAAGATATTCATCTGCAACCTGGCCGGCGTGAACCCTCCCCAACCGGTCGACGAGCGCGAGTGACCCCCGCCGCACTCGACGACCTAACCTACACACACACACAGGCAGCATCACCTGCCGAACCTGACGGTGCCAGTCGTCAGACTCGGCAGCCGATGCGCTGACCCTCCCCCCCATCGGCTAGACCTATCGCTGGGAACTGAACGCTCCCGCGACCGGCCGCCAACCCACCCTTCAGCGTGATGGGTCCCCCGCCCCGACGGCCGCAGTTAAAACACTGCCGTCAGGCCGAGGCGCCCATCAGCTACGAAACCCGAAACTGCGCCGTGCCGGAACAGCAGGCATTGCGCTTCCCCCCGTTGGCCGCCGGACGTTCCCCGCGTCCGACGCCACAATAAACTTACCTCTAGGTGATGGCGGCGGCACCACGTCTCGGGCGACGCCGCACACGACGCAGAGGGTGCGCCTCCGGGTCGCGCTCGCGTGTCCGCTCCGCCTCCTCCTTTTGCAGGAGCACTCCCTCCGCAAAGCCTGCAACAGCCTCCCAGGCCCTCTCGCTTCCGACCATGGCTCTAACCACGGCCGGCAGCGAGAGATCCCCGCCCACCACCGCGACCAAAGCCGCGCGCTCGGCCGCCCACACCGGGCATGCCTCCAGCGTGTGACTGGCAGAGTCAACTGCGCAGTCACAGTGGTGGCATCCCGGCGTAGGCTCCCGCCTTGCCATCTCACACAGAAACCACCCAAAGCAGCCGTGCCCCGAGAGCAACTGTGTGAGATGGAAAGTCATCTCGCCCCACTTCCTATTTAGCCAACGCTTCAACACCGGCCGCACGGCTTCGACGATGGCGCGGCCAGCGCTAGGTGCCTCCAATCGCTCCCTCCACTGCCGGAGGGCGGTTCTGTGAGCGCGTTGGCGCCACTGCAGAACCCCCTCTCTCGGGTGCAGCGCCCGCCCACTGCCGCGATGATCGACGACGCGGCGGTATACTTCGGCGAGCACCCGCGCGTCCAGGTCCCAAGGCAGGCTGCCGGCCAACACACACGCCGCCTCATAGGAGACGGTGCGGTAGCCGTGCACCACCCTGGACGCCATGACGCGCTGCGACCGCCGGAGAAGGGTCCGGTTGTGGGAGCAGAGGGCTTCCACCCACACGGGAGCCCCATAGAGGGCCATGGAGCGGAGGACCAGCGCGTACAGCCTCCTGCACGCTCCACTCGGCCCCCGGATGTTGGGCAGGAGGCGGCTCAGCGCACCGCTGGCTGCCATCAATCGCGGCACCAGCCGCTCGAAGTGCCCACAAAATGATAGGCGGGGATCGAGGACGACGCCCAGGTAGCGAAGCGCTACCCCGACGCCTATCCTCACCCCTCCCACCACGATGTGAGCATCGGCGGGCGGCCTCCTCCTGGGGCCGTGAAAGCAAATGGCCTCCGTCTTCGACAAGGCCACCTCTAGGCCAAGCTGCTGGATCCGCCGGATGACATTGCCCACCCCCGCAGTGGCACGCATTGCTGCCTCCCTGAAATCGCGGCCCCGCGCAGTGATTAACGTGTCGTCGGCGTAGCAGGTCAAGTTGACGCCGCTGAGCATCACCCCTCGGAGGACCCAGTCGTAGCCGATGTTCCACAGGAGCGGTCCTAGGACCGACCCCTGTGGGACACCGCACGACATGGGCTTTGATACCCAGGCATCCCGACCTGGGTATCTCACTTCCCTCTCCGAGAGGTAATCCTCAACGGCGAGGCGCAAATATCGCGGGAACCGGTGGAACCGTAGGGCGGCCCTAATGCACGCCCAGGGTACAGAATTGAAGGCGTTGGCAATGTCGAGGGACACTGCCAACAACACCTCATTCCGCCCGATCGCCTCTTCCGCCATCCCCTTTACCCGCAAGATGGCGTCCACCGTAGACCGGGCGTGGCGAAACCCGTACTGGATGTCGGCCAAATCGGGACCCACCTCCTTCATGTGTCGGACGAGTCGGGAAGCTATGACACGCTCGTATAGCTTGCCCGACTCATCCAACAGCACGATCGGGCGGTAGCCCGAAGGCGAGTCCGCGGACCGACCGTCCTTCCTCAACAGGACCAGTTTCCCCGACTTCCAGCGGCGGGGAAACCGGCCCTGCTCCAGGCAAGCGGTGAATAGCTCCCGGACCCTATCCGCTAAGGGGCCGAGAGCCATCGCCAGCACCTTGCCCGGCACGCCATCCGGCCCTGGGGCTTTCTTCCCGCCCCGGAGGTGAAATTAAATGAAACCTAACCTAACTCATTGAATCAAATCATTAAATCTGATATTGAAACAAATTAGTAGCTTCTTTTTAGAAATATTTGCATGAATCATAAAAACTTCTATGAATTTTTTTTAGTAAAAACTTTGTGGTTGTTTTTTTCTTTTTAATAGACATTATTTTGACAGTTTGGAAAGAAAACGCATGAGTTCGGAAAAGGTAAAGAAAAAGCTCGAGTGTGTAATAGCCCACTACAACCCAATAGGGGTGAAATTTCAATGACTAAATTTGACCCAAAAACCAAAATAACAAACAAATAATGATGGGGAACTTTAAAATTTTATTTATAATTATATTTTGAACAATTTTACTGATTTGGTACTTGCTGTGAATTTATGTACCTTCACTCTTGTTTTTTAGTCTAATTTGACCGGATTACAGGTCAAGTTAAATAAAACTATGTAATAATAAAGAAGATATATTTTACACCATGATGTGTTTTATTTTCTAAAAACGATCAACCTGTATACATGCACAGATCTGAGACTAAGCAAATAGGCGGCTACAAAAGGACGCCATCTTGGATCAGATCTGAGACTAAGCAGACAAGAACACTGTAGAGTCACGCACACATGCACAAAAAATCTAAATAAATTCTGATTATATTTAACGGTTTTCGATAATATTGTCTATGAAACCGTGATGGTGGTAAAATTAGACCCAAATTCGTAGTTTCACTACTCCACAGCAGGGGCCCGTTTACCGAAACTACAATTCTTGTAACTTGTAGAAAAAAATAGCAACACTGGTGAAAAGTCTGGCAACACTGACGTTATTAGTGTTAATGGAAACTGCAATTTCACAACTTGTGATTTACTTGCTACAACTACAAGTTTACCTTCCATAGACTATTTTTTTTTATACATAGTTAAAAATCACCAAATCGAACAAGCGTTCAACAAAGATTTGTGGATTTGTTAATTTATATTTGTCAAAAATTTTACAATTCTACTTACTTTTGGAGCTAGGTAGACTTGTGGATTGTGCGATTTAAATTAGTAGAAGGTGCGAGTGGTTCTGAGATTCTTTTGTTTGACGCAGTTAAATAACAAGAAGTGCTGATTGCTTTGTGGCAATAATGTTGTGGGACGATTCTTCGTCTTCGGACGAAGACGACAAAGCTAGACCTTTTAGATTATCTGAAGTCGATTTTTAAGAAAAAAAAAAGGGGGGGAGGGGGTTGGCTTTAAAACAAGTATTACTCCCATGGATAAAGGGTTCCAAAGTTATAACACTTTGAAATTTGTATGAAAATCGCTTCCGCTTATTAAAAAGAGTTTGGCTTTATTTGTAGGCTGTAGTATTTTGTCTTAGAAAAGTGACCCAGGGCCATTTCGGTTCTGGCACTTCGCCGGGTGCTACCGCGGCACGCTCGCTCGGCTCGTGCGTTGTGGTCACAACACTAACCTAACCTAGCGTTTAGCTGTCCATTAAACAAGACTACGTGGATTGATTTTAGCTAAGACTTCGTGCGCGAATAGTTTCGTGGGTACTTATGATTTAATTGAGTCATTTCGGTTCTGGCAATTCGCCGGCCGCTGCCGCGGCACGCTCGCTCGGCTCGTGCGTTGTGGTCACAACACTAACCTAACCTAGCGTTTAGCTGTCCATTAAACAAGACTTCGTGAACGAATTGTTTCCGTGACTACAGTTGAACCTAAAATATGATTTGTATTATTTCCATTTCTTGCAGTCTTGTGTAATGTTATAAGGGTAAAAATAAGAAGTAAACATTTTATAAGAAGTAGTTTTAACCACAAACAAGGCTGTACATCACAACCTAACTTATCAAATGCGTACTGAAAAGGCACTAAAGAAATATTTTTAATGCAGACCAGTAACGTGTACCCGCCTTCAGCAATTTAGAAATAACATAGAAAATAAGCTTTTAGATTTTTCATACTGTGATGACCCTAATGATTTGTACAAGTCAGTATTAACACTAGCTAAGAACGAATGTAATAATGTTTTTAAAACGAAAAGTGTAAAAATCAGTAACAATCTAATGTTCAGTGATTGGGCGACGCGCGACGGTGGGAATTCATAAAAGCAGACAAAGAATAAATGAACTATACGAGGAAAGAACATAACTATAATACTAGTGATGCCTTTTGCAATTATGTTCGTCAATATTCAAATAGTATATTTCATTACAAGTGCGGAAAGCCTGTCATTGCAACGAGTTCCGACAAATGTCTACCCGACAGTCGAAACAAGTTCAATGACGGTTCCGCACATGTACTGAACAACTATTTTTAATACAGTTGCGAAAAAATGAAGCTATTTTATAAAATAAAAACATAAACTCAACTATCATTTTTGGAAAATGGCGCCAACCGTAAAAAAAATATAAGCAGAGATTTTTTTTGTTTACTTCACCCATTCTGGGTAGGCAAAGGGAATTATGTCCAATGCCCATACAGCCAAGTCTTCGGTAGATTTTTTTTATTGATATGAAAAGAAAATGAAATTTAATGAGATGAAATGAAATGAAACCTAACCTAACTCATTGAATCAAATCATTAAATCTGATATTGAAACAAATTCATTCAGAATCATAAAAAACTCTATGAATTTTTTTTTAGTAAAAATTCGTGGTTGGTTTTTCTTTTTAATAGACATTATTTTGACAGTTGGGAAAGAAAACGCACGAGTGCGGAAAAGGTAAAGATAAAGCTCGAGTGTGTGATAGCCCACATCCCGAACGCTATACGTCCCTGCAATACGCCACTTTTTGAGCAACTGTATTAAAAATTCTTTAAACGTATGTACAGCGGCTAAAGCTAACCATGTAAGTAATAAAATCAAAAATAGCACAGACATTGCAAAAACTACATGGAAAATTATAAATAGCGAGACTGAAAAATTAAAATCTCAACATTTTGACTTTCAGTTGAAAGTTAACAATAGAATTTTAAAAAATGATAAAGATATATCTGAAGTGTTTGTAAATTTTTTCTCTGATATTCCAGTCTCGACGACCAAGTCACTTAACTCGTCGCCCGCACTCGCTGAATCGCTACTACAAGAACATACCACTGCATGTAATACAGGCAATTTCGTATTCGATCATGTAAATCCTTGGGACATCCTAAAAGCATTCAAATCAATACAAATGAAAAATAATCTCGACGGCTTATCTGTAAAAATCATATCATCCATAATAGACTTAATTGCCTCACCTCTAGCTTGTTTATTTAATAAATGCGTTGGTGATGGCGTGTTTCCTGATCTGATGAAACATAGTAAAATTATTATCATTATTCAAAGCCGGTAGTAGATTAGACCCCTCTAACTTTAGACCAATAAATATCAATTCTACCGACTCTCAGTAAAAAAAAAAAAAATCTTTATCAGTTGAGTGCACATTTATCTATCAACAGTATAATGTCTGTAAAGCAATTTAGATTTACTAGGCGTCGCTCGGCAACCGTTGCCGGTGTTGAGCTAGTAAATCATGTTTTTGATGCATGGGAGAGGTCGCAGGATGCTGTTTGGGGTTTTCTGTGATTTATCTAAGGCATTCGATTGTGTATATCATGAAATTCTCATCAGAAAACTACGTCATTATGGAGAACAAGGCCGCGCTCTTGATTTAATAAAGTCCTACTTGAGAAGCCGGATACAATGTTGTGTTGATGTAAACGGTTCAAGATCGTCTGGATCGGCGGTTTGTATTGGTGTACGGCAGGGCTCCATTTTAGGCCTATTTCTATTTCTGGTCTATATAAATGACCTACTTAACCGAGTGCAACATGATATTGTACTGTTCGTAGATGACACATCTCTACTTTTTCAAGTTAAACGACCTATTAAGTTTTACGACGAAGTGAACAGTGCAATTAATGATGTTTTCAGTTGGTTTAACGTTAATAATTTACTTCTCAATGAGAAAAAAACTAAATGTGTAAATTTTTCTTTATCAAATGTTAAACGAACTTTAAACACAGTTACAGTTAAAAACGAAAAATTAGAATGTGTAAGCACTACAGTATTTTTAGGAATAACTCGAGACTCTAAGTTACAGTGGGGACCGCACATTGATACGTTGGCAAAAAGGCTCAGGTCTGCTGCATATGCCGTAAAAAAATACGTAATATGTCAAGCGTAGAAACAGCTAGACTTGTCTATTTCAGCTAAATTCCACAGCTTGATGTCATATGGCATTCTACTGTGGGGGAATGCTGCTGATGTCCAGAGAATATTTATTTTGCAGAAACGAGCCATTCGTGCAATTTATAAAATGGGGTCTAGGATGTCCCTAAAGGAAAAATTCAAGGAAATTACGCTTGTTCTTCGTACATAACCGAGTTACATTACTAGTTATGTATAAAGAAAAAATATTCTTCGTACACAACCTGGTAATGTACCAAGAAATCCTTGTTCTTCGTACATAACTGAGTTACATTACTAGCTATGTATATATAAAACTTATAATTAATTTGGAACTTCTCGATTAATGAATACAGACCAAGATAATACAAAAACACCAGCAAAATGTCTGATGTCTGCGTTGGAAACAACTATTTCGGGATAATGTGGACGCCTGAAGTCGAAGGCATGGATTAAAATATATGTAATAGGACATAGAGGGGACATTGGGAATATTTTTATACAAAACTTTGAAGCATGTTTGAAGCTCAAGCGTCATGTCAGTTAAGTGTCAACTATTGCCTCAACATGGGTGGTGCCGAAATTCTTGCAGTTGTTGGGTGACTCGAACTCTCCAGTTCACTCTTGCTCTCTTGCTGTGCAATGATAATTGCATACACGTGTCCCCGGTGATATAAAAAAATTTAACTTGCATAGGAACTTTATTTTGATGATATTGGGTACTTCCCCGAAGTCGTTTCGGAGCAAAGAGATTAAAATATATCAGGGCATAGAGGGGACAAAGCGAGGAAAATTTGAAGTCAAAAGTTATTCCAAGTGGAATAAGTCTAGTACAATTTCAACCGAATGACAGCTCGCGTTCATACTAACTGACATGACGCTTGAGCTTCAAACATGCTTCAAAGTTTTGTATAAAAATATTCCCAATGTCCCCTCTATGTCCTATTACATATATTTTAATCCATGCCTTCGACTTCAGGCGTCCACATTATCCCGAAATAGTTGTTTCCAACGCCGACATCAGACATTTTGCTGGTTTTTTTGTATTATCTTGGTCTGTATTCATTAATCGAGAAGTTCCAAATTAATTATAAGTTTTATATATACATAGCTAGTAATATAACTCAGTTATGTACGAAGAACAAGGATTTCTTGGTACATAACCCGGTTTTGTACAAAGAATATTTTTTCTTTATACATAGCTAGTAATGTAACTCAGTTATGTACGAAGAACAAGGATTTCTTGGTACATTACCAGGTTGTGTACGAAGAATATTTTTTCTTTATACATAACTAGTAATGTAACTCAGTTATGTACGAAGAACAAGCGGGAAATTAATATACTGACACTGGCGTCACAGTATATTTACGAAAACGTATTGTATGTTAAAATAATATATCACTTTACAAAAAAAAATGTGACAGACATTGTATAAACATTAGAAATAAGAATGAACTGGCTGCTTATGTTAGTCGATTATCTAAAGTTACTAAATCCTTTAAGGGTCAATGTATACGTTTTTACAATAAGATTCCCATTGAATTACAAAATTTGCCTCCTGACAAATTTAAAACAATTGTTTAGCAAAAATTACATAAAAAAGGCTACTATAAAATTACAGACTACTTAGTAGACCAACATGCATGGAATTAACCGATTCGACGCTATGTAAGGCTATTAATTATAATTATTATTGTAAACGATATTTATTAGTAAGACATGAGATTAAAAAGAGCTGCCCTTGAGTTTCTTGCTGGTTCTTCTCGGGGTGCTGCATTCGGAACCAGCAACTCGTCGGTGGAGATGGGCTGCTGTTTGCATTTAGCCAATCTTCATGGACGAGCCTTGTTATTTATATATATTTTTTTTATTTATTATTTATTATTTTGTAGCAACACTACATGGAACGCGCCAATAGAAGGCCGAGTTACATAGAACGCGCCAATAGACGGCTGAGTTCTAAACCGCGCTATCGGAGTTTTCTAATGAGTTTGTATAAATACAACTGTCCAACATCAACCATTGGACCGCGGTCCCCAGGCACGATCACCTCGCCTGGCGGAAGATCTTCCCTTTTCACAATGGAGGAGCATGCGACCTCCGCTCCTCCATACTGGTGACCCTCGACACCTGGACATCAGCGCAACCTTCTGGAACACCTGGACTACAGAAGCAGCATCGCATCGCCATCACTCATCACTCCCACAACAACCTTCACTCAAGGTCAGCAGCAGCAGCAGTCGCACAGCAAGCCAGAATCCGCCCAATCAGGTCCATACGCAGCCGACGCACCGTGCTACCTGGTCCTGCAGGCTCACCACTCACAGCGACAGCACTCGGCCCACGCACAGTTCACCGCAGCCCACGTCCGGATCTATACAGCGGCTGATCACCCTCGCCGGCGTGGCGGTCTCTGCACACTGAACTACGGGCACTTCAACAGTCGCAGCAACCCGCTCAGTCTCGACTCACCGCAGACTTGGAGCAGCACTGGCACTTGCAAGCACAAGAAATCGAATCGACCTCCGGTCTTGGAGGGGGAGTGATGTAGCGACACTACATGGAACGCGCCAATAGAAGGCCGAGTTACATAGAACGCGCCAATAGACGGCTGAGTTCTAAACCGCGCTATCGGAGTTTTCTAATGAGTTTGTATAAATACAACATCAACCGTTGGACCGCGGTCCCCAGGCACGATCACCTCGCCTGGCGGAAGATCTTCCCTTTTCACAATGGAGGATCACGTCGGGGTCACCAGTATGGAGGAACGGAGGTGGAATGCTCCTCCATCGTGAAAAGGGAAGATCTTCCGCCAGGCGAGGTGATCGTGCCTGGGGACCGCGGTCCAACGGTTGATGTAGCGACACTACATGGAACGCGCCAATAGAAGGCCGAGTTACATAGAACGCGCCAATAGACGGCTGAGTTCTAAACCGCGCTATCGGCAGTGCTACCAACTTAGCGCGTTTCGCGCCAGATCTAGCGCTTTTTTTGTCTCGAAGCGCGTTTTAGCGCCTAGCGCTAAATCTAGCGCTTTTTTAAAATATGAAACTGTATTACTTAATACAGCGTAAAACATAATAACTTACTAGTTCTAAATAAAATTATGTATATACCCACTAACAACATTGAAAAACTAAAAAACGAAGTCTATGTTTTCATCATAGAGTCGTCATCTATGAGAATGATTATGTCTCGGGGATTTCCCCCGTATTATTTTGTATTCCTTAGTAGCGAACTTGACTAAGATCGTTTCTGGCTGGAATATATATAAACGAAGAAGAAATCCAAGGATCCAACGATGATAAAGATTTACCTAACCCGGCGTGATTCTTAAACCAAAATGTTGTTTCATAAGTATGTCACTGATATTTCCAAGTTATTTCTATAAAAAAATTTTGATTTTATGTATCTTTGTGTCATTTCATACTATCATAATTTTTTTTCTGATTTTGTTTCCTTATAACCATTTGTAGTTGGCGCGAAATATAGCGCTTTTTAAAAAGTTACCATTTAGCGCGTTCTAGCGCTTTTTTACAGCGCTGACAGCGCGTTTTCGCTAAAACTAGTTGGCAGCACTGGCTATCGGAGTTTTCTAATGAGTTTGTATAAATACAACATCAACCGTTGGACCGCGGTCCCCAGGCACGATCACCTCGCCTGGCGGAAGATCTTCCCTTTTCACGATGGAGGAGCATTCCACCTCCGTTCCTCCATAATTTATTATTTATTATTTATTATTTATTATTTATTATTTATTATTTATTATTTATTATTTATTATTTATTATTTATTATTTATTATTTATTATTTATTATTTATTATTTATTATTTATTATTTATTATTTATTATTTATTATTTATTATTTATTATTTATTATTTATTATTTATTATTTATTATTTATTATTTATTATTTATTATTTATTATTTATTATTTATTATTTATTATTTATTATTTATTATTTATTATTTATTATTTATTATTTATTATTTATTATTTATTATTTATTATTTATTATTTATTATTTATTATTTATTATTTATTATTTATTATTTATTATTTATTATTTATTATTTATTATTTATTATTTATTATTTATTATTTATTATTTATTATTTATTATTTATTATTTATTATTTATTATTTATTATTTATTATTTATTATTTATTATTTATTATTTATTATTTATTATTTATTATTTATTATTTATTATTTATTATTTATTATTTATTATTTATTATTTATTATTTATTATTTATTATTTATTATTTATTATTTATTATTTATTATTTATTATTTATTATTTATTATTTATTATTTATTATTTATTATTTATTATTTATTATTTATTATTTATTATTTATTATTTATTATTTATTATTTATTATTTATTATTTATTATTTATTATTTATTATTTATTATTTATTATTTATTATTTATTATTTATTATTTATTATTTATTATTTATTATTTATTATTTATTATTTATTATTTATTATTTATTATTTATTATTTATTATTTATTATTTATTATTTATTATTTATTATTTATTATTTATTATTTATTATTTATTATTTATTATTTATTATTTATTATTTATTATTTATTATTTATTATTTATTATTTATTATTTATTATTTATTATTTATTATTTATTATTTATTATTTATTATTTATTATTTATTATTTATTATTTATTATTTATTATTTATTATTTATTATTTATTATTTATTATTTATTATTTATTATTTATTATTTATTATTTATTATTTATTATTTATTATTTATTATTTATTATTTATTATTTATTATTTATTATTTATTATTTATTATTTATTATTTATTATTTATTATTTATTATTTATTATTTATTATTTATTATTTATTATTTATTATTTATTATTTATTATTTATTATTTATTATTTATTATTTATTATTTATTATTTATTATTTATTATTTATTATTTATTATTTATTATTTATTATTTATTATTTATTATTTATTATTTATTATTTATTTAAATATTTATAATATATAAAGCTCGACTACCACTCACTCACTGACTGATTGACATAATTGTTCTCCCAGAAGGAGTCGTTTTGGAGAAAAGTCTTGTTGGGGAAAAGTGTTCAAGATGGCGGGGTGACTTAGGAGAAATTCCGACATTTCAAAAAAACAAGATGGCGGCCAAGGTTGCCTATCGTATTTCTTTTGTTTTCCAGCCGATCCGGTTGAAATTTTTGGTATCTGTAGAATTGCTTAGATGATTTACAAATATAAATTAAAAATTTAAAAAAACAAAATGGCGGCCGCGTTATAGTGTTTTAAAGTTTTAGTGGTTTTAGACCCCACTTGACCCGAATAAGACGCATGGTTGCCGACATCGTACAGTTACAAGTGGCACGTCATCTTTTTAGGCACATCCCGTAGGCTACCAGAAAAATCCGAAAAACTCAAAATCCAAGATGGCCGCCCTGTGAGTGGCTCCCAAAGAAAAAGATGAATTTTACCATATTTTGAATGTTGATTTTCAGCAAGATGGCGACACTTGAGCGAGTTGGTTTGTATGGCGGGGTTGGAGGTCTCATTACATAGTGTTGCCATGTTTAACAAATTTCCCAAAATACGGAGTGTTTTTTTACTTTTAATGCAAAAAGTCAAAACTCGAAATTTTACCATTTTGCAAAAACGAGTAACAGTCAACGGTACATTTTATCTCTGTCTATGACTTTTTGTAGGTTTTTTGAATTTCCCCTGGCAACACTGAAAGTTATGGCCGATTGAATTTTTAGGGTAGACCTCAAAAGACCCGAATTGATCTCCCAGATGCCAATATGCTATAGAGACGTGATTAGTGTCATTGCACAGGGCATATTCTGTAGTTTACCAGAAAAATCCAAAAAACTGGAAAAACAAGATGGCCGCTCCGGTATTCACTCTTTACTGAAAAAATTGGGTTTTTATAATTTTTATCGGTATTTTTAGGCAAGTTGGCAACACTTTGGAAAGTTGGGTTGTATGGAGCGATTGTGGGTCTCAGTAAGCAGTATTGCCATGAAAAGAAATATTTTACAAAATTTTATTATTTTTCGACTGATAAAACAAGATGGGCGCCAAAAATAAGACTCTATTTTTCTGTCAAAATAAGACCCCCACAGAGACACGCGTGGCCGCTTGCGGGATCTATAATATATAAAGCTCGACTACCACTCACTCACTCACTGACTGACTCATTGACATAATTGTTCTCTGCCGTGTCAGGCCAATCTCGTCTAACTTGAAAAACATAGTTTTGAGATAATCGACTTCAAAGTTTTTTACACATTTATGTCTGTATCATTTGTATTAACATGTTTTGAGACTAGATTTTTATTGAAAGGGGGTCTAATAAGCGTCAAGAATATAGGGCCTTAGTTATTATTTCTTAATTGTATGTATTTACTGTTTAAATCGAGATAAAAGAGTTAGGCTTAACCACTGTTTCATACAAACGTGGCCACGCGCTGTATATTAACTTAAGTTAGAAGAGTTGTGCATAACTACTAACCACGCACCTCTTGTAGGATCTATCTATGCTAATTAAAGTTGTATGAGATAGGTCATAGGTACCGTTAAACAGTTTTTTTTTTATTTGTTTGATGAAATTTATTTACCTATATAAAGAATGGTTAAGTAAATAAAAACATATTACTAGATTATAGTTTTTAATGTTTAGGTATTGTAACATATTCGGAAGACTAATCAAATACCTAGTAACTTTAGGTATTTTCAACGAACTAAAGACAATAAATTTCTAATATTATCTAGCCTCAGATAATATTATAATATAATTTGAAGAGTCTTTACAAAAGTTTAAACATATATTACGATACAACCAAGTAAGTATAAAAAACAGCAAGCAAAATCAAATGCAACATCTAGTTGAAAAAAACTAGTTGTAATTTTTCTCAATTTATTATAATTATCTTTATACTGGATGATTTTTTAACTGTCTGAAAAAAAATATGACGTACGAGTATATAAGGTATCTAGAGCCAAACTTATACACAAGATTAATTGTTAAATATAGTCATGTTAAATGCAATCTACAAAGTCTAGAAAAGTACGCACAGTGCTGCTATATAGTAACAATGCTAAATGAATTTATTACACTTACCTTAATAGGTAGTGTAATCACTATATTTTCACCATATAAGACTCATCAACGCCCAGCCTAAACCCTTAGACCTAGAAAGCAGATTTTTTTCACAGCTATTGTTTTGAAGACGTAGACTAGGATTATGAAAGGAATTTTCGAAATTCAACCCTAAAGGGGGTGAAAAAGGGGTTGAAAGTTTGTATGGAAAACCTTCATTTTTGGGTGTATCAATTCGAAACTTTGTAAAAATACTTCTCAAATCAAACAACAACATATTCATTTCTGGACTTTCCAAAAAATCTCGCCTAAGGGGTTGAAACAGGTGGTTGGAGTTTGTATGGAGACGTGTTTTTTTTTAAGTCCATCAAGTTGAAACTTGGTACGACGCGATCTTCGATGCTCCAATACGCGCTCTATAGAGGAAGCGACTGAGCAAAATCGGGGGTCGAAAGTGTTCGTCCAGTCACTTGGGAGGCCAAGCCACCTGACGAAGCTGACCAAACCCAATGGGGATATCGTGGTCAAGGCCGGAGATTCTCTCGGAAGTAGAAAACTTGTACGGCCAATTATACGCATCGCACGCATCTCGCCCTGATCCCGAAAATGAGGATTCCAGAGCCACCTTAACCCGTCATTACACTGAAGACCTGCCAAAAAACAGCCAAGACGAAACCGAGGCGGCTCTGAAACAACCTAAAAATGGAAAAGCCCCTGGTGAGGACGGGATTACAACCGAGCTCCTGAAAGCGGAAGAAAGTTCTGTACTGAAAGAGCTTCGGGAGCTCTTCAACTCTGTCCTGTTCTCTGGGAGAACTCCAGAAGCTTGTCGAAGGAGTGTGGTCGTTCTTTTATTTAAGAAGGGTGATAAGACCCTTTTAAAGAACTACAGACCCATTTCGCTCCTTAGCCACGTATATTATAAGTTGTTTTAAAGAGTCGTTACGAACCGTCTAGCGCGAAGACTCGACGAGTTTCAGCCACCGGAGCAGGCCGGCTTCCGAGGAGGATACAGCACCATCGACCACATCCACACAGTGCGACAAATTATACAAAAGACAGAAGAGTATAATCGACCCTACGTGTATGTCTTGCGTTTGTGGACTATAAGAAGGCGATTGACTCTGTCAAAACGTGGTTTGTTTTAGAATCTCTGTAGCGATGCCAAGTCGACTGGCGATATATCCAAGTGCTGAGATGTCTTTATGAAAACGCGACAATATCCGTTCAAACTCAGGATCGGCGAACTAAAAATATCCCCCCGCGTCGAGAGGTGAGACAAGGGGACGTAATTTCCCCGAAATTGTTCTCAAACTCATTGGAGGATGTGTTTAAGACGCTGGACTGGGAGGGACGTGGCATTAACATCAACGGCGAGTACATCTCACACTTGAGATTTGCAGAGGACATCATCATACTTGCTGAATTCCTGCATGACTTGCAGCAGATGCTGGACGGCCTAGTTCATTCTTCTGAACGCATTGGTCTCCGGATAAACTTGGACAAAACCAAAGTTATGTTCAACGATCATGTTACTCCGGGACCGATAGCTGTCAATGGCGGTACTCTCGAGGTTGTTCGAGAATACGTTTACCTCGGGCAAACTCTGCAGTTTGGTAAGAACAACTTTGAGGCTAGGAGGCTAACAGGAGGATTCAGCAGGGCTTAGCAGCGTTCGGGAAGCTTCGTCGAGTCTTCTCTGCCCGTATTCCACAGAGCCTAAAGACGAAAGTCTTCAACCAATGCATCCTGCCTGTTATGACGCACGGAGCCGAAACGTGGACACTCACGGTACGGCTGGTCCACAAATTCAAGGTCGCTCAGCTAGCTATGGAACGGGCTATGCTTGGTGTCTCTCTGAGGGATCGAATCCAAAACGAGGTGATCCGGCAGAGAACCAAAGTTGTGGACATAGCTCGTAGAATAAGCAAGCTGAAGTGGCGATGGGCTGGCTATATAAGCCGTAGAACAGATAGCCGTTGGAGTAGACATGCTCTGGAATGGGGTAGGACGCCCTCAAGCTAGGTGGAGGGACGATCTTCGCAGGGTGGCTGGTAGCAGCTGGATGAGATTTGCCGAGAATCGAGCTAAATGGCGTGCAATTGGAGAGGCCTATGTCCAGCAGTGGACTGCTATAGGCTGATGATGAGGTTGAAACTTGGCACAAATACTCTTAGAAATAAATGATGAGAAAAGTGTTTTTGGGTTTTCCCAAAATCATCCCCAAAAAGGGAGAAAGTAGGGGTTTAGTTTGGTATGTATGGAAAACCTTCATTTTTAGGTGTATCAAATCAAAACTTTGTAAAAATACTCCTCAAAACAAACAACAAAACAAGTATTTCTGGATTTTCTAAAAACACCCCCTAAGGGGTGAAACAGGGGATTTTAGTTTACAAACTACGTGACGAGGAGACGTGTTGTTTTTTACGTCTATCAACTTGAATGTTGACTCAAAAACTCTTAGAAATAAATGATGAGACAAGTGTTTTTGGATTTTTCCAAAATCATCCTCTAAAGGGGTGAAAGTTAAAGTTGAAGTTGGTGTAGACAAGTGTGTTCTTTTTGCGTCTATCAACTTGAAACTTGACACAAATATTCTTTAAAAGTCTCAATACAAAGTCCACTTTTTTTTTTGAGAATGCACCATGGTTTGCTTGAGGAAATTTGTTTGATATTATGAGCACATGCATACCCTTTGGTATCAAGAACTAATATGAAAATCATAAACCAGAGATGTCCTACGATTTACAATAAGTAACAGAATTAGCGTTTTTTTCTGAAATTAGTTTGTTCAGTGTCACCTACTTGTTTTCTAATCGCCTACTTCATTGATTTCAGCTATTTTTAATGTGTAATTTTTTCCGAAAAATGAATTAGCATAGGTAACTGTTTGAACTTTGAACTGAAAAATTTAGGGCTACCTATGAAAACCGTACTGTTATCGCTCTTTATTTTAGAAATTTGGTTAGACAAAACTAAAGTACGAATGCCTCTTGCGAATTGTATGAGGAATCCTGTGACGCTTATTCTGTGACGCCTTGATTAGGGTGTTTTTAATAACAACAATATAAATAGCAATGCTAGCCTAGTGCTAGCTTCTCATTCGTGAGGCTCGGGTTCCAATCCTGGCATGTGCAGTCAAGTTTTAGTAAGGATCTCAAATTTTTTTCGTAATATTTATAGCCTATGTTACTCAGGGATAATGTAGCATTCTGATGGTGAAAGAATTTGTTAAATCGGTCCAGTAGTTTTAGAGTTTTTTCGTTACAAACATACAAAAATACAAATCTTTCTTTTTTATAATATTAGTGTACCTAGATAGATAGATAGTGTAGATTATCCTACTTGATATATTTTCGAAACACAAAAGAATATCAAATTCCACGTGGACGAAGTCACGGGCATCAGCTAGTTATTTATAAAACAACAATAAAAAAATAGATACCACATCCATTTAACATCTTCATTAACTATTTAGGTAATATCCGGCTATTCGAAGTGGCAGTGGTTATTCATATCTATTGTAACTTAAGTTAACAGATATACATACGCATTACAAAATTATGAAGAGAATCACGCACAACTATGTCAACATTAGTTAAACGAGTTAGGCATGACTCAGTCAATTAAAAATCAAGTTGAACGAGTTTGCCAACGCCAATATCTCAGAAAATAATAAAGATATTTAAACAATTGTTTTTGTTTGATGATTATCATCGAAAATAAAGTCGTTTTACACTGGCTAGGCGTAACTCGATTATTTTAAGTTAAACGAGATTGGCCTGACACGGCAGTTCTCCCAGAAGGAGTCGTTTTGGAGACAAGTCATATATGAGAAAAGTGTTCAAGATGGCGGGGTGACCCCGGGAAAATTCCGACTTTTCAAAAAAACAAGATGGCGGCCAAGGTTGCCTATCGTATCTCTTTTTTTTCCGGCCGATTGGGTTCAAATTTTGGGAATCTGTAGTACTGCTTAGATGATTTACGAAAATAGTTAAAAAAGTTGAAAAAACAAAATGGCGGCCGCGTAGTAATGTTGCAAAGTTTAGGCTATTGTAGACCCCACTTGACCCGAATTGATCTCCCAGATGCCAATATGCTAAAGGGATGTGTTTGGTGTCATCGCACAGGGCATATCCTGTAGTTTACCAGAAAATCCCGAAAATTTGAAAAACCAAGATGGCCGACCGGTGATTTGCTCCCAAAGAAAAGTATTAATTTTACCACATTTTGATTGTCGATTTTCGGCAAGATGGCAACACCTGAGCGAGTTGGTCTGTATAGCGGGGTTGGAGGTCTTGCTACGTAGTGTGGCCGTGTTGAAGAATTTTTCCGGAATTTTTCGTATTTTTTTACTTTTAACGCAAAATGTCAAAAGTCTAAATTTTACCATTTTGCAAAAACAAGTGACAGTCAGTGAAACATTTTATTCCTCCCTATGACCTTTTGTAGGTTTTTTGAATTTCACCTGGCAACACTGAAAGTTATGGCCGATTGAATTTTTAGGGTAGACCTCAAAAGACCCGAATTGATCTCCCAGGTGCCGATATGCTACAGGGATGTGTTTGGTGTCATCGCATAGGGTATATCCTGTAGTTTACTAGAAAATCCCGAAAAATAGAAAAAATAAGATGGCCGCACCGTTATTTTTGTTTTACTGAAAAATTTCAATTTTCTTGATAATAATCGGCATTTTTTAGCCAGTTGGCAACACTTTGGAGAGTTGGCTTGTATGGTGCGATTGTAGGTCTCAGTAAACAGTGTTGCCATGAAAAGTAATATTTCACAAAATTTTATTATTTTTCGACTTAAAACGGCTAAAACAAGATGGCCGCCCCAAAAGTAGACTTTATTTTTCTGTCAAAATACGACCCCACAGAGACACGCGTGGCCGCTTGCGGCCTCGCGCACCGCGCGACATCTAGTATATTATATAAAGCTCGACTACCACTCACTGACTGACTCACTGATTGACATAATTGTTCTCCCAGAAGGAGTCATTTTGGAGGCAAGTCATATATAAGAAAAGTGTTCAAGATGGCGGGGTGACCCAGGGAAAATTCCGACTTTTCAAAAAAACAAAATGGCGGCCAGGCTTGCCTACCGTATCTCTTTTGTTTTCCGGCCGATCCGGTTTAAATTTTTGACATCCGTAGTATTGCGTGGATAATTAACTAAAATAATTTTAAAAATTTAAAAAACAAAATGGCGGCCGCGTCGTAATGTTTCAAAGTTTAGGCTATTGTAGACCCCACTTGACCCGAATTAGACGCATGGTTGCCGACATCGTACAGTTACAAATGGCACGTCATCTTTTTAGGCACATCCCGTAGTTTACTAGAAAAATCCAAAAAACTGAAAATCCAAGATGGCCGCCCTGTGATTGGCTCTCAAAGAAAAGGATGGATTTTACAAGATTTTGAATGTCGATTTTCGGCAAGATGGCGACACCTGAGCGAGATGGCGTGTATGGCGGGGTTAGAGGTTTCATTACGTAGTGTTGCTATGTTTAACAATTTTCCTAAAATTTAGGGTATTTTTTTTAATTTAAATGCATAATGACAAAACTCTAAATTTGACCACTATGCGAAAACGAGTGACAGTCAAAAGTTACAGTCAATGAAACATTTTACTACTCCCTATGACTTTTGGTAGGTATTTTAATTTTCGCATGGCAACACTGAAAGTTATGGCTAATTGAATTTTCAGAGTAGACCTCAAAAGACCCGAATTGATCTCCCAGATGCCAATATGCTATAGAGACGTGACTGGTGTCATCGCATAGGGCATATCCTGTAGTTTACTAAAAAAATCCAAAAAACTGAAAAAACAAGATGGCCGCTCCGGTATTTTCTCTTAACTAAAAAATTAATATTTTTATAATTTTTACCGGCATTTTTCAGCATGTTGGCAACACTTTGGAAAGTTGGGTTGTATGGAGCGATTGTGGGTCTCAGTAATCAGTGTTGCCATGAAAAGAAATATTTAACAAAATTTTATTATTTTTCGACTTATACTAAAAAAAGACAAAATTCACATAGAAAATTATCAAAAATGGCTAAAACAAGATGGGCGCCCAAAATTAGACTTTATTTTTCTGTCAAAATACGACCCCACAGAGACACGCGTGGCCGCTTGCGGCCTCGCGCACCGCGCGACATCTAGTCTATAATATATAAAGCTCGACTACCACTCACTCACTGACTGATTGACATAATTGTTCTCCCAGAAGGAGTCGTTTTGGAGTCAAGTCATATATGAGAAAAGTGTTCAAGATGGCGGGGTGACCTAGGGAAAATTCCGACTTTTCAAAAAAACAAAATGGCGGCCAGACTTGCTTATCGTATTTTTTTTGTTTTCCGGCCGATTCGGCTCAAATTTTTGGAATCGGTTAAACTTTTAAAATGATTTATGAATATTATTTAAAAAGTTGAAAAAACAAAATGGCGGCTGCGTTATAGTGTTTCAAAGTTGGAGTGGTTTTTGAACCCAGTTGAACCTAATTGATCTCCCAGATGCCAATATACTAATGAGACGTGATTGGTGTCATTGCATTGGACATATCCTGTAGTTTACTAGAAAAATCCGAAAAACTGAAAAAACAAGATGGCCGCCCTGTGATTGGCTCCCAAAGAAAAAGATGAATTTTTCCATATTTTGAATGTCGATTTTCGGCAAGATGGCTACACCTGAGCGAGTTGGCTTGTATGGCAGGGTAAGAGGTCTTATTACTGAGTGTTGCCATGTTTAACAAGTTTCCCACAATTTGGTGTATTTTTTTACTATTAATGCAAAAAGTCAAAACTCGAAATTTCACTATTTTGCAAAAACGAGTAACAGTCAACGGTACATTTTATCCCTCCCTATGACCTTTTGTAGGTTTTTTAAATTTCACCTGGCAACACTGAAAGTTATGGCCGATTGAATTTTTAGGGTAGACCTCAAAAGACCCGAATTGATCTCCCAGATGCCAATATGCTATAGAGACGTGATTGGTGTCAAATCATTGCACAAGGCATATCCTGTAGTTTACCAGAAAAATCCGAAATACTGGAAAAACAAGATGACCGCTCCGGTATTCTCTCTTTACTGAAAAAGTTGGTTTTTTTAAATTTTTATTGGTATTTTTAGGCAAGTTGGCAACACTTTGGAAAGTTGGGTTGTATGGAGCGATTGTGGGTCTCAGTAAGCAGTGTTGCCATGAAAAGAAATATTTAACAAAATTTTATTATTTTTCGACTTAAAACGGCTGAAACGAGATGGCCGTCCCAAAAGTAGACTTTATTTTTCTGTTACAATCGAACCGCACAAAGACACGCGTGGCCGCTTGCGGCCTCGCGCACCGCGCGACATCTAGTCTATTTATATATATATATATAATATATAAAGCTCGACTACCACTCACTCACTCACTGACTGACTGATTGACATAATTGTTCTCCCAGAAGGAGTCGTTTTGGAGTCAAGTCATGTAGGAAAAAAGTGTTCAAGATGGCGGAGTGACCTAGGGAAAATTCCAACTTTTCAAAAAAACAAAATGGCGGCCAAGGTTGCCTATCGTATCTCTTTTGTTTTCCGGCCGATTCTGTTCAAATTTTGGGAATCTGTAGTTTTGTTTAGATAATTTACGAATATTATTTAAAAAGTTGAAAAAACAAAATGGCGGCCGCGTAGTAGTGTTTCAAAGTTGGAGTGGTTTTAGACCCCACTTGACCCGAATTGATCTCCCAGATGCCAATATGCTACAGGGATTTGTTTGGTGTCATCACATAGGTCATATCCTGTAGTTTACCAGAAAATCCCGAAAATTTGAAAAACTAAGATGGCCGACCGGTGATTTGCTCCCAAAGAAAATTATTAATTTTACCACATTTTGATTGTCGATTTTCGGCAAGATGGCGACACCCGAGCGAGTTGGTCTGTATAGCGGGGTTAGAGATCTTGCTACGTAGTGTTGCCGTGTTTAAGAATTTTCACGGAATTTAACGTATTTTTTCACTTTTAACGCAAACTGTCAAAACTTTAAATTTTACCATTTTGCAAAAAAAAGTGACAGTCAGTGAAACATTTTATCCCTCTTTATGACTTTTTGTAGGTTTTTTGATTATCGCCTGGCAACACTGAAAGTTTTGGTTGATTTAATTTTTAGGGTAGACCTCAAAAGACCCGAATTGATCTCCCAGATGCCGATATGCTACAGGGATGTGTTTGGTGTCATGGCATAGGGTATATCCTGTAGTTTACTAGAAAATCCCAAAAAATAGAAAAAACAAGATGGCCGCCCCGTTATTTTTGTTTTACTGAAAAATTTAAATTTTCTTAATCTTAATCGGCACTTTTTAGACAGTTGGCAACATTCTGGAAAGTTGGCTTGTATGGAGCGATTGTGGGTCTCAGAAAACAGTGTTGCCATGAAAAGTAATATTTAACAAAATTTTATTATTTTTTGACTTGTACTAAAAAAAGACTAAAACAAAATGGGCGCCCAAAATTAGACTTTATTATTCTGTCAAAATACGAAAATACGATTTCAAAATACCACAGAAACACGCGTGGACATCTAGTTTATAATATATAAAGCTCGACTACCACTGACTCACTCACTGATTGATTGACATAATTGTTCTCCCGGAAGGAGTCGTTTTGGATACAAGTCATATATGAGAAAAGTGTTCAAGATGGCGGAGTGACCTAGGGAAAATTCCGACTTTTCAGAAAATCAAAATGGCGGCCAAGATTGCCTATCGTATCTCTTTTGTTTTCCGGCCGATTTGGTTCAAATTTTTTGTAATCTGTTAAACATTTTACATGATTTACAAATATTTTTTAAAAAGTTGAAAAAACAAAATGGCAGCCGCGTAGTAATGTTTCAAAGTTTAGGCTATTGTAGACCCCACTTGACCCGAATTAGTCGCATGGTTGCCGACATCGTGCAGTTACAAGTGGCACGTCATCTTTTTAGGCATATCCCGTAGTTTACCAGAAAATCCCGCAAAAACTCAAAATCAAAGATAGCCCCCCTGTGATTGGCCATTGGTTGCCGTGTTTAAGAATTTTCCCGGAATTTGGCGTTTTTTTTTTTCTTTTAACGCAAAATGTCAAAACTCTAAATTTTACCATTTTGCAAAAACAAGTGACAGTCAGTGAAACATTTTATCTCTCCATATGACCTTTTGTAGGTTTTTTGATTTTCGCCTGGCAACACTGAAAGTTATGGTTAATTTAATTTTTAGAGTAGACCTCAAAAGACCCGAATTGATCTCCCAGATGCCGATATGCTACAGGGATGTGTTTGGTGTCATCGCATAGGGTATATCCTGTAGTTTACTAGAAAATCCCGAAAAATAGAAAAAAAAAGATGGCCGCCCCGTAATTTTTGATTTACTGAAAAATTTCAATTTTCTTAATCTGAATCGGCATTTTTTGGCCAGTTGGCAACACTTTGGAAAGTTGACTTGTATGGAGCGATTGTGGGTCTCAGTAAACAGTGTTTCCATGTAAAGTAATATTTCACAAAATTTTATTATTTTTTGACTTAAAACGGCTAAAACAAGATGCCCGCCCAAAATTATACTTTATTTTTCTGACAAAATAAAACCCCACAGAGACACGCGTGACCGCTTGCGGCCTCGAGCACCGCGCGACATCTACGAGGGGTGGCTGATAAGTAATCTACCTAAATACGAAAGAAAAGACATAGATGGGTGATTTATTTTTTATTTTTCTATGTAGTCCTCTGCAACTGAAATACATTTGTGACAATTGCCAATTAGTGACATCATACTATTAAAAAAAATTTTTTTGTAAGTGTCGTCAAAATGGTCGTTTACAGCATCGTTCATCTCTTCATCCGTTGAAAATCTGCGACCTCTCAAATTTTTCTTTACATTTTTGAATAGGTAATAGTCACAGGGGACTAAATGTGGACTATAGGGTGGGTGGTTGATCTCTGCAAACCCGTATTTCTGTAGAGAAGACCGTGACGTAAAGGCCGTGTGTACAGGCGCATTGTCTTGCAATATTAAAACTCCTTTACGGAGTTTGCCTCTTGTTTTTTCTTTTATTTCTTTACGAAGCTGGTAAATTAATCTTGCATAGTATTAATTATTCATTGTAGTATTTATGGGTAGGTGATCTATCATTAAAACTCCTACAACATCCCAAAATATGGTTGTCATTAGTTTGCCTGCTGACGGCCGGACTTGGAATTTTCTTGGTGGCTTTTCCCCTTTGAATTTTCATTGCATTGACTCTTGCTTACTTTCGGGATCCCACTGGCAAATCCAAGTTTCACCACAGATCACTATTTGCCATAGCATTACTTCTTCCTTGTCCTTCACTAAGTCTGAAAATGCTTTACAACATTGCTAACGCCTTTGCTTATTAAACGGGATCAACATTCTAGGCACCCAACGCGCGCTCACCTTGGACATCCCCAAGTGTTCATGAATTATTTTGAACTCGTTCTTTACTGATGCCCAACATCTCGAGCTATCTCCCACTGGTTGATTCGCCGATCAGCCATGATCAGTTCCTTCACATTTCCGACGTTATCTGCAGTAACTGCAAAAATCGGCCGCCCGCTATGGGGATCGTCTTCTAAGCTCTCACGGCTATGATTACACTACTTCGACCAAAACTTTATCACGAATTCTGAAGGACTTGAATCTCCGAACACCTTTAACATGCGCTTACGAACCGGAGTAGGTGTATTTCCTTCCCAACTGAGGAACTTAATCACCGCGCGATGTTCAATTTTGATCATTTTTCAATTTTCTTCCCACATTATGAACACAAAGACGCGCCAAAAAAAAATTTAAGCATTAAAAAAAAAAAATGTTACGATTTAAAAAAAAGGAATGAACAAGGAATGTGGAAATATTGAAGACAGTTCTATTTTAGAATTTTTCTCTAACAAAGTAGATAACTTATCAGCCACCCCTCGTAGTTTATTATATATAAATCTCGACCACCACTGACTCACTGACATAATTGTTGTCCCAGAAGGAGTCTTGTAGGGGAAAAGTGTTCAAGATGGCGGGGTGACACAGGGAAAATTCCGACTTTTTAAAAAAACAAAATGGCGGCCAGGCTTGCCTATCATATCTCTTTTGTTTTCCGGCCGATCCGGTTGAAATTTTGGGAATCTGTAGAACTGTTAAGATAATTTACGAATATTATTTAAAAAGTTAAAAATACAAAATGGCGGCCACGTAGTAATGATTCAAAGTTTAGGCTATTGTAGACCCCATTTGACCCGAATTAGACGCATGGTTGCCGACATCGTACAGTTACAAGTGTCACGTCATCTTTTTAGGCACATCTCGTAGTTTACCAGAAAAATCCGAAAAACTGAAAATTGTCCAATGTCGTTGACGTCCTCATTGTCGAAACTGAAATTTGCTTTATGACCTGGCGCCGAGTCTTGCTGGAAGGACCATTCTTGGTTATTGAACATGGTGTTGTTAAAGGAGGGTCCCCTCCTTCTCAAGAATGGTATCTTGATAGACTTGTGCCGATGTTTTGATACCTTTTTCACATAAGTATGGCTCAGTCACTCCTTCATAGCTAATACCCCACCAAACCATCACGGAAGTCGGGTAGTGCCCACGTTGCACTGTGTCGACTAATTGGGAAGCTTCCTTAGACCTTTGAGCATAAATACGGTTATTTTGTTTGTTAAAATGTTGCTCAATTGTAAATTAAAGTAAATTCTGTGCCACTACTTCCACCCCTCTACCGAGTCGATGGCGGGGCTGAATCAACCAAAGTGGAGTCAGTCGATGTTAAGCTGCGATACGGAGAAGTAATCGTGGAAGTGTATTTATTCAAAGTACTTATAGTCCAGTAAATTTATACATTACCGCATGCGTCAAATCCGGTAGTTCTGATTTTTTGCAGACTTGTTTATGATGTTGGCCTAATGTATAATCCAAGTTTGTGACTTCGAGCGCCGAACGCAACTTTGTCAAAAATCGAAAAAAACGCAAAACAATAGTTTTTTTTTTCAAATTTTGGCGATTATAACCCTAAAGGACTAGTTTCTGAAAAGACTTTCTAAGGACGTTTTTAAAGTAGACTAAATTATTTATATAGGCTATATTTTATTCCCGTATTCCCGCGGGAACGAAAGCGCAGAATCGCTAGTATCATATATAATAGTCGTTTCCGTTCCCGTAGGAATACGGGAATAAAATATAGCCTATGTTACTCAGGGATATTTTAGCTTTCCATTGGTGAAAGAATTTATAAAATCAGCCAAGTAGTTTTTGAGTTTATTAGTTACCAACACCGTTAGTGCTATAATATAATAGCGGTTCCGCGCGGTTTCATCCGCGTAGTTTTCGTTCCCGTGGGAACACGTGAATAAAATATAGCCTATGTTACTCAGGGATATTCTAACTTTCCATTGGTGAAAGAATTTTTTAAATCGATGCAGTAGTTTTTGAGTTTATTCGTAACAAACGTACAAAAATTCTAATCTTTCCTATTTATAATATTAGTATAGATTAGTGTAGATATCTATGTGATAAAAGACAAAAATAAACTTAGCGGCTTCACGGATTTAGATGAAATTTGGTAGGTAGATAGATTGGGACCCGGATTAACATATAGGCTACTTTTTATCAATAAATAACGCGAACGAAGTAGCAGGCAACATTTTAAAACGACAGAAATGCAAAAAATTGCGAAGTTCGAAAAAAAATATAAACTTTGAAAGGCTAAATCTCAGAAACTATTGGGTCTACAGAGACAACTCTAGTATCATATTGTAGTTAATTAGTCTACTTTAAAAACGTCCTTAGAAAGTTTTTTCAGAAACTAGTCCTTTAGGGTTATAGTCGCCAAAATTTGAAAAAAAAACTATTTTTTTGCGGATTTTTCGATTTTTGACAAAGTTGCGTTCGGCACTCGAGGTCACAAACTTGGATTATACATTAGGCCAACATCATAAACAAGTCTGCAAAAAATCAGAACTACCGGATTTGACGCATACGAGCCCATACATTCAACCGACAAATTTACTGGACTATTAATTGTGAAAGTGTATTTTCTAGCGAAGTGAATAAATTGGAAAATTAAGTGAAATAAATCGTTTCATTTAATAATACCTACGTGAAATTACGTAAAACTGTGAACGATTTCGACAAATGAGGAGACAACGAGGATCTCCATCTTCTGCTATGAATCCCTCTGCCACTCCTTTCAGCATGGTAGATGGGAGCACGCCAAGTTTTAGTGGTGAGGACCACCCTACTTACTCTTCTGAAAGGTGGGCCACGGACATCGAGGACAACGCTGAATTTTTCGGTTGTTCGCCCCAGAAACAGCTGATTGTTGCTAGACGATTGCTCACGGGCACCGCTGAACTATGGTTGAGAACAGAGAATATACACAAGACGTACGAGGAACTGAAGGCAGCATTTAAAAAAAAATTACCTGGAACAATAAATCCAAAAGAAATGCACGAGTTAATGGCGGCTCGCGAGAAGCAACGGGACGAAACATGCTATCAATACATGTTAGCAATGAAAGAAATGGGTAAGCGAGCGAAGTTTCCTGATTACGTAGCCACCCAATATATCATCGACGGCATTACGGACAGCGAAGTAAATGTAGGAATGGTAATGTAAGCAGGATGCATGTAATGGAACGGGATGTGTTTGCGAGTGAGACGAGGGAGTGAAAGAGAGAGAAGAGAATTATGGATGACGTGATAAGAGGACGGACGTGTGTTGTGGAATAAAATTATAAATTTAAAGTTCCCGAATTTCCTTTTGGGAAATATACCTCTACATATTTATTTTATTTCCTTATAAATTTATGGTATTACTAGCGACCCGCCCCGGCTTCGCATGGGTGCAATGCTAATACTAAAAACTTCCCCTTGAATCACTCTATCTATTAAAAAAACCCGCATCAAAATCCGTTGCGTAGTTTTAAAGATTTAAGCATAAATAGGGACATAGGGATATAGGGACAGAGAAAGCGACTTTGTTTTATAATATGTAGTGATGAAGCCACAGACGTGTGTCAGTAAATAAATACCTTGGCCTTGTAATTAGGTAATAAAGTGCAGGACAAAAAATTAAGTTCTTTCTTGGAACTGGTTTATATTGAAAGTGCAGATGCAAGGGGGATTGTTAGTGGCCTGGTTTCACGCTTGGAGAGTCACAAGTTAAATATCAAACAAATGATTGGAGTAGGAACTGATAATTGCGTCCGTAATGACTGCCATCAACATTGGCGTTCATACCATTCTAAAAAGATAATATGGCCCAAGCTAAAAGAAATACAGTCTGGGAGAGAATGTTCTCGTAAAAGAAACAGCAAATGTATACTACGGGTTCGAACAACAAGACAATGATGGCGATGCTCTTTCATTTAGAAGATTTATTCGTTACGTAAGCAAGGCTAGGCTCAAAAGCTCTGTTATATTTGACCTAAAATTTAAAAAACCAGAAGCTGAAGTTACACAAGCGCTACTGGCTGTGGATAATACCCTTAGATAAAGGCAAAAAGGAAGATACGACACATTCTAAGAAAGTAGCGTTGACATGTGGACTACATACAACTACACGCGCCCGGCACTTTATTTTTTTATGTTAGTGCTATTTGTACACTTCATAAAAGCACATTAAGGCATTTGATTGTGTAGCCACCATTCAATGTGTTTCCTTCACGTCGACTATTACGTACTCTAGATACGCCGGCCCGATTGAAAGGCGCCATACACGGTACGATTCGTCGCTTCAGACCGATCGAAACGACGAATCGATAGTGTATGTCAAAATCATTAACGATTTACTTCAGCGAAGGCGATCCATGCAATTATGAATTATCATAATGATGAATCGACAGTGTTAATAGCCATTTCTCTTAACCCACATTTTTCTAGGTTTTCTTTTTTTCTTTTGTAGCCGAATCAAAGTTACAGCCACATAGGTAAGGATAAGTAGTTCATTTTCCATTTTATGGGGCACGTATTGAATTATTTGACGTCCGTATCCTTCAGTTTCAAACAAGCAAATGATCGATAGTTTCGTGTATTGGCGTCATTTTTGATGCGAATAATCGTCACGATTTTCATTAGATCGATCGTACAGACGAATAGTACCGTATATATGGGACCCTCGGGGCTGCAACGAATTACGTTCCTTAGACCTAATTGTAGCCGTCCACGCGCGGGAAGCTACGTTACTCAGTATCTTCCTTTTTTGCTTTTAGGTAAAATGGTAAAAATTTGTAAGATAAGTTAATTATTACCATATTCTAAGGAAGATCCACTCGGGGTTTCGGTCGCCATACGAAACCCGCGTTGACCATTTATGAGATGATAATGTACCTACAATGCGAAATGGAAACCACCTAAAAAGGAAAACCTTCGTCACTCGAGTACAAGTACGACTACCATTCCAGTATGTAACAGAATAAGCACAATCAATTATTGCTCTTTATTTAAGAAAATTGGTATACGAAGGCATCCAATTTCTTTTTAATTAAAAAATATTAATTGCGGTTCGTTTGTCTCGCTAAAACTCGAGAACGGCTGGGCTGATTTACCTGATTTTGGTTTTGAAATGTTTGTTGTAGTCCAGGGAAGGTTTAAACGTTGAGAAAATATGGTAAAATTGCGAGGAAGATAGTAAAACAACATTTTCATTTTCCTATAAAAATAAACTGTTCTTCTTACTTTCCTGTCAAACATTTGACGTTCGTTAGCTTCGGTACGGTAGACTCGGGTCCACTCGAATTGAAGCACGTGTGTATTAAATTAAGGGTTTTGAATCGACAACATAATATCCACATTACTCGGATTATCGCGTATTTAAATTTTAATATATTGATGGTTGTCATTGTAGGTATTGACATATATTATTTTGATGGTTGTCATCACAGAACACTATTACTCCTTGGTTGTAATTGTTTGGAATGCAAATAAAAATATGTCTTTATTGTGCAAAAAAATATTTCTTATTGTCTATCTTTGTTATTGTCAGTTGGTTGTCGAACGTCAGACGAAAAGCTATAAACAAAGACGTTTAAAGAAATTTTTTTCTTATTGTCTATCTTTGTTATTGTCAGTTGGTTGTCGAACGTCAGACGAAAAGCTATAAACAAAGACGTTTAAAGAAATTTTTTCTCTAGAGCATGATTTTCTTCCAACCTCTTTGGCTATAAAGTTACATCGTTTTAACAACTGAGAACAGTTGATGATCAGCATGTTTCCCCTCGAATCCGGAAGATTTGTGGATGAAATAAGGGACGACATGTCTGAGGATGTGTTACATCGTGTGCGTTGTCAAATTTTGAATCCTACACTACAAATTATACTGCAGAAATTTACAATGAAACATTGATCATGAAAGAAGGAAGGAAGGAGGTTTTCTTTGCATGTTTTATAAAATGTGACTTTGTCATGTCAATCTTGTTATTCCTTTGAAGCCTAAAAATATAAGTTAATTTTAACGTAATTTGTTTATTTTATTGTGTAATCAAGTGCACCCGTGAAAACTAAGAGCAATTCGCTCGAACCTGCATATTATTCCGCGTCTCAGACAGCAGGAGACGCGACAACATGTGTTTATAGATGGCAAATAAAGTATTGTCGTGTTTGGGCACGACAACAGCACCAAATCGTCCCATGCGCGAGGAATTTAACCAAGTGTTACAAAGAGAACTACAGTACCTACGATACTGAAGTATTGACCGAAACAGTTTAATGCACAACAAAGGATTGCGTATGATATTTTGATAGAAGCTGTTAACAGTAGATCTGGTGGAAATTCCCTTTGTTACCTCCTTGATGCTCCCGGGTGGACTGGAAAAACGTTCCTTATTTCATTGCTATTAGCAAAGATCAGATCGCAAAATGAAGTGGCCCTAGCGTTGGCTTTACAAATAACAAAATTATTTTTATCTGTAAAAGTTTTTTTTTTATAGTTTTTTATGATACACAACTCAGCATTAAAATCATGTGAGTCAGAGTGGCGGGTGTACCTTAACGAATCCTTTTGAGATTATTACCAAAAAAATGTACCTACCTAAATTGTACTATTTAGTACCTCTACTTAAAAAATTGTACTTGCTAAAAAACAAAAATTATAGCAATATCAAGGTACACCCGCCATATTGACAGTCAGAATGGCGGGTGTACCTCGGTTTCATAGTATTTATTTATTAAGGACTAGGATTAATTATGCCAAAAAAATGTACCTAAATTGTACCTGAAATCAAAGAAAGAACCAACAAGATCGAGTGGTTAGTTCCAGAGAAATAAAGGTTTGTTTGTTTGGTAAAACGCCTGTGCAAAAGTTGTGAGCAAACATTAAATCCTACTAATAGTGTAGTTTGTGAATATGGATGTATGGATGTTTGTTGCTCTTTCAAGCAAAAACTAGGTACTAAACGAATTTTGATGAAATTTTACAGTATACAATATGTATCAGAAAGGTGAAATAATATTGAAGGGTGTATATGTATATCGTGTAACGAAATACCTAAAAAAATATCAGATCTAATATAGCAACTTTTTTCTTTCATATAAACTTAATAATTACTTTTTATGTGTGAATTTTGGCCAACCCTGTGATTGAATAATAAAAGCGTACGGGCTCCCTACGCGCTAGTATCGTTGACCGTAGTAGTGGTAGGTAGCGTAGGTAACGCAGCTGATCGCTTGCGCCGTGCCGGTCGCCGCGCGCCCGCGCGCGCCTTAACATACCTACCTATTTTATTCTAGGGTAAATGTTATTGGAAATAATAAATGTTATTAATAGCAGTAAGCATTTATTAAAAAAAAAATAAAGGTAAAAACGTAGTTTTTATTCAATAATAAATTTAACTGATCAAAAAATTTACATTAAACAAGTAATACCTACCTACATACTAGTCATGTAGTTTCATCCAACTTTTACACTTTGGGATTTGGGTCCGACCTACTATTGGTTTACACACACATTAATACCGCACAATAACTCAAAATGTCCACCCGTGCGCGCAGTGGGTAGGTACCACCAGCCGCAGGTCCCGGTACCACGAGTAGACGTACAGGCGCACGACCTTGGGGGTTTGAGCGCGGAACGAACCAGCCTCGCGCGGAGGCAGACACCTGACAAATTCTCCCGAAGCAGCTGAAGGATAGCATCCGCTGCTCATCCAGCGGTCTACCTTCGGCGAAGCGCACGTGACACAGCTCCCTAACTCGACTGATATTGCCATCAGGAGCACCGACACAAAGTCATTTCATAAGATTCACTTGAATAATCGTGAGACACTGTAACGACTGTTGCGATTCATATTCTTTGATTATAACACGTCTTCACTCGTTGATAGATAGGAAGCAACTAAGTTCATTGATTTGAAAATGAAAGAATTTGCCGATTTTCTAAAATTTTGTTCTAGGGTTCAGTTGAAAATTAAACATAAACCTATGAAGATAAAAGACGTAAAAATAATTTTAAGCGATACAATGATAATGAATCAATTAATTACATAATTTACTTTTCTCAATTGTGAAATAATAATAACGTGAAATAAGGTAAAAGACTTAGAATTAGTAATATTTTTTAAAACATACGGAACCACTCAATAAATAGAGGGTGGAGCTAGACTCTTTAATAATGCCGCCGACGGCCCTTTGACCTTTGCGCAGTGTCCTTATTGGCCAAAAAGGAGCGCGCGGACGTTCCTAGTGATCAATGGATTTTTCATTGATCTAAGACCGCAATCCACGTGGACTACAAAATTCTATCAAAGACTAATAATGTCAGATATTTATGTAGGTAAATTAGTAGGTTTTCTTTAAAACTATGGGGAAAAAAATAATAATGATGGAGTATTATCGGGCCTGTTGGCTCAGTTGGTTGGTAGTGACCTTCAGAACCGGAGCTCGCGGGTTCGATTCCCGCTGAACAACATATGTTGGCCTACAGTTGTGTGAATGAACATTTTTGTGGGCTTCGTGACTGGGTTTTCAATAATTATTTAAGTATATCTATTAGTTATTTAGTACTCATAGTGTAGGCTCTGTCTAGTTTTTCGTAGGTAAAAACACGATGTCTTATCTGTACCATGTTTAGTCACTTAATAGAGAGTTCAACAGCATTTAGCAGCTGATTTAAGGGTTGAAAATGATTTTTTTTAATGATAACTTCCACGTCGTTTTACTCCAAATTTATAGTATATATTAAACAAGAGACATTTTTCCCGAACTGTATATAAGCTACTTTATATGACCCTTAATTATTATTTCACCTTTCTGATACATATTGTATAATTTTGCACATATAATATACTGGATGATTTTTTTTACCGTCTGTGGAAAAAAAATATGACGTATAAGGTATCTAGAGCCGAAGTTATACACGAGATTAATTGTTAAATATAGTCATGTTTAATGCAATTTAAAAAATCTAGAACACTACGCAAACTACTATGCATGTAGCACAGGTAGATTGCGCATGAATGAAAGCTAGGAGCATGTTTCTTTTTAAAATACTATTTCAAATATTTCAGTGTGTAATATTGACTAACTACAATTGAGTAATTTATATTAGTTAAAAAAGAAAAAAAAATTAAGTAACTTAAGAAAAGGCACTTAAGCGTGTAATTTTATGATAAAACTAAGCGATAGGTACTTTTGCAATAAATTACATTATTTTAAATTATTGTATGAGGTGATCATAAAAAAGATTTTTTTAATATAGTATATTTATTTAATTAAGTAGGTATACACCATTGCTATCTATGCACTTTTGCTATCTCATAGGTAGTTCATTGATCCTTTTACTAAAAAAACATTTGGATGGGAAGCGACAAAATCTTTGAAGGCGCTTTAGCTGAAGCCACCAAACCATCATCTACGTACAGGGCTACCAAGATCTGCTTGCGTAAGAAAAGACAAGGATCTTTTGTGCTTTGCTTGAACCCAGAACTTATAAGGTACTCTGTAATGCAAGAGTTCCAGCATAGAGGAGATTGCTTAAGTCCATAGAGGCTTCGTTTAAGTTGGCACACTTTCTTGGTGCCATCGTTGAATCCCTCTGGCTGCTTCATGAAGATTTCCTCTTTCACTGCACCATTTAGAAATGCAGTTGATACATCGAACTGTTGAAGTACCAGATCTTCGCTAGCTGCTATTCCTAAAACAGCTCTGATAGTACTAAGGCGGGCTACCGGACTAAAAGTCTTCTGATAATCGACGCCTTGTTTCTGTGAAAATCCTTTTACTACTAATCTGGCCTTATAACGCTCAATTGTATCATCTGGATTCTTCTTTATTTTGTAGACCCACTTGCATGGTAGTGGTTTACGGTTTTTAGGAAGGTCGACTATTTCCCAAGTGTTCATTTCATTCAATGAATTCATTTCAGCCTGCATAGCCTCCAACCATTTAGATTTATCTTTGCTATTCATAGCATCTTTAAACGTTTGAGGTTCATTTTCAGTTTCTATGTCCATAGCTGCCATGACATAATCCTCAAATTTTTTTGGAAACTTAGGAGTTCTATCCCGAAGATTGTATCTCCTTTGTTCTTCATGAACTTGTGCAAATGCATCGGTATTTATTCCATCTTCTTGTTGCACAATTGTTTCGTTAGGACTTTCTTCCATGTTGTCAATTTCGAAGGTGTCATAAAATAGGTCGTTGTAATTTTCGTTTTCATTTTGAATATTATGTTCTACAGTAGAGCTTACAGTAACATTGTCTGGTTCTGCTCGTGGCTCTCTGTCATTTTTCTTTGTATTATCATCAGAATAAATTTCTACTTCTTCTTCACTTTCAATCTCATTTGATTGTTTGTGATTATTTAATATTTCAAACGGAATTGAAGTAGAATTTTTATTGTCTTCATAGAACATCTTTTTCAAAATACGAACATCCTTCAAGATGATTATTTGTTTTTTGAAAGGAACGTATATTCTAAAAGCTTTTGAAACTTCCGAGTAACCGGCAAACATTCCAGGTATTGCCTTCGAGGCGAATTTGTGTTCATGTTTTCCTTTCTTTAGGATAAACGTTTTAGCACCAAAAACATATAGGTAATTAACGCAGGGTTTTCTACCTACCCACCTCTCGAATGGTGTTTGGTTTTCAATACTTTTGTTTACGCTTCGGTTTGACAAATAGTTTGCAGTATAAACTGCTTCTCCCCATAAACAAAGAGGCGATTTTGATTCCAACATCATGCATCTTACCTTTTCTATAATCGTTCTGTTTTTCCTTTCAGCGATTCCATTTTGATGCGGCGTGTATGGAGCCGTGAGCCTACTTGTAATGCCATTTTGCTTTAGGAATTTGTCGAACTTCAAATTTCGGTATTCAGTACCATTATCGCTTTGTAGACATTTGATTTTCAGTCCTGTGAAGTTCTCTACCTCTTTTTTAAAATCAATGAATTTTTCGAATACTTCATTCTTATTTTTAATAGAGTATACTCGGCAATATCTACTGTAGTCGTCGATGAAGCTAACAAAATACTTATTACCATTAAGTGTTTCCTGTTTAAATGGCCCACAGACGTCACTGTGTACGATTTCAAGACGTTGAGTTGTTCGTGAGATGTTCTTATCACTTGGCTTGCTAGGTACTCTGCTCAATTTTCCTTCTATGCATATATCGCATTCTCCCAAGGAACTATTTTCGTTGAAATTTAAACCAATTAGGCATTCATTCTTAAGAGCGAGCTTCAAGTCCCTTTCACTCATGTGACCCATTTTACAGTGCCATTGTTTAATATCGTCCGACTTATTTTTCTTTGGCTCATCATCGCTACAATCTGTAGCATTGGCTTTATGTCTGTCAACATAACCTTCTTTGGTATGTAGGTAATATAAACCATCTTCTTCTCTTATTACTTCAATTTTGTCTCTTTGCTTGTTATTTTGAATTATTGCTTTCTTCTTACTAAATAGAACAGTGTATCCCATATCAGTAATTTTTCCAACTGATAGAAGATTAGCAGACAAACTTGGTACATAAAGTGTATCATTAACACCAATTTTTCTTCCTTCAATTTGTATTTCTGCATGACCTGAGCCTTTTATTTCAGCTGTTTTATCCTTCGAAGCAAGATTAAGCGTTTTCGAAACAGGTTTCATCTCAGTAAAAGGTTTATCCGAAAATGTCATGTGTGACGTGCATCCACTGTCTAGTATCCAGTGTTTTAGTGCTTTTTCATTAATGAAATTGCAACTGTAAAGGTTTGTTTCCTTTTTGGTTGGCTTGTTTGGCTTGTTACTTTTCTTAGCTGCATTTCTATTCCTTGACCAGCATTTAGAAGTATCATGGCCTTTCTTCTTACAAATTTTACAAAAAGTATACAAACATTCTACAGTGTTATTCATGTTACTAGTACTTGGAATGTCACGACGACGTGCTTCACTCTCTTCAATTATTTTTATCTTTAACTTTTCAGGGTCTGGTAGTGAGTCCTGAGACTCGATTGCAGTTCTGAAATTTTCATATTCTGAAGATAAGCTATATAGTATCATTATAGACAGTAGGTCACTGTTGATGTCAATATCCATATCTTTCAATTTATCAACTGTATCCATTATCTGCTTCAAGTGCTCACGTACATCATTCCCTTCTTCTAGTTTTGCTAGAATTAGTTTCTTCAATAGGGTGGCCTTTCTGGCGGGACCCTTACTAGCAAAAATTGATTCAAGAGTCATCCATACATCTTTTGCATAATCACAGTTTTTGACCTGTTTTAATTCTGAAGGTGCTATTAATAAGAGCAGTTCAGATTTTGCCATTTCATCATTGTCAAGATCAGTTTGTGATGCGCCTTCTTTAGGTTTTTCTTTTACGTATTTCCATAGTTTATTTTTAACTAAATATGCTTTTGCATGTATACACCATGTATCGTAATTTTCTTTACCTAAGGCTTGCACTTTAACAATCGACATATTTTCGGTTGTCGTAATTTCCATTTGCAATTTTATTTACATTTTTACCTTTCGCTCTGCTACCATGTTAAGTTTTAGGTTCACATGTGAAGTTTACGCTTGCAGAATAAACTTCACAATATTATTCGTGGAAAACTACAAATGAAATCGACGATTGAATTGCATTCATTAGAAGTTGTATTATGCAGAAATAATATTTTAAGACAGTTGACAAGACAAGTCAACAAAGCATCGCTAAGCAACAGAAACTTTAAGACATATAAAACATAAATATATAAAAAGGTTGTATGTCTTCACAGACTGCCCCACCGGAGTTGAATTTTTTCCCTTGCAAGAAGTTATCCAAATTTCGAAAACTATGGTAATCTGTTGGAGCAAGGTCCGGAGAGTACGGTGGATGTCTTAGACTTTCCAATTGGAGCTCCTCTAATTTGGTAGCCGTCTGTTGTGCACTGCAGTGTGTGGTCTAGCGTTGTCCTGAGCAGTGCCCTAGAGCGATTGACCAGCCTCGGTTGTTTACCAGCCAGCTTTTCCATCATGGTTTGATGTTGCTGACAATATACATCTGCCGTAATCGTCTGGCCAGATTTAAGAAAGCTGTAGTGAACGACACCTTCACTAGTCCAGAAACGCTCACAAGTAATTTTTTGCCACCTGGAAAAAAGGCAAATAATAAGAATCTTTTAAGATTTAACTGTAGATTCAAAGTGAGTGATTCTGACACCTAACCGCATCACCACAATGTTCAATGTTTTGATTTATTTACTTTTAAATGAAACTTTTATTGCCGCCGGGGCGTTCGATATAGTAAAATATAATAATTAATATGAAACTTTCAAAGTGACCGAATATCAATAATGTATCAAAATCATTCAATCTACTTACTTGTCAACTCTTCTATATCTTGTAAACATTGTCTTTTTCTGCTAAGGATCATATCTTGTTCTTCTTTTACATCATTGAATTTACGTATCATATTATATAATAAATCCCCCAGGCCACTTCTTATAGGTTTCACCATTATTTTTCTTTAAAATTAGAAAAAACAACAAATTCGAACTCGATCTGACAACTCAACTACCACGAATTTGACTGACAAAAAAAATTGCCATTTACAAATGTTTTTGGGGTTGCCCGTTTATTCCATTGCAGAGTTAGCGTAGCCAGACTCTAATTACACATGCTTCAGTCGTGCAAGATTGTTGTCAAAGAGGTTAGAAGAAAATTATTATCTTTCCTACTTTTTCCTTAAGGCGAGTAGTGTCGTGAAATGGTCATCTTTGAAGGCATAAGGCTTATAAACGAGCAATCACAAAATTCCAGAAAAAATATATCTTAAGCATTGATATATAATCTTCATTTTCATAGTTTGAAAATGTTGTAGAACATTATTTACTATATGAAAAAAAATATTGCAACAAGGCTGTTTTGAATTTTAAATTCGCTTCTTCTTCTAAACTAAAAGAGATATTTTCATAGCTCTTGCGGGAAAACATTGGTAATTTATCTATCTAAAATTTTATAGTTCAGTTTTTTAAAAGACCAATTAGTTTTTACGCAAATTACGAAATAGCAGTTTCACCACAAATCGTCTCAAGCGGGTCCGTGCGGGGGCGACGGGAGTCAGTCTAGCGCTGACATTCAAGGAGAGAGGCTGCGCGCCGCGTTGTCGCTGCGCGCTCGAATTTTTACGCATTTTATGTGTAGTACAGTGTGCAAAGAGGGGATGTCTCTTAAACTTATAACACAATAAATAAATATGAAAAATTGTTACTGGTTTATAAAAAAATTAAATATGTCGAATTTCGTAATATTGGTGTAAATATAGTGATTAATAATTTTTTAATCAATTTTTTTTTTAAATCGCACCTTCTACCTCTTCCAAAAGCTTAGAATATGAACACAATAACTTGCATGTACTTATAAAAATAAACACGTAAGGCTTTCGCAAAGAATAATTATAAATAATACAACTAAAACGTTGAACTATGCATTTCTATATTATATACATACATATTATAATAAAATTGTAACTGATGTCTGTACATATATAAGATATTTAAGATAAACGTATGTGTTTGGGGGTCTTCATAATAACGGCAATAGAAGCCGAAACTATTATTTTTAGAATTCATCATAACAGGTAATAACAAACATCATCATCCTTATGAGGCAGTCGGGTAAGGGATAAACAATAGGGGTGTTTTATTTGTTGTTGGAAACCTCAATTTATTGAAGTGGAACTGAAGATAATGGATTTTCAACCGACTTCAAAAAAGGGGGAGGTTCTCAATTCGGCTGCATGTTTTTTTATGTTTGTTTACTCAGAACTTTAGACTGGGTGTACCGAATTTGGTGATTCTTTTTTTATTTGAAAGCTAGTGCTGGTCGTTTAGTCCAGTTCTGACAATGGCATATAGAGATATAAAGAAAACCATACAATTTAAAATCTGTTTTTTACTCTTTAGAGTTCTATTTTATTAATGCAAAACATTACCATACCAACCATAGTAATGTAAGCAACGGATCCGATCCGGTCCGATGTGACCTGATCCGATCCGGTCCGATGTGACCTGATCCGATCCGGTCCGATGTGACCTGATCCGATCCGGTCCAATGTGACCTAATCCGATCCGGTCCGATGGGACCTGATCCGATCCGGTCCGATGTGACCTGATCCGATCCGTTCCGATGTGACCTGATCCGATCCGGTCCGATGTGACCTGATCCGATCCGGTCCGATGTGACCTGATCCGATCCGGTCCGATGTGACCTAATCCGATCCGATCCAATGTGACCTGATCCGATCCGCTGCGATGTGACCTGATCCGATCCGCTGCGATGTGATCTGATCCGATTCAGTCTGATGTGGTCTGATCCGATCCGGTCCGATTTTATGTGATCTGGTCCGATCCCATCCAATATGATGCAATCAGGTCCGGTACTATCCGGTTTGGGCCTATCGGGTCCGATCTGATCCTATCCATCCTGGTCTGGTCTGATCAGATCGGTCCGGACCGATCCAGTTCAGATCAGATCGAACCCGAACGGATCTAACCAGACCGGATCGGACCACATCGGACTGTACCTAACCGGATCGGATCGGACGGAAAACACCCAATTCGCAAATCACTATAGATGTTCCTATAATATTTGAAGAGTTTCCTTGATTTCTCCAGACTGTCATCATCAGATCCTGACTTAATGATAGTGGGAACAACACCCGGAAAGTATAGGATTTCAAACAAAAAAAGAATTTTCGGAACCTGTCCTGTCGACTTCGAGAAATCGGGGAAAAAACCGACAAACTGAGAACCTCGCGCTTTTTTTGAAGTCGGCTAATAACATTATTAGACACAATATAAAATGAGGAAAAGATGTACATAGACAATGTTTATTACCATGATCCATGTTAGCTTTCACGAATCTCCTTCATTAAATCGTTTTTTTTATTTAAGCAACTTAAAAAAAAGAGAAAGTTATCAGTGTCGAAATCTTTTATTTCTTTTTTTGTGTGTTCCCAGATTACTCGAAGACTGCTTGCTGCGATTCGGGAAATTGTTTTTTCGTTTGAAATCGTATACTTTCCAAGTAGAACCTTACTCATCAGGTCAGGATCCGATGATGGGATCCTCGAGAAATCGAGAGAACTCTTCCAATATTATAACGCACCCTCAGAACAAAAGTGACCTAAGTCAAAAAACGCAATTTGTGGGAAATGAGCAAGAAAGTTTTCAAAAGCGTGTAAATTTGAATAAACTTAATGTATCTTTACCGTGTTTCATCGGAAATGATTTCTTTTTCGCAGGTATATGTATTGATCTTTAATGTACATATTAATAACATCATATTCAATTTAAATGTATTTTAAATATTTATTTTGACATTAAACATAAAGTAGTTCCAAATTACGTCACTTTATGGCAAAAATATATACTACTAAAGAGGCCTATACCTATACGAGGGGTGGCTGATAAGTTATCTACTTTGTTAGAGAAAAATTCTAAAATAGAACTGTCTTCAATATTTCCACATTCCTTGTTCATTCCTTTTTTTAAAATCGTAACATTAATTTTTTTTTAATGCTTAAATTTTTTTTTGGCGCGTCTTTGTGTTCATTATGTCGGAAGAAAATTGAAAAATGATCAAAATTGAACATCGCGCGGTGATTAAGTTCCTCAGTTGGGAAGGAAATACACATACTCCAGTTCGTAAGCGCATGTTAAAGGTGTTCGGAGATTCAAGTCCTTCAGAATTCGTGATAAAGTTTTGGTCGAAGTAGTGTAATCATAGCCGTGAGAGCTTAGAATACGATCCCCGTAGCGGGCGGCCGATTTTTGCAGTTACTGCAGATAACGTCGGAATTGAGAAGGAACTGATCATGGCTGATCGGCGAATCAAGCAGTGGGAGATAGCTCGAGATGTTGGGCATCAGTAAAGAACGAGTTCAAAATAATTCATGAACACTTGGGGATGTCCAAGGTGAGCGCGCGTTGGGTGCCTAGAATGTTGATCCCGTTTAATAAGCAAAGGCGTTAGCAATGTTGTAAAGCATTTTCAGACTTAGTGAAGGACAAGGAAGAAGTAATGCTATGGCAAATAGTGATCTGTGGTGAAACTTGGATTTGCCAGTGGGATCCCGAAAGTAAGCAAGAGTCAATGCAATGAAAATTCAAAGGGGAAAAGCCACCAAGAAAATTCCAAGTCCGGCCGTCAGCAGGCAAACTAATGACAACCATATTTTGGGATGTTGTAGGAGTTTTAATGATAGATCACCTACCCATAAATACTACAATTAATAATTAATACTATGCAAGATTAATTTTACAGCTTCGTAAAGAAATAAAAGAAAAAACAAGAGGCAAACTCCGTAAAGGAGTTTTAATATTGCAAGACAATGCGCCTGTACACACGGCCTTTACGTCACGGTCTTCTCTACAGAAATACGGGTTTGCAGAGATCAACCACCCACCCTATAGTCCACATTTAGTCCCCTGTGACTATTACCTATTCAAAAATGTAAAGAAAAATTTGAGAGGTCGCAGATTTTCAACGGATGAAGAGATGAACGATGCTGTAAACGACCATTTTGACGACACTTACAAAAAATTTTTTTTTAATAGTATGATGTCACTAATTGGCAATTGTCACAAATGTATTTCAGTTGCAGAGGACTACATAGAAAAATAAAAAATAAATCACCCATCTATGTCTTTTCTTTCGTATTTAGGTAGATTACTTATCAGCCACCCCTCGTAAGTGTCTTTCTTCTTTTGTTTAATGTTAGCACTAAAGTAACCCAATCTAAAAACAGTCAATAAAATCTAATAGATATTTTGTTATAAACAGACTTATTTCAAAAAAGTGGTCAGTTTAGTACAAAAAAAGAAATGTTATTTACTTTTACAGTATTTCCAATAAACTGGCATAATGATCAACTAAAGTGACCGATTTATCGGCGGTCCCCCTTTTACTTATAGTTTGGTCTCTTTTTCTCCATAGGGGTTTAGAATAGGCTGTTTTAGGTCAGTTTATAGCAAAATCAGAAAATACAGGAATTTTGAGTTGGGTCACTTTCATTCTAAGGGTGCGATAAATCTATGAATTTTATAGTGTACACCTATTGCAATTTGGGTTTAACTAGTACATTTACTCTTGGTAAGCACCATTTGGTGAAGTGGAACTGATGATGAAGACCAGATTGGGCTACCTGAACTACTCAATGATTAGTATTTTATTTGTTGCGATTGTATTAATAATAATATTATTACTTTTATTAGTATTACTTTGATAGAGTTGCCAAGCATTTTATGCTCGTCCGTCACAATGCATACTACCTATGGTTAGTGGAGTTGATGGTGAAGTGGCAGGAGAACTCTTCCACAATTTTGCTTCCTAGGTTTTTGTTATCAGTTTATTATAATTACTAAAAGATGTTTGGTGTTTGAAGTAACGTTCCATTCACAAAATGTTTTAATAAGAATGTTAGATCAAAGATTCATTTTTATATTGATGCAAGTTTCGTTTTGTATTGTATATATTTTATTACTGACCCTACTGCGTTATCAAGACGCGTGGTCAAAATGCGGGGAAGCGCGGAGCGGGAAACATAAGCTCCGCCCTGAAGCCCAAGGCCGTTGGCGGCTACAGTCGCCTTAAACGTCTTTGATTGTTGTACTTTGGCGCTATAAATGTCATCAGCCATTAATATATTTTCAAAAATATAAAAAACATTGCATTCGCAGCTGATGACAGTTTTGTCACTAATACAAGATTTTTCAAAATATTTCTCAAGAATGTCGGCGCAGATTTACTCTATAGGGTGAGGCCAAACAAGCGTAATTTTGTGAGTCGTGAGTAGCAGAATTTCGGTCGCTGAAATTCTGCTGCATTCGGTTTCATACAAAAGTCCTATTTGATTCACACGGCGACGCAAAATGAGTTGTCTGCCGACTCACATGCATTATGCGGACCGAATTTCAGTTCGCGGGGCGATGGGGTAGACATAGACAATGTGTGAAAGAGATACTAGAGTGGAATGTGACGGATCACTCAAGAGGGAGTGAGAAATAAGATATATTCTGCTACTCACGACCAAGGATTTTCTACCTTATTTCATACGGGATTAAGTGCTTCTAATAAGGCAGTCGTTCCACTTGAGAGGCACCTCGATAAGTATGGTGTCCCTTTCTAGTATTGACATCATCGCTGTTCCAAATTCCCCCCTACATTTTCTTACTTACGTATCGCAATATAAAATCTATAAAATAAATGTACTTTCTATAATGAATAAGGAGTGTTTTTTTTCAAATATGTTTCCTGATTAAAAATAATAATAATAATAATATAATCTCACGCCTTTTTTATCCCCGAGGGGGTAGGCAGAGGTATTCCATTACTGGATACACCCACATTTCACGAGATATATTGGACCCCTAAACGTGATAGGTGGTGAGCCCATCGCCGGACCGGGTCTGTTTACACATGTCTCAGAATTAATTCTGAGACCTGCGGGTTTCCTCATGATGTTTTCCTTCACCGTCGAGCTGGTGATTAAAAATATCTGTGTTTAATATGAAACTGTTAAAAATAAGTACATTTAGCATACCAAAAATTATACCAAATTTAGGGGTACGATATTGTTCCTGCGATGGCAACATCAACCGTTGACATTTGTTCAATGTCAAATGGCGGGAAATTAAATAGTGTTAATTTTCAACAAATTTACAATTATTTTACAAGTTATGGTGTTTAGCTGCTCTGTTCCTGGTTGTAGAAATGAATCTTTCCCCGGATGTGGATTTTCATTTCACAGGTGAGCGATTATTACATTATGCATTAGATTTAGTCGTTCTAGTAAAGTTTATTTCATTTAAATGGGTTCCGATCATTTTTTACCAAATATTTCTTATATAACAATAAATAAATCACACGGCGACGCAAAATGAGTTGTCTGCCGACTCACATGCATTATGCGGACCGAATTCAGTTCGCGGGGCGAGGGGGTAGACACGGACCGAGCAAAGCGTCAGTGTTTGTCTATACATATAATAAAACTCGAACGGGGCCGTGTCTGTACATGAAATATTTTTTGAAAATTTGTTTATAGTAATCGATGTAGATACCAAAACAGCAATTTTTGAAATTTTTGTCTGTCTGTCTGTCCGTCCGTCTGTCTGTCTGTCTGTCTGTCTGTTTGTGTGGTTGTGCACGCATCACGCAAAAACTACTGGAAGGATTTTAATGAAATTTGGTATGCAGATAACTGAGTACCCGGGTCAACATCTAGGGTACTTTTTATTCCAGAAAAATATCTCATTCCCACGGGAAAATATAAAAACTGGGTAAAAAGAGCAATACGTACTATTCTGAAACGATAACACCTAGGAACTTGAAATATGGTGTTAGTTTATTCCCGTGGGAATTTGAAAAAATCCCTTTATAAAGGTTATAATAGGTGTCTTATACATGCCAACCCTTAAAAAGTACCCTAGATTGACCTATAGTGTTAGTTTATTCCCGTTCCCGTGGGAATTTCAAAAAATCCCTTCATAAGGGTTGGTTACGATGTGGGAGGGCAACCGGCCCTCCCCCAAATCCGGCCCTGGTTGGAAGGGATAGACCTAGAGGCGGACGTTTCGAGACCAAATTGGGGACGTCTTGAAAAAACCGGCCAAGTGCGAGTCGGACTCGCGCACCGAGGGTTCCGTACAACCTTGCAAATTTATGGTTTTCGTAATTTTTCCTTTATCTATGCTATAAGACGTTGCTTCGTACCAAATTTCAAGATTCTGAGTTCACGGGAAGCACCCTGTAGGTTTTGATTCCCTTGCAAGTGTCGAAAATTTGCGGCATAAACGGCTGTATCTTTTGATTGCGTTGGCTTAGAAGTTTGATTTTTTCACAGCTTCAAGGGACAGTAGACCTGAGTAATTGATATAAATTTCAGCTTCATACCTCCACGCGTTCCTGAGAAAAAGGGTCTTGACAGACGGACGGACGGACGGACAGACGGACAACAGTGATCCTATAAGGGTTCCGTTTTTTCCTTTTGAGGTACGGAACCCTAAAAAGGCACCCTCAAGAGTACCCTAAACCGAAGAGCATGTATGAAAGGAATAATGAAAGTGGACAAAGCGAAACAAGTAAGTAAGGATCGTAGCAAGTGGAAAGAAGTGGTATCTACCTACCCCTACGGGAAAGAGGCGTAATTATATGTATGTATGTATGTACTATAAACGCAAAAGCTTGTGAGTATAGATGTACGGATGTTTGTTGCTGTTTCACACAAAAACGATTGAACGGATTTTGATTAAACTTACAGGTGTATAGCTTTTACATCAGAATAGCACATACCCATGGGAACGTGAGCTACGCAAGTGAAACGGGGGGATGCTGCTGGTAAATAATAATTTAAAAATCTTCATATTATTTAAACAATCTCACAACAAAAAATGTAAAATGCCAAATTGTCCATGTTTCAAAGAAAATTGTGGTTGCACTATTAGAAAGGGACACCATACTTATCGAGGTGCCTCTCAAGTGGACCGACTGCCTTCTTAGAAGCACTTAATCCCGTATAAGGTAGAAAATCCTTGCTCACGACTCACAAAATTACGCTCCGTCTGGCAGCCCAACAGAATTTCTGTCGGGCAGAATTTCTGCAACCGAAATTCTGCAACCGAAATTACGCTCGTTTGGCCTCACCCATACCCGTACTGCCAATGTGTACAATATTGCCAATGTTTGCATAAGTTGTCAAAAGACTGCCACTTAAGTCGTAATTTTCCGAAAATGCCTTCATAGCAATTTTCTACGACCTACGACATATGAGACAACTACATATTTCAAACTAGCGGGTGCCCAGCAGCGTTGCCCGCGCGGATCCTGTTTTTCCCTTTGCCATGGGAATTTCCGAAAATCCCTTCATGCTGGTTGCCTACGAGTCCTACGACATACAAGACACCTACGAAAATCAAGAAGATAATAGCTATGACGATATCAAGAGTAAAAAATTTTTTTTAGTGGAGGCAAAGGTTTCAAATTTTGTCTTGATATATATCAACGGAGAAAACTCCAACCTATCTCTCATTGTTCAATTCGATTAAAAAATAATGATCCAGTTAAACAAAAAAGATATCTGTTACCGAAATATGAGTGGACGGACTTGTTGAGAGAACAAATAACATTGGCAAAAGTTCATGTGTTTTGGGTACCCCACTTACACCTGCCCACGGAAGACGAAACCGTGTGTAAAATCGATAGTTCTTGGACAGACTAAGATAATATGTAATCATACCACATTTTTATAAGTTGGGGTTTAAAAGTTATTCGTTACCTAGTGTATTTTGTAGGTTATTATGAGATTTTAGGTACCAAAGACTAGTAAAGAAAAAGTTTCTCTAGGAAAGAAAATAATTTTCTTCCAACCTCTTTGTTAGAAAATAGCACTGCCTACCACATGCCATATAAGTTACTCTATGCCACATAGTGGCAGTCAATGATGGCTTGGGCAAAAGATATCGATACCTATATTAAAATATCGATATTTTTCCAAATACATAACTAGCATATTAATATATCGTCGATATTTTTAATGGCGATATATCGACATTTATTTTACAGTATCGAATTCGTAACAATTTTAATATATTTTTAACGCAATTCTGGTTTCGTGTTTCATTTCATGTTAGGTACTAGATACTTGTTTAGACTCAAGCATTTATAAAAAAATACTATTTTCATCGTCCTTTTTTACGAATTTGGGAATATGTATAAATAATAATGTAAAAACTGACGATATATCGATATTTTTCACTCGATTTTTATCTATAGTATTTAGAAATGTCGATACGATAAATATCAATTTATTTTTTCACTTGGCCATCCCTAGTGAATGACATGGTTGACGTGATGACACGACGTTCAATTTTACCACAACAACAAAAAAGTTTTTGTATTAATCAAAGACATTAAAATATAATAGCATATTACGGGGCATTGGGAATATTTTCATACAAAACTTTGAAGCTCAAGCGTCATGTCCTTGTCATGTCAGTTAGTATGAACGCGAGCTGTCATTCGGTCGAAATTGTACTAGACTTATTCAACTTGGAATAACTTTTGGCTTCAAATAATCCTCGCTTTGTCCCCTCTATGCCTTATATTATATTTTAATCTCTTTGGTATTAATAGATTTCCAAATCGATCGATTCGTGTTTCTATGATATTTCTGTTTTATTTGACTCAATATTTCCAACTGCTAGATTAAATTAAAAATATGGAAAATTTCGACTTGTTATGAGTCAATAAAACAAGCATAGTGTGATACCTCGTGGGTGTCTATTTCAGTGGGTAGCAAAGCTGCCGATGTTCTTTGGGCATCAGTAAAATCACCATGTAGTTGGTGCTTAAAAACACATCATGTTAAATACGGCGAATGAGTGGCTTGTCTTGGCGAATGTAAGGAATGCTATGCTAAAATAACTAGAGTGATCAAATATCCCACAGAAAATATAGCTCACTCTACCGGTGTGATCACATAAATTGATGAAGATTTTCGCCATAATACAAGAAAAATAATTAAAATGACACCTATTAAGCGCAAGGAATTATTGATAGAACTCAAATACGAAGCTCCGATTATAGTCCATAAAAAGTTGATAAATCAGTCCATGGAAGTTGGTGATCATGAGCCACCAAATCTACCTTCTCACAGATCATTGCGACAGATAAAACATGAAAATAACGTCAGTGAGCTATATCATAAAGATCCGATTTTGGCTTTATTATTTATGGCTCAAAATGTAAAACCCTATGACGACTACATAAAACAAATAACAATTAATCCACACTTTTATTTACATCACGACAAGAAATGTACTACGAAGAATATTCTCAACTCCACAGATTTATAATGAGTATCGACGCAACAGGAAGTATATTCGAAGAAACCGATTTGATGGTGAAAAACTACACATTATTATATGCAGCTGTAGTGTACAGTGAAGAAAATAACCGAAGTGTTCCAGTTACGCATATGGTTTCCAGCTCCCAAACTATGGATACCATAATGAGCTGGTTGAAATCTTGGAAAGGCCATAAACCTATTCCTAATGAGGTTGTTTTGGACCAGTCTTCAGCGTTAATTGGAGCTACGATAAAAGCATGTCGGGGAATCAGCAATGCCATCTATTATGATAACTAGAACTAATGAGCCATGTCGCAGCAACGCCGTCTAGTATAAGAAGATGGATCTAATCGTTGTCAGTGTTACTATGTTAATTAATTGGATTAAAATAGGAGAAATGGCAACCCATATGGATAGTGTGTGTTTGGTAAAGTACTCCTTTGTCCCCTATTTTCCTATTTTCTTCTTCTTTTTTTTTTAGTTTTGACACTAGCATATTTCGTTTTATGTTTTTTCTCTTGATTTTTCTCGCCCGCCGCATCGGCACGTTTTTGCTTGTATTGTCGCATATTTCCCGTGTTTTTCCCCATTCATTCCCATTTATTTATCTATCCATTGCGCCCACTTCTTATTTGTACGTATATTAGTATTTATATATTTTTACACGCCCTCCTCCCCAAGTGTATGTGTTAGTGTGAGTGCTTGCCAGCGGACCCAACGCCCAGGTGAGTACCTCTGAAACCTCCTCCCGTTGATGTAGAGGTAGGGAAGAACTAAGGGAAAGTTATCTCGTGTTAAGGGACCAATTTTTTAGGGTACCCTGCCGTACCCGACACCCCAATCGCGGTGTCCCCGCACCGCGCACCCTCGCTGCGTCCAGGGTGAACACAATTTCGGATGTAACATGGTCCTTCGAGCCGGATTTCCTTAATTTCGAGACTTTCCCAGCGTTTTTCCTTCCCTTTACATCAATTTCGTTCGGCAGAAACCACCCCATATTATATCGTTGTATATTGTGGACCTATGCATATTTCCTACTCCCTGGAAATATGAATATCTCATAATTTTATCATTGCATTAGTAGTTTCGTTCGTTTCATATTATTTCTTAGGTGTCTTAGCATAAAAAACCCATTTTTATTTTCGATTTGTGTGTTCATTTATTTTATGTGTCAAATACGGTGTCAAATACGTCTATTTGATCATTTCTAATTTTGAATTTTTATATAGAAGAATACATTTGAATTTGAATCTTTGACAACTACTTGTCAAATAGTTTCTATATAATTTATTGTTCGTGTATATGCCTACCACGCGGTCTCAAGCGAAAACAATGGAGGTCGAATTACTTCGCTCTAAAATAAAATTTTGTGATTTATGTAAATGTGTAGATAGTTTACTTGCTATTCCCAGCCCTCAACCTCACGAAGTACTCCGAATTCGATCGGAATTAAATCGATACAGCGAGATCGAGTCGTTGTATTATGATATTTACGTACAAGTCGCACAGCCCGCGCCAGGAGCTATCGTACCAATTACGGTCGATGATTTGAGTACTATTTTTAATAACTTTGTGACGAATTATTACAATTTGAAGCAGCAATACGGTGCTGAGTCGCCTCCCTCGGCTGTCAAGAGAGAATCGCATGGCTCTCGTCCTGATGATGGTTTGAAACTTCCTCGTATCTCTCTACCAAACTTCTCAGGTGACGATATTACACAATGGACAGGATTTTCTGAATTATTTACCTCCCTTGTGTTTCATAATGAAAGCTTGTGTGATGTTCAACGCTTACACTTTTTACGTTCTTCTCTGACCGGCGAAGCAGCAAAGGTGATCCAACATTTACCCCTTTCAGCGGCTAATTTCCCGATCGCATGGAATTTGCTGGAAGACCGATTCGATAACAAGCGGTTCATAGCTACTATGCATTATCGGCGCATAGCTAATGCCACTATAGACAAGTCTCTTGTTAGTTTTTTGGATTCAATCGGCGATAACGTAAACGCTCTCAACGCTTTAGATTTTCCCACGGAGCAATGGTCTTTTCTACTTTTAAATATTGTGCTTGACAAATTAGATCCCGATTCCCGGCGACAATTTGAACTATGTAATGATTCTCAAATTCCCACTTTTGACGAATTAATTGCATTTTTACGCAAACGTTGCAACGCGCTTCAATCAGCCGCCCCGCTTACAAGCGTGCCCCGCGCATCGCCTCACGCGCACTCTCCGCGCTCTGTGCGACCTCTCGCGCACACGCAAACACCTATGCCGGTCTACCCGAAGGCGCAAGTTACTTTGTCGGCTACTGATCGTTCCTCGCGACAATGTGTTTTATGCAACCAATCGCATGTTTTATCTAAGTGTCCAAGTTTTCTTAAATTGCCGCCACATGACAGACTTCAAACAGTTAAAAAGTTGAAATGTTGTATAAATTGTTTATCGACTGATCATTTTATAAAGGATTGTAAATCGACTTATACATGCAGAACGTGCTCATCGAATAAACATCATTCGCTTCTGCACTTTGAAAACTCTCCTCAGGCTCCTGTGAGCACATCGGCAGCAGCCACTCCATCGTCCTCGGTGTATGCGTCGGTGAGCGACAACACCGCCTCTACTGGTGCCACCCCGAGCACTGGTAGCCCTGTCGACACGCAAGTTCACTGTTATACCACTTCGTTGCAGAAAACAGATTCTCAAGTTTTGTTGTCGACTATTCACTTGAAAGTTCGTGATTCTCGTGGTCGATTACATGACGCTCGCGCTTTAATTGACACGGGCAGTCAATTTAGTTTTATCACTGATAACTTAGCTAAAACGTTGGATTTACCCCGTCGTAATGTTGATACTACCGTACATGGTATCTCAGGACTCGCTCTTCAACTCGAAGGCGGTATGGTAGATGTTGTCGTATCTTCCTATTCCGGTAATCGACAACTCGCAATGCAAGCTCAGTGTATCCCTAGTGTAACCGGCAATGTTCCCGCCGAACCTATTCCTATTTCGATTTGGCCGCACGTCAGGAATCTCACTCTCGCAGATCCTACGTTTGGTATCCCATCTCCCGTTTCGTTGCTTCTAGGTGCAGATGTCTATCGGGACATCATACTAGGAGGCCTAGTCGTTGGTCCACCGGGTACTCCCGTCGCTCTCGAGACAATATTCGGTTGGACTCTCATGGGTCGTACCTGCGTTCATCACAGACGCTCCGTCCGTTCTATGAGCAATGTCGCAGTCGCTCGTCGAGACTGCTACTCGCTCCATGCTTCTCCCGAGTCAAACCTCGATAATATTTTGTGCAATTCTTGGTCGTCCAAAGAGCCTCCATCCCGCGATGTTCTTAGCGCTGACTATAGAAAATGGAAACAATTATCTTATAACTTTTAATTCGAATTTAATTTTTGATCCCTTAGGTTTTATTTCTATCTTAATTTTATTCGTGATTTCTCTTCGCGTTATTTGGTAATTGTTTAGACATAGGGTTTTTTTTATTTTTGCGCTTAATCGCGTGTTGCTTCGCTCAAGACGGCAACCCTACCTCGTCTTAAACCTTTTACTTTGTGCAGCTGTATTACTCGCTGAACTATCATCACATGTTTTTAAGTTGTTTATATTTTAAAGTTGTTTTACTTGTCGAGAATTTATATTCGCTCGAGCTGGTCTGACTCCCAGATCATGCTATATTGAATTAAATCTTCTTTATGTATGGAAGACGTTCGTAGTTGTATATTATAAGATAATACTTTTCGATCGCTGGTTCCACGTCCGCTCCCAGGACAAACTGGCAGATCCAACTAATCGCAAACTGCTCGCACGCTGATCTAATATCTCACTCGCTTTGGTGGCAAGGCCCTCGTTTCTTGCACCTTTCCATTGATCAGTGGCCATTGCAACCCGTGGGCGTTTTCAAACCCGATGACGCTCAGATTTCTATAAGTGTTGCTCACTCTAAGGACGAAAGTTCCCCCTATTTGATTTTAGAACTGTTTTCGAAGTAGGTATTTGAAACCAAAGAAGCTCTTACGTATTCTAGTTTTAGTTCATTGTTTTTTAGCGCTGTCTCCACGCTTATAATATGAGTATTCGCTTACATGTCACGATTTAATTTATGCTCTAAAAATGTGTATCAAACAAACTCTATATCACTATTTTTATGAAGATATTGCTCGTATAAAAAAAAGCACGAGTTCCCTTCTTACTCGCTGCGCGAATTATCTGTTTATATTCATCGTAGCATTGTTGTGTACCATATGCACGATTGTGTTAGTTGTCTTTTGTGTAACCCAGAATATTGTTTTTCATTTTAATTCTTTTATCTTTTGCCAGCCATTTCGGCAGTCTATCGGAAAGTCTAGTAAAGCAAGTTAAAACTCATCTCTCTCGAATTATTGGATCGCATTTGCTGACTTTGGAAGACTTTTACACTCTCAATCGTGTCGAAGCGTGTCAATTCGCGACCGCTACATCCCCTTAGTTCGAACCCGAACGATTTCACCGCGCTCACTCCCGCGCACCTCCTCACTATGGAGCCTCTAACTTCCCTCCCAGAGCCCGACCTTCGTGATATTAACATTTCATCACTCAAACGATGGAATTTAATTCAAGCCATCCATCAGGCGTTCTGGCGCAGATGGCATCGTAAATATTTGCACACTGTTCAGACCCGAGCCAAATGGCACGTACCTGTTAAGAATATTCAAGTCGGCTCTCTCGTGGTGCCTAAGGAGGAGGACTCGCCTCCGCTGTGCTGGCCTCTGGGTCGAGTCGTGTCGGCCTATCCTGGTCCCGACGGCATAGTTCGCGTGGTTGAAGTGCGTACCGCGCGCGGGGTGTACAAAGGCCCTGTAGGAAAAATAGCTCCTCTGCCTTATGTAAAGGACTAAGCTCAATCTCGACTCATTGTTATCGTTTTGTAGTTAGTGTTTCAGTAGTCTTGTAACCGTTTTGTAATTAGTGTTAGTGCTTCATGCTAGATCCATATTTTCATTTTTGTGTTTTCTGCTGAACACGGTGGTTTCAGGGGCGGGGGTATGTTTGGTAAAGTACTCCTTTGTCCCCTATTTTCCTATTTTCTTCTTCCTTTTTTTTTTAGTTTTGACACTAGCGTATTTCGTTTTATGTTTTTTCTCTTGATTTTTCTCGCCCGCCGCATCGGCACGTTTTTGCTTGTATTGTCGCATATTTCCCGTGTTTTTCCCCATTCATTCCCATTTATTTATCTATCCATTGCGCCCACTTCTTATTTGTACGTATATTAGTATTTATATATTTTTACACGCCCTCCTCCCCAAGTGTATGTGTTAGTGCGAGTGCTTGCCAGCGGACCCAACGCCCAGGTGAGTACATCTGAAACCTCCTCCCGTTGATGTAGAGGTAGGGAAGAACTAAGGGAAAGTTATCTCGTGTTAAGGGACCAATTTTTTAGGGTACCCTGCCGTACCCGCACCCCAATCGCGGTGTCCTCGCACCGCGCACCCTCGCTGCGTCCAGGGTGAACACAATTTCGGATGTAACAGTGTGATTTCTGCGTGTAACAACTTTAAACTTGGCACAAATACTCTTCAAAACTAACGATGGACTCGATTCTGCAGACCAGCTAAAATTCCTAATTTTAAGTCAGCCTATCCTTCTCCATAGAATACGGAAGAAAAAGGACAGAAACAAACCATAGATTGAAGAGAAGGAATGTCAAACATGTAAAAACCAACTAATTTGAACCTTATGAACGTGATTATCTGTCACTTTTATCCATCACCTTTTTACATCGTCGCTAAAATTGCTAAACACGCCTTAGTTGATAGGACTAATTTTAATTTGACAGGACTAAATATCTCTCGTCTCTTTTCTTTTCTAGGAAAAAGAAAACGACAGGGCTAAACTAAAATAAGTTTAGTCGCTGTAATGCAGAATCGAGCCCGATGAGAGGTTAGTTCTAGAATTTTTCGAAAATCATCCTCCAACGCGGTGAAAGTAGGGGTTGAAGTAGTATTAAAGAAGAGGGGAGGTGGAATGCTCCTCTACGAGTATAGTGAAAAAGGAAGGATCTTCCGCCAGGCGAGGTGATCGTGCCTGGGGACCGCAGTCCAACGGTTGATTTGGGACAGTTGTATTTATACAAACTGATTAGAAATTTTTTATTTGTACATAGATTATTTATTTGCTTGCAGTATATTTTGATGAACATGTGATGAATGCGCCTTTAGGTCCATATTAGTAGAGTGTTTGCTTTACTAAAGGGGCAAAGTTGGTAGATGGTCGCCGTTTGCAAACTAGCAAACCATGTAGCTGTTAGAAACTTCCTTCTGGTTTCTAACTACAGAAGATTTGCACTTTGCAGTACAGTGTCTCTTTCAAGTTTGTCTTTTTCTTCGGGAGTCTATTTATTATATTATTATATATTATATATTTTTTCCATAAAATTTTTCTTAGCTAAATCATATTGTTTTTATCCATGTCAACTTTTTGGCATTCTTCCCCATAATAAGCGTGTTTATTAGTTGTTGGTTTGATTACTTTTTTCTTCTTTACATTCTTCTCAATTTTTGTTTCGTTAACTTGACGTCAAATTGTCTCTAATTTAGCTATTTCTGGATTCGCTTCAGAATCGAAAATAAACTTGTGTACTGTTGATTGCCAAACCCCCGTATTAAAGAAAATCACAGCTGCAGCGCAACGGCCAGCATAATATTGTCGTTGTGTAAAATTTACTCGTTTACCACCGACTAACTTTGCAACTCGGGCGTTGAAACTTTCCACTACGTTGTTGGTTTCATTATATACAAAACTGTAAGCGTGCAAAGATAAACGTTGAGCTAAATCTTATTTTTTTCGAAAAATGCCTTGCGCTATTAGCTGTGGCACCATTTCTTCTGTATTCGTCTTCATGTTTTTTTTACAAAAATATGATTCACAATTTGAATGATTCCCGAATATGTGACCATTTGTAATGTCATTTTTTAATTTTTATATTTTTTCAGAAAAAGATAAATTATCTTGCTTGTCCCAATATTTAATGCTACTACTAAGTATCAATACCCCAGCGTATTCTCAACTAATATTCTTTTAATATTTTTCGGCCTTTTATTGGGAGCTTAGTGGTGTTTATTATTGACAGAAGGCCTTTACAGTAATTACGCAATTAATGCTTTTTACATTTAACTTTCCCTACTGTCACATTCTAGCCTAGCATTCCGGGTACTAGCGTATGTGCTGGAATCACCGTTGGCTACGAATCTGTCATAAATGAGCCCGTGAGTTTTTATGGAGTTTTTAAATACTTCTGTGATTGCTGCTGCCTCCATAGCAGCAGATGGGCCATCAACATTTTTAAAGCATGTATGCTTTGGTGGATTTTCTTTCTTGGTTTTTGCACGCGAACAGATTCTACATTCTTTGTTTTTAACACCATAATGCAGTACTTTTTTGATCTTCTTTCTTGGTTTTTGCACGCGAACAGATTCTACATTATTTGTTTTTAACACCATTATGCAGTACTGTTTTGGACTGATTTCCTACAATAGCACCAACTCCAGATGAAGCGGAATAATTAGTAGGTACCATATGAACGCTTAGACCAGCATGCATCACCCGTTACAGATATCATAGGTGTTCCCGTGGGCGGGCAATAGATGCTGATAAGCGCCGCATGCCCATGCCATTTTTCCAAAATACATGCAATATATTCAGTACTTTACTATTCGTAACAATTACCAAATCTACTAATAACGCCACCTTTTGTCTCGAAATCAAACTATTTTTCTTCCTACTAGCCCCGTAGCGCCGCCACGAGATAGCCATATACGTTTTGCGGCGTAAGCGGGTACTACACCAGCCTACTTCATCGCCATTATCTTTCTATTCCTACACGCAAATATTAGATGTCAATGTGGAAATGTTTCGGAGTGTGCGTGAAATTTTGTATGGGAAATAAGCTTCGCTTTTTCTCAGCCAACCCGATTGGAGGAGGACGGCATCATACGTATCTCTATGTAAGGAAAGAGACAACAGCCCACAGTCGGGTGACTTCGGCGACGTTCGTTAGTTTACGTCAGTTCTTTCATTTCGGATAGACCGGAAGTCTAGAATAGCTTACAGCTACACAGCTACATTTACAAATTAGTAGTCCTTGTGGACAAGTACATGCTAATTACAAGCTTCCACATATACATATCTAAACTTATTAACACAACATCTAACAACTAAATAGTAAATATCATTAGAAAAAGTATTGTAATAAGTTTACTTATATTAAATTAAATTATGTTTTCGACTCAAGGTCAGGAAACAAAGCCGTTTTTGCGCTACGCGTACTTCCGGCAAATAGATCGAATTTACTGTCCTCATTCAGTCTATTACATAATTTTAAGCACCTAGGTATAAAGCTGCTTTTTCTAAAATTAGACTGGCTAGGAGGAATATCAAATAGGGCATGTTTACGAACAATTCGCACTGGAGTTCTCAACACAATTTTGCCGAGGAGCTCTGGACTATCCACTTTATTTTGGGCGATCTTCATCAAAAAGTTAACATCAGAAATGTCTCGTCTTACACTGCGAGGCAGAAAGTGAAACTTCTTACAAAGCTCAGGATATTCAAGGTAAGGTACATGAAACTTACGAGTCAGACACCTAGTAAACTTTTTCTGAATTTGCTCAATTTTAGAAGAATAGGTAGTATAACTTGCGTTCCAGACTTGGGATGCATATTCCAGTTGGCTACGTACCTTTCTTCACTGTGCGTACGTACGTACGTACGTACGCACAGTGAAGAATTTTTAATGTCTTCATCTTTTTAAAGGGTTTAGCGGAACGAATAATAAAACCCAATGCTTAGGCTTTATCAACGATAGCGTTAATGTGAAGATTAAACGCCAACTTATTGTCGTGGATCACTCCAAGGTGATTCGCAATACGCAGCTGATACGCAAGCAAGGCTTAGGTTTTTTATTTTATAGTCATAGCCTAAAATGTTTCGTTTTCTGGTGAAATTCATAAAAAAGCATTTGGAGACATTGAGGTCCAATTTGTTCTGAGTACAATATTGGTCTAATCTGTACAAATCTTCTTGCAATAGTTGACAGTCGTGAGTATTGCTGACAGCTTTAAATATTTTTCATATCTCATACTCGGAAAGTAGTGTATGTTTGATCTGAGTACCGGGTCGGAAGCGATGATTCCCACAACAGAGAGATTCAGGGCTGTGATTCCCGCCCTCGGTCGGGAAAGACTCATAGTAATTGCTTCCGGCCTTAGGGCGGGAATGAATTAAAAAAAATAGTACTACATTTGGCAAAGACATTTAAAGAAAAAGTTTCTCTAGGAAAGAGAATGACTTTCTTCCAACCTCTTTGGGTACTTAGTAGGGATACGAAACTTTTTACATCAATTAGAATAAGAAAAAAGGTGCGGCCTTGTGAGGTGTAGGTATAAACAACAGAAAATAGTCCGCGCGCGGGGCGGTAACGCGTTCCATATTTAAAATTAAAAAAAGATTAATAATTTGGTAAGCTGTTCCGAAATTCAAAATCTTGTTTTTCATCGACACTAATAAGCACAGAACACTATTACTCGGCTAAAAGTAGGTACATATTATTATAAAGAGGAAGGATTTGTTTATTATTTTTGTAATGTTATTTAGGTTAGGTTCTCTATGATGTAGTATTCAAAGACGTTTAAAAGAAAAAGTTTCTCTTTCTTTCAACCTCTTTGGTTGTATTGTTGACAATTTTGTTTTTTTTGTAGGTGTTATTGCGTTTTGCATGTTTGAATTTTTGTAAAATAGTTATTTTTTTTTGTTTACTTTCCTTGAATTCGAAATGAAAAGTAGAGTGTTTAACGCGGGTGGAAGTTATCAATTCCTACTCAGACTATATCCGCCCTCGCTACGCTCGGGCGTCTAAATACCTCGTATGGGAATTGATTCCTTCCGACCCTTGTATAACAATCTACTATTTATATCGTCCGCAAACAATAACAACTCTGAACGATGAAAACAGGAGCCGATATCGTTGATAAAAATCACAAATATAAACAATTATCTAAATTATATTTTTCTAATGCAATATTTATTCATTAAGATTAAGTGCATTTTTACAGTAGGTATTGTTTGTTTGTTTTTTCAATAAAAAGCATTTTGTCATTTTCTGCCTTCCTGGAGTGCGATTTTTGAATCTCACTGGTGATATCAAAATCACCGGTGACTAAAATTATCACCGATGACATTTATGTCACCGTTTTCTAAAAGCCTTATTTTTGAAAGTCACACGCTGATTTCAATAAATCGTCGCAATCACAAAATATCACAATCGAGCCCCGCTGGTAATTCTTCCGAGAAATATACTTTGGCACTTTTGGCAGATGTCACATACGTCAACTGTCAAAAACAATCGCATGGTGATTTCAATTAGGCGTTTTTTAAAAAAGAAAAACTAGTTCATTCACTAAAGATAGATGGCGATGTACACATACCAATAACCTGTCATCGAATGATGGCTTTTTTTTGTTCTCATGAAGGCAAGCGTCATGAAATATACAGCCGCTGGTGGCTCTAATCCACCGTTGTCATAAGGTCTCTGTATGAACGCCTCCATAATATATAATCGTAGTTATTGGTCTGTGATTACTGCAAATGCAAAACCTTTTGTAGCAATAAAAAAATCTCGGTGTTATTATATTTACTATCAATATGTCAACTTCATTTTTTTATTTGTGGCATGGCTGTTACTATACTAGTTTATGACAGCTAATTGAAAGATCCGTTCAGCACCATCTATTGACACCCTTGAATACTCAAGCGACAGCTGTCACCGAAAACGCCTCATTACGAGTGGGTAGGGGCACTCGTAAATCGATATCATAGGTATGACAAATGTAAGTCACCGATGAGTTTCAAAAATACAAACTTTCGGAAATCACTCACATCGGTGAGAATTAGTCACTTGGTGAGATTAAAAAATCGACCCCCTGGTTATTGGTCTGTGCTATCTTCGGGGCATTGCACTTAACGTTTTGGCCATATTGTTTTTGTTTTAATACAAGAAGAATACAAGTTACGAAATTGTTTGATGAAATACTTTTTTATTAATTTGTGAATTCTTTACGAACGAAAGTGAAATAATGGAAAGTTGACGTTGTGATACGTGTAGTGATAGTTTGTGTGCAAAGATTTAGAAACTAGCCAGTTTTCGCAAGTGCAACAGGATTAGGTACCAATTCGATTGAAATTGTAAGAACGAAGGCCACTTCGAATATCCATTATCTGACTTGTTCGTCAATATCAATCATTTACTGAGATGTTTGATGTGGCTGCCCCAATAATTTCGCTTTCTGCATTCAGTGTGAGCATACTTGGAAATAATTACAGTAGGAAAGGTATAGTACCTACCTACCTACACTACAGTAACCCGCAAGGAAACCTCAATGTAATACCTATTAGCTGTATGGTAAGGGCTCTTAAATAATTTTAGTTACGATTTATTTAAACTACCTATCAAACATCGAACATCAATGTCCTGACCGACTGATGACCGCACGGGTAAAAAAAAATTGGTATGTACCTACTTTGAATTAAATTATTAATTTTTTGAGTTTCATAGTAAGCTGGAATCTGGAGTGTAGGTAGGTTTTAAGACTTGGACACCAATAATTAAGGGTTGTATAGGTATTCTAGCAGATCAAATTCTAATAGCATGACCGGTACTATCAACCAGTGCACGCCCCTGGGTGTTCCTTTGTGATCCGTACTTTCAATAGCTAGAAATTCTTGGCCAGCTTCAGTCATAGGTACACTGTTGGGCAGTTTCTTTCCACGCCTGACAAACACACATTTTTGTACTCAGTATTCCTGAGTAACTACCTTCTTTTATTTAGTTTTTTTTTGTATCTGATGTGCTATGGATGTACCTAAATCCGAAATAAATTATTATTATTATAAGGCTAGAATGGTAGCGAAAGGAATTACACAGGTACGTGATGAAGATTATTCACCTGTTGTTAGAGGATCTAGGTACTTTGCGAATTTTATTATTCCCTTTAGCGATCGAATACTGTTGGTTTATTGACCAGTGGGACGTGACTACTGCCTTTTTATACGGTAGGATAAGAGAAGACATTTAGGTACATGCTTTAGCCGAGAGGCGCAGTAGTTAAAGGTCAGGAAACCAAAGTATGTAAGCTTCAACGATCTTTATATGGTTTGAAACAAGCCTCAAACCTTTGGTTCAACGAGTTAAGCTGGGGTCCCACGGTCCGCTATTCTACGGATCAGCCACACTCAGCCGACGAGCACGGACGGCGACGCACCGCAGGCAGGGCTGGTCCGACGGTGCGTGTCGGTGTGTGTAGATGTTTTTATGTTGTCATAATGCAAAGCGAAAGAAAGAGAGAGAAGAGCACACCTTTGAAGTTACCGACTCACGATGGATACGGGCGCACCGCCACAGACGTTCTGTGCTATCACGGACGAGGCCGGTCCCACGGTGCGTCGTGCGAGCTGGTCTGCGTGCATCCGCGATTTTACGGACCGTGGGACCCAAGCTTTAGATAGAGAAATGCTTAACTTAGGATTCGGCACGGTTCTATTTTCAATTGTACAACAATCGAAAATAGAACCCTGCTTGTACCAAAAACAATTATTGAATAATAAGATGTTAATCGCGGTAATTTTGCTGACGATATTTTTATATTCGGTAATTGTGACGAGGACAAGCAAAAATTCTAAAGCTGTTCCATAAGTTGGTGGTTTTCCGTAAATGACGTGTGGGTACTTTCGCAGTTTAATTCATGCTATGACGAAATACTTTTTCAGTACTCAAAAGTGGCTAAGATGTAGATTAGGGTGGAGCGTCGGGTAAGCTGGTATAGGAGTACGCACGATTCAAACTGTTCTTATAAACATAATTATGCAAATCTAAACAATCAGTTGTACAATCAATCGTAAAGAGTATAGTACAGACAATCAATTGTAAAGAGTACGCATACCACTCCTATAATGTACTCTGTGGTTATGCAGCCTCATTGTCATAGACTAATTGTCGTTGTCAGTCAATGTCTATTGGGTTGCCTAGATACTTGTGTCTATGTTATTTGTTTACTTTGTGACAACGTAGGTCTTGTAAAAACTCTTGTCAAGTATTGTTTGTTGATTTTCTCCATAAATAAAACACTAGGTATTTTATCGTAATATTTCGTTTATTTCCACGGCAAACTCACAACAATCCCACAAGAATTCACATTTATACTACATAATCACAGCATTTCGGCACTCTTCGTCCATTTCCCCGGTTCGTCCACTCGGTGCCCGCTCGTCCATTTTCCAGTTTGTCATTTTCCTTCGGCACCCTTCGTCCATTTCCCCGTTCGTCCACTCGGTGCCTGGTCGTCCATTTCCCCATTCATCTATTTTCCTGTTAGTCAATTTTCTCATTCGTCTATTTCCCCGTTTTCCTTGAAAAATGAGATACCTATATAATGCCAGAAAGAAATTCCTGAAAGTAGATAGATTAAGTTTTACGACCTTAGAAGATGTAAACTTATCTGGACCATTTACTGAAGACTTTTTAATTTGTCAAGATGGACACAAGGATAAAATTCTCATTTTTGCATCCATTCTTTGTAAAAATCTTGTTGACGGTATTGAAGATTTTTATTATGGAGACGGCACTTTCAAAGCGGCACCAAGCCCATTATACCAATTATACGTACTGCATTTAGACTGCAAATCAACTAGTCTTGCGAAAAACATAATTCCGGTGATATACGCTCTACTACCGAATAAAGAAGAAGGTACCTACTGTCGATTTTTTAGATTGGATTGGAAGGAGCACCTTGGCATTAACATAGTAAAGTTTAAATGCGATTACGAATTAGCTCAATTAAACGCAGTTCGTAAAGTGTTTCCTCAAGTTGATGTCACAGGATGCTGGTACCACTTCAGTAGGGCTGTGTGGAAGCAGTCAAAGAAATTACAGCTCAATAAAACAAGACACGGGCGAAAACTCGAAAAGTTTCTCTTATCCCGCTGCTGCAATCAAATAAAATTAAAGAAGCATGGTCCTCAATCATTGACGATATCCCAAAAACTGAAATTGTGGAAGTTTAAGAAGTATTTCCAGACGCAATGGTTAAAAAAAATACCGTCAGAAATATTAAGTTGCTCTCGAGACTTATATCGCACTAATAACTCTGTGAAGGGTTGGCATCACAAGTTGAACAACAAACTCCCTAAAACGCCAAACCTATACATTTTTTTTTGCAAATGCTTAAGAAAGAAGCCCGGTATTTTGATAGCAAAATATATCAGAGTATTTATAATTTATATTATAGAAGGCAAAACAAAATAACAGAAAGCATGGCGATATTTCTGGACATGAAAAGCATTAGGTCGTATGTGAACATCCGACCAAAACGACTTTTTAACATATTCATACTAAACTTTTTGTTCTTTTTCTGGCAAACTCACTCTTGTATTTCTATCCTTCTTCATTGCAGAGATAAAAACTTACATAAAGGACTTACAAAAAGAAATTTTTCGGAAAGTTGTCAGATCCGACAACTTTCCGAAAAATTTAGGAAGCATAGAGGTTTATTTCTATTGATACCTATATTCCATTAATTATTAATTTATTTTGGAGACGTAAACAAACAAACACCCATATGCATTTAAAGTATTCTGTTTCTTCATGAACTTTCGCGTTGGGTGTATCACCAGATACGCACTTATGCCGCTAAACCTTGCAACGGAATTAATAACTTACGCCATTATGCCATTAAAATATTGTTTTTAACTATTATAGCATAAAGACGAATGCAATCATGAGACAATCTAGCTGTAATATAATATTATTAAGTAAAAAATCTTAGGCGTATGAACGTTTAAACCATTATGTTACCAACTTTTTTATAAATGTTTCAAGGCACGTCTCGGTCGGTACTAAAGATAGGTCGAATATCTTTGGATTTTTTCGTCGCTAGTAAGCACCAGTGGGTGCAAGTGGGGAGGCAAATTCATTGTTTGTCTTGTGAATATTTACGGTCACGCGTGTTAAAGTGAGAGTAAATGTAGATGGCACGTGCCAGGCCGGTAATTTGATTTTGAATTCACATCATAAAAAAAAACCGCTACACACACTTTTATTAGCTTCATACGTATGTATGTTAGTATGTAACAAAAACTTTGATAATTATTTTGACCCCCTTCCAAACATAGGAATAACTCGAAACTTGTGAAAAAGATTCGTGTACAGTCAACAAAGTTGTTAGTGTTACATGGCCAAAAATTAAGATTCACTTTTCTCTTAAAGTCTTAAATGTATTTATAGTATTTTTTTGGTAAATTATAGGGATCAAAGATACCTTTCGAAATAAACATTAATCAATAAGATTTATTTATGACTTCCCCAGAAAAATGAATTCTTAGTTACTGGCCATGTAACCCTAACAACTTTGTTGACTGTACGTATGGGAAGTAACGTGCGGCTATTCTAAGTCGATAGATGCAACTTGAGCTCTTGAAAGCAGCGAAGAATCCGCCCCCGCTTAGGCAATTGTGTATTATCACCTCTAATCATACAGGTTCGTGCGTTGCTCCTATTTATATAGACGAGTCAACTTTCAAGGCTAGGAAACAGCAAGAATTGAAGTTCAACTTACAATACAGCATCTTTGATGGCTTCGTCCCGTCAAACTTAACGAGGCGTAACACTCATGTATGCCGAACGGTGTAACTTCTTATCTTGAGGATCACTTACGTTTCATTTCAAAAATTGAATTAAACCAAATCCGATATATGGGTAAGGTTCCGCTAGCGTCAACCTCAAGAAACGGGCACACCCTTTTAAGAACCTTACCATCGGACTTCTGGGAGGGTTGACGGTTTAATTGTCCCTTTCTTGTGGGAAAAACAATTCTAAATGAAACAAAAACACAAAGAAAAAAAGATTGGATAACACAAGATGCCAAAGAAGAATAGGAGAGAATATTATGTAAAAATTATAGAGCACCACTAATTGAAAAAAAACAGAGCAGCTCGCCTACAAACAAATGCGTCAGCATAATGCCGAATACCGAGATTCACAATCTGAAGAAGAAAGAGCCGTCCGCTTACAGCAACCACACGAGCTTTGGCCGAATATCGGGCCTCACAATCCGCAAAAGACAGAGCAGCTTGCTTACAACAAATGCGTCAGCATAATGCCGAATACCCAGCTTCACAATCTGAAGAAGACAGAGCAGCTCGCTCACAGCAAATGCGGCAGCGTAATGCGGAATTTAGAAGATGACATAACGCAAGTCTCACAGGTTTCTTACAGGGGATAACACAGTTTGTGATAAAATATGTGAAATTTGCACTAAGCGTAACTATCTGCATCAGATTTCTAATTGGATTATAAACTTGTGTTTACCACAGCACCTTATTTTCCCAATGAACTTATGCAAAGAAATTGTTTAATCACTTGCAGACATTGTAAATGTCACTTAAGTCAAAAGAAAAACATTCTACCACCTAAAGCATATTTGCTGCGGATGAGGTTTCCTGACTTCTACGCGATTATAAGGGGACCTCAGCATAGCTTTTTGGTCTCGCTTACGGTCACCGAAACATGGCATACTGAGGATGATAGCTGACAACTACAACTGTCCGTATTATAAGTACCGGCTTGGTGTGCATCTGCAGTGCAATGATGCCCTATTCCAGAAGTGATTGCAAATTTGTCACAACCTGAACAAAGGCTGATTGGACGCATTATTTCATTTGTTGAAATTATCATATTATTACTATTATATATTTGTTTTTGACATTTAACGAGAAATTTAAAATTTTAGTTTCATAGAAAGTAGGTACTGTTAAGTAAAAATTGTTTACAAAATTTTATTTTTAGATGATTCTTGTGATTTAAAATTGAGAAAGAACTTTAAGTTTTAAGAAATACAAGTCTTAAATAAAAAAATTTTAAGAAATTTCAAAAAAGTCTAGGACTCAAGTAAATGTACACAATTTCACAAATATTGGTAATTTTATGTATATATACATAATCATAAATGATTTTATTTATTCCAAATGAGATACATTTAATTTAATTTCACATTTTAAAATTATAAATTAAAAACCTCTTCCAAAGCATCACATCGAGGCAACGTACCCATACAACTGGCAGCATTGCCCCTTTGGACAGCTATGCATACTCTTTGAAAAAAGTAGCTGCCAGCTCTTGGATCTTGTGTTGCCTCGATGAGACGCTTTGAGAGCTCATTAGCAAAAAGTTTTGTTTCTGGGCCCCACGGACCCAACGTCTCTATGGCAAATGGGACGAAATTATAAGTTTGAACCAGATCCAGATATTTCCTTTTTTTGAGTGTTTCAGCTGCTAAAGCAGCAGCGCCAGGATGCGCAGAGGTTCCGTCGAGATGAGAAGGAGCCAAGGTGTCCACACAAGTCGCGTCCCACACCAAACACCTACCGAATTTCCACGGAGTCAAAGACAATCCGTCGGGCCTCTTCCCATCTGAACGAAATAGTCCCTGTGGTTCGCGAATGGCTGGTATATTCGCTGTAACTAAAGCCCGACGGATGATATCATTGATAGATGCATGACGCGAAAAGCGACCCGCGCTTCTCTGGCAGGAGAGACCGTGATGCCCCAAATCGTTCACCTGACCACCACAAATGCATCGGTGAGGCTCGACTATTTTCAGACCAAGACGTAAACCTATTGCTAAGGAAAAAGAGCAATTGTCCATCAAAGTTCCCAAATTGGAAGAGGGGTACGCCTGTAACCAATACCCTGACTCCTTCTCAGCAACAGCGAGTAGTCTTGCGCGATCCACTGAGTTATCACAGTTTGAAAGGAGACTGAATTGAATCTTCTTACAAATAGGAGTGTCCCACATTTTCTGTATGCTGGGGTGCAAAGGTAAATCTGCACGGCAGAAATCCCTCCAAGCATTCAAGGCCTCCGTCACTCCACACACGCTAACGGGATCCAAACATGGATCTATAATTTTTCCGAATAGCGCGCATGTAGAGTGAGCGGAAGACAAAAACGCAGGAAGAGCCACAGACGTAACCGATCTTATGCCCAAACCCCCCAAGCCTACTGGCAATGTGGCCTGATCCCAAGCATTATCAGAAATGGAAAGATTAAGAATCTGTGATAACGTTGATTTTAACAAGAAATCTAAATTTGAAAGCAGTTCAATACACTGCCACAGTAAAGAACATCTCAACACATATGTAAACTTGGGAACAAACAGACAAAACCTGATGATAAAAATTGACATATGTGCACAAATATCAAATAAAAGCGGAGAGCAATCTTTAAAAAGTTGTATCTGATCAGCTATGTATGAAGCATTACCTTCCATTAAAACTGGAGCACCCAACAAACGCAATGACTCTTCATTAACCAAATTGATACCTGGTGCTAAAGCATTAAAATCATCCAATATCTTAATTCTTTCATTTGACGGGACATCTGAATTAATAAAGAGCTCACACTTTGCAAAATTAGTATTCTGACTCCAGCTGGAAACAGAAGTTTCATCACAATCAGTTCAGTTATTTTAAATATAATAGACTGATAAGTATAAGTGTGCCAACAAATTAGGAAGACTTTTACGTTTTTTATCAGCACTTCCAAGTACTTCCAACCTTATACCTGAGATAATTAATTTGTAAAGACCAAGATTATGTTGACATCAGACTTTTATCATTGTTGAGAATTTTAAAGCATAATGCTGCATTTAAATATAAAATTACAGTTTAGTACTGACTTGACCAATGGGTTTGTCACACAAATTGTCAGCATAAAGTCGTATTTAACATACTGTACACAGAGTCTATGATGAACTATATTATTTCAGGCAAAAAGTCGGATGTCGGCGAAAATATAAAAAAAAGTAATGATTTACCATTTTATTGCAGTTTCAGATTAATCCAATCTTCATAAAACTAAAGGTGAACTTGTCTACAATAAATACGTATCAAAAAACAGTTCAATTTGCTTGTATTATAAAAATATTGACAAAATTGTTTCTTAATTTTGTTTTGGCTCTCCAGAAAACCTGACTTTTTCGACATCCGACCTTATGCTTTTCATGTCCAGATTTATTTTGACAGGATTTCCTGTCAAAATAAATCTATATTTATGCCAGACTTTAAAAAAAAAATTTAAATAAACTTATTTACATAAGATTAAAACTAGTGTCCGACCGAAAGTTCGGTTTCGGTTTCGGCTGAGTTTCGGCCAAAAATCAAGTTTCGGCGGCAGTTTCGGTTTCGGCCAAAATTGGCCAAAACTGATTTCGGAAGTTGTCGTGCACGCTCGCCTAACTTCGTTTCTCGCGGCAACGCTTTGACGAACGTGTGCGTGCGTTAATATTTTTATAACTTATTTGCTCGTAAAAGGTGTCTTATTTCACCAATTTCAATATCGTATTGTATCTCATTACGCCCAAGTGCGGTAAGTGTAATGTAAAACGCACGGTTTATCAAGATGCTCCGTCTTAAAACGAACGGTACTTTTTTAAATCTCAGCAAAGAGTTTTTATGTCAAAAAAGTGGTCAATATTTTATGAATAAAATTAAATCAATGCTAAAAAGTACTGTGAAAACAAAACATGGAGTTGATATCAAGTCCTATTCCAACTTGCTGGCATTTCTAAAAAGACGCTCAGATGGCCATGTGAGTAAAAAGACGAAAGTATTTTCGGCTGACAATGTCACGAAATTCCTAAAAGAAGCTCCGGATTGCCGATATTTGGCAACAAAGGTCAGTTGAAACTAAAATATTGTTATTAACTTCTTTCACTTTCGTATTTCTTTACAATATAGGTATTTTGTACGCTGTTTTTATCTCTTTTCAGGTCGTATTAATATTTGGTATAAATGGTGCATGTAGTCGTCAAGAGTTGGCAAACATCACAACACAACTAATGATGTCGAGAACCATGGACGGGTTCTTCTTGTCCAGGTCAAAAATACAAAAAATAAAATTCCAAGATCTTTCACAATACAGGGGCCTTTTTACGACATAGTGAAGAAATAATAAATAAATAAATAAATAAATTGTGGGACACAATTTACACACGGTTATTCAGTCCCAAACTAGGCAGAGCCTGTACTATGGGTACTAAACAACTGATACTTAAATAAATATTAAACACCCAGACACGAAGCCAACAGACATGTTCATGCACACAAATGTTGGCCCCGAGCGGGGATCGAACCCGCGACCTCCGACTCAGAAGGGAGGGTCACTACCAACTGAGCCAACAGGCCGTCATATACGAAGTGTTTCGTTCAACAAAAGCGAAGTCTAACTTTTTCTTTTTTCAAAATTACCAAAATGGAAAATGCGCTGGCCAATCCATTGGCATTAATAAATTTGGAGCAATGCCGAAACAAATTGCCACTTTCTTAAATTTGAATGATCCACATGAATACACAGGTCACAGTTTTAGAAGGTCTTCGGCTACATTGCTCGCAGATTCAGGTGCGAACTTATTGACACTAAAACGCCACGGAGGGTGGCGGTCGAGCAGTGTAGCCGAGGGCTATATAGATGACTCGATCAGAAATAAAGAACAAATTAGTTCCCGCATTACAAGGAATATAAATTTGGAGCCAAGTGTTGACTCTCGACCATCTACGAGTACACACTCGTACATTCCACCATCGTCACAGCCGCCTCCGTCGCCGCCATCGACTGCAGAACCCTGTGGTCTCGTTTCTCCTACTTTTACTCAAGAGAGTGAGAGAGAAATTGGTGAAATTGTTACTAATAACAATAACTTGACTACATTAAAAATGCCAACTGGCAACGTAATAATCAATTTCACAAATTGTTCAAATTTTATAACTGCTTTAACAAGTAATTAAAGATTTATTAGTTTATGAATGTCCTAGTTTTATTTTATTTCCTCGCAAATGTGTTATAAAACGTCGTATTACATACGTGTGCTTTGAAAATTACAGCCTATCGCCTCGGCTGTAATTTTCAACTTACCGCACTTATACCATAATGTACTATTATAACACATTTGCTCGTAAAAGGTGTCTTATTTCACCAATATTAATATCGTATTGTATCTCATTACGCCCAAGTGCGGTAATGTAATGTAAAACGTACGGTTTATCAAGATGCTCCGTTTAAAAACGAACGGTACTTTTTAAAATCTTAGCAAAGAGTTTTTATGTCAAAAAAGTTGTCAACATTTTATGATTAAAATTAACTTTGGGAGATAAAATATAATAAAGAAACATTTATGTACATAATTCTTTAATTTAATTAATTTTGACAGTAAATTACAACCAATTAATCTGTAAAAAAACACAAAAATAATAATTTACTTTATTAGTAATAATGGCTGTTTTTGTGTTTTGTTTTTGTGCCTTTGCCTAAAATAAATGATGATGCGCGAGCATCGCTAATTTGTGAACAAGTAAAAATTATTCCGCGCGCTTTTTCTTAACGCTGTATTGTTTTTATTCGTTTATCATAGTTCAAGTTTTATTTTACGTCCTCGCAAATGTGTTATAAAACGTCGTATGACATACGTGCGCTTTGATAATTACAGCCTCTGCTCACTTGTAGCAATATTGCCTCGGCTGTAATTTTCAACTTACCGCACTTATATCATAATGTACTATTTTATATTATATTAAATAAAGGATTATAACAAAATTAATTTACTGTGTTTCCATTTCATATCCTAATTAATGCAGAATAATGGGTAAAATGCACCAAATTTTAGTATTCTAAGGAATTTGTTTCGGTTTCGGTTAAGAATATAAAAGCACTTTTCTAATTTTATTTTATTTTAATAGGTAATTATTTAGTTTTAACTTCGTAACGCCCAAGCTCAGCCAATCCGGCCAGCAGTAGGTGCTAACAGCAAAATGTGCATTACCGAGTACAGCATTTTTATATGTATGGTCTAAACTGTGAAGATTTGTTTTATGTTTATTTTTGTGGCATGACAACCTCAATATTGTTGTAATTGCCGCTTATTCGAAGCCTTAATATTGATTTTATATTAATGCCCACTATGTTTTTGTTATACAGCTGTTATATACTTAGCATAATAAAAAATTAAATATTCATTTTTGTTTTACTAATCTAGTTTTAATATTTTGCTTGGGCCTTAAAACACGGTTTTATGAAATATTTTATTTCATTAGGGTCCAGTTGCATGAACACACATACCTACTGTCTGTCTGTCAGTGTCAAAATACAGCCATAAAATCAAGGGTGTTTGAGGTTGGCTATAAAATGCCACAGTTTTAATAAATAAATAATATAAAATACATATAAATTATAATATCGTAACATCGTTATGCATCATAAGGAAGCCTCTGTTGTACGGGACAGGGTTATGCTTGCCTTGACAATGGTCATGTTATGATGATAATAGAATTTAATGATGCAAATAAAGACGTTTATTAATGACAGTGTCCAGTCCGCTATTGACACAACAATGTCAAGGTTATTTTTTCTGGGATGTATTAGATGTATGATGACAGTAGAACAGAAGCAGAAATAGTTACGAACGGGGAAACATACGAACGGGTATCAGACGAACGGGGCATCAGACGAACGGGGAAACAGACGAACGGGGCATCAGACGAACGGGGAATGAACTAGTCAGACGAACAGGGAACCAGACGAAACGGAGCTATTCCAATCACAGCTTTGATAAAGTAACATAAGATGTAACGAAAATATACCATTACTAGCTGATGCCCGCGACTTCGTCCGCATGGAATTTGTTATTCCTTTGCGTTTATAAAATATATCAAGAAGGATAATCTACACTATCTATCTATCTACAATAATATTATAAAGAGGAAGGATTTGTATTTTTGTATGTTAATAACGAATAAACCGATTTTAAAAATTCTTTTACCATTAGAATGTTAGGGGAAATCCGGGAGACTTGACCAGGTAGGAGACATGCTCAACAACGTATAAATCTCTTTAAATTTCGCGCTCTCGGGTTTGCTGTCAGGTCGTTGCATGCTCGGTTATTTTTTAACATTTATGCGTCGCCATTTTGGCCGCCATTACTCAGGTTCGTCAGTGAGCGAGGTAAACACGTTTTTGGTAGTGGCAAGTGAAAAAAAGTTTTTTTTTGTGTTTTTAGATTACATCGACAAATACTAAGGTACGTAATGTTTTAAATATTAGTTAGATTATTGAATTCATATAATTTTATGAATGTGGTGTGCTTTTTTCTTCTGATTTATACATTTTCTACAATACCTCATGAAGTGATAAAAGTGAGGTTAGGGAGATTTGATCCACAATGCTTAAGGGAGACATGATCAGTGGTTCAACTGTCCCATACGTGTTCCTAACAGTGAGATATTTAAATATGTTTTGTTTTATTTGCAGGTGTTAATGTCATGCCGTTCCAATATAAAGCCTTAGCTTTTTCTACCCGCAAAAAAGTCACTAAGCAGGTATTACAACACGCTATTGAAGAAGTAAAATCGAGTGTCTCCCTTCGTCAAACAGCTATTAAATATGGGTGTGGACCACATCTTAATTCATTAATTATTGGTGTAATGATTTATCGTTACACCAATAATGAACTCAAACTGCGGAAGTAAGTAAAGTAAGATAAAAGTTTTATATTTCTTTTTTTATATCTCTATAATGTTTACTCTTTGTTATTCTATTTAAAAGTGTTTCTTTGATACCTAAATTTAACGATAATTAATAAGATATAGGTATTCTTGACGTTTGACGTTACTTTTATTAAACAAATTTGATAATTACAACGTGTTTTTCACTACTTCTGCTTTAAAATTAGATATGGTTAAGTCTCCCTAAGACGATGGTCAACTCTCCCTTGCGTTGGGGAGATTTGAACCACAAACAGATTTTTAAAAAAACATTAATATATCTGAAATTAATTGATTAGCGGAAAATTGTACATTACAAAATGGTACCTATTTGGCAATGCTTTATATACGTTTTTGAGCTGTTAAGGTACAGGTTATAATTACAATGTTATGCGGGTTAAAGTAAAAGGGGGTTCAACTTTCCCGGACTCCCCCTACATTATCCCTGAGTAATATAGGCTATATCTATGACGAAAAAAAATTAAGGATCCTTACTAAAACTTGACTGTACATGCCGGGATTGGAACCCGAACCTCGCGAATGAGAAGCGGGCTCTTTAGCGACTGGGCTATCATTGCTATTTATATTTTTCTTATTATAAACACCCTACAACAGAATAAGCGCAATACCTGATACGTACCCCGATTAGTATACTAACATAAAAAGATGGTGATGCATTCGTACTTTAGTTTTGTCTAACCCAATTGCTTAAATAAAGAGCGATAACAGTACGGTGTAAATAGGCAGTCCTAAATTTAGTTATGCTTATTAATTTTTCGGAAAAACTTTACACTTATTGAAAATAGCTGAAATCAATTAAGTAGTCGATACTAATTTCAGGAATTGCGCTTATTCTCTTACGTGTTGTAAAGCCTAGGACACTCTCTGGATTATGATTTTTGAATTAGTTTTTGATATGAATGGCTACGCATGTGGTCATAATAACAAATAAATTTCCATAAGGAACCCATAGTGAATTCTCAAAAAAAGAAGTGGACTTTGTATGGAGACTATTGAAGAATATTTGTGCCAAGTTTCAAGTTGAATATAAGGAAATCTTGTTGTTTGTTTTGAGGAGTATTTTTACAATATTTCGAATTGAAACACCCAAAAATAAAGGTTTTCCGTACATAACAAACTCAACCCCTTCTTTCGCCCGTTTAGGGGAGGACTTTCGAAAAATCCAAAAATACGTATCTCATCATTTATTTCTAAGAGTAGTTGTGCCAAGTTTCAACTTGATAGACGTAAAAAACAACACGTTTCCATACAAATTCCAACCCCCTGTTTCACCCCCTTAGGGTTTTTTTTTTTTAAACCCAGAAATATGTATCTTGTTGTTTGTTTCTAAAAGTATTTCTACAAAGTTTTGAATTGATACACCCAAAAATTAAGGTTTTCCATACATACCAAACTAAACCCCTACTTTCACCCTTTTAGGGGACGATTTTCGAAAAATTCAAAAACACGTATCATCATTTATTTCTAACAGTATTTTGGTCCCGTTAAAGATTTATTATAAGTACCTATTTATAGACAACGAACAGTATAGTTGAAAAAACATTAATGCTATGCAAAAAAAGGGCTAGAAATGAGGCAATTAATGGATGGGCTCAAATTTTGTTGAAAAGGTTCTTAAGTTCAAAAGCGTCAAGGGTTCGTTATACAGGATCGGAAAAAAACAATTTCATGAGAATAAACTTAAAACAGAATGCCCATTAAACAGTGGCGTAACTATACCACCTGGGGCCCGTGGCAAATTCTTTTGATTAGACCCTATCAATAAAAATCGTCACGTTGTACTCGTACTCAGTTTAATTTTAATACTCTTCGAGATTTTCAGCGTACTTAATTACACGTTGTATTTGTCCCACTAATGGCCATAGGCCTCCTCTCTTAGGCTAGAAGGAATGGTCTGTAGTCCCCACGCTAGCCCAATGCGTATTGGAGACTTCACATTCATCCATAGAACATAATATCTCTGTGAATTCATCATCTATTCGCTAGCTTTTCGGTAGTGTCCGACCGAAAGTTTGGTTTCGGTTTCGGCCGAGTTTCGGCCAAAAATAAAGTTACGGCTGCAGTTTCGGTTTCGGCCAAAATTGGCCGAATTTTTTGCCGAAACCGAAACTGATTTCGGAAGTTGTCGTGCATGCTTGCCTAACTTCGTTTCTCGCGGCAACGCTTTGGCGGATATTTTTTTATATCGAGAACATTTATTTACAAAGAAACTATACATTCATTTACAATAATTACAGATAAAAAATGTCCTCTAAAGAGGAACCATGTGGGACAGTGCCCAGAAGACTGGCTGCATTCCCTCTCTGGATAGCTAGGCTGATCCTTTGCAAGAGATAGCTGCCGGCCCTCTGGTCACCTGAAGCCTCGACCAAACGCACTGACAGCTCTTTGAGGAGCTGCCGCGCCCCCGGCCCTCACGGTCCCATGGTCTCCACCCTAAACGGCACAAATATGTAGCCCTCATTGAGGTCGGCATACTTGCGCCACTTTAGGCGCTCCGCGGCCGCAGCCGCCGCGCCAGCGCCCACAGAGGTGGCATCGATGTGGGATGGGGCCAATGAGTCCTCACATGTGGCATCCCATACCAGCGACCTGCCATGTTTCCATGGCCCGACAGTCATACCATCAGGCCTCGCGCTACCCATCCTTGTGATGCCGTTAGGATCAAGAATAGCCCGGCAATAGATCAAGGATACCGGCAGTGGCGAGAGCCCTGCGGATGATGTCGTTGAGGCATGCATGGCGCGACAGGCGGCAGGCGCTACGTGCGCAAGAGAGGCCGTGGTGTCCGAGTCGATCGACAGGCTCCCCACACTGGCATCTATGGGGGTGGTGCGCCCTGACGCCCAATCGAAGAGAGACAGCGAGGGAAAGTGTCTGTCTATCCAATAAAGTGCCAACGGTAGCAGAAGGCAATGCCCGCAGCCAATGTCCCGATTATTTTTGAGACACTGCGAGGAGACGGGCACGCTCCGAGGTGCTTGTGCATGAATCCGTTAGATTCTTAAGCACCAAGTCGCAGAGCGGCCCGTCCCAGTGCTTCTGACAAAGCGGACTGGACGGCAGACTGACACCCGGACATGCTCCCAGCCATGCATCTCTAGCGTCCGTCAAGTACGACAACTCCAGGATACCCAGAGAGGGGCATATTATGCTTCCGTGAAGGTTGTACGCACTATGAGCAGAGGACAGAAACGCCGGTAGGGAAATACTGGAAATTTTGCGAACGCCCAGTCCGCCAAATCTGGCTTGGTCCCAGGCGCGTCCCTCTATGGGGCTATTTAGGATTTGGGAGAGATATTTTTGTAAAGAAAGGTCCATAGTATCTAATAAACTATCAAACTTCCAAAAATGGGAGCAGCGAAGGACATATGTAAATTTCGGGACAAACAGGCAAGAAACTAGGGTGAAAAATATAACGTTTATTTTAATACTTATTTTGATTGTTGTTTAATTTCCTGTTAAATTCATTCTAATTATTTTATAAACTACAAAATTGTTTTTATGTCTTGGGCTCTATGAACACAATGACTGAAAATATGACATTTCGCTCACTCGTTGATTCCGCAAATTTGGCAAACATTCTACTTTTTTCTGTAACGTCATTTTTCAGACGATTAGTATCAAAATGGATTTAACTCATTATAATACTCATTAATGCTCTAGTAAACAATTACTGGCTACTTTGGGCTTGTACACAAAACTGCGATGAGACGCGATGCTAATTCGAAACAGAGAAATTGCAATACAAAAATAGCTTATTAAATCCATGACCGTTATTTGAAGCTTACTAGTTTGAGATAGGCCCTCTCTGTTTTCCGCTTACTTGCCCTCCATTTCTACCCGTATATGAGTGTCTCTTTTACGCACATCAGCCTTTTCCCCACCACCAGCAGTGTGCTCGACTATGTTGTCGAGAACGGCTATGATCATTGGCGTCCTGTTTTCCGCCGCGTACGGTCGTACAAAAGGCCGTGAAATATGTAGTTAAAGTCCATTAATATAATTATACCTAATTATTTTATCAAGGCACTGATAGTGTATAACTTATACAGTGGTGAGTGCTTATATCTGCCGTTATTTGCACGTAATTACTTTATGGACTTTTTAAATAACGGTGTTACCGTTCGGAACTGTTTTAACAGTTCATTATTTTATTAGTTTACTACATTGTAGCCCTTCTTTAACACTACGATATATTTTATGTAGACAATTTTTCTTTCTACCTACTTTATCTGTATGGTTTTTAATTTCACTAAATTACTAATTCTACCCATTTTTTTTTAAATTATACCCGCGTTTTATGTAATGTTAATCTATGTTAATTAATTTTCTTTTCACATCTACCTGTTGGGTTTATTTCGAGTATATATTTTGGATGTTAATCTACCTACCTGTGTGTGCCGTGATTTTTGCAAAAGTGTATATGTATATCCACTTATTTTAGAATTAGGAACTGTGATGGATGATTAGCGTGTTGAGAAGGATAATTTTCCACATACTACAATAACTAAGGCGCACCGCGTTTTAAAAAGCGCAGTAAGTCGAAACGGAGTGTCTCATCCAATAGTTTTTCGAGTAAAGGTACGTTCATTACGTAAAATTCTACGTCGCCACTTGGGAGAAAAAGTAAAAACTGTACTGAACTCTGTGCTGTAATGAAATTGATAATTGTTCTTTGATTTATGACATTACTTGTGGTATACTTTACAATCTTTGGAGTGGTTCAGAGATTAAATTGGTGAAATGTGGGTATTTCTTGAAATTAAATACCTCTGCCTTCCCCCTCGGGAATAAAAGGCGTAAGATTATTTCTTTTTATTTTATTTTATACTTTACAATAATGAGCGGCAAAATGCTAATAGTGGCACGCAGTTACGCACAATCGCCTTTTGTCCTTTTATTTGAACTTATTTTTTAAAGGTGAAACTACCCACGATTCATAAAGAGGTCTAAAGTGGGACCAAGGTATAAAAGGTTTACAATCATACTCCTGGCTCTAAAGAGATTAAATCATATGATCATCACGGCATTTTATTTACGCAGATAAAGCATACGCTGCCTTTACCTTCTGCATTCTCAAAACAGATTTGCAGTCGAACATTCGTGAATTTAAGTAATGGGCACGAGATTCAAATAATATATATTTTGAAACAATTCACGATAAGAAAAGGGAACTTTTTTCTAAAAATTCTACTACCCACCTACGCAAAAATATCTTCGGATTTATTGCAAATGGTTTGCGGTCAGTGTATAAACTATCGATCCATCGTCTCTGCCTACCCTGGTGGGACAATGGCTTGGGCTTTATGTATGTATAAACTACTTAAATGTGAAGAGATGGCGTTATCGAATCTGTGCGTGACCCTCTGATCAAATCGGTGTTTCGTAAAATACCACCAACCTGTCGGAGTTTGTTCTAACCCTGAGTCCTTGGTCTCAACACTGACTGAAGCTGGTGGAGTGAGAAGGGCAATAATGCCTTTAAAGAACCAACAGTAATGCTCCTGCTACACAAGCGGTTTTCAACAAAACCAATCGTCACCCCCCGCAGGGGTCGACTCAGTACCATATGCCCTCGCAGGGTACAAATCACGGATGCTGTGCTAATGAGCAAGCTCATCCTAGTTGCAACTATATAGTCCCTCGCAGGGACAAGACAACAGTTTCGCTGACCGTCGCACGGGTTTTCAGCTCAAGAGGTTCCATTCGGCCCCGATAAGGCAACAGGTTGCCAAATCACAACAAGGGCAACCGCAACGCGTGTTGCAATGCTAATCTTCCCTCGCAGGGACAAGGCAATAATGTCGCTGACCGTAGCACGCGGCTTTCGGCTCTTCGACCCCGACAAGGCAACAGGTTGCCAGGTCAAAACAAGGGCAACCATAAGCGTTCCGCAAACACTCCCGATTACAATAGGGTATTTTATTGCACAATCAAATGAGTTATTGTGTCAAAACGAAAATTTACTATGGATCCCAGCACCTCTACCGAAATGTACATAATGAGTACGGAATTTCTGACCTCATCATTTTAATAAGTACTTTATTGCATCACTTTCTTGATTGCTTTAACATTTATTGATTTTTTAAATATGCTATAATTGTAAAATTAAAATCCAAATGCATTTTTAGAGGTTTTGGGATAAGCCTTTTAATTAAATAATTACTCGCAATTTAATTACTTTGCAGTCAAATACCCTATTTTGAAAAAAGACATAAGTACGTACTGACTCGGACATTTTCAAGGCTGACTCGGCTAGGGTTCTTTCGCAGTCGATGGGAATAGATTCATTCGCCGTACGTTAAAAGGGTACCGCATACCTTTTGTACAAAGACCGCCTCTAGTGTTGCCAAAATTGTCCGTGAACCCTTACTGCACTCGGAATCCAAATTAATGACCTTGGTCATATACCAAATGAAAGAACAGGGTGTTCTAGAGGAATTACTAGTGCCCAAAAGCTTGGCTCGCCCCATATTAAATTTCAGATAACTAAACGATTACGTCATCACAGAGCCATTCAAACTTGTAAATGTTTTTCGAATCCCAGGGATCGTCCAAAAGTAGACCTATCACAGCCTACTGTCATGTGCCCATTGCCGGGGCCACAGATAGATAGATTTACAGAAGAAAACTACTGCAGATGACTTTCCTTCCGTTAGGCCTTTGTACAGCACCCAAAGTCTTTGCCTCGCTGACTAATTGGGTCGCTCGCAGTCTGAGAGATCAGGGAATTTGTTTCCCTCGTTGACGGAAGACGACCCTCGTTGTGCTTCGAAACAAGGAGATCTTGCGCTCCCAGGTGTATATTTTAATGGACAGACTGCTGTTCCTAATGTGGACGATGCACTTCGAGAAGTTCGTAATATAAAGGAATCTCGTATTTCTAGGAGTACAGTGGGGTACTTGGTCCAATGAAAAAAAAAAATTCCAAAGGAAAATATTCAAATACTCACTGCCAAAGTCTCGACCATAATTGCAACACGACAAGGCAAGCATTAAAGAATTGCAGAGCGTGATCGGGTTACTGAACTTCGCCAGTTTCGTCGTACCCAGGGGCAGACTACATTACCGAGCCTAGCATGGCTGTAGGTATGTGTTTCATAATGCTGTAATAAAAAATCTATATCGGTCCACAACTTTGGTTTAATGCGACAACAAGTCAGGGCCGCCTACCTAAGGAGCGAAGGCGGGACCAGGTCCTTAGCTTTACGTTGAATTCGAGAAAGCAAATGTATCGCCTACTAGGCATTTAAAATATAAGCATCAGTGCTTGCTTACAATAGTTACCATATTCCCGGAAAGTACAATGGTCACACCGACCATCTATCTCGGTACCCATCATCACCGGAATGGCATCTCCTACCTCATTGTACGGAGAAAACTTTTAGAAAATTCGAAATCCCTGTGGTGGACCTATTTGCGTCCGAAGATACATACATGGTAGATAACTAGGTGTCTTTAGGTCTCAACGACAAGAGAGCGATGTTTCACGCTGCATTCTCCGTAATATGGATGTACCCTCTGGCATGGATATTTCCACCGCCCTACTTGATTCCCAAAGTGCTAGCGCAGCTCAGCGCAGGGCATGTTTCTTCTAGTTGTGCCTCGGTGGGATCGCTTTTTCTAGAAAACTGATCTAAAAACACTGACAGTGGCGGCTCCTTTTACTATTAAGAATCTTGAAGAGTGCTTAGTAGACACAGCAACATTATGTTCGTCAGGTGTACATTTTCTTTTTATTGTCAAGTTAAATAAATAAAATGGGCTACTTTCCCCCCTCAATTCAAATAATGACAGTGGAGGTGAGAATAAGTTAGCCTCTTTCATAAATCCTTCAGGCTATTCTGAGGTCAAGAGTAAGCCTGTTGTTGTGTATATTATATGGAATAAATAAATCACAGAACCGAGACGTCTATTTATTATTGGTGGTCGATATACACTGACTCATACATGGTTTCGATTACAATCGATACATTCTTAATTAAATACACTAGGTATAATATGATACCATGTGCCTCCGGCACATAACTTCCCCCTTTAATAAAAAAAACATAAAATCAAGACATAATTATCAGTAAGTAAAGGTAATATATAGGTTACCTGGGTTAACTAAGTTGACGAATACACTTTAATATAATTATTCTACTTTCGATACATACACGCGATACAAGAAAAATCAAATAAAATATGACATGGTAAAAAAAACTTAATCGTAAGCATGCACTTTAACACTATCTACTATGTAACACTTTCACATTATGACATGCTGCGTAGGACCGATTGCTCCTTGTCCGTCTGTGCGCACCATCGTCATTGGCGCCTCCTGGAGTTGTCTTCTCATGAAGCGACCGTAGTTTTCTTTGAATCTGCGCCATATCAAGTATCCTACCAGTATTAGGATACAGAATGTTATGAACATTAAGTAATGTTCTGGTTTTCCATAAATATTGTCTTCTTTTTCAGTAGCTGCGGCGCCATTTCCTGCGCCATTCTGAGCGATGATTATTTGTTCTTCAGAGATTTTGCTTTGCGGTCTACCCATGATGACTTTGTTCAAAATTAAATTATAATTGTTTATGCAGTGAAGCGTACTACAGGTTTGATGATTCGTCCCGATCTGGTCCTAACTTGGGAGTCGTTGTTTGTATTGTGTGTTGTTATTTGGTGCGCTTTCGCATTCTTCAATCCCCAAGCATAAAAGCTGGCTTGAGTCTGTCCAAACTAATTATTTTCTCTGTATCTGCTTGCAATATTTTATAATATTTTTCTGCTCGATCAATTACTTTATATGGTCCTGAATATGGGGGTGATAATGACTTAGCAAGTCTATCATCGCAAACAAATACGTATTCACAGTTTTTGAAGCTTGGGTGCACGAAAATGTTTCTTTGAACTCTTTCCTTTTTGGGTCTAGATGCCAAATTTTTAATCCTTAGTCGTAGTTCCCGGACAAACTCTTCATTTTCAGGATTTTCTAGCGCGGACGGCTGGAAAAAATCTCCTGGTAATCTAATAACTTCACCATATACCATTTCGGCTGCGCTAATCTTTGTTTCATCTTTCAAACACGCACGTAAACCTAGTAACACTGAAGGTAATTCAGCTACCCATTCACTCGTATTGCCTCTACACATAAGAGCCGTTTTCAATGAACGATGCCATCTCTCAATGAGTCCATTAGATTGAGGGTGATACGCCGTTGTTCTTATTTTGTTGATTCCCATTTTATTAGCTAGCTGATGAAACAAATTGGATTCAAACTGTCTACCCTGGTCGGTGGTAATACGTAAAGGACATCCGAATCTGGTTATCCATCCGGAATAGACAATGTCTGCTACTGTTTCAGCAGTTATGTTTTTAACAGGATAAGCTTCCGGCCAACCAGTGCTATCCATCATTGTTACAATGTAACGGTAACCATTACAATAGGTTAGAGGGCCGACTATATCCATGTGTAGATGTTCGAACCTGTTGCTATGAACATATTTTCCAATAGGTGTTATCGTGTGTCGTTGTACTTTGGACTTCTGACAATTAAGGCATGCTCTCGTCCACTTGGTAACATCTTTGTTTATCTCTCTCCAAAAGTATCTGTCGCGCATCATGTTACGCGTGACTCGTATACTGGGATGACTAATTTCATGTACCGCCTTGAAAGCCGATAGTCGAAATTGTTCTGGTAAATAAGGTCGGACTTGTTCTCTCGAAGTTTCGCAGTAAATGGGCATGTTATTTGTAGGTGTGTATATCTTCTTAAATTGTAATGAACTCGATTGCATCAGATCTTTTAATTCAGTATCATTATTTTGTGCTTCTGAAAGTTGGTTATAATCTATAGGTGACGGTATGTTTATAGATTCGATTCGGGATAATGTATCTGCAACTACATTGTCTCGGCCACTAATATGTTGTATGGAGGTACAAAATTGCATTATGAAATCTAATTGCCTGATTCGTCTGGGAGTGTCATTTTTACCAACTGTAGTTTTCTTTAATGCATATACTAATGGTTTGTGATCTGTATACACTGTTATATCTCGTCCTTCTATCATGTATCTAAAGTGTTTGATAGCCATATATATTGCCAATAATTCCCTGTCGAAGGTACTATATTTCTGTTGCGCTTCACTCAGTTTGTTGGAGAAAAATCCCAACGGTCTCCAAATATTTCCTTCTTTTTGTTGTAAGACAGCACCAGCACAAAAATTTGAACAGTCTGTCATTAGAGCTATGGGCGCCTCCGTCGAAGGAAATGCCAAGGTTGCTGCTTCTTTTAGGCTTTGTTTACTTCTCTCAAAGGCTTCGATGCTTTCTTCTGTCCATGGAATTAAATTTTTGTCCTTTTTTTTTGCATTGTGGAAAAATATATTCAGTTTAGCGTGTATTGCGGCGGCCTTTGGCAGGTGACGTCTATAGAAATTTACCATTCCTAGATAGCGTCGTAATTCGTCCACAGTCTTTGGTCTAGGAAATTTGGTGATCGCTTTTACCTGCTCGCTCGTGGGTGTTAATCCTTGTCGTGAAACGTTAAAACCCAAAAAAATTAACTCTGCCTTTCCAAAATCGCATTTCGCTAAATTTATTGTGATACCATATTTGCTTAAGCGCTCAAATATCATTTTCAAATGTTGTCTGTGCTCGCTCTCCGAAGATGACGCAATGATGACGTCATCTATGTAGATGAAAATAAAATCTAGATCGCGTAGAACTTCGTCGCTGAGGAACCTTTGAAAGGTTTGCGCAGCATTTTTCAGTCCGAAGGTCATTCTAGTAAATTCATATAGGCCAAATGGAGTCGTTATAGCAGTCTTCTCTATATCGTTTTCTGCTACACCAATATTATGATATGCTCTCTGTAGATCTATTCTTGAAAATATTGTTTTTCCGGATAGTAGATAAGTAAAGTCTTGAATACGCGGTATGGGATATCTGTCGGGTTTTGTTATTGAATTCAGTTGTCTATAATCACCGCAAGGTCGAATTCCGCCGTCCTTTTTGTTTACTACGTGCAGGGGGCTCGCCCAACTACTCTTTGAAGGCCGGCATATGCCCATGTCCTGCATTCTCTGAAATTCTGCTCTTACTATCTTGTACTTATGTGGGGGTAAAGGTCGCGGTCGTGAAAAAACTGGTGAGCCTGTTGTCTCGATATGGTGTACAACTGAGTGGGGAGGGGTATCTTTAAAACACATAGGTTTCGTAATATCGGGAAATTCAGTTAAGAGGTCACTATATTCACTATTCTTATCAATTGTGCGAATCGAGAGTTGGTTGGAAAGTGTCACCGTTGCAATTGAAAATAAATTAGTCACTGAATCGATAAGTTTCTTTCTATACACGTCGACTAATAATTTATGGTGGCTTAAAAAGTCCGCACCCAGGATCGGTTGCTTCACGTCCGCCAAAACAAAAGACCAACGATACGGTCGTCGTAGATTAAAGTCAAGGTCGAGAAACTTTACTCCATAAGTTTTGATTTCGAAACCGTTCGCGGCATACAGTTTATAATTGTCACATTTATGATTATAAAAATGAAAAGAAATATTTGCACCTGTGTCCACTAGAAATTTGAGACCACTGTTATTGTCTGTAACACAAAGACGGGTAAATGGATTAATAGTGCACATCTCCGCCTGCGATTGCACTTCATCTAGTTTCCCTGATTTTCGGGTTTTTTCCATGCACAAGGTTCTTCACATTTTATTGCCCGGTTACGAAATCTGTAATGATAATAACATAGCCAATTAGGACTCTCCGGTGTGCGCCGACGGCTCGGGTCACGCCCTCGTGATGCAGAGCGCGAATTATCTCTTCCGTAATTCTGGTTCCGGAATCTCTCTCTACCTCTTTGCATGTCCTTTATTTGCATACTTAATTTGGCTATTTCGGCCAAAATGAATGCGTTATCATTGCTGATGTGAGCACTTGATGTTGATGCCTGCACTTCTGTTATTTGTAATGGCCTTGACGTCTCCATAATTTTGTCTGCAACAGTTGCAAGGTTGTTTAGGTCTTGAATCTCGCTAACCGCTAGCACTGCTCTCACCGAAGGTGGTAGATGGCTTTGCCACATGATACGCAAGGTGTCATCAGGTATTTTCTCACGAGCCAGATCTCTCATTCGACGCAAAAGCTGAGAAGGCTTTTGGTCTCCCAGTTCCATCTCGCTAAGTAGTTTCTGAAATTGTCTTATCTCAGATTCCTCGTACACTGCCAGTAGACGTGCCTTCAAGGCTTCGTATTTTTGGGACTCTGGGGGTTTCAAAAGAATATCGCTAACTTGTTGGATTACGTCCTTTCCAAGCTTTGCCACTACCATGTTGTATCGTGTATCGTCGCTTAATTTCTGCGGTCCAAGGATTGCGTCACACTGTACAAACCATAGGCGTGGCTTGTCGCAACAGAACTCGGGAATCCTCGAAGAAACTGTTACTGCAGCTAACTCCGTTGCTACTTCTATCTTTTGTATCGCCATGGTTACTTCTTGATGTCGGGGTCACCAATGTTGTGTATATTATATGGAATAAATAAATCACAGAACCGAGACGTCTATTTATTATTGGTGGTCGATATACACTGACTCATACATGGTTTCGATTACAATCGATACATTCTTAATTAAATACACTAGGTATAATATGATACCATGTGCCTCCGGCACACCTGTCATTAATATTAATAACATTAATTTAAAAATAAAGGCAGTATTTTCTACGCATTTCTGCATTACACAATGGAAAGCAAGCTGGCCTCTTCAATAAAAATGTTTTGTTGAAACATATTCTGAAATCAATAGCCTTAATAAAAAAATCGAGATTACCTAAACCATTTAAGTCTGCTTAGTGTAAATGAAAATAAACTGTTTGCAACGGCTACACATACCGCCTTTATATTATTACTGTGGTCGGGTGGTAGGATCGACGACTAAACCTTGTTGTCGTTAGACTCACAGTACCTTATTAAAAACACTGATTCTATTACTTTCTAGCTAATATTTGGATCAAAAATCGACGGTGTTGATTATCGACAGTCGGAAACTGATTATCAATCACGAAAACAAAAACCTGGATCCTGTTTATTGGGTTATGAGAACCTTACAGATTTTAATAAACGTATAGCTACTGAGATTAGTAATTTATTTATAAATTTATATTATAGATATTAGGCAACCTAGAGCAGCCTTTTGAGCTACTACTGCGAGATGGGTTAAATCATTGGTGTCTGTAGTCGGATTAACAGCTTCTCCAGGTAGCATGCATTCTGCTATAGCAACCTAAAATTGGTTGGATAATTTCCTGATTGAAAAAAAATTTACCTAGGGGAACCGGGATATCTGGTAATGTCTGGTTGTCTCTTAAAGCGATAAGATCGCTCTTTGTACTTATTTCTTAAATAATTGTGTCTCGTATTGCATATTTTTATTGGAGTACCTGCAATAAGGTTGTTAGCTACTATTTACAAGTTATGCTAGCTCCAGACAACATTCTTAATAATAGCATGAGATTTTATAATCCATTTAATCAGTGTTCATTCAAAAGTCAAGTGTTTTTATTCAAAGTAGGGACTTATAAGTCCACTTATTGAAAGTCATTGCAACTCCACAGTTTCAGCAAGTATATTATGTATGTTCTAATAATCAAGTAATTGAACACAAGCTTTGTTAATGAAATACTTATGTTTGATAACAGTATTATGTCACGAAGAATTTTTGATGACAAAATAAAATATACCGGAATAAATAATGATGTGAAATTTGCTAGGTTCTGGGTTTGCTTGTGATTGGAAATAAAATAACTGAATGTGGGTAATGACTGTTGCTAAGTATTTATTGATCTTTTATATCAGTTGTTGTACATTAACCGTTAACACTATTACAGATAAGTTGTAACTAAAGTTATACCAGACTAGTTAATTGGCAGAGCCGGGTTCACGGGGCAAATAAAATAACTTAACTGTAAAATCCTAACGAGGTTATACCACCAATTAGGTTAAATTTATCATTAATATGTTGAAATTTAAAACACCTACTTGATCATGGTGACTTATCTAAAAATAGCTAGAAGCGCTACACCATTCTTAAAAACTCGGAGCTCGGAGAAACTGGCACGGTGAGAAACACCGTAGTCATCGAAATTTGCGTATCGTAGAAATTTGCGTATCGTAGAAATTTGCGTATCGTAGAAATTTGCGTATCGTAGAAACCTCCTGCAATTAACAGGAAAATATTATCTACATGACTTTACTCGGAGACGGTTAACAATTATTTTAAAGTTGGAAAATAGAACCTAATTGGAATTAGTTATTGCACATTTACATACCTTGTGGGGGAGAAGAGTCAAGCTTGAAGCATCAGGATCTCATGTCAACCCCGGAGGTTTCTTACAAAAATGTGGGTATATCAACCCATACTGCAATAAAATAAATTCACTATAAACCACAATATTTATGGAATTCAACCAATGCAAATGGAGAAGTTAACAAACTAACAGCTTACCAAATTGGAATATAGAAGAATACTTCAGGAAACATTCTTTCTTTTACAATGAGTTTCCTAATAAAAGTTTGAAGTAGGGTAGATTCTGCAACGAAACACAAAATGTTTGAAACTAGAAAAAATCAAGAAATCGTCATGATCTAACATCGTTTAAGTGTTGAAAGATATATCAAACTCACCAGGATGTTCAAGTTTGAACTCAAAAGCATTTGCTTTTGTAAAATGTCGTTAGTCAACTTATTCCGGCGACATCACGGCTAAGAAAGAACGAAGTCAACGTTCTGTATTTGGAAGACCATCTCTCACACACTTCCCGAAAAACACGGTAACTGTAGGCTATCTTGACCTCAAATTCACAAGACACAATTGTGCAAAAATCATAGTTCAAAACTGTTTGACATTTGAATGATCTCAAATATAATAACACAACACTATTTTCCCTATATCATTAGTATTTAAAGCATTTAAATGCTTTTAAATTGAATAACATAATTTTGTCAACAAAAGGTAAATCTTTCGTAGAAATTGACATGACAACACCGACTTCTTTTTACAATGACGTTTGGCAAAGGCAAAGGCATCATCACATTCTGCCTATTTTTGAGTCACAATATTAAATGCTTCAATACGAAAGTACAACGTTACAATACCCCCCTTCCAAGAAAAGATCGCTGCCCTCAGCGATTATCACAAACAACAAAACAACAAACCAACAGTCAGTCACCGAAAAAAAACAACAACTTGAACATAAAAGTCCAAGCGAATAACGAAATAACAACACAAAATAACAACAACATAAAACACTTGTCATCCGACCACCTGTACTCACACCCTAAATAGCCAACAACCAGGACTGTTGTTACTCTTTCCAAAAGAACCACCCACCTGACGCAGTCGGGTAAAAAAATCTCTATATGTCCGGCCATCTTAAACAAAATCGAACAAGCAACCACTTGAACCTCCTGAACCAAACCAACAAAAAAAAACTCTGTCCAACCTACTCTAGTCTCCATACAGTTGACTAGTAAGTAGTTACAAAAGTTTAAATATAAGGTGTAATCACCAGAGATCGGCATTAGGTAGTGTGATTTGGTACCATAGTAGTAAAGTTGCTACGAGGATGTAATATGGAGTTGATAAAACCACCACTTTATTTGGGACTAAATTTCCCGGGAAATTTCCGGGACTAGATTTTTCTACAGTATCATATTTACTTACTAAATATAAACTTCTTTTGTTCTTAGGTGATTTTCTCTACAGTGGCTGGTTTTGGAGATAATCAACAAAATCTAAAAAACAAAATTTGTAATAGTAGTACGGTTAATTAGGTAAAAAAAAATGAGTTTTGGTCCCATCCGACACAAAGCACACATATGAACTTTGGTATTTCATATGTGTGCTTTGATTTAAAAGTAGGAACATGGTGGTTTTAACAACTCCATATTATATCCTCTACCTACTTTGGTACCTAATCACACTACCTAATGCCGATCTCTGGTAATCACCCATGTATACCTTTAAAAATGTTCTAATGAACCTGTATATAAAAAAACATAAAGACGTTAATAACCAAAACGTAAACGCCACCAAAATGTGGTTTGTCGTCTGACAAGACCACGACCGAAAAAAATTTACTCGTATTAACAACAAATGTTATACAAAAGTAGCAGAAAAAACATAAGATAAACCCCTCTCAACGCGACCACGGTACACATTTATTTCTCGGTTAGGTAATCTATATTAAATTCATACTTCACATCCAGACAATCGTCACATTCTTAATCACCTATCATTAATTCATCTTATATACGCTTCTTACATACTATTCACCTTTCTCTCATCCAGTAGAACAATTAAATACATTTGTCCACTAGCCCTTACTATTGGTGCTATGATTTTCCGTATAATCATATCACTACGAAAACCTAACAATGTAACCGTTAGCAACGCCTATCTTAAAATCTTTGACATGCCCGGAGTGTATCGAGGACCATAATGCAAATTAGGTACGTTGAATTGCTTGATCAGCTGTCGGAATTCCGATCCCGTGAATTGTACTACATTATCTACAATTACGGTTTCAGAAATACCGTGTACAAGCACCACATGGTTCTCAATATTTTTTTTTTTTACCGCGGCATTTGTTGCACTGTGTGAAGGAAATAACATTGTATACCTACTTTGAAAAGCAACATATAACAACCAAAAGATTTGTATAACCGGAACGTGACCTGGGTAAAGGTCCGAAAATATACATTGTTATTAGTTGAAAAGGTCTAGAAACGACTTGGCCTTCCCCATAAGACCAGGGGTAGCTTTGGTTGAGTGCTTATACCCGTTACAAACATATAAAAAAAAAATTTTTTTTTTTTCAAAAACGCAAAAAAATCGTAAAAAAAAATCGAAAACCACTGATTCGGGTTATGTCAAGCCGTATAATTAAATTATGCAAAGAAAAAAAAATTAAAATTTTTACACCCTGTATACACTTTTAGTGAGTCATTTTTTTTCATAAAATATTTTTGTGTGGTATAACCTTAATATATCACTTATTTAAACTAAACAATAAAATATTTATTTAAACTTTAATATACCTAATAAATTTAAACTTTGAATTCCCAATTAATAAATTTTTGTAGTGGTTTTGTTTATACACACTATAAATTTATATCTAAACCTGAAATAGATCAACACAGTTTACTAGTTTTTTATATTTGGTGATATAACCTTTACCAAAAAAAAATATCACAAACAAACACTCAAAATTCACAAAATAAAACAAAATAACATGTAGGCGCCATTTGTCACGAAGAATTTTTCATGACAAAATAAAATATACCGGAATAAATAATGATGTGAAATTTGCTAGGTTCTGGGTTTGCTTGTGTTTGGAAATAAAATAAACTGAATGTGGGTAATGACTGTTGCTAAGTATTTATTGATCTTTTATATCAGTTGTTGTACATTAACCGTTACCACTATTACAGATAAGTTGTAACTAAAGTTATACCAGACTAGTTAATTGGCAGAGCCGGGTTCACGGGGCAAATAAAATAACTTAACTGTAAAATCCTAACGAGGTTATACCACCAATTAGGTTAAATTTATCATTAATATGTTAAAATTTAAAACACCTACTTGATCATGGTGACTTATCTAAAAATAGCTAGAAGCGCTACACCATTCTTAAAAACTCGGAGCTCGGAGAAACTGGCACGGTGAGAAACACCGTAGTCATCGAAATTTGCGTATCGTAGAAATTTGCGTATCGTAGAAATTTGCGTATCGTAGAAACCTCCTGCAATTAACAGGAAAATATTATCTACATGACTTTACTCGGAGACGGTTAACAATTATTTTAAAGTTGGAAAATAGAACCTCATTGGAATTAGTTATTGCACATTTACATACCTTGTGGGGGAGAAGAGTCAAGCTTGAAGCATCAGGATCTCATGTCAACCCCGGAGGTTTCTTACAAAAATGTGGGTATATCAACCCATACTGCAATAAAATAAATTCACTATAAACCACAATATTTATGGAATTCAACCAATGCAAATGGAGAAGTTAACAAACTAACAGCTTACCAAATTGGAATATAGAAGAATACTTCAGGAAACATTCTTTCTTTTACAATGAGTTTCCTAATAAAAGTTTGAAGTAGGGTAGATTCTGCAACGAAACACAAAATGTTTGAAACTAGAAAAAATCAAGAAATCGTCATGATCTAACATCGTTTAAGTGTTGAAAGATATATCAAACTCACCAGGATGTTCAAGTTTGAACTCAAAAGCATTTGCTTTTGTAAAATGTCGTTAGTCAACTTATTTCGGCGACATCCGGGCTAAGAAAGAACGAAGTCAACGTTCTGTATTTGGAAGACCATCTCTCACACACTTCCCGAAAAACACGGTAACTGTAGGCTATCTTGACCTCAAATTCACAAGACAAATTGTGCAAAAATCATAGTTCAAAACTGTTTGACATTTGAATGATCTCAAATATAATAACACAACACTATTTTCCCTATATCATTAGTATTTAAAGCATTTAAATGCTTTTAAATTGAATAACATAATTTTGTCAACAAAAGGTAAATCTTTCGTAGAAATTGATATGACAACACCGACTTCTTTTTACAATGACGTTTGGCAAAGGCAAAGGCATCATCACATTCTGCCTATTTATGAGTCACAATATTAAATGCTTCAATACGAAAGTACAACGTTACAATTACCTATATCACGTTTCGTTAAAATGCATTTTTTCAAAGTTTTCAAATAAAACTAACAATTTGTTTATGCACATCTTCCTTCTGTTCTGTGGTATCCTATACCCACTAGCATTTTCTCCAAAATCTGGCTGGTCTTCACCTTGGCGTCCTCCACCACCAGGCGATAACAAACACGTCTCAAACTAGTAAGCTTCAAATAACAGTCATGGATTTAATAGAAGCGTTTTACCTGAAAATAAAACGCATATTAAATACTTACCTTATTTGAAGCTTAACTTTAATTCCTGTCTGGTATTTTGCGACTCAATGATCATAGCCGTTCTCGACAACATAGTCGAGCACACTGCTGGTGGTGGGGAAAAGGCTGATGTGCGTAAAAGAGACACTCATATACGGGTAGAAAAGGAGGGCAAGTAAGCGGAAAACAGAGAGGGCCTATCTCAAACTAGTAAGCTTCAAATAAGGTAAGTATTTAATATGCGTTTTATTTTCAGGTAAAACGCTTCTATTTAAATTGCAATTTGTGCGATGCGACTTCGCATCGCAGTTTTGTGTACTTACAAGCCCTATAGAAAAACAAATTTATATCAATGTCACGTACAATTATTAATAAAAAATAAAAAACTCGCGCCTTTTATCCTAGAGGGGGTAGGCAGAGGTATTCTATTACTGGATATACCTACATTTCACGAGATATATTAGACCCCTAAACATGATAGGTGGTGAGCCCATCGCCGGACCGGGTCTATTTACTCGTACACATGTCTCAGAATTAATTCTGAGACCTGCCGGTTTCCTTACGATGTTTTCCTTCACCGTCGAGCACGTACAATTAACAGTTTATTTATACGCTTTTTATACGGTTCATGGAAGTGAAATATGAGTTCTGCTTGAGTAATGGATTCCTCAGTTCAGTTCACCAAGAACCAAGCCGGTGGTATCTCTTTGTTACATGAAAGCTACCGGAAAGTCGTACAAAAAACTCTTAAATTCAACGAACAAGAATCCTCGTACGTGTGCTCCCGATCAGAACAGAAGAAGAATTCTATTGGCTATCCAAAAAACTAAAAACGATGTCTGTAAGAACTTTGAACCAATACAAAAAAATTACGAAATGAATATTGAAAGAACAATGGCAAACGTCCATGTGTTTTGGGTACCCCACTTACACCTGCCCACGGAAGACGAAACCGTGTGTAAAATCGATAGTTCTTGGACAGACTAAGATAATATGTAATCATACCACATTTTTATAAGTTGGGGTTTAAAAGTTATTCGTTACCTAGTGTATTTTGTAGGTTATTATGAGATTTTAGGTACCAAAGACGTGTAAAGAAAAAGTTTCTCTAGGAAAGAAAATGATTTTCTTCCAACCTCTTTGTTAGAAAATAGCACTGCCTACCACATGCCATATAAGTTACTCTATGCCAGTGAATGATGGCTTGGGCAAAAAATATCGATACCTATATTAAAATATCGATATTTTTCCAAATACTAAATTAGCATATTATATATATCGTCGATATTTTTAATGGCGATATATCGACATTTATTTTACAGTATCGAATTCGTATCAATTTCAATATATTTTTAACGCAATTCTGGTTTCGTGTTTCATTTCATGTTAGGTACTAGATACTTGCCGACTCAAGCATTTATAAAAATATACTATTTTCATCGTCCTTTTTTACGAATTTGGGAATATGTATATGTAGTAATAATAATGTAAAACTGACGATATATCGATATTTTTCACTCGATTTTTATCTATAGTATTTAGAAATGTCGATACGATAAATATCAATTTATTTTTTCACTTGGCCATCCCTAGTGAATGACATGGTTGACGTGATGACACGACGTTCAATTTTACCACAACAACAAAAAAGTTTTTGTATTAATCAAAGACATTAAAATATAATAGCATAGAGGGGGCATTGGGAATATTTTCATACAAAACTTTGAAGCTCAAGCGTCATGTCCTTGTCATGCAGTTAGTATGAACGCGAGCTGTCATTCGGTCGAAATTGTACTAGACTTATTCCACTTGGAATAACTTTTGGCTTCAAATAATCTTCGCTTTGTCCCCTCTATGCCTTATATTATATTTTAATCTCTTTGGTATTAATAGATTTCTCAATCGATCGATTCGTGTTTCTATGATATTTCTGTTTTATTTGACTCAATATTTTTAACTGCTAGATTAATTTAAAAATATGGAAAATTTCGACTTGTTATGAGTCAATATAACAAGCATAGTGTGATACCCCGTGGGTGTCTATTTCAGTGGGTACCAAAGCTGCCGATATTCTTTATAAAATGATTGTTGTGTTCCACAATTTGCGTCTGTAAAAGAGACTTTATACAGAGCGAGATAAAAAATACTCAATAGCCAGCGGGTATCATTTACAAACATACAGGAAGTCTACCTACCTTCCTGTATGTTCGGTTTGGCGGAGAAATTCCTGATTCGTAAAGATGGAGATTTGGACAACATTCATATTTTTGCTGGCGACTAAAATCATAAAAGGAAAACCTGGAAGATATAGTATCTTCCAGGTTTTCCTTTTTTGATGGCACATTCCGTTGTGTACTGTCACCGTTTTATTAATTGTATTCTATCCATTTGGATATGGGTTCTGCCACTGTAAGTGTAAATGTGAAACCAGTAATATATGCGTTTCTAGTAGTTTCTACCCAATAAAAGTGAAACAACATACACACGCCCATTTACAATTTTTTCAACACACTTGCTCAAAACGACGTTTTTATTCCACCGATTTTTGGCTTATAATCCTAGATATTAAACAAGCGTGCTTTTTCAGTATATTATTAAACGAGTGCCTTTAGTTTATTAACCCGACCCATTTTCATTTGTACCCTAGTACCAGAAGAAGAAGAAGCGATATAATTTAGTCGGGGTATAACTTTTTTATTTTAGCAACAAACAGTATTTATGCGAAAAATAACAGTAAATGGTAAATCCAGCTTTATTATTAAAAAAATAACTTAAATTCATTTAAAAGTTTCTGTAATTTCTGTTTTAAACATTACATTTAAATTTAATTATATTTTTAATCTTGGCTGTTGGCCGATCTAGTCGCACCTTAGCCTTGCGCGCGCATCGGTATCGCGGCAAGAAAAAAAAACAACGCGCCATTTTTCGTAAGTAATTGTCGGCTTTGACGAAGTTTGGATTAATTGTGAAGTTTAATATCAACGAAAATGTCTACTTCAAGTGAAGAAAATGAAGAAAACCTATTATTAACTCCGCCGGACATACGTAACGAGGCGAAAAACGCGTGCGATAGTCTTTTGCCATCAAAATCGAGTGAAATGTATTGAGCGGCCTATGAAATTTTTTTAAAATGGAAAACCGTCAAGAACGCTCATTCTTTCTCAGAAAAATGTCGTTTTGAGCAAGTGTGTTGAAAAACTGTATCATAGTTGTAAGTGGTTTTTGAACGTTAGATGTCACGTGACCGAAGATGGCAGCGAACCTGTCAACTGGATTAAAACTCGTCATGTCCTTTCTTAGTGGTTTCATTTTTATTAACACGAATCTCGACACGATACATGGCGCAGCCGGTAGGATATTTCGAACCGGAACCGCTAAGTACAAATATAAAAACATGGCAGCATTCAATCTTCCAGAAAAACTAAATGTGTCTTCTGGTAACCTCGCAGAGAATTGGAGGTTCTTCGAACAAGCCTTGACGATATATCTAACAGCGTCAGGCTTAAACAAAGCCGACGAAGAGAGGCAAGTGGCAATTTTGTTAAATGTTATCGGTGAGGATGGAATTAAAATTTATAATAACTTCAATCTTGCATCCGATGAGATCAACAAATTCCAAACCGTCAAGGACAAATTCCGGGAATATTGTCAGCCCAAAACTAATGTTTTGCACTCGAGATTCCTTTTCTACAGCCGGAAGCAGGAAGCCGAAGAACCATTTGATAGTTTCTTAACGGATGTCAAGAGGCTGGTTAAGGATTGCAAGTTCAAATCGGATGAAGAGGCAGTACGTGACAGATTAGTGCTGGGTACCAACGATCTGGACACGCAGAAGCAATTAATCTTAGCTGGTGACGCTGAACTTGAAGTGGTTGTTACAAAGTTTCGTCTGGCAGAAATTGGAAGGCAACAAGCAGCTGAAGTCCAAGGCAGAGTTATGGAGGTCAACAAAATTGAGAATATGGTGTTGAAATGCAAGTGGTGTGGTCAACGACATGAACGGAAGTTAAGCACATGCCCAGCAAGAGGAAAGCAGTGTACTAAGTGTAACAAATACAATCACTTTGCAACTGTATGTCGAAACAGATTTGTAAAGGTTATAGAGAATAGCCAGGAAGTAGACAGTGATGGAGAATATTATTGTGGCAGTATCAATAAACAAGTAAGTGCTACGGATTGGACACAATCATTATTATTAGAGAACACTAAGAGCTATCAGTTTAAAATTGACACAGGCTCTGATGTTAATTTGATTCCATTGAGTGCTTTTCAAACATTAAGACAACGAAAAAAACTGTGTTTAGAACCCTGTAAATATAGACTTCATGCTTACAACAATACAAGTATTAAAGTGTTTGGTACTGTACTGTTGGAGGCTAAAATAAGAAGCAAATGCTATTATCTGCAATTTATTGTGACTGATTCTCAATTTCAACCAACTCTTGGCAAGGATGCCTGTTTAATGCTAGATTTAATTGAAAGAAAATCATCCATCAATAAAATTAATATGGTAAAACATCATATTGTTACAGATGTGAAGAAACAAAATTTAATAACAAAATACCAGGACGTTTTCGCGGGCACTGGAAGATTTCCAAAAGAATACCAAATATTATTAAAAAATGGGTCAGAACCAGTATCGAAACCCCCACATCGTATTCCAATTAATATAAAGGAAAAACTAAAAACTGAACTGGATCGTCTATGTGAGAAAGGGGTTATTTCAAAAACAGAGGAAGCTACTGAATGGATTAATAGAATTGTAATAGTAGAGAAAGATCAAAATGCCATTCGTGTCTGTTTGGATCCTAGAGACTTAAACAAGTGTATACTTAAAAAATACTTTGAAATTCCCACTGTTAATGATTTAAAATACAAAATTTGTGGTGCAAAATATTTCTCAGTTCTAGATTTAAAGGAGTCATTTTGGCAAATTGGTCTTTCAGAGAGTAGCAAAAAGATTTTTACATTTTCCTCTGTATTTGGAAATTACAATTTTAATGTTTTACCATTCGGATTAGATATATCAGCAGGTTTTTCAAGAAAATTGTGAAAATTGTTTTAGAGGCATCGATAACATATTCATATACATAGATGACTTTTTGATATATGGCAAAACAAAAGAGGAACACGATTTAGCTCTAGAAAAAGTGTTGACTAGGGCACGAGAATTAAATGTTAAATTTAATGTAAATAAATTCCAGTATCTTCCTGACATAGTGAAGTATTTTGGTCATGAGATAGTTAATGGTTGCTTGATGCCTGACAAACAGAAAATTGAAGCAATAATGGAATATGACTCACCCCATGATAAACAAAGTCTGCAACGGTTTTTGGGTATGATTAATTATATGAGAGATTTTATTCCAAACCTGTCTGAAATCACGAGTCCACTGAGAGAACTTTTAAAGAAAAATGTTGTATTTCAATGGGGTACTGTTCATGAAAATTGTATTAAAGAAATTAAAAACATATTAGTTAGTCCACCAGTATTAAGAAACTTTGATACTATGCAACCAATAACTATTCAAACAGACAGCTCTAAAAATGCAATTGGCTGTGTATTAATGCAGAACAAACAACCCGTGGCATTTGCATCTATAAGTTTAAGTAAAACAGAATGTGAATATGGACAGATTGATAAGGAATTTTTGGCTATTTTATTTGCATGTAAAAAATTTCATTACTACATATATGGTAGGCATACAGTAGTACAGACTGATCATCAACCTCTTGTTGCGTTAATGAAGAAAGAAATGTATAGTATAGCCTCTCAGAGACTACGTAAAATTAGAATTAAATTGAACATTTATGACATTGATGTGCAATATGTTAAAGGTTCACAAATGTTAATAGCAGATGCCATTAGCAGAGCATCATCCAAAGCTGATGTTGATTCTTTAGAACAATCTCTGGACCGTGTTGTTCACACTGTTAATGTATGTGACAGTTTTCTTTTAGAAATTACTAATGCCACAACTAAAGATTTGACATTAACAAAACTTACTGATTATTACAAAAATGGATGGCCAAAAACTATTGACAAAGTTGTTGATACTGCTAAAATCTATTGGAAATTAAGAAATGATATAATTGTTGAGAATGACATTGTGTATTTTAATCATAGAATCGTTGTTCCACTCTCACTTCAGAAAACTGTTATACATAAGGTACATTCTTCACATTTTGGAATTACTAAGACTTTGAATAGAGCCAAATCACTGTTCTTTTGGCCTAATATGAGGGATGACATATTAACATATATAAGCAAATGTCGATTATGTGAAAAATATAGTGTAAACAAAGCAAAAGAACATTTGATCCTGGATGAGCCAATGTCAACACTCCCCTATGAGAAAGTGGGATGTGATTTCCTCAACTTTGCTAATGAGAACTATCTAATTATTGCAGATTATTATTCAAAATGGTTTGATTTAATTAAAGTTAGCTCTATGACTGCTGGAACTGTTATCAAGATATTAAAACCTTTATTCGCTACTCATGGTATACCAAAAACTCTAAGAGCAGACAATATGCCATTTAATTCAATTGAATTTAAAAATTTTGCTAAATTGTACTCATTTTCTGTTGTGACATCCAGCCCATTGTACCCAAAGTCTAATGGCTTTATTGAAAAATATGTTGGCATTGCCAAAAATATGTTAAAAAAATGTAAGGATGATAATTTAGACATAAATTTAATGTTACTAGAGTATAGAAATAGTTCAGTGTTGGGTACACCATATAGTCCTTCTCAATTATTACTTAGCCGCTTAACCAAGTCTACTTTGCCCATTCACACTGAATTACTTCTTCCAAAAGTGGTGAAAGATTTCAACACATATCAAAACAAAAGGAATATTTTAAATAAAACGAATTATGATAAGAGTGCGAAACAGTATAATTATACGTTTAAAAAAGGGCAAGATGTGGTGTATCGTAAAGATAATGTGTGGCTACCAGCCAAAATTGTTAATCCTCACAGTTCTCCAAGATCATTCATAATTAAAGATGAGCATGGTACTATCTTACGAAGAAACTCATCACACTTAAAGCCTTCATTTACTCCAATGACAGATTATTCTGGACAGGTAGTTCCACTGGAAACTGAAGTCTCCCCACATTTAAATGTTAGTTTGGAACAGCAGGACCAATCTGAACAATCTTTGAGTAACTGTGATGAAACGGCTGGTAGACCAAAAAGAAATATGAGACCTCCAAGTTATCTCAGAGACTATGAGACTGACTTAACATAAGGGGGAAGATGTATCATAGTTGTAAGTGGTTTTTGAACGTTAGATGTCACGTGACCGAAGATGGCAGCGAACCTGTCAATTGGATTAAAACTCGTCATGTCCTTTTTTAGTGGTTTCATTTTTATTAACACGAATCTCGACACGATACAAAAACGTCGTATGAAACACGTGTGCCTGTGACCATAATATACGGCGGCTTTCTTATGGCGCACTCGCTTTCGCTCGTGCGCACACAATATCGCCTTGTATATAATTGTCAACTTAGCACACTTGTATCATAATGTACTATTAGAGAAAAGTTAAATGTTGAAATCAGATACTTCAAATTGGCCATTTGGAAAAATTACAAAACATCAAAATTAAAACACTGATGAAACATGATAAAATGAACAACACACTTACCATTATGGCCGTCGAGTTTAATAGAAGAAGGGTGGAGGGTGATTTTTGACAGAGTTCCCGAGCTCACAGATGAGCTTATGGCGTTTATAAAGTAATTTGAAACTCATTGGCTGAGAAAAGTTTGTACTGAGATCCTGAGTTGCGCACATCAATTGCATCGTACCACGAATGTGATACAGGTTTGGCATAGGCGCCTCAACTCTAGGATAAAAAAAACCCTCATTTTTTGTATTTGTTCACAAACTACGTAAATAGGGGAAACATTTCGACTTCGAAATTGCAAGAATATGGTCTCGCCCAAAAAAAAAGAACCGCAAGAACTGCAATATATAATTCAACCGAAAATTAAGAAATCGTTGCAGGAACTGGAAGATAACTAAAAACAATTACACAGTATTTCCAGAAGGTAGTCTACATGCGGTTGACGTTTTAATTTGTTTTTAGATTTTCAGGACAATGATATTTGTTTAAAATAATTAGCGTAACTCTGTGGGACAAAAGAGGCATACCTACATTTTTTAATTTAATTTAGGGATGAGACATCTGACGCGTTAAAATAGCTTTAAATTGTTAAAAAAAAATATTTACATAACATTATTATTTTCCCAAGTAAAATTAGGGATATACGTTTTTTTACCGGTTTATTTTATTACTTGAAACAATCAATGTTTTACAGGAAAAACTCTGTAATACATGATTACGTAAATGATTTGAAATACCTCACACGGCAAAACACTAATACGATATTGTTCGTGAAAAAATACACGACCATTACTAAGCGATTACGATATTATTCGCGGAATAAACACAGGAATCGTTAAACTGTAACATATTATTTGATATTATTAATAGTGAGTAATCTACAGTTCTTAGTCCGGAGAAAGAAAGTGATGTATGATGTGAAATAGAAACAGAAGAGAGAGGCTTAGATATAGAAGTTGTACGTTTAGAAACAGGTGATAGTAGTATTGATGAAGATGTGGACAGCACTGAAAATAACAGAGAAAATGAATGTGATAAGCAATCTGAAATAGAAGAGAGGGAGAGAGATATTATAGAAGCAAGTGATAATAGGATTGATGAAAAGTTGGACATTCGCAATGATAGACATAATACCTCTGAACCCGGAAATAGGGGACCAATAAAATTTACTAGGAAACGTAAAAGAAAAAAAAGATAATGGAGGGATGTCAAAAATAAAAATCAAAGAATTCAGGCGAGGCTTATGAAGGTTGTAGATCAAAAAAATTATATCCCAAAAAGACTTTTTAAAACCTAGATGTGCGTGCAAAAAAAATGTGGCTATAAATTACTGAGTTATAAAGAACTTCAATATTCAAGAACTTTTGTAATTTAGGTAGTCGTGAACTTCAATGGCAATAAATACATTTTCAGATAAAAAATTCAGATGAAAAAAAATTACTCTTATTAGAAAACAGCAAACAATAAATTATTTGAATTCAGAAGACCTCAAATTTTCTAAATACACTCGGTATTACAGACCAGTTTGTTTTCACAACATTAGAAAAGCATAAAAAATATGAAAGTCTAATTGATAACAAGAGGTAAGCATGACAACAGGACAAAGTAAATAAAACCTGATACAGAAGAGTGTAATTTCACATATTAAGGGATTTCCAACTGCAGAATCGCACTACAGACGGAAAGATACAAAACGAGAATATCTATCAGAGCTACTTAATATTTAAAAAATGTACCGTTTGTATAAAACATGATTTGCAGAACAATCTTGTCATGATCTAGTTACTAATATAGTTACTTACTAATATGGCAACAAAACTAGTTACTAATATGGCAACAAAACAGCAATACGAACGCATTTTCAACACACGCTTCAATTATTCCTACCACAAACCTAAAAAAGATCAATGCATAGATCCTTAGCTCTTTTGAACCTGAGTGAACATACAACTCTGCTGTGAGTTCTACGTTGTAGTGTTTTACGAAACAGTGTGTTTTCTGGATCCTATCGCTCTTTGATGCCCTCATCAGGTTTCGCGAGATTGCATTCTCTTTTATGTGCTGTATTGTGTGTGTTTAATTCTGGAATCTCTGCTTAGGGTGCCGGATAGCTTCAGCCTGAACGTCACCAGGGCTGCTTCTTCCCTCACAATAAGGTGTAGGGGTGGTAACCCCAGCATCTCCTGTAGGGCAGCAGTAGGTGATGTTCTCATGCTGCCGGTAATATGTGATTGTGTAATATGTGACCAATAGGTGATTTTATGGTTTATGCCCCAATTTCTTCCTAGTAGCCTTTTGCATTGACATAGGGCCATGCTAGCTTTCGATGCAATCGGTGTGTTTTGCCCAGTTCAGCTGTTTGTCCAAATGCCCAGGTATTTAGATACAGTTGATAGGATAAGTGTGGACCCAAATTAGCGAGGCAATTGTAGGTTGTCAGTAAGGTGCCAGCTTCCTTTTCCTTGTGAATACGACAAGTTCGGTTTTAGTAGGATTCACTGCCAGTGTGTATTCCTTGCACGAATCCTCTACTGCCTTCAAGGCTTGGCGCATAGGGTTACATAGTATGTTTTCATGTGTGCCGTTTATTATATATATTAGTTATATCGTCAGCGTATCCCACAGTGAAGTCATCATCGAGGTATATTTTACACTAGCTCCGCGGCTTAGTCAGCGTAGTTCCCATTCCCGTGGAAATATGGGTATAAAATATATATAGTAAATAATATAATTTCACGCCTTTTTTATCCCCGAGGGGGTAGGAAGAGGTATTCCATTACTGGATATACCCACATTTCACGAGATATATTGGACCCCTAAACGTGATAGGTGGTGAGCCCATCGCCGGACCGGGTCTGTTTACACATGTCTCAGAATTAGTTCTGAGACCTGCGGGTTTCCTCACGATGTTTTCCTTCACCGTCGAGCTGGTAATAATTAATATGTACGTAAGTTTTTGAAAAAAAAATATAGGCTATATTTTGGTATAAAATATAGCCTATCTATATCTATACATATAATAAAACTCTAACGGGGCCGTGTCTGTACATTAAATATTTTTTGAAAATTTAAACGGTAGCGTATATAGTTATCGATATAGATACCAAAACACTAATTTTTGGAATTTTTGTCTGTCTGTCTGTCTGTCTGTCTGTCTGTCTGTCTGGTTGTGCACGCATCACGCAAAAACTACTGGACGGATTTTGATGAAATTCGGTGTGGTGATAGCTGAGTACCCGGGTCAACATCTAGCGTACTTTTTATTCCAGAAAAATATCTCATTCCCACGGGAAAATATAAAAACTGGGTAAAAAGAAAAATACGTACTACTCCGAAACGATAACACCTAGAATCTTGAAATATGGTGTGAAGGTGTCTTATACATCGTAGCCAACCCATATGAAGGGATATTCGTAAATTCCCACGGGAACGGGAATAAACAGGATGCGCGCGGGCAACGTCGCAATGGGCACCCGCTATTTGAAATATGGTATGTAATGTACATATGTCATAGGCAACCACTATAAAGGGATTTTTGGAAATTCCCACGGGAACGGGAATAAACTAAATCCAAGCGGGAAAACGCCGCTGGGCACCCGCTATTTGAAATATGGTATGTAGGTGTCTTAAATATGTCGTAGGCACCACTATGAAGGGATTTTCGGAAATTCCCACGGGAACGGGAATAAACGGAATCCGCGCGTGCAACGCCGCTGGGCATCCGCTAGTATTAAATAAAGTCTAATATAAGAAAAAACCAACCACGAAGTTTTTATTAAAAATAATTCATAGAAGTTTTTATGATTCTGAATGCAAATATTTCTAAAAAGAAGCTACTCGAGTCTGGCTACGCTAACTCTGCAATGGAATAAACGGGCAACCCAAAAACATTTGCATATGGCAATTTTTTTTGTCAGTCAAATTCGTGGTAGTTGAGTTGTCAGATCGAGTTCAAATTTGTGGTTTTTTTTTATTTTCAAGAAAAATAATGGTGAAACCTATAAAAAGTTGCGTGCGGGAGTTATTATATAATATGATACGTAAATTCAATGATGTGAGAGAAGAATAAAATATGATCCTTAGCAAAAAAAGACAATGTTTACAAATAGAAGAGTTGACGAGTAAGTAGATTGAATGATTTTGATACATCATTGATATTCGGTCACTTTGAAAGTTTCTTATTATATTTTATAATAGCAGGCAGCAGCGTTCCAAAAATCCCTTTATAGCGGTTTTTTAATTTTCCCGTGGGAATGAGACATTTTACCGATATAAAAAGTACCCTAAATGTTGACCCGGTTACTCAGTTACCGCCACAACAAATTTCATCAAAATCAGACACACACACGTCCACATACAGACAGACAGACAAAAATGTCAAAAATTGGTGTTTGCTTTGCTTGCTTGCAATTATTTGCTTTTATTCCAGACCCTGTACGATAATCGAAAACGCTCATCGCAATGACTGAGCCCTGGCGAACCAGCTATATCCTCCCCCAAACGAAAATTCACTAAAAAAAACTACTTGTTAGCGTTTGGTGGACTAGTGCCGGTGTCGTTCACTACAGCTTTCTTAAATCTGGCCAGACGATTACCATATTTTTCAAAATTTAGATAACTAACTTCTTGCAAGGGAAAAAAATCTACTCCGATGGGGCAGTCCACAGCGCCTTCAAAGATTTCATCGATTCCCGTCCGAATGGTTTTCTTAGTAAAGGGATCAATGAACTACATATGAGATGGCAAAAGTGCATAATTATATTATAAATAGCAATGGTACAGTCAAGATCACGTGGAACTTGACACATTGGACTTTGTAATGTTCTTATTGCAATCGTCTTAGAGGTCAGCTTCGCACTACAAATGTAAAGCTTCATGTGCTCTTGACTGTACATACTTTGATTAAATAAATATATTATATTTAAAAAAAAACGTGTTTCTGTTCCTCCCTTACAAAACGCCAATATCATAAGTAACGGCCTAATATTTGTCTTAAAACAACTCGTCCTTGAGTAATTCTAGAGATATTCTTAACATACGGAATGACATTTTATTAGTGAAGTGAAGTTACACAAACTGAAGAATGAAAACTATAATGACTTTTTCAGTACACTCGGTAAACGATTTGTGGCCGGTGGTGACTTTAATGCAAAACACGCACACTGGGGCTCCAGAATAACACTTACCAAGGGTAGAGAACTCTACAAGTGCATTGAGACACTGAACCTGGACACAGTCTCACCAGGGCAACCAACATATTGGCCTACTGATAAAAATAAGTTACCAGACCTCATAGACTTCTTTGTCACCAAAGGAATAAACAGAAATTACACTTCCTGTGATGCCTCTGCAGAACTCTCATCAGACCACTCGCCAGTATTTCTAACCATTGCTACGAAGATACTGCCCAAAGTTCAAGAATGTATCATCCATCACAAAAAAACTGACTGGGATTCATTTAGAGATACTATCAAACAGCAACTTCGCACAAACCTACCCCTAAAGAATGAAGAAGACCTGATAATAGCTGTAGAAAACTTCACCACCATTATACAAAACGCCTCTTGGAACTCCACGCCAGAGTACTCCCAAAAAGAACAAGCACTTGTATTTTCATCAAAAGTGCTACAAAAGTTAAATGAGAAAAGATCGCTCAGAAAGCAATGGCAACAAACAAGGTGCCCAAAACTGAAGAAAAAGCTAAATTATGCAATCAAAATATTAAAACAACTACTACAATCCGAAAAAGATGAAAACATGCAGCATTACCTGGAGGGCTTGGACGCCACAGCAAAAACTGATTACTCGCTGTGGAAAGCTACCAAGAAACTTAAACAACCAAAAATATCAATTCCTCCTCTAAAAAATCCAAACAATGAATGGGCACGGAGTAACCTAGAAAGGGCTGCAGTCTTTGCAAACCATCTTACCTCTGTGTTCTCTCCCCATCCATATGAGGGCTCAGTGGAAAATCAGCAACACATTGATTCTGTGTTAAACTCAACTACCCAATCTGAGTGTAAATACAAAATAAAAAAAGTTACTAAAACCGAAGTCATAGCTGCAATCAGAAAGATAAATCCAAAAAAGGCTCCAGGATACGACCTCATAACTGCACGCATTCTCAAGGAATTACCTGACATTGGTATATTATACCTGACTCATCTCTTCAATGCAGTACTTCGACTGAAACATTTCCCACCCCAGTGGAAAATAGCTGTAATTAAGATGATTCCTAAACCAGATAAGGATCATAGTGACCCTAAATCCTACAGGCCTATCAGCCTTCTTCCCATTGTATCTAAACTACTAGAATCACTTCTACTAAGGAGGATGATGCCAATAATTGAAGAAAAACATATCATACCTGCCCACCAATTTGGCTTTCGCGAGAGGCATGGTACAATTGAACAAGTACACAGACTCACAAATAAAATCATTCAATCTTTTGAAAACAAAGAATACTGTTCTGCTGTATTTCTGGACATCTCCCAGGCCTTTGACAAGGTGTGGCATGAGGGCCTCCTCTGCAAGTTAAAACTAAATATACCTTCTCCCCTGTTCAGTGTTCTAAAATCATACCTCACCAAACGTCAGTTCCTGGTAAAATGTGAGGATGCTATGACAGGCCTCAATCAAGTAACAGCTGGTGTTCCCCAGGGTAGTGTCCTCGGTCCTATCTTATACCTGATACACACATCAGACCTCCCCGTACATGAGTCAACCACAACCGGCACGTTTGCAGATGACACGGCAGTCCTAGCTACCAACCCTAACCCAGATACAGCCTCAGCCATACTCCAAAATAGTCTTGACGCAATTTCCCAGTGGCTAAGAGACTGGCGAATTAAAGCCAACGAGACCAAATCCGTCCACATAAGCTTCACACTGCGTCGCTCTGCTTGCCCGCCAGTTAAACTGAATGGAGTAGAAGTGCCCCAATCAGACCATGTAAAGTACCTCGGCCTCCACCTAGACAAAAGGCTCACTTGGCAGAAACACATCTTTACCAAAAGGAAACAACTAGGAATACAACTACGAAAAATGTACTGGCTGATAGGGCCGAGATCTAAACTCAGCCTGGATAATAAACTCCTACTCTACAAAGTTATCATCAAACCTATATGGACCTACGGAATACAACTGTGGGGAACAGCATCTCACTCAAACATCGAAATTATACAGAGGTTTCAGTCCAAAACCTTAAGGATGATCACAGGAGCCCCTTGGTACATCTCTAACGAAATACTACACCATGATTTGAATATTCAAATGGTCAGATGCCTAATAAACGAGATATCAAAGAAATATAAAGCTCGACTAGAGTGCCACCCAAACGCCGAGGCAAATGCTCTACTACTCCAAAAGAAACTAGGAAGACTCAAAAGACACAAACCTCTCTTCACAACAAACTGACATCTACTGAGTGACGCTCAATGGAGCTCTCCTCGACGTGACCCTGAACTATCACAAAGGCTGCTGAATGTCCGTAGGCGACAGATTGCACATTAAAGGAGATAAAAAAAAAAAATAAAAAAAAAATATTAGTAGTTGTAGTATTTTAGTAGTCACGGTCAAGGAACTATTTATATATACTAATACTATAATACTACTTTTTTTGGGCGGTAGGTGTGAAATAAGTAACACATCTCTTGAATTAGAAATTTTTAATATTGAAATAATATTAGTAAAAGTGCATTTTAACCACTTTCTTATGTATAATTAGATACATATAAGCATTCTACCTGCCAGCTAACATTATCCAGCAAATCCAGGCACAATATCACTTGTTTCTGTGAGTCATCCACACTTCACACTTTACCACTACAACAATGGACACTGTTAAGAGTTCAATGTCAGAGTTGATCGAGCTCTTTACCACCAAGATGGCTGCATTTGAAGCTGAGTTGCACTCCAAAACATCCACGAATCCAACAACCACTGTGGACCTAGCGGCAGAATTTACTTCTTTCCGCTCTTTCATCGTGTCGGCACTGGGCAGTCTGCAGCAACAAGTGGAGCTGCTGAGTCATGAGGTGGACCGGCTTGAGATGCGAGGGCGACGTAAGATTCTTCTGGTTCACAATATTCCAGAGGTAAAGCAGGAAGAACCAAGTGCAGCAGTTATGAAAATCTTTGCGGACAAACTCAAGGTACCCGAGATAACTGATAACGACATTGGCCGTTGTCACCGACTGGGCCGCTCCTCTTCTAGTAAGACAAGGCCTTTATTGGTGGAGTTCTCTAATATTGTTATAAGGGATAAGGTTTGGTTTAGTAAGACCAATCTGAAGGGGTCCGGCATCACACTATCTGAGTTCCTGACTGTGAGACGGCACACTGTGTTTATCGAGGCACGGGAACGGTTTGGGGTGCAGAAGTGCTGGACGAGGGATGGATACGTGTTTGTGTTAGCGCCCGACGGGACGCGACATCAAATAGTTTCCCTCGCCGAGCTGAATTTGATCCCATGCCCTACAGCGAGTGATAACGCTCCCGAAGTAGTTACGTCTCAGGTGCAGAAGCCGTCTAAGCCTGCAGCCACGAGAGCCAGAAGAGCTACTTCAATAAAGAAGTGATGACTAGAGTTATATTTCACTCGCTGTTATTAATTCCGTAGGTAAATGTATGTACGTCCGGGTAGCTTTCTTTTTGTTTTGTTTCCTCAGTTTATTTTGTATTTCCATACAGCTTTTGCTAAAATGGCACTCAGCCAATTTATTGTAGTTAGTACTGATTCAACTTGTTCGTAGATTACCCACAATGTGTCATTTGCACATAATCCAATATATTTTTCTTTCTTGTGTGTAGCCGTAAAAAAGGTAGGTTTTGTTAACTGTCAGTGTCATAGGTTCACATGTCAGTGTCATTTGCGTTTCGTTTTTGCAAACTGTCATAAGTTTAATTTTTTTTTTCTGGCTCGGACACAAATTTAACTTGTATTTCGTGACAATTATTTTTATATATATTTTTTTTTTACTACCGAATTTTAAGCAAAATGTTTGTTTACCTCTTTATCAACAAGCTGGCGGGTGGATGTTACCGAGTGAAACTTGCTAACTAAAAATATTATTTTACAAAGGTATTTTACGTAATTATTTTTAGTTTATCTTACCATATATTGATATTATTATTATTATATACATACATAAATATTAAATAAACTGTCTAGCGATAGTGATAGCACAGAAGATATATATCTATCTTTCTCTTCTAGCGATGGATTGAATAGCACTGACGACAGTTTTCTTAGCATTCCTACTCTTGCAGACACACTTTCAACACAGTTTTCTGATGTCCCGAGTAACTTAAATGTTGTTCACATTAACGCTCAAAGTATTCCAGCCCATCATTCAGATTTTCTTGCAACTTTCGAATCCACCTCTGCTCATGCTATTCTTATATCTGAATCCTGGCTTAAACCCTGTCTTCCTTCTACATCGTATTCTTTACCCGGTTTCCGTTTGATACGCAATGATCGAACTGGTTCTGGTGGTGGTGGTGTCGCCATATATTTACGAGCACATATCCCATACTCAGTTATCAATCTGTCAGTGCAAACACCCACAAATGCAGGCGAACATCTTTTTATTGAAATTTCACTTTCCCACTCTAACGTACTCTTAGGCGTTTACTACAGCCCTTCTTTACGTGTTAACTATTTCTCCTCTTTTGAAAAACTTCTGGAGGATCTAATACCCCTGTACAACCACTCAATAATTATGGGCGACTTCAATACCTGTCTGCTTAAAAACGATTTCCGATCATCTACTCTAACTTCAATTCTTAATTCCTGCAATATGACTATTCTTCCTCTCAGCGCTACTCATCATTTTCCCAACTGTGTTCCTTCTCTTTTAGATCTAGCATTTGTATCTTCAGCTGATCATGTTGCTAAGTATGGCCAGTGTCCCGCCGATGCCTTCTCATATCATGATCTTATTTATCTTTCCTATAAAATTCACCCTCCCAAGCCTAAGCCTAAAATCCTTCTGCAGCGTAATTTTAGTGTTATGGATATCACTCAGCTTAAAGCGGATGCTCAAAAAGTAGACTGGTCTGTGGTCGTGAATGCAGAGACCGTGGATGAGCAAGTAGAGGTTTTTAACTCTCTTCTCACAAACTTATATGATTTACATGCGCCTATTCGTGTCGTTAAAATAAAACACCTTCCTGCTCCCTGGCTCACAGATGATGTTAAATCTATAATGCACAGAAAGGCTGTGGCAAAATCGAAACTGAAACATAGGTCAAGTGAAATTAATAAGGAAAAATATAAACTTATACGGAATCACTGCAATACGGTTTGTAGGGATGCTCAAAGGCGCCACATCCATCAGTTGGTTGAAAATGGAGACCCAGCTAAGGTCTGGAAATTCCTCAGGTCCCTAGGAGTCGGAAAATCGCGTCAAGACACCATCCCACAAAATCTAAATCTCGAGTTGCTCAATCAACATTTCTCCAACTCCTCTACTTTTGATGGTACAATGAAAGCTAACACGCTTAGTCACCTTTCTTCGCTTCCAACTCCGGACCATCTACCTTTCACATTTAATCAATTTACTGATTGTGATGTTAAGAAGAACATTATGTCTATAACCTCAAACGCGATGGGCAATGACAGTGTTAGTCGTAACATGATTCTACCCATTATCGACGTTGTTGTCCCTGTTATTACTGCTATATTGAACCGGTCGGTTACAACTGAAACCTTCCCTACAATCTGGAAAGAGGCGGTAATTATTCCTCTGCCAAAAAAGTCCATACCAGCAACTTTTTCTGACTACCGCCCTATTTCCATTCTTCCTTTCCTATCAAAAGTCCTCGAACGTCTTGTCCACAACCAGCTAAATACTTTCCTTTCTAATAACAACCTCCTAAATCCCTTCCAATCTGGTTTCCGACCGGGTCATAGTACCGTAACAGCACTAGTTAAGATAGCTGACGATGTTCGCTATGGCATGGAGAACCGAAAGCTTACTGTACTCTCCTTACTTGACTTCAGCAATGCATTCAACACTGTTGACTTCGATGTACTGCTAGGTATCTTACGTTCTCTTAACATATCTCCAACGGTAATTGATTGGTTTCATAGTTACTTGCATGGTCGCCGGCAACGCATACGCATTGAAGAGTCCTTCTCTGCGTGGTGCAATACTTCCGCCGGTGTTCCACAAGGTGGCGTATTATCTCCTCTACTATTTGCTATTTTCTTCAATTCAATTTCTTCAAATCTCTCTTCTTCCTACCACCTGTATGCAGATGATCTCCAAATTTATGCACACGCTTCGCTTGAAGATCTGGATAAGGCCATATACGAAACTAATTTAGATTTAGCTCGGATATCGGAATGGAGTAATCGTTATGGTCTAAAAGTAAATCCTACTAAGACACAGTCTATCATCCTTGGTAGCTCAAGACTAATAGCCAGAGTAGATTGGGACTCCTTACCGCATGTCAGTTTCGATGGCGTTCACATTCCTTTCTGTGCCCAAGTAAAAAATCTAGGCCTGATTATGGACAGGAGAATGTCTCAGCTAGCGGAAGTTAGCAGAAAAATGTTTGCTGCATCCGCATCCCTTAGGAGGCTTCGCAATTTTCTACCCACTGCCACTAAAATTTCGCTTGCACAATCCCTTCTGTTGCCCATACTTGATTACGCCGACGCCTCTTATCCTGATTTAACTGAAGCCTAACTTGATAAGCTTGAACGTCTCCAAAACTTCTGCATAAGGTTCATATTTGGTCTTCGCAAATATGACCACGTCTCTGAATTTCGCAAGCAGCTCAAGTGGCTTCCTATTCGCCGCCGCCGGGATCTCCATCTTCTCGCCCTTCTTTACTCAGTGCTATTCATTCCATCAACCCCTTCGTACCTGATAGAGCGTTTTCAGCAGCAGTGCGACTTCAGTCGGTCCTGGCGTCAAAGCAGAGATCTGTTACTGAAATTTCCACGCCACACTACAGACTTTTACAGCTTCTCATTTACTGTGCAGGCTGTAAGGCTATGGAATGGTCTCCCCCTGTCCATAAGGAGTGCTGAATCACTGCCAATTTTCAAAAACAGACTAAAAATCCATTACCTTGGCTTGGAATCCTCCTTATAATAAATCAAATAATGTATGTATTATGTAATAATGTATTATGTATGTACTATATTCATGTTATTATAATATGCTATATATATATATATATATATATTATTTATTTATTTACTTTATGTATGTATTGTGTTTTTATTTTATTTTTTTATATATTTATAGGAAACGGTTTATGTATTTAAGTACCTTAATCCATTGTTAACTTTAGTGCACCACCTACCTTCATCTGTTTATCTCAGTTACATCCATCCTAAGGTTGTCTGGAAGAAATCGCTTAAAGCGATAAGACCGCCCCTTGTACTTTTCTGTATCACTATGTCACTTGTTGCATATTTTTATTGGTGTACAATAAAGAGTTGTTACTTACTTACTTACTAATACTAAACTGGTCTGTGCTAATACTCTAGAGAGGAAAGATTTGTATTTTTGTTATTAATCAACTCAAAAACAAATAGAGCTATTTTTTAAATTGTTTCACCAATGGAAAGCTAGAATATGCCTGAGTAACATAGGCTGTATTTTATCCCCGTATGATTCCCACTTCATATATTTAAACAGTATATATTTTTTTTATTTTAAATTTATTTATGGTTTGCAATAGGTGGTATGGGTACACAAGAAATACAAGTATCAAATACGATTTCTGTAGTATAGACAGTATATTACCATGTGCAGTTTTTTTATTTCCACATTTTTTGACTTCTGCAGAGTTAGCGTGGCCAGACTCTAATTGGTTTCAATATCAGATTTAATGATTTGATTCAATGAGTTAGGTTAGGTTTCATTTCATCTCATTAAATTTCATTTTCATTTCAAATCAATAAAAAAAATCTACCGAATACTTGGCTGTATGGACATTGGGCACAGTTGCCTGCCCAGAATGGGTGAAGTAAACAAAAAAAATTCTCTGCTTATATTTTTTTACGGTTGGCGCCATTTTCCAAAAATGATTGTTGAGTTTATTGTGTTTTTATTATTTTATAAAATTGCTTCATTTTTTCGCAACTGTATTAAAAATAGTTGTTCAGTACACGTGCGGAACCGTCATTGCAACTTGTTCCGACTGTCAACCCTCACCTTCGGCTGCGCCTCGGCTCGGGTAGACATTTGTCGAAACTCGTTGCAATGACAAGCTTTCCGCACTCTTAATGAAATATACTATTTCTCTTACGGGAATTTTCGGTGGGAACGACGATATCTACTTACTTCCTATTAATATTATAAACGCAAATTTTGTGAGTATGGACGTATAGATGTTTGTTGTTCTTCACGCAAAAACTACAGAACAGATTTTGATTAAACTTTACAGTGATATAGCTTGGCGATCAGAGTAACACATAGGCTATATTTTATACTCATATTCCCACAGGATCTGGAACTACGTGGGTGAAACCGCGGGGCGCTGCTAGTTTACCTATCGCGAACTAATGAATCTAACTAGTGAGAACAAAGGATCCTTGCTGTAGATACTGGGAGGGAGAGATAAGATGTTATGTTTTTAAAAGATAATGAACTTTTGGCTTCATCTGTACTTCAGTCGTTATTTGACAAGTAGACGGTTTGCGAAGTAGGTAGTTCGAGAATAAGACAGAATGCGAAATAATGTTTGCCAAGTGGGCCGATAGCGAAGTAGTCAAATAGAGAAGTAGTCAAAATCCGAAATGAGCTATTTGGGAAGTACACACCTGGCACCTAAGCGAATAATTTCCGTTATGTATCTGTTATTCAATATATTACTCCATTTTTTAATTCCGTTGAGCTATTATGTATTTTCAACGCGATAACTACACGGTGCATTTTATGTCATGCACGAACGTATCGAGCCAGCTCCTCAGTGCTTTACATGTACCTAATGCACGGACAGTCAAAGTGTAGGCATATGTATTATTACCAAACAAAGAAGAGGATACGTATACTCGAATGTTGAAGGCAATTTTAGAAGCAATTCTAACAAAGAAACCCGAAATTTTATAACGGACTTTGAAATTGCAATGATCAATTCAATCAAACAACTGTTCCCAAAAGCTACCTGTAAAGGTTTTTTTTTAACTATGGACAAGTTATATGGAGAAAAGAAAGAAAATTAAATTTAGAGACACCCGAAGAAAAAAAAAATTGTGCACATTACCGTCGCTATTGCTCTCTATACTTATCATATTCCCAAAGCTTGGTTGTACCTGAAAAATCTGTCTACCAAAAAACTAATATGATAAGCAGCTATGATCAACGCCATAAGAATCCGTTATAAGACCCGATAAAGAATCTCTATTTTATTTTTGTGTTAAAATCTGTTATATACTGGCTGGTTTTATGCTACCTAAGTTTGTGACGTAGCGGGCGACGGAGGAGGGAATTAGAAGGCCGGAGATGTGGATGTAACCAAAGATATTATATGATGTAACGATATAATTAATGTATAAAATAAGACACCTGAAATGAAAATGGGAATGAGTATTTACAAGGATGGGACACGGAAGGTAGCATGAAAGGGAGATTGATAACTTACCGGACGGTTCCGGTGTCTTGATTTATATATATTCAGTTGCTTCGGCTCAAGTAAGAGAGATAACTCAAATAAATATTTTTGAGTTATGATTATGAGTGAAGTATGGATTTGGCAGGTAGATGTACAGAAATTTTGAAGGGTGGCCAGTACGAGAAGGAAAGGAGGATGTGGTCCGCTACCCGTTCACCGTCCGCTACCTTGTTACAAGTTCTAATCTATATTCTACGTACTATGTTTAAACTACTGTCGATTTTGTCAACTTAAATAATTTGTTCACTCTATAAATAAGATATTTATTATTTTTACAACATTCGTCATTAGCACGAGGGTCTTACATACAACTTAATAGATTAATATGCCCGCTGATGGTGACACAATAAATAAAGTGCCAGAAAAATATTCTGGAATATGTCTCTACGAGCGTCTGGCGGTGTGTCGTATCATCCGATTAAATCGTTATTTAATAAAGAGAAATGTAACTTATGGGTGAAGACCTGTAGGAAACTATTGTAAGTTACCCGAATTTTATTACCACTTTCTCCTGCGTTAAGATCTTATAACGATCAATAGGCATTGTCGAAGATTTGCCTAAGTTAAGAAGGTGCTGCTATTACTCATGTGAGGAGTACACAAACTGCTAAGCAGGCTTGGAATGCTTTGGCTGCTGATTATGAGGATAGAGGTATTGGGTCGTAGACTCGGTCTTGAAGTCGATTATCCAGATATTTACTAGGTGATTTTAATAACAATATTGAACAGTATATAGACGCGGTAATGCGAACTTCTCAGGACTTAGCCGATATTGGCGTAAAAATAGAAGATGCCACATTAGCTGCCATTTTACTTGGAGGTCTAGGTTCTCACTATGAACCCTTAATTATGGCTTTGAAAAATTCAAATATTTGAAATACTACCGAATTAGTAAAAAGTAAATTGTTGAATGAATTTTCTCGAAATATTGACTAACCCTCCTCATCAGCACTACAAGCCAGAAAGTCAGATGTTTCGAATACTGTTAGTACCGCAAGCAAAAAGAAGAAGCTGAAAGGTAAAAAGCCTATTATTTGTTTGTTTGTTTTGTCATGTACATCACGGACATAAGAGACCAGATTGCCCTCTTAAAAAAGAAAAGAAGGCCAATGTTACATTGGTGTCTGCGTTGAATACCACTGACAATATTCCTTCCAAATATAAATGGTTTGTGGATTTAGGGGCAGAGAATCATTTAAGTTGCAAAGCTGACCTTGTAGTAAATATAAAACCATTCAATACTAATGAGTCCTCTACTGTTGCTGATGGCAAGAAGCTTGATTGTACTGGACTAGGTGATATAAAGTTTTCTTCTGAACTTTGTGACGGTAAAATATCAGACATATTTTGGTTCTATAAATTTTTATTAGGTTTAAATTTTGAAGTGATTTGCATTTGCATTTGCAATTGGCATTTGTCGTTCTCACTCTGTCAAGCATCCTTCCGGCTATCGCGCTTCGGTGCAGCTAAGCACCCGCTACTTCACGCGTGCCGTTCGATCTTATTGTTGATACAAGAATATTTACTTATCTACATAAATTCAGAAATAAAATGTCGGTCTCCAGAACTCCCACTAAAGCTAGCTCCTGCAATGATCTTCAGAATGTTACAACACCAGCTCAATCACAACTAAATTTTAACGAAAATACTCTATCTGGAACGCAATTTGTCAATCAATTACCCCGCTCTAAGAGGCACTGCCCAGATTCGTCCCCACAAGAACACACAATAGCACGAGAGCAAAATATATTTCAACAAGAAATGAAAGATATGTTTGCCAGTTTTATGAATCAACAGACGACTATGATCTCTGCGCTAGTAAAAGATGTTAACGCAATCAAGATCCAGAATGAGCAAATATTTAAATCTAATTCAGAAATTGAGAAATCTGTTGAAGTTATAAGAGGCACCCTACATGACATCACAGGAAGAATTGAGAGCTTGGAAAAAGATCGAAAGCAAGTGCATGACTGCTTTCTTCAATTGGAGAAGAAAACACAAATACTTGAGGACACTAATCGTCCATCTTCAGTGGAGATAAGAAATATTCCAAACAAGGAGCATGAAACTTATAAGGATCTCATCAATTACATCACCCAACTAGCAGCATCTCTCAATATACCCATTGAGCCATTACATATCCGGGATGCGAGAAGATTACCGAGTAAGCCTGGATCGAAAAGAATTCTTTGCGTGGAGTTCACGAGTGTACACCTAAAAACAAGTATACTTCGAGCCGCCCGAGAATTCAACATATCGAAGAAAAACGCGACAGATAAGCTTAACCTGACACACATCGGTTTCGGGAATAATAATGATCCGATATATATTTCGGAATACCTACCTGCAAGTGACCGCAAATTATTTCACGATGCAAGAGATTTCGCCAAGAAGTTTGAATTTAACTATTGTTGGACGTCCCACGGCAAGATACTAATTAAAAAGAATGAAAACTCCAAAACAATACGAGTTTATTCACAGCAATCGCTGGCTGACTTATCGCGTGATTTGTGACTACATACTTTGTTCAATCTTTTTGTGTTTTTTACTGCATGCTCTTATAAACTGTTTTTTATTATCAGATTTTACCTTCTAAAAACAATTTGTTGTTCAAATCAGTCATTGTGTCCACCTCATTTATGTCACATAAAAACATCCTATACACACACAAACACACATACAATACTAGATTACTCACCACTCTTTTATAATATTATTTATACCTCTAGTTGCTATTTACCGGGTTCTCGTATAGGCGTCTCTAATAAAGTGTTACATAACACCAAGTGTTACAGGTTCCGCTCTATTCTCACATCTATTAGCACACATTTAATAATAAATGACGCAAAATACTATAGCAATTAGTGCGGAGCTTGAAACACTTAATACATCTGACGTTTTTTGCATTCCCCCTGAGCATTGTTCACAGTATATAAACAAAAAGATCTCAAACCTTACTTTAATTCATTTAAATATCCGTAGTATAAACCGCAATTTCGAAGAATTCAGAGCTTTATTAGTATCACTAAATATAACATGTGACATCATTGTCTTAACAGAATGTTGGCTTAAAAACTCATCAACTTTACCCATTTTAAGTGGATATAACTCCGCCTGTACTTCAAATCTAAGAAACCAAAATGATGGGATTGTTATCTATATAAAAAGTGGGCTTGACTTTACGCTCCATGAACCAATGCACGAAATGGATGCTAATATTCTTATCTGCAAAATACAAAACAATCTAACCATAGTAGCAATCTATAGATCACCTTCTATTAGTAACACAGACAATTTTGTTAATAGCTTGAGTGTCTTACTAGAAGGGCTGGATAAATTTAGTAATGTTTGCATCCTTGGTGATATTAACATTGATATAAAGGTTAGCAACACGGACCGACGCTCCAGTGATTACCTACTTAAATATGATAGCTTCACCTGGTATCTTACCAACACACTACTTACCCACTCGCGGAGAAAATTGCCTGCACCATGTGTTTTTAAAACCACATCAAAGATCAGTAACTATGGTACTTCAATCTTTTATCACTGACCATTGCCCGACCTTGCTTTGCATCTACACCTACAAAAATCCTCCATTGACTAAAAACACTCGTTCTTTGATTGACTACACCGCAATACACTCAGAACTAGCAAGGTATGATTTCTCCAGTCTGTTTCTAATAAAAGATGCAAACGAAGCAGCTTACTTACTGATAAACGCGATCTCAGCTATTATTGGGAAAAATACTAAGACAATTGTAACCTCCAGGACGAAAAAAATTATCAAACCATGGATTACGCCTGGGTTATTGCGCTGCATGCGAAATCGGGATAGAATGCACAAAACTGTAAAAAAAAACCCTGAGAACTTAATATTAAAAGTAACATATTTGAGGTATAGAAACTTCTTAAATAAACTTCTAAAAAACATTAAAAATACACATCACAAACACGAATTTACAAAAAATAAGAATAATGCCAAAGTCACTTGGGACATTATTAAAGATATAACTCACCTTAGAATAAATCATGACACTTCCTCTGAACTTCTTAAAGTAAATGTAGACCCAATCACATCTCTCAATTCTGTAAATAAATATTTTGTCGAGGTGGGTAGTGAGCTGGCTGGCAAAATCCCTACTACTTCTTCTCTAAGTACATTTTCTGCATCATCTGATTCGTTTGTCTTGTTTGATGTTGACGTAAACGAAATTGACCGTATAATAATGGAACTACGAGCAGATTGCGCTGTAGGATGGGACAACATACCAGCTCGCGTTATTAAAAACTCCCGTGCTGTACTTGCACCTCTCATCACTTACGTTTGTCAGCTTTCCATGAGTACTGGTGTCTTTCCCGCGCCGTTCAAACACGCGGTTGTCCACCCTGTCTATAAAAGTGGCAAAAAAACCGAGATTAGCAACTACAGGCCAATTGCGGTATTGCCTACGTTATCCAAAATTATAGAAAAGGTCCTAAATGCACGACTTATTCATAATCTCGAGTCAAAAAGTATACTATCGAATAATCAGTTTGGTTTCAGAAAGGGTAAGTCAACTGAAAATGCAGTAACTGCCCTAACCGATAAAATAGTAAGCAATCTAGATAAAAAAGATAAAACGTTAGCAATATTTCTTGATCTTTCAAAGGCGTTCGATACGGTCTCAATCCCAATTCTCATTTCTAAATTAGAATCACACGGAATTAGAGGAACGCCACTTAAAATCTTCCAAGACTATCTATCAGGTCGTTCTCAATCTGTTAGGGTACTGAAAGCTATGAGCGAACCTATAAATAACCTACCTTTTGGAGTTCCGCAGGGCAGCATTTTGGGACCTACCTTATTTATCGTATATGTCAACGACCTTTGCAAGCTCCAGAAACCATTTACGCACATGTACACGTACGCAGATGATACTGCGATCGTAGTACATGGTCCTAATTGGGGAGAGACAAAGGTTCGAGTAGAATTCGCACTATCCAGGGTCATTGACTGGTTATCCTATAACACGCTTACCTTAAATCTAAGTAAAACGAACTATATCACTTTTACCCTCAATAAATCGACACAGCCCTCTAGACACACTTTTAGTATTCGAGCTCACAACTGCCAAAATTACACCTCAAACTGCAACTGCCAAACTATTAATAGGGTTACCAATGTCAAATATCTCGGAGTATACTTAGATGAATATCTAAACTGGCATCATCACATAGATATACAAACAACTCGTGTCAGAAAACTAATCTATGTCTTCAAAAACTTAAGCCGTGTCGTTGACTTTGAAACGATCAAAATGATTTATTTTGGTCTCTGTCAATCAATTCTTGCATACTGCATTACAGCGTGGGGTGGTGCAGGAAAATCTAAGCTCCTGCAGTTAGAAAGGGCACAGCGGGCAGTTTTAAAAACAATGTCTAGAAAACCCTTCCGGTATCCTACAGTCGAACTATTCTCTAACTGTAAAGTCCTGTCTGTTAGACAGCTGTTTGTACTTCAAACCCTGCTTCGAAAGCACTCCACACTGATATTTGACCCATTTCTGAGCATGTCCGTACGCCGGTCGGATATAGTGTGTCCTCGAAAACCACATAGTACTACATTAGCAAAGCGCCATTATGAGGTCATCAGTGGTTCATTATATAATAAGGTAAACAAAATTATGAACATCTACCCACGCACAAAATAGGAATGCAAACACATAATCACCTCTTGGCTTCATACTCTTAATTACGATAAAACGGAGAAACTCTTTCAAATCTGAATTGATACCTACTTCCCTCTCACTCTCTCTCTCTCTTTCCTCTCTACTCAGAACAGCACCCAGCACCTATCCATTTGCTTATGCTCGTACATCATTTACATTCATTACATAGAACACTAACACACACATAAATAACGCTTATACACTTAACTACTACACATAACTTATATGATAAACAAAAGGTGTGACAAATGATTACCTATTATTTTCTTTTCTTTTTTGGTTTTGTATTCTATCACCCAAATAACAGCTCCTAGCTAGTTTGGGAAATAGCTTGTCATGAAATAACCTGTTAATCTTTTACTTTAAATATTATGGCGAATTAGGACTGCCTCAAATTTTGTGAAAATAATTATATTTGAACCTGTCAGCACAATGTGGCGCCACCTGGAATACAGGTTAAATCCAAGTTCAGATTGGAGTCCCAAAGTGTTGACAGCGTTTTCTTGATAATTTTACCCATGGTATTTTGTAAAGGACAGATTATTGTAATACCCATTTAAATGAATAAATGATTATTATTATTATTTAAACGAGACAAATTAGTTTGTTGTTTATTGGTATGTAAAAAAATAAAAGAAATAATTAATAAAAGAGTAAAAATATTAAGTATTATGAAACAATCAGCGAGTGAACTAAACGCGTACTGTCAAGCAGAGATGATTTGCAAAATGGGTCATTTTGAGGATCAGCATTTTGGAAAATGCAATCATAAAAGATCCGTGTTCCACAAGACCTGAAATAAAGTTATAAAATGGATCAGAAAGGATTAGGTATGTTCTCTTGTATTAATCAAGTAGTTTTTATAAATAACTAGCGACCCGCCCCGGCTTCGCACGGGTGCAATGCTGAATTTTCTTTGCTATAAACCATCCCTGGACCCACTCGAACCCACACAAAAAGTTTCATCGAAATCGGTCCGGCCGTTCTCGAGTTAAATCGTCAGGAAGGAAAACCCGACTTATTTTTATATAGTAGACTAGCTGATGCCCGCGACGTCGTCTGCGTAGAATTTGTGATTCCTTTGCGTTTCAAAAATATATCAAGAAGGATAATCTACACTATCTATCTATCAACACTAATATTATAAAGAGGAAAGATTTGTAGTTTTGTGCCTGTGTTAATAACGAATAAACTCAAAAACTACTGGACCGATTAAAAAAACTCTTTCACCATTAGAATGCTACATTATTCCTGAGTAACATAGGCTATATTTATGACGAAAAAGAATAAGGGATCCTTACTAAAACTTGACTGTACATGCCAGGATTGGAACCCGAGCCTCACGAATGAGAGGCGGGCTCTTTAGCCAGTGGGCTATCATTGCTATTTATTTATATTGTGGTTATTCAAAACACCCTATATACAACGCGTCCCAGAATAAGCGCAATTCCTCATACACCCCAATTAGTATACCTAATATAAAAATATGGTAATGCATTCGTACTTTAGTTTTGTCTAACAAAATTTTTTATATAAAGAGCGATAACAGTACGGTTTCCACAGGTAGCCCTAACTGAATTCAGTTCTATGCTAATTAGTTTTTCGGAAAAAAATTGACACATACTAAAATTAATACTGATTACGTATTGTATAGCCTAGAACACTCTCTGGTTTATGATTTTTGAATTAGTTCTTGATACCAAAGGCTATGCATGTGCTCATTATAACAAACAAATTTCCTCAAGGAACCCATAGTGAATTCTCAAAAAAGAAGTGGACTTTGTATGGAGACTTTTGAAGAGTATTTGTGTTAAGTTTCAAGTTGATAGTAGAAAAAAACCACAATTTTTCATACTAACTTCAACCCCTACTTTCACTCCTTTAGGGAATATTTTTCAAAAAATCCAAAAACACGTGTCTCATCATTTATTTGTAGAAGTATTTGTGTCAAGTTTCAAGTTAAGAGACGTAAAAAACAACACGTCTCCATACAAACTCCAACGCCCTGTTTCACCCCCTCAGGGGGGGGGGGGGGGTGGTTTAGAAAGTCCAGAAATACGTGTCTTGTTATTTGTTTTGAGGAGTATTTTTACAAAGTTTCGAATTGATACACCAAAAAATTAGGGTTTTCCATACCTACATACATGAACGTGGGAGAGCCATGCTTTGACCGGAGTGATACCACGTCCTCACAGAAAACCAGCGTAAAGCAATGCATTGCGTTTTGTTGAGTGAGTGAGGTAACCGGAGGCCCCAATCCCCCCTCCCCTCCCCTCCTCTCCCCTCCCCTCCTCTCCCCTCCCCTCTCCCTACTCCCACCTCAAAAATTGGCAACGCAGTTGTGACTTCACTTCTTGAGTTGCAGGTGTCCATGGGCGACGGACGTCACTTACCATCAGGTGACCCGTCTGCCCGTTTGCCTCCTTTTTTATCATAAAAAAAATACCAAGTTTAACCCCTTATACCCCGATACTTTCACCCCTTTTGGGTACGATTTTCGAAAAATCCAAAAACACGTGTCTACTCATTTATTTTCAAAAGTATTTGTACCAAGTTTCAAGTTGATAGACGTTAAAAAACAACACGTCTCCATACAAACTCGAACCCCCTGTTTCACGACTTTAGGGAGTGTTTTTTGCAAATCCCGAAGTACGTGTCTTGTGGTTTATTTTGAGGAGTATTTGTACAAAGTTTCGAATTGATACACCCAAAAATGAAGGTTTTCCATACATTACAAACTCAACCCCTACTTTCACCCCGTTAAGGGACGATTTTCGGAAAATCCAAAAACACGTATCTACTAATTTATTTCTAAAAGTATTTGTGCCAAGTTTCAAGTCGATACACGTCAAAAACATACAAAATCCCACCCCCTGTTTCGCCCCCTTAGGGGGTGTTTTTTACAAAACCCAGAAATAGGTGTCTTGTTGTTTGTTTTGAGGAGTATTTCTAGAAAGATTCGAATTGATACACCTAAAAAATGAAGGTTTTCCATACATTCCAAACTCAACCCCTACTTTCACCCCGTTAGGGGACGATTTTCGGAAAATCCAAAAACATGTATCTACTCATTTATTTCTAAAAGTGTTTGTGCCAAGTTTTAAGTTGATAGACGTAAAAAACAACACGTCTCCAAACAAACTCCATCCCCCTCTTTCACCCCCTTATGGGGTGTTTTTTGAAAAATTAAGAAATACATTTCTTGTCGTTTGTTTTATAGAGTATTTTCACAAAGTTTTGAATTGATACACTCAAAAATGAAGGTTTTCCATACAAACGTTCAACCCCTTTTTCACCCCCTTAAGGGTTGAATTTCAAAAAATCCTTTCTTAGTGCTAGCTTACGTCTTAAAAACAATAGCTGTAAAAAAAACAGCTTTCTAAGTCTAAGGGTTTAGGCTGGGCGTTTATGAGTCAGTGAGTCAGGACTTCTCTCTTTATATATATAGATTACAAAATTTTAGATTCAATTAAGACGTGTCGGATTTGCTTTCAGAAAATCCAAATTATAAAATGTAGATCTACTAGTCTAAAATCTACTAGTCTAAGTACAGGGAGGGAGTTCAAGATAAACCACATCTTGAAAACCATTTGGGTAAGCAGATAAAATATCTTGTTGAAACATAGATTTTCTTTAAAGTTTAGTTAAAAAAAATACTTACTAGATCTCTCGCTGATTGCGTTCGTTTTATTTCAGGTGGGATAATATTTTTTGATATTTATTAAATAAGGATATTTAAAATATTTAAATACATATAGTATTTAAATAGAGATATATCTCAACTATATAATTTTCATGATACTAGTATCCTATTGAATGTCGTTGCCGACATTTCTCGTGCTCATGTGGCCTCATCTCAAGAGTGGAGATCCGGTCCAGCTCTGAGTCTCCTGGCTGAACATAAGTTGACCGAGGGTCATCCTTACCGACGGTCAGATATCTTCATCTACGGACTCGAGGAGCTTGCGGATGAACATATTGTACTAAGTAGTAAATAATCGGAATGACTTCTTGTCCAGATATTTAGAATTTTTATATCCATTTGAACTCCACCAAATTCTACGATGAAAATATCAAGATTAGTTAAAATATAAAATCTATTAAGCAATTTATAACACAGCACAGTTTTCATCTAATGCGAACCCTACATCGCCCTGAGTTTTCACTTTCCGTTGATAGTGTTGGTACTCGTTGAAATAGAACTGGTGTTTAAATATTTGTTAAATTATAATAAGTAACTCTTAAATTTGTAACAGTTATGTGTTTAAACATGAGAACCTAAACATAAATAAATAAATGTTTCTTACCACAGCAAATATTAATTTTATTTAATACTCTTAGGCGGACTTGCACGAACCAGAGTTAACCATTTAACACTGAGTTAACTGCTAACCCAGGGTTAACTAGTGTCAAAATGTATGGAACTGTCATCCTTAATCCAGGCTTAACGATTTAATTTTTTAACCCTAGACCGTGCAAGTGGGCCTTAGTCTTTATCTAGCCGTTCGCAGATATAAATAATATTTTATAAATTTCTGTCAGTCTTGAGTTTTTTAAAAACTTACCAAGCTGTGGGGGAATTTGGGGTTTTAAAAGATATTTTTGAAAAAGTACGTTCGAATTTGTTAAAAGCGCACGAGGAAAATACAAAATACTACAATTTGCGCAGACGTGATGTACAGCTGCACGTAGGACAAGAAGTTTGGCGTAAAACATACATACAGAGTGATGCAGATAAATTTAAGGCATCAAAGTTAGCCCCCAAATACGAAAAGTGCATAGTAAAAACTGTAAAATCGCCTTTAGTGTATAAATTGATAAGCTATGGCGGAAAGGATTTAGCTTTTGGCTGAATGGGGTTCGATGGTTGTGCCACACTGTCAGAAAAATTGCTGTGGCAATGCGCGCGCTTTCATACTTATTTTTTACAATTTACATTTTATTTTACGCCAAATTTTCGAATTCCAACATCGAATTGTTTGTGTATTTTATATTTTAAAATGAATTCAAATAGCAGTGACTGCAGAGATAGTTAAACACCCGAAAACTTTAAAAAAAGAAGCAAACAATGTCATCAACAATTTTTCTCATAGAGAGGTATGAAAAGCAGAGTGTATAATTCGGTAGCAAAATTATTTTTACCTTGGGCTACGTACTTTGTAGTATTATTACTACTCACGGTTACCTTTGCTCTCCCATTTTCTTCACATCATCTCATATGTCTATCGACGCATTTCTCTTAATATCATTCCTTTTCGCTGCATTCATTTCTGTAGATCCCTGAAACCTGTTAACGTTATAAAAACACATCTTCACTGCGCTACCACATCGTATCTTCACGTTACAAGCACCTTTATAAATCGGTCTTGGCTCCAATTACAGCACAGTTTTCACGTGTTCACTTTACTCCTAGAACATGGGGTTTTGAGCGCACTGGTGCGCGTTACTTTTTCCTAGATCATTCTATAATTATATCTTGATTTTTTTAATCGGTTTGCTGTTTATTTTGCTGAAAAGGTAATTTTGACACTTCTGACATTGTTGTTTATAACGGTTGTTATGGCAATTTCTTTCTCGTTTTATTAGTGGCCTGATGTTTTGTATGTGATCTTTCGCTAAATTGTGAATTTTGGCCTGGCCATTCATAAAAATTTACTTCTAAATTCAAAATTACGAATCCTCTGTTTTCTAAAATTCTATAAAAGGCAGAGGATTCGGAAGAGCAAATTAAGTCTTACTCCAGCTTTCAAAGCGAAAGTACTAATTAAAGGCCTTATCCCGGGGTCGAGTGACCCCGGGACCCTGCAGAGCCTCCTTCTAAAGTCTTCATCGTGTGAATCCCTCATTGTACGAGAAGTCACATCAAGTTCCCGTGCGTCCTTCTACGCCTGGCCGTTGAAAGACGCACGCAGACCCCTACGCCTGGCCGTTGCCAGACGCACGCAGGCCTCTCCGCCTTGCCGTTGCCAGACGCACGCAGGCCTCTCCGCCTTGCCGTTGCCAGACGCACGCAGGCCCCTCCGCCTTGCTGTTGCCAAACACACGCAGGCCCCTCCGCCTTGCTACGTACCCCTGCCGTGCTACATCGAGCTGTCGTGCTGCCTTCGTGCGCGCGGCTCCTTCGCCCCTGCCGTGCTGACGTCGTGCTTCCCCCTCCCTCTCCGAATCCATCCATCATCAACTCCACTGACATCTACACCCATTCCTTCTTACCACGACTCACCAATACACCCACTCCACAAACTCTTTTATTTTTTTATAATAATATTGTAAATACTTTTAAAATTATTGAAATATAATTATTACTTTTGTTCTCCATATTTTCTTTTTTTCATTTTTGTTAGCTCTTAATTCTTCTTTTAAATTGTCGCTTCACGACAACTTTAAACCCCTCACTTCGTTCATGATTCTACATATGTTCGTGATTTAAAAAAACGCCCTCGAAGTAAAAATATAGTTTTGCTCCCTTATGACACAATCTACTGTTAACACATAATAATGTTTAAAAATACATACTAAAAAAATAATATGAACCTAATAAAACAATGCGCCTCTCCATACGATCAGCGTGAATTATAAAAATAAATGTAGGGATGATTTTAAAATGAAATCAAATCAGACTTCTTGTTAGGCTTTTTGGTAAGAATGGGCTTTTATTAAAAATCTATATAACATAATATAGAAACCACAAAATTACTTTAGTTTAGTAAGGACGGTAAAAACAACATTAATAAAATAGTATGGAGAGGGGCGTCGTTTTATTAGTTTAATATGATTTTTTTAGTGTTTATTATTAAACATATTATTTGATAAATTGCTACGCAACGGGACCCTCGGGCCTAGAGAGATATGGTTGGTATATACCTATAGTACCTTCACCCAAACTTACTGAACGTGTATTGAAATAATTTGTACCCCGATGGTTTCAGAGTAAATAAAAAAATAAGAAAGTCTCGATCCAGCGGGGCCCTCCCTAAGTATGCATTCAAATGTTTTTCCAATTGCATTTAAGTACAGTACCCCAAGACCCCTTTTCGAAATAACAATTACTTTTCATCTAAGAGATATAGACTCTGGCCACGCTAACTCTGCAGAAGTAAGTTTAGGTATTTTGTGCAATAAATGCATTAATGTATACGCATATAATGCAAATGTATATCCAGAAATGGAATACCTCTGCCTACCCCCTCGGGGATATAAGGCGTGAGATTATATTATTATTATTAAATGCATTAAAACATCATAAGAACGCCGTACGAAGCAAAAAAATCCAGTAAATAATTTTGTCCAGCTAGCTTCTTCGAATCTTTTTTGTTAAAAGTAATTTTTGCTAAGGGTACTAAACGGAAAACAATACAAAACGGCTGTTCAATGTCAATACAGGGAGGGCCCCACTGGATCGATTACAATTTCCACTTGGAAAACTATGTCTCTTAGAAGAAAAGTAATTGTTATTTCGAAAAGGGGTCTGGGGTACTATACTTAAATGCAATCGGAAAAAAATTGAATGCATACTTACGGAGGGCCCCGCTGGATCGAGACTTTCTTATTTATTTATTTACTCTAAAACCCTCGGGGTACAAATTATTTCAATACCCGTTCAGTAAGTTTTGGTGAGGGTACTATAGGTGTATACCAACCATATCTCTCTAAGGCCGACAGTCCCTCTGCGTAGAGGTACATTGTTGTTCCTTCACCGAAAAGCTAGTGAATAGATGATGAATGCATTGAGATACGCATTGGGCTAGCGTGGGGACTACAGACCATTCCCTCTCGCCTAAGAGAGGAAGCCTATGACCATTAGTGGGGCATATACAACGTGTAATTGAGTACGCTGAAAATCTCGAAGTTTATTAAAATTAAACTGAGTACAACGTGACGATTTTTACTGATGGGGCCCCGTCAAAAGAATTTGCCACGGGCCCCAGATGGTATAGTTACGCCACTGAGAATGCTTTAAACATTTCACTGTTAAAAGGTGGACCGTTATCTGATACTATTTGGCAAGGCAAGCCGAACTGCGAAAATAAACGGCGAAATTTTCTTATCACATCTGAAGCTGTTGTTGTGTTCATTTTAAAAATTTCGATCCACTTCGATGAGGAGTCCACGACTACCAAAAACTTTAATCCGTATAACGGCCCTAAAAAGTCTACATGGATTCTGCGCCAGGGCTTGTCGCAAAAGGGCCAGGGTCGCGGCGCGTGCGCGGCGCAGGTCACGCAAGCGCGGCACATCGCTTCGATTGCCTCGTCTATTCCTGCCCACCACACGTAACTGCGGGCTGAACTTTTTGCCTTGACCATACCCATGTGAGTCTCATGCAGCTCTTTTAAAATGCGATCTCTGCACTTTTCAGGCACTATTACCCGGTGACCCCACATCAGGCAACCTAATTCTAGATAAATTTCTTTTTTTCTATTAAAATAAGGTTGTAATTCACGAATTTCAACTTTCTCAGGCCAACCATCCTGCGTATAGCTAACTACTCTGCCTAAAATGGGATCGTTAATAGTTTCCTGTTTGAGAATATTAAAATCTAGCAAAAATGCATCTCGCGCAAAATGCAAGTACGTCTGCTCCGGATTTTCTATTACAGACTTGACGAGCGGTAACGGTAACCACGACAGCCCATCCGCTCCATTTTCGTTGGTACGCACATACTCAATATCGTATTCATACGCCGATAAAATTATAGCCCGCACCTTTGCAATCGGCTTGCTGCCATTGTATAGGCACGCCCGCCTTGGAACCGAAAATGGACACTAAGGGCTTATGGTCTGTTCGTAGCAAAAAACGCCTACCATAGAGGTACTGATGATATTTTTTTACTGCAAAAATATTTGCAAGAGCTTCTCGTTGAATTTGACTATATTGATTATTGTCGCTCGGCCGGCGTGAGCGTACGTGACGCATAGGCCACCGGGCGCTCCCCGCGCGCGCCGCCTTTTCAACCGCTCTCCGGCTGCGATATCACCGCGCCGATACCTACAGAGCTTGCATCACATGTTACAATCAGCTGACCATCTTGATTATAGTGCTTTAACACCTCCGCCCCAGTTAATAGTGTTTTAACTTGTTCAAACGCGACCTGACATTTATGTGACCAATTCCAACGTGACGCCTTCTTTAATAATTCATGTAACGGTGACAAAAGGGTACTTAGGTTTTTTAAAAACCTACCATAAAAGTTAATTAGCCCTAGAAAGGACCGCAATTCCGATACGCTACTGGGTTTAGGAATTTCTTGTATGGCCTTAATCTTTTCTGGGTCAGTATGAATGCCGTTTTTGTCAATAATGTGCCCCAAATAAGACACCGAAATGGCCATAAATACGCATTTGCTTTTATTGATCCTAAGGCCGTTAGCGCTTAGCTTATCAAAAACCAATGCTAACGATTTAAAATGCGACGTCCTATCTTTTCCTGTGATAAGTAGATCATCACAGAATACGAAAACATTAGGTATATCTCTCATTAAGTTAATCATGATCCTTTGGAATATGCCCGGACTTGATGACAATCCAAAGACCAAACGATTGTATCTGAAAAGAACCCTATGGGTATTAATCACCTTGTACGCTTTTGAAGATTCGTCTAACTCAATTTGATTATAGGCTGAAGATAAATAAATTTTTGTAAATTGGTGGCCCCCAGTGAGACCGGCAAACAAATCTTCTACTTTCGGTAATGGGTACCTATCAACCAACAATGCAGGGTTTAAAGTTATTTTAAAGTCTGCGCACACCCTAATTTTACCATTAGGCTTAGTGACAGGAACGAGGGGCGTAGCCCATTGTGAAACTTCAACTGGTTCAATTGTACCGTTTTGTAACATGTTGTCCAGCTCCGCGTCAACCTGGTCGCGCAGCGAGTAGGGCAGAGGCCGCGCGCGGCAGTACACGGGCGTCGCGCCCGCGCGCACAGTCAGCGTCGCGCGCCCGCCCGAGTACCGCCCGAGCGACCCGTCGAATAAATTAGGGTATCTGTCAACAAGCAAACAAACATCTACATCTACATTCGCCCCTGACTTGCTAGGTACCTGCTGTTGAACATTTACATTGTTAGTTTGAAAAATAGGCAACTGAATACACAACTCCGCCAACCACTGACGGCCCAATAACGAGGTCGTGCCACCCTCAATAACATATAAATCGAGTATTTTTTGACCGTGGCGTACCTGACCTCAGCACTCAATATACCTAAAGGTCTTATTACACTACCGTCGTAATACTAAGGGTAACAGAACACCTTTGTAGCGGTAAATGCTTAAACAATCTGTTATACGTTTCACTACTTATGCAAGAACACGCACTTCCTGTGTCCACTTCCATCGGTACTTCCCTATTATCTATATTGATAAGAATGCTCACCGCTGGATAGTTCCTTAGAGACAATTGATACATAGGCTCTTCCTCGGAAAGTTCTTCACTTTCTGGTTCTGGTGGCGGCTCCGGCGCCTTCGCAACAAAGTGTGTCGTTTGTCCGCGGCGCTTCCCACGGCCCCGGCCCTCGGAACGCCCGCCGCGGCGCCCCGAGCCGGGCGCGGCGCCGCTCGAGCCTCGACTTGACGCGCCTGTAAAGCGCGCACCTTCAACACCACTACGTATGCGAGGGCACACTCGGCGCAAATGCCCCACAGCACTGCATTCACTTCACTGATATGCATTAAATTTGCAGCCTATAGCGACATGTCTGCGACCGCCGCACGCCGTGCCGTGGTTACTGCCGCCGGCGCCGCCGAACATCGCGTTGAGTCCCTCCTGCACCTGCACCTGGGGCGCTGCACCGTCGACTGCAGCTGCATCCTTCTCCGCGGCCTCTAAAGCCACCGCGAGAGACACAGCCCTCGCGTAGGACGGCTTCCGTTCGGCGAAAAGCCTTTGCCGGATGATGTCGCTAGCGATCCCGCAGACCAGTTGGTCTCGCAAATTGTCCTCCAACTCTGCTTCAAACTCACAGTATCGTTACAAACGCTTGAGCTCCGCCAAATAATGTGCCACGTTTTCGCCGGCCAGCTGACGTCGCTGCCGGAACCGGTATCGCTCCGCCATTACGGACGGTACGGGTTGCAAATGATCGCCCACTATTTTAATCACGTTCTCAAACTTGCACTCCGTGATTTTCTTCGGGCTTTTAAGATTTACTATTAACTCATAGGTTTGATCACCCACAATAGAAATTAAAGTTGGTAAATACAAATCCGGTTTTATGTCGTTAGCGGTAAGGTACATTTTTAAGCGATCACAATACGATACACTGAAAAAAATGTCATTTCGGCGTAATCATAAAATAACGTGACGTTGGTCTAAAACAGGTGCATTATCGTAAAATAAGGAAATAAAAGGTTAATACTATGCTATAATCGAAATATATTAGTTATAATCGAATTGTTTGAGTAAGTAATGCGATATTATGATTCTTAGCGTCGTAAAAATTTGTCACACAATATAATATTCTCTTCTTCAAATAATAACTCACTGTACTATAAATTTGTATGATAATGATAAAGTAAGATTATAATTATAAAACACAATGACACCGTCGCCGTATTTTTATAGATTTCTTAGTTGAATATGAAGAAGTATCACCGAAAATACGATGAAGTCCTAGCACCACATTGAATTTTATAGAATAATGTGAATCCTACTAAAATTGATTACAGAATCTTATTTTTAGAGTAAGCATCATATTAATATAGTGATGATTACTAAAATACGACTACAGAATCTCATCTATGAGTATGCATAACATTCTGTGTGATTCCTTCAAAATAATATGATGACAGCACTTTCGGCGCTAGCTCCAATCGCTCCATTCTGCTCACATAATTATAACGAAGACATGACATTTTGTAATTCTTCGTAAACATAAAATAACGTGACGTTTGTCTAAAACTGGAGCATTGTCGTACAATAAGGAAAAAATAGGTTAATATTACGCTATAATCGAATTAATAAGTTAAGTTGGAATAGGTAATGCGATATTGGGTTCGATTCTGCATTACAGCGACTAAACTTATTTTAGTTTATTCCTGTCTTTATTTTACCTTAAAAAAAGAAAAGGGATAGAAGATAACCTACCGAATTTAGTCCTGTCAGAGGCTGTATTTTAGTTGTGACTTATTTACAAGCACTAAACACGAAATGAAATGCCTTAGTTGACAGGACTAATTTTAATTTGACAGGACTAAATATCACTCGTCTCTTTTCTTCTCTATGAGAAAGAAAATGACAGGACTAAACTAAAATAAGTTTAGGCGCTGTAATGCAGAATCGAACCCATTATAATACTTAGCATCGTAAAAATTGGTCACACAATGGGTTCAATTCTACGCGTCCACTGCCTAAATAGCTTAAAACTAAATTTCTTAAATTATATTTAGTTTTACGCAGCCGCTAAGTCAAATGCAATTCTAGAACGCCATGGTTACTAAATTTAGATAGTCTTTAACCACAGCGTAAAATGCCTAAGTTGAATAGTGTTGCAATTACAAATAAAAAAAGAGCCGAGTGAACGAATGAATGAAATCTAAAAAAAAATACAATAATAAATGTGTATATATTTATTAATATGTAAATAAAGTTCTCAACGATTACTTTCGATGCCATTTTTATCATTTTAACATAGGTTTAATTTATATTTTCTTGTTTTACTTCAAATACTAAAGTCACTATTATTCGGGCAACACTGAAAAGGTATTATCAAATAGATTTTTTTTCTTTGGACAGGCTAGAGTCATAGACCGTACTGCCTCGTCTTCAGTTAAGTTTATCTTTAAATGGACATGTGCCTCGTCCTCAGTCTTTGTTTTCTTGTTAATTCAATAACATCTCCAGCAATCTTCAAATTTCTTAGTTAAACGGCTCTGCTTTGGAGTCCATGTACAAAAATACTGAGTCATCAACACCCCTTTTTGGATCATCGACAGTAAAATTATATTACTTTTACTGAAGACTTCATGCAATCTAACAACGACGATCCTATGCATTTTATCGAACTTTCCATTCACTGCACACCTTCACAGACACCTGCCACACAAAATATTATTAGTCAAAACCCAAAATATACAGCAAAATATAAATTTTACAAAAAAACATGATCCCCCTTTTCGTATTTCCACCAAAAACCCTCTTGACTATTTCTAAAAATATGGAACATATCTTGAAAAATAACACAAACACAAATATGTCGGGATTTTTCCTATAATCTAATTTAAGCGACACCATTTTAATCGCCGCTAAGTTTAGGAGGTTTAGTCGTGATGACATTTCTAAAATGCTTAAAATGGCGTCCACAGAATAGCCATAAGGTCGCTAAACCTAAATTGAATTGGCCAGATAAATTAGGAACGTCAGATTCATTTTTAGTCCTGTCATTTGATTTTGACAGTACTGCCTAGAATAGCAAAATGCTTTAGCAGCTGTCAAATAAAATTAAGAGGTTTAGACGGTGTTGTAGAATTGAACCCAATATAATATTCTCTTTTTAAATAATATCTCACTGTACTATAAATTTTTATGATATTGATAAGTAAGATTATAAACATAAAACACAATGACACCGTCACCGTACTTATATAGTTTTCCTAGTTGAATATGAAGAAGTATCATCGAAAATACGATGAAATCCCAGCATCATATTATTTAATATTACAGTCATATTATTTTATGCGCTAAGCATATTATTAATATAAGTGACACTACATAGAACGCGCCAATAGACGGCCGAGTTCTAAACCGCGCTATCGAAGTTTTCTAATGAGTTTGTATAAATACAACTGTCCAACATCAACCGTTGGACCGCGGTCCCCAGGCACGATCACCTCGCCTGGCGGAAGATCTTCCCTTTTCACGATGGAGATTCCACCTCCACTCCTCCATACTCCTCTGACCCTCGACACCTGGACTAGACCTAACTGGATATATGATCATCGGCAAATAGTAGAAAATAATAGTGGAACACACTAGTGTTAACGCACACGTAACGTAAACAAGTGTTGTCATACGTTCTCGATAGATGGCGCCATGGTCGAATTAAAACGCACTATCGTTTGACTCAGGGTTTAGATATAAGTAGTTAAGATGCATTTGACATTGTATCCACTCCACCGTTGAGTGCAAGGTTTCATTAGTAGAGAGAGAGGTTCCCCGGCTCTTTTGGACACCTTTGCAATATCTGGATCAGGGAATTTCGGGCACTATTTAGAAAGAGTTGTTTGACATTATCAGAACAGCTGAATTCCATGGTGAGGCTTCTAACTTGACAGTCTCCCCCACCGAGCCTAGCGTGTTACAATTTTACAAAACTGGAAATATGATGAAGTCCTCGATAAATAGTAAAAAAAATAATAGGACATAATAACTGGAGGTACGAGGAAGTCATCGATAAATAGTAGGAAATATAATAGTACGTAACTCGAGATATGATGAAAGCAAACATAAATAGTAGTAAACATAATCACATTATGTATGCTCGTCCGACTAAAGCCATGGTGACACGTCATCTTAAATACAGTTATCATCATCAGACGTGTTATCATCTTTCTTTTTGGTGATATCAGTATTCTCCGTCCTTGAGGTGAATTCATCTTACTTATCCTGATTTCACGTCTTTTATGATTACCAGTTTTCTCAGTGTAGCCAGTTCCCGTTAACCATATCGAACTCTTTAATTTTTCCGATCGACATATTTTGACAGTTCACAACACAGTACACGAGGTGAAACTATATTTTCCGAGTTTTTCCGTACGTCGCCAATGGTTTGTAGGCACAAAGAAACAATAAGATGTAAACGCAGCGAGGTATATTTCGAGACTGGCTGATGACAAGTTATTTGGACCTACCTACATCATACATAACAGCTATATCCTTGGAGACCGCTGAAAGAACTTCAAAAATATTTACTGAATCTTCGCCGTTTGTCCCCGTAAACGTGATATCTGAAACTCAACGACAGCTACCTGAACAAAACTCAGCTACCACAAATGCTCAAAATAAGTTTCAACACAATCGCCCTGCGCAAAATGGTCGTCGATGCTTTTTCTGCGGTGGCAATGTCCTTCAGAGAATCAAGACACTGCGGCGGGGCACGCTTATAATTCTGAGTGTCAGCTTTGTTCCGAAAAGGGTCACTTTGCTAACGTTTGCCGTAGTTCCGGGTCAAACTACATATATGGGTGAGGCCGCGAATTTTGCCATAAATGACGCAGCAGTGACGCATAAGATTGCGTGACGGTGACGTAAAAGTAGTATCGCAAAATAGTCGTGCAAAATTATAAAGGTTGGAGTATACCGAGCCACAAAAGCTAGGTACTTGAAGTTGTGTGTATAGGGTGAAAAATTAAATAAAATTCCTACCCCTACCCCTACACTACCCCTAACCTACCACAACGCACGTCAAGAAAAAAAAATAAAAAAATAGCCTATGTTTTATTCTGATGTATGAACTATATTATTGTAAAGTTTCATTAAAATCCATTCAGTAGTTTTTGCGTGAAAGAGTAACTAACATCCATACATCCTTCCACACATCCACACCTACTCACAAACTTTCGCGTTTATAATATTAGTAGGATAACAGTATTTAGGTATACTTCCAAGAGAATCTAAAAATAAAACGAAAAAAATGTGCAATGTTTCTGAAACTAGTGTACCACGACCTTATTTTGGTAGCGCAGTAGTAGTGATGCAATATTTTCGCAACTGGTCGCGCAATAGTGACGAAAAAGTAGCGCAAAAGTAAAAACGCGCAAAAGTAAACAAGAGTTTCTCCACAATTAATGAATATTTTCTATTAAAATAAGCACTATAACATCCCCTGTGTTTTTAAGAATCAAGCGCAGTTAAAATCTTTGCAAAAATCTCAAGTTTGCCTTTAAAATTGCGAAAAATCTTGCTCACGTAAACAGTGACCACTGCACTTCACCACAAGTTTGACACAATATCTTCTTCAATATGGCACCTGTCACGTTTGCTTCCATAGATAAGACGCATCGGTGTTGCCATTTCAAAAGAACATAAATCTACGAAATGTGACTGACAAACTGTAATTAAATATTGGTTGCGCAACAAAAGTCGCGCAATAGTATGATATCGCAATCAATTATACAAATTAGTAAAATGACAATATTAAATAGCTATAGTTACAAGCATTTCTTATAATTTGCGTAGATTTATATGCTTTTATCGTAGGAATAATAATTGACCAACATTAGCAAAGTTCTTTTTTTTTATTATCCTCGAAAGTGCTAAGGGTACCAAAAAGCACGGCGGTTTTTCACATTTTTTTCCCATTTTTTAATGAGATTCTTCAATTTATACGGTTGTGTACCACAATATTGAGACTTTGACAACTGGCCAAGCTAGATAAAGACCATATAGTTTTTAAAAAAAATCAAGGAAATCTTTATTTTATAACTTTCTATGAAAAACAAAAAGGTTTCTTTGAAGGTCATGAAAAGTGGAAAAATTCGCGGCCTCACCCATATAGTATACATGGATACAGGAAGCACAAATTCATCTACAGAAGTAACACCCATAATTTATGCAATAATGGGACATAACACTTTATGCAATTATGGGACACAAAACTTATGAGGCTTATGTAGTGTTATTTGAGATGATAAAATCGCAAATACCAAATTGGCACCCTAAGAAGTACATAACGGATTTTGAAGAAGGAGCAATGAAGGCGATAAAATTTGTGTTTCCCGGTAAAATTCTAAAAGGGTGTTGGTTTCATTTTAAAACATGCCTTTCAAGGAAAGCCAAAAGTTTACAGATACTCAAAGATAAATGCTCGACGATGTATTGCACTGAGCGGTTTACTTCCAGAAATCTGTGTTTGACGGTTAGGACTACATAAAAAACGAATTTTCAAATTTTCCCAAAATAAAACCTTTTCTAAATTATGTAGAAAAATTTTGGATGCGGGAAAATTTTGTTAATGTTTGGTGCGTTAGTAATGAAAGACATCGTACTAATCATTGTTTAGAAGGATGGCATCATGGATTAAATAATTCTTTCCGCAGAAACAGTACGAAATGTCATACAGCTATTGAACGTTTTGAATAAAGACGCTCAATTGAATACAGTAAGATTTCATCAGAAGACTCTTGTTGGTTTGAATGAGCAACCTACAACATCAAACCGTTGTAAAAAAAACATTACTTTCGATGATTTACTAATCCAATATCAGATGCAGTTGATAATGGGGGAGATCACTATTGGTCACTATTTAGAAAAACTTCGATAATGTATCAGATTACGATATATTTTTCATATCTTTATAACTGTCATTTTCTTTTATATACATGTTAAATATGGTGTAACACAAAGGGTATATCAATCGGAATGTACATGAATGAAACATATTTATCATAGGATAAATTTCTAAACAAATAATATGACAAGATAAATTTCAGAGCGAGTAGGAGTCTCACCCGTGACCTACGACTTACGTTGTCGCTGCTCTTTGCCAAATGAGCTACCGCGGCTCCGACAGCTCCCTCGAAATTTGTCTTCTCATTCTATTCATCTATATGTTTTTCATACCATCTATTCAAAAAGTGACGTTTTGGTCCTCAAGAAAGTCGGTAGAACAGCAAAATCAGTTGATATAACAAAAGTTTATACTAATGGCATTGCTACTGGGTCCTACTCTAGTCCTATTATAAACCGCATATTTTTTTTTTCTTTGAGAAGAAAATACACATTAAAATCCAGGTGAAGGCATAAGGAAAATTGTTCTATGATTTTCTATTACACCACATAATATGATATTTATAATACAATGTAAAACAAGTACACAATGCTTCTTAATCAGAACATATAAATATTATAATATGAAAATAGCCGAAAACGAAGCTTCGGTCAGTCACCAGTAATAATTAAATTACTAACAGGGATTTAATGGAGAAGTAATTAAATGGTCCGCAATTTTAAAATTTGGTTAGCCACAAAAAATCAGCATTTAAATCATTTGGTCGGCATACAAAGATTTTGTTCGCAAATAAAAAAATCAGGCAGCAATCCTTGTTCGGCAAATAATTTTAATAATGGTCAAAAATTAAATCAGAAATAGGCAGCTTACAATAACATGGGTTTGAATAATAAACATTCAGTCCGCAAAATAGTTACTTGGTCCGCAAAATAACTACTTGGTCAGCAAGACTTCATGATTGAACAGCAGAGAAAACATGTCGTGAATAATTATACTATAGCTACTCCCACTCCCACTCTTACTCCCACTCCCACTCCTACCCCCTCTTACGCCCCCTACCCCTCCTACCCTCTCCTATCGCCTACTACCCCCTCCTACCGCCTACTACCCCCTCCTACCGCCTCCTATACCCTCTTACCGCCTCCTACAACATCATACCACCTCCTACACCCTCCTACTACCCCCTCCTGCTACCTCCTACCCCCTCCTGCTGCCTCCTACCCCACCTACTAACTCCTACGCCCGCCTAACCCCGAGTTAGTAGGAGTTAGTAGGAGTTAGTGGGAGGAAGTAGGAGGTACTAGGAGGTAGTAGGAGGTACTAGGAGTTAGTAGGAGGTACTAGGAGTTAGTAGGAGGTAGTAGGAGGTAGTAGGAGGTAGTAGGGGTTAGTAGGAGTTAGTAGGAGGTAGTAGGAGTTAGTAGGAGTTAGTAGGAGGAGAGTTAGTGGGAGGTAGTAGGAGGTACTAGGAGGTACAAGGAGTTAGTATGAGTTAGTAGGAGTTAGTATGAGTTAGTAGGAGGTAGTAGGAGTTAGTAGGAGGTAGTAGGAGTTAGTAGGAGGTACTAGGATGTACTAGGAGTTAGTAGGAGTTAGTGGGAGGAAGTAGGAGCTACTAGGAGGTAGTAGAAGGTACTAGGAGTTAGTAGGAGTTAGTAGGAGGTACTAGGAGTTAGTATGAGTTAGTAGGAGTTAGTAGGAGTTAGTATGAGTTAGTATGAGTTAGTATGAGTTAGTAGGAGTTAGTAGGAGTTAGTAGGAGGTAGAAGGAGTTAGTAGGAGGTACTAGGAGTTAGTAGTAGGAGTTAGTGGGAGGAAGTAGGAGTTAATAGGAGTTAGTAGGAGTTAGTATGAGTTAGTATGAGTTAGTATGAGTTAGTATGAGTTAGTAGGAGTTAGTATGAGTTAGTAGGAGTTAGTAGGAGTTAGTATGAGTTAGTAGGAGTTAGTATGAGTTAGTATGAGTTAGTAGGAGTTAGTAGGAGTTAGTAGGAGTTAGTAGGAGTTAGTAGGAGTTAGTAGGAGTTAGTAGGAGTTAGTAGGAGGCAGTAGGAGTTAGTAAGAGTTACTAGGAGTTAGTAGGAGGTACTACAATCGTAATATATATAATAATAATATAATCTCACGCCATTTTATCCCCGAGGGGGTAGGCAGAGGTATTCCATTACTGGATATACCCACATTTCACGAGATATATTATTATATTATTGTAATCGTAATAATAATCATAATTATAAAAGTTGCATAATCCAAAGTCCTTCCTAATCTTTGTAAGGAGTGCGCCCATTTTGCGCATGACAAGTTTGCTGAGATTATTTTTGCTACTTTTATATGCACCTCAAAAAAAAATTTTTTTTTGGCTTCCCCTCTGATTGCTTACCAAAATTTTATTAAACAGTAGCAGCTCATTGCAGCTCAAAAATAATTACAGCCATTCAGAATGACATAAATTGCTGATTGGTTTTGTAATGTTTGCTGGCCATGAGTTGCTGACCAATTAGCTATTTCTGCTTACAGATTATATTTTTCTGCTAACAAAAACACGAATACTCTGCTAACCATTTAAATCACACCCATTTAAATAATTAGTAGAGCCATCCTGTCCTAGGATCTCAAGAGGGAGCAAAGTAAGTCTTTTCCGATAGGATTTTAATAAGTACGAATAAAAGTGTTTTGAATTTGGAATTTAAAATATTCTTCAACATTCTTAGAAAGTTTAGCAAAATAAGTTTTCCATCTAAGGGTGGCAACACTGTAGTTTACATCAAACATTTGTATAACAAAATATTAGTTCCATTTTTAGCCGCATTAGGTTGACAAGGCTGAATGGCGTTCGATGGTCGTGCCACATTGTCAGAAAAATTGCTGTGGCAATGCGCGCGCTTTCGTAGCTATTTTTCACAATTCACATTTTATTTTACGCCAAATTTGCGAATTCCGACATCGACTTGTTTGTGTATTTTATATTTTAAAATGAATTCAAGTATCTAGCAGTGACTGCAGTGATAATTAAACACCAAAAAGAAGAAGCAATCAATGCCATCAATAATTTTTCTCATAGAGAGGTATGAAAAACAGAGTGTATCATTCGGTCGCAAAATTATTTTTACCTTAGGCTATGTACTTTTCATACCTTCTATTTAAAAAGTGTCGTTTTGCTCCTCAATAACAGGGATCAAAGTAAGTCTTTTCCGATAGGGTTTTTAATAAGTGCGAATAAAAGTGTTTTGAATTTGGAATTAAAAAAATATTCAACATTCTCATCCAAAAAGATTAGCAAAATAAGTTTGCATCTAAGGTTGGCGCCACTGTAGCATAAGTACTAGAACAAAACATTAGTTCCATTTTTCGCCGCATTAGGCTGACATGGCTGAATGGCGATAGATGGTTTTGCCACACTGTCAGAAAAAACTGGCTGTGGCAATGCGCGCGCTTTTGTAAATTATTTTATTTTACAATTCACAATTTATTTTGCGCTATTTTCGAATTCTAATATAGAATTGTTAGTTATAATGAGTTCAAGTAGCAGTGACTGCAGTTTAACACCGGAAAGTATTAAACAAGAAGCCAGCAATGTAATTAATAATTTATTACCGAAGAAATCTCGTGGAAAATACTTGAAAGCCTATGAAAATTTTATTACATGGAAAAATAGCAGAGGCGCAAAGACATTTTCAGAAACTGTGTTCTTGGCTTATTTCCAAGAGTTAGCAAAGTCAAAACAGCCTTCTACACTATGGAGTACATATTCCATGCTAAAAGCTACAGTGCATACTAATTATGACGTTCAGATTGAGAAGTATGCAAAATTAACAGCTTACCTTAAAAGATTATCTGAAGGTCATAAATCCAAAAAATCTCAAGTATTTACAAGCAAGAATGTAGAAGACTTTTTAAATGAGGCGCAAGATAAGGATTTTCTCGCCATAAAAGTGAGTAAATGTAGAAATTTGAAGCTTTTGCAGGAAAAAAATTAAGTTCCTATCGAGTTGTTTCAAATATGTAACTAATTATTTTTTATTTTGTTTTAGGTGATATTAATCTTCGGAATACACGGAGCTTGTCGCGGTAAAGAACTCCTAGAAATTACTGTAAAAGACGTGAAAAAGCACTCGGATGAGTTACTCATACCAAAACTAAAAGTGATCGCACGTTCACCATCCGTGAAAATTATAAAAATGTTGTGGAGAAATATCAACAATTGCGCCCATCTGACATAAAAACCGATCGGTTTTTCATACGGTACCAAAACGGCACATGTTATAAACAACCCATAGGAAAAAATAAAATTTCTGGTATACCGCAAATAATTGCAAATTTTTTGAAGTTGCCAAATAGCAATATGTATACGGGTCACTGCTTCAGGAGGACATCTGCCAGTCTATTAGCAGATTCTGGGGCGGATTTAAGTGTTGTGAAGCGTCATGGAGGATGGAAATCAGACAGAGTTGCAGAAGGATATATAGAAAATTCTATTGAAAATAAAGCTGACATCAGCAAACGCATTTTTGAAAACATTTCAGTGTCACCTATCAATACTCCATTGTCACCCCAACCATGTACATCTAAAGACAGCGCATTTGTTTTTGAAAATCAACCTGATTCTAACATGATTCCAAATACCCAGACTAACTTAAACAAATCTACGACCATATCTGTACCGAATAAATCTATTACAATATCTTTTCAAAACTGTAAAAATGTTTTTAATATAAATATTTAGTTAATAAATGAATGTGATTTATACCTGATATGTTTAATTTATTTTTCTCATAGAGAGGCATGAAAAGCAGAGTGTATCATTCGGTCGCAAAAATATTTTCACCTTGGGCTACGTACTTTAAACCCCTCACTTCGTTCATGATTCTACATTAGAATCCCTCACTACGTTCGGGATTCTATCCTAGAATCATTCACTATGTTCGTGATTTAAAAAAACGCCCTCGCCGTAAAAATATCGTTTTGCTCCCTTATGACACAATCTACTATTAAACCCTCACTTCGTTCATGATTCTAAATTAGAATGTTCGTGATTTAAAAAAACGCCCTCGCCGTAATAATATCGTTTTGCTCCCTTTTGACACAATCTACTAAGTATTTACCTCTTTTAGCAGGGTAAGGAATCAACCAGAAGACAAATTTCGAGCCGCGGTAGTTGTTGATTATTGCAAAAAGTTTGTTCGTAAGACATCCAACACTTTTTGAATAAGAATTAATTTTTATGAATATAGCAGCAGCGTTTATGATTTTTATACTTTGTTAAAAATTTTTGATTAAACTCTTACTGGACTCGATTCTGGCTGACCACCTAAAGCTCCTAATATTGCTAAACCTCTTAAAAACGATTTTGCTATTCTACGCTATCTGTTAAATTCAAATGACATGATTAAATTTGAATTTGACGTTTCTAAAAATTCTAAATTTAGCCGGTCAACTCAACTTAGCTTTAGCGGCTTAAACGCTATTCCTTGTGTGTCATTTTAAGCAGAAAAAAAAGAATTTAGACTTGTCAAACGCCTAAACTGCGTAAATTTAGCGGCAAGTAAAAAGGTCCCTCCTAAAATTAAGTTACTTCTAAAATCGGCCATTACAGTGATTTTATGTGCAAGTTGAGGTGGAAAAAACTAATTATCCAAAATCCAAAGGAAGTTTAGAAGAAAGAATGAGCCAGGACGAAAATTTTGTTGTGGGTGCTGCCGTATAGTGTGCAGTCAAAAGATATATTTTTTTGTTTGTGTATTACAATTCTAAATATATTCATCCAAGATGGCTCTTAGGTTATGTTTCAACTTTCTTTCCAGAGAACATGGCGAGACCGAAAAAATATTATCTTAGAAGACTAGGAAATGCATCGAATCCATTGCATAGGTCCGAAAGATAATTAAGAAAAATGTTTAGGGTGTCCTATATATAATGGAGCATCATATTGCAAATGTCTGAGGGGTAGGTTCAGAGCTTTGGAGTAAAATAAGCAGTTATGTTTTAATAAACACATTTTTATGAATCTGTAGTTTTGTTTAATAAAAAACCGCAAAACTCTCCAAACACAGTTTTTTTTTTTCTCTACAAATATTTCCTTACCGCCCCCGCCCCTCCATCCCCCTCTCCTCCCTATAATTACTGAATAAACGTTTTTGGGGAGAAATCTTGCAATTTTTATCTTATTTTAAGGCATTGGCAATTTTGCCATCAGCTTAGCTCTGCCTCAGAGTCTATTCACAAAAATATAATCAGATTCATCAAAATTTATTGAAATGTCATTTCACGATAGTACACTTTTACTGAAGATTGAAGCGGCTAGTTCTTGAGGTAACTCGAAAATGTCCATCCTACGCTTTTTATCGAATTCCCTATTTCACTGTAGGTACACTATTACGTTTGACATTTGCCACATAATACACTATCATTACTATGAGACAAAACCTGAAGTGCTAAAACACAGCAAAATGTTTTTTTTTAAAACGTGACAATTCCGCCAAAAAGCTGAAAATGTTGCATAGTAAGATAAAAAAAGTTAATTATGAAGTATTTTTGACGTGACAACGTCTTATAAATTGATGGAGCCGGCGGCATTCCCGAAAAAGTGTGACGTATGCGTCGTTCCAGTGCAAGCGAGAGCGCGCAACGAGCGACAAAGAGGCACAATCCATTCCATCAGTATTTTCTTATGACGTTGTCACGTTCAACTATCGTCAGTAAACCGACTTTACAGACAACCGATTTTTTTTATATAAAATTACGCTTTAAAATGTACGAATTTGTTATAAAATTAACAAATGAAAAACAATTATTTCAAACAAGTTATAAATTTTATTATTTTTTACGTTTTTATTAATATCGTTTATTCCTTCAATTATATATTTTTTATGTAGCAACACAAGATCAATTCAATTTATACAATTTAGTTCATGCTAAAATACCTTCTAAACTGACTAAGTTTGATGTTCCTGGAATAGAGTTGTTTTTAAGACTCACTAAATTTAATTTAAAATTTAAGAAATTTAGCTTTAGGCATTTTAAGCGACGTGCTGGTAGAATCGAGTCCAATGTTAATTTTTAGTATATTCATTATATATTGGATTCGATTCTGCATTACAGCGCCTAAACTTATTTTAGTTTAGTCCTTTCATTTTCTTTCTCATAGAGAAGAAAAGAGACGAGTGTGATATTTAGTCCTGTCAAATTAAAATTAGTCCTGTCAACTAAGGCATTTCATAACGTGTTTAGTGCTTATGTTAATAAGTCACGACTAAAATACAGCCTCTGACATGACTAAATTCGGTAGGTTATCTTCTATCCCTTTTCTTTTTTTGAGGTAAAATAAAGACAGGAATAAACTAAAATAAGTTTAGTCGCTGTAATGCAGAATCGAACCCAATCTCATTCTTATGAGGTAGTTTGTCATAAAAGGAATGACAAAATCTTGTCCCTGTCACACTGTGAGATATACGCACTGTTTTTGTCTCGCTCTAGAGCGGGAAATTTAGGTACTTGCGCATAAAGATAGGAGATAGTAGCTCAAAGTTTTATTTGAAATGATGTTACGAGATGTTTCCATTAGTAAGTTAGAATATATTTCCTGCCAAAATTAATCAGGTGGTGATGGACCTTAATATAGGAGATAATTCTTCGGTGCCTATGGATGGCAATGTTTACGAACTAAAAAAAAATCGCTTACCTACTTCCTGATCGTGCAGGAGCTTTAACTTTTCTGCATCACAATAAAATTTTCCATTACTATAACTAAACTATATACCTTAATAGAAAAATTATTTACGAATCGTTATATTCACTAATTACAAATGAAAAAAATATAATATGTATTTAGTATTAAATTAACAGTTCAAGAAAACTAAAAATACCATTTTTGATCGTTCGTCGTTGTTGTTTAATAAAGAAATGTTGGTTGATTGAAGTTTTTTTTTGTTTTAATTCTGATAAATTCTGTTTTTTAGTAAGTTTCTTAGATAGGAAAACACAGCCGACTAGTCGGCAGTATGAGCCGACTAGTCACCGACTAGTCGCCGACCATAAAACAGGCCGGATATAGTGACCCATACTTCTGAGCAGGAAGTCGCGGGTTCGATGTCCGCCCCATTTCTGTTTATTTCGTACATACATACATACATATAATCACGCCTATTTCCCGTAGAGGTAGGCAGAGACCACTTCTTTCCACTTGCTACGATCCTTATACTTGTTTGGCTTCGTCCACTTTCATTATTCCTTTCATACATGCTCTTCGGTTTAGGGTACTCTTGACCTGGCCTTTTTTCAAGACCTCCCCAATTTGGTCTCGAAGCGTCCGCCTAGGTCTACCCCTTGCAACACTTTCATTCACACTCGCCTCATACACTTTTTTCGTCAATGGTTCTTCTTTCATTCTCTCGACATGGCCAAACCATCTCAGCATACCTTTCTCAATTTTTGTCACTACATCTTCTTTCAGACCACAACGTTTTCTTATCTCAATATTTCTTATCCTGTCACTCAGTTTAACTCCTATCATACTTCTTAACGCTCGCATCTCAACTGCATTTATTCTGCTTTCATGTTTCTTCTGCCATACCCAACTTTCACTTCCGTACATGAGTGTCAGAGCCAACACCCTTGTAAACTTTGAACCCAGATACACAAACTCATATTATTTCGTGCATGTATAAAAGTAGGTAGGTATATGTTTCTTCGCATCAATTGTTTATAAGTTATAATAACTCTTTGTCCACGGGGGCTAAGCAGACCGATTTAAATTTGTTTTCTAGTGTTTCTAAGCAATAAAATTGGCGAGCCCCTTAGTGAAACATGATACATATTCCTACTGGCTATCGTTACAGAAGTATCTAACGCGAGTGGAATATCAAGGCAAGTCAAGTCGAAAGGCATTGAAATAAGTACTAAGGTTTATAAAGGTGCTCAAACCTCCTCACAACCTCGTAGGTACGTGACCCTCTGACCCTACGATAGATACCTACTACAGAGGATAAGACTGAAATGTTAACAAGCTCTTGCTTAGTTTAGATGTCATAAGATACCTACTTCTCTTTTGTAGAGGTTTTGGTCGAGGTATGTTATTTGTTTTGGTGTAAAAGGATATTTTATTTTTGTTGCTAAGATATGCAGCAAATTTCGTTTTTGCAGCGTGCTTTTTCTGTCGCACACAACGAGTCCGAGTAAACGGACACGGTCTGTAGGTAAATGGCTATTTCCCGCGCGCGCGCGCTGCGTTGCAATTTTACCGTAAGCATGCATTGCGTAGTGGAAAATATGAAAATCCTTAGTCTTGCATTTTCGGGAAAGTCCATGCTAATTTTCTTTAAAATTATAGTCTGAAATCACAGTTTTAGTTTAGGGCAACCCGTTCCTAGCACGCTGTATAGATGACTCAATGAGAAATAAAGAACAAATTAACTCCCGCATAACAAGGAATATAAATTTGGAGCCAAGTGTTAACTCTCGACCATCTACGAGTACACACGCGTACATTCCACCATCGCACATACGGGTATTTTGCTGATCTAGTCGGTCAAAAATCGAATTATGAGAAGTTGTTGCAAATTAAAAAAAAACTGGTCTTATAGTTCTCGAATGACTCGAGAACAATAGACAACCCGTCTCGGTCTCGTATTAGATGCACCCGCGCGCTTGTTTTGCTGGAAGTTAGTCATCGCTTCAACTGCACGTCGAGGTGTACCACTACCAACACCTCGTACTCTTATAATATTTTCCGCATTTCGTAAGTATCATAGCGACTGATAAAAAGTAAAATATTTGCGTAAGTACTGACTTCTTTTTAAATATTTATTTATCTATAATATATAAAGCTCGATTACCACTGACTCACTGACTCACTGACTCATTGACATAATTGTTCTCCCAGAAGGAGGCGTTTTGGAGTCAAGTCATGTAGGGGAAAAGTGTGCAAAATGGCGGGGTGACCCCAGGAAAATTCCGACTTTTATGATGAGATACATGTTTTATGATTTTTCGAAAATCGTCCCCAGAAAGGGTCAAAGTAGGGGTTGGAGTTTGTATAGAGAAGTGTTGTTTTTTACGTCTATCAAGTTGAAACTTGGCACAAATACTCTTGATAATAAATGATGAGATAGGTACGTATTTCAGGATTTTCCAAAAATCCTCCCCTAAGGGGGTGAAACAGGGGGTTGGAGTTTGTATGGAGACGTGTTGTTTTATAGGTCTATCAACCTTAAACTTAGCACTAATACTCTTAGAAATAAATGATGAGATACATGTTTTATGATTTTTCGAAAATCGTCCCCTGAAAGGGTCAAAGTAGGGGTTTCAGTTGGTATGGAGAAGTGTGGTTTTTTGCGTCTATCAACTTGAAACTTGTCACAATTATTCTTCAAAAGTCTCCATACAAAGTCCACTTTTTTTGAGAATTCACTATGGGTTCCTTGAGGAAATTTGTTTGTATGCCACATGCGTAGCCTTTGGTATCAAGAACTAATTCAAAAATCATACACCAGAAAGTGTCCTAGGCTTTACAATACAGAATAAGCGCAATTCCTGAAATTAGTTTGTCCAGTATCGACTACCTAATGGATTTCAGTTATTTTTAATATGTGTAAAGTTTTTCCGAATAATGAATTAGCCTAACTGAATTTAGGGCTAACGATGGAGTGTACCTCTACGCAGCGGGACCCTCGGCCCTAGAGAGATATATTTGGCATATATCTATAGTACCCTCGCCCAAACTTACTGAACATGTATTGAAATAATTTGTACCCCGATGGTTTTAGAGTAAATTAAAAAATAAGAAAGTCTCTATCCAGTGGGGCCCTCCGTAATTATGCATTCAATGGTTTTTTTCAATTGCATTTAAGTATAGTACCCCAAGACCCCTTTTCAAAATAACAATTACTTTTTATCTAAAAGATATAGTTTTTACATAAAATCAAGTGGAAGTTCATAACCTTTAACAAATAATATGTTTAAAAATACATACTAAAAAAATAATATGAACAAAATAAAATGACGCGCCTCTCCATACGATTAGCGTGATTTAGGACAGTTAAAAAAATCTATAAAATAGTATGGAGAGGCACGTCATTTTATTTTGTTCATATTATTTTTTTAGTATGTATTTTTAAACATATTATTTGTTAAAGGTTATTTTTACTAAGGGTACTAAACGAAAAAAAATACAAAACGGCTTTTCAATGCCAATCCAGGGAGGGCCCCGTTGGATCGATTAGAACTTCCACTTGATTTTATGTAAAAACTATATCTCTTAGATAAAAAGTAATTGTTATTTTGAAAAGGGGTCTTGGGGTACTATACTTAAATGCAATTGAAAAAAACCATTGAATGCATAATTACGGAGGGCCCCGCTGGATAGAGACTTTGACATGAAGAAGATATTTTTAATTCAACGCAAGGCTCTGGAAGTTGAAAGACGAGTTGGCCAGAAAGGGATCAGGAGTGCGATTTTTGAATCTCACTGGTGATATCAAAATCACCGGTGACTAAAATTATCACCGATGACTTTTATGTCACCATTTTCCAAAAGCCGTATTTTTGAAAGTCACACGATGTTTACCAACATGCAGAAATTTTACAATGTCAGTCAGAGACAATCTTCCCGTTACGTTCCTTTTTACGCAGATGTTATAGTGTTGCCCTTGATATCGGTTTTTATTTTCTCATACTATAACTTAAAAAAGATTCATCAAATTGGTCAATCGTAAAACGTAACGTATTTGTCAGTGTCATGTAAACGAAAATTAAAGTTTTGAATTGAAAAATTCACTTAATTCACTAGAAAAGGACGAATAAAAAGAACATAACACAGATTTTACAATTTATAAGAAAAGGTATGTACATTAGTTAGTGGCATATGTTTTACAAGTATATTTAACTTAATAATTGTATTTACTAATAACTTGGATATTATTTTATTTAATTGAGAGGTTTTTTATATTTTCAATAAATCGTCGCAATCACGAAATATCACAATCGAGCCCCGCTGCTAATTCTTCCGAAAAACATACTTTTGGCACTTTTGGCAGATGTCACATACGTTAACTGTCAAAAACAATCACATGGTGATTTCAATTACGAGTGGGTAGGGGCACTCGTAAATCGATATCATAGGTATGACAAATGTAAGTCACCGATGAGTTTCAAAAATACGAACTTTCGGAAATCACTCACATCGGTGAGAATTAGTCACTTAGTGAGATTCAAAAATCGACCCCCTGGACCGGCCTGGGTGAGTGTAGACAGGCGAGATCCGCGGTACCACACCTGGACCGGCGACTCTCTCGCACCCTGATAAACCTGAGCCGGAAACAGCTACGTACGGTAACTGGGGCCATAACAGGCCACGGTCCTCTTTAACAAACATCTGTTTACTCTAGGTGTCACCGACAGCCCCCTGTGCAGAGCGTGCATGGAGGCAGAAGAAACGGCTGCGCACGTGCTGCTGGAGTGCGAAGGCGTGGCTCAATACCGGGCGAAGCACCTTGGATCCCCGAGGTCGCTCCCCGAAGCCCTCAAGGGCGTCAAGTCGCTGCTGGGCTTCCTGGAGGAGCTGGGATGGCAAGAGTAGAGCCATTCCCACCTTCACGCAAAATAGGCGCAGAAAAGACGTCGAGTTGCGGAAACAAGCCCGCGTTACCATACCATACCATACCAAGGCTCTGGAAATCTGAATATTATATCAAGGATACTCTACAGTTATCAAAGATTTTCAGCTCGTTATCATTCAACTGGATTTAGCTCTATCCATCAAACCGAAATCGAGAAACTTTTGCCAATATTAATGACCCTGAGTTTGACCAGCAGTTATCAACTATAATTGATATCTACGATTTAAAATACGACGTTGATATGTGGGTTGTAGTAGAATACAAACTAAAAAAAACTTCGCAATTCTATAACGGGAAAATTATTAAAACGTGCACTAACATCAAATAATACACTATGATATTGGTAAGAAAAGTTCGCTGTGGCTTGTTTGGTTGGCAATTTAAGTACCATATGAGCTGCCTGGTAAGATTACATATTTTTTATTTTAATAAGATTTTATAAGACTTCTTTAGATGTTTAAAATATTTTTATTTTTGCAACGCATTATTATTAAATAATTTAGGTCAAAGAAGACATTTCATTCAAATACTTAATTAATTTAAGCTAGTCAAGACATTCAAGATTTCATGTTATTGCTTTTATGTTCTATAGTTCTATAAAAAACAGTTAGTATGTAGCCTATAAGTAGGCACTAAAATTGATATCGCAAATTCCTACTTCTTTATAATAATTATGTGATAATATAAGTGCCTTATTAATTAGCTTCTTGGTAATATTATTTTTCATTTTATACTATTTTATTACTTGTTCAAAACATTTTTGTTTTAAACATTTAAATTTTAAATGTTTTAAACATGTTTAAAACATTTTTACACATTTTAAACATTTTTAAACATGTTTAAAACAATTTTTTTTGTGTAACACATTATTTTTGAATTATTTTAGTTCGAAGAAGACATGTTTTTTAAAGATTTCTAATTTGAGCACGTCAAGATATTATTATTTAAGATGTCTTGTTATTGTTTTGTGTTCTAGTTCTAGATAAAAAACGAGACTGAGGATTAAGACTGGAGTTTGGGCAAGGAGTTAATTGGGAAAAAATGTTTTTAATTTTTTTTTTTAAATACACCAACTTGTTTTTTTCCACCCAGTCAAATTTCATTTCCTTCTATGCATAGTTCATTACCATCCCTTCATTTTTCATTTCCATCTATGCCTTCATTACATTCCTCCTTTTTTCTTTTGAAATAAAAGCATTACGTAGGTGCCTGTCATAATCAAATAATATACAAGATGCTTATACACATCTGCAATATCTCAATCAACGAAATAGCTTTTAAAAAAAATATTCTCTTAAAAAGACCAAATCCGGACGAAATGAGAGAAAGACCCATGTATGAAGATAACCAAGTTGTATGTCTTCGTCCAACATTTTGCAGAAGCAGGCAGTTTTGAAGTCATAACACAACCTAAAGGCAAATTACACAGCTTTTGTTTAGTTGGGTGGTTTTTAGTACTTAAATAAAGAATAATCGTAACATCGTTGGTAAAATACACTATTATACTAACTACTACTACTAACGTACAATTTAATGGGTCGAGCTGCCGGCAACCCTAGATCTAAGGCTCCGCCTCCGAAAGAGCGCGTTGCATGCGATAGAAAGAGATGGCCACATTTAGGTACGTTTGAAGTACCTAAACAGGGAATTTGTTTACAGAGAACCTTCTGTACGTAGTACTATTACTTATTCTGTGGTAATACTTGATATAACTGAACTAATAGCCTGCGCAGACGACACACTTTTGTCCCCGTATTTTTTTGTCCGCCAAAATAGAACGCTTACAACTGTATCAAGTAACGCACACGAGGGATTAAAAGTATGGCGTACAAAAAGTCCCCCGAATAATCGCGGACACAGAGGGGCGGTACAGGACAAAAAGAGATGGACATATTTTTTTACGATTCGGGGGACTTTGTCCTCCGGGGACAAAGTCCGTCGTCTGCGCAGGCTATTACGATTACTTTTAATAATTTCAAATGATACAACAATATACTGATATAATTTTAAGACATTTTTTCGTGGCGCTGCTGGAATGCCTCGCATGCAAGCAGCCACCAAAAGTAGCCTTGCGAACGTGACATTCTCGTTGCTTGATTGGAGATGAACGTGTTTGTATTTAATATTAAGAAATATCATATTTTTAAGTCAGGTATTTTAGTAATGAAAACAATAAATTTTTATCACTTTTATTACGTTAAGAAACCTAATTTTGACAATTTCCATTACTATGTTTAAAATAGCATTCTTAATTATATTGAAATTTCGTTCTTTTAAATTCATTTCCCAAAAACATGCACAAAGATAATTATCATATTCATTTAGTAATATTGAGGTAGTTATTAGTTTCAGAACTTATACCAATTATAAAATGGTTCTAAAAATAACAGCATAAATCGTAAAATAAAATTGTACAATACCTATTTAAGTAGGCATGTATCCCGGTATGTACGGCTATTACTGAAAAAATATTCAAACTGTAGGTAATAATAACATTACAGTTTCTTTAGTTGATTCCCAGATTGTATAAGGAAAAATGAATTCCATGCTCGTGTTGTGTTCGAAATTGCAAGCGACGTGCCTTAGATCATTGGAAAATAAGACTGGGAATGGGCATTGTTAACACTTGTTCACAATGCCCTTTACCAAAATATCCCCATGTATAAAGTACTTTCCTGAAATTACCTCTATTCGAACTCGCCTTACGTGGAGTAAGCTCTACTCCAAGAATTAATTGCAAAAATATTATTTTGCTATTTAATTCTGGAGTAATCCATGTACCTAGATATGGTTCGTATATAATATACGTATAGTACCCTCACCCAAACATACTGAACGTGTATTGAAATCATTTGTACCCCCAAGATTTTGGTTGTTTTTGCGATTGTATCTATGTTCAGAACGTAGGCATTTCATGCGAAGTAGTGAATATGAGATGTGGATTATTTGCTACATGGGTTTTTTACATTGTATGTATTGATAGTATCCTAAGACCCCTTTTCAATATAACAATTACTTTCCACCTAAGAGCTATTAGTTTATACATAAAATCAAGTGGAAATTGTAATTGATCGGAGGGCCCCTTCCTGCACTGACATTGAACAGCCGTTTTGCTTTATATCCGTTTAAGTACATTTAGCAACAATTACCTTTTACAAATAATATGTATAAATAAGTACAAACTTAAAAATTAAATGAACAATATAAAATGACGCGCCTCTCCGTACGGTCCGCGTGATTTAGAAAAATAAATCTAGGGATGATTTTAGAATGAAATAAATCCAGATTTATTTTTGACTTCTAGGTAAGTATGCATTTTTATTTAAAATCTATATATCACGCATAATATAATAACAAAATCACTTTAGCATAGTAAGTAGAGTAAAAACAACATTAATAAAATAGTATGGGGAGGCGCGTCGTTTTACTCCATTCATATTATTTTTAACTATGTATTTTAAACATATTATTGGTAAAACAATTTTCACTACAGTTACCAAACGGAAAACTGAACAAAACTTATTCAATGCTAAGTTCGGGGGGGGGGGGGGGCTTGCTGCAACTATTACATTATAATAGTATTTTAATAATATACTATACTAGCGACCCGCCCCGGCTTCGCACGGATGCAATGCTAACACTAAAACCTTCCTCTTGAATCATTCTATCTATTAAAAAAAACCGCATCAAAATCCGTTCGGACATAGAGATATAGGGACAGAGAAAGCGACTTTGTTTTATACTATGTGGTGATTTCCGTCAAATCTGAAGCAGTTTCTTCAACTTTTTTGTCGTTTGATCGGATATACCACAAGGATGGTCCCATTATGTCCCATATAAGTTTTGTAGAAATTGGTGATAAAAAAGGGTGCATCACAGTAGTACCCCATAGAACTGTTGGGATTTTCACCACGCTTTCAAATTTCAAATCGACATATCTTTCATTTTGTCCCATTAGTACTATATAGTACTAAGGTACTATATAGTAGTATAGTAATTTATTTAAAACCGAATAAATCTACACTCGACAGAAATTCGGAAATTTTCTCTACACTCGACAGACATTCTGAAATTTTCCCGGTTAATTTTTTCTTCATATTAGTATTTAGTATCCTATACTACTATATACTAAATACTAAAGTACTATATAGTAGTATAGGATACTATACTACTATATAGTACTTTAGTATATAGTAGTATAGTCGATTTATTCGGTCTTAAATAAATTTCTAAGAATGTACAATGACAGTGAAGAGTTTGACGTCGAGCAAAAGGCAAAATGCTTAATGGATAATCTGTTTTCGCCAAAATCGCGGAAGCTTTATCTAAAAAGTTAACTGGAGGAACAAGAAACATAAATTATTACACAGAAAACGTCTTTTTAGCTTATGAATTGTCTCTCGATGATGATGATCTCTATGAATTGTCGAAAAACTATCAACCATCGTCGTTGTGGAGTACGTACTCTATGTTAAAATCGACAATGACATTTAGCTTCAAGTAAAAAAATCTTTTGTGATTTTTATTTTTTTAAGGAATATTTATTAACTGTTTTTGTCCTAAACGGACTATTTATCTCGCACTCAAAGTGAAAAGTACAGTTTGCACCTCGAGACTAAACGCCAACTTAATATACCCTCTGTTTCATTGACTCTCAAACCACCTCTGGTATATAATGGCTTCGTTTAGTCCCTCGATACAAAATATACTATTAAGTGCTATTCGTTGAAGTCGGTTTGTATTTTTGTTTAAAATTTTGATTATTATTTGCTCTATATCATGGGTTACAAATGATTTTAATACAGGTTCAGTAAGTTTGAGTGTGGTACTATAGGTATATACCAAACATCTCTCTAGGGCTGAGGGCTCCGCTGCGTATAGGTACATGAGTTAACGTTACACTTTGTTGAACGATGAGTACGAAACGGAGCGCAGGCCTTGGAAATGTTGGCCATATATCACTCTACAAAACCACCTTTTTTATGTCATCGGACGAGGCGCATCGAAGGCCTGCGCTGTTTCTTACAATCAAAGGCAATTTCATAAAAGTTTATCATTTAAGTTTAGGACGTTTGCATGTCAAGCTTTTAACCTCAACCATTAGGAATGAACTAGAATCAATGAAAAAGCACGTGTAGTGCAATGCTCACTTGGCAGCGCCTAGTATATTAATTTACAAATACACGGCTAGAGCACGGCGCAATGCCGCGTGGCACTTACAATACGATGTCTATCCACGCAAATTCATATCCGAGCCTGAATTACTCTGTCTCGATATCATAGCCAACAATAACATCGTTATTCCGTCCTCCGAGGCCCGGCCATCGTGGTGTGGACAGACTTATATACACGTGCATTTTTATGCACAAGGATACACTTTAGACTCGTTGACAACATTAATATTTATATTGAAGGGGGTGTAACATACGAACAACGGAACAAGTCCTCCATTTCCCCACAACAGCTATCAAGTGAACCAAATTACAGGAATACTATGTGAACACCAATGTTTTACAAGTTGAAAATAATTATTACAATTATTACATATTTATCATAATATACCATTCACATTATATTCTATTTTAAAACATAATTAAATCATGCACAAATTAAATTGGTAATTCATACGATCACACGTCAAATACACAAAAATGTGGTTACACACATGAGAAGTAGGTAATATTAAAATGTAATGTAAATAACAGTAGAACCATGAAATAAGAATGAAAAAGTATATTACTAGCGAGAATGACATGCAAGTAATGGGCGCGACGGCGCGACGGCAGGGGTGTAGTTCAGTCTCGTAGCCGTGCGCCGCCCACGCCTACCCTCAACTTAACACTACTTCACAACGATACAATTAAACAACTAAAACTAGGTATTTCTGCATCCTAACACATTACAAATCATAATGTACCCTCTCTTTTTTTACACTTGGAAGGAATAAACAACATGCCTATATGTACACTCCTCCTGTCGCAGTGAAAGTAACTGTTTATTATACTCCATTAGATATAGCCGATGCAAGCGAATTCTGGCTGCGTGTGTCGAACGTCGTCCTTCGGAGCCATGACAAACAAAGGTTTTTCGACCGAATATCGTTCTGCACTCAAATACAATGTAACCTATACCTTACCCGGGCTCTTTGTCATAAAAGGATATTAATGGTGTCGTATATATTTCTGTGGATGTTAAAAGTTAGTGAACGTTAAGATACACCAGTGTATTTTGCTGGTGTCCGAAATTGTTTCATTTTATTTTTGAATCAGTCATGTAGGTAAGTATACACATTTTAATTTATTTTAAATTATGAAAGAGAAACCTATCCACACAAGTTTCGTCAAGTACAAATTTACTTTTAACAAAAGGCGTCGTCAAAACAAAAGAAATCAAAGCTTTGTCAATATAAATAACATACTAACTTTCAGCCACTATACAAATTGATAAGAGTCAATTTGTCTCGTAAAGGCAAAAATTTGATTTACTATATCGGTGTGGTGTAGTTAACATTCACTGGTATGACTTACTAGCAATAAATGAGTTACTAGCCATAAAGCATACATTGTATAAAAGTGTGTCATTCTAAGACAAAGGGCCCTTTAATATATGGCTATATGAGATAGTCCTGTGTAATGTTCCTATTTTATTAATTAATGAATATCAATTTTACATCAATGAATTTAACACAAAAAGGTATGCCAATACTATTTCCAGTGATGAATTGTAACAAATGTGGATTTGTGAGAATGGACTAATAGGCGGCAGCGACCGGAAAAGTGGGGGCAGTCATTTTTTCATAAAAATTTTTCGTCGTTCGTTATCCAAAATAGATTATGCTTGAAAATGACTTTTTTGTAGCTGCCTCCTGTACTAGAAATCTTTTCCGCTAGTAGTAATTTTGCTCAGCCAAATAGACAAGTTGAAGCTCAAATAATCACATATAGACATCCTTAATGAATTTTGTCACCGAGGATTCAAATTCTGTTACTATGAAAACAAGAAAGACTCAATAGAAAGTACAAAGCAATTTCACTATTCACAAAACTAATAAATTACTTGTTAATCTTCAGGTAACTGATTCTAATGGAGCTGGCTCAAGATGGTAGTAGTATCTATGGAATGTTGGATGAGAATATAATATCTCAACGAAAACATAACATTGCTTCTAAAGAACTAACGGCTCAACAAGGTAAAAAGCACTCGTGTAGCTATTATAATAACACACAATGGGTGATCATCATTTTATCAGTAATGCGAGACGATCGTTCATTTCACCCAAACATGGTTTGTAAGCACAAGCAAATGCGATGTCACTCACATCTATTGTCAACAGTAGAGTAATATTAGCAAGTTGATCTGCAGACTTGTATAATGAAAGACGTGTTAGATGATAATCTAATATCTCAACGAAAACATAACATTGCTTCTAAAGAACTAACGGCTCAACAAGGTAAAAAGCACTATTGTAGCTATTATAATAACACACGATGGATAATCATCATTTTATCAATAATGCAAATCGATCGTTTATTACACCCAAAAGCCGTATACAGAAAGAAAGCCGAAAACCCATCAGCGCCGACAGGCGCCGATCGGCGCCTGTAGGCGCCGGTCTGCGCAGGTAACCGGCGGAGGCATTTATATGAACAAGCACTGATAAGCGCCGATCGGCGCTTATCGGCGCCGACTCGCGCCGGTCGGCGCTGGGTGTGCATCTGGATTGAGGGCCCACTTTTTAAATTATTGCGAAACGAAATGATACTTACAGGGCATTTACTTAAAATTATGTAAAACTTAAAGCAAATATTCTTAAATTTCTTAAACGTAAATCAAAAGAGTTATGGTCAAATAGCTTGGGCCCTCAATCCTGACGCCTGCATAAAACGGCATAGTCGAATCTCAGAAAGTACTATCCCTGGGATAATAATTTTTATTTGAGTATTTAGTTAGGAATTTGTTAAATACATTAAGAAATTGTCAAGTCTTAAGAATGCGACAATACAGATTTATGGTGGTTTAGCTTGGGCCCTCAATTCATCAATTTTGATATTGTAGAATCAGCAAAAAATAGTAGTTTTTCTAAGGAAAGATATTAATACGACTATATATATTTGAGTTCCATATCTCGGAAAATTTGTTAAAAAGAAATAACGACACAAAAGTTAATTGTTAAAAAGTTATTGAAATTCGTATTTTTTCAAAACGTCTGAACTGAGGGCCCAAGGTTTTTGTCAGTATTGACTAGGCTAAGCCTTCTACACTACCGCACTTTAGGCTAAGTATTTTAACAAATTTTTAACTAAAAGGCTACAAAGCGTCCATTCTTCTAAATGCCGTACTTTAGGAGAAAATTGATTTTCGATGTTTTATATGAGAAAATTCAGTAGGGTGTATATGATTTTGTTACTTTTTTGAGACAAATCAGCATGTACCCTCATATAAGATATTTCATAAGTTGTTGTCGGAAGCGATTACGTTTTGTGATCCAATAATTACTATAGGGTGTTATTTAAATGGTTATCATAGTATTCGTATTTTTGACGCCTGACGTACGCGCGTCCCCGTCATGTTTTTTGTTTAATTTTCATTTTGCTGTGTATTTCGAGTTTTGACTCATATTAGTGATAGTATAATATAATTATATACATACTATTTCATATGTTTTGGCAGATTATAATGTAAAAGAATAAAGATTTTGTCAGGGTTTCATATTATTTTTATTTTCTTGTTAAAAACAAATTAAGGTTACCCTTATTTGTATGCTAAATATGTAAAAATGTTATACATAAAACAAAACTCTAACGGGGCCGTGGCTGTATATGAAATGTTTTTTGAAAATTTTAACGAGTCTATTTTATCTAGTCTATATAATTATCGATATAGATACCAAAACAACATCTTTTTAAATTTGTGTCTGTCTGTCTGTCCGTCTGTCTATATCTGTCTGTCTGTCTGTCTGGTTGTGCACGCATCACGCAAAAACTACTAGACGGATTTTGATGAAATTTGGTATGGATATAACTGAATACCCGGGTCAACATCTAGGGTACTTTTTATTCCAGAAAAATATCTCATTCGCACGGGAAAATATAAAAACAGGTGAAAAAAGAAATCGTAGTCGACCGCTATGAAGAGATTTTTGGAAATTCCCACGGGAACGGGAATAAACCGGATCCGCGCAGGCAACGCCAATGGGCGTAATATATTATGTAGGCGTCTTCTATGTCGTAGACAACCGCTATGAAGGATTTTTTTTGATATTCCCAAGGGAACTGGAATATACTGGATTGAGGAATGTTTTGATTTTTTGTATTAAAAAGGCTCCGATACTATCGGTTTTACCGATTTAAAAAAATCTTTTGCCAGTGGAAAGCGTACTTTTCTGGGAGTAACATGTGCTATAATTTTCCCACGAGAACAGGCCTAGACCACGTAACCGATTTAAAAAGTTCTTTTACCAATGGAAAGATACATTATCAGGGAGTAACAAAGGCTATATTTTATTCCCGTATTTTCACGGGAACGGGAACTACGCGGATGAAACCGCAAGGCACTGCTAGTTGTTAATATACAGGGTCATAATTTTAATACGTCCAATACATAATTTCATTGATTATTGGCACTTTCTTATTTTATTTTTCCACGCATACGTAGGTGAAGGCACAGCACAGCTAATCGTATATAATTATATCGAGCTTTATATATTATATACAATATGTAACAGAATAAGTGCAATTCCTGAAATTAGTTTGTTCAGTATCGACTACATATTCGATTTCATCTATTTTTAATATGTGTTAAATTTTTCCGAAAAATGAATTAGCATAGCTGAATTTAATGCTATCTATTGAAATCGTACTATTATAGAACGATATTTAAGAAACTTGGACAACTAAAGGTCGATTGCATCTTTTTTTATATTAATTTACTAACCGGGGTGTATGAGGAATTGCGCTTTTTCTGTTATGCGTTGTATAATTATATATATTGTATCTGCGCTTTACAAAATACTACTTACATGATCACAACGAATACTTGTTTATACTTACGATAAACATTATGGTCACCCTACTGAATTTTCTCATATAAAACATCGAAAATCAATTTTCTCCTAAAGTACGGCATTTAGAAGAATGGACGCTTTGTAGCCTTTTAGTTAAATATTTGTTAAAATACTTAGACTAAAGTGCGGTAGTGTAGAAGGCTTAGCCTAGTCAATACTGACAAAAACCTTGGGCCCTCAGTTCAGACGTTTTGAAAAAATACGAATTTCAATAACTTTTTAACAATTATTTTTTGTGTCGTTATTTCTTTTTAACAAATTTTCCGAGATATGGAACTCAAATATATTATAGTCGTATTAATATCTTTCCTTAGAAAAACTACTATTTTTTGCTGATTCTACAATATCAAAATTGATGAATTGAGGGCCCAAGCTAAACCGCCATAAATCTGTATTGTCGCATTCTTAAGACTTGACAATTTCTTAATGTATTTAACAAATTCCTAACTAAATACTCAAATAAAAATTATTATCCCAGGGATAGTACTTTCTGAGATTCGACTATGCCGTTTTATGCAGGCGTCAGGATTGAGGGCCCAAGCTATTTGACCATAACTCTTTTGATTCACGTTTAAGAAATTTAAGAATCTTTGCTTTAGGTTTTACAAAATTTTAAGTAAATGCCCTGTAAGTATCATTTTGTTTCGCAATAATTTAAAAAGTGGGCCCTCAATCCAGATGCACACGGCGCTGGTGCCGCCCGCCAATCATCGTACGACATTTTGCTCGCTCTGCTTCAATCTGCCTGCTTTCTGTAGAATGGACCGGCGCCGATGGGCGCCGATCGGCGCCCATCGGCGCTGACAAGCTTTCGGCTTTCTTTCTGTATACGGCTAAACGTGGTTTATTAGGTTACTCACATCTATTGTCAACAGTAGAGTAATATTAGCGAGTTGATCTGCAGACTTGTATATAGAGACTGGAACATCAGCAAGTATCGTCAATATGTCGCAAACGACCACTTTGCCTAATTTTAATGGTTTTCATAATCAATATTTACTTAAATTAGTAGCATGTCTAAAGTGAATATTTTGCGAAGTGTGCGTCGTCGCCATTTCAACAATTACGAGATCTGTCTTCGGCTAGAGCAGTGAGAATTTACACCAATTCTTCGTTCGTCGTCTGTTATTGACTGCACGGATCTATGGCAGTTTATGGATGCATTTCTTACTGATATGTAAGTAGCAATATCCTGATATATCAGTGATTAATTTGTAAGCTGATGACCGTATGTTATTCACTTATGTGTATATTGTATATAAACGGAAGCGAATACTTTCCGTAGCGTAAAAGGGAATACTTGTTATCATATTATTAAGTAATCGGTAAAATAAAATAATTTGGGGAGATATTGCTACATGCTCAAATTATTTAATAAATAAGTTTTGTTGTTAAAATGCCAAATGTGAGATAACTGATAAAAAATAATATCTGCGACCTAATCAGTCCAGTTTAGTATTATTTGAGACAATACAAATTAAAACTAAATGTATTATACCAATATGTTAATATTACATTTAATGGAAAATGAAATGAAAATTATTTTGATGCATTTGGGACAGAATCCAGATTACAACCAATAGATATCCATACAATAAAAATGTTGTATAGGTTTCTATAAGATGTAGAGTAATGGTATTGAGATGTCGGCCAATGGCGAAGGTAAAGCACGAGTGGGGTAGCAGGTTAGAGGACGTTTTCATTCTCTACGCCGGCTACCCTCGCACTCTGTGCGCCCTTGCATTCAAAATGTAGTTTTACCGTTTTATCATGAACTAACCTAAAATTGAGAAACTGGAAATAAGAATGTTAAAACATTCTTTATACCACTTGCCGAAACTTTCATATAATATTATCACAATTATAAATATACCTAAGCTTTTTATTTAATTTTGATATTATCCACTTAATCTTAATCTCTCATAGTTAAAATATCTCACTTGGCACAATTATATATAACGCAAATCGTACATTTGAATAATAAAACATATCACGATAGAACCAAATAATACGACGCTTTCACTCGCACCATTAAACGCTACGGTATCGTCTTAATTTTCAATATGTTTCAATACAAGAAAACATTATAAAGCTAACAAAGACAAAATTACAAAGAAAACGATCAACAAATGTCACTTACAAATTAAAACTCATATGTTTACCTCTTACTCTCCAACAATCACTATTATATCAAAAATATTTATATCCATCGTAGGTGGATTATCATCTCCGTAACGGCGAGAGCGCGAGGTTTAGGGTACGCGGACGCGTTATCTAGTAAAAATGCGCAGTGCTTAATCCGCGCACCAAACAAAACTGGCGCCGCCCGCCGCCTCACTCTTGTCTAATCAAGCTTTGTCAAAAGACTGCGCCGATTCACACGATCGGCGTTTCTTTGGATTCATAGTTACTTAACACTCAATGCACAAGTTGACTATCTATATTCATTGTGCAACAATGTTCCTCAGCATGCATTATATTATTCAGTGTGCTACAATGTTCCTCAGCATGCATGCAGAAATTCCAATTATCGTTAAGAGAAAATATTTCTTACTACACTCGCAAAGTATCTATCGGGTCGTCGACTGAGCCTTCTGGGAAAATCGATCTCGAGTTATCCAATCATAATAGACTTGTGTCCCCCACACACCCTTCCAAATATTATAACAGTATAGTGTAGTGACTTTAACAGATTAATCTATTTATTACTTCGTAACAAAACTAAATATGTACTTCTTTTCCTTTATATAATAACATGATGGTGCAGTAGTTTATAGCTATTAACATTTGTATATGTATAAGGGAACATAATCATTTAACTATTGCATTTAAATCTTAGATGTAGCAGAATAACACTGGTATGAAAACAAGATAACAATTAAATATATTTACGGCACTAAATTTATATAACTGGCACTATCGTCAAAAAAATAGTGTATATGAATAGTGTGTATAATATATATAATACATATGTATGTAAATTCAATATTTATAATCAACATAGATAATCCCCGGATAAAATATGGACTAATCAATAGTATTTAATTATAATTTACTACAATAATATAATGTCAACAACAACATCTGGAAATATGCTGCCAACAAAACAGCCTGTCTGCGTGGAACACCAGTGAAAGAGTGCATAAGCTGCAATCGCACGCGAAACAAATAACGTACACTTGACACAAACGCAACACGTTTCCAACTCAACTATTTGCATATTTGTATCGTCTACTTGGTCTTTTACTTTAAAATTAAAAGTGCCGCCATTTGGTTCAGATTAGACGGCAAACACATCACCGTTTGCTAATCAGAAGGTTAAATATGTGAAAACCTAGGTTCGGTTATTCACCTATGAAAGACGAGTATTGGCTATACACTATTTGATGTATCAGTGACGATTTCACGACGGGCTGTCACGTTTCGGTACAGCCCACTTTGTGTCCGTCCCACTTCTTGCCACGCATGCGCTCAAATAGCGTGCGACGCAAGAGTCTGGTTAGAGATGAAGGGGTCAGACGCTCTCAACTTTTGATTGGGGGGCCTGGGTTATCATACGATATGTCATATAATAGAACGTATTCAACAAAGAGACGATATCATAACATATTCAATGTTAAAAACAGTCTATGGCAGTGTTGATGAATTAGTAATTCCTATGAGTATATTATTTATATAATGGTATTTCTTCGACGTTTCACCCGGATTAAACAGTAATGGTGCCGTTCAAAGCGGTTGATGCTTGAATACAGACTGTCGCCATTTACCAAAAACCAGCTGAACGTTTTATGAAACTGAGCACTCTACAATACAATTCAAGACAAAAATAACAAATATAATAGGAATACTAGAAACTGACGACTAAATGACTCAGAGAATAACGAAAGAAACGAAATTTATGGAGAAAAAAGCAAGTACGCCGTCATCCTTTTTTCTCACGTTATGATGAAAATTGGACATTCTGCGAATTGGACTTTTAATTTCGAGTAATATTCAATAAGTCTTATATCTGAGGTTAAATCGGAAATACTAAGTATTTTGTGAATTAATCTCGGAACAAGCTCTATTTATTTACTATTACTCAACACATTATTCTTATTCAAGCTTAAGAAGTATTAACTCAAAAAAACGAATAAGTAATATGAAGCTTTCAAAAACAATCTTTTAATATTGTATATATTCAAGCTACTAAACGTGCAAACATGTCATTTTTACGATAATGGAGCTTAAGCTATTATTTTATTCCTATGCTTATAATATATAACCTACCCACAAAATACTTATATCTGTTAAACTATAAAACGAGCGAGGTATGATATCAATTACTTAATTTAAGTTTGTGTCAGGTGTACGTAATTATTTAGATTTTGTACTATATTGCTCACGCGCGATATAACAGGCAGCCGCCGCCAACTTGCCCTGTTTTCCTTATAGAAAATAGATTACGTTGTACCTATATTGTAAGTAAATTAAACAGGCAATAAATTTAACACTTAGCCTGTATCCGCGGCAGGTACAAAAGCCCAAGGAACATTTATTTATTAGATATAAAAAATGTGGGTGGTCATTCTAGTCAATTTTGCTTATTTTTTATAATTAACTGAAATGCGAAATGGGGTTTGGCACCCTGCTGCGATGTACATTAATTACTAGCATGTTGTAGGGCGTAGACGATGAGAGGATAGGTGGAAAGGTGGTGGGCCCTCGGGTTGGGAGGCAGTCTATTGCTGCGCCGGCGGCGGCTGGGCAGCACGACGATGGCGACTCGGTGCGCTCGCCTGTGCCACCATTGCCCGAATGCGTCGCTGAGCAGACTGCAACAACGTAAAATAAACAGTAACTACTTTATCTAAATGAAGTTAGCAAACAGCAATGCAAGATCCCAAATAATATATAATAGACAATACTCAAAAATGAAATCTGGCCGTAGGGTAACTAAGTGGAAAATGATTACACATAGTTTAAATAAGAGTCACTTAATCCAAATATTACGTTTAGTATGTAAGTACTTAGTCACAGTTAGGTACAATTAACTTTATTTCTCATAAGAACTAAATCATAGTCCACTTACATGAGGTTATTACATTTTGGAACATAAATAATAATTACATGGTAACAAACTCGAGCTCATATAATAAAACTTAAGTAAGAATATACCTATACTAGCGACCCGCCCTCTTCAATCACTCTATCTATTAAAAAAAAACGCATCAAAATCCGTTGCGTAGTTTTAAAGATTTAAGGATACTTAGGGGATATAGGGACAGAGAAAGCGACTTTGTTTTATATTATGTAGTAGTATAGTATAGCAGTAGCAGTCGTCTAGTATTTTTAATTGAAACTATGTGACACAAACTAAAATTAAAATATTTGTATGTAAAAATAAGCCATTTCATATGATACTCCCCGTTTCCCTGTAACTCCCTACTGCAAAATTTAGATCCTATGTCAGCGGCTTTTTACTGTTATGTATTTATTTAATATATATATAAATATTTATATATATAATTATATTATTATATTCGCAACAATCCTAGTCCACCATTATAAACTATTCTAAATTTCAAGTCGATGACATTAGTAGTTTCTGAAATAAGCAGCTGTGATAAACAGACCAAGTCATTCCGCATCGAGTACTAAATCCATTTTTTTTACACATAAGTTATCGATAACAATCGCAATCATGCCTCACGAGCTAGGTAAATTACTTATTTTCCTTCAGACATTTACATTATTTCACATTCATACTAATAAACTGTAGAACAACAATTTACACATGTAGTTACATAGTCCGAATGAGAAAAGGCTGTTTTGTAGGGCAAGCTAAAATTAAAGATATCTCTAATAAGAACATTTTATTGGTTATCGAAAGTCTTTAATATAATATTCGCAATTTCTGTGTAATCTAAGTATTGAAGAGAAACTCACCTAAAAGTGACATCAAAGGCACTAAGTCATGATCTACGAGTAGCCATTTGATTGAGTCACACTATGTAGTGATCCAATCTTTACACAGGTCGTGTCTTCATTATGTCTTAACCCGCTTCAGGAGATCGCTACAAAAACGTAAAAATCTTGTTATGCCTTAGTCAGTCGTTTGAATATGCATGAATTCGCATTGCGCCCAGCCAATTATTAACCATCACATTATTTTATAACCGAAGTCGTCTCTAAAAGGATATCATGGACTTGTAACTACATGCGCATAAATTTAAGTATAAGGTACATACATATTATTATCAATGGTATCAGACACACAATCAAATATAAAAACTATTATAGAATTGTATAATTCGCATCGCAAGATACGGCAATAGACACTATAATACTAAAATAAAAGGTAATTCAGTAATGTCCGACGTAATTAGCACTTCTGCAATGATCGCAGTTGCCAAAAAAAATTGTGAAATCCGCGAGCGCACTTTAGATAAGCGATAGAAAAAACTCGAACAATTGTATCGCTTCTTCAACGTATTTCGATGCACAACAGTACTTTAATAGACGAGATTCTGTATTACTTAAGCCTCTTGGTTTTGACCGACTTCAGTCGCTACGTCACAATTTTCTTATAAAATTAGTTATAAAAAACCCGCTTGTGTCGGTAACTTAGAAAAAAGGAAAAACATATATACCTGGACACTATAGAAGGGTCCAACGATGTGCACAGTTGTGTCGTGATCCTGCTGCGGAGCGCCTTGCTGCTGTGGCTGTTCAGGCAACTTGATCAGAGAGCCTGTGACACGCTGCAATTCCCGAACGTTCTGTCCTCCCTTCCCAATTATTCGGCCGACTTGCGACGAAGCCACCACAATCTCCACAGTAAGTCGCACGTCGTCAGATCCAGACATGAAACCTTCCTCCCGCATCTTCTCGAAAATCAAATACTGGGCCTGTAAACCACCACATAACAAACGGGTAAGTGAACACCATACATTTTACTCCGAAATATAACGTTCGAAAATTTACACTCGTTTCCTCAAATATGGCCACTTCACGATACTACTCGCCTTAACCACTTTTTGACGGTTTTTTGGCCCGCGTCAAAGAGCCTGCGAACGCGCGAAAGCTGCGTAGACACAATAGATAGGGAGGTCGTGAGCAAAATTTCTATAAGATTAGCACGGGGCAGACACGTTATTTATAGCGATAATTACATAAGGAACATCAAGTACCGCGTCTGCCACCATGGTTCCGCTGCGTTTTCAATTGCCAGCGCTTCGAACTTGTACAAAAAAAGTGTGTCTTAAATCATTTGCACATTTTGATGGTGATAATCATCAAGAAAACGACGAAAATCGAAGACGCAGACATCCCAGGGCTCTGACTTTTTTTAGCAATTAATTTTAAGTTTTTTTTTATGATTTAAAAAAGTGTAAGTATATATATGATTTGCACACTTGGCAGACCTGTATTTTTCGATTAAAAACAATGAGACGGACCGGACTGCCTTGCCTGTGTTTCCTATTCACAGCGCTTTAAAAATGTTGAAAAACAAAAGTTGTCCTAAATAGTAGATGATCCGAATATAAGACGACCTTCACCGAACTAGTTAATAGATGAAAAGTATTTTATATCAAATTTAATATGTTAAAAAAGCTATAAAATAGCAGTGATAGCCCTGACGGTTAAAGAGCCGGCCGAAAATCAGTGAGGCTCGGGTTCGAACCCTGGCATGTACCAATGAGTTTTTCAAAACTTACGTACATATTTATCACTAGCTTTACGGTAAAGGAAAACATCGTGAGGAAACCCACAGGTCTCAGAACTAATTCTGAGACATGTGTAAAATAGACCCGGTCCGGCGATGGGCTCACCACCTATCACGTTTAGGGGTCCTATGTATCTCGTGAAATGTGGGTATATCCAGTAATGGAATACCTCTGCCTACCCCCTCGGGGATGAAAGGCGTGAGATTATATTATTAATATATTATATATTAAAAAAGCTATCGCGAGTGGGATGGCTGTGAAATCTTTCCAGGATATGATTAACTAAATATTTAAAATATGAGTGTATCCGATATCCTTTTCTATTTCAAGGACAAATAGCATGCGTACTGTCTCATTCATTTGCACTGTATTAATTGACTGGACTGAATCGATTTGCATTGCTCTAAACTTATATCAATATGAAACGTGTGCAAATCATACCAAAATACTCAAGACCTCCCATATCCACACTCCACATTCGCGTGTTAGTCAGTTGCGTGCAGCCCAATTGTGAACAAAATATTATATTATTTATTTATTAAGATAAATACTCGGCACCCCCCGTCTTTGTTTTCCCTATATCTTTTTAATTTGTTTTTTACTTTTAATGTGGCCATTATAATACGCAAATGCATACAGCAGCAGGCCTGTCGAAGCAACAGCTTTGTCCATATACGTCTAGCGCGCGAACTATACTGTTAACACAATTGTGACACTGCTTTGTGGAGCCAAGAAGAGTTCGCGCTCGAATGTAGATCGCCCATAGCGGTCTCCAATCTTCGCGGAGAGTAACCTAAACGCACTGCGTGCTGCTGGCTCGTGTCGCTAAGTGACGCGTATTCCGGGTGATAATTAAAAATTGGAAATTACCTTCCATTGCGCTTCTGGGCTACCGACAATAGTGACTTTGCGCTCCTGTTGAGCGTTGTTCTGATTCTCGCCCTGTTTGTCCTGTTCGAGAGGCGCGATCTTCACTGATGCATTGCTGAATCTGATGATATTGCGGATATGCGAACCCTTTGTGCCGATTATGGCCCCAACAGCATTATTGGGAATGTACAAGTATGTGGTTTCCTAAAATTGATAAAACAATTGTTTCAGATTACATAAGCTAAGTGATTATCATTTACGGACAAAGAATGTCAAAAAAAGTAAATGTCTACAAAATACATGTCATTGTACATATTATGTACCTATGTATCATATTATTTACGAGGGCGGAGTGATAACGTGATAAGTCGGGTAAAAATATATTTTCTAATAAAATTATCGCAAATTGCATAATACCCATAGACATATTAACACAATAAAACCTTATAACTGACTAAATTGAAGTTTACAGCTTGTACCGCCACTTAGTTTTTTTTTATTGACGTTAAAGAATAGTAGTGTATGCAACTGTCATATAATGGGTTATGAAAACACAAGTGTGCGTTTATCAGACTAGGCGAAGCAGAGTGTAATAATCGTATCACCGAGTGTTTTAATACCATATTATATGCAGTTTCACGAAATGTATAAAACCTAGGAATTGTAAACAATGCCTAGGAAATATATACAATTCCGAGCATATTTAGAAAAGTGTAAAATAATGATTTGAAGATTCCTAATACAGAGATTTCCTGGGAAATGTTTATACATACAATAGGTATTGTGTGCAATGGAGAACTTGCACTAAAATTATAATAAGAAATTGTGTTAATAATTCAATAATGATAGTCGCTAAAAGTGCATTGCTGAAATATTTATTCTAATCGTACATTATGTTACAAGTGTGCTAAGTTGACCATTATAATATACAAGGCGGTATTGTGTGCGCACGAGCGAAAGCGAGTGCGCCATAAGAAAGCCGCGTATATTATGGTCACAGGCACACGTGTTTCATACGACGTTTTTCAACACACTTGCTCAAGACGACGTTTTTCTGAGAAAGAATGAGCGTTCTTGCCGGTTTTCCATTTTAAAAATTTTTCATAGGCCGGCCGCTAAATACTTACATTTCACTCGATTTTGATGGCAAAAGACTATCGCACGCGTTTTTCGCCTCGTTACGTATGTCCGGCGGAGTTAATAATAGGTTTTCTTCATGTTCTTCACTTGAAGTAGACATTTTCGTTAATATTAAACTTTGAAATCCAAACTTCGTCAAAGCCGACAATTACTTACGAAAAATGGCGCGTTGTTTTTTTTTCTTGCCGCGATACAGATGCGCGGGCAAGTCTAAGGTGCAAACTAGATCGGCCAACAGCCAAGATTAAAAATATAATTAAGTTTAAATGTAATGTTTAAAACAGAAATTATAGATAATTTTAAATGAATTTAAGTTATTTTTTAATAATAAAGCTGGATTTACCATTTACTGTTATTTTTCGCATAAATACTGTTAGTTGCTAAAATAAAAAGTTATAACCGGACTAAATTATATCGCTTCTTCTTCTTCTTACTTACGACTTGGTACATACATACATACATACATACATAATCTCACGCCTATTTCCCATTGGGGTAGGCAGAGACAACAGACCGCCACTTGCTACGAACCTGGCAGATCTCACGCGCTTCCTCCACATCCATCAAACGACTCATGCATGCTCGTCGGTTTCGGGTACTCTTTATCTGGCTTTTCTTCAACACATCGCCGATCTGGTCGATGTAGGTACGCCTAGGTCGTCCTCTACCGACTCGCCCATTCACAACACCCTTGTATATTTGTCTCGTTAGACGACTTTCATTCATCCGCTCAATGTGACCAAACCACCTGAGCATTCCTCTTTCAATCCTAGTTACTATATCATCTTTCAAGCCGCAACGCTCTCGGATCACACTATTTTTCACTCTATCTATCAATCTTACTCCACTAATGCTTCTTAATGAACGCATTTCGACTGCATTTATTCTACTTCCATGCTTCTTCTGCCATACCCAACACTCACTGCCATACATCAACGTAGGTACTAACACACCATCATGAACAGCCAGACGTGCTTTATTTGTCACATTCTGGCTCTTCATAAAGGAGTGCAAAGCTCCGTTAATCATGTTCCCTGCATTCACCCTTTTTTCAATATCACTGTCACACTTTCCGTCTCTTGTAAACTTACTTCCCAAATAAACAAACTCTGGCACTTGTTCTACTTTCTCGCCTTCAATCATAATATCACATTCAGACATGTCCCTATCTTTCTCCAGAACCATTACCTTCGTCTTGCTTACATTCACTTTCATGCCTTTCTTCTTAAAAGCCTCATTTACAAGAGTTACAGTGTCCTGCAACTTACACGCCGATGGTTCAAGTATTACTTGATCATCGGCGTATAACAGGCATTTGACACGTACCTCTCCCATTCGTACTCCACAATCTCGCTCTTTCAAATCTGTCAAACAGCTATCCATGAAAAGGTTGAAAAGCCATGGCGATGCTACACAACCTTGTCTAACACCCACAGAGATGTCAAACCAGTCCGTGTAGGCGCCATTAATTCTGACACAGGCTCTAGAATCCCTATAGAGGGATTTCAGACCCTGTACCAAAATAGGGTTCAACCCATGCATGGCCAGTGTTGACCATAGCTCATTCCTTCTCACTCTATCGTAAGCCTTTTCCAGGTCTATAAAGGCGCAGAATATTTTTTGGTCTTTTGCCAAAAATTTCTCAGTGACGCACCGTAAGGAAAAGACTTGATCCATGCATCCCATCTCCCTTCTAAAGCCTGCCTGAACATCCCATATCCTCTCATTCGTTTCACTCACGACCCTATCAATCAATATCCTCGCATATAGTTTGCCGACCACACTTAAGAGACTAATGCCACGATAGTTCTTACAGTCCTGTTGCGACCCCTTTCCTTTATATAGTGGCAATTACCGCCTTAGTCCAGTCATCTGGTACTCGGCCATGTTCCAAACACAGGTTAAAGAGTCTTTGCAGCAGGCCTGTTACCAACGTGTCACCGGCCCGTAACATTTCTACCGTCACGCTATCATATCCTGCAGCTTTACCTAGTTTCATACTTTTTAGCGCTTCCACAATCTCTTTCATACTTATTTCGAAATCTTCCGGTGGAATTGATATCTCACAAATTTCACTCTCATGCTCATCCTCTTGCTTTTCAAACAGACTTTCAAAGTATCTTTTCCACCGCTCTAGTACATGCCGTTCTTCAATCATAGGTTCACCACTTTCATCACGTATTACACTCAGAGAAGATTTTGTGGATTGCCCCTGCGCTTTCCTTACAAGTTTCCAAAATAACTTTATGTTATTTCGAAAACTAGAGCAGAATTTTTGATCCAACTTATTATTCTTCTCTTCTTTCTTTCTCGCCACGCACTCTTTAACTTTCTTTTTAAACTCTGCATACCGCTCTTTTGTTCTTTTTACATTCTCCCTATTTTGTTCACAATCATACACTCTGCAGTCGGCTTTCACCGCCAACAAGTCCAGCCATGCTTTCTTCTTATCATCTACTACACTTTTCGTCTCCCAATCCCACCAGTCAGCCATCATGTTCTTTGCATTCCTCCTTTTACTTACACCACACACCTCCTTCGCAATATTTACCGCATTCTTCTTTAAAACATTCCAGATCAAATCAATATCATTTCCACAGTCATCCTTCAATTCTTTTTCAAAATTTTCTCTCATTTTATTTTTATACTGCTCTTTCACGTCAGGGTCACTCAATCTCTCTACTTTTATACGTTCTGGCGCAGTCACATTTACTCGTGCACGGTTCTTCCAACGTGAAAACAGACCGCTAATTCGACACACTACCAAGTAATGATCTGTGCCCACGTTGGCCCCCCTATATGCTCTGGTATCTGTGACTTTGCTTTTCAGTCTTTCATCTACAATCACAAAATCAATCAAGCTTCTCTCATTACCTCTCTGCCACGTGTACAGATGGACCTGTCGGTGCTCAAACATAGTGTTTGTCACATTCAGATTCATCTCTGCACACACATCTAACAGTCTTATCCCATTCTCATTAACTCTTACATCACCGAAAGCCCCCAGTACCTTTTCATATCCATCCCTTTTCATGCCAACCCAAGCATTAAAATCCCCTAACATTACCAATCGTTCATTGGGCTTTCGCTTCAGACATACTTCTCTTAGACCTTCCCAAAAAGATTCTCTTTCTTCTTGAGGTTTTGACATGTCGGGAGCATATACACCAATTATAAAAATGGATGTTATGCCCACTTTCAGTCTAGCCCAAAGAAGACGAGAATCTACACACTCATACTCTCTCATGCCTATCATCATTCGCTCAGAAAGGACAAGTCCGACACCTCTACTGCCATATTCATCATCAGCGACCCCTGACCAGATGGCTGTGAATTGGCTATGCGTCGACAAGTCCTTCCCCTTTCTCTTCGTCTCATTCACACACAGGATATCAATATTCCTATCACACATCATCTCACATACTTCATCTAGTTTACGCTCCATTCCTCCGCAAACATTCAAAGTAGCAAACCGGCACTCTGCCGTCCGCTTTTCGCCCCTCCGGGAAATGTTTCGGCGTGACGAGTGGCGAGCTGCGTCGCCGCCTACAGAAAACGGAACTTTGTCCCCCCCAGATACGTCGGGACTGCCCTCACCGAAGACGTCGAGTGAGGGAAAGGATTCTCCGACCAAGTCGGTACCTTTCTGGGGCAATGCGTCTTTTAAAGCCGTTTTCATTTTCCCGTACTAAAATTTTATTGGTACTTGGTACTAGGGCACAAATGTAAATTGGTCGGGTTAATAAACTAAAGGCACTCGTTTAATAACATACTGAAAAAGCACGCGTGTTTAATATCTAGGATTATGAGCCAAAAATCGGTGGAATAAAAACGTCGCTTTGAGCAAGTGTGTTGAAAAAGTTTTTTTTTATTGACACGTTTGGATTGGTTTGAGACATTACATTGTTATTTATTTTTATTGAATAACTATTTTACATTATATTTAGTTGACATATTATAAAGGGGTTGAAACATATCTGGGATACCTTTTTCTCACTCTTATCTGTCATTAGCGTTTATGCGAAAGCCAAATAATTTTTATTAGATTGTCGGTCTACTCTGCATATTATGTCAATTTGACATTTCATCTGCATGGAGCATAGAACATTATAACTCCTCACAACGAAACGAACGTATACCACTATATATTTGACTAACAAAAAAATTTGCAATAAACGATATGACTATGACTATAATTTAATAATTCAGGGAATACTAAATAATCACACGAATTCGGTTAGCCTAATTGAACACGTAACTAAATAATTATTTTAAATCATTTTGGGTCCATGGACCAAAAGGGTGACGTTCGTTTCTCAGTGACCTAAACCCTCATACAAAGACGTTTAAACTAAAATGTTTCCTCTCCTATAGACTGCTAATGTTCTAAAAACACTATGGAAACAACTTCAACCAAAAATCGGGGCGCGGGGGACGAAGTATGAGATGACGTACTTAATGTCAATCAATATACCAATAGTATTTAAAGAACATTTTGTGTTCGGCCAATCAGAAAGCTCACGTATTATTGTACTTTTGAATTTGCTCCAATAGTGACGGACTAGTGAAGTAATCATATACCACACAATCGATATCGATAAATGCTGCAACCTTAAGAATAGCAGACTTTGTCAGTTTGGTATATTTGCAAGTAGAAGAAGATTGAAGTATAAAGTCAGGCTGAAAATGTTTAGTTCAAATTGTGGAATGTGTTGATGGAATCAAATTTTCAGCCTTGCCTGTAGATTTAACCAAATTTTTTTTTAGCAAAGTCTATCGACATAAAATTATTGATCTATCGATATTTTATACTTTTTGTCAAGCACTAAGGAAATATTAATGGATATAAATTCAAATATTTAAATATATTTTTTGTGGTGTTGTTTGAATAGGAAAATACTAAATGGTGATAGGTAAAGCATGAATAAGATTTCTGCGAATTTACTGTAGAGTTTCCGCACCACACAACGACGCGAGCGGGCATATTTTTGTCAAAACCGAGAGCTTGTTTCGATCTGACTTCCAATATGGCATTGTGTTGTCAAACCAGCGGTCGCGTCAAAATAAGGTCTGTCAACCGAATGTTGGCGAGGATTCACTAGGTCTAGCTTTCCTACATTAGCACTCTATAGGAAAGAGAATGATTTTCTTCCAACCTCTTTGCCCTCATATATTACTGAATTTTTTAAACATAGGGTGGCATTTTAAAATATTTGATTATGTTATCAAATAGCCCAGTAAATTAGCTTTACAATGATATATACATGGTTCTGGTAATAAAATACGAGGAATAAAATACCACTATTATTCTTCTCTTTTGCCTCTTGACAAATTTAAAACAATAGTTCAGCAAAAATTAAATAAAAAAGGCTACTATAAAATTACAGACTACTTAGTAGACCAACATGCATGGGATTAACCGACTATGTAAGGCTATTAATTATAATTATTATTGTAAACCATATTTACTAGTAAGACATGAGATTAAAAAGAGGTGCCCTTGAGTTACTTGCTGGCTCTTCTCGGGGTACTGCATTCGAAACCAGCAACTTGTCGGTGGAGATGGGCTGCTGTTTACATTTAGCCAATCTTCATCGACGAGTTTAGTGTGCCTTGTTATTGAAGTGTATTTTATATACCTACTGAAATAAATTAATTTCGAATTTGAATTTAGTTGAAAAAACTCTTTGAAATTTATGTCAGACTGTATATCTGTGTCACGCATCACACAAATACTGGACGGAGTTTAAGGAAATTTGATAGACAACTGAGTACCTGCGTCAACATCTAGGAAACTTTTTATTTAAATCTCATTCTCAGGGGAAAATATCCACACTGCTTAAAAAATACGTACTATTCCGAAACGATTGCACGTATCACCCAAAAACTACTGGACGGTTTTTGATGAAATTACTTATGGAGATAAACGAGTACCTGGGTCAACATCTAATTTCAGAAAAATATCTCATTCCCACGGGAAAATATAAAAACTGGTTAAGAGCGGCCGCATATTGTAAGAAATTTCTGTTAGAAAAATTCTGATGGTCGCCGGACGAGCGACGGACGCACACCGCACATCATAAGAAATCGTAATTTGCAAAGAGATTTAAATAAAATATTGAAATCTCTTTGGTAATTTGTAGGTACGCTATCACTGGCTGCAACTGCCAAACTGACGCGAATTTCTTACCTATATCCCAAGAGCCCAGGCTTGTCAGACCTTCGTCATTTTGTAAAACCTCAAAGTTTGTCTGTGTATGTCCCTGTCCCACAGGTGTAAACGATCCCCGAATATGAAGTTTGTATAACGGTTCCTTTGGAAGTTATCAAGCAGCAAAGGTCCATAAAATTGCACCTCAAATTCGTTAAAGTGTCAAGCTCAGTTTTTATATATATTTTATTCGGATTAATATTAGAAATCACGTCGTCCATTGTCAGACACTTGGTGCGGTGGAAACCCCCTGTCAGACACCCTTGAATCATGGTGAATTGATATACTTATTGAAATCTAGACACGCGGTAGCGTGACAAGCCGAGTTCAAGCAGGGGGCCAATTCCACTAAATGTCAGCCATTGTCATCGAACTATCATTCCATTATGCTGCAACTGGCAACTATGACATCTAATTTGTATTCCACTAAAATCATAGTGGCATTGCAATGGAATGACTATGGACTACGTTAGGTGTTGCCTACCATATATAACTATTACTACCATGCGTGTCATTAGTTTTATTTCGGGTTTTCGGCACTAAAATCTTTAGATGATTGATTTTATTTATGGTACATGTGACATTTCGATAAGTTTTGAAGAAACTTGTGTATTTTTGTGCATAGACTCTGAAGCAGAGCTAAAATCTGAATTTCGTGTCGTGTTTAGGGCTGATGGCTAAATTGCCAATGCCTTAAAATAAGGGAAAAAAAGCAATCACTGGACAGCGCCATTCCATGGTAGGAATAGTAGAATACCAAAAGTGGTCAACAATGATAGTTGAATGATTGTGAAAACTGACAGATAACAGAATACGAAAAATGTCAAATATCACCATTGAGTGACCACAATCATGTAATTGTCATCCAACTATCACCGCTGTCATTTAGTAGAATTGGCCCCCAGGAGAACGGCGAGCAGCACCGTGTGTAATTTTACACGAACCATTTGGAGCCACTTTGGACAACCTCATAACTGAAAAACTATTTCACATTTACGTGTCAAATTGGGCTCATATTATTGAGACTTGCAAGATACATACGTGCTCTAAATTTCATAAACATATCTCAAACGGTTATTTAGATATTAACGTCCAAAAATCTACATTTTTATCACTGACTGACTTATAGACCAAAACTCTAAGCCAGTTCCAGGTGACCTAGAAAGTTCAAATTTGGCATGCAGATAGGTAATTAGGTGAATACAAAGGAATAAATCAAAAACTGGTAAATTTGTATAATTTTATTATCCATTTAACTATTATTAGTATGGAGTGAAGTGTAGTTTAGTTCCGCTATCTGCCGATACATGGCGCATAAGGCCGCGGTAAAACGTTATACTGAAAAAAATCCAGTTGTAGATAAAAGATCGTCGAAGTTTTAATATGAAAAGAAAAAAATATCGTTTACTAATGGAAATGACATAATTAACAAACTTACAGACAAAATTGGAAAGCAGAAAAGGTTAGAAGCTGAAAGAACTGTAAAATGGGTTACTGAGCGTCGCAAAAATATACTAGATAATTACTGTAAAGTTTTAGATCGCGTTCAAAAAAAATACAGTAGCTTAACAAAAACCATTTAGAATTAATTTTATTATAAATAATTACCTACTAATAATTTATGTACAAAAAGTAATGATATCCCATCAAAAACATAAATGTGAAATGAGAGCCAAGTTCAATAAGCATAAGCCTTGGTTGTTGACTTCAACGACAAAAGAAGTGAGATCTAAATGGGTGCCAAGTTCAACGGTCAGTCCTGAAATTTATTTATAACAACATAAAATATAATTTCTTCTTATAACTTAGGATAATATATTGTAGCCTAAGGTCTGACTTGGCTAGTTTTCATATACGAATTATTGCTTATCGCTGGTAGAAACTAGCCATTTAACATAATACTTATTATAGCCTTCGCAGGTTCTAAACCTGTTACTTGTCGTGTCTTATTTTATTATTCCGAAAATTCGGCTTGCTGGTAGAAACTAACCATCGAATATAATAATTCGTATGTAAAAAATAGCCAAGTCAGACCTTAGGCTACTATATATTATCCTTAGTTATAAGAAGAAATGATATTTTATGTTGTTATAGATAAATTTCAGGACTGACCGTTGAACTTGGCACCCATTTAGATCTCACTTCTTTTGTCGTTGAAGTCAACAACCAAGGCATAATATTGAACTTGGCTCTCATTTCACATTTATGTTTTTGATGGGATTTTTTTTACACTTCTATACTTTTAGTCCAGTAAATTTGTCGGTTGAATGTATGGGCTCGTATGCGTCAAATCCGGTAGTTCTGATTTTTTGCCGACTTATGTCTGTCTTTTTTGCCTACTTTATGATGTTGGCCTAATGTATAATCCAAGTTTGTGACCTCGAGCGCCGAACGCAACTTTGTCAAAAAACGAAAAAACAGCGAAAAAATTGTATTTTTTTCAAATTTTGGCGATTATAGCCCTAAAGGACTAGTTTCTGAAAAAACTTTCTTAGGACGTTTTTAAAGTAGTCTTAATTAACTACAATATGATACTAGAATTGTCTCTGTAGACCCAATAGTTTCTGAGATTTACCCTTTCAAAGTTTATATTTTTTTTCAAACTTCGCAATTTTTTGCATTTCTGTCGTTTTAAAATGTTGCCTGCTGCTTCGTTCGCGTTATTTAGGGATAAAAAGTAGCCTATATGTTAATCCGGGTCCTAATCTATCTACCTACCAAATTTCATCAAAATCCGTGCAGCCGCTAAGTTTATTTTTGTCTTTTATCACATAGATATCTACACTAATCTATACTAATATTAAATAGAAAAGATTAGATTTTTTGTACATTTGTTACGAATAATCTCAAAAACTACTACATCGATTTAAAAAATTCTTTCACCAATGAAAAGTTAGAATATCCCTGAGTAACATAAGCTATATTTTATTCCCGTATTCCCACGGGAACGAAAACTACGCGGGTGAAACCGCGCGGAACCGCTATTATATTATAGCACTAAAGGTGTTGGTAACTAATTAACTCAAAAACTACTTGGCTAATTTTATAAATTCTTTCACCAATGGAAAGCTAAAATATCCCTGAGTAACATAGACTATATTTTATTCCCGTATTCCCACGGGAACGGAAACGACGCGGGTGAAACTACCGGATTTGACGCATGCGGTAATGTATAAATTTACTGGACTATTTGATGATGTTATTGAAATGATACTTTTTATATTGTGCAATATAGGAGCTCTAAGATAATATTTTTTATTTAGTCTTAATCGTTATAGTGTACTTCTGAGCGACGGAATTCTTAAAAAAATTGTTTCAACATTTTGGTTTTTTGCAAGTTACTCCGTTTTTTTCTATGGACTGATAAAAAGTTAATTCCAGAAATGAATTCCTCACCCTTGAATTATATGAAAATGACATCAGGCCTAGTAGCTATTTGTGGGCAGAAATCATGTCATGAAAGTATACCCTCAATTCACCATGATTCAAGGGTCTGACAGGGGGTTTCCACTAGAGATGCCACGAATATTCGGCAACTATTCGGTATTCGGCCTATTCGGCCACTTTTTTGATATTCGGTATTCCGAATAGCAAATCATGTAAAAAATGACACGTTATTTTACTCAAAATTATGTATTTATTTCCAAATTACAACATTTTAGTAACTAGTTAAAATTAATCAGTGGTAAGTTGTGATCGATAAAAACGAGCTTTTCAGCATTTTTTGGGAGCAAACAATTGCGCTTTTCATCGTAAACGTTACCAGCCTCAGAAAATAACCGCTAGATTTACTCGCAATTTAAACAAATACAAACGCGCCGTCGTCGGCCGTCGCCTGCCGCACGAACGCAACGAGAAAAACAAGTTGTGACTTGTCTTATTCCAGCTAACGCGCCCCCACCAAGCATGTACTTTGCGCCGAATATTCGGCGCTTCGGCCGACAGCGTTGCCGAATATTCGGTATTCGTTCAATTCACTATTCGCGGCATCTTTAGTTTCCACCGCACCAAGTGTCTGACAAATGACGACGTGATTTCTAATATTAATCCGAATAAAATATATATAAAAACTGGGCTTTACACTAACGAATTTGAGGTGCAATTTTATGGACCTTTGCTACTTGATAACTTCCAAAGGAACCGTTATCCAAACTTCATATTCGGGGATCGTTTACACCTGTAGTAGGGACATACACAGACAAACTTTAAGGTTTTACAAAATGACGAAGGTCTGACAAGCCTGGGCTCTCACTCTACTAGCCCATAAAGCCACGACGAAAATGTTATTTGATTTTTACGTTTTTTTGGGGCGCGGGGGTGCAATGCAAATTCCGCGCGTTGTTCAACTTTCCCAAAAAAAATATCACCTAAAAAAAACTACTTGTATTATTATCCTACTGTGAATGTATTTTTGTCTATGGATAGATTATGTGCTGCCACATGTAAAAAACAAAGGGGTACTATGTGTCCAAATCATTCATTTCTGTTCGTAAATAAAAACCCGGACCTGTTTCAAGAAAAATCACAGATTAATTGCTACCAATATTACCACAGTACTCAAATTTATAAACAACTAGCGACCCGCCCCGGCTTCGCACGGGTGCAATGCGAATACTAAAACCTTCCTCTTGAATCACTCTATCTATTTAAAAAACCGTATCAAAATCCGTTGCGTAGTTTTAAAGATTTAAGCATACATAGGAATATAGGGACAGAGAAAGCGACTTTGTTTTATACTATGTAGTGATGTTACTCAACCAACTAGAAAGATCGTATTATCGGCTAACCTTTGAAGGCCACTTATGTTTGACACTTGTGTTGAACACCACTTGAAATCCGACACCGAAAATTTTCTATGAAGTGGCCATTTTTTTGGTATATGCCCATCCAGTAACACCCCTTCCTGTAACACTGTTACTGGCTGGGAAAAAGATTCGTCATCGAGTAACAGTGTTACTGGTTGATGATAAATAAATTCCCATCGGGTAACACTGTTACTGGTTGGTGATAAATGAATTCCCATCGGGTAACACTGTTACTAAAAAATTCTGACAATATGCGGGGCTTAGTGCATAATGTATGGACGGAGTGCCTGCCTTCCGGCGACCATCCGAATTTTTCTATTAGAAATTTCTTACTATGTGCGGCCGCTCTAAGGCTGGGTATTCCACAGATGCCGCGGTTTTGTGATTTTTAAAAACATCTGAGACGTAGAAAATAGTGTTTAAAATTCTGAAAAAAAGATGTATATTACTCGTACTTAATGATATACTCTAGTCAAAGTCGCATTCAGTTGCAAGATCTAATGAACTTCAGTCGATAGAAAAAAATCACCAAGTTAAACCCTTTCTTTTTTTCTCTTTTTTCAATATTATGAATGAACTACTGATATTTTATTTATTTTTTGTACTTAACTAAAGATACTAAACATTTCTAAACAAATTCGCAGAGTTTGACTTGATAAAATGATTTTTATAATCACTATGTTGAAATACTTACAAAATGCACGAGCGCGGTGGCTTGGCTGACGTGATCAGTTGCGCGCTGGCGCTTACTAAATGCCTAGGTACTCACTGAGCAAGTAATCACTACGTTACTACTGCTGCAGGAATACCTGGCCTTAAAAAGAGAAATATGTCATACTATTCCCAAAGGATTACACCTAGAAACTTGAAATATGGTAATTAGGTGTCTAATATGTCGTAGGAAACCGCTATGAAAGGAATCATAGAAATACCTACAGAAACGGAAAAAAACTTTTCATATCTCATACTCCGAAAGTACTGTATGTTTGATCTGAGTACCGGGTCGGAAGCGATGATTCCCATCACAGAGAGATTCAGGGCTATGAGTCCCGCCCTCGGTCGGGAAAGACTCATAGTAATTGCTTCCCGCCTTAGGGCGGGAATGAATTAAAAAAATAGTAGTACATTTGGTTAGGTGGTATGATACTAAACTTCTTACATCGATTAAAAAAAAACGTGCGGCATTGGGAGTGTAGGTATAAACGTGTTCCATATTTAAAATTTAAAAAAGACTAATAATTACTAGGCTGTTCCAAAACTCTAAATCTTATTTTTCATCGACACTAATAAATACATAAAGAGGAAGGGTTCGTATATTATTTTTGTAATGTTGTATTCAAAGACGTTCAAAAGAAAAATAATTTCTTTCTTCCAACCTCTTTGGTTGTATTGTTGACATTTTTGTTTTTTTGTAGGTATTATTGATTTTTTGCATTTTTCAATTTTTGTAATGTTGTATTGTTGACATTTTTTTGTTTACTTTCCTTGTATTCGATATGAAAAGTAGAGTGTTTAACGCGGGTGGAAGTTATCAATTCCTACTCGGACTATATCCGCCCTCGCTACGCTCGGGCGTCTAAACACCTTGTAAGTATATGGGAATTGATTCCTTCCGACCCTTGTATAACAATCTACTATAAGACACCCGCACGGGCAATGCCGCTGGCCTGGGCACCCGCTATGTGTAATAAAATTCCACATGCTGGTCTTAAAATTTCTTTCACCAATGGAAAGCTTATTTTTTTGGGAGTAACATATGCTATAATTTTCCCACGGGAACGGAATTAACGCGGGTGAAACCGCTAGTAGATACTTAATATAATAAAACTCTAACTAGACCTTACATATTTTAGCAGTAGTGTAGATTTGGACATCAAAACACCAACTTTGGTCTGTCTGTCTGTGCACCGCATCACGCAAAAACTACTCAACATTTTTTAAATCAAATTAGGCGTGGAGATATCTGAGTAACCGCGTCAACATTTAGGGTAATTTTTACTACCTAGAAACTTGAAATATCGGAACTGAATGAACGGGAATAAAATGGATCCGCGCGGGCACCCGCTAGTCGCCAATAAAGTAATGGCTACAATTTGTTGGGACGCGAGTGGGGGTAATTCATATTGACTACCTACAGAAGGGTAAAACTATTAATGGCGAATATTATGCCAATTTATTAAACCAATGTAACACAATTTTTCCTGACAAACGACAGCATTTTGCTACGAAGAAAATGTGTGTACTGTACTACCAAGACAACGTACGAGTGCACATCTGTAAGATTACCATGGATAAATTCCATGAAACCATATTTGCCAGACTTATTTTTGTCGCCGAATTATAAAAAAATATCTGTTTGCTCCTACGAGAGATCATGCACAAGCGAATGCCTATTTCGAAGGGTTGCCTATCTTATTTTATATCTTATTTTGTTGTATATCTTATTTTAGTAGAAAAACGCTGGCTGAAGTGCATTCAGTTAGAAGGAAACTACATTTCATTTTTACCTGACTTATAACTTCGCTCTCGTATTAGTTGTTACACTATTTCTCTTATTTTTTACCTAAGCTAAACAAGGCTACCTATCTGTAGTTATGCCTTTATAGTGTATTCATTCTCAATTTCAATGTATGGGCAAAACGGTAAATGTTTTAATTTATTACTACTGTATTATATGTACCTATATACGAGTACATTAAAATACAAGACTCTCCCGCCCCCCGCAGTCCGCTTCACCCCTCCCCCCTTGAAATGTGTCCCGTTTTACAGATTGTCTCAATTTTCAGGAAAACTATACAAGGTAGGACAAAATAATCAAGGACTGAATTATTTGTCAATAAATTACCTACAAATAAGTACTAACATTCATTTTGATACGATTTATAGTTTCCAAGCTATGGTGCATCAAAGATTTCAAAAAATGTGAGCTTAGCAGAAATTCAACATTTAATACCCAAGAAACACATCGCCGGTCTGGTCGATGTAGGTACGCCTAGGTCGTCCTCTACCGACTCACCCATTCATAACACCCTTGTATATTTGTCTCGTTATGTCGTAGTACTTATTATCTAAAAGAAAACCGGTATCATCATCATTATCATCTAAAGATTTGTTGAAGCAACTAAGGCCCCGGCAATGGTTGGAAGGCAGTCTAACCTGGTTGGTAAAAAGATCGACTTGCAAGATACGATTAACGTTTACAATAACTCGGATGCTTTACACGAGCAGGTAGAAGAATCAGGAGAAAGATATATTCTCGCCATGTATAGGAATGCAAACTGTAAAAAGTATCAACGAGTTAAATACGTCCACTTGAACAGATACGTTGGTCAGACGAACAATACGGTCATATTATTAAAGTTACCACCTTCTTCAGGTGCAGCTTGTCAGCATTCAATGCGTACTTTTCATAAAGTTCAATAATGGCGAAGAAACGCATTGAACCCAGAAAACTAGGGCTGGAAAAAAAATAGTAACTTTTTATGACCCACATAATATATACCACCAAGTCACCAGCTCCACAGTCGATACTGACAATAGTATCACGCAGCTGCAAAAAAGGCTGCGGAAAAAGATTTGGATGTGTCAAAGCTGGATTGCGTTGTTCCAACATGTGCAACCATTGCCAAGGCCTTAGTTGCTTCAACAAATCTTTTGAAGATAATGAGACAAATAAATATACAAGGGTGTTATGAATGGGCGAGTCGGTAGAGCAGACCAGATCGGCAAAGTGTGTGAGAAAAGTCAGATAAAGAGTACCCGAAACCGACGAGCATGCATGAGTCGTTTGATAAATGTAGAGGAAGCACGAGAGATTTGCCGGGTTCGTAGCAAGTGGCAGTCTATTGTCTCTGCCTACCCCAATGGGAAATAGGCGTGAGATTATGTATGTATGTATATAATTATATACTACATAACGCATTTCTTGTAAAAAATAAAAAATATTTTTGTTTCTTGGGTACTTATTAAAAGTTTAATTTCTGCTAAGCGCACATTTTTAGAAATCTTTGACGCACCTATCTAAAAATGTGAGCTTTCATGCTATGGCTTGGAAACTATAATAGCCTGCGCAGACGACGGACTTTGTCCCCGGAGGACAAAATCCCCGGAATCTTAAAAAAATATGTCCACCGAGGACTTGCCGCGGACTCAACGCACACGGTGTGCGATCATTTGTCCCCCGAAAATTTAGAGAAGCGCACGCTATGGAAGCGAATATTCTGAGATTACGTTTGTGTTGTAATTTACATGAAGTTTAAGAAAAAGAAAAGTAGTTTTAAAAGAGTACTGAGTCCATCCCTTTATATCGGATTGATTAATGAATGGATATTTTCATGCGAAGCATGCTCAGTTGAAACCATGGATTTAGAATTTTTTGCTATGGTTGAAACAATATCCAAAAAGATTCTTCAAATATTATAAAACGTCGGTTGGAACTTTTGAGGAGTTGTTGTCAATTATGAAACCCTCTAAAAGTTATTCTGACAATGATGAGGATGTGCATTGGTCCAGAAGAAATAATTGTTGTTATTAATTGGTTAATAATAAATAAGTAAAAAAAGCAAATAAATAAGCAAAAAATACCATATTTTATTTTTTCCTAATTCGAAATTAAATCCATAATTTATGATATTTTTTTTCTATAAATTGGTATTATTTAAAAATCCATTATTATTAAAAAGAATAATAGATATTTTTTTCGATCAATGCCACATCCCTATCGAGCGCGCAGCGAAGACTTAAGTGTGCCGTGTGCGTTGCAGCGCCTAGTCACGTTAGTTTTATTTTTTCGGGGACTACCGCGTACTTTTTGTCCTGTCCCGCCCCTCGATGTCCGCGATTATTCGGGGGACTTTTTGTACGCGATCTATTTTGGCGGACAAAAAAATACGGGGACAAAGGTGTCTCGTCTGCGCAGGCTATAAATCGTATCAAAATGAATGAAATAAATAAAAATAAAAATAAATAATCTCACGCCTTTCATCCCCGAGGGGGTAGGCAGAGGTATTCCATTACTGGATATACCCACATTTCACGAGATACATTGGACCCCTAAACGTGATAGGTGGTGAGCCCATCGCCGGACCGGGTCTATTTACACATTTCTCAGAATTAATTCTGAGACCTGCGGGTTTCCTCACGATGTTTTCCTTCACCGTCGAGCTAGTGATAAATATGTACGTAAGTTTTTGAAAAACTCATTGGTACATGCCAGGATTCGAACCCGAGCCTCAAAATGAATGTTAGTACTTATTTGTAGGTAATTTATTGACAAATAATTTAGTCCTTGATTATTTTGTCCTAGCTTGTCTAGTTTTCCTGGAAATTGAGAAAATCTGTAAAACGGGACACATTTCAAGGGGGGGGGGAGGGATGAAGCGGACTGCGAGGGGGCGGGAGAGTCGTGTATTAATGTTCTCGTATATAGCTATAAGACAGCAGCTGTTTAAAAAAAATATAAAATTTTAACACAAAAAAATCAATAAATAGACTATTATAGCATTTGTTATTAACGTACCTGTGAGTCACCTGCACCCTGTTGAGCACCACCTTGGCCAGCCAGCGGTGCATAGATCGGCGGTGGGAAAGGCGGAGGTGCGCCGCAGTAGCGTCCCGTAGACATCATTGCCATGGGATGCAATCCCGGAAACATTATGCTTTGCGGTGCCAGCACCTAACGAGCAAACTTGCACTTCAATATTATATGTACATAATATATACAAATATATATTATAATATAAAATCAGCAGTCACAAAATTAAGTAGGTACAGTCAAGAGCAAGTCAAGCTTGACACTACCAGTTTAAGCTGAGCTCTGATTTGTACTGCGCGCCATAGAATACAGGGCCGGGTCAAGTCCAAAGTGTCAAGCTTAGCGTGCTCTTGACTGTACTCATGTGTTGCATATAAGAAGCAGAAACAAACCTTTTTTTTATAACGAGAAAATCCAAATTATATAAATAAAAAATATGCTCACGCCTTTCTCTCCGAGGGGATCGGCAAGAAGCCATTGCTGTAAATACTAACTTTAACCGCTATATTTATTTGACCCTTGACCACTGTCCGTGGGTGCCACTGTGTTACACTTACGCATGAGAGGCTCACTAACCACTGGGCTATCACTGCTCAATAACAAATACAATCAATATATAAAACTTGCCTGCAAATCGTTTTCATAACTCTGACGCAATTTGGCTGAAATTTGTGACTCTGCTTTAGCCATATTTTCAATAGTTCCTTTAACGGTAATAATCCGCTCTAAGTTGAAACTGTTAATATCATTGATCGAGGACACAGTTATTTTAGTGTCAGTTTCCTGCATGATTCTCTTAATGGTGTTTCCGCCTTTCCCTATTATACGCCCAATTAAATTGTTGTGTGCCAAGATTTTAAGGCAGATTTCACTGAAATTTAATACGATGAGTAAATTAATAATATTATTGTTAAAGAATTTATAGCGATAGGAATCTTAATCTAATTTTAAACTTACCCTTTGTTCGTGTTATTTGCCTCCTGTTGCATGACTTCTAATATTCTCTTGCAAGCATTGGTGCAATTCTCGGGATTGCCATATATCGTAATTGCTTTTTCAAGAGAGCCTACATTGTCTTTGCGATGCACATCAACACGAGCACGGCTTTGTTGCGTGATGAGGCGGATGGTGCTGCCTTGGCGACCAATAATGGCACCCACCATATCGCTTTGCACCAGCAGTCGCAATGGAAAGTCTGTGGGTCTAGACCCGCCACCAGCGGCGCCGCCACCGCCACGGCCACCGCCTGGGCGACCACGCCGTCCACCGCGAGCATTTTGTTCTGCTGCTTCCACTTTCATTCGACTACCCTCCAATTCGCAGCCATTCAATCCATTTATAGCTCTGTAACAAAAAATACATTACGTAAACTCATGAGCAGTCTATACAACTATTTAAACATACCATGCGTCTTGTAATAAGAAAAGGTCTTCTGTACATTACATGCTTTACAAATAATTAAGTAACAACAACAAAGCTTTTCAGTGGTATCACGCACATTTATTATCTAAGGGCCAATTTTTCAATAGTCAAAGAGTCACCTTGTACTATCTGCTAGATGACCTAACATTTATCTTTTATTTGACGATATATATATATATATATATATATATATATATATATATATATATATATATATAAACCTTATCATTTAGGGAATAATTTTATCTGACAATTGAGCAAGGACACCTTAATAGTAAAACAGCTTCTCCCAAACATTGGGATAGAGGTTTTCATTATATTAGTACTAATATTAATATAAATTTTAATTGTATATCAAATGAAAGAAGAGCTAATTGGTTTCGGCTGGTCTTTTATTATTTATGTGTAAGGTGTTGTACGTTTTACGGGGTGAGTTTTTCGATGAGACGATAACAGTACGAAAGAGGATCTGCGCGGGCCAAATTTCTAGGACAATGTTAGTATTATAAAAGTTATAAAGGCTTGTGGAAAAACATAAGTTACTTATTCATTACCTCTATATCATAGTGAAGCTAAGATCTATCGGAAGAGGATGCAGATATTGGAAGAAAGTGAAGCGGCGGGAAATCCAAGCACCAGGCAAATATAATCTAAGAGGAAGATCAAAACAATGCACAGGTTCCATGAGTGCCATCAATGAAACAGTCAATATACTTACTGCTGCGCCTGTTCCGGAGTTTCAAACGTAATGTAAACCGCTTGGGTGTTGGCATCGCGGGAGCTGGCTTTGTCGCAATGTTGCACGTTGCCATACTGAGAGAGTAGAGGCTCGATGTTGTCGAAGCGAACATGTAGAGGTAGCCCACTGATGAGTACCTTTGATGACCGGCTGCGAGAAGCGACATAACTACTTCAAGACAAATTTGTATGCCATTTCAAAAACCCTATCACAAAATTATAAAAGATATTAAACAAAACGAAGCTCATTATTATTGAAGTAGGCAGGTACCCCCAGATAAAATTCCATCTCAATTAAATATAAGGTGGTTGCCGATTGTTTAATTATATTACATCACATACAATTCTTGAAAATGCCTCTATGGATTTTGATATTCTTTTATCCTGTCTTTTAATATCCGTCAAAAATTCTAGTCTATTCGGCTAAGTCTCGTCTCTGAGAAATCTGATTTTCCGCGAATTCTTACTAGCGACTTAGCGACGCTTGCGGTCGCCCAGGTAAATAATCCATAATGAATAAATTGTACTGTAAGTTGTAAACAATGTAATACAAATTTATATTTAACATGCGCCCATCCATAATTTAGACGTAGGCTTATCATACGTCAATAGTCTAATAACAATGCACTCTATAGTTATTTACCTTCTATTATCAGTAATAATAAAAAAATATAATATAAAAGTTAAGAGTAAAAAATATTTTTTAAAACAAGCTTTTATTTTAATGCGCTAAAAAGAATAAAATAAAGTTTTCCATTAAAACTTTGACTATCCTTAAACGTCATTACACAATTTACTATGTAATAAAAGCTTGTCGCGAGATTTAAGTACTCATATTTACATTAGGATTCTCTTTAATTGATTTTATTTCCCAAAACAATTTGTCACAATTTAATAATATCAAAAATATTAATAACAGGATTCTGGATTTGGTATTTAGTAACCTTAATGGGATTACAGTTGAAGAAGGCTCTGACTCTCTTAGTAAACTTGATCCACATCATCCTGTTCTTGAGATTGTGCTACAGCTAAGAAATAATTTAAATGTTTTAAATAACAAACCATTTGCTACACATAATTTTAAGAAGGCAGATTACTCCATTGTAAACTCTAAACTGGGTCAAGTGGACTGGGTATCGGAGTTAAATTCCGCAGGAGATGATGTTAATGCAATGACAACAATGTTTTATAATATTATTAATTCTGTTATAGACACGACCATACCTAAATATAAGCAGAAAAAATGTAAATATCCATTCTGGTTTTCACGCGGCTTAATACAAATTATTAATGAAAAAGAAAAAATTAGGAAACGGTTTAAAAAATATGGCAATCCCAGAGATTCTGAAGAGCTTAAAATTGTAAACAGGAGAATTGATAAAGTTACAAAGTCTTGTTACTCAGAGTATTTGAAGGGAGTTGAGGATTCGGTTCTACAAAATCCCAAAAAAATTTGGACTTTCGTAAAATCTGTTCGTGGAGGTTCATCAACTATGCCTAGTGAAATGGTAAACTCCGACACCAATAAGGTAGCTAAAACTGGGGAAGACATCTGTAACCTTTTTGCAAGCAGATTTGCTTCTGTTTATGCACAAAATTCGGAAAAAACATCGCACTTAGATAATAATATTGATAAATTTCCTCAGCAGTCATTGGGTTTCATTCCAGTTGATGAACAAAGTATACATAAGGCCTTGAAAAATATTGACCCTAGTAAAGGAGCTGGGCCAGATGGCATATCCCCATATTTTATTAAAATGACATACAGATTTCTCACTTTACCTATAAAATACATAATTGAAAAATCACTGGAAACTGCCACTTTTCCTTCTGTATGGAAGGAAGCAAATGTAGTGCCAATATATAAAAAAGGTGATAGGAATAAAGTCGAAAATTATCGTCCTGTTTCTATATTAAATCATTTCTCAAAAATATTTGAAGGGATTGTGTGTACAATACTCACAGATTATACTGACAATATTTTTTCAAACCATCAACATGGATTCCGAAAGACTAAATCTACAGCTAGCAATCTTGTAAGCTACATATCGGATCTTTCTAGATCTGTTGATAATGGAAAACAAAACAATAATTTCAGTAACGCATTTGACCGGGTGGACCACGCACTTTTGCTTAAAAAGTTGAAGATGTACGGAGTTCATGGCAAATTATTGTGTTGGTTTGGATCTTATCTGGGGGATAGGGTACTGCGAGTAACGGTAAGTGGCTTCAAATCCAACTCATATATAGCTCATTCTGGTGTTCCTCAAGGCTCCCATTTAGGACCAATTCTGTTTTTGATCTTTATAAACGATATTACCGAATCCGTAAAGTTCAGTAAATGCTCTCTTTTCGCTGATGATTTAAAGTTATACATGGAAGTACGCGACCCCGCCGACACTCTACTTCTTCAAAATGACCTGGACTCAATTCAAGATTGGTGTAAACATAATAAAATAGTTTTAAATGCAAATAAATGCGTTCACATAAAATTCACAAGGAAACATAACATAATTCCTTCTAACTATTCTGTGGGTCAAACTTTTCTAAGAGAAGTAACAGAGGTACGGGATCTTGGCATCATTATAGACTCTAAATTACGTTTTGTAAGTCATATCGACAGCGTGGTTCAAAGATCGTGGAAAATGGTGGGATTCGTAAAGCGCACATGTAAAGATTTTAGAAACATTCGCGCTTTGTTAACGCTTTACAATTCTTTAATACGTAGTACTCTTGAATACGCATCCCAAGCATGGAGTCCCGGTTATGACGTGCATGTCAAGAGGCTGGAGCGAGTTCAGAGAGGTTTCACACGGTATCTTGCTTATAAAGATAGGGGATGCCCTTACCGTGCAGACTACAACACTCGCATGAACTACTTTAAACTGAATTCCCTGGAATGGCGCCGTAAGAGATCTGATCTTGTATTTTTACACAAGCTACTGCATGGCTTAGTTGATGCACCCGAAATATTATCTCAAATTAATCTCAATGTTCCCAGAACAACTCCTCGATTTCTTTTAAAAACATTTAATATTCCAAGATACAGAACTAATTTAGCAAAATTCTCGCCAGTAAACCGGATTATGTTTTCTTATAATAATTTAAATATTGATATTGACATTTTTAATAATTCATTACCTATCTATAAGAAAAATATAAATATGTGTTCTACACTTTAAGTATAGTTAATTAGACTTTAGTATTTTGATCTCATTGTTAATTTAGTTGTTTTTAACTCTTTCTTTTTTAGTTTATTTCGTTTCATTGTTTTGTTTATTTTGTGTAATTGTTTGATTTTTGTCATTATATATATATATATATATATATATATATATTTAATGTTTACTTCAAGAATGTTGTATACACCTTTAATTTGGCATAACACACTGTCTTAGATTTTGGTTTTGTTTTTTGTATAATTAATGTGTATATGTTGTTGGTGTATCTTAAATAAATAAATAAATAAATAAAAGAATTTTCTTTTCAGACTAAGTAAATATAAATAATAATAGAAATACATAATTATAGAGAATACAAAAATACAAAACTTTCTTCGATTATAAATAAAATACGTCATCAAATCAGTTATAGTTATTAATATATTTACTATATGAGTAGATATATCTCGCGACAAGCTTTTATTACATAGTAAATTGTGTAATGACGTTTAAGGATAGTCAAAGTTTTAATGGAAAACTTTATTTTATTCTTTTTAGCGCATTAAAATAAAAGCTTGTTTTAAAAAATATTTTTTACTCTTAATTTATTTTTTACTTTTTAGTTGGATTTAGAATGACGTCACATGGCTAACCATGCATATATACAAAAGTACTCGTAAAGACAAATAAAACGAGCCAAAACTCGATGTGGTTGTGTCGTTTAATTACCTAGTTCCCATAGCCATCTTCCAGCTCCATCATCAGACCCTGGTTACCATCTAATGCCAAAGTACTCGTCAAGACGAATCATACGAGCCCAAACTCTAGGGGTTTACGAGTAGTCATTGAGGAGTTGCCACATCCACCTCCTGGCTCCATCATCAGATCAGCTCGTTGGTGCCATAATATTGCATTGTCACCGAACTTACATAAGTATACCTGTTACGTCCGAGATTGTGTCCACCCTGGACGCAGCGAGGGTGCGCGGCGCGAGGACACCGCGATTGGGGTGTCGGGTACGGCAGGGTACCCTAAAAAATTGGTCCCTTAACACGAGATAACTTTCCCTTAGTTCTTCCCTACCTCTACATCAATAGGAGGAGGTTTCAGAGGTACTCACCTGGGCGTTGGGTCCGCTGGCAAGCACTCGCACTAACACATACAGTTGGGGAGGAGGGCGTGTAAAAATATATAAATACTAATATACGTACAAATAAGAATTGGGCAATGGATATATAAATAAATGGAAAAGAATGGCGAAAAACACGGGAAATATGCGACAATACAAGCAACAACGTGCCGATGCGGCGGGCGAGAAAAATCAAGAGATAAAAACATAAAACGATTGTGTCAAAAAGTCAAAACTAAAGAAGAAGAAAATAGGGGACGAAGGAGTACTTTACCAAACATACCCCCGCCCCTGAAACCACCGTGTTCAGCAGAAAACACAAAAATGAAAATATGGATCTAACATGAAGCACTAACACTAATTACAAGACTACTGAAATACTAACTACAAAACGATAACAATGAGTCGAGATTGAGCTTAGTCCTCTACATAAGGCAGAGGAGCTATTTTTACTATAGGGCGTTTGTACACCCGGCGCGTGGTACACACTTTAACCACGCGAGCTATGCCGTCGGGGCCGGAATAGGCCGACACGACTCGACCACGAGGCCAGCACAGCGGAGGTGAGTCCTCCTCCTTAAGCACCACGAGAGAGCCGACTTGAATATTCTAAACAGGCACGTGCCACTTGGTTCGGGTCTAAAAAGTGTGCAGATATCTAAGATGCCATCTGCGCCAGAACGCCTGATGGATGGCTTGAATTAAATTCCATCGTTTGAGTGACGAAATGTTAATATCACGAAGGTCGGGCTCTGGGAGGGAGTTAGAGGCTCCATAGTGAGGAAGCGCGCGGAAGTTAGCGCGGTGAAATCGTTCGGAGCTGAAGGGATGTGGCGGTCGCGAATTGAGACACGCTTCGACACGAATAAGAAGAGTATAAAACTGTTCGAAAGTCAGCAAATGCGATCCAATAATTCAAGAGAGATGAGTTTTAATTTGCTTTTGCTGAACTTTCAGATAGACTGCCGAGGTGGCTAGCAAAACATAAAAGGATTAAAATGAAATACAATATTCTGGGTTACACAAAATATAAAAAAATAAAATAGTGCAATCGTGCTTATGGGACATAACGTTAAGACAATAAACATAAGGAGATAATTCGCGCAGCGAGTAAGAATGTAACTCGTGCGAAACGATAACTTCAGAAAAGTAGTGAAATAGAGTTGGCTTTTTACACATTTATAAAGCATAAATTAAATCGTGACATGTAAGCGAATACTCACATTATGAGCGCGGAGAAAACGCTAGAAAAACAATGAACTAAAACTAGAATAGGTGCGTAAGAACATCTTTGGTTTCGAGTACTTCGAAATCATATAAAAAAACAAATTGAAAGGACTCTTGTCAGTAGTAAGCAACACTAAGATATCTATCTGAACGTCATCGGGTTTGAAAATGCCCACGGGTTGCAACGGCCACTGATCAATGGATAGGTACAAGAAACGACGGCCTTGCCACCAAAGCGAGTGAGATATTAGATCAGCGTGCGAGCAGTTGGCGATTAGTTAGATCTGCTAGTTTGTCCTGGGAGCGGACGTGGAACCAGCGATCGAAAAGTATTATCTTAAATACAACTACGAACGTCTTCCATACATAAAGAGGATTTAATTCAATGTAGCGTGATCTGGGAGTCAGACCAGCTAGAGCGAATATAAACTCTCGACAAGTAAAACAACTTTAAAATATAAACAACTTAAAAACATGTGATGATAGTTCAAGACGAGGTAGGGTTGCCGTCTTGAGCGAAGCAACACGCGATTAAGACAAAATTAAATAAAACGGTATGTCTAAAGAATTAACAAATAACGCGAAGATAAGTCACGAATAAAATTAAGATAGAAATAAAACCTAAGGGATCAAAAATTAAATTCGAATTAATAATTGTTTCCATTTTCTATAGTCAGCGCTAAGAACATCGAGGGATGGAGGCTCTTTAGACGACCAAGAATTGCACAAAATATTATCGAGGCTTGACTCGGGAGAAGCATGGAGCGTCTGTGATGAACAGGTACGACCCATGAGAGTCCAACCGAATATTGTCTCGAGAGCGACGGGAGTACCCGGTGGACCAACGACTAGGCCTCCTAGTATGATGTCCCGATAGACATCTGCGCCTAGAAGCAACGAAACGGGAGATGGGATACCAAACGTAGGATCTGCGAGAGTGAGATTCCTGACGTGCGGCCAAATCGAAATAGGAATAGGTTCGGCGGGAACATTGCCGGTTACACTAGGGATACACTGAGCTTGCAATGCGAGTTGTCGATTACTGGAATAGGAAGATACGACAACATCTACCATACCGCCTTCGAGCTGAAGAGCGAGTCCTGAGATACCATGTACGGTAGTATTAACATTACGACGGGGTAAACCAACGTTTTGGCTAAATCATCAGTGATAAAACTAAATTGACTGCCCGTGTCAATTAATGCGCGAGCGTCATGTAATCGACCACGAGAATCACGAACTTTCAAGAGAATAGTCGACAACAAGACTTGAGAATCTGTACTCTGCAACGAAGTGGCATAACAGTGAACTTGCGCATCGACAGGGCTACCAGTACTCGGGGTGGCACCAGTAGAGGCGGTGTTGTTGCTCACCGACGCATACACCGACGACGATGGAGTGGCTGCTGCCGATGTGCTCACAGGAGCCTGAGGAGAGTTTTCAAAGTGCAGAAGCGAATGATGTTTATTCGATGAGCACGTTCTGCATGTATAAGTCGATTTACAATCCTTTATAAAATGATCAGTCGATAAACAATTTATACAACACTTCAACTCTTTAACTGTTTGTAGCCTGTCATGTGGCGGCAATTTAAGAAAACTTGGACACTTAGATAAAACATGCGATTGGTTGCATAAAACACAATGTCGCGAGGGACGATCAGTAGCCGACAAAGTGATGTGCGTCTTTGGGTAGACTGACATAGGTGCTTGCGTGTGCGCGAGAGGTCGCACGGAGCGCGGAGAGTGCGCGTGAGGCGATGCGCGGGGCACGCTTGCAAGCGGGGCGGCTGATTGAAGCGCGTTGCAACGTTTGCGTAAAAATGCAATTAATTCGTCAAAAGTGGGAATTTGAGAATCATTACATAGTTCAAATTGTCGCCGGGAATCAAGATCTAATTTGTCAAGCACAATATTTAAAAGTAAAAAAGACCATTGCTCCGTGGGAAAATCTAAAGCGTTGAGAGCATTTACGCTATCCACGATTGAATCCAAAAAACTAACAAGGGACTTGTCTATTGTGGCATTAGCTATACGCCGATAATGCATAGTAGCTATGAACCGCTAGTTATCGAATCTGTCTTCCAGTAAATTCCATGCGATCGGGAAATTAGCCGCTGAAAGGGGTAAATGTTGGATCACCTTTGCTGCTTCGCCGGTCAGAGAAGAACGTAAAAAGTGTAAGCGTTGAACATCACACAAGCTTTCATTATGAATCACAAGGGAGGTAAATAATTCAGAAAATCCTGTCCATTGTGTGATATCGTCACCTGAGAAGTTAGGTAGAGAGATACGAGGAAGTTTCAAACCATCATCAGGACGAGAGCCATGCGGTTCTCTCTTGACAGCCGAGGGAGGCGACTCAGAACCGTATTGCTGCTTCAAATTGTAATAATTAGTCACATAGTTATTAAAAATAGTGCTCAATTCATCGACCGTAATCGGTACGATCGCTCCTGGCGCGGGCTGTGCGACTTGTACGTAAATATCATAATACAACGAGTCTATCTCGCTGTATCGATTTAATTCCGATCGAATTCGGAGTACTTCGTGAGGTTGAGGGCTGGGAATAGCGAGTAAACTATCTACACATTTACATAAATCACAAAATTTTATTTTAGAGCGAAGTAATTCGACCTCCATTGTTTTCGCTGAGACCGCGTGGTAGGCATATACACGAACAATAAATTATTATATAGAAACTATTTGACAAGTAGTTGTCAAAAGTTCAAAATTCAAATGTATTCTTCTATATAAAAATTCAAAATTAGAAATGATCAAATAGACGTATTTGACACCGTATTTGACACATAAAATAAATGAACACACAAATCGAAAACACAAATGGGTTTTTTATGCTAAGATAAGAAATAATATTAAACGAACGAAACTACGAATGCGATGATAAAATTATGAGATATTCATATTTCCAGGAGTAGGAAATATGCATAGGTACACAATATACAATATACGATATAATATAGGGTGGTTTCTGCCGAACGAAATTGATGTAAAGGGAAGGAAAAACGCTGGGAAAGTCTCGAAGTTAAGGAAATCCGACTACTCGAAGGACCATGTTACGTCCGAGATTGTGTCCACCCTGGACGCAGCGAGGGTGCGCGGCGCGAGGACACCGCGATTGGGGTGTCGGGTACGGCAGGGTACCCTAAAAAATTGGTCCCTTAACACGAGATAACTTTCCCTTAGTTCTTCCCTACCTCTACATCAATAGGAGGAGGTTTCAGAGGTACTCACCTGGGCGTTGGGTCCGCTGGCAAGCACTCGCACTAACACATACACTTGGGGAGGAGGGCGTGTAAAAATATATAAATACTAATATACGTACAAATAAGAATTGGGCAATGGATATATAAATAAATGGAAAAGAATGGCGAAAAACACGGGAAATATGCGACAATACAAGCAACAACGTGCCGATGCGGCGGGCGAGAAAAATTAAGAGATAAAAACATAAAACGATTGTGTCAAAAAGTCAAAACTAAAGAAGAAGAAAATAGGGGACGAAGGAGTACTTTACCAAACAATACCAAATTTCAGCTCAATCGGTTGAAGATATCTGCTTCAAAATTGAGTTGCAAGATTCCACCCGAACATACATAGTTACATACATACATTGCAAGTTAAATAAAAGCTTTTAAAATATAATCTCACGCCTTTCATCCCCGAGGGGGTAGGCAGAGGTATTCCATTACTGGATATACCCACATTTCACGAGATACATTGGACCCCTGAACGTGATAGGTGGTGAGCCCATCGCCGGACCGGGTCTATTTACACATGTCTCAGAATTAATTCTGAGACCTGCGGGTTTCCTCACGATGTTTTCCTTCACCGTCGAGCTAGTGATAAATATGTACGTAAGTTTTTGAAAAACTCATTGGTACATGCCAGGATTCGAACCCGAGCCTCACTGATTTTCGGCCGGCTCTTTAACCGTCCGGGCTATCACTGCTACAATCAGTAATACAATAAGTAAAAGTCCAAAAATTGCTTTGGATTGAAATAACATCATCAAATCTTTCGATTCCTTTTCATTCACATGTTGCGCATTTGATTACTTTTGTAGAAATGTGTGAAATAAAGATATGGGCCGATAAGAAAACTAAAATAGTATACTCGTAGTTTAAGAAATACACTCGAGAGCAAAGAATCCGAATCACTTAAAGATACCTGAAAATCTCGGAAACTAATAATGCTACTTAAGTTCAATAAATAGTGTTTAATAGACAATTAAATAGTCATCAAATGATAGTACATATTAAACAATGAAATAGTCTTCAAATGAAAGTATTAAATCCTCTTAGTTATTGTGAAGTTATGTCATAAAACAATAAAATTTAAAAAAGGGATACTTTCGAAGATTAGGTACTGCGTTTGTTCTTGCTTTTGTTTCTAATCTGACATTTAAGTGGGTATATAAACCAAGTTGATAGTGTGCCATATTTATTATTCAAGCTGTAATCATGTCGCTTACACCTGCAGAATGCACCATAATTCTCACAACGCTGTAAACCGGCCGGAGTCAGCGCGATACAGCCAGAGCGGTGTGCGCTGACAACTTACAAAGGGTTCCCCGACGTTACGAGGAAACTGGGGGCCAATGAGGATCCGTAACGTTTTAAGTTGAGAATGCAGATTTATAGAGCTAAGAAATCCTTAACATACAGTACAAAAATTTTTGTTCTACGACAAAAATTGACAAAGTTATGACCGAATTCCTAGCGAAGTTCACCGAGTAGCCGCCGCGGTAGCGTCGCCCTCATTGTGACGTCATCACTCTCCCGCGATCATTGAGTGCCGGCCGGCCGGCCGTACTTGGTTCCCTCACAGTGACGTACACGCTCTCGCGATCATTGAGTATGTTTATTATTTAATATCTTCGTAAGTAATGGTCCGATTTGGATAATTCAAAAAGAGATATCATTCTTATATCATAAAGAATAACGTGGATAATATTTCTAATGGATTTGCTATAACTGTACTGATCCTCAATAAATGTCAACCGGTCTTATTAATAGAAATGGCCTGTTCCTAGGATAATCAGACGTTACGCTAGAAGTAGTTAATCCCCGAGTAACCAAGTATTACCTCGCTTTTTTTTAAGTCATTGATAAACACGGAGTATCCTCGGACTAACTATACATTCCTTACACCTTACGTCTGAAATGTGGCAATACTGATGATTTTATAAGTAAAAAAAAAGATAAGAACTTTACCAAAATGGAAAAATCTGGCCAAGTGCGAGTCGGACTCGCCCACGAATGGTTCCGTACCATTATCTATAAAAACGGCAAAAAATCACGTTGGTTGTATGCGATCCCCCCCTAATTTATTTTGTTTTTTAGTATTTGTTGTTATAGCGGCAACAGAAATACATCATCTGTGAAAAGGTAAACTGTCAAGCTATCGCGGTTCTTGAATGATATGATCTCCTTGCGAATTAGTCTACCTAATATAAGTTATGGTTTATCTTATGACTTCGTCACATGTGTTCACTATGTATTATTTTATTGTTAAATAAAGCCCATGTTCTATTTGGTTCTATCTTACTCGTATCATTGAGATACAGCCTGGCTGAAAATGCGGCGGCGATTCCACGACGTCGAGCAATGTCGAGAGAAGACTCCTTCCAAATGTCGGACGCTCTTTTTAGGAAAAACTTTAGGATGTCCAAGGAACTAGTTATCGAATTAATGAGTATTTTGGAGCCTCATTTGCGCCCTCGTACCCAATATGATTTGAAAACAAAGGTAAAACTGTTTTGACCAGTAATAGGGTTGTGTCCTACCTAGTTAAATCAGTTACTTTTTACGATCTGTCAAAACGAAATTTAATATGGAAAATGTACTGAAATAGCAAACCGTGACGTCATAGTTTGTAGTACTCAATTGCAGCACTTTTTTTGATTGTTTTATTATTTTTAAATTTGCTTTAATTGTAAATTGAAAATCGAAATACATATGTATTTTGAGGTGTTTTGGGATAATCTTTTTAATGTATGACTACTCGCAATTTAATTTCGATGCTGTCAACTACCCAATTTTCTAAGGGTGCTAATTAAACAGACTTCTTTTTAATTGCAATATTCGCTTCTAAAAATCTACATTGCCTTTTAAATTACTAAGTCAGCCACAATCAACGCGCGTCTGATTAATACTATCTTAGAGTCAAAGGTCACTAGTTATCTTCTATGCAAGCCTCTTTAAATATCAAATTAAACTCAGCATGGTGGTTATTTTTTATCATCTAAATTTGTAGCACGGGAATCGTGCTTGTTTGAATAAGCAGTAAACTTCTATAAAAATAATATATGGCACCAACAAAGTAATTATATTAGTTTCTAATTTTATAACTCGGAACATTTAAAATGTAATTCATCCTACAATTGATCGTCAAAATGTACCTAAAATTGTCATTAAATAGTAAATTAAGGCCACTAATAAAAAAAAACACAATTTTATCAATTTGTGTATTGAAACACTAGTATTTTACATATTATATTGATTATAAGAAAGATAATATTAGGATAATACCTAATCAAAAGAAAAATAAACCATTATTGGCTCGCGCTTTAGTTGGCCTTCCACTTAAAACAAGTCTACTCTCATGGTATAAAGGGTTCCAATCCAACACTTTGAAACATATGAAAATCAAAAAAATTATGATATTACTGGAAAAATCGCTACAGCCTATTAAAAAAATGCTCTCCAGAATGTATAATGAGAATCCGGTTTTATTTGGGGACTGCGGTATTCTGCCTTAGACAAGTGACCAGGGGCCAATTTTAAGGCACTTCGCCATCCGCTACCGCGGCACGCTCGCTCGGCTCGTGCGTTGTGGTCATACGAAACCTAATCTAACACAGCGAAAAGACTACGTGGAATAGGAAAAGGCTGCTTCTGTGAGTACAGTTAAACCTAAATCATTATTTGTTGGGTTTGCTTGACCCCTATTTTGCCTACGTTGCCTTATGACCTAATAACATAATAACATAATTATGTATTTTTTTCTGGCTTTAGTTTTAATTACAGATGAAATAATTGCAATACGACGCACATCCATAAACAAATACACTTGACTAACTTGAATCGAATAGCGCTCTCTGATTGGAGCAAATGGTGCGTTGTGTTGTAATTTACATGAAGTTTAAGAAAAAGAGAAGTTGTTTTAAAAGAGTACTGAGTCCATCCCTTGATACATACATACATACAGCTCACGCCTTCTTCCCACAGGGGTAGGCAGAGACGATGGATCGCCACTTTGCCCGATCTTTGCACATTTCCCTCGCTTCCTTCACATTCATAAGCCTTTTCATGCACGCTCTTTTATTATTTGCACTCTTGACCCCGGCTTTTTGAAGTTCCCTTTATATCGGATTGATTATTGAATGGATATTTTTATGCGAAGCGTGCTCAGTTGAACCCATCAATTTAGAATTTTTTGCTATGGTTGAAACAATATCCAAAAAGATTCTTCAAATATTATAAAACGTCGGTTGGAAATTTTGAGTTGTTGTCAATTGTGAAACTCGATAAAAGTTATTCTGACAATGATGAGTATGTGCATTAGTCCAGAAGAAAGAATTGTTGTTATTAATTGGTTAATAATAATAAATAAGCAAAAAATACCATATTTAGTTTTTTCCTAATTCGACATTGGGCTCGATTCTGCATTACAGCATTTACAGCGGCTAAACTTATTTTAGTTTAGTCCTGTCATTTTCTTTCTCCTAGAAAAGAACAGAGACGAGAGATATGTAGTCCTGTCAAATTAACATTAGTCCTGTCAACTAAGGCGTGTTTAGCAATTTTAGCGACGATGTAAAAAGGTCATGGATAAAAGTGACAGATAAGCACGTTCATTAAGGTTCAAATTAGTTGGTTCTTACATGTTTGACATTACTCTTCAATCTATGATTTGTTTCTGTCCTTTTTTTTCGTATTCTATGGAAAAGGATAGGCTAACTTAAGATTAGGAATTTTAGATGGTCTGCAGAATCGAATCCAGTAAATCCCTAAATGATAATTTTTCATATAAATTGGTATTTATTTTTCGTATAATCGATTTTTAAATATCGATTATTTGTAAGAAAATTAATCATTTTTAAAAAATCCATTATTAATAAAAACTAGTGGCCCGGGCAGACGTCGTTCTGCCACCGTATAAACCATCCCTGGACCCACTCTAACTCACACAAAAAGTTTCATCAAAATCTGTCCAGCCGTTCTGGAGTTTTAATCAGACTAACGAACATCAATTCATTTTTATTTATATAGATAATAAGTAATCGATATTTTTTTCGATCAATGTCACATTCACATCCCTATCAAGCGCGCAGCGAAGACTAAAGTGTGCCGTGTGCGTTGCAGCGCCTAGTCATAGTTCTATTTTTTCGGGGACTGCCAGGCCAGGTACTTTTGATCCTGTCCCGCCCCTCGGTGTCCGCGATTATTCGGGGGACTTTTCGAACGCGATACTTTTAATCTCTCGTGTGCGTTACTCTATGCAGTTGTAAGCGATCTATTTTGGCGGACAAAATAATACGCGGACAAAAGTGTCTCGTCTGCGCAGGCTATAAATCTTTAAAACTACGCAAAGGATTTTGATGCGGTTTTTTTAATAGATAGAGTGATTCAAGAGTAAGGTTTTAGTATAAGCATTGTACCCGTGCAAAGTCGGGGCGTGTCGCTAGTAATGTATATAACTCAATATATGTGAGTGGTAAACAAGCTTTATATATTTTTCGCAAATTATGGCGCTAGTCAAGTCGCCTATTAACAGTCGATATAATCTTTATGGTCACTTCTGCCCCAGAAACAAACAGAACACCGTCACATGAGTAAAGAAACGGAACAGAGACAAAGCTTCATACAACCGCGCTGTCGTAGGTACACTACTACAAGCATGCAATGCTTGTGTGCGTTTCTACTAGCGCTGCGTCACATACGCGCCGCAACTGGATAAAACCGGCTCGGTCAGTAGAAATGCCGAGGGCCGCGCAATGGTTGCCGTATTTGTTTCGCGCTCCTGCTTAGTGAGAAATGGTTATTTTAAATTGTTTATGGTAGAATAAAGTATTAAACTAAAAAGTCAAGAAAGTGTAAATAATTAGATTCGGAGGTGTAAAATGGTTACCTACTGTACAGTTTGCATGAATGTCTCGAAAATCACATATGTGACGAAATAAAATTGTTTGTTAATAGACCTGAACAACCTATAAATATGGGCAAAGATTCTTTAATTACTCATTACAATAAACTCGACGTAAACATTGTAAATATTGGTACCTAATTATATTCTGAATCGAGTGTAAGATTGTAAAAATATTATGCCATGTGGAAGCGTCCTTAATGATTATTTGAAAAAACTTTATATCCATTAGATTTAGAATTCATCATTAGATTAAAAGATTTAATAATTTATTAAAAATAAAAAGTTATAAAAAAATATTTAGAGTAGGTAATTTGTAAATAATCTAATGTACAAATAAAAGTCTAATAAACGTTTTGTTTATTTTATTCTCCTTTGCCAACCCTACTAAAATAGGTAAGAATTTTGCACGCTCCTTAGAAGCTTTGTCTCTGTTCCGTTTCTTTACTCATGTGACACCGTCTTAACTACACTGGGCGTCAAAAAAATCGCACCTTTGGAAAATAATACTTCAAACCACTTTTAACCCCATTTAGAATTAATGATGATGGGACTATTAGTTATCATTTTAAACATTAATTTAACGACATTGAAATTAACAATCATTTATGCCATAAAAAAAAAAATTTCACCCAAATAATGACGTTATACAAAAATAATGCATAATTACTCTCTAAAAGGCCGCTAGTTGGGGTATAAAAGGGTCAACACGGGTCAGAAGTTAATTATTCGTTGTCCGGACGTTGAGGAAGACACACGAAAAGAGCTAACCAAAAAAAAACTCCTTAAGATAGATACCTACCACCCCTGATGAAGCCGCTAAGCGATCGCATTACTGCAATCGGGGATGCGACAGTGTGATGTTGCTCGGCAACTGAACCTAAGTCGTTTTTCGGTTCGGTGAGTAGGTACTTCTGTGGTTCCAGGTGACTGGTGGCTACATCCGAAGATAGGGATCTGGTACATCGGAGAGAGACGATCGGTTTATTGTTTTAACACCACTGCGAAATCGGTTCTCAAATGAATGTCAAACAATGGAGAGCCGTTCTCTTCTCGGATGACACGAGAGTGTGCCTTTTCTGCAACGACAGACGTAGAAGAGTATACAGAAGGCAGGGGGAACGATTCGCACAGGCCTACATTGAGGAGACTGTGGAATATGGGGGCGGCTCCTCGATGTTCTGCGGCGGTATTTTCGTTGACGGCAAAACCGAGCTTGTGTGCGTGTTCCGGACTGAAGATGCAGGCGGAAAAGGGTCAATGACTGCTCACCGGTACATCACAGAGGTCTTGCAAGAGCATGTGGTCCCTTATGCTGAATCTGTCGGCACTGGGTGTACATTAATGCACGACAACGCTCGCTCCCACACCGCGACAATTGTACCCGACTATCTTGATGAGGTTGGGATCCCCGTCATGAACTGGCCAGCGAGAAATCCAGACCTGAATCTGATAGATCACCTTTGGGATGAACTGAAACGACGAGTCCGGTCACGCGATCCCGCTCCTACCACCCTCCAAGACCTTCAAGAGGCCGTCATTGCGGAATAGAGTATTATTCCTTAGGAAGACGTTGTAAAATTGATTAGATCCATGAGAGAGCGCTAGGTTTTAAGTAATTTTTAAGCATTTTTTGAAAATTTTTTGTCCCACCTTAATTCTTTGTCAACAAACTTTTTCTTCTTCTTTTGCAATCACTTTTTTTTTATGACCTAGCAAGACTCAAGTACGATTTGCTGAATGTTTATGATTAGACCTTTAAAATGATACCTAATAGTCCCATCATCATTGATTCTCAATGGGATTAAAAGTATTATTTTCCAAACATATAATAGTAGAACATATAATATTCATAATGTTATCAGTACTGTAGAGCCGGTAAGCAGAGCGTGAATGATTCACTAATAAGCCGTTACTAGCAGTCGCAACTGCCGTCATTTTAGTTTAGGCCCCACGTGGTATATGTGCATAGCTCCAAGTATAAAAAATAAATCAATATTGTAGAAAATATCGTAATAATAGACAGAAATTTAATAAGAGACTAATCATATGTGTTATTTATTACAACAAAACGCACATAAACGATGACGCGTTATGAAGTGAAGCAGTGCATGATTAGTAGGAGAAGTAAATTCAGTAGGTACCGGCACGAACTACTACCATACCTGCGGAATTTCGCCATTGTGTACTCCATAAGCCGAGATGTCAAACCTTAAGATTACGCAGACAGTTTTGCGACACTATTTAACCACTAGGAAAATATTATAAAAATCAGTAATGGAATAAGAATACGGTTATCTACTAAAGCGTTTTGTGTGTAAGGCAACCGCGAAATGGGACAGAAAATACATCTGCACGAAACCTGTGATGCAACATCGAGTGTTGCCGTATGACTAAGAGTGAGTGAACTGAGTTTATGAGCGCAGTGCGACGACAAGAACGTGACGCTCGTTCGGAACGAGCGTGCAATGCAAAACGACCTGCGCCCACACTAAATGAGTTCAGTACTCATTGGCTTGGCCCCTGTAGGGATATATTCATATACTGGGTGGATTTTTGAGATGGGTCACTAAGGGCAGGTACCTTAATCGTTATAGTTACAGGAAAACGTTCCTAGCAGACCATCCCTAACTATTTAAGATATTATGAACTGCATTCACAGATTTTCGAGAAAATGTACAGTCAGCGAAAAAAATGCTAAAATACAAAAAAAATATGTTTATGGCAATCGATCCTATTTCGTGTGGGGATCAAAAGGCTCTATGGGACCAATTAAGGTATGAGTAGGTACTAGAAATGACCGAAATCGCCAAAAACTTTTTTCATACATTTTGTACTGAAAAACGAAAATCAACTCGAAATTATTCTTTATTTTGGAAATCATATTTCTTTTTGTGATCAAAAGATTATTTAAGTCCAACTGAAATTTAAATCCAAAAACTACGGTAATTCACAACAACTTCCTTTTTTAGATGACCCCACCAAAAAAAATTTGTAGGCGTTAGATCGTGGCTGCTGTGGGGACACCTAAAAACGGGGTCATCGAAAATGCAATGTTTAGAGTTCAATGATAATGTAATTTTGAGGTATAATGATCAAAAATATACAATTGTGTCGTTGATTTGCAAGCGCATAGCACATGAGTAAAGAAACTGAACAGAGACCCAAGTTTCATACAACCGCGCTGTCTTAGGTACACTATTACAAGCATGCAGTGCTTGTGTGCGTATCTACTAGCCGCTGCGTCACGTACTCGCCGCAACTGGATCAAACCGGTTTACGCGCAACGGTGGTCATACTTGTTTCGCGCTCCTGCTTAGGAAATTTAAAAAAAAAACTCACGCCTTGTATCCCCGAGAGGGTGTAGGCAGAGGTATTCCATTTCTGGATATACCCACTTTTCACCAGATATTCTTTGGACCCCTCAACGTGATAGGTGGGGAGCCCATCGCCGGACCGGGTCTGTTACACATGTCTCAGAATTAATAGGGTTGTGTCCTACCTAGTCAAATCAGTCACTTTTTACGATCTGTCAAAACGAAATTTTACTATGGAAAATGTACTGAAATAGCAAACCGTGACGTCATAGTTTGTAGTACTCAATTGCAGCACTTTTTTTGATTGTTTTATTATTTTTAAATTTGCTATAATTGTAAATTGAAAATCGAAATACATATTTTGAGGTTTCTTGGGATAATCTTTTAATGTATGACTACTCGCAATTTAATTTCGATGCTGTCAACTACCCAATTCTGGGACCTGCGGGTTTCCTCACGATGTTTTCCTTCACCGTCGAGCTAGTGATAAATATGTACGTAAGTTTTTGAAAAACAAGTACATTTACTTGAAGTCTAAAAAGCTTCTTGATATTCTACTTTTGCTCACAACTTCATCCGCTTTGCAGAATGAAAATTAGCTTATATCCTTCCTCAAGGTGCAGCCTATACCTATCCCTACCTTTCATGGACATCGGTTCATCGGCTTAGCCGTAAAAATGTAACAGACAGACAGCCAGAGTTACTTTTGCATTTATATTATAGTAAGATAGGAAGAAAAATAATGAGATAATTTATATTTATAATTCAAATTTGTAAATTTTTCAAATCAAATGAAATTATAGTACAGGTTGCAGCATTTATCGATATCGATTGTGTGGTATATGATAACTTCACTAGTCCGTCACTATTGGAGCAAATTAAAAAGTAGAATAATACGTGAGCTTTCTGATTGGCCGAGCGCAAAATGTCCTTTAAATACCTACTATTGGTAAATTGATTGACATTTAGTACGTCATCTCATACTTCGCCCCCCCCCACCGATTTTTGGTTGAAGTGGTTTCCATAGTGTTTTTAGAACATTAGCAGTCTATAGCTATATCTTAACGCTAATAATAAAAGCAGTGATAGCCCGGACGGTTAAAGAGCCGGCCGAAAATCAGTGAGGCTCGGGTTCGAATCCTGGCATGTACCAATGAGTTTTTCAAAAACTTACGTACATATTTATCACTAGCTCGACGGTGAAGGAAAACATCGTGAGGAAACCCGAAGGTCTCAGAATTAATTCTGAGACATGTGTCAACAGACCCGGTCCGGTGATGGGCTCACCACCTATCACGTTTAGTTTAGGGGTCCAATGTATCTTGTGAAATGTGGGTATATCCAGTAATGGAATACCTCTGCCTACCCCCTCGGGGATAAAAGGCGTGAGATTATATTATTATTATTATATATATATATATTATTATTATTATATATATATATATTATATATATATATATATATATATTATTAAATAACGCTCTGCGCGTCGAGGCCCAAACTGAACTAAATTTCATTATAATTTATTAATTACTTAAAGGATACTAATGAAACTTCACAAATATCTGAAGGCAGTTGCAAGCTACAAAATAACGCTTCAAACAAGTCTCTAGACCTCTTATTCGAAGTGCTAGGACGTATTAGAGGGTTTTTCTATTTGCTTACATAACTCCTAAACGGTAAATTATTTTTTATTTTACAAAAAGTTAGGAATAAGGCATAAGAAGTCATGTACAAAAAATTATGATAGTGCGCTTAACCATTTCCGAAATTCAGCGAAAAACGCAAACATCAAAAATGCGGCATTTTGAAATATTTTAATATCTTCGGAACCATTAACGATACAAATTCAAATGAAGTCGCAACATTTACTTCGTCATCACAACTAATTATGTAGATAAAAATTATTTCAATATTCCCCTTAGAAAAAAAAATTGCCGCTGGGGTAACGTTACTCCAGCGGAAACTGTTTTTCTTGAATTACTCAAAAACTATAAGCAATACAAATTTTTAAATCTGCACAACATTTACAGAAGCCGGACAACTAATTATTTGTATCCCTCAAATGCCGATATTCGACAAATTTCCGCTGGAGTAACGCACTCTTTAATGAGCATATCGCAAAATGTCACGCAGATATTATAATAATATGTAATAGTATAAGATCTCACTGCAAATTTCTGCACCTAAGTGTTAGAGCAAATAAATAGTTTATGTGAAAGTTCATCCATGGATAAGTACAACGCCACTAGGTTGCCTATCGATATCTTGGCACAAGTATAAAAAAAAGTGAAATTGGTAATTTGGGAACAAATAGTACCTATCTAATAAACACAGTTTCATAAACTTATTGTAAGTATTTACAGTCGCCATCAGATAAAACGAAGCGGTGAAGGTTCTCACATACCTACTTCTGAGTATGACTACATTTTTAATAAATTCAGCACACTGCAAATACCATTAATATTTCATGTACTTACTTGAAATTTAATAGTACCCTCTTGAAATAAAACTCTTGATTACAATTTGACATACAATCCTCCTTGCCAGTTCTGATGCATGTTTTTGTCATGCGTGATATAAGATATTACATAAAAAGAAACTTTTATTGTGTAAACAACTTATTTATTATTGATTTAATCTGAGGTTCGGCCATTATTTAACAAAAACATGGAAATATAAATAAGTTTAAATCAATGTGGAAGCTATTTGTAGGCATTAGTTAAAAGAAGTAGGTACTTGTTGTGCTTCTACTAAAATCCAGCCAACTAAAATCCTCCAAAAATAAGGTGTCGCTGAAATATCTGGCAGGGCATAATCTTATTTAAAATAACATATGAGACTAAATCTCAAAAGTGGAATTATTAAGGCAGTGCTTTCGAAATGCACTTTTGTGGGAATTTTTTGCTAAAACCAGGGGAGGCACTTCGCCGCTACAAGTACATGCGGCCGGCCGCCACCCGGCGGTCTATTAGTGGTTGCCGCGCATTGGTTGTATACAATATGTATCAGAAAGGTGAAATAATAATTAAGGGTCATATAAAGTAGCTTATATACAGTTCGGGAAAAATGTCTCTTGTTTAATATATACTATAAATTTGGAGTAAAACGACGTGGAAGTTATCATTAAAAAAAATCATTTTCAACCCTTAAATCAGCTACTAAATGCTGTTGAACTCTCTATTAAGTGACTAAACATGGTACAGATAAGACATCGTGTTTTTACCTACGAAAAACTAGACAGAGCCTACACTATGAGTACTAAATAACTAATAGATATACTTAAATAATTATTGAAAACCCAGTCTCGAAGCCCACAAAAATGTTCATTCACACAACTGTAGGCCAACATATGTTGTTCAGCGGGAATCGAACCCGCGAGCTCCGGTTCTGAAGGTCACTACCAACTGAGCCAACAGGCCCGATAATACTCCATCATTATTATTATTTTTTTCCCCATAGTTTTAAAGAAAACCTACTAATTTACCTACGTAAATATCTGACATTATTAGTCTTTGATAGAATTTTGTAGTCCACGTGGATTGCGGTCTTAGATCAATGAAAAATCCATTGATCACTAGGAACGCCCGCGCGCTCCTTTTTGGCCAATAAGGACACTGCGCAAAGGTCAAAGGGCCGTCGGCGGCATTATTAAAGAGTCTATCTCCACCCTCTATTTATTGAGTGGTTCCGTATGTTTTAAAAAATATTACTAATTCTAAGTCTTTTACCTTATTTCACGTTATTATTATTTCACAATTGGGAAAAGTAAATTATGTAATTAATTGATTCATTATCATTGTATCGCTTAAAATTATTTTTACGTCTTTTATCTTCATAGGTTTATGTTTAATTTTCAACTGAACCCTAGAACAAAATTTTAGAAAATCGGCAAATTCTTTCATTTTCAAATCAATGAACTTAGTTGCTTCCTATCTATCAACGAGTGAAGACGTGTTATAATCAAAGAATATGACTCGCAACAGTCGTTACAGTGTCTCACGATTATTCAAGTGAATCTTATGAAATGACTTTATGTCGGTGCTCCTGATGGCAATATCAGTCGAGTTAGGGAGCTGTGTCACGTGCGCTTCGCCGAAGGTAGACCGCTGGATGAGCAGCGGATGCTATCCTTCAGCTGCTTCGGGAGAATTTGTCAGGTGTCTGCCTCCGCGCAAGGCTGGTTCGTTCCGCGCTCAAACCCCCAAGGTCGCGCGCCTGTACGTCTACTCGTGGTACCGGGACCTGCGGCTGGTGGTACCTACCCACTGCGCGCACGGGTGGACATTTTGAGTTATTGTGCGGTATTAATGTGTGTGTAAACCAATAGTAGGTCGGACCCAAATCCCAAAGTGTAAAAGTTGGATGAAACTACATGACTAGTATGTAGGTAGGTATTACTTGTTTAATGACAATGTTTTGATCAGTTAAATTTATTATTGAATAAAAACTATGCTTTTACCTCTAATTTTTTTTGAATAAATAATTACTGCTATTAATAACTTTTATTATTTCCAATAACATTTACCCTAGAATAAAATAGGTAGGTATGTTAAGGCGCGGGCGGCGACCGGCGCTCGGCGCGAGCGATCAGCTGCGCGCGCAGCGCTACCTATACCACTACTACGGTCAACAACACTAGCGCGTACGGAGCCCGTACGCTTTTATTCTTCAATCACAGGGTTGGCGAAAATTCACACATAAAAAGTAATTATTAAGTTTGTATGAAAGAAAAAAGTTGCTACATTAGATCTGATATTTTTGTAGGTATTTCGTTACACGATATACATATACACCCTTCAATATTATTTCACCTTTCTGATACATATTGTAGATATTGACCCACTATTATATATAATAACCGCGCAGAACCGTTAGTGTCATATATTATATGACACTAACGGTTCTGCGTGGTTTCACCCGCGTCGTTTCCGTTCTCGTGGGTACCTCTATACGGGAATAAAATAAAGCCTATGTTACTGGCTGATAATGTAGCTTTCATGTTCTCGTGGGTATACGGAAATAAAATAAAGCCTATGTTACTGGCTGATAATGTAGCTTTCATGTGATGAAATTTTTTTAAATTTTATATTAGTGGTTTAGGTGTAAATTCGTGCCGAACAAAGAAATTCGCATAGGTATTGTATTAAGTCGGGATTTCAAAATTCGTGATATTTTTTCCATGGAATGTCCGATTTCAATATTATGGTAGTAGACAGTATCAAAATTAAATTGCGAGTAGTCATTCATTATAAAGATTATCCCAAAACACCCCTAAACATGTATTTCGATTTTCAATTTGTATTGACAGCAAATATTAAAATGATAAAACAATCAAAAAAAGTTAAGCAATTCAGTACATACTAGAAACTATGACTCACACCTTGCTATTTCAATAAATTTTCCATACCGTCAAACATGGCAATTCCTTCAGGTGTCAACTTTACCATAACCCGATTATTGCCAGAAAATCACTTATATAAAAAAAAACTTTGTGGGGACCTGTAATTGTCTTCCCGATGTTTTAATTCATTGCCCATTACCTAATATAGCTGTAGGTCTCCTTAAAATTAATTAAATAATAAATAAATAAAAACTATGTTACGTAGGGTTTCTAGATTATTGGTGGTAACACAAGTTTTGTCATATTGTTAACATGGACTTTAAAAAAAATATGGCGATTTAAATACTGAAGGGTAAAAGTAGTGCTCCCTAAGTTCTGTGAGACAAATTGTGACTGTAACTTGGAACCTACTGAATCAAAGCAAGTAAAATTTAAGTATATCATGTATAAATCAGTAAAGAATGGTTTTACATCAAAACAAGCTGCTTTACTTAAGTATTTTTCGAAATATCAGTTTGGGTAATGTGATCAGACATTAGGTAAAGTTGACATTAGCCGGTGTGGCATCTTTACCTGTGGCTAGGGTTGTCACATAATCCATACTTTATTCCTAGTTACTATAATAAAACAGAAGAACCAGCTGTCTGTAAATGAATACATTTACAAAAAAATAAGTATGGGCGATACCTCTAGTTAAGATTAATAAAAATATTTTAGTCTGTTTTGCACACGATAATCTCCGAAACTATATAGGGTTTTCGCAGGTGGAGGTTAGGTTAGGTTAGCTTGGAACAACATAATATAGTATGGTAGTTGATTGTATTGTATTTTTCTATAATTTACCTCTTATTAAAACGAGTAACTGGGTACGGCCCTTTTTGCCGACTTGCCCATTTTGCCGACTTTTTTGTAAAGTCATACTTCTATTAGATTTTATGGCCTTTTGTACCCTTTTGTATACTTTCCCTTGCCGCTGACTTTTACGAATTTTCTTGATTGTAATATTATTATGCCGAAAACAATAAAACGGTTTATTTTTGAACCGTTATGCAGACTATTTGTACAGTCGTGTGCAATATTTAATTGCAAAGTAAACTATAGGCATGGTCCAAGGTACCTACTTAAAAAACATCTGTAGCTGTACCTATCTAAAAAATAGAATAACATGCCAAGTGCGATTCGGAAATTTGTAGGTTTTGTAATTGTACAGCTATATTCACCAGAATAATTATTTTTGGCATTTAAATACCTTTTCTTTCAACAGTTGAGTAAATTTCGTCTAGTTTGTTTCATTTTTAGGGTTTCGTAACCAAAGGGTAAAACCTATTACCAAGACTCCGCTGTCCCTCTGTCACCAGGCTGTATATCATGAACCGTAAAAGTTAGACAGTTGAAATTTTAACAGGTGATGTATTTCTGTTGCCAACAACAAATAGGTACCTACTAAAAGACACAATAAAATAAATATTGAAGAGGCTTCTCATACAAAAAACGTGACGTTTTTCGTTTTTATAGATAATGGTACGGAACCCTTCGTGCGAGAGGACCGGTTTTATTACTCAGTTTAATGCAAATAACTTTTAAACGGTATTTTTTTATTGTAAATTATTCTTGTGAAAAGATATAGGAAATACCCCTTTATTGCATTTAAGAGAAAATGTATTATGAAAATCGTGTTCTGTAAGTATAGAATATTGAAGTCGATAAATGTTATGATATGAACGTGACTGTATTAAAATCGGCAAAAGAAAACTCTTAATTCTCAAATTCTATAAAGTTGTCCAAAAGGGAAAAAATGCATTTGAATATTTCAAAGTCGGCATAAAAGCACAAAAGTCAATGAAACATGAAAAGTCGGAATATCGGTAAAAGATGTAAGACTTTCCGAAAAAGTCGGAAAAATGGGTAAGTCGGCAAAAAAGGCAGTACCCATTTTGTATGAAGATTCAACGAAACCCGTGGCAACATTACCTACCATGCAGTGTTTCCATTTATAATATCATTTTATTACTAAACTCATTAAAATCAACTGTAAACTCATAATCTGTGAAGGTTTCTTTACGTACATTTTATCCTACTACTGGGACTTTTCGCCAAAGGGCCAAAAACTGGTTGCAACCTGATTTTTTAAAAATTACTTTATTAAATGTGAAATTTCTGTTACGATACCAATTAATGCCTTATTAACTTACTTTTTATAAGATTGTCTTTCAAACAACTCATTTAAATTGGAAGTAATACTGGACTGAAACAAAAAAATCGGGGTGTAACGTAGCACACGTTACACCCCGATTTTTTTGGCGGCATTTCTACTTTTAAAACTTTGACTCGGTGTACAAAAAAATTACTAGCAAATTTACACTTACTTATGAATTTATACATTAGAATATAGTTTTGCTGTACAAGCGTTCCTTCTAAAAATTTGAAAATATGTCCACACCGGCACCACATCCAGATTTAAGGTAAGTACTATTTATATATGTCTGAGTCCTAGATATATTATAAAAACAGCTTTTTTGTGCGTAATACGTCTAAAAAACCGGTGTAATATTGGAAAGTTTTAGAATGAAGTCACAAAAACCGTCGAATGTCCTTACCACGACTGTCCTCGCCGGGTCCTGTTAAGTAGAGCGGTAAGGACAGTTTTGGGATAGTAATGACATTTAATTTTTTATAGAAAGAATTATCCTAATAGCCCAGTCATATTAGGTAAAAAAGGGACCTCAACCTCGGAATGAAAGAAAATAAGCTGTAAATCGGTATAAAACTTTGTTTTGTCGTCCTAAATATTGTCTCAAAAGTCACAAATGCTATCATGTTCTCGTCTTAAGATATTGAAGGTCAAAGGTAATAAAAATCGGTTTTTCGTTAATATATCGGTTCTTATTGCTTAAATGAGATTTGCACCTATTGTAAAAGTTGTAAAGTATAAAATTTCAAATAAAAGTTGTAAAAAATTGTATACTCTACAACTTTTATAATAAGTGTAAATCTCATTTAAGCAATAGGAACAAAGATATTTGCGAAAAACCTATTTTCACCCCTAATATGACTGGGCTATAAAGGATATCAAGTTAGTACTAAATGAACATTATTTATTTATTTATTTTTAAGGGTATCATTTAAAACTAAAAACTAAAGAATTATTGTTTGTTATTTAGAACATAAATATACTTAAGCATTAAATGTTATAAAAAAAAACCGGCCAAGTGCGAGTCGGACTCGCGCACCGAGGGTTCCGTACAACCTTGCAAATTTATGGTTTTCGTAATTTTTCTTTTATCTATGCTATAAGACGTTGCTTCGTACCAAATTTCAAGATTCTGAGTTCACGGGAAGCACCCTGTAGGTTTTGATTCCCTTGCAAGTGTCGAAAATTTGCGGCATAAACGGCTGTATCTTTTGATTGCGTTGGCTTAGAAGTTTGATTTTTTCACAGCTTCAAGGGACAGTAGACCTGAGTAATTGATATAAATTTCAGCTTCATGCCTCCACGCGTTCCTGAGAAAAAGGGTCTTGACAGACGGACGGACGGACGGACAGACGGACAACAAAGTGATCCTATAAGGGTTCCGTTTTTTCCTTTTGAGGTACGGAACCCTAAAAACTATTAGCATTTGAAGCAAGAGTGTTTTTGTTTTGTATCTTTCTTTTACATTTTGGAGAAAAAACGTTTTAGTTAATTCAAGTAAAAGTCTTTTATTATTTCTTATTTCTTATGAATGTTCAAATTATATTATTTGTTTTTGACTGTTGTATAAAATAAAGTGCTTACCTAAGTTATGACAGATTTACAGTTTGGCAAAAAGTTATTTGTTTTTTTTAAATGTTTTTTAAAAAGTTTTGTTATTTTAAATTTGATACTAACCTAATCATATAAATTGTGGAGAGTTTATATGTTTTTAGTTATTTACAGAAATCGTTAGTATAAAGACTGATTCTATAACACTATACAATGTGACTGGAAAATCAAGGGAATTCTTCAAGAGGGTAAATAAAAAGCCGATACCTTTAGCATTTGTATAAAAAAACACCACCTTAATGTATGCGGAATGTTGATGGCTACCAAAATTTTACTAATTTTATTTTCGAATGTTCTTAAAATGTATATGTAGTATGTATTCAGACTAGCCCAACTCATACAACTCGTCGTTATCCGTGGCTAATATCCGTGGATACAAACCCTTCAAAACATCTTTAGAGTTTTTAAAAGTTGTCATTACCGGTCCAAAAATGTTCTTACCAAAACTTTATTGCTAAATATCTCGTAAATTAAGATACAGATTCGGTGCAATCCAACATATTTTTGATGTTCAAATGATCCTTTATGCACTTTGACCCTTTTTACTTCTAATTTTGAACTTTTTTTCTCGTTCTCCCAAAACAGTGAAGTTGGCGAAAATGCCCTACTACTTTTCTTTGAAAACTATCGCATGTCTCACTCTTTTTTGTTTAATCCAAGTTCCAAGCTATAAAAGTATGAAGAAAAATGTATAGTTAACATGTACTAACCTAAGACATTAAAAAAGGTTCATTTGTCGAGTTATTTCTGATTGAATATAAAAATCATGGCAATGTTGCCGTGTTTGACGGTAGGTACCTAGGTAGGTACTAAATTTTCGTTTTGACAGCTCATAAAAAGTACCTCATTTGTCTAGGCAGGACACGACCCTATTCAAAAAGGTACCTACATAGGTATTTAAAACAGTATTGAATGTGAAATGATTTATTTGGATAAGGATTAATATAAAAGTATTGTTAATAAGGTCTGATTTTGGTCGGCATTTCTATCAACCTATGTAAAAAGTAGTTGACATAACTACAATACAATAGGTCTAGTTACGTACAGGAGCAGTGATAGCCCGGACGGTTAAAGAGCCGGCCTAAAATCAGTGAGGCACGGGTTCGAATCCTGGCATGTACCAATGAGTTTTTCAAAAACTTACGTACATATTTATCACTAGCTTGACGGTGAAGGAAAAACATCGTGAGGAAACCCGCAGGTCTCAGAATTAATTCTGAGGCATGTGTAAACAGACCCGGTCCGGCGATAGGCTCACCACCTATCACGTTTAGGGGTCCAATATATCTCGTGAAATGTGGGTATATCCAGTAATGGAATACCTCTGCCTACCCCCTCGGGGATAAAAGGCGTGAGATTATATTATTATATATTTATATAGTTACGTACCTACGATGCTACCGCGAAGTTTTTTTTAGATTTAATACATTTATTGTAGGCGATTATTTTTTTCTATTATCAATAGTTTCGTTACAATATTGAAGTTTTAGTAGGATTCCTTATTTTTATTTGTAATAAATATAGCATGTTAGGTACTTATGGATCATGTAGCATTCTGATGGTTAAAAAAATTTTTGAAATCGGTCCAGTAGTTTTTGAGTTTTTTCGTTACAAACATACAAAAATACAATTTTTTCCTCTTTGTAGATGTAAATAGGTAAGCAGGAACCTACTACGAGAGGGAGGGAATATACCTACTTTCGATAGGTAGTTCATTTAAAAAGGTGATGAAAGAAGGAATAACTACCGGTTTTACTACATAGCTAGACTAATCATCACGTAGATCTACCCAGAGGTGGATTGAGATATACTTAGGTAGGTACCTGCCTTCAAATAAAACTCGATTGCATTATTCATCTACTACCTAGATAGGGTAGGTAGGTCTGCCTTCAAATAAAACTTGATTGCATTATTCATCTACTACCTAGATAGGGTAGGTAGGTACATATAGAATGAATGAATTCAATGAGTCATTTTTTCAAATAATCGCTGTCAACTAACGTTGTTGGACTAACCTGTCTTGTTGATCTTCTTGTTCGAATATTTGATCATGATCCTCCTGCGATAGGTTTAGCTCGCTAAATTGTTGCTCCACAGAATTAGCCATAATTTCACCTTATGTAGCAAGCAGTAGAAAACACTGAACTGTTGTGATAGGTATTTAAAAGATACGGTTCGATCACTACCTAATTTATTAATCACTCACAATGAACAAAGAACTATTTTTTTTAGATGTAAGTACCTAATTTATGTAGGTCACCCCCGATCCGGAAAATGATGGTGCAGGGCATTCAATGATAGCCACTGAGTAGGTAGGTAGGTACCTAATTTTATAAGACCGGCCGGTACGCACACGTGAAGTTAGTTGTAGAATAGAGTTTATGTTTATAATTAAAAAAACATGGCAAAAGCAACGGAGCCGTTAACTGAACCTACGGTTTAACTATCGTGTCGGTCGTCGCGTCGTACGTCGCCGAGCGGGCGGCGGATTCACTCGGTACACTAGGGAAGAAGGAACACGTGTTCGCCGTGCGTACGGTTCGTCGGCGATCGAGATCACTACTCAACTGATGCGGGGTGCGTGACGTGACTGAACGAACGAACGAAACCGAGCAACGTACAACTCGAATCTCCTTGCATTCATTTGTGTTGATTTTGTATGAGAATGCGCGCGCTGGGCGTGGCCCAATTCGGGTCGGGGCACGCGGGGAGAGCACGCCACACCTTAGTGAAGCGCAAGCCTCTATTTTAATTATATCGATTACGATACATTTTATTATGTACATAAAGCTACTTTTTTTTTTGAGAATTGTGTTCAACATTAAGTTCCCGAAGGATATACAATCCTTCGGGAACTTAATGTTGAATTCTCATAATGTTATTGGAGAAAGCAAATAAAAAATACCTATTATACCTACTTTCCTATAAAAGGATTGTGTAAATAAGAGTTTCATCATCTTTGGGAGGGACTGAATGTGGGCACAACACCTATTTTCATAATTAGTGTATATATTACCGGCAATCTGTATAATCCGGTATTATATATAGTCCCTAAGCAATATATATAATGCCTAAAACGTGCAGGTAATGTATAAAATATTTCTTATTTCATACTCTGCCTAAGTATTGTATACAATACTCAATGCGCAGCCGGTAGTGTATCGAAAGAGTTCATGTTTTCAATCTTTAATATTTCTTTGCATAGAGCCTAGTGAGCTGAGAATAAATAAAAGTTTTTGAGTACCTACTCAATTTTGAGTAGGCAATACAACCTTCTCATTTTTTCACAATTTTTTTTGATAAATTACTTCTTTTTGATGACATTATTTTGAATAACTTTCACTATGCGACCGACAGATACTTAATTTTCACTCCACCATACAAATCAGCTAAGTGCTGGGCCCGAAATGTACTGACTCAGTACATTACAGTACAGTACTACTGAGATGAGAAAAATAATGTGGCTCTGATCAAGTTGTTCGATAATTGGTGATCAATAATTTATTGATTAAAAAAAGGTCATTACTTAATTATTTTGCAAAAAATGCCAACCCTATTATAAAGATTATTTTTAAAGAGCAGCCGTATTGGTAATTTTAATGAAATAGATTTTAATCAAACTGCACATACTTCATTTGTCCGTCATTTTATACGTAGGTAGGTACTTACATAACATTGATAAATATAGAATCTTTTAATTTTACACATATTCTATATAATCCCTGTGCATTGTATTATATTACCTAGGTAGAATATACAGGGTGACTTTTTTTACTGCTATTATACTGGATAACGGACATTAATATTAATAGATAATATTTTATACATTGCCTGAATGTCCCGGGTTGCCGGTAACAAATATGTTACCGACAATCTGTATAATGAAATATACCCTTGACACGTCGAAAGGTCAAGAAGAAAGAGAATCATTTTGGATATGTGTGCCGAAGGAAAATGACAAGCTGGGAAATGGACGAGCGGGCACCGAGTGGACGAACGGGGAAATGGACGAAGGGTGCCGAAATGGTTTGGGAGGTCTGCCAGAATCGAAAGCCAAATTTACAAATAGTAATATCAGGGGACCTTTATACTTAGGTGGGTGTGAAACGGGATGGATATAAGGAGAGGAGGTTATCGGGGCTTCCGGTGATGCAAGAGTGAATGACAATGGTGTAAGATTATTAGATTTGTGTGTAGAGATGAAGCTGAATGTGACTAACACTATGTTTGAGCACAGACAAACACCTAGGGAAGTAAAATAAGTGTCTTAGATCACATGTAATTGTCGACCGATCTTTACACGTGGCATCCGAGGTAATGAAATAGTAGAGCATATCGGGGAACCAGCGACGACAGGGGACGATCACTACTTGGAAGTGTCGGATTTGAGGTGTTTTCTCGTTGGAAATATTTATTTATTTAACTTCATGTACTAAGAAAATATACACATGGTGAACTTATATCGTGCACGGGAACCTAAGACTGAGTAAGAACGTATAAAAGTGAAAGGTTGAGAGAACCAGAACTGCTAATGAAAGAAAGTGTGGAAAAATATATTGATGCGATCTTGAATGTTTTGAAGGAAAACGCTGTGGAGGCAAAAAACTTTGTGGTATGAGTAAAGGGAGAACTGCTGTTACAACGCGTATTTAACCTCTGTCTAACACAAGCTCGAGTGCCAGTCGCCTGGATAAAGATTGTGCTACTATTTAAACACAATAGTTCGCAGCAGGATTTCGCAGTAAAAACTATCGTGGCATTAGTGTTAAATTTGGTACGGAAACTTTATGCAAGGATATTAATTTACAGGGATGTTAGTGAAACAGATAAGAAAATATGGGACGTTCAGTCGGGTTTTTGAAAGGAGATGAGATGTATGGATCAAGTATTTTCCTTAAGATGCGTCACTGAGAAGTTTTTGGCTAAGGGCCAAAACATCTATTATACCTTTATAGACTTGGAAGAGGCTTACGATAGAGTAACGCATTGGTTGAACCCTATTCTAGTTTTGGATGTTGGATCTGAAATCCTTACATAGTGGTGGGTCCCCGCATCCTTGCCAAACCTCAATAAGCTGTCACAAATTCAAACGTGTGGATGGAGCGTCGGGCATGGTTTGCGTAGGTTTAGCCGATCGAATGTCGGTTTTTTATCCCAAACCAAAGGAGTTTAAAGCAAGTTTTTGCAAAGCGTCTACACGTTTGTGTACTTTTGAAAGCATTCGAAATGCGGAGCAGTATGATAAAAGTCAATACACGCTAAAAATAATAATAATATTAATAATTTTAAGAACCTAGTGAGTAAAAAGCAAAACATTTATAAATATTTATTTATTTAACTTCATGTACCAAGAAAATGTACACATGGCGAACTTCAACATCCAACATTTTTACAATAGCCTCGACGTCCGTCATGCTTGCCTCTGAGACAAAGTAACGCACTCCCAAGCGTTTCCCAAAATCAAGCTTGTGGAGATTTGGAGTCTGCAGAAAACGGCAAATGTGCGAGTGCGGCTTAAAGATTCCAGAACCAGATGTGTTCAAATTAATCAGTCAAGAACCGTGCGGTTCCAATGGAGCTTTGGAGCAATGAAGCTTACACAGACTGGTTTATTATCTTTATGGGTGTAATACAGGGATGTGTAGCATCGCCTTGGCTAGATAGTTGTTTGACATATTTGAAAAAGTGAGATTGTCGAGTAGGAATGGGAGAGGTGCGTGTCAAATGCCTATTGTACGCTGCTGAGAAAGTTATACTTGAACCATCGGTGCATGATTTGCAGGACACAGTAATTATCGTGAATGAGGCATTCAAAAGAAAAGGTATGAAAATGAAGGCAGGCAAGACAAAGGTTATGGTTGTAGAGAAAAATATAGAAGAAGAAGCATAAGTGGAGTACGATTGATTGATAGAATGAGTATTACTGTAATCCGAGAACGTTGTGGTTTGAATTAGGATGTAGTGACTAAGATTGAGAAAATGATGCTCATGAATGGATAAAAGGCGTCTAACAAGACAAATATATAAGGGAATTGAGAATGACCGATTTCACAGAGGGCGTCCTATGCGTACATACATCGATCATTAAATAAAACCTAGATAAAGAGTGCCCGAAACCGACGAGCACGTATGAACCGACTGATGAATGTAGGTAGATGAAACGCGAGAGGTGTGCCAGGACCGTAGCAAGTGGCGGTCTATTGTATCTGCCTACCCCTTCGGGAAAAAGGCGTGAGCATATATATGCCTGTTATGCAATCGTATCTTTTGAAAATGTATAAATGAATTAAACGATAAATGATTAAAATATAACTAATATATAATAAACTAAATCTCATTTTTATTTTGTTTACACTGTGAAAGTTTTGCACGTAGGCACCATCCGTTCGGGTTTTCCCAGATTTCTCCTAGTTAATAGGACATACGGGGAGCGTCCGGGCGAAGCTTCATTTGTAGTTTAAAAAAAAATAAGTCTTGGGCAGCCATCGGCAATCGACAAACGCACTGTGCCCGCAAACCGCGATCAACTGACGAACCGACTAACTAAATTAACCGAAAAGATGAGTTAATTGAATTTTAAGGTCTGTAATAAGAAGTTTATTTATGACATTTTCAACTGTTTTTTACTGGCTATGTTTAAAAAACCTGTTGACATGTCCGGGTTCTGGGCTCTAAAATCGGGGGTTTTCAGGCGTCTTGCGTCTTGTTCTTGTTGCCAAATTTTTAGAGATGGCAACCCTACACGCAGGCAGTTTAGTAGGCGCTCTGACTCACTTAACCTTCCCTCGTCGTTTGAATTTAGCTAATACTATGCTAACGTCCAAATTTAAAATCTGGCATACCAATTAAACTATTTGGTTGCTGGAAGGTGATGATACACCAGAAATATTTAATCTTAACACATATATACACAAATTCTTGTAAATATATTTCTTCCGGAAAAAGTAAGTGATTGTTATGTTGAGTCAAGGGAGGGTCAATGATATTTGGAATTTTAATACATCGCTATTAGTTGGTAATTTGAAAGGATCTTTTAGGCCCTAAAAGATCCTTTCAAATTACCAACTCATAAGGGATAAGCGGATACCCTAAAATTTAGGGTATCCGCTTATCCCTACTTTAAAATTTGGACGAGACTGAATGAGACAGCGATACATTAGTGATTTTGACTCGAACTTTGATTGGCTACTGTATGTGCGGGCACTTCTAGGTTATAACACCTGTAACCTTGAAAGTTGAAATAGACGGATATACATAATATTAAGTAGGTATACAAAGGTGGTGCCTACCTTTAAGTCATCTATTAATCACGAGAGGCATTTAGGGTGGGGGGAGGTCGTTGTAAATCTGACCCAATCTCACGTGAGAGATGGCGTGTCTAGGCAAATATCATGTTTTCATTTTCCGCATGAATAATTAATTAAAATTAATTCAAGCATTTATTTTTGAATTAATCCATCGCAGTCAAGCACAAATTAAAGTAAAATAAGCGTATTGAAAAATATCACGTGTGATTTGGGGAGGCGGGAGATATTGGGCCAATGACAACTCACCAAGGATCCCTCCCTCCTCCTTAGTGGAGGGGATCAAAAAATCGCCAAATTCACCTCACGTAATTAACAATAAAATAATAGGACCCATAACAGGTACCTAGATGAGACCGAAATGCTTTGAGGGTGAAATAAGACGCGTGTTGACACATTGCCTCATTGGGTAGAAAGTAGAAAGTAATGCAGTCAAGCAGTATAATATGCAGGATTTATAAGTTGTGAGATATTCTTTAGAAAGATCTTTATCTCATCGCAACGCCCAGTATTCCAGCATTTCCAGCCCTATCCCACACCATTACACACAACCCCAGAAGGCGTGCCAAATCATGCAATAGTCCAGAGGCTATCAGGAAGTGTTCGGTAGCATGCAAGAAGAAGGGTTGCCAGCCGTCCTGTTTTTCCAGGATATGTCCTAGTTTTTGTAGTGTCCTGGGATTCGCTCGCCACTTTCACTATTCTCACGTTACAGGTGGCCTCAGGGGTCGCAAGTGTGCGCTGCCCTACGGTTTTCGAACGAAGGCACAACGTGCCACTTGTTGATATATCTTTCTATTTGGGTTGGGACGCGTCCCAACCCAAATAGATTCAACAATTCAGTTTAAAACCAGGTTTTAAACTAAATTGTCTTGGGTCCACTTCATTAGCCCGGACGGTTAAAGAGCCTGCCTAAAATCAGTGAGGCTCGGGTTCGAATCCTGGCATGTACCAATGAGTTTTTCAAAAAAACTTACGTACATATTTATCACTAGCTCGACGGTGAAGGAAAACATCGTGAGGAAACCTGAGACATGTGTAATAGACCCGGTCCGGCGATAGGCTCACCACCTATCACGTTTAGGGGTCCAATATATCTCGTGAAATGTGGGTATTTCCAGTAATGGAATACCTCTGCCTACCCCCTCGGGGATAAAAAAGGCGTGAGATTATACTTTCCACTTCATATACTTACTAGTTTTTTTTTATTTAAGGTTGGGCAACCCTGGCTTATATTGAAGTAAATTTAACCAAAAATTTCCATGAAGTATCATCGTGTTTCGAGAAAAAGAAGAGAATCCTAAAAATTATGATAAAATATAAAACCGACATAGGTAAAGGGAACAAACTTATAGCTGAGGACAGGTGCCTGTAGGCAAGGTGTATTACGTTAGGTAACCGAGACTTCACACCACAAAGATGAAAGTTATACCATAGGTTTCTAGTGATTGATATTGATAAGCCTTCCAAAGTTGGAAATATTGTCGTGTTTTCTTTGATACTCCATCGGAAAAAAAGCGTAGGTATTAAAAAAATACCCCAGCCTATCAAACTACACGCTCAAGAATTTAATTATCAACTGTCCTTGATCGCCCGTGGGTCACACTCCTGCTAGACAACTATTTACAGAAAATTTAAATTTAATACATTTCGTTAGTATCAGTTCAAAATTATGTCGTTGGTATGAATTCAAATTGAATTTATGTATTTCAGCCATAGATTATTATAGAGTAGTATAGTGCATTCATATTCTATCTATACTTGCGAAGGTCCAGGGTTCTTTTGCCCTAGATGAATATGGTAGGTCTGTATAGTTAGTATTAGTACCGTCATCCAAATTTACTAAACGTGCATTGAAATCATTTGTTATTACATGAAATAATCGAGTTTGTTTGCAATTACCTAGGTACCTAATTTTTTTTTCTTATGAGTAAAGCGTAGGTATTCTTGGCAGATAATATGATTAAATAAGGTTAGTGTTAGTGAAATGTTCGCTATTTCCTAAAAACTAATAAAGGAATACTGATGATTATGAAGAAAAATCTTTAGGTAAAGAAAAACTGAATGTATGTTTTGCCCACCAATTCTTCTAAATTTACGTTGATTAAAAATTTAGCTGTATCGGTAGGTACTTAAGTTATTTTCTATTTTACTTATATTTTTAAACTCAATTCGATTTTAATACTTCTAATAAAATTAATCGACATTAGACTAACAGTGATGGTCAATCACTAAAGCCGATAGCAGTTCGTGAAGTATATTCGTTACTGGGTCCGTATGACGACGACGGCGCCTCGCGCCCATGCGTTTTCCACAGCGCTCGCCCGGGGCCCGAGGAGGGCGGTCGCCCGACACCGCCTACTTCGTCTGGTACAGGCGTCGCCCGTCTCGTGTCCCGCTTCACCAAAAAAATTATACATAAATCGAGAAGACTATTTTACTCCTAGTCATAGGGATAGAAAAAATACCCTTCGATCTGCTCAGGATATCAACAATGTTTAGGCTAATCACCACACTACATACCTACCTACCTATTTATTCTTGTCAATGAAATGCTGATACACAGCTTGCACACATCACAAAGGCGTTTTCCGTAGGTGAATACAAAGGAATATAATAGGTAACCTACCAGCGTTGCCCGACGTCTCGATTTTGGCGGGACGTCCCGATTTTAAAATCAAAATTTAATGTCCCCCGCGGGACAGGTTCAGATAAGATAAATTTAAAATGGTCTAACGCCAGAAATAAATGCTACGTGATATTTAATGACAGCAGAATGAATCTAAGCTATGACCTGTGAAGAGTTCTTAATTTTTATTAAAGAGAAAAAGGAAACTTTACGGGCTGATTGTTTAATAGGTACCTACCTACCAAGTCAGTTAAAATTTATCTAAAGAATAAACATCACCTGTCACTTTTTTTTTCTACTGTGTTAGAGATAGTGACAGCATCAATATATTTATATACCTACCTACAAAAATATTAAAGTAAGGATGAGTTATATTCATACTGCTTGCGTTTGAAAATTGATCCCCTACGAGTGTGCTACAACGGTTACGTATCTAAATGTCGAAAATTAAAAAACCTAACGTTAAATAACCTAAGTTCAAAATACCTAAAATCAAAATACCTAATGGTTGTTTGACATAAAGTTAAAATACCGAAAGTTTAAAATGTCAAATGGATATAATACTGAAGTTCAAAAGGTTATAACTTGAAATACCTATGTACAAAGTCCCTGAAATTGATTTACCTCACGTTAATTGACCGAAGTGACAAATACCGACGTAATGTATTAATATAAATATAAATAGATATATATATTATCTGGCGGCTATCTCTGTCAAAGGATCAGCCTAGCTATCCAGAGAGGGAATACGGCCAGTCTTCTGGGCACTGTCCCACATGGTTCCTATTTGGAGGACATTTTTTATCTGTAATTATTGTAAATGAACATATGTTTTCCTGACACAAAATATATTAAAAATAGAAAACGATGAACTTTATCAATCTACCCACTTTTACGCTTGCGGAAGGTGATCCACTATTTCAAACAAATATCGCGCAAGTGGTGCATTACTTTAGGTATTTTGACCATTTGTTATTAAAAATTTTGGTAGGTATATCAAAATTAGGTGATATAACTGTTGTAATCTTAGGTATTTCGTGGGTATGTATTATTTTATTAGGTATATTAAAACATAAGGTATTTTGATTTTAGGTATTTTGAACTTAGGTTATTTAACGTTAGGTTTTTTAATTTTCGACATTTAGATACGTAACCGCTACAACATGTACATACTTACTTCTTAGCGTATTTATAGGATACAACAATGACGGGGAAAGATGATACGGAACGAATAATAAAGAAAAAGAGAGCTATCTGTTACGAGTTGCGCTTAAAATACGACTTGAAATACAATGCGACTAAGTAAAATGTGGTTAATTAACTACGTTTGTCGGCCTCATTTTTCGTGCTCTAGTAACATATCTACGTCTTTCTATACCTATATAATATCTTTGCCTACCTACCTATTCATCAACACAGTCCACAATCCAGATAATTATAAGCTTTATCTGATGATTGAAAAAGCAGTCCTTAATGAAGTTAAATGTTCACAGAAATATCATGGATAAGTAGGTAGGTAGTACCTACCTACCTACCTAATTCTTATCAATAGGTACTTACCTAGTTATTCTCTTATTGTAAGTTGCAATTAGTAACACTTACCTACTTCTCAGACAGTAGGTACCTACCTACAAGGTAGGTAGTCTGAGGAGTAAGAGCGTTTTCACATTATCCGATCCGATATCGGTATCGGGCTCCGATCCGATATCGGAGAAAGTAAAATGTATGAAATAGGTATTATTTACCTTTCACATTGTCCGCTCCGATATCGGTTATTATTTCATACATTATACTTGCCCTGATACCTACCGTATCGGCATCCGACTCCATATCGGATCGGATAATGTAAAAACGCTCTAGTGTTACAAATAGCAACGCAATATTTTTCTAAAGAATTCAAGCTTTTTTGATGTTGATTTAGTTCTGTTTTTTAATGTTAATAAAAAAATAAATAGGTTGTTTTAAAAAAAATACATTTGAGAAAAATCGCTTGTCCCCATCACTAATAAGTAGGGTCATTACACCGGATCGCGGCCCTGCGTTAGTTTGCGGCCTTTTAGAGGACCAACCGCATAAATATTGCAATAATAAGAATTCTATCCCACCTTTCCCAACGTTTGTATCACTTTAAGAAGTAGAATAGTTGCAGAATTTAATGCCTATTCAAATTGGTCGATTACCCTAATCCATGTGCCGGAAATAAATTGTCCATTTTGGCAGCCGCGCCGTCAGCAGACATACGTTCGCAAACCTGTTCAAAAAATAGCGAACAGGTCCCACTTCAAAAGTAAGTATTTCATGTTTACGATTACATAGTACTATTGTGATTGTTTTTGAGTGATCATAGGTGTTTGATATACTTAATTTTACATTTACTTTTGGAGTAAATTACTTTAATACTAGGTTTATTTGGTGGCCGCGAACCAGCCTAATAAATTTTTAATAAAGATGGTTTACGGCCGGGTGGCCGCGAAATAACTCACTGAATGCAATAGGTTTGCTTTCGATCCTATTATTAATGTAAATAAAGATTCGTTTTGTGCAACATTTTTTTATTGTCGGGGTTGGGTTGAATGCTATGGTTAGTTCACGGCCGCCAAAATATAATTTTATACGGATTTATGGCTACTTAAATATAAGGGGGCCGCAAACTAACACATGGTAAAAAAACTAAACTGGTTCGCGGCCGTCTGAAAATTGCATGAAAAATAGACGGCCGTTCTCTGACTATTGAAAATAGAGGTGTCAGTTTACGGCCACTTCTTTCACACAGACTAATTAATTTTTTAATCAAGTAGGTATGTTTTTAACAATCTGGCTTTGAGGTAAATAAAAACTGGTACCTACACAAAAATGATATCACTAGTACTACGGTACTAGTCTAGTCAAAAATACCCCGAGCCGTACCAAAGGAGCAAAGGAGCCCATGACAGACATCGCGTTTCCGAGCTGCATGGCAATAGACAACCTTTGCAGCAGGTAGGTACTCCCCAGAGCGAGCGTCACACGTCTCACGAAGCCGACGGCCAATCTCTCTTTAATAAAGCCAAAGCTTTTGCTCCCCAGCATCCCGTAGTTTCGCACGCAAATGGCACGAAGCAATAATTTGCTTCTAAGGCCAAGTATGAACTAGGATGAACTTGGACAAAACCAAAGTTATGTTCCACAATCACGTCACTCCGGGGCTGATAGCTGTCAATGGTGGTGCTCTCGAGTATGTTCGAGAATACGTTTCCCTCGGGCAAACTATGCAATTCGGTAAGAACAACCTTGAGAGTGAGGCTAACAGGAGAATTCAGCTGGGCTGGGCAGCGTTCAGGAAGCTTCGTCGAGTATTCTCTGTGCGTATTCCACGGACCGAAAAAAGAAGACGACTTAAAGACGAAAGGTTTCAACCAATGCGTCCTGCCTGTTATGATTTACGGATCCGAAGCGTGGACACTCACGGTACGGCTGGTCCATACATTCAAGGTGACTCAGCGAGCTATGGAACGGGCTATGCTTGGAGTCTCTGAGGGATCGAATCCGAAACGAGGTAATCCGATAGAGAACCAAAGTTGTCAACAGAGCTCGTAGAATAAGCAAGCTGATGTGGAAAAACGGCTGGCCATATTAGCCGTAGAACTGATGACCTTTCCATTGGAGTAGACATGTTCTAGACTGAAGACCGCGAATCGGTAAGCGTAAGGTAGGACGGCCTCAGGCTAGGTGGAGCGACGACCTTCGGAGGGTGGCTGGTAGCAGATATATGAGAGTTGCCGAGAATAGAGCTGAATGGCGTGCAATTGGAGAGGCCTATATCTAGCAGTGGACCGGTATAGGCTGATGATGATGATGAAGGCATAGTATTTCTCGTACTTTTTGACGGCCGCGAACTCAGTGTGACCGAAGTAAGAAGCCGCGAAGGTGTTGACGCACGTAGCGTCCCACAATAAACACCTCTCTGCCACGGCACCAGGGTCAAATCATCTAGCCTTTTGCCATGGACTAAGACAAGGATGGAATATTGATGTCATTGAGCGCATAGTGCCGAGGGAATCTTTTCAAACAAAGACAGCAGCTCAATGCATGATGACCAGTTGCCCCAACCATGGAGCCGCAAATGTATTGATGTGGTTGACATACATCGCACGCAGCCCAGGCGGAAAACAACCGCGACACGCAAGGAGTTGCCGTCGTGAAGAGTTCCCATATGTAGAGGATAATAACCCGAGTCTAGCCTGCCGCCGCGCCTTAAGTCGATCCAGGGTGTTCTTTGTCCCTTCCTCATCCCACACCCGCTGCACAGTAGGAACTTTGGGCACGACAGCGTTCCGGAAGAGAGTACTCCACTTCGCCAGCGCCTCAGCTGCAAAGGGCAGGGGCCCGCCTCCATGGGAAGATAATATATACCAGAGACGAGATCCGCAACCCCGTGCGTCGAGGCGAGGAAAGCTGGAACACTCACATCCCTTACGCGTCGCACCCCCAGTCCACCGCATCGTATGGGAACGATGCCTGACTCCACTGGTCATTGCTGAGTGAAACATTTAGTAGCGCTTTAACTGGAGCCGTCCTCAAAAGATACATTATTTTAGGGGCTGCAAAGCACATCCTTAACAAGACCAAGACGACATGCGCGGAGACACTTTTCAGACGATCCCGAGCGAGGAGAAGGAGACGTCTTCTAGCTTCAATAGCATCAGGTATAGCCTCTGGGAATGTAGGCAAAGCCAAGAGGCTAAAAGTTGTAGGGGATAGTTGCTTCAGCCCGGGAGGATCGAACTGAAGGCAGAAAAGAAAGGGCAAAGAGATGTTAGAACAGTGTAAGCTTAGGTTAGGTTAGAACACAAAAAAGGGACGAATATTGAGGAAAACGTGTTTTTTAAGAGTGAAGGCATTTGAGTGAAAATCGCGGTCATATGCCTAATAATGTGGAAATTAACGATAGGATATGTATGGAGAAGTGTACGAAAACGTCAAGAAAGTATGAAATCTCGCAAGTCGATATTGAATATAAAACTGGCGTCCGCGAACTGACTCTAGGGTGGCCGCCAACCAAAAAAAGTGGCCGCCAACCAAAAAAAGTGGCCGCCAACCGGCGTTTTGCCTAAGTTTCAGGTAATTATTTATTCAAAAATATAAATGCTCCCATATTCCTATAATACTTATTTCGAAAAATAACTTGATTATATCTGCTATGCCCACAGAAATAATCAGATACTAATTTCAAAGGGCAAAGTTTGGAAGGCGACTAAAAGGCCGCCAACCGGCGCAATGACCCTACCTACCTCCGTACAAAATCCTAGAGGGAATAGGTAAATATGCAGTTCAATATTTTTTATAAATCACTACATATCTAGGTATGTACAAATCTATATAAGTTTTACTTAATTTAAACTAACGAAAATACAAAAAATATAACTAAAGTGCAATTTTTTTCCCCCAACAAAAAACAAGTGTCTCCATGCGTCATCTACCTACTCAAAAAAAAATCGAGTAGGTACCTCTTCGTATACCTAGTTAAACAGAAGTTTTTATACACAATCTTATCAGAAAGGTCACCGCTTATGAGAAATCGGGAAAAAAATCAAAGTTAAAGTGGTGTCCTCAAATTTCATTCCTCAGAAGAAAATCCCCAGAAATTTTTAAAACTAAAGAGAAAAAATTTGGAAACAAAGAAAAAATTCTAAAAAATTGTAAAAGATAAGTTATGCCTTTTAATTTATAATTTTTCTTTAGTTTTGGAGACCGAGTTCCTTTTAGTTTTTGATTAATCTACCTTGATTGTTATGTTTATTATGAGAAGTCAAATAAAAAGTAATTGAATATATATTATTATTAAATTTCTACGCTGTTTAATTTCTAGTCATCATCATCATCATCATCATCAGCCTATATTAGTCCACTGCTGGACATAGGCCTCCCCTAATGAGCGCCATAGCGCCCTGTCTTCGGCTCGACGCATCCAGCATCTGCCTGCAGCCTTTCGCAGGTCGTCATCCCATCTGGCCGGAGGGCGCCCTACACTACGTTTGCCGAGTCGCGGTCTCCACTCCAGAACACGTCTACCCCAACGGTTGTCGGTTCTTCGCGAGATATGGCCGGCCCACTGACACTTCAGCTTGCTAATTCTTTGAGCTATGTCGATAACTTTGGTTCTCTGTCGGATGTATTCTTTACGAATCCTATCCTTCAGAGAAACTCCGAGCATAGCTCTTTCCATAGCTCGCTGAGCGATCTTGAACTGGTGGACCAGCCCTACCGTGAGTGTCCACGTCTCAGCTCCGTAGGTCATAACGGGTAGGAGGCACTGATTGAAAACTTTGGTTTTCAAAGATTGCGGAATGGATGACGAGAAGACTCGACGCAGTTTCCCAAATGCTGCCCAACCCAGCTGGATCCTCCTCCTGGCCTCCTTCTCGAAATTGTTTCTACCTAACTGCAGAATCTGCCCTAGGTAAGTATACTCGGAAACAATTTCAAGACGGTGGCCATGTACGACGACCGGTCCCGGATCAATGTGGCCATTGATCATGACTTTGGTTTTATCCAAATTCATGCCAAGACCGATGCATCGCGAGGCTGAGGCTAGGTCATCCAGCATCCGGTTTAGCTCCTCTAGCGACTCCGCCATTAAGACTATGTCATCAGCGAATCGCAGGTGTGAGATGTATTTGCCGTTTATGTTGATACCCATACCTTTCCAGTCCAGAGTCTTAAACATATCCTCCAACGCGCTCGTGAACAGTTTCGGGGATATGACATCCCCCTGTCTCACTCCTCTGTGCAATTGGATGGGTTTAGACTGCTGGCCCTGTACTTGGACACTCATGGTGGCGGCCTCGTAGAGACATCTCAGCACCTCGATATAACGATAGTCTACTTGGCAACGCTGTAAGGATTCCAGAACAGCCCAGGTTTCTACGGAATCGAAGGCCTTCTCATAGTCCACAAAAGCGAGACACAGGGGCTGATTATACTCTTCGGACTTCTGTATAATCTGCCTTACTGTGTGAATGTGTAATTTCTAGTACCCATTCCATACATTCATACATTAGCTAGTTGTAGAAGATAGTAGATAGGTATAATATAAATGCTCCTTTACAATTTTTTTGTGTGACAAACATAATGTTACGCACGGAGTACGTACACGCTAGACAATCTCGAATACACCTACATTGTATGAGAATAGTTCCGAATCACCTGGATAAAAGCAAACAAACAAGCAGCGCACAAACAAAATGAAGTATCAGACAATATTAGACCTTGTGTGTAAGTGTTTACGGTTGAATTTTGCCTGTAGCAAGTACACGATTATTATTGCCCCTTGTTTACAACTTAGATCTTCGCCTATTGTTCTCACGCGGTACGTGCTCCGGATTTCTGGAAGGTCTAGATAATTCCGTCGATACCTGCGCTCAGCTATAAAAACCGCGGTGTTCGTCAAGCGGAATCAGTTGTTCATTCGAAGCGACAGCGATCGGAATCTCTGAAGCGATTCGAGTGCATATCTGCGGACTGTGTTTGAGTACTGTGACTGTAGTAGTTACTGTAAATTGTTTATTTTTGTATTCTAGGCATATAGGCATTTTTATAACCCCCGCGTTCGTAACAAATTGGTGTCAGAAGTGAAATGCCGCTACTACCGCGTGAGGACGAGCGCCGCACTCCGCGCACTAGGAGGCAAGTGAAACGAGATGCAGCAAGCCAGGAGCAGCTGGAAACGGTTGAGCAGGCACCGGTGACTGAAGATCGACCCACTTCACCCGCACAGTCGGAGCCTGGCATGTCAGCCCTACTGCAGATGCTGCAAGCCATGCAGGCGAACCAAGAGGCTGCGCGACGCGAACAAGAGGCTGCGCGACGCGAAATGATAAAAAAAATGAAGGCGAACCAAGAGGCTGCGCGACGCGAAATGCTAGAGAAAATGGAGGCGAACCAGGAAGCCGCCCGCCGGGTAAAAGAGGCTACCCGTCAGCAACAAGAGGGTTTCTTTAGAAAGCTGGATTCTGTGATCGAGGTTTTGACTACCAGAGTGATAAACCTAGAAAATAAGGTCAAGGGAGTCAACAGAAGAATTCATATATATGTTACCGGCAATTTGTATAATCCGGTATTATATATAATCCCTAGGGAATATATATGTAATGCCTAAAACGTGCAGGTAATGTATGAAATATTATTTATTTCATACTCTACCTAGGTATTATATATAATACCCAATGCGCAGCCGGTAATGTATCGAATGAGTTCATGTTCTCAATGTTTTAATATTTCTTTGCACAGGACCTAGAGAGCTAAAAATAAATAAATATTTTTGAGTACTCAATTTTGAGTAGGCAATAAACATTATTATTTTTTTTACTTAATTATTTAATTAATTACCTACTTCTTATTTATGACATTATTTTGAACAATTTAAAGAGCAGTGATTAAAGAGCCTGCTTTACATGATGATAATCAGTGAGGCTCGGGTTCAAATACTGGCATGTACCAATGAGTTATTCAAAAGTAACGCACATAATTCATCACTAGCTCAACGGTGAAGGAATAACTTCGTGAGGAAACCGGCAGATCTCTGAATTAATTCTGAGGCATGTGTAATAGACCCGCGGGCGTATTCACGGAGATTCGATATTCGACTCGGAATCGGAAAATCTGTCGAAAGGTTTCGAGATGGGCTATTCACGGATTTCATATTTGACATAAGGATTCAACAGATTTTTCGCTTCCGAGTCGCATATCGAATCTCCGTGAAAACGCCCGCCGGTCACGCTTAGGGTTCAAATATTCTCGTAAAGTCGGTTTTTCCAGAGGTGGATTACATCTGCCTACCCCCTCGGAGATAAAAGGCGTGAGATTATTTATTTATTATTTTATTTTTGAACAACTCACTTTGGGACCTACTTGACCAGAGCAACTTTATTTTTCACTTTACCATACAAATCAGCTGAGCGCTGGAAACCAAATTTACTGAGATGAGAAAAATAAAGTTGCTCTTATCAAGTTGGTCCTATAGTGAATGTTGTTCCGAATAGGGCTTCCAGTATCGGACCACTTTTCAGTACCGGTAATTTTACGATACTGAATTTCAGTACCGGAATTCCGGTACTAGTATCGGAAATGGAGTTTATGTAAATAAAATTTTATTTTTCTTTTTAAACGCGTATATTATTATGCTTCTTTCTCTTTTTATTCATAAAATCACAGAATATAGGTAATACAATTACTTATCTTAACTAAGTTTAATTTGAAATCACTTAAAATTTTAAGAATCAAACCCACTTCGTATATTTCAAAGATAGAAACAACGTACTTTACCTAGATCACCTACTTTAGAATTACAATATCTAACTATCTACTTTTTAAAATCACAAGTCATGAATTCACAACAACCTTTTATGTCACATCAGTCTCATTAATTGAAAAAAAACATACTTTTAGTAATCGACCTCGAACTAGCTCTATCCTGATAAAAGCCAGAGATATCTGCCGAGTGCCGAGATAGAGGATTTCTATGGCCGGTTGTACGCTGCTCATGCTCCCCGTTCCCAACGAGACGACCACGATTCTAGAGCCACCCTGACACGCCACTATACCGACGAACTGCCAGACATCAGCCAAGACGAAATCGTGCTAGCTCTGAGGCAGCTTAAGGATGGAAAAGCCCCCGGTGAGGACGGAATAACATCAGAGCTTTTAAAATCTGGAGGAGCCCCTATTATAGAGGAGCTACAGAACCTCTTTAACACCGTCCTGCACAGTGGGAGAACTCCAAAGGCGTTGAGCGGGAGTTTGGTGGTGCTCTTTTTTAAGAAGGGAGATAAAACCCTCCTTAAAAACTACAGACCCATCACACTCCTGAGTCACGTCTATAAGCTATTCTCACGAGTGATCACGAATCGTCTCGCTACTCGACGAGTTCCAGCCGCCGGAACAGGCCGGGTTCCGAGGAGGATATGGCACCATAGACCACATTCACACAGTAAGGTAGATTATACAGAAGTCCGAAGAGTATAATCAGCCCCTGTGTCTCGCTTTTGTGGACTATGAGAAGGCCTTCGATTCCGTAGAAACCTGGGCTGTTCTGGAATCCTTACAGCGTTGCCAAGTAGACTATCATTATATCGAGGTGCTGAAATGTCTCTACGAGGCCGCCACCATGAGTGTCCAAGTACAGGGCCAGCAGTCTAAACCCATCCAATTGAGAGGAGTGAGACAGGGGGATGTCATATCCCCGAAACTGTTCATGAGCGCGTTGGAGGATATGTTTAAGACACTGGACTGGAAAGGTACGGGCATCAACATAAACGGCAAATACCTACATCTCACACCTGCGATTCGCTGATGTTACGGGACCGGTCGTCGTACATGGCCACCGTCTTGAAATTGTTTCTGAGTATACTTACCTAGGGCAGATTCTGCAGTTAGGTAGAAACAATCTTGAAAAGGAGGCCAGGAGGAGGATCCACCTGGGTAAGGCAGCATTTGGGAAACTGCGTCGAGTCTGCTCGTCATCCATCCCGCAATGTTTGAAAACCAAAGTTTTCAAACAGTGCGTCCTACACCCGTTATGACCTACGGAGCTGAGACGTGGACACTCACGGTAGGGCTGGTTCACCAGTTCAAGGTCGCTCAGCGAGCTATGGAAAGAGCTATGCTCGGAGTTTCTCTGAAGGATAGGATTCGTAACGAATACATCCGACAGAAAACCAAAGTTATCGACATAGCTCAAAGAATCAGAAAGCTGAAGTGGCAGTGGGCCGGCCATATCTCGCGAAGAACCGACAACCGTTGGGGTAAACGTGTTTTGGAGTGGAGACAGCGACTCGGCAAACGTAGTGTAGGACGCCCTCCGGCCAGATGGGATGACGATCTGCGAAAGGCTGCAGGCAGATGCTGGATGCGTAGAGCCGAAGACAGGGTGCTATGGCGCTCATTAGGGGAGGCCTATGTCCAGCAGTGGACAAATGTAGGCTGATGATGATAAAAACGGCCATACTAATTGTAAAGGCACCTCTCAAGTCGCGAGATTGTAGCTTAGGTAGCCAAAAACTAGCTTAATAATTAGTTCATACTATCTTGTGGTGGCGTTTCAAGGACATGTTTCTTTAATGATGTATTGATATAGAAAAATACATTTACAGTAATATATAAACTAATCAATATATCTGGTACTAATGTCTGGTACTAATCAATAGTCTGGGTGTGTAGCTTGCAATTGCAACAGTTAAAGATGCGTCCGAGCAACGATAAAGTGAGAGATTAGAGAAAACGAGATAACAATAATGCGTTATATGTAAAGGTCTCCTGCTTGTTAAATTTTTTTAAATTAATGTTAACTTTACTAAGTAACTTATTGTTTGTCCTAATCGACTGACTCATTAACTGATTTGTTAGTAGTAGTAGTAGTAGTGTAGGTACCTAAGTTCTACGCCAACGATGTGGCGTGGCGGGCAGAGTAAGCTAGTTTTCTGTACTAGTTTACTTCAATGTTTGTTACTTGCTAAAAAAATGTAATAAAAATAAACTATATCAATGAATTGGTCGCAAAACATTTATTACAGTGCATTGTCAACAATAAATAATGTTTCATTTCATGAAACTCGTAAAAGTAAAATCAGGCCATCATACTAGAATTATTTTTCGATACTAGTACCGGAACTACGTCTCAGTACCGGAACTACAGTATCGGAAAAAGTGTCCGAGATTCCGGTAATACGAGATTCCGGATTACCGGTATGGAAGCCCTAGTGGTGAGGTTTAGTTACACTTTATTATGCGCACTTACAGAGAATACAAAAATAAACAATTTACAGTAACTACTACAGTCACAGTACTCAAACACAGTCCGCAGAATTGCAATTTGCACTCGAATCGCTTCAGAGATTCCGATCGCTGTCGCTTCGAATAAACAACTGACTCCGCTTGACGAACACCGCGGTTTTTATAGCTGAGCGCAGGTATCGACGGAATTATCTAGACCTTCCAGAAATCCGGAGCACGTACCGCGTGAGAACAATAGGCGAAGATCTAAGTCGTAAACAAGGGGCAATAATAATCGTTTACTTGCTATAGGCAAAATTAAACCTTAAACACTTACACACAAGGTCTAATATTGTCTGATAGGTACTTCATTTTGTTTGTGCGCTGCTAGTTTGTTTGCTTTTATCCACATAATTCGGAACTATTCTCACACAATGTAGGTGTATTCGAGATTGTCTAGCGTGTACATACTCCGTGCGTAACACTACCCTCCTCTTAGTGCGCGCGCTAGTCGCTCTAGTCGATCCACGTGAACTACTTTCGGTTTTCCTCGGAGTCCCTGCTTGATGCGATAAGTCACGTCGTTGATCCTTGTTATAACTTTGTGGAGATCCCAGCTGGCGTTTGACTGCTGCACATGTGGCACATTTACGACACCAGTCTTCTACAACTTCACGGCAACGCATCCAGTAAAAACGCTCCCGAATCTTGACTAAGGTCTTATTCCCTCCTGGATGACTATTGGACATACTCGTACCATCGTACATGTACCGAAGCAGTGGAACTACTTTGCTCCGTAGGACAATGACTTTTTTGGTTATCTTCTTTCCATCACTTGATTCCACTTTCCGATATAGAACACCGTCCTCCAAGACTAGGCTGTCCCACAGAGCCCAATATCTTTTCGTGGTTATACTATACGCCGAAATATCACGCCATCTTGGCTTGTTTCCACTGCTAATCCAATTTATAATTGGTCTTAAATCATCGTCGTCATCTTGGGCCTTCTTCATCCTTTCACCAAACTACTCGTCTCCAACTCCATGAGCTCGTACAGTCAAGAGCACGCTAAGCTTGACACTTTGGACTTTGACCCGGCCCTGTATTCTATGACGCGCAGTACAAATCAGAGCTCAGCTAAAACTGGTAGTGTCAAGCTTGACTTGCTCTTGACTGTACAATCCTTACTTCTTCCAGCGTTTCCTGTTTCTTGCAGTCCACAAAGTAAGGTCTTCGTGAATAGGTATCAGTTATTCCAGTAGCGTATTTTCCCGTCTGGTATCCTGCTACGACGCCGTACTCTTCGTCTAACTGGGTTCCAGTACTCGAGGTCATCTTCTTTCGTGTAGGACAGTCTGGCCTTATATGTCCTTTTTCGCCACAGTCGTAGCACTGGAGACCGCTTCGAAAACCTTGGCACCTTAAAATACTTCTGGAATTTATCGCTGACTCTTCATTGACCTGCGTTCCAGTACCCGACATTATTTTCTTCCAATTAGCGCAGTCCAGCCTTATGTGCCCCTTTTCACCACAGCCGTAAGTGCCGTAACACGTTAGATCACTTCTAAAAATTGATGTTTCTTCCCCCATTTTTCGCAATTTATAGGACCTTATATCCCGTCTCATGGCTTCCACTTCCAGAGCGTGAGCAAGAGCGGCTTTTAACGTTCGGTAATGTCCCAGATGAACAGCTGATCTAACTTCATTATCCCCTATTCCGTCAATGAATGCCTGGGGAAGAGTTACTTCAATTGTAGCTGGTGATGACACGTAGTCACGACGCACTAATCTCTCTATTTCACTTGCCCATTTTTGAAGACTCACCGGGTTTCTGCGCAGCATCCTTTAATTGAGCTCGGTAGACATGTTCGAAGTGTTTGTCGCCTAATCTTGTTTCCAAGGCTTCAATAAGTCCTTCTAAATTTCTGCATTCGGTAGGCAGATTCTCCAAAATCAGTAGCGCATCTCCCCTGAGGGCAAGAGCTAGAGCCGTATAGGTGTGCTTATCACCCCACCCATAAGCATTGGCCAAAGTCGCGAACTGCAGGCGGAAAGTGGGCCAAGACGAGCTTCCATCAAAGTGAGGCACATCTAATTTCATCGGCGACACTACTGATGGTGTCCACTCCCGAGTCTTAAATTTCGCGATTTCTTGCTGTACTGCTTTTAGGTCGTCCTCACGCAGCTCAACCTTCTTTTCCAGCTGTTGAATTCTTCTGTCGACTCTATATATATATATATATATATGTTACCGGCAATCTGTATAATGCAGGTATTATATAATCCCTAGGCAATATATGTAATACCTGGGGCGTTCAGGCAATGTATGAAGTATAATTAATATTAATGTCCATTACATACTCTACCTAGGTAATATATAAAATGCCCCGGGATTATATATAATACCTACTTGGCCACCGGCAATGTATAAAATAAATAGATTTTAGGTCTGTATTATTTATCAATGTTATGTAAGTACCTACCTACGTATGAAATGACGGACCAATGAAAGATTTGCTGTTTGCTTAAAATCGACTTTATTAAATTACCGATTATGCTGGTCCTCAAAAATAATCTTGATTAATGGGTTGGCATTTTTTGCAGGATAATTAAGTCTTGATGAGTAAATGAATGACCCTTTATTTAATCAATAAATTATTCTTTAAAATAGTCCTACTAGAGAGCCCTATAGACATGGGCGTAGCTAGGGGGGGGCCAGGGTGGGCCGGGCCCACCCTAGAAAGCTGTGGGCCCACCCTAGAAAAATACCCGTGAACCCTTCCTCATACATAAAATAACTTCATGCTCAATTAGCGGAACCGAAAACAGTCTTCAAAAAGCAGTGACCAACTTGCCGTGACCGGCCAATTCATGGCTGGGGCCATGGCCCCCCCTAGGAAAAATCCCTAGCTACGCCAATGCCTATAGAGCCCTAGAGTACTGACGCAGCCTGCACATTTTGCGACTTGCACATTCTGCTATGCATCCCCTCTTTGTAACCGTAGTGGGTAACAAAAAGAGGTTTACAAGCCGAAAATGGGTTGTTAGAAACATTATTCGGAACTAGGGCTTCCATACCAGTAATCCGGAATCTCGTATTACCGGAATCTCGGACACTTTTTCCGATACTGTAGTTCCGGTACTGAGACGTAGTTAGTTCCGGTACTAGTATCGAAAAATAATTCTAGTATGATGGCCTGATTTTACTGCGGAATCTCACGAGTTTCATGAAATGAAACATTATTTATTGTTGACAATGCACTGTAATAAATGTTTTGCGACCAATTCATTGATATAGTTTATTACATTTTTTTAGCAAGTAACAAACATTGAAGTAAACTAGTACAGAAAACTAGCTTACTCTGCCCGCCACGCCACATCGTTGGCGTAGAACTTAGGTACCTACACTACCTACTAACAAATCAGTCAATGAGTCAGTCGATTAGGACAAACAATAAGTTACTTAGTAAAGTTAACATTAATTTAAAAAACCGGCCAAGTGCGAGTCGGACTCGCGCACCGAGGGTTCCGTACAACCTTGCAAATTTATGGTTTTCGTAATTTTTCCTTTATCTATGCTATAAGACGTTGCTTCGTACCAAATTTCAAGATTCTGAGTTCACGGGAAGCACCCTGTAGGTTTTGATTCCCTTGCAAGTGTCGAAAATTTGCGGCATAAACGGCTGTATCTTTTGATTGCGTTGGCTTAGAAGTTTGATTTTTTCACAGCTTCAAGGGACATTAGACCTGAGTAATTGATATAAATTTCAGCTTCATACCTCCACGCGTTCCTGAGAAAAAGGGTCTTGACAGACGGACGGACAGACGGACAACAAAGTGATCCTATAAGGGTTCCGTTTTTTCCTTTTGAGGTACGGAACCCTAAAAATTGTAACAAGCAGGAGACCTTTACATATAACGCATTATTGTTATCTCGTTTTCTCTAATCTCTCACTTTATCGTTGCTCGGACGCATCTTTAACTGTTGCAATTGCAAGCTACACACCCAGACTATTGATTAGTACCAGACATTAGTACCAGATATATTGATTAGTTTATATATTACTGTAAATGTATTTTTCTATATCAATACATCATTAAAGAAACATGTCCTTGAAACGCCACCACAAGATAGTATGAACTAATTATTAAGCTAGTTTTTGACTACCTAAGCTACAATCTCGCGACTTGAGAGGTGCCTTTACAATTAGTATGGCCGTTTTTATCATCATCAGCCTACATTTGTCCACTGCTGGACATAGGCCTCCCCTAATGAGCGCCATAGCACCCTGTCTTCGGCTCTACGCATCCAGCATCTGCCTGCAGCCTTTCGCAGATCTTCATCCCATCTGGCCGGAGGGCGTCCTACACTACGTTTGCCGAGTCGCTGTCTCCACTCCAAAACACGTTTACCCCAACGGTTGTCGGTTCTTCGCGAGATATGACCGGCCCACTGCCACTTCAGCTTTCTGATTCTTTGAGCTATGTCGATAACTTTGGTTTTCTGTCGGATGTATTCGTTACGAATCCTATCCTTCAGAGAAACTCCGAGCATAGCTCTTTCCATAGCTCGCTGAGCGACCTTGAACTGGTGAACCAGCCCTACCGTGAGTGTCCACGTCTCAGCTCCGTAGGTCATAACGGGTGTAGGACGCACTGTTTGAAAACTTTGGTTTTCAAACATTGCGGGATGGATGACGAGCAGACTCGACGCAGTTTCCCAAATGCTGCCTAACCCAGGTGGATCCTCCTCCTGGCCTCCTTTTCAAGATTGTTTCTACCTAACTGCAGAATCTGCCCTAGGTAAGTATACTCAGAAACAATTTCAAGACGGTGGCCATGTACGACGACCGGTCCCGGATCAATGTGGCCATTGATCATGACTTTGGTTTTATCCAAATTCATGCCAAGACCGATGCAGCGTGAGGCTGAGGCTAGGTCATCCAGCATCCGGTTTAGCTCCTCTAGCGACTCCGCCATTAAGACTATGTCATCAGCGAATCGCAGGTGTGAGATGTAGGTATTTGCCGTTTATGTTGATGCCCGTACCTTTCCAGTCCAGTGTCTTAAACATATCCTCCAACGCGCTCATGAACAGTTTCGGGGATATGACATCCCCCTGTCTCACTCCTCTCAATTGGATGGGTTTAGACTGCTGGCCCTGTACTTGGACACTCATGGTGGCGGCCTCGTAGAGACATTTCAGCACCTCGATATAACAATAGTCTACTTGGCAACGCTGTAAGGATTCCAGAACAGCCCAGGTTTCTACGGAATCGAAGGCCTTCTCATAGTCCACAAAAGCGAGACACAGGGGCTGATTATACTCTTCGGACTTCTGTATAATCTACCTTACTGTGTGAATGTGGTCTATGGTGCCATGTCCTCCTCGGAACCCGGCCTGTTCCGGCGGCTGGAACTCGTCGAGTAGCGAGACGATTCGTGATCACTCGTGAGAATAGCTTATAGACGTGACTCAGGAGTGTGATGGGTCTGTAGTTTTTAAGGAGGGTTTTATCTCCCTTCTTAAAAAAGAGCACCACCAAACTCCCGCTCAACGCCTTTGGAGTTCTCCCACTGTGCAGGACGGTGTTAAAGAGGTTCTGTAGCTCCTCTATAATAGGGGCTCCTCCAGATTTTAAAAGCTCTGATGTTATTCCGTCCTCACCGGGGGCTTTTCCATCCTTAAGCTGCCTCAGAGCTAGCACGATCTCGTCTTGGCTGATGTCTGGCAGTTCGTCGGTATAGTGGCGTGTCAGGGTGGCTCTAGAATCGTGGTCGTCTCGTTGGGAACGGGGAGCATGAGCAGCGTACAACCGGCCATAGAAATCCTCTATCTCGGCACTCGGCAGATATCTCTGGCTTTTATCAGGATAGAGCTAGTTCGAGGTCGATTACTAAAAGTATGTTTTTTTCAATTAATGAGACTGATGTGACATAAAAGGTTGTTGTGAATTCATGACTTGTGATTTTAAAAAGTAGATAGTTAGATATTGTAATTCTAAAGTAGGTGATCTAGTAGAGTGAGAGCCCAGGCTTGTCAGACCTTCGTCATTTTGTAAAACCTCAAAGTTTGTCTGTGTATGTCCCTACTACAGGTGTAAACGATCCCCGAATATGAAGTTTGGATAACGGTTCCTTTGGAAGTTATCAAGCGGCAAAGGTCCATAAAGTTCCACCTCAAATCGTTAAAGTTTAAAGCCCAGTTTTTATATATTTTATTCGGATTAATATTAGAAATCACGTCGTCCATTGTCAGACACTTGGTGCGGTGGAAACCCCCTGTCAGACCCTTGAATCATGGTGAATTGAGGGTATACTTTCATGACATGATTTCTGCCCATATATAGCTACTAGGCCAAGTTTGATATCATTTTCATATAATTCAAGGATGAGGAATTCATTTCTGGAATAAACTTTTTATCAGTCGATAGAAAAAAACGGAGTAACTTACAAAAAACCAAATTGTTGAAAAAATTTTTTTAAGAATTTCGTCGCTCAAAAGTACACTATAACGATTAAGACTAAATAAAAAATATTATCTTATAGCTCCTTTATTGCACAATATAAAAAGTATCATTTCAATAACATCGTCAAAGTATAGAAATGTAAAAAAATATATCAATAAGTATATCAATTCACCATGATTTCAAGGGTGTCTGACAGGGGGTTTCCACCGCACCAAGTGTCTGACAATGGACGACGTGATTTCTAATATTAATCCGAATAAAATATATATAAAAACTGGGCTTTACACTTTAACGAATTTGAGGTGCAATTTTATGGACCTTTGCTGCTCGATAACTTCCAAAGGAACCGTTATCCAAACTTCATATTCGGGGATCGTTTATACCTATAGTAGGGACATACACAGACAAACTTTGAGGTTTTACAAAATGACGAAGGTCTGACAAGCCTGGGCTCTTGGGATATAGGTAAAGTACGTTGTTTCTATCTTTGAAATATACGAAGTGGGTTTGATTCTTAAAATTTTAAGTGATTTCAAATTAAACTTAGTTAAGATAAGTAATTGTATTACCTATATTCTGTGATTTTATGAATAAAAAGAGAAAGAAGCATAATAATATACGCGTTTAGAAAGAAAAATAAAATTTTATTTACAAAAACTCCATTTCCGATACTAGTACCGGAATTCCGGTACTGAAATTCAGTATCGTAAAATTACCGGTACTGAAAAGTGGTCCGATACTGGAAGCCCTACTCACCACCGGCATTTTTATAACCCCCGCGTTCGTAACAATAACTTCCTTTGTGTGATGGAAATTTCAATATTCCACTTCTGGACATAGGTACCTACTTTTCACGTTATATATTGGACCAAAGATATTAAAGTAAGGATGAGTTATATTCATACTGAGTACGTACAAAAAGTACTTAGGTACTTAATTCTTAGCGTATTTATAGGATACAACAATGACGGGGAAAGATGATACGGAACGAATAATAAAGAAAAAGAGAGCTATCTGTTAAGAGTAGCGCTTAAAATACAATGCGACTAAATAAAATGTGGTTAAGTTACTACATTTGTCGGCCTCATTTTCCGTGCTCTAGTAACTCCCTTGTCAGTGGGCCCACCGTTTCCGGGAGGGTCCATATACGCCAACACCGAAGAAGCAACAGGTCCTCCACTGACTACATCTTTCTATATATCGACGATGAAGTGTAGTGACCTATCTCCAAAATGCTGATTTTCCAGGAAGAGAAAAAAACGTTTTAAACTTTTTTGTGCATACTTCTGGGATATTTTTGTATTGGAAATTTATAATGATAGGATCATAAATTTTTTAACATTACTAATTATATAAAAATCTTATGATTTACTGAAATAAATGTAGTTAGACGATATTGTTTTGAGTGGCGTCAAATTATGGACTATTTCAAGTAGGTTAGGAGCTGTTGAAAATAAAAACAAACAGAAATCTACTGATATGATTGTTATTTTACTTGAGTTTTTAACGTAGAAAAGAGGAAATATGTAGACATAATACTTTCTAAAAAATAAAACAGTCGTTATGTTACAAAAATCCACATAATATTTCTAAAGAAGACCTGTTTCTCCCCCATTATACAAATATTTTAATAATAATACAAGCACTCGTGCTAAGTAAAAACATTGCAGCCTCGCAAATAAATATATAATTATTTTTAACTTAAATTTTAATATAAAACAATGACAAGTAATACCTGCTCTAGACATACCTAGTAATAGACATAAAGAAAAGGGTTTAAGCAAATGGTAAAGCATCGTAAAAAGCGTGACAGTCATTAGGTAAAACTGTTTTCAATTGTTGTAGATGGTTATACTTAGTCGCCTTAATCGGGATTTAATTCGAAATATTTATAAGTAATGCTATTCTCTTTGGTGAAGCCGAATTATTCGTTATGAAATAGGTTATATATTTTAGATTGAAGTGTGTAATCATTTGATCAAGCAATGGACTCGATTCTGCAGACCAGCTAAAATTCCTAATTTTAAGTTAGCCATCCTTCTCGATATAATACGGAAGAAAAAGGACAGAAACAAACCATAGATAAAAAAGTAATGTCAAATATGTAAAAACCAACTAATTTGAACCTTAGAACGTTATCTGTCACTTTTATCCATGACCTTTTAACATCGTTGCTAAAATTGCTAAACACGCTTTAGTTGACAGGACTAATTTTAATTTGACAGGACTAAATATCTCTCGTCTCTTTTCTTTTCTAGGAGAAAGAAAATGACAGGATTAAACTAAAATATGTTTAGTCGCTGTAATGCAGAAACGAGCCCAATAACCTTTCAAAACTTTGCTAAGTAGGTACTTACTGGTAAAACAGAAACTTGTCTATAATTTGAGGGATCTTGTTTGTCTCCTGATTTAAAAAGAGGAATAACTTTACTATATTTATGTTTTAATCTGTTTTAATTTGGAGGTTACAAAGTTCAGTTCTGTCACAATTATTTTTAAGTTAAATTATTGTTGAGTTAAAATTATTTTTTCTTTAATATATTTACTTAATTATGTTTATGCCTTTAACTTCGCATTGGTCAATATGCAAATATTTCGTGTATCTTTTTGGTCATTCATTATGCATATTGGTCATTAAGCGTATTAGTCAATATGCGTATATTTCACGTATTGGTCATTATGCGTTTTGGTCATTACGCGTCTTTGAGTATTTTAATACTCAAAGTTACGCGTACACATGTAGTCATTTTGCGTATGGTCATTCTGCGTATTCAAAGCTAGAAATGAAGTTGTCATTTTGCGTAGGTATTAGTCATTGTACGTAGAGACTGAGAGAGCCAGTTGGCCGGGAGAAACATTGGAGTAAACACGCGTGCGGTGTAGATAGAAGGTTTTGACAGCAAAATTTACGCATGTGAACTTAGTAGTTTTTGTTATTTTTGTTTATCTCGCTGAATATCGAGAAATCTAATTAGGTGTTTTTGTAGGTTTTTGGGCATGCGAAATCGTATTTTAAGTCCATACGCATAAGAATCTCAAAAGTGACAAAATGTTAGTTAGGTCATTACACTTCATCGTCGATATACCTAATATCTTTGATATTGGACCCCTAAACGTTATAGGTGGTGAGCCCATCGCCGGATCGGGTCTATTTACACATGTCTCAGAATTAATTCTGAGACCTGCGGGTTGCCTCACGCGATGTTTTCCTTCATTGTCGAGCAAGTGATAAATATGTAGGTACCTACGTAAGTTTTGAATGATTTGAAAAATTCATTGGTAGGTACAGTCAAGAGCAAGTCAAGCTTGACACTACCAGTTTAAGCTGAGCTCTGGTTTATACTGCGCGCCATAGAATACAGGACCAGGTCAAAGTCCAAAGTGTCAAGCTTAGCGTGCTCTTGACTGTACATGCCACTCACTGATTTTCATTATGTGAAGCAGGCTCTTTAACCGTAAGGCTATCACCTGTGCTATCACTGCTCTGACTTCTGATTATACACGTTTTTTACTATGTCCCGCTTTCGACGAAAGAATCCCGCTTTTTTTACTCGAAAAGTTCCAAAATCCCGACTTAGCGAAAAAAAAATTCGGCAGCGCTGGTACCTACCTAGAGAGGTAGGTAAATAAAAAGGTTATTATTGTAGTTAGGTGGTACCTAATTCCTAGACATGCAGTTTAGAAAACATAATAATAATCTCACGCCTCTCATTCACGGGGGCAGAGGTATTCCATTTCTGGAAATACCTACATTTTATAAGAATATTTGACCCCTAAACGATACCTACTAGTCGCGTCGAGAGTTACGCCACGCCTTAGAATTAATTCTGGGTAGGTACCTAGGTACCTACCTGCGGGTATCCTCAAGATATTAAACCTTCACCGCAGAGCTAGTGATGAATAAGTACCACCTAGGTAGGTAACGTACCTACATGCCATGATTTGAACCTGAGTCCCCCTTAAGTTTAGAAAAGTGGACATTAATTAATTTTAACACACACTAACCTTTCAAATGAATGGTTACTACCTAGTACCTAGGTAAGATTATAATATTATGGTAAGTAGGTCATAAGGTAGGTAATTAATTTTATAACACATTTGCTCGTAAAAGGTGTCTTATTTCACCAATTTCAATATCGTATTGTATCTCATTACGCCCAAGTGCGGTAAGTGTAAAGTAAAACGCACGGTTTATCAAGATGATCCGTCTTAAAACGAACGGTACTTTTTAAAATCTCAACAAAGAGTTTTATGTCAAAAAAGTTGTCAACATTTTATGATTAAAATTAACTTTGGGAGACAAAATATAATAAAGAAATATTTATGTACATAGTTATTTAATTTAATTAATTTTGACAGTAAATTACAACCAATTAATCTGTAACAAAAACACAAAAATATTAATTTACTTTATTAGTAATACTGGCTGTTTTTTGTGCCTTCACCTAAAAAAAAATGCTGATGCGCGCCGCGCGCTTTTTCTTAACACTGTATTGTTTTTATTCGTTTACCATAGTCGCAGTTTTATTTTATTTTCTCGCAAATGTGTTATAAAACGTCGTATGACATACGTGCGCTTTGATAATTACAGCCTCTGCTCACTTGTAACCCTCGCCTACGGCTCGGGCTAGCAATATCGCCTCGGCTGTAATTTTCAACCTACCGCACTTATATCATAATGTACTATAACGACATTAAAATTAACAATCATTTATGCCATAAAAAAACATTTCACCCAAATAACGACGTTATACAAAAATAGTGCATAATTACTTAATAAAAGAGCCGCTAGTTGCGCTACCTTTTAGAGGTATAAAAGGGGGGGAGTGGGGTAAAACTAGGTTTTAAGTAATTTTTAAGCATTTTTTTGTCTTACTTTAATTCTTTGTCAACAAACTTTTTCTTCTTCTTTTGCAATCACTTCTTTTTTTATGACCTAGCAAGACTAAAGTACGATTTGCTGAATGTTGATGATTAGCATTGATTCTAAATGGGATTAAAAGTGGTTTTTCAAAGGTGTGATTTTTTTGACGCCGAGTGTGGAAAGAAATCACATTATTTTCTCTAAAATTAATACCAAGTTGCTCTTTCGGTGTAAGAGGTTGGAGATGGTTTCTGCACGTCTCTCTTTTTATATCTCCTCCAATATTTTTCGAGAATACAATATACTGTATTTTTATTATATGTTCATTCAGCAAATCTGACAGCGTACCTGGTTGTTTCTTAGTGTGACCCATATGTGGGACACGGACTTGTGGAGCTAGTTCACCGTGACCAATAATGATAAAAAATAAGTAGGACCAGGGGTGATGAAAAATCTCCCGTGGTACTACTCGACAGGATAGTAGTAGTACGGGCAACAAAATAATCCCCGTGGTACTACTTGTAGTACCATCAGTAGTACCACGGGTAAGGACCCGTAGGGGCAGGGCAGGTCTAAGAAATAATAAAAAAACGTTTTTTGTTATATCGCCGTCATCTTTTATTTCCGACTCCCTACGTCACAATTTGAATTCGATTCCAATTTCCAATATAGGTACCTACGTGTCAGCATTAATCATCAAAAAGATCCTACATAGATATACTCAGGAGTCACTCAGGGATAATGAAGCATTAATGGTCAAAAATTTTTTAGAATCGGTTCAGTAGTTTTTGATTTTATTCGTTACCAACATACAAAAATAAAAATAAATCCTCTTTATGATATTACCTACTAGCTGTTCCGTCGCGGTGCGGTTTCACACGCGTAGTTCCTGATCCCGTGTGAATAAGGGAATAAAATATAGCCTGTTACTTCCTGATAAGCTTTACAGTGGTGAAATAAATTTTACAATCGGTTCAGTAGTTTTTGAGTTTATTCGTTAAAAACATACAAATCTTTCCTCTTTATAATATTAGTGCAGATTAAGTTTAGATTAGTGTAGAATTCTAACGATCTTCAAACGTGCGTGTCGGCAGCTGTGTGCTCTGCCGGCCCGGCCGGTTTGAGCAGACGGCCCTTATTGAAATCTCACTACAAACTTCCCTTGACGATTTTCATTTCATTGTGTCGTTGCATCAGCTGCTTGAGCACTCAACCCTCGGTTCTAAAAGATCAGTCTCGACGGATTAAGACCCTCTCTTATTACAAATATCTAACATAATTGAAGGACGAGATTATAATCGGCGGTTTATCAAACTTCCTCTAGAATGCGTAATATTTGTAAGGACACATCACATCATCACATGGTATCGTTCTACTGTTATTCCCTACACCTTTCAGTTACTTCATGATTACTTATTCTAAAATTCTAAATCACGCTAATCGTATGGAGAGGGGCTTTTGTTTTTTTTATCATATTATTTTTTTAGTATGTATTTTTAAACATGTTATTTGTAAAACGTGATTGCTGCAAAAGGTACTAAACGGAAAAAAATAAAAATCATATTCAATAATAATATCGTAATTAAAATCGCTATCCGGTCTATATAATTTTATGAAGTCGCCTCTTAGATATTAAATTATTACTATTGCTTATTTTAATATTCGTCACCGAAAATAGATTTTGATGTAGCTACCAGCGTTTCCAGTTCCCGATTTTTAAATCAAAATTTAATGTCCCGCGCGGGACAGGCTCAGTCCCGGATTTTGGGTAAGTATAAGATAAATTTTAGGAGAGCAGAATTACTCATCCAGTTTAATCTACAGCTATTCTGTCAAGATCTCTTTATTTTCAACCGACTTCAAAAAGGAGGAGGTTATAAATTCGACTGGTTTTTTGTTGTGTTTGTTATCTCAGGAACATTCGACTGGGTGCACCGATTTGGACGATTCTTTTTTTATTTGAAAGCAGGTGCTTCCAGATTAGTCCCATTTTAATTTCGTAAAGTTTTGACGATAGCATCCATGAGAAAACCCTATAATTCTTAAATTTGCCTATGTCTTAAATTTGCCTATGTCTTAAATTTGCATATGGACGAATAACTCAATATTATCACGCCAACCGATTTCGATGATTCTTTTTTACCCGACTTCAAAAAAGGAAGAGGTTTTCAATTCGACTGTATTTTTTTTGTATTATTCGTTGAAATCGGTTTTTTACTCTTTAGAGTTCTATGTTAATATTAAAGACAAAAAGGAAACTTTAAAAGTTAAATCATCTCAAATAATTATTCTCTTACTATATGTTGCAATTTGTAACACTCACTCCTCAGATTACTGAATTATAAAAATATCAAATAAAAAGTTAATTATTAAAAAAACTTATGTTTTTTTACTGTCCCGCTTTCGACGAAATAATCCCGCTTTTTTTACTGAAAAAGTTTCAACTCGACTTGGCCAAAAAAAAATCTGGCAAAGCTGGTAGCGTCCTACAGCTGAAGAATATCTTACTACAATGGGTACCTACCTATTATTTTAATATACGATTTATGTGGGTCAAATCTAACCTTAATCGATGATAATTAATATTTTACTGTTTCTTTGTAGTCTAGGCAATGAAGCGGATTTTTGTATGAAGACCCCAACATTAATTCCTCAGTCGATGAAACTTTGCAGGATTGTAGTATAGTATGAGACAATACTTGCATAAAAAAATCCAAAAAAAAAACCTAACCGAAGTTAGGTATTTTTACTGAAATACTTATTTATTTGATATCTTTGTTGAGAAAAATGCTCAGTCAAAATTTTCTTCGCCAGCAATATTCATGTGTGTTAAGAAAGCTATATGCGAAATATCCAAAAAAATCTCCCGTTAGAAACAACAAAACTCAGACGTATATGTACCTTGCACGGGAAAATTGCTCAGTACATTTTTCAAACTGGAATGTCATTTAATAGTCGCTGTGGACTTACAATAGGAAAATCCAAAATAAAAACCGTCTCGCTATATTATTTTTAGAAATTATCAAATTATCGACCAAAAAAAAAATTTTTTTTTAGTATAAAAACCTAACTTCGGTTAGGTTTTTTTTTGGATTTTTTTATGCAAGTATTGTCTCATACCATACTACAATCCTGCAAAGTTTCATCGACTGAGGAATTAATGTTGGGGTCCACTACCTTTATTGCCTAGACTATTGTAAGTACATACTTCTAATATTTTGAGAATATAATAATTTGCGAATGTAAATAATTACATTAAACGAATACATTTTTTTGCGGATATAATGTTATGAGAACAAAGGAATACGATACCTATGGTCAGGTTATATGAGATAAGAGTACGGAAACCCTGCAATTGCACGCAGTTAACCTGACGGGCCAATGGCACCCCGGCCACACCCCTCGCCACTGCGGTGCTGGTGCACCCCTCCTTATACTCAATTTATATTATAATGTGATGGTGTATATTGCCGAGTGGACCAAAAACTTATGCTTCCAGTCAACCATAAGCTGCACACAATAGTTAATCCTATAGTGTCTGCTAACCATGACTAACTACTGATAACTAATGACCAGTGATCGAATATTCGGATGCATATTTACCTAAAGTGTAGGTGTTGGTTATTATGGAATGCACTTTTGTATCGAAAAAATCCCGGGATTTCGGATTCAACAAATTTACTGTTTTTATTATAGAATCAAATCGGGTGTAGGTATATTCACTTATTTTAACTGTTATATTTAAAAAAACTAGAAATAATAACTTCCTTTTCATTTTTCTTAAATTTTCAAAACATTCATCTCAAAGGAATAATGAATAACATCCCCCTGTTTTTTAAAAATAAATACCACATGCTAAAGACGACGTTTCTTCACCATGTTACAGACTAGTTTCGCATTCCCAAACTTTCTGAAATCCCGGGATTTATATTTAAAAAATATGTTTTAAGAAGCCCCTTCCATAATTTCCTAACCAAAAATGAAGTTTAGGTAAATATGCATCCGAATATTCGATCACTACTAATGACAAACCAAGTAAGTACTAACCGTTAGTACTTGGTGCTCCTGTACAAAATTGCAAAAGGTCACAGTTTCTTAATCCTTTTTACAACGCTCCGACACTTAGGAAATTTTAGTTGTGACGTGTTCGATTAATCATAATTCGTCAGAACGATTGCTCAAAATCAAATTTATTGATCAAACGTGAGCTGTCGGACATACGAGTATCACACTAGGCTTATAACCACTAGGTAATAAATTTTCTGTTACAATTTTGTTTGGTTTTGCCGCTATGTAATTGTGCTTCTTAAGACTAACACTTTCAGTAGATCTTTAGCAACTTAAGCCGAAAACGTTTTGTCTGAAAGCTTTTGTTGGTTGGGGAGACTAGGTACTTACACTCGGTCGATAAACAGCATGCGGGGACTCCCCGCAGGCGAGATAACAACCAATGAAAGATACAAGTCGATATTTCCCGCATGAGTTATACCGACCGTGATATCGACCAGGATGAGGCCAATTCTACTAAATGTCAACGGTCTTAATTGGATGACTATGACATATCAATGGTCAGGACAATGGTGTTGTTTTGACACTTTTCAGAGCAAATAACACCATCGACTGACCATGTCATTGTCATTCAACTGTAACCGTTGAAATTTAGTAGAATTGGCCCCCTGTATTAGTAAAGTTCGCACCCAAAATCTTTTTTCTTTTTCTTTAGTGATGCTAATAGTTTCTTCTTCAATAACACACAGACAGTCAAAATTGCTCCACATAACATTAATGAGGCGTTTTTTTAAAAAAGAAAAACTAGTTTATTCACTAAAGATAGATGTCCTCAGACCAATAACCTGTCATCGAATGATAGCTTTTTTTTTGTTCTCATGAAGGCAAGCGTCATGAAATATACAGCCATTGTTTATCAGTTGTGGTTGGTTTGTTTCCCCTTACTTTACATTTATCTATCCCAGTTTCGCAGTCGAGACAGTACGCTTTTATTGATTCTACAAATGTGATCGGTATTTCTGGAATTAGTAACAAATAAAAAACATACACATCTAACTGAGAATGTCTGGTTAACACCTTCATCCCTGAGGGGGTCAGCAGAGGTATTCCATTCCTGGAAATACGGAGGTACCCCACTTTTCATCACTATATTTTTTGAACCTCGAAACATAAATTTAATTGAATATATTTAAATGCTTGCTTTAAAGTAAACACCTGATTTTTAGTAGTTCTTAACTGCATAGGATGTATTAAATATAATTTCTAGTGGTGTTTCTGTTATTTTTCTGTTATCTTCTGGTTCGGTAATGTAATTGTTTGTTGTGGAAGATGTTGCAGTCCATGAAAAAAATTGATGGCACGGCAGTTTTATTCGGGTACCTTAGTTTCCCATCTATAAGAAATATTTTATTGGTATATGAATGGATTGGTATTGATCAAGTAACAACTCTTTATTGTACTTACACCAATAAAAATAATGAGTGACACAATGATTTAAAAAAGTGAGTGATAAAAGTAAGTGAAATAATAGAAACGCACAGATGCTACTTACGAATCTTAAAATCACTAGGTTTAAAGTGGTTTGTGCAAGACTGCGCAACCTTTTTATACAAATTTACCTTTTTTACTCATTTTATGTTTATGGTTTGGTCTATTTTTACTATTTGACATTACATTTTGTTTGCTCTTAAAAACCAGTGCTTATTATTCAGTCGTATATAAAAGGTTAGAACAAACACAGGAATATTTACGCAGATTCCACCCGACTTTTCGTTGAATATCTACCCTGGCAGTTCCAATCCACTGTTGTCTTAGGTCTCATCAGTTGGATATGTATGAACGCCTCAATTTCTGGTTAATTATGGCACATGTACGCATTTTAAAAATAACATCATAACCACTGGACTGTCCACTTGATGATGCAATATAGATAGATAGTGAATCAATAACAACAGGAAGGGTAGAGACGTGGATTATATCCGTTTAAGCTTTTTTCGGCCTAAATTAAGTCTGTTGAGATTTTTCTTTTATTTTAAGGGATTTCCCTATTTAGCTATTTTTTTTAAGGTTCCTCCTTCTTGTACTTCTTGTTTTGAGAATTTGGAGTTACCTTTTCGTCCATCATAAATGTGCTGTCACTCGATAGGGTGAATCTTGAAAGTCGTCATTTGCTCTATCCGGATAAAAAAAGTACCCGGAATATTAAAAGTTTATAGAAGAGTTCAGCCTGATTGTGCCTACGCAAATCAATTGCGGTGCCTCCGTGTCGTCTTCCGCGCCTGCTGCAGCGGCCGTCCGCTTGTACGCGTCACGCTAGGCATGGGACTACTGCGCGCAATACCAGCTGCCCAATAATAGGCTCACTCAGCACGGGGACGTTGACATATTAGCCCACCCGTTTAGCCCACTTACATCTATAAGCTAAACGGTTTCTCGGCTTTCTCGCCAATTCCACCTAGTTAATGTCGAAATCTTATTGTTATACTTTTTTTATGACTTTACTTATGACTATTGTAATTTTTTATTTTTACTTATTGACATTTTAATCTGACATTATATTGCAAAGAGATTAAAAAATAATAGTAGGAAATTATATTTTATTCTCTGTTATTTTGTCATTTTTGTTTCACATTCGTACTTTTTGATTATGTAATAAGTATGTGTTCTATTTCTGACGTACATGTGTTTTGGTGCTTACTGTAAACTTGTATTGTTTGTTACTGATAAATAACTAAATAAATTACACTTGGCACTTGTATATTATAATGTTTTTTATTATATATCATAAAAAAAAAACAAATCGTCTGTATACAGTTGTTCAGCGTCAACGGTCACCGACCATTGACCCAAGAACATTGTCAGCAAGACGAAGCTACTGACTCGCGACTAAATGCAATTTGGCACAATTATTGACGTAAATTTGTATACTTACGACTTAACGATGTGTGTGTAATATGTAGTATAAATAGATGTATATTTTGTAAATAAATCACTCTTCCACCTGCAGTTGAGTTTCACTCCTGCCTTGCGGTATACCTGGCTCTGCCGGATGCCCGCTCCTCTCAAGTGGCGATAGACACCTTCATGCCCTTAATTAGTCGGTTTGGCCGACTAGCTTGAGAAAACCACCATCCTGTGTACATTGCACGACGTACACACCCCTTTATCCTTCCAACTTTCCGTATGTTACCTTAGGTCGCATGGTAACGGACATTCCCGCACGTATCTATATATTATGTATATGTACGCCGAAAATGAAATCGTTAGTATGAATTTTAGCTCAAGTGTTAAAGTTTATATCAAGTGGCTCGGAATATAATAATAATAATCTTTATTTTCAGACACAAACCCATAATTGCAATAATAAAAATCATATTTAATAAAAAAATTAATTAATTAATACCAAATATTAATAAACAGAGTGTAAACTATATGTCCGCTGCATATGCCTACTTACGATTTGAGTCACGGTGCACAGAAGCCTAGGCTTTATATATCGGGTTGTGAAGATGCTCTGAGAGTAGGTATACTTCTTCTCTTCTCTGTCGCTTCGTTCTTGGCAGAGCGGTCGTGGTCACGTTGAGGCGTCCATGTTAGTGTTGGAGGCGGACACGGCTTTCTTCACGATCTCTCGCCATCTCTCTCTGTTTGCAGACTGTCTGGCGCAGTCTGACACGCGGATTCCTATTGCGGATTTCATTTGTCCAGCGCATAGGTGATCTGCCGCGCGGTCTGGTTCCCCCTACTTAGTATTACCTCTAGTAGGTATACAGAGAATATAATTGTTCGACTTCCGAGTTTCAAAAACCAGGGATACGCGCGATATATCGCAAAAATATCGGTAATTCCAGCCTCGGCGAACATGAATAACGCCCTGCATTATCTTTTCGGCTTCATCAGGATGCAATATGCATCATTGTACTGCACCCTGATGCGCTAGGCGGTCGTCTCCTTCTGTGACGAAGTCATGTCGCAGAAGGAGGCGGCGGAGAGGGAGCGGGAAGACGATGTCAACGCGCTCCCTATCCGCCGCAGGCGACCAGGGCGAGGTAGGCGGGCCTACGCCGCCTACTACCAACCGCCCTGAGGGGACCTGTGGGTGACGTGATCGGGGGATCCGTTACCCGCGTAGAGAGGTCCCGTGCTGGAAGGCGCCCCTGGTGTTCCGGGGCGCCTTAAGCGGAGATAGGGGGGGGTTCGCTGGACCCCCCCTCGAGGAGGCCCCGCAAGGTGTTGCGGGCGGCCGTGACCAAGCTGCGGATGCACAACCGCGGTGCCATGGCTGGGTCCGAAGCGGCGAGGAGGAACACACCAGGGTTTTTAGTGGGTATGGCAGCACTAGGCTGCAGAGCCCCACATAACCCCCGGCCCCCCCGGGTCGGGTGCGTATGCAGTAATGCATTTTCCCTGGTCAAAAAAAAAAAAAAAAAAAATAGCTGACATGTGTAGAAACATTGCCAATTTGCCCTAAACAGTGTCAGCTACACATAGTCCGGACGGGCAGGGCCCTTCGCTAACGCTCTATGTCCTCGTCGTCAATGAGACTCTCTGTAAGAATGTGACCAAGGTATTTCAACCGGTTCATCCTTTGTACTGAAGCACTATCAATGTAAACTGGCGGAGCTCTATCCGGACCCCCCTTCCAGCTTCCGTCGTTATACTTTATTAGACTGTGACTGTGAGCGTAACGTTCACAGACAGACAAAAGTTTCCTTGAGCCACTGACCCACCATATCATCTGCATATATATACCTAAAGTTATTCATGCAGGTATTGCCAATGTGACAGTCAATTGTAGTGCTCTGCAGCTCTCCGATCAGATCGTTATAGGGGAGGTCAGCCCTCCTTGGCCTATTTCACACTCTAGCCTATATTCCATAGAGTGGGTGTCATCCCAACGCACACAGTTCGTTTAGTTCTCGTACTATTACCTCAACAGAGCCACAAAATATATCCTTGATTCGTTTTTTTTTTCAAACAGTTTATTAACAACGGATCGAAATGTTTTTTTTATGGTGGGTTGACAAAAGTTCCAGATGACTGAGTTTGTTTATTGCATACTAACAATGAATGATGAATATTTATCATAAACGATACCGTTTTCTTAAATCTATCTATATATATAAAGAGAGAAGTCCTGACTCACTGACTCATCAACGCCCAGCCTAAACCCTTAAACCTAGAAATCTGATTTTCTTCACATATATTGTTTTTAGGACGTAAAGTAGGAATAAGAAAGGATTTTTCGAAATTCAACCCTTAAGGGGGTGAAAAAGGGGTTGAACGTTTGTATGGAAAACCTTCAATTTTGGGTGTATGAATTCGAAGCTTTGTAAAAATACTCTATAAAACAAACAACAAGAAATGTATTTCTTAATTTTTCAAAAAACAACCCATAAGGGGGTGAAAGAGGGGGATGGAGTTTGTATGGAGACGTGTTGTTTTTTACGTCTATCAACTTGAAACTTGGTACAAATACTTTTAGAAATAAATGAGAAGATACGTGTTTTTGGATTTTCCGTAAATCGTCCCCTAACGGGGTGAAAGTAGGGGTTGAGTTTGAAATGTATGGAAAACCTTCATTTTTGGGTGTATCAATTCAAATCTTTCTAGAAATATTCCTCAAAACAAACAACAAGACACGTATTTCTGGGTTTTGTAAAAAACACCCCCTGAGGGGGCGAAACAGGGGGTGGGATTTTGTATGGAGATGTGTTGTTTTTTACGTCTATCAACTTGAAACTTGGCACAAATACTTTTAGAAATAAATGAGTAGATACGTGTTTTTGTATTTTTCGAAAATCGTCCCCTAACAGGGTGAAAGTAGGGGTTGAGTTTCTAATGTATGAAAAACCTTCATTTTTGGGTGTATCAATTCGAATCTTTCTAGAAATACTCCTCAAAACAAACCACAAGACATGTATTTCTGGATTTTGTAAAAAACACACCCTGAGGGGTCGAAACAGGGGGTGGGATTTTGTATGGAGACGTTGTTTTTACGTGTATCAACTTGGAACTTGGCACAAATACTCTTAAAAATAAATGATGAGATACGTATCTTTGGATTTGTAGAACATCGTCCCCTAAAGGGGTGAAAGTAGGGGTTGAACTTGGTATGCATGGAAAACTCTCACTTTTGGGTGTATCAATTCGAAACTTTGTACAAATACTCCTCAAAACAAACCACAAGACCAGTACTTCTGGATTTGCAAACCTCCCCCCCCCCTATGAAGTTTGTATGGAGACGTATTGTTTTTTACGTCTATCAACTTAAAACTTGGTACAAATACTTTTAAAAATAAATAAGTAGACACGTGTTTTTGGATTTTTAGAAAATCGTCCCCAAAAGGGGTGAAAGTAGTTGGTTGAACTTGGTATGTATGGAAAACCCTCATTTTTTGGTGTATAAATTCGAAACTTTGTAAAAATACTCCTCAAAACAAATAACAAGACACGTATATCTGGATTTTCTAAAAACCCCCGTGAGGGGGTAAAACAGGGCGTTGGAGTTTGTATGGAGACGTGTTGTTTTTTACGTCTCTTAACTTGAAACTTGGCACAAATACTTTTAGAAATAAATGATGAGACACGTGTTTTTGGATTCCCATTTGGAAAACTATTCCCTAAAGGAGTGAAAGTAGGGGTTGAAGTTGGTATGAAAAAGTGTGTTTTTTTTCTACTATCAACTTGAAACTTGGCACAAAATAATATTCTTCAAAAGTCTCCATACAAAGTCCACTTCTTTTTTTGAGAATTCACTATGGGTTCCTTGAAGAAATTTGCGCTACAGACTCGTGTTCCCCTTGCGATTGTTTGTTATTATGAGCACATGCATAGCCTTTGGAATCAAGAACAAATCAAAAAATTATAAACCAGAGAGTGTGCTAGGCTATACAATACGTAATCAATCAGTATCGACTACATAATTGATTTCAGCTATTTTTAGTATGTGTAAATTTTTTTAGAAAAATGAATCAGCAGAGAACTGAATTTAGTTAGGGCTACCTGTGGAAACCGTAATGTTAATTATCGCTCTTTATTTAAGAAATTTTGTTAGACAAAACTCAAGTCTGAATGCATTAGCATATTTTTATATTAGTATGTATGAGGAATTGCGCTAATTCTGGGACGCGTTGTATATAGGGTGTTTTGAATAACAAAAATATAAATAAAAAGCAATGATAGCCCACTGGCTAAAGAGCCCGCCTCTCATTCGTGAGGCTCGGGTCCCAATCCTGGCATATACAGTCAAGTTTTAGTAAGGATCCCTAATTCTTTTTTGTCATAGCATAGGCTATATCTATGACGAAATGTATGTGAAAGAGTTTTTGAAATCGGTCCAGTAGTTTCTAAGTTTATTCGTTATAAACATAGGTACAAAACTACAAATCTTTCCTCTTTATAATATTAGTGTTGATAGATAGATAGTGTGGATTATCCTTCTTGATATATCTTCGAAACGCAAAGGAATAACAAATTCTACGCGGACGAAGTCGCGGGCATCAGCTAGTCTACAATAATATTATAAAGAGGCTTTCCTCTTTGTATGTTTATTATTGTTTATTGTATGTTTGTAACATAAAAACTCAAAAACTACTGGACCGATTTTTTATTTTTTTTCGCCAATAGATAGCTACATAATCACTGAATAATGTTTTATTCCCGTATTCCCACGGGAACGGGAATTACGAGGGCGAAACCGCGCGGAACAGCTAGTTATCAATATTTGATGTCTGTTAATTTAAACGCTCCTAAAGTATTGTCCGTAGAATAGAAATGGATATTATGGCGAAATTCTTAGGAAATTTAATAATATTAAATGCAAACTTTTCTGAAGTTATTATAATGCTATTCGTACAGATATTCTACATAATATGCGCAAAAACCTGAAAAAAGGGATAGTCTTCTCCACACTCTCTGCACCTTGAATAAAACTGCGAAAATTTACAAAACACCACGAATTATACCTTAACTGCCCATATTTGGCTTAACTCTTAACCCTTGACTGTGCGTGATCCGACACGCACTTGGTCCGGTTTTTGTATATCCGTCTCTTGACCAATATACACCTTGTACTATCCAACATTATAATACTTTTGTGTGATATTATTTATCCTATAGGCATCAGTGGCTCTGATGCATCCGTTGACGATTCTAGTGCCAATGGTATTTTTTGTATGCATAGAATAAAATCTAAATGATAAGATTTGTTTTATAAACTATTTTTGCAGTATCCTACTTAAATGTGTGATTCAGTATCAGTAGATAGCAATAAACGTGCTCTCCAAGAGTCAACGAACGCGCAAAGGAAATGGACGTCTAGACCAGATGTTTCAATTAATCCGAGGACCGACTTTGACTAGGTACCGAGCGCGCTAAGTTCATTACATTCAACATTCAACAGTAGGCAATAAAAAAAAATCAAATATCTAATCGTCAATATAAATAATCACTATCACCTACCTACATCTACACTAATATTATAAAGGAAAGACTTGTATGTTTCTAATGTGTGTAACTACTGTAGATTTCAAAAAATATTTTACCATTAGAATGCCACACTATCCCTAAGTAAATAGGCTATATTTTATCCCAGTATTCCCACTGGAACGCGAACGACAAGGGGAAAACTGCGCGGAACAGCTAGTCACCTAAAAAATTAATGGTAAATTTTAAGTTCGTTTTATTAATCCCTAGAGGCCGCCTGTTACTTCGCTTTATATAAAATTAAAAAGTTACACAACTTTTCAATTTAATATAAAAATAAGTTAAAAAAAATTAAAACAGAAGTAGAAATAGACTTCAAGTAATGGCACTCAAAGACCACAATAATTAACTTAATTAGACTTGAATATTAAACTCATATGGGACCACCCTTAAGAAAAAAATAACCTATATCTGTTCAAATTTGACGAAAATATGAATGAACATAAAAAAAACTGAGAACCTACGAATTGAGAACCCCGTTCTTTTTTTAACTCGGTTAAAAATTACTTGATGGAGTGAACGTTTCACTGATCTCGCGGAAGACAATCACATGCACAAGACAATCTTTCGTATATTATAGCATGGTCTGGTCCTACAAAGTTGCAGACTCTTACAGCTGATACCTTAAATATGATTTTGGGAAATGATGATGAATGAATTCAACATGTTGGCAATTCAACTTTATGGGATTCAACATTCTGGGAAATCAACTTTTAGGGAATGCAACTTTACGCGAATTCAACTTGATGGTACGAAAGGGTCTGAGCATCGTGTATCTACGCAGCGGGACCCTCGGCCCTAGAGAGATATGGTTGGTATATATCTATAGTACCCTCGCCCAAACTTACTGAACGTGTATTGAAATAATTTGTACCCCGATATTTTTAGAGTAAATTAAAAAATAAGAAAGTCTCTATCCGGCGGGGCCCTCCGTAAGTATGCATTCAATAGTTTTTTCAATTGCATTTGAGTATAGTACCCCAAGACCCCTTTTCAAAATAACAATTACTTTTCATCTAAGAGATATAGTTTTTATATAAAATCAACTGGAAGTTCTAATCGATCCAGCGGGGCCCTCCCTGGAATGGCATTGAACAGCCGTTTTGTATTTTTTTTCGTTTAGTACCCTTAGTAAAAATAACTCTTAACAAATAACACAAAAAAAAAGGCGCGGTGCGCTATGTAGACATCCAAAATTTTAAAAACTTGAACAAGGCACACTAAACTCGTCCATGAAGATTGGCTAAATGTAAACAGCAGCCCACCGACGAGTTGTTGGTTCCAAATGCAGTACCCCGAGAAGAGCCAGCAAGAAACTAAAAGGCAGCTCTTTTTGTGAACTATTTTTTCTATGCTCGGCCCATAGCGGTTACGTAGAGACGAACAGATAGAGAAAAAAAAAACTTTCTGGGAAATGGACCTATTGGGAATTGGACATTCTGATCTGAATCATCAATCTTAAAAAAATAATTGTACTTATAATAACTATGAAATGGGTAGTAGTATATACTATCAGTAAAAGTTTTCTTTTAACATTTACATAAACACCATCGTCATTTCAGCCACAGGACGTCCACTGCTGAACTTAGTTTTAATAATAATGCTTTTTTTATGCAGTTGCTCAATAAGTGGCGTATTTCAGGTTCAGGGACGTATAGCGTTCGGGATGTGGGCTCTTACATACTCTCGAGCTTTTTCTTTACCTTTTCCGAACTGGTGCGTTCTCTTTCCCAACTGTCAAAATAATGTCTGTCAAAATATTTTTGGAACTTCATCATAATTTTAAAACTATGGATCTTAAAAACATAAAAAAGTTGTTGTAATGTGCAAAATAAGCCCTTTGATCTGATACCCCACTTGCCTAGTAGCTTAGCTTTGTGTATTAGCTATAGCTTTTACATGGAGGGTGTCCAGCTTCGCACAAGGGTAAACTAGTTATCGTCCGAAACTTCACGCCATGAAAATAAAGAACTATAAGCGCCAATAGAATCAATCAATTGGAAATTACTTACAACAGCATTGTAGGTATTGACAGCCGGACCCAAATTATTTAAATTTATTTAATCTAGTTCGGTGTTCATAATCTCGGCATGTCACAATGTAGAAGTCCTTACCCAATAAATATGTATTGAAGAGATATGTATCAACTTTGATGATCACGTAATTGTGCCCAACCAAGCGCACTGTTACAAGAACTTTGGCGATCACACGCGAATACGAGACGCTTGTTGTGGCTACCTGGGAGAAGCCCATGCCATTTTACCCTAACATAAGCATAATTTGATGTGGAAAATACCAGGATTCAGAGCAATTTCTGTCCTACATAATTATTTTTTAAATACCATTATTTGGATCGCGAATGTCAAGTGATTTTAAGACATTAAAATAACGAGTGGCATTAAGATATCTTGTAAAGAATGCAAAATACAAACTGGGGTGACAAGTTTTGAGATGCATCGAAAAGAAAGTGCACTTTCATAAAGTCATTGGAAGGGTAAGTGACCACTTATGACACGTGGCGAAGTAAGCCACGTGCCATGACACGTGGACTATTGCATTCGCTAGCTAGTACCTACTTAGCGGGAGCACCTGCCGGTTGCGTCTCGGAACCCGCATTTCACTTTTATCTGCAAAATGACGAGGGGTAGGTTGGGTTTATGTTTTTGTTTTATGTTACCTATACCCATAATTATAACAATGTTATAAAAAGCGAAATTTGTGTCTGTACGTTTCCTTGCTTATGACTCGATAATGACCCGTAATCCAATTGACGTTGTTACATTAGGTAGGTATATTTAGTATACAATAGGTTAGTATTGAATAAAATCTAATTAGAGTAGGTACTCGTAAGTACTTACCCGAAACGTTAGGGTTATATGCCAAGGAATAATAAAAATAAATAAAGTATTTACCGAAAAGAAGAGGGTCCCCAATTATCGCATTTAAGAACCAAAAATCCCACCAAAAACATTTTTGTGTAAAATGTTGTGAAGACGCGAGAACGTTTAAGCTTTTTGCACGCGCATATATATTGAACATAGATTGGTCGCCATTAGTTATTTACTTCGTTGCTTACTTGTTTTATTTAAATGTAGGTAAGTACCTACCTTTTTGCCTAAGTAAAGATAAAGTAGTGTATGCAACCGAATATTATATGGTAGGTATTAAAACACTCGTGTGATAAACCCAGACTAGTGTTTTAATAACCCTATAATAATATTGGGTCCTTACCCATGAAATTGGCAAAAAATTCTGACTAATATTTTTTATTCCAGTTTCTGTAATTTCGCGTTTAACCCGAAGATTATTTTTTAAATAATAAAATTATACATTTACAAAAGTAAATTTGTGTATACTCGTAGTAGGTATGTTTGGTAAAAGAAAAAAAGAGTTCGTGCCATGTGCTACAAGATTCGACGCTTAGAATTATTGTTTTATTGTCTACAGCTCTTCTACAATTTTAAAAACAAACGAAGCTAAGTTTAATACTTAAAAATTTGTCTATTTTGTTGGATTTGGATGTTTAGATCCAGAAATAAATAATACAATGTTAGTATCAAAAATAATGTCTGCTTTAAAAACTCCATACATAACGTCAACTTCATAGGTAAGCACCTAATACTATTGACATCATATCCCGAGAATTCGGTTTATCTGGCATAATCCCAACCCAAGTTATGAGGGTTCCAAAAAAACAAACTAGCGCTCCGAGAAAAGGCAGGCCCTTGCGCTTCGCTTGGCTCGTCTCTTGGTGTCTATCAGTCGCCACGCCTCGACTGTCACTTCCCAGCTTCACTGAGTCATACTTTAGTAGGTATCCCTTTATAGTTTGTGACTGAGTTATACGTGTTCATCGGTAAAGTACCTTTAGTGCGATAAGACCGCCCATATTTTTTAAAATCATATTGTCACTTATAATCTATATCTATATCTATATACTATATAAAAGGAGAAGCTAAATCTAAAAATCAAGGCCCAGCCCAAACCGCTGAACATAGAAACATAAAATTTTGTGTGTAGGTTACGTTTATAGTGTAGATGCTCGCTAAGAAAGGATTTTACGAAATTTAACCCTTAAGGGGGTGAAAGAGGGGGTTGAAGTTTGTATGGGATAGTGTGATTTCTGCGTTTATCAACTTTAAACTTGGCACAAATACTCTTCAAAACACACTATGAAATATTAGTTCTAGGATTTTTTGAAATTCACCCCCCAAGGGGGTGAAAGTAGGGGATGAAGTTTGTATGGAAAACCTTCATTTTTAAGTGTATCAATTCGAAACTTTGTAAAAATACTCCTCAAAACAAACAACAAGACACGAATTTCCGGATTTTTCAAAAACCATCCCCTAAGGGGGTGAAACAGGGGAGTGGAGTTTGTATGGAGACGTGTTGTTTTTTACGTCTATCAACTTCAAACTTTACATAAATACTCTTAGAAATAAATTATGAGACACATATTTTTGGATTTTTCGAAAATCATCCCCTAAACGTATGAAAGTAGGGGTTGAAGTTGATACGAAGAAGTTTATTTTTTGCGTCCATCAACTTGAAACTTGGTACAAATTCTTCTGAAAACAAACTATGAGATATTAGTTCTAGGATTTTTCAAAAATCTTCCTCCAAGGGGGTGAAAGTGGGGGTTGAAGTTTGTATGGAAAACCTTCATTTTTGGGTGTATAGATTCGAAACTTTGTAAAAATACTCCTCAAAACAAATAACAAGATACGATTTCTGGATTTTTCGAAAATCACCCCTTAAGGGGGTGAAACAGGGGGTTGGAGTTTGTATGGAGACGTGTTTGATTTTTACGTCTATCAACTTCAAACTTGGCACAAATACTATTAAAAATAAATCATGAGACCCGTGTTTTAGGAATTTTCAAAAAACATCCCCTAAGGGGGTGAAAGTAGCGCTTGGAGTTTGTATGGAGACGTGTTGTTTTTTACGTCTTATCAACTTTAAACTTTTTACAAATATTCTTGAAAATAAACTTGATACCTATATTAGTTCTAGGATTTATCGAAAACCATCCTCAAAGGGGTTTCATCCCCTTGGGGGTTGAAGTTTGCATGAATACCTTCATTTTTGGATGTATCAATTCGAAATTTTGTAAAAATACTCCTCAAAACAAACAACAAGACAAGTAGGTATATCTCGATTTTTCAAAACTCACGGGTGAAACGGGGTTGGAGATTGTATGGAAACGTGTGGTTTTTTTAAGTCTATCAACTTGAAACTTATCACAAATACTCTTAAAAATAAGTGATGAGAAACGCATTTTTTAATTATTTTAAAATCATTCCCTAAGAGGGTGAAATTAGGGGTTGAAGTTGGTATAGAGAAGAGGGGTTTTTTGCATCTATCAACTTGAAACTTGGCACAAATATTCTTTAAAAGTCTCCATACGAAGTCTATTTTTTTTTTGATAATTTACTATGGGTTGCTAGGAGAAATTGTTTGTTTGTGCATCCCAAAATGTTGAAAAAATAAATGTCCACCCGTGCGAAGCCGGGGCGGGCCGCTAGTATATTTTTAATGGTGTACAATAAAGAGTTATAGTTTTTTTTTTGTTAGGTGCTCAATAAATGGTACCTACTTTTCTTAGCCGTTTAGGGTGCACAAAGTTCTATTTCGCAAACTAGTGCTTTTTCTGAGTTGTTGGTGAAGTTTTTTTTGTTGGTGGACTACCTTTCCATTTATAAAAAAATAATCATAAAAACGTATGGTTCGTGGTTCACCTGTGAAACATCCTTTGAGTATTAAACCAACCGGAGACGCCACTGACAGGCGTTCCCCTCTGCCAAAAAAAAAGAGTCGGTCAACGATCATACCTGATAAACTAGTTTTTTTGAGTTCACGGAGTGCTCGGATTGGTGAATGTATTTCTGTGCAAGTTCAAGCTAGTGTTTAATTGTTTTGTCAAAAAATGCGTTTGTTTTAACATTATTTGTGTGCGTTTCCTCGTCCCCCACGCAGAAATTGACAGACTTTTTTGCAAAGAAACTAGTGCGCGTGACGTCTCCTGTTGGTTTAATACTCAAAGGAAACATCTAATAGTCTAAGATACGAATATAAGACGACCTTCACCGAGTTGCTTATCGAATGAAAAGTATTTTATATCAAATTTAATATGTTAAAAAAGATATCGCGAGTGGGTTGCCTAAAAAAATACAGTGCAGGATATGAATAATTTAATATTTAAAATATTTAGTGTATCGCTATCCTTTTCTATTTCACGGCAAATAGCATGCGCACTCTCTTTCATTCAATGATGGTTCGCTGCGACTTTTCAGTCGTCCGTTTTAATCACTCGCAGCCAAAGCTCGCAGCATTATTTTGATTTTTAACAACCGGAATTCATTAATTTCAAGACGGTTTTCATATTCTATAGACTTCATACTTTCGATTGGTATGGTATGTAATTTGTCCTTGAACAAACCAGTGCAATGTTAAAAATTTTTTTTTTTTATCCTGGACAGATTTTTTCAGGCAACCCACTCGCGATATCTTTTTTAAGATATTAAATCTACTATATAAAAATAAGTCGGGTTTTCCTTCCTGACGATTTAACTCCAGAACGCACGAACCGATTTCCACGGTTTTGCATTCGTTAGAAAGGTCTCGGGCTCCGTGAGGTTTATAGCAAAGAAAATTCAGGAAAATTTTCAACAGAAAAGCATTGCACCCGTGTGCGTGCGCTAGTTTGATATAAAATACTTTTCATCCAATAAACATCTTGAAGAACATCATCAGAAGGTCGTCTTATATTGGGATCCTCTACTATAAAGGTTATAACAAAATAACGCATCTCTTTTATTGACTATTCCACTAGTCCCTACCAGCTGTCCCTCCTGGTGGGGACAAGTGGATTTCTTTTTCCACTGTTCCCTACCAACGCCGTCACTGGTTGGGATAAGAGGAATTTCATTTCCACTCTTCCTATAACCAGACCGATTTTGTTAATAAGTACAGTCGATAATTATATCATGGTATTAAAAAAAAAGAATTCATTTAAGAAATTACATAATTAACCTTTTGAATGTTTGGAAAATTAGCTACGATATGATATATGAACAATTAAGCTATTTGATAATCATTTAGCTTATTTTTTCCAAGCATAATGCAACATCAATTTTTGACTTTTTGTGCAATGCAACAACAAAACAAACCCGACTGCGCCAGAAGAAGGGTAATGTTTTTCTAGAGTATGTAGGTGTGTATGTTTGTTTGGCACGTTCTGCGGCCTGAACGGCTCGATGGATTTTAGCTTGAGAGGTGTCGTTAAATTCCTATTTACAATGACAGTGACACTAGGATCTGTTTCTGACCAATGGGGAACTTGCACTAAAATTCTATTGATAAATTATCTTAATAATTCAATAACGATAGTCGCTATAAGTGCATTGCTGAAAAAAATAATCTAAAATTATAATTTTTTCGCGAAATATTTGAATTCTAACTAACGTTATATGAGACGTAATTTAAAACACCAATCAGCGACAAGTGACGTCACTCCATCGCAAAGCGAAAAAGAGGAAAGGAAACAATTTGTATGTTTGAAACAATTAAACTCAAAAACTACTAAATCGATTTCAAATTTTTTTCACAAATGGAATGCTACATTGTACGCTAGTATTAAATAAAACTGAAAATATATTATTTCTGTATTATTATTATCGTACGGCCTTTGTAGGATAATCCTGCATTTGCTATAATCTAAATCAAAATTTTTCAGCCAGTCTATAGCCGCCTTAGACCACTCGCTGAGCTCCTTGATGCCACCATGAAAACGTTGGTTGGGGCACTCCTCCACGATGTGTGAAACTGTTTGTTCAGAAGTGGCGTAACAATAGGGTGGCAGGGCTGGCAAAATGCCACGGGCCCCCGATCCAAGAGGGCCCTGGCCCAAGAGGCCGCCAGCTCAAAAATATTTTTTGACATTGTAAGTACCTGAGTATTTTATTTTATTTTAAAAGTATATTTTTATAAGTTCAGCTTAAAATACAAAGTGAGATAACTAAAAACCATAATACAATTTCAAGTTAATCATTAAGCATTTCAACCAACGTAAACAAAAAGATGTTGATTCATTTTTAGAGATGTACACCGAACGTGTACATCACTCGTCTCGGGTAACGTGACACGTTACCAGTGACCGAGTAATTTTACGTACTTATGACCGTCAAAAAACTGTCAATCAAAATACCGGTAATTGCACATCTCTATTCATTTTAGAACGCATCCGTAGGTTTCTACATATTCAATTTGTCGCGGTCTTAGATAAAAGCAAAAGAGCAAGATACGGTACTGGCTCCTCGCGCATGGACCCCAAAAATTAGGTGCAAGTAGAGTAAGGGTCACAGCACACATATCAACTCGGAAAGGGATCGGCACCGTATCGCCTTTCGCCTCGCCGTCAACCAGGCGTCAACCTAACGTATGCATGTAACCAAAGCGTAGCAGCGGCTCCTGTACGTCAACTCGGCTACGGCTAGGCGTCACCGCGCTTACGCCTCGCCGACCGCTGGATGACCGGGTTGGCACCAAATCAATTTGAATCAAAACGTTGAGTGTTCAATAAAAAATTCAATAAAACTTACGCATAACACGAAAGGAAGTTGCCTTGCGAATGGCGGGCGGCGGCACGGTCGGCAGGCAAGTCGCGGGAGGGGACACGGTCAAGGGTGGACGAAGAGCCGTGAGCTCGCGTACGGAGAGACGTAAGCGGGGGGACAGCGAGCCGTAAGCGCGGGAACTGCAAGTTGACCACTCACCGCATCGCGGTTCGGAGCCTGTTCCGAGGCGAGGCGATTACGTTACGTTTCCCATTAGTGTGCGTTGCAGTAGGGAGTTTGATACAAACAATACTGAACGGCTCGAGGCGATACGGTGACGATCCCTTTCCGAGTTGATAAGTGTGCTGTGACCTTAATTCGTTGTAGTCTCAATCGAGCCGGCAGCACCTGATAGTCAACGAGAAGGAAACACACCCAATTGAATGGTTAACCGCCGTATAATGCCTTCATGTGCTTTTATAAAGTGTACAAATAGCACTAGAACAAAAAATAAAACCCACGGGATCACATTCCAATCGTAAGCACATTAAAAAGACAACTTGTGAATGTGAAGTCTCCAATACGCATTGGACTAGCGTGGGGAGTACAGACCATTCCCTCTCGCCTAAGAGAGGAGGCATATGGCCATTAGTGGGACATATACAACATGTAATTGAGTACGCTGAAAATCTCGAAGATTATTAAAATTAAACTGAGTACAACGAGACGATTTTTACTGATAGGGCCCCATCAAAAGAATTTGTCACGGGCCCCAGATGGTATAGTTACGCCACTGGTTTGTTGAGGTGCCCCACAGTCACACGCCGGCGACTCTTTAAGGCCCCACTTGTGCAGGCAGTAGTTGCAGCGGGCGACTCCCGCGCGGACGCGGTTTAGCGTCGACCAGTTTTTACGGCTGGCTTTGAAGCCAGGCAGCTGGACGAACGGGTCACACACGCACCATGCAAAGTTTACTTCATAAGATGAGCAGTGACGTCACGTCAAGCCGGTGGGCGTTTACCTACGCGCGAACTTTGAAATGTCAATTTTTGATTTGCAATAAATACATTATTTGTGCATATTTTAACTTTTTTCTTTTTGGCATCTTTATGTAGGTACATAATTAAATCTTTAAGATAAATTTAAAACAAAATTTTATGCAAGTTCTCCATTCTGTATTTTTTGTCCAGTTCTGGATTGGTCTACCCTCGGCTCGGTACAGTCAGAATTATAGCTCTTATATGTATATAAACTTATAAAATATAAATAACTAATGTCTCGCTTTTTATCCCCGAGGGGGTAGGCAGAGGTATTACATTTCTGGAAATACCCACGTTTCACCAGTACATATTCTTTGGACCCCTAAACGTGAATGTGGTGAGCCAATCACCGGACCGGGTCTGTTACACATGCCTTCATTATTAATTTACCTGTAAGTATAATAATATGAGTCTTTATGTACCTAGGTAAGTATATTGCCGTGACGTGGACGATGTTATTTATTGTTATATATGATTTCTGATTGCCTAGTACTTAAATAAATACTTAATTGATTTAATGATTGGAAAACACATAAATAGTAAAGGTAAAGATTATTACCATGTTCTAATTATATACCTAATAATAATAAAAGTAGTGAAATGATAGTTCGAGTATCACAGCCTGCTAGGTTCATATTTTTTTGTGGAAATACTTTTTCTAAATAAAACATATATTATTTTATTAAATTATAATTGTAACTGAGGTATAATTATCGTTACTTATTTGTCAAGTTTTATTGTAAAACGTATTAGACTAGATCATTGTGCGTCTGGTTATGTTGCTAGGTTGGTAAGCCTGTGTTCCGCTAACGATAGCAAATATTAAATTTCCAGTAAGAACATAGTTGTAACTATAAGATAATTATTGTTTAATTCCTTTCAAAATTTAAGAATAATTACATAACCATAATTCAGCCTTTTTTCCTTGAGAATAATTGTTTTGTCATAAAATCACTAGATAATACGATATGCTAATGTTGGTAGACTGCATTTTGGACTTGTTGTAACTCGAGCGCCGACTTGACATCTCTCTATCGAAAAATATTGTTGAAACACATTTTTGCTGATCCTGACTTCGAAGAGTAAACTACTATCACAGACTCTGTGTTTCTCTGCTCAATCTCCTCTGAGGTGTTAATTTCCATAGTTAACATCTCAGAAGTGGGATACGCCTGCTGTTCTTTACCGCCATGGCCGAGGCGCGCCCATCGGGGCCCTACATCAACGGTTTGGGTAAGCCGAAATCCAACGAAAATTCGGAACCAGAAACTGAGGTAACGCACAATTTTTTTTCTGGAGATTTGCAAACACAAGATAACAGAAAGAGGAAAGCGATTCATTTAGATGCAGAGTTAATCCCTAAATTTAATCCTGGCCCCAATTGTTTAACAGTGAAAACTTGGCTTAATAAAATAGATCAGCTAGGTCAGATTTATGATTGGAATGATGCAGATAAGGCCTATATCATGCACATGCGCTTACGTGGATCTGCCCGTGAATGGTACGACAATTTAGATGATTACGCATTAGATTGGTACGGTTGGAAATCTGCACTCGAACGAGCATTTCCCATGGCTGTTGATTATGTAGATACCCTTGAATTGATGTTGTCACGGAAAAAGGGGGAAAGTGAAACGATGACCGCATATTATCATGACAAATTATCCCTGATTAAAAAGTGCAAGATAGATGAAGAAGGTACGATATCCTGTATAATTCGCGGATTACCAGCAGAACTTAGAGCCAATGCGAAAGCTTTCAGGTGTGACACTGCTGGTGAGCTATACTTCGGCTTCTTGTCTTCGCTGGAAAACTACAGGAAGGTGGAAAACGCGGTTGCGAGACCCGCTGCCACCGGCAGCGGCAAGACGACGTGGCGCCGCGCGGCACTGCCAGCGCCTGTGCAGGCGCCCTCCTACAAGCTGTGCTACGTGTGTCGCCGGCCTGGACATGAGGGGAAGGACTGCCGTAGCCTGCTCTTCTGCACTGCCTGCCAACGACGGGGCCACGAAGCCGCCAGTTGTTGGAGCACACCTTCACCAAAGGTGATGTACAATTTCAAATCATATGATATTAGAGTTGACCTATATAGAAAGAATGCAAAAATTAATGATCAAAATATATGTGCTTACATCGATACCGGCAGCAAAGTAAATATATTAACACTGTTTGTTTTAAATAAATTATGCTTGCCGGTTAAAGAATCCTCAGTTGTAATGAGGGGATTTGGAGACAGTTATACACGCTCACTTGGAAAGGTAGATTTTACTGTGTGTATAGACGACCTTAATTTGTCTAGTAGCGCTGAAATAACTGATCGAAATTTAGACGGTATAGATTTAATAATAGGTCAACCATTGATAAATCAGAAAAATATTAGTTTAATTACAACGTCAGAAAGCGCTACATTAGTACGAAGACGAACAATAGAGTTACTATCTGATCATTTGCAGCAGATTCAAATAGAAAGTAATGATTTTGATCGTAAATATCCCATATATTTAGTTAATGATGTAACAATATCTCCCCACTGTGAAGCTCTAGTGAGTGTGCAAATTAATGGTTCCGATAACAATCAAGTTCTTATAACGAGACCAGTGTATCATAATATGCAACATACATACTTGATTCCGGGCGGAGTATTTACGGCTACTACTAACGAAATGAAAGTGATAAACTTAGGTAATGTCCCTATTGAGTGGAAAAGGGGCCATTTAGTGACTCGAGCAATGTTATACGACAATGCTTATGTGCTCACTTTGAGAACAGAAACTCGAGAATCTGAATCAAAAACAGTTGTCAATATTTTTGAGTCTATAGATGTGGGCGAAATAAGTTTAAGTGAGCGACAACGACTCCTAGAAATACTTGATATACATAGCAAATCTTTCGCGAATAACACTGCTAGCTTAGGATGCACTGATTTAATCGAAATGACGATAGAAACCACATCCGATAAGCCCGTATACTTCAAGCCCTATAGGTTGTCTCATAAAGAAAGGCAGGTAGTCGACGAAAAGGTGCAGGAACTCATAGATTCAGGTGTCGCCAGAGAATCAAATTCAACGTATGCTAGTCCTGTAGTTTTAGTCCGTAAAAAGAATGGGGAATATAGACTTTGTGTCGATTACAGGGCCTTAAATTCAATAACAGTAAAAGATCGTTTTCCGCTGCCACACATCGATGACCTGATAAGTTTACTTGCGGGTAAATATTATTTTACCACCCTTGATCTTGCTCAGGGCTATTACCAGATACCGATGTCGCCAACTTCGATTCCTAAAACTGCATTTATTACGCCATCAGGGCAGTATGAATTTGTCAAGATGCCGTTTGGGCTGGCTAACGCCCCTGCTGTATTTTCGCGGGCACTTAAAATGGTACTCGGTAAGCTGGCCAATAACCCTTATAGTACCTGTGAAATTTCAACTCCAAGTCATGAAAATTCAATACCTCCTGATAATAGTGTAGTGGCAGTGTATTTAGATGATATGATTCTGCCTACCGTTAACGTAAATGATGGTTTATTATTGCTAAAACATGTCCTGGAACTTTTGGACCAGGCGAATTTAAAACTAAATCTCAGTAAATGCTCATTTCTTAAGACTACTACAGATTATTTGGGCCACGAAATCACTGCGGGTACTGTGAGGCCAGGTTATCAAAAGATAGAAAGCGTGACTAAGTACAAAACTCCCAAAAACGTCCATGAGATTCGCCAATTCATAGGTTTAGCCTCCTATTTCCGCAAATTCATTAAGGATTTCGCGACTATAGCACGCCCTTTAACTGAATTAACAAAAAAAAATGTTGCATGGTGCTGGGGTACAGAACAGGTTGAAGCATTTCACTGTCTTAAATCCATGTTGACTGAAAGACCTGTACTTGCGATTTATGATCGAAATGCTAAAACCGAACTGCACACCGATGCCAGTAAACTCGGCCTAAGTGGCATTCTTCTGCAATATCAGTGTGACGACACATTGAAGCCGGTCGCCTATTTTAGCAGAGTAACAAGTCGTGAGGAGCAATACTACCACAGCTATGAATTAGAAACGTTGGCTGTCGTAGAATCGTTAAAAAGATTCCGCATCTATCTTGTAGGTATACACGTAAAAGTGGTAACCGATTGCGTTGCAGTACGCGCAACATTAGTAAAAAAAGATCTTTTGTCACGTATAGCTCGTTGGTGGCTCACTATTCAAGATTACGATTTGGAAATCGAATATAGGCCGGGTGATAGAATGCGACACGCCGATGCGTTAAGTAGGAATCCCATAGAAAGAAAACAAACTACTATAGAAACTACTGAACGTGATTTACTCGACACCACGAATGTAAGCATGATAGATGATTCTGACTGGGCAATTTCGGTCCAATTACAGGATGACAATACTCAGCAAATTATATCACAGATTCAAGGTGGTACGAATAACAAGGATATACTTGATAATTATGCTCTCGTAGACGGAAAGTTGTATAGGAAAACTTTAGCAGGGCTTCGATTCGTACTACCAAAGTTGTCCAAATTCAGTATACTACAAAAGTACCATGATTGCATTGGTCATCCAGGAATTAATAGGGTTGAAAAACTAATAAAATCTAGTTATTGGTTCCCACACATGACACGTTTTATACGGAAATACATAAACAGCTGCCTCCAATGCGCTTTTGGAAAATCGACCTACGGTAAAAAAGAGGGAGAACTTCACCCCATAGAGAAAGTGGATGAGCCTATGCATACCGTACATGTTGACCACCTGGGTCCATTTCCTAAAAGTCGCAAAGGAAATAGTTACATACTAATGGCTATCGACGCATTCACAAAATTCGTATTTGCGCGTCCTGTTAAATCTGTTCGGTCCACTGAAACCATAAAGCAGTTGATCGATATATTTTCTCTTTTTGGTAAACCTAAAAGAATGATAACGGACAGGGGAAAAGCGTTCACTAGTCGTTATTTTAAGGCATATGTAACAGAGTCTCAGATAAAACATATTCTAAATGCAATAGCCGTGCCCCGAGCGAATGGTCAAATAGAAAGGGTAAACCGGACCATTCTAGACTCTCTAAGCACAACAGTAAACGAGGAGTGTACATGGGACGTAAAACTGACAGATATAGTTTGGGGTATCAATAACACCGTACATGCCACCACCAAAGTTTCACCGTTCAGTCTCATGTTCGCTCATGACAACACGCTATTGCCGGTCCCTACGCCCACTCCCGGACCTAGCCATGAAACTCAGCGTCAGGATCTGGTCAAGAGACGTGAACAGGCCAAATCTAATATCAATCGTAACATGTCTCGTATGAAGAAGCAATTTGATAAGAAACACAAAAGTTGCACAAAGTATAGTATTGGACAGTTGGTTCTTTGGAAGGGTGGTGTTACAGAAGAGACTATAGGTGTTAGCAAAAAATTGGGTAGTAGGTATTCGGGACCATATAAAGTAGTTCAAACGAATCGCGCTATTGACAGATACACAATAGCGTCCGTGAAGGGAATGAGAGGTTACCGCAAATTTACAGCAGTAGTAGCCGGAGATACGTTACGCCCCTACAGGTCTATGATACCAGATGAAACTGATTCTACCGACAGCGAAGGTCGTGAAATAGATAGGGATGATCTGATAGATTTATTAGAAAGCTAAAATTATTTTAATCGTGTAAATTAACAGTTTGTTTAAGCACATAATATGTATATTGTAGGTATATAGGTACCGTTAGACGGAACCTGACATATTAATGTTAAGCTCATTATTGTAAATTAGTAATGACTTCACATTGTTGTATAATAGTCTTCCCTCAATGATTCTCTTTTATTATTTACTTGATAATAAATAATTGTTATAGTGTTACTCTTATAAAATGACTATATAAATATGCTCTTTGGTCATCTCCACTTCAATCACACAGCCTTTTTTTTATTACCTACTTACTTTTACTTACTTACGTACGTTTATTCTACTACCTACTTACTTTTACTTACTTACGTACGTTTATTCTACTACTGGCTATGTGCGCGACGGATAACGGTTGACTACACCCTCACGTCATCTTTATGTGATAAAATCATTGATTAGATGGCTGTGTGCAGTGATCTGCTTAGAGAATGTGATCTGTTATGAATCTCATTGGCTGTGTGCAACTTAATTAAATAGCTGTGTGCCAACGAATTGTTTAAATAGAATAGCTGTGTGCGATATCTTAACTGTGCTGTGTGCGTTCTAAAATTTGTTGTGTGCTATCATAAGATTGTAATTTAATTAGTAATATTTGGGGTTAGACGATCCCAACAAGAAGACATTGGTGGGTTCGAGTCCCACGAATAATGCAAATTTAAGCACTTGTTCCTAAGTATAAATTTAAGCAAAAACGTATTATCACACATACACTTAGTTGTTTGCTGTGTGCTATATGAAAATGCTATGTGCTTAAAAAGAAGTAAAACACATTCTGTATGCAGCACCACCAACTTTGTGTCTACCTTATTATTTGCTTAGTGCCCTTATTCGTTCTACGGCATCAAACATAACAATGAATGCTATGTGCGAACCACTTTCAGCGAAATATTGTTTTCTAGGTGAATCGTGACGGAAGACCAGCCATCCACGCCGGCGCAGATGCCGCCGCCTCCACTGGGCCGCTGCGGAGCGCCGCGACGGCCGCAGCTGCCGCCCCGGGGACGGGGAGAAGATAAATAAAGTCGTCGTGGGACACGACGCTTGCAGGATGGCCGAGTGTTATATATGATTTCTGATTGCCTAGTACTTAAATAAATACTTAATTGATTTAATGATTGGAAAACACATAAATAGTAAAGGTAAAGATTATTACCATGTTCTAATTATATACCTAATAATAATAAAAGTAGTGAAATGATAGTTCGAGTATCACAGCCTGCTAGGTTCATATTTTTTTGTGGAAATACTTTTTCTAAATAAAACATATATTATTTTATTAAATTATAATTGTAACTGAGGTATAATTATCGTTACTTATTTGTCAAGTTTTATTGTAAAACGTATTAGACTAGATCATTGTGCGTCTGGTTATGTTGCTAGGTTGGTAAGCCTGTGTTCCGCTAACGATAGCAAATATTAAATTTCCAGTAAGAACATAGTTGTAACTATAAGATAATTATTGTTTAATTCCTTTCAAAATTTAAGAATAATTACATAACCATAATTCAGCCTTTTTTCCTTGAGAATAATTGTTTTGTCATAAAATCACTAGATAATACGATATGCTAATGTTGGTAGACTGCATTTTGGACTTGTTGTAACTCGAGCGCCGACTTGACATCTCTCTATCGAAAAATATTGTTGAAACACATTTTTGCTGATCCTGACTTCGAAGAGTAAACTACTATCACAGACTCTGTGTTTCTCTGCTCAATCTCCTCTGAGGTGTTAATTTCCATAGTTAACATTATAAAACAATAGAATAATATGTTTTCCGAAAAATCAATTAACAATATATTAGCGGACACATTTCGATAGGCACCCAAGTATAATATGAGTCTTTATGTAGGTACCTAGGTATATTGCCGTGAAGTGGACGATGTTATTTAGAAACCAATGAATGAAATCTTTTCCGAAAAATCAATTAACAATAATTTAAATAAAAATATTAGTGGCCACATTTCGATAGGCACCCTGGTAGATGTTGTGATATTGTATTATCCTAATCGTATCTAAATATGCGTAAAAATTTGGTTTTTAACAAACACTCGGTTCGTAGGTACCTACACTAATTATGACCCGACAAACGTTGTACAACTGTCAGTTAGGTATGTCAAACACCATAAGGTTACATTAAAATTGTTAAAATGGTCGATATGTTTTCTTAAATTTTCTAATGTTCCACGCAACTTTCTTATTTTTTTGTTTCATAAGAACCTTCTCCTGACAATAACAAATACAGAATTAGCGAAATTGTTTCAGCCGTTCAAGCGTGATAGCGTGACCAAGGGAAATAGGGAATCTTTATAATATATATATATATATATATATATATATATATATATATATATATATAGATAGATAAATAACCCATGATGTCTTTATTTATTTTCGTATCTTTCGTTTTCTTTCTTCTTTATATAAGCGAGTACTCAACAGGTAGGTACCTAATCATTTATATACCTAGCAATAATGATATAATCTACAAATAGCTTATAACAAGGAGGACGGCTCCCAAACCCATACCACTTAGACAGACATGAAAGATATTATTTTGAACTACTTACTTGTCTTCAAATGTCGGAGAAGTATCACCTGAAACTTCTTGGGACACGTCACCGTCCATGTCGAGATTGTTAGCACGATCCGAAAATTAGGTCGGGAATTGCGAGCGGCGTTTGCAATAGAGGGAATTTGGCACGCAGAATAAAATAATCAGTGCGTGCGTAGAGAGAGTACTGTACGGAGTGGCACTCCACTCGCACGCTCCGCGCGGCTAGTGAGGTTAGGGGGGAGGGCGAACCCGTGCGGGTGCTAGAAAGAAACAACTCAACTCACGCAACAGTAGTTCCAGCAACAAGTTCAAATTCCAGACGCACGCGGCGGGTACTCTTGAGTTTCTGGTTCAGGGATACGAAATGTCGAATTTCAATTGTTCACGTTTTCTTTCTTTTGCTGTGGCCTTTAACCGCGAAGATACTCATAATAAAAAAAATAGAAGGGACTTTTCGCTAAAGGGCCAAAAACTGGTTGCAAGAACATTTTTAAAAAATTACTTTATTATGTGAAATTTCTGTTACGATACCAATTAATGCCTTAATAATTTACTTTTCATAAGATGAAGAGGGGTGTAACGTGTGCTGCATTTCTACTTTTAAAACTTTGACTCTGTGTAAAAAAAAAATCTAGCAAATTTACACTTACGTATGATTTTATACATTAGAATATAGTTTTAGCATTAAGTAAAAATAGAAAATAAATTTGTAGGTGCCTCATAAACATGTTACTTACAACTTTACAACTTCTGATAGCAATTTTAGTCCTTACCGATTTTTGTAGCAAAATGTTAAAGCATAAAGTAAACTAAGCACCGCACACATACAAGCGCATCACTGTGCATAGGCAAGCTCGTCATTCGTCCGTTGAGCGCAGAAATGTTAAGCTTGGGTCCCACGGTCCGTAAAATCGCGGATGCACGCAGACCACCTCGCTCGCACGACGCACCGTGGGACCGGCCTCGTCCGTGATAGCACAGAACGTCTGTGGCGGTGCGCCCGTATCCATCGTGAGTCGGTAACTTCAAAGGTGCGCTCTTCTCTCTCTTTCTTTCGCTTTGCATTATGACAACATAAAAACATCTACACACACCGACACGCACCGTTGGACCGGCCCTGCCTGCGGTGCGTCGCCGTCCGTGCTCGTCGGCTGAGTGTAGCTGATCCGTAGAATAGCGGACCGTGGGACCTCAGCTTTAGATAGCGCGACTTTGTTTTTGCTGTACAAGCGTTCCTTCGAAAAATTTCAAAATCACATCCAGATTTAAGGTAAGTTCTATTGATATATGTCTGAGTCCTAAATATACTTATTTTAAAAACAGCTTTTTTGTGCGTAATACGTCTAAAAAACCTGTGCAATATTGGAAAGTTTAAGAATGAAGTCACAAAAACCGTCATGTCCTTACCACAACTGTCCTCACCGGGTCCTGTTAAGTAGAGCGGTAAGGACAGTTTTGGTATGGTAATGACATTAAATTTTTTATAGAAAGAATTACCCTAATAGCCCAGTCATATTAGGTAAAAAAAGGAGTTAACCTCGGAATGAAAGATAATAAGCTGTAAATTGGTATAAACCTTTGTTTTGTCGTCCTAAATATTGTCTCAAAGGTCACTATCGTGTTTGCGTCTTAAGATATTGAAGGTCAAAGGTAATAAAAATCGGTTTTTCGCTAATATATCGGTTCCTATTGCTTAAATGAGATTTGCACCTATTATAAAAGTTGTAAAATATAAAATTCTCTACAACTTTTGCAGTATATAATTGATTTTATACAACGTACTGACTGATAACCGTAGCTTACGCTTGCTTAACCTTTGCATTAGCCCATATATGACTGTACGCTGCGCACTCTCCGCGCTCTACCCCAAAACCGGTTAATCGTATGAAAAAAAAGTTGTAAAAAATTTTATACTCTACAACTTTTATAATAAGTGTAAAACTCATTTAAGCAAAAGGAACAAAGATATTCGCGAAAAACCTATTTTAATGACCTTTGACCTTCAATATCTTAAGACGCGGACGCTATAGCATTAATGTGACTTTTGAGACAACATTTAGAACGACAAAACAAAGGTTTATACCAATTTACAGCTTATTATCTTTCATTCCGAGGTGAAACCCCTAATATGACTGGGCTATAAAGGATAGCAAGTTATAATATGAATATTTAAGTACTAAACGAAAATTTATTTTTTATTTATTTTTAAGGGTATTCATTTAAAACTAAAAAAACAAAGAATTATTGTTTGTTATTTAGGACATAAATATAATTTAATCATTAATAGTCCAGTCAATAAATCTTATACAAGATGTAACAGAATAAGCGCAATTCCTGAAATTTGTTTGTTCAGTATCGACTACTTAATCGATTTCAGCTATTTTTAATATGTGTTAAATTTTTCCGAAAAATTTATTATTATAGCTGAATTCAGTGCTATCTATGGAAATGGTGCTTTTATTGATCGATATTTAAGAAAATTGGTTAGACACAACTAAAGTTCGATTGCATCATTTTTTTTTTTTTTGTTAATTTACTAATTGGGGTGTACGAAAAATTGGGCTTTTTCTGTTACGCACTGTAGAGTGCGTGAGCGGGGACCTGAGCGATTTATTCCATAAGTTGTTTAGGGTGCTTAGGGAGTTAACATACTAAAAGTCGTGGCGTCTAGGAGGTTCGCCGGAGTGGGGGATTAAAGTTGCCACTTTTGAGTTTTTGGCTAATATCTTTAAAACGGTGTGTCGTAGAGAAAAAATATATTCTACGTAACGAAAGCTCATAAAATATTCTACAACTTTTATCTTATACACTTTTTCAAATTCCTACCCGCTTTCGAACTACACGTTCCGGAAGAGCGAACATTTTCGAAAAAAAGTACTTTTATTAAACACTAGCCTGCTACTTCGTTCGCGTTATTTCGGGATAAAAAGTAGCCTATATGTTAATCCGGGTCCTAATCTATCTACCTACCAAAGAAGACGTTTCATGAATGTATGGAGACTGGGCCTGCACCATGTACACCAGTTTTTTAGATAAATATAAATAAAATAACTATAGTTTTATTCGTTATTTTGCTCATATTTGTCTAGTTTAGTTGTACATAGGTCACACTAAAAGTTTCCGGAACTGGCCACTTACATAAACAATATTTAAAAAGTAACTACAACATTAGAAAATTTAACTCTTTGGCTGTAGAATGCAGTTTGTTTCATCTGACTGTCAATTGTTTTTACATTGTGGCGCTATTTTAAAAATTGCGTGTCTACATTAACATGGATTAAACTCGGGAAAATTTTCGTAGTATGATTTTCTACGATTTTAAGTATAATTTGACAGCTCAACAGAGCATCGCTCGGCTTCAATCTGCTTTTGGGGATGAAGCACCATGCAAGACGACTATTTATAGCTGGGTTCCAGAATTCAAGCGCGGTCGTGTCAATCTCAGTGACGAATCTCGCGATGGTCGCCCGTCCACCGCTGTGAACAACAAAAACATCGATGCTGTGCGTCGTATGATTGAAACAGACAGGCATGTGACCTACCATGAGATTCGCGCATTCTTAGACATAGGCATGAGTCAAATACAATCAATCCTACACAAACATTACTACAAAACTGGACACGTGGCTACTGTTGCTTTAGAGAATCGTCGTACCGTGAATAGTGACTGGTACACGACCATTTGTTTGCCGGCAATTATTGACGAACTCCGTAAAAATAACCGGAAACGTCGTATCATCTTGCACCACGACAATGCTAGTTCCCACACGGCCAGACAAACAAACGAATTTTTGAAGGTGAAAAACTTAGAACTTATGAGCCATCTTGCATACAGCCCCGACCTGGCACCTTGTGACTTTTTTCTGTTCCCAAAAATTAAGAACCAATTACGCGGTCAACGATTTTCATCACCAGAAGAGGCTGTCGAAGAGTATGAAAAACACGTTTTTGAGGTCACCACGGAGGAGTGGCACAAAAGTTTTCAAAATTAGTTTCGCATCGCATGAAAAAGTGCATTGACGCAAAGGGAGAATATTTTGAGAAACAATCAATTCATTTTTGACCTTTAATAGTATTTTTTTCTTATTCATTCCGGAAACTTTTAGTGCGCCCCATACGTACAATAAACATTAATTTTCATTGAACTAGCCTAGCGGCGACCAAAAAAAAATTGCGACTGTCTATTGGTGAAAGAATTTTTAAAATCGGTGCAGCAGTTTTTCAGTTTATTGGTATCAAACGTACAAAAATATAAATCTTTCCTCTTTATAATATTAGTATAGAAGTATAAATTATTATAGACATCTATGTGATTAAAGACGAAAATAACTTAGCGGCTGCATGGATTTAGATAAAATTTGGTAGGTAGACAGATTAGGACCTGGATTAATATATAGGCTACTTTTTATCCCGAAGTAACGCGAACGAAGTAGCAGGCAACAGCTAGTGTTTAATAAAAGTGCTTTTTTCGAAAATTTTCGCTCTTCCGGAACGTGTAGTTCGAAAACGGGTAGGAATTTGAAAAAAAAGTGTAGAAAGCTCATAAAATATTCTGCAACTTTTATCTTAAAGTTGCAGAATATTTTATGAGCTTTCTTTATGTACAAAATATGTTTTCTCTACGACACACGGTTTTAAAGATATTAGCGAAAAACTCAAAAGTGGGTACTTTAATCCTCCCTCCCCACTCCAGCAGACCTCCTAGACGCCGGGACTTTTAGTATGTTCACCCCTAAGCACCCTGAACAACTTACTGAAGAAATCGCTGAGGTCCCCCGCTCACGCACTCTACGCCTACTGTTGGGTTATTTGTTGACTGGACTATAAATGTTATAAAAACTATTAGCATTTGAAGCAAGAGTGTTTTTGTTTTGTATCTTCCTTTTACATTTTGGAGAAAATACGTTTTAGTTAATTCAAGTAAAAGTCTCTTTTATTATTACTTATTTCATAAAAAAATTCAAATTATATTAGTTGTTTTTGACTGTTGTATAAAATAAAGTACTTACCTAAGTTACGACAGATTTACAGTTTGGCGAAATGTTATTTGTTTTTTTAAAATGCTATTTGATTGTAACCTAATCATGTAAATTTTGAAGAGTTTATATGTTTTTAGTTATTTACATAAATCGTTAGTATAAAGACTAATTCTATAAGACTATACCTACAATGTGACGTGACTGTTAAATCAAGGGCATTCTTCAATGGGGTAAATAAGAAGCCGATACCTTTAGCATTTGTATTTAAAAAAAAACACCACCTTAATGTATGCGGAATGGTGATGGCTACCAAAATTTTACTAATTTTATTTTCGAATGTTCTTAAAATGTATATGTAGTATGTATTCAGAATAGCAGAATAGCCCAACTCATACCATGATCAGTTTCGAAAATAAAATCAGTTTAATTTTTGTAGCCACGGATATCGTGATCAGCGGGTCAAGTTTTAAATTATTTACGAGTCGAAACGGATACGATTACGTTATTAGTGGATACAACTCGCCGTTATCCGTGGCTAATATCCGTGGATACAAACCCTTGAAAACATCTTCAAAGAGTTTTTACAAGTTGTCATTACCGGTCCAAAAATGTCCTTACCAAAACTTTATTGCTAAATATCTCTTAAATAAAGATACAGATTCGGTGCAATCCAACATATTTTTGATGTTCAAATGATCCTTTATGCACTTTGACCCTTTTTACTTCTAATTTTGAATTTTTAATAAAACTATTTTTAACAAACCTATAACAGTGGAGTTGGCGAAAATGCCCAGAACAATGTTGTGATGATCACCGCGTTGCGGGTCTGTGTTGAGAAAAACGAGAGAATGTAATTCTAAGGACAAACTTCCACCTGTTTACTGCCAACAACGAAAATGATGTTGATGATAATAATTTTGATGATGATTGATGATGAATTAATCACCCACCCACCCTTTCAACACCCACCCTTCCAACAACCATACATCCTTCCAACACCAACCCACCCTTCCAACACACCACCATGTTCGATAATGCTGTTGACCACATTTTAGACCTTTTTGACATTTTTGACCTTTTTGACATTTTAGACCTTTTTGACATTTTAGACATTTTTTGAGATTTTTGAGATTTTTGACCTTTTTGACATTTTTGACAATTTAGACCTTTCTGTCATTTTTGTCATTTTTGACATTTTTGACCCACGGGTCTGAAATGCCCAGTCCCTTTTGACCCACGGGTCTGAAATTCAAACTCGATCGAGGTATTGACCTAAGGTGTCTACTGACCGAATTTTAAGTCAATCGGTCCAGTAGATCCGGAGATATCCTGTCGACAGACACACAGACAGACAGACAGATAGAAAGACAGACAGACATCCTACTCAAACCATTAACTTCCTCTTATAATGCTACGCAGGAGGAAGTTAATAATAATAGTTAGGGAGGCGAATAGGGGAATTTTCGGTAATACTCGAGCGTGGCAGTTTAAGATATGAGAGATACCTTAGACCCATGCGCGTGCGGTCCATAGATGCTGATAAGCGCCGCATGCCCTGGGTATTTTTTCCAAAATACATGCAATATATTCAGTACTTTACTATTCTTAACAATTCGCAAATCTACTAATAACGCCACCTTTTGTTTCTAAATCAAACTATTTTTGCTTCCTACTAGCCCCGTAGCGCCGCCACTAAATAGCCATATACGGTTTGCGGCGTAAGCGGGTACTACACCAGCCTACTTCATCGCCATTTTCTCTCTATTCCTACACGCAAATATTAGATGTCAGTGTGGAAATGTTTCGAAGTGTGCGTGAAATTTTGTATGGGAAATAAGCTCCGCTTTTTCTCAGCCAACCCGATTAGAGGAGTATGGCATAATACGCATCTCTATGTAACGAAAGAGACAGCGGCCCACAGTCGGGTGACTTCGGCGACGTTCGTTAGTTGACGAAGTTCTGTCATTTCGAATAGACCGGAAGTCTAGAATGGGTTATCAATTCATTATCTATTTAATTGTTTATAAGCAGATTAATTATAAATAAACAACTATCTCTATTTCAAAATAACATTTTTCTAATGCAATTTTTATTCATTTACACTAAGTGCATTTTTACAGTATTGCTTGTTTGTTTTTTCAATAAAAAGCGTTTTGTCATTTCCTGTCTTCCTGGTTATTGGTCTGTGCTGTCTTCGGGGCATTGCACTTAAAGTTTTTGGCCATATTGTTTTTGTTTTGATACAAGTTACGAAGATGAAATACTTTTTTATATATTGTGAATTCTTTGCGAACGAAAGTGAAATAATGGAAAGTTTACGTTGTGATACGTGTAGTGATAGTTTGTGTGCAAAGATTTAGTAACTAACCAGTTTTCGTTAGTGCAACCAGGATTAGGTACCAATTCGATTGAAATTGCACTAAGAATGCAAAAACGGAGGTCACTTCGAATATCCATTATCTGACTTGTTTGTGAATATCAATCATTTACTGAGATGTTTGATGTGGCTGCCCAAATAATTTCGCTTTCTGCATTCAGTGTGAGCATACTTGGAAATAATTACAGTAGGAAAGGTACAGTAGGTACCTAAACTACAGTAACCCGCAAGGAAACCTCAATGTAATACCTACCTGTTAGCTGTATGGTAAGGTCTCTTAAATAATTTTAGTTACGATTTATTAAAACTACCTATAAATAAACATCTGCGCGGGCAACGCCGCTGGCGGCGTGCTGGTGTTGCATAGGTATTCTAGCAGATCAAATTCTAATAGCATGACCGGTACTATCAACCAGTGCACGCCCCTGCTTAGACCAAATAGAACAACCTTGTAAAGTATTTAGCGCCTAGGATAGACGATCAGATTAGTAAAAAAAAATCGATAGTCTGAAATACTCGAGCGAGTCAGATTAAGATACTGGGGGTTGATTTTAGTGTTTTAAGACTAAATTTAACTAATCTGACGATAAGTTACGCGTATCTGTATACAAAAGTATTATTAACATGTACAGTTCCATGTATGTATATTATTCAATAGCCTGTTGATCCTCAAATTGTTTTTTGGACGTACCGTAACGTAAGCAAAATGAAGTGAAGAATTGAAGCAAAAAAGAGGAATTTGCCATAAACATGACTGAGCGCTTTGCGGATATATGCCGTCCTACCAGTATTTTTCCTTTATTTCGCAAAATTGATGGTGGGGAAAAAAGCAGTAGAAGGGAATTTTCGGTACACCCTAATATATATATGATTCCCCGTTTTATCAAGGAGAAAGAAAGGAAAAAAAAGAAACCAAAAAACCTTTTTCGGTCAGATTAAGAGAACCCACAAACATTTTTGTCAGATTAAGAAAATATGCTTTCAGGATACCGAGATAAACCTCGCCTATGAAAATCTGACGCGCTAGAGTATTTCAAAAGAACTAATTTTTTTTGCATTTTCAAAAATTCATCGTAACTTATCGTCACGTCAGTTTTTTTAAAGGGAGCTTCCTTGGGGCCTACTTAACACCCCTTCCGAAAATCTGACGCGCTTGAGTAAATTTTTTTTTTTGCATTTTTGACTACTTTATATGCCTACCCCCACCGCGCAAACCGGCAGATTAGTATAACGTTGTTATCAGAGACACTTGAGGCATACGTAGTATGAATATCTGACGCGCTCGAAAATGCCCAAGTAACTGTTTTTTTTAACATTTTTGAAAAACCGTACACGCCAAACCCACCACTAAAATGGTTATTACCATACGAGCTTTTCTTTTCGAAAATATTTTATCTTTCGATTTTGATAGGTCTCGACGGCGCCGTTGAATTACGCCATTTAGCTACCTCGCCTCCCTAACTACACACACCGGCACAATTAGCGGAACAGAAAAAAAAGGGAGTATTTACGCATTTTTGCGTGTTACTGGCCGGCTAAACAAGCTTTTTTTAAATTTGGGTTTTAATTTAAAAATGGAATACTAAGCGACTGCCCTTTTTTTCATTCTTTTGTTTTAATTTTCATTGATTCATTTTTTCCACCGCTTGTCCGTTTTTAGAAGGTTCGTGAATTCCATTTGAAAAGCTTTGAATTGCAGTTTTTGAGGCTTTTGAGTTTTTTCGCATATTGATAATTTACGAGCATCTAATTATGCCTGATTTAACGCCATCAGAAATCATTAGGGCAGATCAAATGAGGAGAAATGGTCAAACCTACAGATCGATTGCCAGAAGCCTTCGTCGATCGTTATCAACGATTTATCGTAGCATCCAACGATACAGATTGACGAATGCTCTAGTGAGGAGAGGACAAGGCCGGAAAAGGTGTACTTCAAGGAGGGATGACCGTTTTCTCCAACTTCAAGTCCGACGGAACACGAGACTAACGGCGGTGCAGGCTCGAAATTTACTGGAAGAGGTACGAGCAGTAAGGATGAGTGAGCGGACAGTTCGTAGAAGATTCGAAGAAGTGGGTATAGGCTCGTATGTGCCCGCCAAAGCCCCAAAACTTGAGAGACATCATCGCACAAACCGTCTACACTTTGGTCGTGAACATCGTGATTGGGACTTCGACGACTGGGGACAGGTTCTTTTTACTGATGAATGCAGAGTTATGTTAAATCAAATTGATGGAAGGCAGCGAGTATGGAGACGCAAAGGAGAACGGTATATCCAGTCTAATTTTGAAAATACAGTTGCATATGGCGGCGGTTCAATTATGGTCTGGGGAGGAATATGTTTAGGAGCTCGTACGGAGTTAGTAGTGGTCGATGGCGGGAATCTGAATGCTGATCGGTATATCAGGGAGATTTTAGAAGAACATGTTGTGCCATTTGCCCCCTTTATTGGTAACAACTTCATTCTAATGCAGGATAATGCTCGGGCTCACAGTGCTCGCACAGTACAGACATACCTAAACCATGTTGGTATAACGGTGATGGAGTGGCCAGCACGGTCCCCCGATATGAACCCTATAGAACACGTCTGGGACTTGCTAAAGAGGAGTGTAAAGTCAAGAATGCCCCCTCCCAATAATCTCAACGAGTTGCGAAACGCATTACTTGAAGAATGGCAGAGGTTGCCCCAAGAAACCATTGATAACATCATCCGCAGCATGCCCAGACGGATGGAAACCCTCATCAGAGCACGAGGAGGAAACACTCGATATTGAAGAGTCATTGAAATTGTTGTTAAACTTTGGAAAATCTTGAATTTTCTGCTGTTTCTCTATAATTAAAAATCGAAGAAAAATGCATTTTGTTTAATTTAATTTTTATTTTTATAAAATTTTAAGTATGGTGTTACAAATGAATGTCAAAACATGTTAATTTAATTGTTGTTTCATTTTAAATAATATATTGTTTAAAAATTACATTCATTGTTCTAAATTCCCTCTTTTTTCTCCTTTTTTTTTCTGTTCCGCTAATTGTGCCGGTGTCTGTATAAGCATGACTTCGGACAAGGTACCTACAGGTAATGCAGGTATGAATTAAAGCATTTTAGGTAGGTACTATAAAATTTTAATCAGTTTATTAAAATTCAACATTTTCCTTAAGTTTGCCGTATGTCATTTCTTCCCAGAAGTCGATCCTTATTAGCGACACTCGAATGGTGTAATAATACAGGATGTGTATTTTTTTTCCGAAATCAACGTGCTCGTTTTCTGGCTAGAAATATAGATTTTTCAAAAATCCGAAGATGCAGTTTTAGTTTTCATCAAAATCGGGCCCGAGACTCCTTTGAGTACTTTCCGCTATTCGTCATGGTTTCTGATTTAGCCATCCACGACCAGTAGAAAAATTCACCCTACCCTAGCGGTTTCCCAGCGGCGTTGCCTGTTTGACACATGACACACTATTTCTGGCTTTTCCGAAAATCAGTCCCTTAGGGATGAAGGCGTGTTGTTTTTTACGTCTATCAGCTTCAAACTTGGATATAAATTGTATATATTGGTAATTATAAATTGGTACTCTAAGAAATAAATTATGAGACGTGTTTTTAGATTGTTCTAAAATAATCCCCTAAAGGGGTAAAAGTAGTAGTTTAAATTTGGTGTGGAGAAGTGCGTCTATCAACTTGAAACTTGGCACAAATATTCTTTAAAAGTGTACGTATAAATGTCCACCCGTGCGAAGCCGGGGCGTGCCGCTATACTTAATAAAACTCTAACGAGGTCGTGTCTGTATGAGTTTTTTTAGTTTATTTTGAAAAATAGAGAAGAAATATAAAATAAAGAAATAATTGTACGCAACGGGCCCCTCGGCCCTCGAGAGATATGGTTGGTATAGTATCCTCACCCAAACTTACTGAACGTGTATTGAAATAATTTGTACACCGATGGTTTTAGAGTAAATAAAAAAAAAGAAAGTCGATCCAGCGGGGCCCTCCGTAAGTACACATTCAATTGTTTTTCCAAGTGCATTCGAGTGTAGTACCCCAAGATCCCTTTTCAAAATAACAATTAAGTTTTACTTAAGAGCTTATAGTTTTTACATAAAATCAAGAGTAAATTCTAATCGATCCAGCGGGGAACTCCCTGGATTGGCATTGAACAGCCGTTTTGTATTTTTTTCCCTTTATTAACCTTGCCAAAAATTACTTTTTGAAAATAAGTTCAAAAATCCATGAGTACTAAAAAATAAATGAACAAAATAAAATGACGCGCTGAATATATTATGTTATGCAATAACAAAAATTTTCACTTCTCATGCTCTAAAAGTACGCCAATATAGCCCTACGAAGCGGGACTTAAGTGACTACCCCTACTTAGTCGTCACTAGGGAGTAAAAAGTAATCAGTTTTTTAATTTCCTTAATGAGGCATAGACAAACTCAAACAGCCATCTTCATTACGGAGACTTTTGGTTCCATGATTCTTCCGCAAACAAAGTGGCGCCATGTGTTTTAAATTGTGAATCTGCAAAGAGATTTAAATCTCTTATTCTCTTTGTTAATCTGTGATAGGTTTAGAAGAAAAAACTGACCGCAAAAATTTCAGAAGTTTTGTCGAGTGTAAATTTGTTAGGTTTTAAATAAATTTGTACTAAGTTGACTATTTTTCTCGCACTCAAAGTGAAAAGCACCGTTTGCACCTCGAGACTAAACGCCAACTTAACCCTCGATTTCATTGACTCCCTCGCATGAGAAACTATCGTCCAATAACTCGAGTGCCGATATTATCGAAAATTTTTGAAAAATTTTTGCATAACCTGCTTTTGCATTTTATAAATAAGCACCAACTGTTTCATCCAGATCAGTATGGTTTTCGCAAAGTCAGCTATACTTATCTTAAAATGTGTAGATCGTCATATTATATGCTCAATAAATGCGGAGTGCCAGCGACTGATCAAGAGTTCTGACCACCCTAGGCTAATTATGAGGACGCGCCCCCGCCAGGTGTGTTTTTCCATACAAAATCAATTTGAAATTGACGCCCATTATTGCGGATTGGCGGATCAAACAAAACTCGCACTAGGCACTTCTCCTTTGCACACTCACCAAGTCGCTCGACCACCACGATTCGAGTAACAAGTCAGTGTTTGTTATCTTTATTGATAAAATCAGGGTCTCTCAAGCTCATTTAGTTTTAGTGTTTTGTCTCGGTCTAGTTGAAATATGTAGGGTAGATGCATTGATGCTAGATTAGGGCATGCGAAGACAATTTTAGCGCCCCTCGCTGATCCTCGCGCCCTAGGCTGCAGCCTAATTAGCCTAATAAGGGTTAATCAGGCCAAGAGTGATCCCGGTAACAGTTAGTGGTCCACTCCGTTCAGAAGACATTTACGCTCTGTTGGATGGTGGTTCAACAGCGACTATAATTGACGCGATAGTGGCTGAAAAGATGGGTGCTGTAGGGCCCAAAGGTTATGTGAGAGTAGATTGTATAGGAGGACTCTTCAAAAATTCTGAGGTCTCATTCGTTAACTTCAACATTAAAGGTACATACGAAGTTAGAAACGCCCGTGCTATGCCTAAATTAGATATCACTAACCGTCAGTCGGTTTCATCGCATGATATTTCTCAGTACTGTTATTTATCGGATTTAGCTGAAGAGCTGTGCTACGAGCAAGGGAAACCTTCCTTGATCATCGGAGTCGACAACTGGCATCTGAGTGTTCCTCTCGCTGTACGCCATGGTTCTAAGTCACAGCCAGTTGCCACTCGCACTCCATTAGGTTGGGTTCTGTATGGATTCTCTTCCAGTAAATCAAAGCCGGTCGATTTCGTTAACCATTGTGTTTGTGACGAAAGCGAATCCATAGAGACACTCATTAAAGAAAATTACAAGCTAGACTCTATCGGCATTGAAAAAAAAGATTACCGTACAAAAAATTAAACTCGCGCTATAGATATTCTTGAGAATACTACCCGGCGTCTTCCCGGAGGACGCTTCGAAACTGGCCTCCTCTGGCGAAATGATCTAAAAGAACATACATACATACATACAGCTCACGCCTTCTTCCCACAGGGGTAGGCAGAGACGATGGATCGCCACTTTGCCCGATCTTCGCACACTTCCCTCGCTTCCTTCACATTCATAGCCTTTTCATACACGTTCTTTTATTCTTCGCACTCTTGACCCCAGCTTTTTGAAGGACGTCACTAATTTGATCCGTGAACGTCCTTCTGGGGCGTCCTCTTGCCTTGTATCCTTCAAAATTCGCACCATAAATCTCTTTCGTTACTCTTCTTTCACCCATTCGTTCTAAATGACCAAACCAGCTTAACATACCCTTCTTTTCTATCCTTGCCACTACATCTTCTTTCAAACCACACTTCTCTCGTATATCCGCATTCCTCACTCTATCACACAATTTTACTCCACACATTTTCCTCTAAGACCTCATTTCCACTGCGTTCACCTTGCTTTCATGCTTCTTCTGCCACACCCAACACTCACTCGCATACATCAGCGTAGGGACCAGAACAGCGTTATGCACAGCCATCCTTGCCTTGTTAGACACGACCTGGCTACTCACAAGGCTATTCAGGGAACCATTTACTGCATTTCCTTTCAATATTCTTCTTTCAATATCTTTCTCAAACTTGCCATCCCTTGTAAACACGCTACCCAAATACACGAACTCTTTCACTTGCTCAACTTTCTCACCATCAATCTTTATATCACACTCTGTCATACACTCTTCTCTTTCAAAAATCATCACTTTCGTTTTTGCAACATTCACTTTCATGCCCTTCTTTTCAAATGCTGCATTCATTATATCCACCATCTTTTGCAACTCGGACGCCGACGATGCAAGGATGACTTGGTCGTCGGCGTACAAGAGGCATTTGATGGTGGTCTCAATTATTTTTAATCTACAATCAATCTAAAAGAAGTTCCAAGTAATTTCGAATTAGCTTTATCACGGTTTAAGAGCTTGGAGCGAAAATTTAAAAAGGAACCTGAGTATGCGGAAGCTTACCTTAAAAATATGCAAGATACTTTCGAGAAGGGTTATGCCGAAATTTGTACTGAACCGCCGAAAGGCCTTACTTGGTATTTGCCACATTTTGGAGCGTAAGTTAAGAATCGTTCACGATGCCGCGGCTAGGTTTTTAGGAATTAGCTTTAACTCTATGCTTTTGTCGGGACCCGACTTATTGCAAAACCTCGTCGCAATTTTGATGCGTTTTCGGGAGGGTTGTGTAGCGCTGAATGCGGATATTCGTGAAATGTTCCCTCAAATAAAAATCCGTGAATCCGATCGCGATGCACAGCGCTTCTTGTGGCGCAGCGACTCATCATCACCGATTCAAGTATGTAGAATGTCAGTAATGATTTTTGGAGCAACTTCTAGCCCGTGCACTGCACTTTACTTGAAAAATAAAAAAGCTCTAGATCATTGTCACCAGTATCCTGATGCTGTTCATGCCATTGTAGATAACCATTATATGGATGATTATCTTGGAAGTATGGACAACGTTGATAAAGCCGCTCGTCTAGCAGTCGGATTCGAGATGAGATCGTGGGTATCCAACAAACCTGAAGTTTTGTCCTTACTTCCACCTGAGCTTTGTAGCCTCAGCTCGTCTCGAGTAAGCTTGGGTCCATCTTCCTCTTTATCAAGTTCATCTTCATCAGATTGCCCCAGCACATCAGCACAACATTACCACATCAGCTCGCTGGTTCACCGGACCTTCATTCCTGCTTAAGCCATCTCATCATTGGCTAAGTGAACCGTCGAGCGAAGTTCCAATATCTCAAGACGATGAGGTGAAACGACCCGTCCCGTCTGTGATAGTGGGACAAATTAACGTCCAGTTACCGGAGGAACTACCTTCACCGGTTGTTGCAGACCACTCAAAGTTTTAACAGTGGTTACATTTAGTCCGTGCTACGGCTCGCGTTCAACAATTTCTTAATTTGGTTCGATCCAGTTTTAATCTTAGACGTCAAAATTCCAAATTAAACTTCAAGAAGAAACTTTCAAGCACGAAGAACTTCTATCCTCTAACTGCGGAGTGCGGACCTCCTTGAAGCAGCTGAGATAAGGCTATTGTTTAAGTCTCAAGTAGATAGCTTTTCCAACGACCTTACAAAATTAAAGAACCTGGAATTTCATCGGTCTTCGGACAACCTTCTGCGGCTCGTCGGGAGGATTCCACGTGCTGAAGGCGTGGACACTGAGCGCAACCCCATAACTTTAGATGGAAACATCAAATCGTGCAACTCATGATTTCGCACTACCACAAAAAGGCCGCTCACGCGAATAATGAGACGGTGGTAGATCAACTAAGACTTCGATTCTATGTCTTAAACCTGTGTCCATCCGTTAAAAGAGCTGTCTTTTCTGCCGCATTAGAAAGGCTCAACCGCGAACACCTTTGATTGGAGACCTTCCTGAAGCGATACTTGCCCATCATCAGAGACCGTTCACTAATGTCGGCATTGATTACTTCGGTCCTATTAACATTTCTATAGGTAGAAGATCTGAAAAACGCTACGTTGCATTGTTTACGTGCCTAAGTATTCGAGCAGTACATTTGGAGATCGTAGCAAGCCTCACAACCAACTCAGCTATAATAGCTTTAAAACGATTTATAGCCAGACGTGGTTGCCCTTCCCTGATCATGTCAGACAAAGGAACTGCCTTTGTTTGAGCAAGCAATAAACTCAGCGAGATATACGACTTTGCGGCCAACCGAAAAGTTCATTCCTCCAGTGTCTCCATCAATGGGAGGAACATGGGAAAGATTAGTGAGATCAGTCAAGACCGCGCTGTCTGTTACTCGAAAGGAGCGGTCACCGCGCGAGGAAACTCTCAACACGCTCCTTCTGGAAGCTAAAGCTTTAATCAACTCTCGGTCTCTTACACACGTGTCAGTGGATCCGCATGAGGATGTGGCTTTGACGCCGTATCATTTTTTAATCGGGTCAGCTACAAATGAACCACCTACGCGTCCTGTGTCTGAAACTGACTTGTGCGGACGGACACAATGGAAGAAAGGCCTAAAATTAGATGACCACTTTTGGAAGCGTTGGGAAGAATACCTTTCGATTTTAATTCCTAGGCATAGCGCACGTCCTCAACCCAAAGTTAATTTTAAGGTTGGTGATCTTGTCTTAGTCGCTGATGGATCCCTTCCCAGAGGTACCCGGCCGCGAGGCAAAATGGTTGCGGTGTGGCCTGGGTCAAGAGGAGTGGTAAGATGCGTCGATGTGGACTTTGCGCCGTCCAGTTAGTAAATTGGTGCCCCTACCCAAGTCAACTGTCGCCTGATTGGTTTGCTGCTTTGCACCGCGGGGTGCCATGTTGGCGACAGGATCTTTTTTATAGTTGAATTTATTCTTTTTATGTTTATTATTGTTTTTGGATTTTTGCATAAGTCACTGTTATTCTTTTATTTGCGGTCAAAAGTAAAGATTTTTATCTAAAGACAGATTTTTATTCAGTTATAAAATATTAATAGAAAAGTAGCACACACGGGGGCTGCCCGTGTGCAACAGATGACTTAGAATTTATAAAGCGTAAAAATGGTCAAGTTCTGCTTTTCGACAGGCACAAATTACGTACATATAAAAATGGTAATATTATATGGAACTGCAGTCGAGTCAAAAAAGAAAAATGTCATGGTTTAATTACTCTTGCAGGAAGTAGAAAATTTGGATATTTGTAATCTATAATATATAAAATGATAAACTGACCGACTGATTGGTGATGTATCAACGCACAGCCTAAACCGCGGCTGGGTCTAGAGACTTGAAATTTTGCACATTGATAGCTTATACAGTGTAGGCGTCCACCAAGAAAGCATTTTGCAAAATTCAACCTCTAAGGGGGTGAAATTAACGTGCGCGAGCAAAGCCGCAGGTAAAAGCTAGTTATTCATAATTTAGTATAGGTACTTACATCTAAGCGAAAGCATATTATTACTAAGACCAACTAAGTTGTTGACGAAAACGGGCACATAGCTCGCATCAAAATAGTTAAGGAGTAATTTGTACCATTTCTCTATTTAAGGATAATCGAACAATAATAAAATCAGTGCAGCATTTGTGTAATGCAAATTATGAAAAAAACGAAATTGACAAGGCTGTGAAAAAGATGACGGAGGAAGCAATCAGATGTGCCGATTCCGCGAATATTTCAAGAGGCCAAGAAGCGTTTAGAAGACCTAGGCCCTTATAAAATTACAGCTTTGCCAGACTAAGAAAAATAATTACAACGGCTTTGTACTCTAGCCGCAAAAAAAAGCGTTTTTAAATCTGTTGAAGATGTATTCGTTCCTGAGTAGCATAAATCTTTTGTTTTGTGTAAGTACGTAAACATCTTATAAAAGCAAAAGAATTTTTTTCTAAACCTTTTCTAGCTGTCCCAAACCGTTTCAACAGCTATATACATTGTATGGTGACTTTGGCAACTCTTCGTCAGAGACAAATGTTGTACCCATTATCTATGCTTTAATGACCGATGAAAGCATTATTTGCAATGATAAAATATGAAGTTGATGATTGGATTCCAATAAAAATTACATCTTGATTTTGAAACAGCAGCGTCTAACGCCATCAAGAATATTTTCCCAGATATTAAAATAGTTCATTGCTAATATCATTTCACACACAGCCTCTATCATTTCACACATAGCCTCCGCGCCCGACTTACCTTCACATTATTCTGTCACATCAGTGTGAAGGAAAGGAAATAAAAATCCTACCCATACTACCAAAGTGTTAGACAGACAAACGATTTATTAACTGTCATATTTTTATTATTAACCGCCACATCAGTGTGTATGTCAAGAAACTAAAATCCTTACTTTCACATTAGTGTAAAGCGGTGTGACAGAGCGGTGTGAAGGTGGAGAATTTGTGTTTCTTACTATCACACTAGTGGGCCTGTCGGGAGATCAATTCTTAACCGTCACACTATCTAAAAGAACAGTGTAACCTTTTCCTAATATTATTAGAAAGAAGTTCTTTAATGCACGTTACATGGGCTAAGATAAAGGTTAAATGGTGCAAGCGTTACTTAGAGGTAGGTACCTCACATACTTTCGAATTTTATAATTTTAAATGTAGGAACCTAATAGTAGAGATCGTTTTAAATATTTCTTGTTATATCGGCAAGAGAAACACATAAGTACACAAACACATACACAATACATACATACACATATTTGCTATTTTTACAAATAATATATTTTTTTAATTATGTGTATATATATTATAAACGTTAGATTTTATAAAACTAGACTATTGTAGGATCAAAAGAATTTTTTTTGACTTAGGTACATAATTAAGATAGAAATCAACTCTTGAAGTCAACAAGTCGCTTAAGTGGCCGCCGGTGTGATTTGTATATAGATACTTAGTAAAACATGCATAAACGTATTTGCAAGAGAGAAAAACATAATTTCGATATGATATACAGAATTACAAAAGAAAGAATAGGGCCCCTGAGTGACCCAACTTAAATAACCTATGAAATATTAATTACAGCATAAATACTATTACTTTTTCTATCCTAGACTTAGTAAAAGTTCCAAGGAAATTTGTAAAAGTAAAAAAAGATCGCAATAACGAGCCAATTTTGATAACTTCGAATTATAATTGAGATGACTCAGTTCACACACTATGAAAATCTTATATCGCTAAAATATCTGTAAATACGGGACATACAGAAATAACATGCCTATTAATAATTATTAGTAGAAGCACAGAATAAGTAATAGTACTACGTACAGAAGGTTCTCTGTTAACAAATTCCCTGTTTAGGTACGTCAAACGTGCGTTTTTTTAATAAGGAAAGTTTGATATTATGATCAGCTATATATGTAAAAAAAAACAGGTGCGAACAAAGCAGGACTTCTGAGATATTGATTTTTTATGTTTGAGGTTAGGGCTGTCACCTACTATAATTATGTACTATAACAATTCTTAGATAACTTTCACTGCCAATTTATAATCTTTCTCGATGTAAAATAAAACAAAAATACTAACAAAAAAATATCCCAAACAAATTAATATCCAGTAAAAAGTAAAAAAAAATATTACATTTCTTCTACAACTTAATTTTTCTACTCATCAATATGTAGGTACGATCTATGTGTTTACCACGCAAGAAGGTAGGTAGGTACCTAGGTACCTACCTTCAAATCTAACTCAACACATACCTATGAATATCAAAATATTTTTTTAGAGTTCTTCTAATATAACTAAAATGAAATGAAAAATATTAGACTATCAAATTATTATATATATATATAAAATAATTATTACGATAATATAATGTAGTTACAATTATTGTTATTTTTACAACCACAACCGTGTTATAAACGTGGTATTTATTTCTTTACTGTAACATGTCGAGGCGAGAGTGCGGCCGCGGTGGTGGGAGTAGCTTTCAAGTAGACACGGGCAGGCGCCGCGCCAGTTGAGAGAAAGAAGCGTTACGTACGAGTCACTTGTTTACGAACCGATTCAGATTCTTTTTTTTCTCGTTCTATTATATCTACACCGTCCTTCTCGCGGTAATTCCTTGTGTTTAATATTGGATATATTTTTGTATCACCGTTTGCTACTCGTCGTATTAAAGTTCGTATGTTTGGTTTATTAAGGTATTGGTATTTGTGTCTTTTCAAGGTCGCAGATATTGTCACAGTATATTGTTGTATAAAATTAAATTTAGGTATTGGTGTTCTGTCACAGTACCTACATCGACGTTCGTACAAAAGTTAATTTGTAAATTTGTTTAATTGGGTATTGGTATTTATGTCCTTTCAAGGTCGCAGATAATATTGTCACACTATATTGTCGTATAAAAGTTAATTTAGGTATTGGTGTTCTGTCACAGTACCAACATTGACGTTCGTATAAAAGTTAATTCACCGACTCCAAAAATAACAATAATTTTAACTACATTATATCATCGTAATAATTTGATTTACTTTTAAGTACATACATAGTCTAATATTTTTCTTATATTCGGTGTAAAATTAACTATTTTGGCGTCATGGAACCGTTAAAGACTCCTCTCTCTCTGCAAGAGCTGACCCATCCTGCGGAGGGATGACCTCCAGGGCCTCGACCGGGGGACTTAATGCCAGAGGGGCATGAGGGCGCCAACCCTGATGCTGGTCAGCGAGTGGCAGACTATCATTCTACCGAGAATGAAAATAGTAGCGCAGCAATGCGTGATGTTCTTGATGAAAGAAGTACGACAAATCCTTTAAAGTTGACTCGTTTTGAGGTCTTTAAAATATTGGAATCAAATGCTCGGTTGCAAGGGCCGAAAATTCGACCAATAGATCTGGATGTTACTCAGCGAACCGATATTGTCATAAATGCTATTTACCCTAAAGGCATTCCTGATATTATTAGGAATAGCTCAAACAAGATTCAAAATACACTGACAAAATTTATAAGCAACTGTGAAAAGAAATACAAGGACTGTCACAGAAAACAGACAGTTTTTATAAAGAAGAACAATATTTGGCTTTCTACTGTCTTTGATCTCGGAGTGTTGTTAAAAGAATCTGTTATTAGCTCTGACGATAACATACCTCCAAACAAAGAAGAACGACAAACACTTTCTGAATTCACTGAAATCATCGCAGAAGTGGAAGGCAATAACGTTAGACAAGTAGATGCTCCTTGTACATCCAAAGCACATTCTATCATAGAACCTGCAAACTCTTCTCCTGTTTCATTGGGTTCTTCTACTTCTCAGCAATACGAAAGTCTGAGCAATCGTCAGCAGCGCCGAGTAACCAAACGTCTTGCAGAAGAATTAGAAGATCAGCCTGCAGCCAAAGTATTAAAAGTTTTCTCGAAAATTGTAACAGACGAAGAAGGCAATAAACTGAGTTTAAAATCTGCCGTTGATTTGGAGTTTGTCATCAAAGAATGCCTAAAAACTCCTACCGGGGCATCAACAGTCGCAAACATGATTAAATCTAATCAAGAAATTTCACGCCAACAATTGTATAGCCCTGACGAAGCTCTTTGTTTAATTATAGATAGGAAACTGACTGTTGAGGACTATATAACTCTCTATAATGGTGCAAAATCACGAGGACACAATATTTATCCAGCTTATTATAAAGTGCAAGCAACGAAAAAAAAATGCTATCCCGATGATGAAGTTTTAGTAACAGAAAGAGAAGCGACAGTGTCTCTCTTCAGCTTGATTATGCACTCGTTCCGTCGACTGATTGAATCTTTAGATGAATGTATTAACGAGTACTGCAGCCAAAAACAAATCGATACAATTCATTGCGTTTTTCAAGGTTCTTGGGGTTTTGACGGCAGTACGGGACAATCGATGTACAAACAAAGTTTTTCAGATGGCGAAAATGACGAGCATAGTTTATTTGCAACAACTTACATACCTTTACGGATAAAAACTGACGACGGTTTCGTACTGTGGTCAAACCCAAACCCTCAATCTTATAGGTTTTGTCGCCCAATCAAGATTCAATATAGATCTGAATCTAAAGAATTGACTTTACAAGAAAAAAACCGGGTTGAGGAAGAAATTAAGGATCTCACATCTATTTATGCCGAAACTAGCGCCGGGCATAGTGTTACTGGAGATCCCAAACTCTATTTGACCTTAATTGACGGCAAAGTTTTTAACGCTATTACGGATACTAAATCACAATTACGATGCGCGTGTTGCGATGCTACATGTTCAGAATTTAATAAACTGGATAAGATTTCGGAGAGGCCCATTGCACGCGTGGATTCGAATTTTTGAGTTTCTTCTTCACTTAGGATATAAAAATGACCCAGCAGTGCGAAAATGGAGAGTCACAAAAAATTCAATTGAAGCCAAGATTGTTGAGGAGCGGAAATCAAGAATCCAATCTGAAATTTACGCCAAAATGTCTTTAGCAGTTGATGTTGTACGTCCGAATTCAGGAACTTCCAATGATGGCAACACAGCCCGCACTGCACTATCGGATTTCCATCGAAAAACATTTGCGAACATTCTAGGCATTGAGGAATGGCTTGTGGAGGATTTACATACTATATTAGTAGCGCTGTCAAGTAGTTTCGAAATAGATCCAGAAAAGTTTCACGAATTTTGTTCAAATTTTGCTGCAAAATATGTAGAAAATTACGAGTGGTGTTACATGTCAGTTACACTTCACAAAATATTAGCCCACGGAAGTGAAATTATAAAATCTAGTCCGTTACCTATTGGTATGCTGAGTGAGCAAGCTTCAGAATCTCGTAACAAATTTTGACGTTATGATAGGGAACACCATACGAGAAAATTAAACCGGAAGACAACTGTGCTTGACCTATTTCACCGTGCTTTAGAATCGTCAGATCCATTTATATCTATGATTTCACTCAGTACCCGCCAAAAAAAACACAAGCATTTGGGTCTCCCTAAAAAAGTTCTTTGTCTTTTAAAATCATCGACGGAAAATGTAATAAATCACGGGGACTTACAAGAAGAAACCAAAGATGACGAAAATGTTATTTTAACATCTGAAGAAGTTTTAGTATCTTCGGATGTTGACGAGTAAAGAAAATGTAACGGCTAAGACATACCTACATAACTCCGTTTGATTTAAATTAAAATAAATTATTATTTGAATTTGACAACCCTATTTCCATAGAAAATCTATAGAACTTTAGAAATGTAATATCTCCGATGTCCCACAGTTAATTCTCTCAATGACTGGTCAAGAGTTATGTTTTAAGACGAGTCTAGATTCTGTTTATTCAAGCACGACGGGAGGAAAAGAGTACAGACGACCGGGACCAGACCGGTGCAAATTACTAGAATTGACTTGACTGTTTATACCTGCCTACGCAAAAGTTGTGATATTCTATAGACTTCATAATTTCGATTGGTATGTAATTTGTCTATTAACCAAACCAGTGCAATGTTTGAAAAAAAGATATTTTTTAAATATTTAATTAATCATACCCTGGACTGAAAACTTTTAGCCAACCCACTCGCGATATCTTTTTTAACATATAAGACTTGATATATAATTTTTAATACGTTAACCAGCTCGGTGAAGGTCGTCTTATATTCGTTTCTTAGACTAGTAGCAAAAGTAAGTCATATACATGGTTGCTTAGACTTTAGATATTAAGTTTTTTGGAGAGTGACAGAGAAGCTTTGCGCGCGCCACAGACAGGGATGCAAAGAGTTTTTCTGAAACTTATAATCATTTAGCAGCATCGGCACGGGATTTAGCTAGGCAGTCCATCTGCTATTAATCAATCCACATGTGATCTATCATATAATTTTTGTCATCGTCGTTATCAATCATCGATTTAGCTACAAATTTGTACGGAACTTACGGTGGGTGAGTCCCACACGCACTTGTCCAGTTTTTTTTTCCGTTCAAATACTTACCACCACAAACCGAATATTTAAAAACAGACACATATTAAATAAACAAATAGAAAGAAAATAACGCAATCTACAAAAATACACAAAGTTCTACGACCGGGGGCTATCATTCGGTTTTTCCGCCCCGGGCCTCCGACAGGCTTAGCTTGCCCTTGCTAACTAAAAAATCGGACTCATTGTGTTTGTGACGAATGAGTAGGAAGTTATCGATTTTTAACAACATATAAATATCGATGCGTTAGAAAAGGTCTTAAAAAGAACTTGTCCTATAACGTCAAATCCTTGCGAAGTGGTGTCATAAATAAATTCACATCACAAAAGAAATTTATTGAGCGTAGTTGTTCCGCAATCCATTCGATTCGAATGAGTACCCTAATCTTGCATAAGATCGAAGGGTCTTATAAACAATAAAATTGGCTATGTAAACGCAGCGCGGCATGGAACCAAAGAATTGAACCCTACCAGAAATATTAATAAGAATTTCTAAATATACAAACCAGTGCTAATTTTCATGTCCATCAATTATTCGATTTATTTGAATTCAAACTCAACTTTACTGTTGTGTTGTTTTGATTCCCGCGTGAACTAAATAGAGCTTTGGAAGTTACCAGGCAGCAAAGGTCCATTAAATTGCACCTCATTTTCGTTAAATTATAAAGTTTAATATTAGAGATCACGTCGTCCATTGTCAGACACTAAGTGCGGCCGAAACCCCCTGTCAGACAACCTTGCATCGCGGTGAACTGAGATGCATGCTCACTGCGCTTCAAAAACAGCGCGGGTTGACACTTGTAAGGAGTTTTTAGAGATGTGTGACGACGATCCAGCAAGTGTTTTCGAAAGGATAGTTACAGGTGATGAAACGTGGGTTCATCACTATGACCCTGAGAGTAAACAGGAATCTATGCAGTGGCATAAAAAGGGATTAAACCAGTCGAAGAAGTTCAAAGTCACTCCATCGCCTGGCAAAATCATGGCTACATTTTTGAGTTGATTACTACATGATTGAGTACACAAAAAAAGTAAGACTATCAACGCAGAAAAATACTCAACTACTTTATGCCGTTTGAGAGAAGAAGAAATCTGGCAAAGAAAGTGCTGCTTCTTCACGACAACGCACCGGTTCAAACTGCGCGGCTCTCTAAGGTTGCTGTACGAGACTGCGAGAAGAACTTATTTCGCGATCAAACAAATGTATTGACATCATGGGAGACAATTTATAAAAAAAAATTGTTTTTAAGGTTTTTTTTTTCTAATGTGGTATGAACTGAACTTTAACTGCAGAATGATATGTCACCAAATTTTACTACGTTGGTCCGTTTTTAGTGGACATGGTTCGACAATGCCGTTTTTATGCAAGACAATGACCGCACGCATACGCCTCTCCATACGATTAGCGTGATTTAGAAAAATAAATCTAGGGATGATTTTAGAATCAAATAAAACTCGACTTATTGTTAGGCTTCTAACTAAGTATGGGCTTTTATTTTAAATCTATATAACATAATACAGAAACCACAAAATCACTTTAGCATAGGTAGGATAGTTAAAAAAAATCTATAAAATAGTAGAGCTCGCAACAGTATATAGAATTACCCTTGAACGAAATAATTGTACATAGAAATCACTTTTCGCCGTCCATCGGCACAAAGAAAAAATCTTAAGCAGATACTTTGTTATGTCGACAGCTCGGTTCGCCGAAAAAACGTTTAAAATATAAATGTTTCGGCGATAGAACGATTTGCAGATAAGGCGGTTCGCCGTAAGCCCGACTAAGCGAATTAGCCTTTTATCGATAGATAGTATTGCAGAAAGCACTGTAATATTTACAGTTTTACAAATTAAAAATATTAGTTAATACGATACTACATAGGAATACTCGAATTTGTTCTCATAGTTTGCTCCGACGTTTACTTACTACTGTTAGTCACGGAAACGACTAATATGCTAGGATAGGACTAGGATTTTTTTATTGTATGATTGTATTTACTATTGTTTTAAATCTGTAGGTAATCCGTATTACCAGTCATATATTTTTTGTTATATGTTTTTGTAGGTAGGTGTAAAAATTTATGCTAGCTATTTTGTTAATATTTTTTTTTAGTATGTATTTTTAAACATATTATTTGTTAAAAGTTATTTTTACTAAGGGTAATAAACGAAAAAAAATACAAAACGGCTGTTCAATGCCAATCCAGGGAGGGCCCCGCTGGATCGATTAGAACTTCCACTTGATTTTATATAAAAACTATATGTCTTAGATGAAAAGTAATTGTTATGATTGTATTTACTATTGTTTTAAATCTGTAGGTAATCCGTATTACCAGTCATATATTTTTTGTTATATGTTTTTGTAGGTAGGTGTAAAAATTTATGCTAGCTATTTTGTTAATATTTTTTTTTAGTATGTATTTTTAAACATATTATTTGTTAAAAGTTATTTTTACTAAGGGTAATAAACGAATAAAAATACAAAACGGCTGTTCAATGCCAATCCAGGGAGGGCCCCGCTGGGTGTACCTCTACGCAGCGGGACCCTCGGCCCTAGAGAGATATGGTTGGTATATATCTATAGTACCCTCGCCCAAACTTACTGAACGTGTATTGAAATAATTTGTACCCCGATGGTTGTCGAGTAAATTAAAAAATAAGAAAGTCTCTATCCAGCGGGGCCCTCCGTAAGTGTGCATTCAATGGTTTTTTCAATTGTATTTAAGTATAGTACCCCAAGGCCCCATTTCAAAATAACAATTACTTTTCATCTAAGACATATAGTTTTTATATAAAATCAAGTGGAAGTTCTAATCGATCCAGCGGGGCCCTCCCTGGATTGGCATTGAACAGCCGTTTTGTATTTTTTTTCGTTTAGTACCCTTAGTAAAAATAACTCTTAACAAATAATATGCTTAAAAATACATAATAAAAAAATAATATGAACAAAATAAAATGACGCGCCTCTCCATACGATAAGCGTGATTTAGAAAAATAAATCTAGGGATGATTTTAGAATCAAATAAAACTAGACTTATTGTTAGGCTTCTAACTAAGTATTAGTCCAGTCATTATTGACATTCAAAATCAAAAATTTAACAATAATTCCAAAAGTTTTCAAACTTCGTTTAAGTGAATGGTACATTGGGAGGACAATAAATCTCATTTTGCAACCTTGTCCGCAGTCCGGAACATTGTTAAAATTGCAATTAAATTAATTTTTGTTGTATGGTCGTGAAAAGAATTCCAAAAGTTCTGCAAACTTGGGGAAGTTTTCGATATAATATTTCATATCACGTATTAAATTTGCAACCAATCTAAGTGTACGGAACATTTTTTGTTATTGAAAATTAATGTTTTTTTTTATTAAACTGAATGTAAACGTTCCAAAAGTTCTGCAAATTTGAAAGATATATCGGAAAAATATACCGAACGATTGTATAAATTTGCAACCTTTTACGTTGACCGGAACATGTTTATTTATAATTATTTTTAATTCGTGGTCATTTTTTCGAGTAAGGTGATCTCGGAATAATTACAAAAGTTTTGAAACTTGGTTGCAAACTTCGAAAACATCTATTCTGATGCATTTACAAATTTGCAACCTCATACGCGATCCGGAACTTTATGCAATTTGCCAAAATGTATTTTTTTTATTTTTTCACCTTCAAGAAAATTTCAAAAGTTCTGCAAATCGAGGGGACTGTTTAATTTTGGGATTAATGTCAGTATTTGAATTTGCAACCTCTCACCCAATCCGGAATCTTGTGTGATGTCGGAAATTTAACTTTATGGCATTTTTCATTTTCGAAAAAATTTCAAAAGTTCTGCAAATCGAGGGGACTGTTTAATTTTGGGATTAATGTTAGTATTAAAATTGGCAACCTCTCACGCAATCCGGAATCTTGTGTGATATCGGAAATTTAACTTTATGGCATTTTTCCTTTTCAAAAAAATTGCTAAAGTTTTGCAAATCGAGCCAATGATTGTTTCTTTGAGGTGCATGTCAGTATGAAAATTTTCAACCCCGCATGAGATCCGCAACTTTGTGTTCTTTGCAAAAATCGATTTTTCGCATTTTGTTATCCTTGAAAGAAATGCAAAAGTTTTGCAAAACGAGCGGATGGTCTTATTTTGGGATCGATACCATTATTCAAATTTGCAACTTCGCACGAGACCCGGAACCTTGTGTTATTTGCAAAAATCGACTTTTTAAATTTTATTACCGTCGAAAAAATAAAAAGACATATTAAGAATTTCAAAAGTATAGAAAAAAAGTATGAGGATATCAAATATTCGAAAAAAGGTAAGTAAACATTAATGGACGACAATTCGTAGGTGAGTAACAGTGTATTTAATCCCCAGATTCGTTTTATTAATCAAAAAATCCTACGTCCGGTTTAAATAAGCCCAACGGAATTTATTTTTGGCATAATCACCTGTCATGTAAAAATAGTACTATACCAACATCTGTTAGAAACAAATTGTGTTACAAACAATTTCAATCATTAGCATGTGAATGGTATATTATTGATTTATTTGAAAGACGAATTTACATCAATAGAAAGATGTACTAGGAGGATCCATAATACCTTTAAAAGATAGTGATTAAAAAATATTTCCGTATTCCGGATATGGTTGCAAATTCAAATACTGACATTAATCCCAAAATTAAACAGTCCCCTCGATTTGCAGAACTTTTGAAATTTTCTTGAAGGTGAAAAATAAAAAAAATACATTTTGGCAAATTGCATAAAGTTCCGGATCGCGTATGAGGTTGCAAATTTGTAAATGCATCAGAATAGATGTTTTCGAAGTTTGCAACCAAGTTTCAAAACTTTTGTAATTATTCCGAGACCACCTTACTCAAAAAAATGACCACGAATTGAAAAGAATTTAAAAAAAACATGTTCCGGTCAACGAAAAAGGTTGCAAATTTATACAACCGTTCGGTATATTTTTCCGATATATGTGTCAAGTTTGCAGAACTTTTGGAACGTTTACATTCAAATTAATAAAAAAAAACATTAATTTTCAATAACAAAAAATGTTCCGTACACTTAGATTGGTTGCAAATTTGACACGATGTAAAATAATATATTTAACACCACTCCAACTTTGCAGAACTTTTGGAATTTTGGTGTCAAGAACGAGTGCGTTACTCCAGCGGAAATTTGTCGAATATCGGCATTTGAGGGATACAGATAATTAGTTGTCCGGCTTCTGTAAATGTTGTGCAGATTTAAAAATTTGTATTGCTTATAGTTTTTGAGTAATTCAAGAAAAACAGTTTCCGCTGGAGTAACGTTACCCCAGCGGCAATTTTTTTTTTCTGATGGGAATATTGAAATAATTTTTATCTACATAATCAGTTGTGATGACGGAGTAAATGTTGCGACTTAATTTGAATTTGTATCGTTAATGGTTCCGAAGATATTCAAAAATTTCAAAATGACGCATTTTTGATGTTTACGTTTTTCGCTGAATTTCGGAAATGGTTAAGCGCACTATCATAATTTTTTGTACATGACTTCTTATGTCTTATTCCTAATTAGTTGTGAAATAAAAAAATAAAAATAATTTATCGTTTAGGAGTTATGTAAGCAAATAGAAAAACCCTCTAATACGTCCTAGCACTTCGAATAAGAGGTCTAGAGACTTGTTTGAAACGTTATTTTGTAGCTTGCAACTGCCTTCAGATATTTGTGAAGTTTCATTAGTATCCTATAAGTAATTAATAAATTATAATGAAATTTAGCTCGGTTTGGGCCTCGACGCGCAGACCGTTATTTAACCCCCTATTAATGGACTTTTTTGTGGGATTTTTTAACCGAATAATACGTAAATAATTAGTTATATAGTTCAATTTTATACTTGTGAAATTTCAGCATCGTACAATCAATAATTAAGGAGATAATCAAAAAATACTCATTTTAAGTTATTTATCGTGGTAACCCGACCGAGTTTAGATGGTCACAGAAAAGCGGCCGTTTAGTACATTATGCTAACCTTTTTAAATATATAGGATAGTTTTATAAGGTTTTTTACAATTGCGTACACAAGTGTTAAAAAAACTTATTGACAGGTATTGACAGGTTTCTATAAAACCTTTTAATAAAAAATACGAAAAATAAAAAGTCATTGAACTTAGGTATATTTATTCTGCGAGCATCTTTTTATACAACAAATATAAATCAACTTCAAAAACTAAATCAGATAATTATAACTGGACTAAATTATTGCGGTAGTATAGATAGTTATCAATTTAGATATTATTATCAATTTAGATATTATTATCAATTTTTGAATACAATTTTTAATGGGAACGGGAATAAACTGGATTCGCGCGGGCAACGCCGTTGGGCACCCGCTATCAATAATAAAATGAAATAGCATCACTATTCAGAAAAATTAAAATATATAGTTTTTTAAAAACAAGCTTTTATGATGTTCTTGTTAATATAAAAAGAACTAAAATTTAAAAATAATAATTTAAACCTGATAAGAAAAATATAATTATAATATAATCAACACTTTTTTAATAAATAAAAGCGTGTTACATAATGATTGCAAAAAGAAACATATTGAAGGTGTAATTGTGCTAAATGTTCTTTAATGTTCCATCACAATGAAACTTGCTTTTATTTATTGGAAAAGTATTGATTATATAATTATATTTTTATGGCTTGCAAATAAAAATTGAAAAAATAAAACAAATAACACTTCAACGTGGAAATAGTAGTTTGTGTCATAAGGGAGCAAAACTATATTTTTACGGCGAGGGCGTTTTTTAAATCACGAACATATAGTGAATGATTCTAGGATAGAATCCCGAACGTAGTGAGTTTTCCGGTGTTTAACTATCACTGCAGTCACTGCTACTTGAATACATTTTAAAATATAAAATACACAAACAATTCGATGTCGGAATTCGAAAGCGCGCGCATTGCCACAGCAATTTTTCTGACAGTGTGGCACAACCATCGAACCCCATTCAGTCTTGTCAGCATATAAGTTACTCTATGCTTGTCAACCTAATGCGGCGAAAAATGGAACTAATGTTTTGATAAAGTACTTAAGCTACAGTGGCGCCAACCGTAGATGCAAACTTATTTTGTTAATCTCTTTGGTTAAGAATGTTGCGGGATATTTTTGATTCCAAATTCAAAACACTTTTATTCGCACTTATTAAGATCCTATCGGAAAAGACTTACTTTGATCCCTGTTATTGAGGACCAAAACGTCACTTTTCGAATAGATGGTATGAAAAAAATATTGTTGTTTTTCATTGCTTTTGTTAAGTTATGTACTAATTTTCAAAAACGATGTTTTGTCTCTGCCATACCTACCTATATAAATTTCGAAAAAGAATGTTTGATGAAATAGAATTAAATGTTGACTTGTCATCGTCGAGTCGAGAGGTTGCCTTTGCCGATCGATCACAGCCTCATCCTGATCTTTCAGTGGTTCGACGAGTTAACGGTTTCATTTCCGTTCCCGTGGGAAAATTCTAATCTATAATATAATACTCCCAGAAAAGTAAGCTTTCAATTGGTGAAAGATTTTTTAAATCTCGCGTGTAAAATTTTACTACATAGCGGGTGTCCAGCGGCTTTTCCCGCCCGGATCCAGTTTATTCCCATTCCCGTGGGAATTTCCTATAATTCCGTCATAGTGGTTTCCTAAGACATATAAGACCATGATATTTTTAACAGTGGGTGCAGTGGATCCAGTTTATTCTCGTTCCCGTGGGAATTTCCTATAATTCCTTCATAGTGGTTTCCTAAGGCATGTAAGACCATGATATTTTAAACAGCGGGTGCCGTGGATCCAGTTTATTCTCATTCCCGTGGGAATTTCCTATAATTCCTACATAGTGGTTTCCTAAGACATATAAGACCATAATATTTTAAATAGTGGGAGCTGTGGATCCAGTTTATTCCCGTTCCCGTGGGAATTTCCTATAATTCCTTCATAGTGGTTTCCTAAGACATATAAGACCATGATATTTTAAACAGCGGGTGCCGTGGATCCAGTTTATTCTCGTTCCCGTGGGAATTTCCTATAATTCCTTCATAGTGGTTTCCTAAGGCATGTAAGACCATGATATTTTAAACAGCGGGTGCCGTGGATCCAGTTTATTCTCATTCCCGTGGGAATTTCCTATAATTCCTACATAGTGGTTTCCTAAGACATATAAGACCATAATATTTTAAATAGTGGGAGCTGTGGATCCAGTTTATTCCCGTTCCCGTGGGAATTTCCTATAATTCCTTCATAGTGGTTTCCTAAGACATATAAGACCATGATATTTTAAACAGCGGGTGCCGTGGATCCAGTTTATTCCTGTTCCTGTGGCAAGTTCTGAAATTCCCTTTATAGTGGTTGCCTACGACATAAGACACCTATACATACGATATTTCAAACAACGGGTTGCGCGCGCGGATCCTGTTTTTCCCGTTCCCGTGAGAATTAAAAAAAAACCCTTCATAGCGGTTGCCACTAAGACACCTACATACCATATTTCATGTTTCGAGGTGAATAGTACGTATTTGTCTTTTGTAACCAGTTTTTATATTTTCCCGTGGAAATGAGATATTTTTCAGAACTAGTAACTAGTAATCTAGACGTTGACCCGGGTACTCAGTTATCTCCATACCAAATTTCATCAAAATCCGTTCAGAATTTCTGAGACATGTGTAAACAGACCCGGTCCGGCGGTGGGCTCACCACCTATCACGTTTAGGGGTCTCTAATATATCTCGTGAAATGTGGGTATATCCAGTAATGGAATACCTCTGCCTACCCCCTCGGGGATAAAAAAAAGGCGTGAGATTAGATTATTATATTATTTTCATGATGCGAATGTATAAGTATAATATACAATTATAAACAACAATAATAATATTGTATATTTATACATTATAGCCTACCTTGTTTACCAACTAATGTCCTTCTTGGTGAACAAGTAACCCACATAAAAAGAAGAAAAGTTAAGAAGCACTACACATTAATAATAACTGTTAATAGGTACGAAGATTTAGCTCGATTTAAGTATAGCAGACTGCTAGGATAATGGCATCACTATCACTATCACTACATAGTATAAAACAAAGTCGCTTTCTCTGTCCCTATATCCCTATGTCCGTATGTCCCTTTGTATGCTTAAATCTTTAAAACTACGCAACGGATTTTGATGCGGTTTTTTTTAATAGATAGAGTGATTCAAGAGGAAGGTTCAAGTATTAGCATTGCACCCGTGCGAAGCCGGGGCGGGTCGCTAGTAATATATAAAATGTTCATGTGAAACTCCAAAAAAAATTTAATTAAATCAATGGGTACTCAAAAGATAATGTACGCGTCTGTACTGAACTTGAAAGACTATTATACTACGTGTTTTAGAATGTTAGCATAATGTACTAAACGGCCGCTTTTCTGTGACCATCTAAACGCGGTCGGGTTACCACGGTAAATAACTTAAAATGAGTATTTTTTGATTATCTCCTTAATTATTGATTGTACTATGCTGAAATTTAACAAGTATAAAATTGAACTATATAACTAATTATTTACGTATTATTCGGTTAAAAAATCCCACAAAAAAGTCCATTAATAGGGGGTTAAATAACGGTCTGCGCGTCGAGGCCTAAACCGAGCTAAATTTCATTATAATTTATTAATTACTTAAAGGCAGTTGCAAGCTACAAAATAACGTTTCAAACAAGTCTCTAGACCTCTTATTCGAAGTGCTAGGACGTATTAGAGGGTTTTTCTATTTGCTTACATAACTCCTAAACGATAAATTATTTTTAATTTTTTATTTCACAACTAATTAGGAATAAGACATAAGAAGTCATGTACAAAAAATTATGATAGTGCGCTTAACCATTTCCGAAATTCAGCGAAAAACGCAAACATCAAAAATGCGTCATTTTGAAATTTTTGAATATCTTCGGAACCATTAACGATAGAAATTTAAATTAAGTCGCAACATTTACTCCGTCATCACAACTGATTATGTAGATAAAAATTATTTCAATATTCCCATTAGAAAAAAAAAATTGCCGCTGGGGTAACGTTACTCCAGCGGAAACTGTTTTTCTTGAATTACTCAAAAACTTTATGCAATACAAATTTTTAAATCTGCACAACATTTACAGAAGCCGGACAACTAATTATCTGTATCCCTCAAATGCCGATATTCGACAAATTTCCGCTGGAGTAACGCACTCGTCAAGAACTGAGCACATTATCATTTAATGCAGTTTTGACAATGTTCCGGACCGCAGAACAGGTTGCAAAATTTTATAGTTTGTTTTAATACCATTCCCGTACCTTACATCAAAATTTGAAAACTTTTGGAATTATTATGAATTAATTGTCTTGACTGACTGGACTATATGGGCTTTTATTTTAAATCTATATAACATAATATAGAAACCACAAAATCACTTTAGTATAGGTAGGACAGTTAAAAAAAAACTATAAAATAGTATTGAGAGGCGCGTCATTTTATTTTGTTCATATTATTTTTTTAGTATGTATTTTTAAACATATTATTTGTTAAGAGTTATTTTTACTAAGAGTACTAAACGAAAAAAAATACAAAACGGCTGTTCAATGCCAATCCAGGGAGGGCCCCGCTGGATCGATTAGAACTTCCACTTGATTTTATGTAAAAACTATCTCTTAGATGAAAAGTAATTGTTATTTTGAAAAGGGGTCTTGGGGTACTATACTTAAATGCAATTGAAAAAACCATTGAATGCATACTTACGGAGGGCCCCGCTGGATCGAGACTTTCTTATTTTTTAATTTACTCTAAAACCATCGGGGTACAAATTATTTCAATACACGTTCAGTAAGTTTTGGTGAGGGTACTATAGGTATATATATACCATCATATCTCTCCAGGGCCGAGGGTCCCGCTGCGTAGAGGTACACGTGTGATAATGACCTTTTCCCGGTACTTTCTTGACAGAGTAGTGTATACATAGATAAAAAGCTTGAATTCATATATTTTTTATTTTCATTTAAGCACCTTAAAATATTATTTAATTTAGTCTTGATTTCATAAAGCTAGGTACTTTTGAAGATACTGGAGATTTTCTAACCGACCATTTTTCTTTTCCGGTCCAGTGTATATACTTTTTTGGTAACTAGTAATCGGTAACCACGAGTCCGCTGCGGTAGAGCCCATGACGTGGGAGTAGATAAACAACCGTGATACCCGCTTTAAATTCCCTTAAATTCTTAGATTTTCAAAAAAATGTACAGCTGAAAATCAGTGAGCAAAGTGTCTGCCAAATGTTTTTTTAGAATTCAGGGAGTCACAATGAATCGAATGGGCGCAATTAGAACCATGTGCAAATGACTTAGTATAGCTTTTTTTTTACATTTTCGCAACACCGTCCCTTGATAACGCAGAGCCCTGGATACTTGCCCCTTCGATTTTCTTCACTTCAGGATGATTGTGACCACCAGCCCCAGAGGCAGACATGTGCAAATGATTTAAGACCCACTTTTTTTTTAACAAATTCAGTCGAACCTTAAGCACCTGCAGCTTTTTTTATTTTAATATGATATTCAGTGCATTTTTCCCTATACATTGGTATACATATATTTTTTATCCCCTGCGGTTCAACTTGATGTCTCAATTTACTAGACTACTTATGCTCTGAAATCAATGAAATAATCACTCACATTTTCGAAGAATAATAACATTTTTTTTAAATGAAACACATAAGAGTTTTATCTATTAGCTAGCAGCGCCCTGCGCATTCACCCGCGTACGTCCCGTGCCCATGACAAAATTATAGCCCAATGTTACTCCCAGAAAAGTAAGCTTTCCATTGGTGAAAGAATTTTTAAAATTAGCTTAGTAGTTTTTGAGCTTATTCGTAACTAACAAACAAAACTTTCCTCTTTATAATATTAGTGTAGATGTATATTATAGAAGTGTAGATGTAAATCATGATTATTACAAAATAATGTATAATAATTAAAATTATTTTTGTATGTAAATGTATGTAATTATTGTATGAATATGAAATTATGTTCCTAGTAGGAACACATTTAGGAACGGGTGTTATTTAAATGGTTAGCAGAGTATTCGTATTTTTGTAAGCAGAAAAATATAATCTGTAAGCAGAAATAGCTAATTGGTCAGCAACTCCTTTTTTTTATTCCCGAGGGGGTAGGCAGAGGTATTCCATTTCTGGATATACCCACTTTTCAGCAGATATTCTTTGGACCCCTAAACCTGATAGCTGGTGAGCCCATCGCCGGACCTGACCTGACCGGATAGGGTCTGTGACACATGTCTCAGAATTAATTCTGGGACCTGCGGGTTTCCTCACGATATGTTTTCCTTCACCGTCGAGCTAGTGATAAATATGTACCTACGTAAGTTTTGAAAAACTCATTGGTACATGACAGGATTCGAACCCGAGCTTCACTGATTTTCATCATGTGAAGCAGGCCTTTTAACCGTAAGGCTATCACTGCTCTACGTCATATCTAGGTCATATAAAAATAGGTAATAAAATGACGATGTATCTTACTAGCCCAGTCATATTAGGGGTTTCACCTCGTAGTATATACCTACTAATAAACATCTAACTAAAGCTTCTTATCTAATACTCGTATATATACGCTTCACTATGCTGTTACTCGTATGGAGTTATGTGCAAATAAATAGGCGAGCAAATCTGCGGGATATAAATTATAGCAATTCAGGCACATGTCAGTCGTCTTCACCGAGTCGAAAGATCGTGAATTGCCCTGGAGGTGTATTAGTGCCCGGATTAAGTAAAATCAGCCATCGAATCTTGATTAGGGCGGGGTATGAACGGCGAGAATCGTGGGTCCTGCTGTGTAGGACAGGGACGCAAAGCAAGTGACAGGTAGGTTTAAATTTTGAGTGAACAGAGGCTCCACCTGTCACCTTGGCAACCGGCCCGGGTGTTGCCTCTGCGCGACGCGCCCACGTGGTTTGCGCGATCGATGGCACATGGCGCATGCGTAAGCCCGCGCGCTCCCATTCAAAGGCCACTTGAAATTTCTAGGTGTTATTGTTTCGGAGTAGTAGGTGGTACCTACGTATTTCTCTTTTTATCCAGTTTTTTTAAATTTCCGGTGCGAAAGAGACATTCTCGAGTGCGTTACTCCAGCGGAAATTTGTCGAATATCGGCATTTGAGGGATCCAGATAATTACCTAGTTGTCCGGCTTCTGTAAATGTTGTGCAGATTTAAAAATTTGTATTGCTTATAGTTTTTGAGTAATTCAAGAAAAACAGTTTCCGCTGGAGTAACGTTACCCCAGCGGCAATTTTTTTTTTAATGGGAATATTGAAATAATTTTTATCTACATAATCAGTTGTCATGACGGAGTAAATGTTGCGACTTAATTTGAATTTGTATCGTTAATGGTTCCGAAGATATTCAAAAATTTCAAAATGCCGCGTTTTTGATGTTTGCGTTTTTCGCTGAATTTCGGAAATGGTTAAGCGCACTATCATAATTTTTTGTACATGACTTCTTATGCTTTATTCCTAATTTGTTGTGAAATAAAAAATTAAAAATAATTTACCGTTTAGGAGTTATGTAAGCAAATAGAAAAACCCTCTAATACGTCCTAGCACTTCGAATAAGAGGTCTAGAGACTTGTTTGAAACGTTATTTTGTAGCTTGCAACTGCCTTCAGGTGTTTGTGAAGTTTCATTAGTATCCTATAAGTAATTAATAAATTATAATGAAATTTAGCTCGGTTTGGGCCTCGACGCGCAGACCGTTATTTAACCCCCTATTAATGGACTTTTTTGTGGGATTTTTTAACCGAATAATACGTAAATAATTAGTTATATAGTTCAATTTTATACTTGTGAAATTTCAGCATCGTACAATCAATAATTAAGGAGATAATCAAAAAATACTCATTTTAAGTTATTTATCGTGGTAACCCGACCGAGTTTAGATGGTCACAGAAAAGCGGCCGTTTAGTACATTATGCTAACCTTTTTAAATATATAGGATAGTTTTATAAGGTTTTTTACAATTGCGTACACAAGTGTTAAAAAAACTTATTGACAGGTATTGACAGGTTTCTATAAAACCTTTTAATAAAAAATACGAAAAATAAAAAGTCATTGAACTTAGGTATATTTATTCTGCGAGCATCTTTTTATACAACATAAATATAAATCAACTTCAAAAACTAAATCAGATAATTATAACTGGACTAAATTATTGCGGTAGTATAGATAGTTATCAATTTAGATATTATTATCAATTTAGATATTATTATCAATTTTTGAATACAATTTTTAATGGGAACGGGAATAAACTGGATTCGCGCGGGCAACGCCGTTGGGCACCCGCTATCAATAATAAAATGAAATAGCATCACTATTCAGAAAAATTAAAATATATAGTTTTTTAAAAACAAGCTTTTATGATGTTCTTGTTAATATAAAAAGAACTAAAATTTAAAAATAATAATTTAAACCTGATAAGAAAAATATAATTATAATATAATCAACACTTTTTTAATAAATAAAAGCGTGTTACATAATGATTGCAAAAAGAAACATATTGAAGGTGTAATTGTGCTAAATGTTCTTTAATGTTCCATCACAATGAAACTTGCTTTTATTTATTGGAAAAGTATTGATTATATAATTATATTTTTATGGCTTGCAAATAAAAATTGAAAAAATAAAACAAATAACACTTCAACGTGGAAATAGTAGTTTGTGTCATAAGGGAGCAAAACTATATTTTTACGGCGAGGGCGTTTTTTAAATCACGAACATATAGTGAATGATTCTAGGATAGAATCCCGAACGTAGTGAGTTTTCCGGTGTTTAACTATCACTGCAGTCACTGCTACTTGAATACATTTTAAAATATAAAATACACAAACAATTCGATGTCGGAATTCGAAAGCGCGCGCATTGCCACAGCAATTTTTCTGACAGTGTGGCACAACCATCGAACCCCATTCAGTCTTGTCAGCATATAAGTTACTCTATGCTTGTCAACCTAATGCGGCGAAAAATGGAACTAATGTTTTGATAAAGTACTTAAGCTACAGTGGCGCCAACCGTAGATGCAAACTTATTTTGTTAATCTCTTTGGTTAAGAATGTTGCGGGATATTTTTGATTCCAAATTCAAAACACTTTTATTCGCACTTATTAAGATCCTATCGGAAAAGACTTACTTTGATCCCTGTTATTGAGGACCAAAACGTCACTTTTCGAATAGATGGTATGAAAAAAATATTGTTGTTTTTCATTGCTTTTGTTAAGTTATGTACTAATTTTCAAAAACGATGTTTTGTCTCTGCCATACCTACCTATATAAATTTCGAAAAAGAATGTTTGATGAAATAGAATTAAATGTTGACTTGTCATCGTCGAGTCGAGAGGTTGCCTTTGCCGATCGATCACAGCCTCATCCTGATCTTTCAGTGGTTCGACGAGTTAACGGTTTCATTTCCGTTCCCGTGGGAAAATTCTAATCTATAATATAATACTCCCAGAAAAGTAAGCTTTCAATTGGTGAAAGATTTTTTAAATCTCGCGTGTAAAATTTTACTACATAGCGGGTGTCCAGCGGCTTTTCCCGCCCGGATCCAGTTTATTCCCATTCCCGTGGGAATTTCCTATAATTCCGTCATAGTGGTTTCCTAAGACATATAAGACCATGATATTTTTAACAGTGGGTGCAGTGGATCCAGTTTATTCTCGTTCCCGTGGGAATTTCCTATAATTCCTTCATAGTGGTTTCCTAAGGCATGTAAGACCATGATATTTTAAACAGCGGGTGCCGTGGATCCAGTTTATTCTCATTCCCGTGGGAATTTCCTATAATTCCTACATAGTGGTTTCCTAAGACATATAAGACCATAATATTTTAAATAGTGGGAGCTGTGGATCCAGTTTATTCCCGTTCCCGTGGGAATTTCCTATAATTCCTTCATAGTGGTTTCCTAAGACATATAAGACCATGATATTTTAAACAGCGGGTGCCGTGGATCCAGTTTATTCCTGTTCCTGTGGCAAGTTCTGAAATTCCCTTTATAGTGGTTGCCTACGACATAAGACACCTATACATACGATATTTCAAACAACGGGTTGCGCGCGCGGATCCTGTTTTTCCCGTTCCCGTGAGAATTAAAAAAAAACCCTTCATAGCGGTTGCCACTAAGACACCTACATACCATATTTCATGTTTCGAGGTGAATAGTACGTATTTGTCTTTTGTAACCAGTTTTTATATTTTCCCGTGGAAATGAGATATTTTTCAGAACTAGTAACTAGTAATCTAGACGTTGACCCGGGTACTCAGTTATCTCCATACCAAATTTCATCAAAATCCGTTCAGAATTTCTGAGACATGTGTAAACAGACCCGGTCCGGCGGTGGGCTCACCACCTATCACGTTTAGGGGTCTCTAATATATCTCGTGAAATGTGGGTATATCCAGTAATGGAATACCTCTGCCTACCCCCTCGGGGATAAAAAAAAGGCGTGAGATTAGATTATTATATTATTTTCATGATGCGAATGTATAAGTATAATATACAATTATAAACAACAATAATAATATTGTATATTTATACATTATAGCCTACCTTGTTTACCAACTAATGTCCTTCTTGGTGAACAAGTAACCCACATAAAAAGAAGAAAAGTTAAGAAGCACTACACATTAATAATAACTGTTAATAGGTACGAAGATTTAGCTCGATTTAAGTATAGCAGACTGCTAGGATAATGGCATCACTATCACTATCACTACATAGTATAAAACAAAGTCGCTTTCTCTGTCCCTATATCCCTATGTCCGTATGTCCCTTTGTATGCTTAAATCTTTAAAACTACGCAACGGATTTTGATGCGGTTTTTTTTAATAGATAGAGTGATTCAAGAGGAAGGTTCAAGTATTAGCATTGCACCCGTGCGAAGCCGGGGCGGGTCGCTAGTAATATATAAAATGTTCATGTGAAACTCCAAAAAAAATTTAATTAAATCAATGGGTACTCAAAAGATAATGTACGCGTCTGTACTGAACTTGAAAGACTATTATACTACGTGTTTTAGAATGTTAGCATAATGTACTAAACGGCCGCTTTTCTGTGACCATCTAAACGCGGTCGGGTTACCACGGTAAATAACTTAAAATGAGTATTTTTTGATTATCTCCTTAATTATTGATTGTACTATGCTGAAATTTAACAAGTATAAAATTGAACTATATAACTAATTATTTACGTATTATTCGGTTAAAAAATCCCACAAAAAAGTCCATTAATAGGGGGTTAAATAACGGTCTGCGCGTCGAGGCCTAAACCGAGCTAAATTTCATTATAATTTATTAATTACTTAAAGGCAGTTGCAAGCTACAAAATAACGTTTCAAACAAGTCTCTAGACCTCTTATTCGAAGTGCTAGGACGTATTAGAGGGTTTTTCTATTTGCTTACATAACTCCTAAACGATAAATTATTTTTAATTTTTTATTTCACAACTAATTAGGAATAAGACATAAGAAGTCATGTACAAAAAATTATGATAGTGCGCTTAACCATTTCCGAAATTCAGCGAAAAACGCAAACATCAAAAATGCGTCATTTTGAAATTTTTGAATATCTTCGGAACCATTAACGATAGAAATTTAAATTAAGTCGCAACATTTACTCCGTCATCACAACTGATTATGTAGATAAAAATTATTTCAATATTCCCATTAGAAAAAAAAAATTGCCGCTGGGGTAACGTTACTCCAGCGGAAACTGTTTTTCTTGAATTACTCAAAAACTTTATGCAATACAAATTTTTAAATCTGCACAACATTTACAGAAGCCGGACAACTAATTATCTGTATCCCTCAAATGCCGATATTCGACAAATTTCCGCTGGAGTAACGCACTCGTCAAGAACTGAGCACATTATCATTTAATGCAGTTTTGACAATGTTCCGGACCGCAGAACAGGTTGCAAAATTTTATAGTTTGTTTTAATACCATTCCCGTACCTTACATCAAAATTTGAAAACTTTTGGAATTATTATGAATTAATTGTCTTGACTGACTGGACTATATGGGCTTTTATTTTAAATCTATATAACATAATATAGAAACCACAAAATCACTTTAGTATAGGTAGGACAGTTAAAAAAAAACTATAAAATAGTATTGAGAGGCGCGTCATTTTATTTTGTTCATATTATTTTTTTAGTATGTATTTTTAAACATATTATTTGTTAAGAGTTATTTTTACTAAGAGTACTAAACGAAAAAAAATACAAAACGGCTGTTCAATGCCAATCCAGGGAGGGCCCCGCTGGATCGATTAGAACTTCCACTTGATTTTATGTAAAAACTATCTCTTAGATGAAAAGTAATTGTTATTTTGAAAAGGGGTCTTGGGGTACTATACTTAAATGCAATTGAAAAAACCATTGAATGCATACTTACGGAGGGCCCCGCTGGATCGAGACTTTCTTATTTTTTAATTTACTCTAAAACCATCGGGGTACAAATTATTTCAATACACGTTCAGTAAGTTTTGGTGAGGGTACTATAGGTATATATATACCATCATATCTCTCCAGGGCCGAGGGTCCCGCTGCGTAGAGGTACACGTGTGATAATGACCTTTTCCCGGTACTTTCTTGACAGAGTAGTGTATACATAGATAAAAAGCTTGAATTCATATATTTTTTATTTTCATTTAAGCACCTTAAAATATTATTTAATTTAGTCTTGATTTCATAAAGCTAGGTACTTTTGAAGATACTGGAGATTTTCTAACCGACCATTTTTCTTTTCCGGTCCAGTGTATATACTTTTTTGGTAACTAGTAATCGGTAACCACGAGTCCGCTGCGGTAGAGCCCATGACGTGGGAGTAGATAAACAACCGTGATACCCGCTTTAAATTCCCTTAAATTCTTAGATTTTCAAAAAAATGTACAGCTGAAAATCAGTGAGCAAAGTGTCTGCCAAATGTTTTTTTAGAATTCAGGGAGTCACAATGAATCGAATGGGCGCAATTAGAACCATGTGCAAATGACTTAGTATAGCTTTTTTTTTACATTTTCGCAACACCGTCCCTTGATAACGCAGAGCCCTGGATACTTGCCCCTTCGATTTTCTTCACTTCAGGATGATTGTGACCACCAGCCCCAGAGGCAGACATGTGCAAATGATTTAAGACCCACTTTTTTTTTAACAAATTCAGTCGAACCTTAAGCACCTGCAGCTTTTTTTATTTTAATATGATATTCAGTGCATTTTTCCCTATACATTGGTATACATATATTTTTTATCCCCTGCGGTTCAACTTGATGTCTCAATTTACTAGACTACTTATGCTCTGAAATCAATGAAATAATCACTCACATTTTCGAAGAATAATAACATTTTTTTTAAATGAAACACATAAGAGTTTTATCTATTAGCTAGCAGCGCCCTGCGCATTCACCCGCGTACGTCCCGTGCCCATGACAAAATTATAGCCCAATGTTACTCCCAGAAAAGTAAGCTTTCCATTGGTGAAAGAATTTTTAAAATTAGCTTAGTAGTTTTTGAGCTTATTCGTAACTAACAAACAAAACTTTCCTCTTTATAATATTAGTGTAGATGTATATTATAGAAGTGTAGATGTAAATCATGATTATTACAAAATAATGTATAATAATTAAAATTATTTTTGTATGTAAATGTATGTAATTATTGTATGAATATGAAATTATGTTCCTAGTAGGAACACATTTAGGAACGGGTGTTATTTAAATGGTTAGCAGAGTATTCGTATTTTTGTAAGCAGAAAAATATAATCTGTAAGCAGAAATAGCTAATTGGTCAGCAACTCCTTTTTTTTATTCCCGAGGGGGTAGGCAGAGGTATTCCATTTCTGGATATACCCACTTTTCAGCAGATATTCTTTGGACCCCTAAACCTGATAGCTGGTGAGCCCATCGCCGGACCTGACCTGACCGGATAGGGTCTGTGACACATGTCTCAGAATTAATTCTGGGACCTGCGGGTTTCCTCACGATATGTTTTCCTTCACCGTCGAGCTAGTGATAAATATGTACCTACGTAAGTTTTGAAAAACTCATTGGTACATGACAGGATTCGAACCCGAGCTTCACTGATTTTCATCATGTGAAGCAGGCCTTTTAACCGTAAGGCTATCACTGCTCTACGTCATATCTAGGTCATATAAAAATAGGTAATAAAATGACGATGTATCTTACTAGCCCAGTCATATTAGGGGTTTCACCTCGTAGTATATACCTACTAATAAACATCTAACTAAAGCTTCTTATCTAATACTCGTATATATACGCTTCACTATGCTGTTACTCGTATGGAGTTATGTGCAAATAAATAGGCGAGCAAATCTGCGGGATATAAATTATAGCAATTCAGGCACATGTCAGTCGTCTTCACCGAGTCGAAAGATCGTGAATTGCCCTGGAGGTGTATTAGTGCCCGGATTAAGTAAAATCAGCCATCGAATCTTGATTAGGGCGGGGTATGAACGGCGAGAATCGTGGGTCCTGCTGTGTAGGACAGGGACGCAAAGCAAGTGACAGGTAGGTTTAAATTTTGAGTGAACAGAGGCTCCACCTGTCACCTTGGCAACCGGCCCGGGTGTTGCCTCTGCGCGACGCGCCCACGTGGTTTGCGCGATCGATGGCACATGGCGCATGCGTAAGCCCGCGCGCTCCCATTCAAAGGCCACTTGAAATTTCTAGGTGTTATTGTTTCGGAGTAGTAGGTGGTACCTACGTATTTCTCTTTTTATCCAGTTTTTTTAAATTTCCGGTGCGAAAGAGACATTCTCGAGTGCGTTACTCCAGCGGAAATTTGTCGAATATCGGCATTTGAGGGATCCAGATAATTACCTAGTTGTCCGGCTTCTGTAAATGTTGTGCAGATTTAAAAATTTGTATTGCTTATAGTTTTTGAGTAATTCAAGAAAAACAGTTTCCGCTGGAGTAACGTTACCCCAGCGGCAATTTTTTTTTTAATGGGAATATTGAAATAATTTTTATCTACATAATCAGTTGTCATGACGGAGTAAATGTTGCGACTTAATTTGAATTTGTATCGTTAATGGTTCCGAAGATATTCAAAAATTTCAAAATGCCGCGTTTTTGATGTTTGCGTTTTTCGCTGAATTTCGGAAATGGTTAAGCGCACTATCATAATTTTTTGTACATGACTTCTTATGCTTTATTCCTAATTTGTTGTGAAATAAAAAATTAAAAATAATTTACCGTTTAGGAGTTATGTAAGCAAATAGAAAAACCCTCTAATACGTCCTAGCACTTCGAATAAGAGGTCTAGAGACTTGTTTGAAACGTTATTTTGTAGCTTGCAACTGCCTTCAGGTGTTTGTGAAGTTTCATTAGTATCCTATAAGTAATTAATAAATTATAATGAAATTTAGCTCGGTTTGGGCCTCGACGCGCAGACCGTTATTTAACCCCCTATTAATGGACTTTTTTGTGGGATTTTTTAACCGAATAATACGTAAATAATTAGTTATATAGTTCAATTTTATACTTGTGAAATTTCAGCATCGTACAATCAATAATTAAGGAGATAATCAAAAAATACTCATTTTAAGTTATTTATCGTGGTAACCCGACCGAGTTTAGATGGTCACAGAAAAGCGGCCGTTTAGTACATTATGCTAACCTTTTTAAATATATAGGATAGTTTTATAAGGTTTTTTACAATTGCGTACACAAGTGTTAAAAAAACTTATTGACAGGTATTGACAGGTTTCTATAAAACCTTTTAATAAAAAATACGAAAAATAAAAAGTCATTGAACTTAGGTATATTTATTCTGCGAGCATCTTTTTATACAACATAAATATAAATCAACTTCAAAAACTAAATCAGATAATTATAACTGGACTAAATTATTGCGGTAGTATAGATAGTTATCAATTTAGATATTATTATCAATTTAGATATTATTATCAATTTTTGAATACAATTTTTAATGGGAACGGGAATAAACTGGATTCGCGCGGGCAACGCCGTTGGGCACCCGCTATCAATAATAAAATGAAATAGCATCACTATTCAGAAAAATTAAAATATATAGTTTTTTAAAAACAAGCTTTTATGATGTTCTTGTTAATATAAAAAGAACTAAAATTTAAAAATAATAATTTAAACCTGATAAGAAAAATATAATTATAATATAATCAACACTTTTTTAATAAATAAAAGCGTGTTACATAATGATTGCAAGAAGAAACATATTGAAGGTGTAATTGTGCTAAATGTTCTTTAATGTTCCATCACAATGAAACTTGCTTTTATTTATTGGAAAAGTATTGATTATATAATTATATTTTTATGGCTTGCAAATAAAAATTGAAAAAATAAAACAAATAACACTTCAACGTGGAAATAGTAGTTTGTGTCATAAGGGAGCAAAACTATATTTTTACGGCGAGGGCGTTTTTTAAATCACGAACATATAGTGAATGATTCTAGGATAGAATCCCGAACGTAGTGAGTTTTCCGGTGTTTAACTATCACTGCAGTCACTGCTACTTGAATACATTTTAAAATATAAAATACACAAACAATTCGATGTCGGAATTCGAAAGCGCGCGCATTGCCACAGCAATTTTTCTGACAGTGTGGCACAACCTTTGAGTATTAAACCAACAGGAGACGTCACGCGCACTAGTTTCTTTACAAAAAAGTCTGCCAATTTCTGCGGGGGGGACGAGGAAACAATCACAAATAATGTTAAAACAAACGTTTTTTTTGATAAAACAATTAAACACTAGCTTGAACTAGGTGCACACAAATACATTCACCAATACAAGCACTCCGTGAACTCAAACAAACTAGTTGTATTTAACCGGTGTGCTCAAAGACCGACACGTTTTTTTGGCAGAGGGGAACGCCTGTTAGTGGCGTCTCCGGTTGGTTTAATACTCAAAGGGCACAACCATCGAACCCCATTCAGTCTTGTCAGCATATAAGTTACTCTATGCTTGTCAACCTAATGCGGCGAAAAATGGAACTAATGTTTTGTTATAGTACTTAAGCTACAGTGGCGCCAACCTTAGATGCAAACTTTTTTTGTTAATCTCTTTGGCTAAGAATGTTGCGGGATATTTTTAATTCCAAATTCAAAACACTTTTATTCGCACTTATTAAAATCCTATCGGAAAAGACTTACTTTGATCCCTGTTACTGAGGACCAAAACGTCACTTTTCGAATAGATGGTATGAAAAAAATATTGTTGTTCTTCATTGCTTTTGTTAAGTTATGCACTAATTTTCAAAAACAATGTTTTGTCTCTGCCATACCTACCTATATAAATTTCGAAAAAGAATGTTTGATGAAATAGAAGTAAATGTTGACTTGTCATCGTCGAGTCGAGAGGTTGCCTTTGCCGATCGATCACAGCCTCATCCTGATCTTTCAGTGGTTCGACGAGTTAACCCCAAGGTTTCATTTTCGTTCCCGTGGGAAAATTCTAATCTATAATATAATACTCCCAGAAAAGTAAGCTTTCAATTGGTGAAAGATTTTTTAAATCTCGCGTGTAAAATTTTACTACATAGCGGGTGTCCAGCGGCTTTTCCCGCCCGGATCCAGTTTATTCCCATTCCCGTGGGAATTTCCTATAATTCCTTCATAGTGGTTTCCTAAGACATATAAGACCATGATATTTTAAACAGTGGGTGCAGTGGATCCAGTTTATTCTCGTTCCCGTGGGAATTTCCTATAATTCCTTCATAGTGGTCTCCTAAGGCATGTAAGACCATGATATTTTAAATAGTGGGAGCCGTGGATCCAGTTTATTCCCGTTCCCGTGGGAATTTCCTATAATTCCTTCATAGTGGTTTCCTAAGACATATAAGACCATGATATTTTAAACAGTGGGTGCAGTGGATCCAGTTTATTCTCGTTCCCGTGGGAATTTCCTATAATTCCTTCATAGTGGTTTCCTAAGGCATGTAAGACCATGATTGGGAGCCGTGGATCCAGTTTATTCCTGATCCTGTGGCAAGTTCTGAAATTCCCTTTATAGTGGTTGCCTGCGACATAAGACACCTATACATACGATATTTCAAACAACGTGTTGCGCGCGCGGATCCTGTTTTTCCCGTTCCCGTGAGAATTTAAAAAAAATCCCTTCATAGCGGTTGCCTACTACATTAAGACACCTACATACCATATTTCATGTTTCGAGGGGAATAGTCGTGTATTTCTCTTTTGTAACCAGTTTTTATATTTTCCCGTGGAAATGAGATATTTTCAGAACTAAAAAGTAATCTAGACGTTGACCCGGGTAGGTACTCAGTTATCTCCATACCAAATTTCATCAAAATCCGTTCAGAATTTCTGAGACATGTGTAAACAGACCCGGTCCGGCGATGGGCTCACCACTTATCACGTTTAGGGGTCCAATATATCTCGTAAAATGTGGGTATATCCAGTAATGGAATACCTCTGCCTACCTCCTCGGGGATAAAAAAAGGCGTGAGATTAGATTATTATATTATTTTTATGATGCGAATGTATAAGTATAATATACAATTATAAACAATAATAATAATCTATTCAAATAAAAATGAATTGATGTTCGTTAGTCTGATTAAAACTCCACAACGGAAGGACAGATTTTGATGAAACTTTTTGTGTGGGTTAGAGTGGGTCCAGGGATGGTTTATACGGTGGCAGAACGACGTCTGCCCGGGCCACTAGTATTGTATATTTATACATTATAGCCTACCTTGTTTACCAATTAATATCCTTCTTGGTGGAACAAGTAACCCACAGAAAAAGAAGAAAAGTTAAGAAGCACTACACATTAATAATAACTGTTAATAGGTACGAAGATTTAGCTCGATTTAAGTATAGCAGACTGCTAGGATAATGACATAGTATATAAAATGTTCATGTGAAACTCCAAAAAAATTTAAATTAAATCAATAGGTACTCAAAAGATAATGTACGCGTCTGTACCGAACTTGAAAGACTATTATACTACGTGTTTTAGAATGTTAGCATAATGTACTAAACGGCCGCTTTTCTGTGACCATCTAAATTCGGTCGGGTTACCACGGTAAATAACTTAAAATGTGTATTTTTTGATTATCTCGTTGATTATTTATTGTACGATGCTGAAATTTCACAAGTATAAAATTGAACTATATAACTAATTATTTACGTATTATTCAATTAAAAAATCCCACAAGAAAGTCCATTAATAGGGGGTTAAATAACGCTCTGCGCTTCGAGGCCCAAACTGAGCTAAATTTCATTATAATTTATTAATTACTTATAGGATACTAATGAAACTTCACAAACACCTGAAGGCAGTTGCAAGCTACAAAATAACGTTTCAAACAAGTCTCTAGACCTCTTATTCGAAGTGCTAGGACGTATTAGAGGGTTTTTCTATTTGCTTACATAACTCCTAAACGGTAAATTATTTTTTATTTTTTATTTCACAACAAATTAGGAATAAAGCATAAGAAGTCATGTACAAAAAATTATGATAGTGCGCTTAACCATTTCCGAAATTCAGCGAAAAACGCAAACATCAAAAACGCGGCATTTTGAAATTTTTGGATATCTTCGGAACCATTAACGATACAAATTCAAATTAAGTCGCAACATTTACTCCGTCATGACAACTGATTATGTAGATAAAAATTATTTCAATATTCCCATTAGAAAAAAAAATTGCCGCTGGGGTAACGTTACTCCAGCGGAAACTGTTTTTCTTGAATAACTCAAAAACAAATTTTTAAATCTGCACAACATTTACAGAAGCCGGACAACTAATTATCTGTACCCCTCAAATGCCGATATTCGACAAATTTCCGCTGGAGTAAGGCACTCGACATTCTCCCCCTGTAAAAAGTACTCTACATGTCGACCGGGAACGGGAATAAACTGTATCCCCTCTGGTAACGCCACTGGGCACCCGCTTTAATCTATTTTACATAGCTCGGGTTCGGTGACATTTCACATTTTTCCGTTTTATGCATACAATTTTCGAGTAAGAAAAATAGATGGGCCCAAAAATAATGAATATTTTATTATTATGTCATTGCAAAAATACAATAATTATCGCCTCTAAAATCGTAAATAGAAATCTCAGACTAAAAGGGTGAGGCCAAACGAGCGTAATTTTGTGAGTCGTGAGTAGCAGAATTTCGGTCGCTGAGTTCGGGCGATGGGGTAGACATAGACAATGTGTGAAAGAGATACTAGAGTGGAATGTGACGGATCATTCAAGAGGGAGTGAGAAATAAGATATATTCTGCTACTCACGACTCACAAAATTACGCTCCGTCGGTCTGCAACTAGAGGATTCGATCCCGGTCGCTTTTTCTAATCCCGGGATTTCGGATTTTTTCTAAAGTTAATCCCGGGATCCCGGGATAGTCCCGGGATTGTATTGGTAATGGAAAGTGGTAATAAAAAGACAGTAAAACATATCAAAATAAATTTTTCATATCTACGGGCGGAAAGCGTCAACATTTGGCCCGCTGCGTTAAACGAAATTGCCGCTTTTCGCCTCTGTCGAGCTGAAAAAAGTATACACACCTCGGGAAGTAAATAAGAAAGCCTTGTGAGGACATAGAATATTTAAGTTTCAAATCTTTAAAGAGGCGGTTTAGCAAAATTATACTTTCTTCTTATAAAATAAACAAACTGGGCCTAGTTTGTTCTGTAAATAATTTATGAAACTAAAAAAAAACTTTAAAAAAATCTACTTCTTTAGACTTATTTAGATAAACTATAAAAATATGTTATAGAGATCAATGTTTATAGGTACTGTAAATGTAAATGTATCAATCCCGAAAATCCCGGGATTCATTAAATTTGATCCCGAAATTTTCGGGACTAAAATATGACCGGGATCCCGGGATCGAATCCTCTATCTGCAACCGAAATTACGCTCGTTTGGCCTCACCCGGGTGAGGTGAATCTTTGAATCGTAGCTTTTTGGCGGGAATCCGACAAGAGATGTAATGAGTTTTTCACACCACATGCTCGACAAAGCCGGATTATATATCATATAAACCTCACTGAAAGCAAGACATTATATCCCTTGGCTTTAGCCGGGTTATAATGTTGTATGGAATTTCATTATAACCCTAGGTCAATAACGTAATTTTCATTTTTCACCTTATTGCTATGATGATCGAGTCTAATTTCGTTAAGCAAAATGTGGTGCACCCGCTTGCGGCCACAACTCGATTTTCGAAAACCGAAGCCGCGGCCAACTAGATTCGCACGATCTTTATTTGTTAAATCAAGTAGGTCACTCCGGCAGAAACAAGTTGCTGTATCCATTTTATAGCTTTAACATTTCAAAAAGAATATCGAAAATGTCGAGTGCTGAAAGTACTTTCACTCCAGAGTCTATTAAACTAGATGCCATAGGCATTGTCAATAATCTACTACCATGCAATTGCATTTTATTGTCTCGCATAAGGTAAGAAAAGTAGAGTATATACCTCGGGAATAAAACTGTTTTTGTCTTGGGCGCTTGAATCCCTCGCTGCACTCAGGACTCAGCCTCTAGCTGCGCTCGGGTGTAAAACTGGGAGTCCTTCGTTACGTTCAGGATTCAATGTCGCGCCCGTGACATAAAACAGTGCTTTATTCCCTTGGTGTACTATTATACTACTACGTCTACTATTATAAAATTTTAATTTTTGTGTTTATTTTGGGTTTATAATAGTGATAGTGTATTGTGTGGCAGGGGTCTTTGAAAGTGTGCAATGCTTGGTAGATTCGATAAACATAATGTATGATATATATGTATCGTGAGGAAACCCGCAGGTCCCAGAATTAATTTTGAGACATGTGTAAACGACCCGCTCCGGCGATGGGCTCACCACCTATCACGTTTAGGGGTCCAATGTATCTCGTGAAATGTGGGTATATCCAGTAATGGAATACCTCTGCCTACCCCCTTGGGGATGAAAGGCGTGAGATTATAATAAAAAAAAATGATATATTTTTGTATTGCATTAAAATATCGACGACAAAAAAACATGTTTTTCCTGTAATTAAGTATATCCTGTGAAATTTAATCATATTCAATAAAAAGTATTTTTGAAAAATCATTTTTCATATTTGAAATATCAATAAAGTATAAAATCGATTCCATTTCCTTTACAAACTTACTCGAAACTTTAGAAAAATCGATTGGATTTTATTAGGACACATCGAACCCATGTGATGTAAAATAGACTATAGTCTATATCTACTAATATTATAAAGAGGAAAGATTTGTATGTTTCTTACGAATAAACTCAAAAACTACTAGACCACTTTTAATAGTAGATTGTGTCATAAGGGAGCAAAACTATATTTTTACGGCGAAGGCGTTTTATTAAATCACGAACATAGTGAATGGTTCTAGGATAGAATCCCGAACGTAGTGAGTTTTCCGGTGTTCCGGACTGCGGACAAGATTGCAAAATGAGATTTATTGTCGTCCCAATGTACCATTCACTTGACCGAAGTTTGAAAACTTTTGGAATTATTATGAATTAATTGTCTTGACTGACTGGACTATACCTACTCTGTGTTTAGATATTAATACTGAAATTGGTTAGTAATGAGTTAATACTTGGAGTAAAGTTAATCTTGCTCTAGTCTGCGTTTATTAATAAGACCGTAAAAGTATATTTTTTTGCTTCGTTTAGTAAACTGGCTTTTTAATGCCACTTCTCCCTATCGGCTGTACGAGGTAGGTAATTATAATATTAGGAATTCGCATTTCGCACGGAAACGGGAATAAACTGGTTCCGCGCTCGCAACGCCACTGGGCACCGGCTTTGTGAAAAACAAAAAGAACCTACACTTATGTCTTGCATTATGATACATCTAGGTAGGTACGTTTATCCCAAAATGTTTAAAAAATAAATGTCCACCCGTGCGAAGCCGCTAGGTGTTTATATGTTTGACGTGTTTATATTTGTATAAATTATTTCTTATTATACATACAGTCTGACATTTTAGATATTATAAACATGACATGTAATTTTTATTATGAATAAACGAATTGAATTTAATTGATCTACTTTAATCCCGTTCCCGTGGGAATTTCCAAAAATCCGCTCATAGCGGTTGCCTACGACATACCTTTAAGACACCTTGGTACGATGTTTCAAGTAGCTAGTGCCCAGCGGCGTTGCCCGCGCGCATCCAGGTTTTTTTTCGTTGCCTGAGAATTTCCAAAAATCTCATCATATCGCGGTTGTCTATGACATATAAGACACAGTACATACCATGTTTCAAGTTTCTACGAGTTATCGTTTCTGAGTATGTAGTACGTTTTTCTTCTCGTGACAACATCTTATATTATCTACTATCTACTATATAAAAATAAGTCGGGTTTTCCTTCCTGACGATTTATCTCCAGAACTGACGAACCGATTTCCATGGTTTTGCATTCGTTGGAAAGGTCTCGGGCTCCGCAAGGTTTATAGCAAAGAAAATTCAGCATTGAACCCGTGCAAAGCCGGGGCGGGTCGCTAGATTATAAATTGATGGAGCCGGCGGCATTCCGGAAAAAGTGTGACGTATGCGTTGTTCCAGTGCAAGCGAGAGCGCGCAACGAGCGACAAAGAGGCACAATCCATTCCGTCAGTATTTTCTTATGACGTTGTCACGTTCAACTATCGTCAGTAAACCGACTTTACAGACAACCGATTTTTTTTAACCACATTTTATATTTTACCGTGAGAATGAGATATTTTCCTGCGGTAAAATGTACTTACCCTAGATGTTGACGTAGCTACTCAGTTATCAGCACACAAATTTTATAAAAATCTGTCTATTAGTTTTAGCGTGATGCGTACACAGACAGACAAACACTAAAAAGTAGTTGTTTTGATAGCTACATACCATATTTCAAGTGTCTAGGTGTTATCGTTTTGGAGTACGGTAATCAAACAGTCCAGTATTGTATAAAGTTGCTCAAGGGCCCTCTTCGCAGTCGCGCCGCGCGAAATCTCGATTTTTTGGCGCTACTATCGCAACACAGTGGGTGTCAAATCGTCGGACTTTGACTAGCCAATTAAATTGTAACTTTGAATTTTGTTACCAAATATAAAAATTGTTATTTCAAATGTATTTTTTCTAACTGCTGCCCACGACTTTGTTTCCGTGGGACACGTTTTTCCCTATGAAACTGTCGGGAATATTTTCCTGCATGTAGTACATTTTTTTGCACATTTGATATAAGTCAAAGACAAACTCCACATGAATCGCATCTTTCAAAATAAGATAATTAAAATTGCACACCTAATTTATTCTAATAATATTTAATTGAATTAACCTGTGAACATGATAGTTGCAAATATTATACAATATCTATTTGACATCATAATGACGTACTTTCCTGATAAGAGTTTCGTGGTGAAGGTAGGTATTCAAATGCTCAAATGCAAAAGACGCACGGAAAACATTAGGTATAATTACTAATTCCTACCCAAGCCTTTTTTATTCAAACCAAACATAAGAAACAGAAATACATATGCAAAGCTAGGACTTAACTAAATACATTAAATTTGACTGCACTTGCTGGTACCCACAAAATTAATACATAACAAATGCTAAAATATAAGTGATGACATCTTTCTTTCATACACAAGACTACCACGTTATAAATGAGGGATTTTTAAGAAGACATTAAACGAAACAAAAAAAAATTAAACGTATTTCCAAGTGTTAAAATCTTTAACTGGTGGTATGGAAATCTATGCAATGCTTGCAATTTTTGCTAGCATTGACACGACTTTCCTACTAGGCCATCTGTTATCAATCAAGATAGTTAGACAGTTGAAATTGAAACACAAATGATGTATTTTTGTTGCCGCTAATAACAACAAATACTAAAAAAACAGAATAAAATAAATATTTAAGGGTACAACTACTTAAGCTCCCATACAACAAACGTGTTTTTTTCAAAGATATTATATATAGAAAGACGTAGATATGTCACTAGAGCGCGGAAAATGAGGCCGAAAAATGTAGTTAATTAACCACATTTTATTTAGTCGCATTGTATTTCAATTCGTATTTCAAGCGCAACTGTTGACAGATAGCTGTCTCTTTCTTTATTATTCGTTCTGTATCATCTTTCCCCGTCATTGTTGTATACTATAAATACGCTAAGAAGTAAGTATGTGAATGTTGTAGCCACTCGTAGCGGATCAATTTTTAAACGCGCGCAGTATGACTATAACTCATCCTTACTTTAATATCTTTGGTTTTTTTGCCGTTTTTATAGATAATGGTACGGAACCCTTCGTGCGCGAGTCTGACTCGCATTTGACCGGTTTTTTATATTTTCCCGTGGTAATGCGATATTTTCCTGTGGTAAATAGCACCCTAAATGTTGACCCAGTAAATCAATTTTCTCCACACCAAATTTCATTAAAATTTGTCAAGTCGGTTTTGCGTTATCTATCTATTACGTTTAGGGGTCCAAAGAATATCTCGTGAAAAGTGGGTATATCCAGAAATGGAATACCTCTGCCTACCCCCTCGGGGATATAAGGCGTGAGAATCGTGAGATTATTAGTTGCGTGTTCAGACAGACAAAAATATTTTTGTAGATATTGATGTGTTCTTTAATAGGTATTGTAGAATTTTTTTTTGTTCTACCATCAATAGTTTTCGTAGCGTATGCGATGAAAGACATTTTATGGTTAGATTTTCTGAACCTTGAGTTACATTATTAAAGTTTTAGTAAGGATCCCTATTTTTTTATTCGTCATAGATATAGCCTAATATACTCAGGGATAATGTAGAATTGTAATGGTGAAATAATTTTTTAAATCGGTCCAGTAGTCTTAAGTTTATTCGTTACAAACGTACGAAAACGTACGTAACGTACGTAAAAAATACAAATTTTCCCTCTTTATAATATTAGTGTAGATGTATAGTATTAGTGTAGATATATATGAGATTTATAAAAAAATCTATATCAAACATTTTATTAGGTATGACTCTTATCAATATTAATTATCACAAAAGTTTGTAACGAGACCACTGTGCACTGATTTTGTCTGTTTTTGCGATCTGTCAATGCGGCGCAAAGCGACGTGCTCTCACTTTGGAGGCGCGTGGCCGACTAAATCAGGCGGCGTCAAGTGGGTATGGGACTTGGGTGTCATACCTAATGGGGAATCTTCTGTGTGACAAGTTAACTCAATATTCTATAAAGGGAGTATTTAAAAAATTGTTTTATATATAATAATGTATTGTTTTCTAAAATATGTTAAAAAAATTAATTCAAAAATGCATAAAAAAGTATTTATGTAAGAGAACATCATTAAACATTGGTAGCCCCATGGCATACTGTCATCATGATGTCTCGTCTGTCATGTCTGTGGTTTTTAAAATTACAATTTACAGTTTTCTTTTCTTCATTATTGCATTGAGTTGAGCCGTGGTTGAGTCTTTGTTCCTCCGCATTAGTGTTGACGTGCTTGCTATAGTGCTAGCGAAGTATTTGTGAGATAGAGATTCGAGGAGATAGAAAAGGTGTTTGTGTTTTGTTTGTCGTTATGGCTGATAACATCAGAAGAAAATGTTTGAAATGTGGGCTAAAGCCGAAGGAAGATTCGGACATCAAAGCTTACAGATTTCCTAACCCCGGAGCAACAAATATATTGAGGTAAGTAACAATATTTACACATTATTTTTGTATGTATCATCCTAGCAGCGCCACACTACTCTGGGTACGAAGTAGTCTTGAATTTCGTACCTACCCTCGCAGTTTAGCAGATATGGGGGGGGGGGTTGGTGGTTTTGCCAAAATGACGTCTTTACAGCAGCACCAAAACCTGTATCCGTAAATAAAGGTCATTTTTTTTTCATAGTATATAACTTCACCAACATTTAGTACTCGTGAGGACGTTAGTACGTAATGTTTCAATCTTCATGGACGAGTTTATTATGCCTTGTTATTAGGCTATTGGCATTTCTAAGTGTAATTTTAATTACCTACAGAAATAAAAACATTTTCATTTCATTTTACTTTACTAAATCAGATGACATGTCTAGTAACCATAGTACAGTCTCAGCCTATACTTTTGGATGAAAATAACCATTTGCCTGAATGTAGCCCTCATTTTTCTCAAAACCACTGCATATAGATCTGTAATTATTATTTTAATCATAATTATTTTTCTAGGACCCCTGATATTGAGCAATTCTATATAACTGTGACTGGAACAATAATGAACAAGAATGCTGTGGAAGAATTTATGACTATTGACAAAGCAGCTTTTTTAAACTCCGTTGGAGAAGTGATATGGGCTATTATTAAGAAAAAGACCTGGATCACCAATCCTGTATTGAATTTTATTGTACTGGCATTTGCTGTAAGTTGATGAAGTAATTTAAAAATAAGTTTTTAGTATGTCATCGACATCATCGACAACCCGTAACAGCCCACTGCTAAGCTAAGGGTCTTTCCTCACACTGAGGAAGTATATGGGCTATAATCTCCCACGCGAGCCCACCGCGGATTGGGAGATTTTGTTAGGCTAGTGGCCACCTAACTGCCGGAATTTTTCAAGCCACCCAAAGGTATCCAACATGACTTAACGACTTCCATTGTTCGTAAACAACGAAAACCGGGACCAACACTTTAACGTGCCTTCCGAAACACGGAAGCGCTCGTGATATAAATGCCACTAGGCGGTCACCCATTCACTGACTGACCGTGCCCAACATTGCTTAAGTACTTTAGTATGTGCCTTCTTTGATTTATTGAAGCCAATGACATTTTATCGATAGATAAATTATGATTGTATTATAATATGCTAGAAGCGATATCTAGTGGATAATTTTCTATGAAACTATTTCGTACCCGGGCATCTTAATATGTTGCAAACATATTTTAGAAATATGATGTACCTACTAAGATGTATATATTTAAGTCCACGAAGAATTTAGTGTGAGTTCTACTCCCTTCCTAAAAGTACAAAATAGTACGAAATCGTCGTGTAGCCTAAATGCAGAAATATGCTATATATCTTTTGATTTTAATTTGTTTTCAGCTATGAATCTTGGGCCAAGTTTTTTTCCCGGATCTAAGGGCACGGCAGTGCCCCCGCCAAGTCGAGCAAAAAGCGGCACGGCCGTACCATCCTTTTCTCGAAGCAATTCACGCACTTTTCGATCCCCTATAACTTCGTTGTGGATAAACCTAGAAGCCTGAATTTTCAGTAACCAAGCATGCATTGTATAAACACAGTATATTTCAAAATTCATCCAATTTGAACCAGTAGTTTTAAAATTATAAATATTCAAAGTTTCCTAATTTTGCCACTCACTGACTGACTGACTGACTGACTAACTCACTGACCGATCATCAAAACTCTAAGGCACTTCTAGCAGTCGTAGAAGCTTCAAATTTAGAATACAATTAGGGTTTAGTGTATAAATCAAGGAAAACTCAAATAATTTGCAATTTCGGTCTAGGTTTCTAGATACACTAACTGCATAAATAACTTTGTAATCCCATAATAATTGTATAGGATTACAAAATTAGATGTTCAAGTGGAATCTTGCAACTCAATTTTGAAGCAGATATTTTCAACCGATTGAGCTGAAATTTGGTATACTTATGTAAGTTTGGTCACAATGCAATATTATGGTACCATCAAGCTGATGATGGTTTAAGGAGGTGGATATCGCAACTCCTCAATGACTACTCGTAAACCACTCGAGTTTGGGCTCGTATGATTCGTCTTGACAAATACTTTGGTGCTAGATTGTAACCAGGGTCTGATGATGGAGCTGGAAAATGGCCATGAGAACTCGGTAATTAAATGACATAACCCCATGGGACCGTGGGGGCCTTCAGATGACCAGAGGGCTGGCAGCTATCTCTGTCAAAGGATCAACCTAGATATCCAGAGAGGGAATGCAGCCAGTCTTCTGGGCACTGTCCTACATGGTTCCTCTTTAGATTTCGATTATCTAAAGTTACCAAATCCTTGACCAACATGCATGGGATTAACCGACTCGACGCTATGTAAGGCTATTAATTATAATTATTATTGTAAACCATATTTTTTAGTAAGACATTAGATTAAAAAGAGCTGCCCTTGAGTTGCTTGCTGGCTCTTCTCGGGGTACTGCATTTGGAACCAGCAACTCGTCGGTGGAGATGGGCTGCTGTTTACATTTAGCCAGTCTTCATGGAAGAGTTTCGAGTGCCTTGTTATTATAAACTATTGACTTTTCTAAGTGTAAATTCAATACCACCTACTGACAATAAACGCCTTTGACTTTAGAGGACATTTTTTTATCTGTAATTACTGTAATTGAATACGTATATTTTCTTTGTAAATGAATGTATATTTTTTTTGTAAATGAATGTATATTTTTTTTGTAAATGAATGTATTTTTCTTTGTAAATGAATGTATATTTTCTTGGTAAATGAATGTATATTTTCTTTGTAAATGAATGTATATTTTCTTGGTAAATAAATGTTATATTTTAGTAAAACAATACCTAAGAAAGTTTTTTTTTTAGCTAAATTAAGTTTTTTAATCTTGTGTTTAAATGTATATTCAGAGCCTGTCCATATACTTCTCCGGGGTATTATTCATATCATATTCTGAGAAGTTATTTAGTAAAACTTCAATAGAATATAATATGAATAGTACCCCGGGAGAAGTATATGAATAGGCTCTGAATATACATTTAAACATTCCACTATAAAATTCAAATATCCCGCCATACGGTGATACGTCAGTGGTTTTTAGGGTCATCACAGAGATCGCGTTGTAGGTCGAGTTTTGTCGCCATATTTTTGTATGAGGTTGGCATTCTTCTCCGCTAGGAGTAAAAGTGTTCTGTGGACTAAATTCCGCGAGCGTTCGCATTCGTATTTGAATTTGAGCGCCGCTCCATAGTAATTTGTATGAAGATTTTGAGCGAAAAAATTTGTCAAGTTTGTGATCTTTTAACACAAAATCGGAACATATTTATTAAAAAATGAAGATTTTTAGCGCCTACTTTTATAGTTTTAACTAGTGTATTATTTAATAAAATTCATTTAATAATTCTTGATAGTTACGACTCAGTTGTTGAAATACGGGAGTGCGATTTACGCGTTTTTAGTGATTTTCAGATTTTTTTTTACACATCTATAAGCATGATCTTAAATTCGAATGTTTCAGCGCCTAGTAATATTCATTGGCTAGCTGTGTGATTTTTTTCAAGGTTGTGGAGCATCGTTTTTTATATAATTCTATGATAATCCCGACCCTCGATTGCCTTATACCGGCCCTTAAAGCAGGATGGGCATGATCGAAACGTTCCATCAGCTAAGATATGAGTGTAATTCAGACAGGCCTGTTGGCTCAGTTGGTAGTGAGTGACCCTGCCTTCTGAGTCGGAGGTCGCGGGTTCGATCCCCGCTCGGGGCCAACATTTGTGTGCATGAACATGTCTGTTGGCTTCGTGTCTGGGTCGCGCACTAGTTTCCTTTCCAATAGTTTTTTAGGTGTTCAAATTGTAGTAGGGTACTTTTAATATCGAATACTCACCGGTGACTTTAGCGATATGGATCGAAAGGATTTATTAAATGATTGGGTAAAAATAACCTAATAAAATCACCTAAAGCACTACGATACCATAATTTATAACATACAAGAGCAGTGATAGCCTTTGCGGTTAAAGAGCCCGCTTCTCATGATGATACTTAGTGAGGCTCGGGTTCAAATCCTGGCATGTACCAATGAGTTTTTCAAAACTTACGTACAAAATTTACGTCCGTATTCATCTACAGTTCGACGGTGAAGGAAATCATAGTAAGGAAACCCGCAGGTCCCAGAATTAATTCCGAGACATTTGCAATAGACCCGGTCCGGCGATGGGCTCTCCACCTATCACGTTTAGGGGTCAAATATTCTCGTAAAAAAATGTGGTATACCTCTGCCTACCCCCTCGGGGATAAAAGTAGTGAAATTATTTATTCATTGATTATAACATACCTACCCATGCACGTACGAATTGTTCTAGTTTTCGAAATTAAGTAGCCCCATTAATTCGTCCCTATTTTATTATACTTACTTCTGTCTCTGCAGTGAAATCCCCGAATCTCCGATATCTCCGAAATCCGGAAAGAATTAATTTTGACCACTGTCCCAGAACTAGTTTGTATAAAAATAATTGCTACCACATGTGTATCAAAATTTGGAATAAGTTGCCCAATGATATCAAAATAGTGAATGAAAGACAAATTGGGAATAAATTAAAAACATGGCTTTTATCGAAATGCTTTTATAAGCTCAATGATTTTTTATATGAGTAAACTTTTTATACCAACTACATCTATACCATACGAGTAAGTAACCATATTTTGTAATTTTGTTTCGATTGTAAAAAAAAAAAATATTTTGATTATGTTTAATTGTTAGGTACTTACCTAGTCACTATTCTTCTGTGTAAAAATATGAATTTTTAGAGGTACCTATTTATATTGTATGTCCGAATCGGGCCAAGCTGTTGAACTTACTGTCTATGTTTTATCATATGACCAACCTATGTAGGTACACAGTTTGCACAATAAATTTATTTTATTCTATTCTATTCTAGTGGCGAGTAGGTGAATTATTATATATAAGAGATATGACCTTAGTTATGCTACAGACCGCTTGGTTAACTTTGCAAGTGGGCGGGGCTAGGTTGAAGATGCCTTCCCCGCACTTCTATCTTCTCCTCAATGGGCCGACACACAGTTTTTCTTAGACAAAATTTAACTATTGGCAACTTCTTTTGAATACACTTTCATTACTACATAGGTGGCACTAATGGCACACTATCAAACTGATATTAAATGCGCTGATATAAACGCGGCTACCACCTGATTGAAGACCACCGCACCGTAGGTATGCGCAGGCCTTTTAGTGTTACTATTCAAATGTAGGACGGCTATAATAAATCGGACAGTCGATTTTTCATAGCAGAGCAGTGATAGCCCGAACGGTTAAAGAGCCGGCCGAAAATCAGTGAGGCTCGGGTTCGAATCCTGGCATGTACCAATTTTCAAAAACTTACGTACATATTTATCACTAGCTCGACGGTGAAGGAAAACATCGTGATGAAACCCGCAGGTCTCAGAATTAATTCTGAGACATGTGTAAACAGACCCGGTCCGGCGATGGGCTCACCACCTATACGTTTAGGGGTCCAATGTATCTCGTGAAATGTGGGTATATCCAGTAATGGAATACCTCTGCCTACCCCTCGGGGATAAAAGGCGTGAGATTATAATATATTACCTATTAGATTTTTCATAAGGACGCATATCCCTCGGGATACCGATCCATTCGTTCGTCACATCGTTCGAGTTTAATTCCACAAAAATCATGTTGGATCCTGGTATTCCGGTATCCCTACAGTAGGTAATATTACACATATAAGTACCTTATGACTGTAATGTACTTACCGTTAGTACCTATCTAAGTGACAAGACCTAAAATTTGGTCAATTGTAAATTTTACAAATAATATGATAAGTTAATCCGGATTTTTTGAAAAGCTTGTTGAATATACAAAAATGAAATGAAATACCTATCGACATATTGTCCGTAATAAGCGGTCATAGCATGTTTGTTATTTATTAACTTCTCATGTAAGTAGGTACGTTTCTACTTCATAAGTAGAAATGAAAACTGTAAAGAAGAGTTAAGAATGACCTTCGACATCAAGAATAACGACACGACAATAACTCATTCCGCCGACACTTGTGTACCTACTCTAAAACCAGAGAACTGTAGACTGGATTGGATTACGTAAACTTATAAGTAAATTAAATTATTTAGTTCTAAAAAATTTACTATTTTGACATACCTTTGTAATCGTGCTTCAATTTGGCTGAACTGCGACACGATATATACCTATCTAATACCTATGTATTAAAAGGAAACATTACAAACCTCCAGCCGCCCGGGGGCGAATCGCTGCTTGAATCCTTTAGTTGAGTGGTGCTGGCACTTTGAAGATTCGGGACGTTGACACTACAAAGTAGAACATCTCTATTTAAGTAAGTAACAATTCTTAATCTTCTACTATATAAAAATAAGTCGGGTTTTCTTTCCTGACGCTATAACTCCAGAACGCACGAACCGATTTCCACGGTTTTGCATTCGTTGGAAAGGTCTCGGGCTCCGTGAGGTTTATAGCGAAGAAAATACAGGAAAAATTTCAACAGAAAAGCGGGAAAACCTTATAAGCATTGCACCCGTGCGAAGACGGGGCGGGTCGCTAGTTTGACACTAAAAATATATGATGATTGTGTCTCTTCACAATGTCAAAAAGAGTGCAAAGGGCAATCGCTTTAAGCGATTCCGCATTGGGATGTATGTATATAGCTGAGATAAATAGATAAAGGCTCATAAAGGTAGATTTAACAAAGCCGATGGATGTGGGCAAAGGAAGTTGTGGAAATAGTAGCGGAGGCCTACGTCGTCTAATGACCTTTCTGCCGACTTTCCCATTTTGACATTTTAATTAAGTATCTACCTATACCTAAAAGCTCGCCAAAAGCATGACTCACCCGGGGCGCCTAGAGTGCTAAGGCTGGCCCTGACCATGATAAACATACCTACATATGGAACAGCATACAGAATAAAACCTGTTACCAATAATTTTATACACACTACACATTTGTAACGAATTCAACCTCTAGTCCGCCACTTAATAAACCTAAGTTCCTTTGCGTAGGTGGATAATATAATAGTGAACAACGGCTCTACTACATTACTGGCATAATGCGAACTAGACTAGGGTATACAGCTACAGCGCATCGAGATACTGTAAGGGCGCGTACCAAGGGACGCGTTACCAATATACGCTCGGATTCAGCGCGTTTTCCCATAGGTTATTGCAATTTGGGTTCTTTTGTAATTACATTAAAGTTAGTTTAAAATCTTTACTTTAGTAGACTGAGCGGTGGCTGTGGGTTTTCTGGGAAAAACTTGGGGGAAAACGCGCTTAATTCGCGCGAATAGAAAACTTCCGTCTAAACGTATGCTAAATATTTTTTTTTCTGATTCAAATGTAAGATGAATTTTAAACTATGCAAAATGCAAAACGTGATAGGTTTTGTATTTTGCTAAGTTGTTACAGAACTTATATTAAACAGTGTTAGGGAAACTCTCCCAAAGCCGGGGTGCAAAATTTGATATTTCGTAAACATTGCAAAATCAATCAAACACAAACACATGCATATTATGTGTAGTTTCATTACCAACTTACCATCTTGCACCCTATGTGAATGTGTATGAATGTTTACCTATTTACTGGTTACTGGTATAGAATCAGCATTTAACTAATTAGAAGTTCATTTATTTTAAGTACCTAGTAATATATGGAGGCACAAACGGAAAAAAGGAATATTCAATGCTAGACTCAATAATAAAACTTCTAGAAAATTTAATACGGCTTATAACAGAAACCATTGTTTCAGTGTTGACAATGGGCCGTTTACGGTACATCGAATATTCCTTCTTTTAGAAGTTTACTCAGAATTGAGAAAAGATCATTCGAGATGTCTGTTGCTAGATGTTTCTATAAGAAGTAAGAACTATTTGAACTGATAGAATTAGGTAAATTCAGTAGAATAAAATATTATACGTTATATACACACACCTACGAATTACAAACATAATGTCACACTTACATTTTTTTATTTGCAACTGACGGTTCGACGATCAATGGAAGTCCACAATAAGAATAACCTGAAATAACAGTTTATTGGGCTCATCTTTGCACCTAGTCAAGTTAATTTGATACATTAACAACGAGAGCACAGTAGTGGATGGAGAACAACAATAATTCCAATCTACACTAATATTATATACTTCTATATATTATTCCTGTATTCGTACGGGAACGGGAACTAAGCGGGTGAAAACGCGCGGAACACTAAGTGAGAAATATACCTACTTACTCAAGTATCGGGACGCTTGACGTTTGTCAGCTCCTCAAGTTTCGTATCATTTAATGACTAGGTACGTTGAAGATGCAAATTGCTGTAGGTAGTTTATTGTTCATAGTGACGTGTAGTTAGTCATAACATTTATAGAATGTATAATTTTGAAACAACTATTTTTTACATTGACGATAGGATAATTAGTGTAGGTAGGTACCTACTTATTAAGGTACTACACAACGATAAAAACTTTTAATATTTATTTTAATTGCATTAGTCGGTTCATTTAAATATATTAAGTAAACATGGATATTTTAGTTTATTAAAAATTTTTAGTCAGCTACTAGGTACTTGCAAATAGGTACTAGTTCTAAATCTAAAACTTATAGTTGCGACTCGCATTTTATTTTATTTTTTCGATACCTTATAGGTACGTAAATTGAGATTTCACGTCACTATTTTAATGTGATACTTTAGTAGGTATATTTAGAACTCCTTAGTTAATTCTTATAGTCCAGTTATACCCATAGTCTATATATTTGCCCTAAGGGTAATAATATCATTAACAGATAGGTACTACATAACATGCCTAGGTACATCATATTAACCTCGGCCTACACCCTCGGGGATAAAAGGCGTGAGATTATTATTTATTTTTAATCTTAACATATTAAGTAGGTATCTATTAGTCTAGGTACTAACCATGCAGCTTGTCTATGGCTCTGTCCGCGGCTGACTGGTCTGGGAAGTCCACGAAGGCATAGCCACCTCTTTTTACCGAAATGTCGGCCACGGTCAAATTGTGTTCAGCGAAGAGTTGCCTGACAGCTGCTTCATCTGCTTCAATCGGGAGATTCCCTATATAAAGCTTGTTCATCGACGAAACGGTCTTCAATTGCTCACTCATTGTTGATCCACGGTTGTTAGTTGTGATTTGCTTAGAAATCACTTAGTAAATCCGTTTTTTTCTGTCGCCCAAGGCCGACCGTCCAGTAAGTCCGTAGTATTTCTTTTGTCTGATGTGTTTGACATACATCTAAATTTGAAATTCGATAACACTTGGGTCTTTTGTCGCGATGGCCATGTTCAATTTCAATAAAAGAGATGGAATATGTAGGTACCGCATTTCTACTGTTGACTGTAAATAGGTAATGTAACTTAATCTTCTGGTGTGACCTTGGAGATGGAGAGTTGCGTTTAATCTATATAATAATAACATTCTAACGGGGCCGTGTCTGTACATGAAAGATTTTTTGTAAATTTTACCTGTAGTGTATATAGTTATCGATGTAGATACTCAAACACCAATTTTTAAAATTTTTGTGTGTCTGTCTGTCTGGTTGTGCACGCATCACGCAAAAACCACTGGACGGATTTTGATGAAATTTGGTGGTCAGCCAACTGAGTAACCGGGGTCAACATCTAGAGTACTTTTTACAGAGGGAGAATGTCTCATTAGGTACCACATGTGGTACCTAATGAGACATCAGGAAAATTAAAAAACTGGGTAAAAAGAAAAATACGTACTACTCTTAAACGATAACCGGACGCTGACACCTAAAAACTTGAAATATGGTAGGATGTGAGTAGGTGTGTCGTAGGCAACCGCTAGGTAGGTATGAAGAGATTTTTGGAAGTTTCCACGGGAACGGGAATAAACTGGATCCGCGCGCTGCAACGCCGCTGGGCACCCGCTAGTTAGGTATATAATAATGTTACATGAACGCTACGTTTGAAGTAAGTTATTGGGTTCAATTCTACGCGTCCACTGCCTAAATAGCTTAAAACTAAATTTCTTAAATTATATTTAGTTTTACGCAGCCGCTAAGCCAAATGCAATTCTAGAACGCCATGGTTACTAAATTTAGATAGTCTTTCACCAGAGCGTAAAATGCCTAAGTTGAATAGTGTTGCAATTACAAATAAAAAAAGAGCTGAGTGAACGAATGAATGAAATCTAAAAAAAATACAATTATAAATGTGTATATATTTATTAATATGTAAATAAAGTTCTCAACGATTACTTTCGATGCCATTTTTATCATTTTAACATAAGTTTAATTTATATTTTCTTGTTTTACTTCAAATACTAAAGTCACTATTATTCGGGCAACACTGAAAAGGTATTATCAAATAGATTTTTTTTCTTTGGACAGGCTAGAGTCATAGACCGTACTGCCTCATCTTCAGTTAAGTTTATCTTTAAATGGATATGTGCCTCGTCCTCAGTCTTTGTTTTCTTGTTAATTCAATAACATCTCCAGCAATCTTCAAATTTCTTAGTTAAACGACTCTGCTTTGGAGTCGCATGTACAAAAATACTGAGTCATCAACACCCCTTTTTGGATCATCGACAGTAAAATAGTACTTTTACTAAAGACTTCATTCAATGACTTCGGCAATCTAACAACGTCGAGCCCATGCATTTTATCGAACTTTCCATTCACTGCACACCTTCACAGACACCTGCCACACAAAATATTATTATTCAAAACCCAAAATATACAGCAAACTATAAATTTTACAAAAAAACATGATTCCCCTTTTCGTATTTCCACCAAAAACCCTCTTGACTATTTCTAAAAATATGGAACTTATCTTGAAAAATAACACAAACACAAATATGTCGGGATTTTTCCTATAATCTAATTAAGCGACACCATTTTAATCGCCGCTAAATTTAGGAGGTTTAGTCGTGATGACATTTCTAAAATGCTTAAAATGGCGTCCACAGAATAGCCATAAGATCGCTAAACCTAAATTGAATTGGCCAGATAAATTAGGAACGTCAGATTCATTTTTAGTCCTGTCATTTGAATTTGACAGTACTGCCTAGAATAGCAAAATGCTTTAGCAGCTGTCAAATAAAATTAAGAGGTTTAGACGGTGTTGTAGAATTGAACCCATTAATTCTTTAATTACGAAAGTCAAAATTTATGTAACATTTGTATTTTTCCTTATATAATATACCTACTATTCAGCAAAAGTAAGAGAATGATTTTCTTCCAACCTCTTTGCTACTCAGTTTAGGGTTTAGGTAGTTAAAGTTAGTATATAGGCACAGTTTAACAATCATACAGTTGGCTCACGAATGTACCTACTTGTGCAGAGCAACGGAGGGGGCCTTGCGGGGAAGCGAGCGACGCGGACCGCTTCATACAAACTCGCGTAGTTTGTCAGGTTAATCGTCAAGGGCTGATGTGAATCCGAGTTGTGACGAGAACAAAACCCTCGTTATGGTTTTACCGTCATTACAACAATTTCCAAAGATTTATTCGACATACCCATATTAGATATTAAATAATAATAACTGTTTTTGTGCCATATTCAAGTTGATTTTCTCGCAGTGCGCGTAATAAATCGCGAGACAGTGAACTCTTATTTATTATGATCTTTAGTAATTTTTGATAGTAACACGGTCACAGAATGTTACACTTTTTATTTGACCCAACTAAAATACTCAAAATATAAAGTTTCGCAGAAATATCTGGCAGTGCAACATCTTTAAATGATTTATTTATAATAACATACATTTTTAAAAATAATAGATAATAATTGCTCGTGTGCATTCTCAATGTTTTTTTTTTCACCACTTTATATGTACCTATTTCAATAAGTGATTTTGTGATTGTAACTAAAACATATTTTGTTTACATTTTTGTAACAACCCTTGCATAAATACATAGGACAGCGTCAATACCTACGGCGGCGGCGGCATCGCGAGCCCACAAAGGCGATAACCAACTGTATGATTGTTAAACTATGCTATAGGCTATATGTGCAGAAAGGCAGGAACAGCTAATACCTAAAATAGGTAAAACCTGAGCTGTAGATATCAGCACCTTACGGTTAATGGTGCGAGAATATAAAGTGGGTACCTACATAACAGGGCTGACAGTACTAATGAATTGCTATACAATTATAACTCAAGTACCTATAGGCTTTTCGAATTTAAAGAAATGAAATTAGAATAAAATCCTAAATAGAAATAAATAAATTACAAAATGAGTTTTAAAGTACCGTCAAACACGGCAACATTACCATGATTTTTTATATTCAATCAGAAATAACTCATTAAAAATTAACCTTTTTTAATGTCTTAAGTTAGAACAAGTTAACTATACATTTGTCTTCATACTTTTATAGCTTTGAACTTAAATAGCTTGATTTAAAAAGAGTGAGACATATTTAAAAAAAGGTATAGTTGTCATATTTGTGGCATCTTTACCTAGCGACATTTTTGAAAGAAAAGTAGTAGTAGGATAAAATGTGGGTAAAGAAACCTTTACAGATCATGAGTTTACAGTAGATTTTAAAGAGTTTAGTAATAAAATAATGTTTTATAGGTATGGACACACTGCGTGGTAGGTATTGTTACCACGGGTTTTTGATTCTTCATACAAAATGCGTGAGTGACGTAGGGTTGCCGAAAGTCCAACTAAGGTAAAATAAAATATTTTATAGTTAGAGTAGGGTAAGTTACTTGTTTTAAAAAAAGGTGAATTATAGAAAAATACAATACAATCAACTACTGGGCATTTTCGCCAACTTCACTGTTTTGGGCGAACGAGAAAAAAAGTTCAAAATTAGAAGTAAAAAGGGTCAAAGTGCATAAAGGATCATTTCAACATCAAAAATATGTTGGATTGCACCAAATCTGTATCTTAATTTATGAGATATTTAGCAATAAAGTTTTGGTAAAGACATTTTTGGACCGGTAATGACAACTTTAAACTCTTTGAAGATGTTTTGAAGGATTTGAATCCCGGATATTAGCCACGGATAACGGCGAGTTGTAGGTATCCACTGATAACGTAATCGTATCCGTTTCGACTCAAAAAAAAAAATTATATTTGGCCCGCTGATCACGATATCCGTGGCTACAAAAATTCAACTAATTTTGTTTTCGAAACTGATCATGGAAAGAGGGTACGATTCTGAAAACATACTACATATACATTTTAAGAACATTCGAAAATTAAATTAGTAAAATTTTGGTAGCCATCAACATTCCGCATACATTAAGGTGGTGTTTTTTTTATACAAATGCTAAAGGTATCGGCATCTTAATTACCCCTTTGAAGAATTTCCTTGATTTGTCACATTGTAGTGTTATAGAATAATATCAGTCTTTATACTAACTATTTATGTAAATAACTAAAAACAAAGAGCAGTGATAGCCCGAACGGTTAGAGAGCCGGCCGAAAATCAGTGAGGCTCGGGTTCGAATCCTGGCATGTTCCAATGAGTTTTTCAAAAACTTACGTACATATTTATCACTAGCTCGATGGTGAAGGAAAACATCGTGAGGAAGCCCGCAGGTCTCAGAATTAATTCTGAGACATGTGTAAATAGACCCGGTCCGGCGATGGGCTCACCACCTATCACGTTTAGGGGTCCAATGTATCTCGTGAAATGTGGGTATATCCAGTAATGGAATACCTCTGCCTACCCCCTCGGGGATGAAAGGCGTGAGATTTTTTTTATTTTTAAAAACATATAAACTCTCCAAAATTTACAAACCTAATCAAGCTTACAATTAAATAACATTAAAAAAAAACAAGTAACATTTCGCCAAAATGTAAATCTGTCGTAACTTAGGTAAGTACTTTATTTTATACAACAGTCAAAAACAACTAATATAATTTGAAAATTCTTATGAAATAAGTAGGTAATAATAAAAGACTTTTACTTGAATTAACTAAAACGTATTTTCTCCAAAATGTAAAAGAAAGATACAAAACAAATATCAAACAATAATTCTTTGTTTTTTAGTTTTAAATGATATCCTTAAATAAATAAAAAAAAATCATTTAGTATTTAAATATTTATATTATAACTTGCTATCCTTTATAGCCCAGTCATATTAGGGGTTTTAGCTCGGAATGAAAGATAATAAGCTGTAAATTGGTATAAACCTTTGTTTTGTCGTTCTAAATGTTGTCTCAAAAGTCACAAATGCTATCGTATCTAGGATAATTCTTTCTATAAAAAAATTCAATGTCATTACCATCCCATAACTGTCCTTCCCGCTCTACTTAACAGGACCCGGTGAGGACAGATGTGGTAAGGACATTAGACGGTTTTTGTGAATTCTTTCTAAAACTTTCCAATATTTCACCAGTTTTTTAGACGTATTACGCACAAAAAAGGTGTCTTCATAATATATCTAGGACTCAGACATATATAAATAGTACTTACCTTAAATCTGGATGTGGTGCCGGTGTGGACAAATTTTTAAATTTTCAGAAGGAACGCTTGTACAGCAAAAACAAAGGCCTGCTATGTAACAGTTCTACGCTCAAGGGACGAATGACGAGCTTGCCTATGCACAGTGATGCGCTTGTATGTGTGCGGTGCATACTTTACTTAAGCTTTAACATTTTGTTACGAAAACCGGTAAGGACAAAAATTGCTATCAGAAGTTGTATCGTTGTAAATAACATGTTTATGAGGCACCTACAAATTTATTTTCTATTTTTACTTAATGCTTAAACTATATTCTAATGTATAAAATCATAAGTAAGTGTAAATTTGCTAGTATTTTTTTTGTACACTGAGTCAAAGTTTTAAAAGTCGAAATGCAGCACACGTTACACCCCGATTTTTTTGCTTCAGTCCAGTATTACTTCCAATTTAAATGAGTTGTTTGAAAGACAATCTTATGAAAAGTAAATTATTAAGGCATTAATTGGTATCGCAACAGAAATTTCACATTTATTAAAGTAATTTAAAAAAAATCAGGTTGCAACCAGTTTTTGGCCCTTTGGCGAAAAGTCCCTACTATACTATATTATGTTCATCCAATCTAACCTTACCTAACCTCTACCTGCGAAAACCCTATGAAAATCAGTTCAATAGTTTTGGAGATTAGCGTGTGCAAATCAGACAAACTAAAGAGATAACGAAAAAGCGCGGCGAATTTAAATTTTTTTAGCATGGTATCCCTCGATGTATATGGAAGAAACTTACTTGATACTTGGATTTTTTAAATTATTGTTTTAAATATGAACGACTCCTATTGAGATTGATAGTAACTGTATTTCTATAGAATCATATATTAAAATGGCTAGCATTGCATGGAAAATTAAAACCATATTATTTATTACTATTATTATAGAAAGCAAAGATTTGTATTTTATAATGTTTCTAACGAATAAACTTAAAAACACAGTACTGATTATAAAAATTCTTTTCCCAATGGAAGTTACATTATCACTGAGTAACATATAATAGAATAGAATCTATGTATTATTCCCGTATTCCCACAGAAACGAGATCTACGCCGATGAAACCACGCAGAACTTACATCATTATAAAATACAACTTTGAATAATGAATGAATGAATAATCTCACGCCTTTCATCCCCGGGGATAGGCAGAGGTATACCATTTCTTGAAATACCCACTAATCACGAGAATATTTGACCCCTAAACGTGATAGGTGGTGAGCCCATCGCCGAACCGGGTCTGTTATACATGCCTCAGAATTTATTCTGAGACCTGCGGGTTTCTCACAATGTGTTCCTTTCCCGTCGAGCAAGTGATGAATATGTACGTAAGTTTTGGAGTGCGTTACTCCAGCGGAAATTTGTCGAATATCGGCATTTGAGGGATACAGATAATTAGTTATCCGGCTTCTGTAAATGTTGTGCAGATTTAAAAATTTGTATTGCTTATAGTTTTTGAGTAATTCAAGAAAAACAGTTTCCGCTGGAGTAACGTTACCCCAGCGGCAATTTTTTTTTTCTAGTGGGAATATTGAAATAATTTTTATCTAAATAATTAGTTTTCATGACGGAGTAAATGTTGCGACTTAATTTGAATTTGTGTCGTTAATGGTTCCGAAGATATTCAAAAATTTCAAAATGCCGCATTTTTGATGTTTGCGTTTTTCGCTGAATTTCGGAAACGGTTAAGCGCACTATCATAATTTTTTGTACATGACTTCTTATGTCTTATTCCTAATTAGTTGTGAAATAAAAAATTAAAAATAATTTACCGTTTAGGAGTTATGTAAGCAAATAGAAAAACCCTCTAATACGTCCTAGCACTTCGAATAAGAGGTCTAGAGACTTGTTTGAAACGTTATTTTGTAGCTTGCAACTGCCTTCAGGTGTTTGTGAAGTTTCATTATTATCCTATAAGTAATTAATAAATTATAATGAAATTTAGCTCAGTTTGGGCCTCGACGCGCAGAGCGTTATTTAACCCCCTATTAATATACTTTCTTGTGGGATTTTTTAACCGAATAATACGTAAATAATTAGTTATATAGTTCAATTTTATACTTGTGAAATTTCAGCATCGTACAATCAATAATTAACGAGATAATCAAAAAATACACATTTTAAGTTATTTACCGTGGTAAACCGACCGAGTTTAGATGGTCACAGAAAAGCGGCCGTTTAGTACATTGTGCTAACATTCTAAAACACGTAGTATAATAGTCTTTCAAGTTCGGTACAGACGCGTACATTATCTTTTGAGTACCTAATGATTTAATTTAATTTTTTTTTGGAGTTTCACATGAACATTTTATATATTATGCCATTATCCTAGCAGTCTGCTATACCTAAATCGAGCTAAATCTTCGTACCTATTAACAGTTATTATTAATGCTACACATTAATAATAACTGTTAATAGGTACGAAGAGTAGCTTCTTAACTTTTCTTCTTTTTCTGTGGGTTACTTGTTCCACCAAGAAGGACATTAATTGGTAAACAAGGTAGGCTATAATGTATTATATATACAATATTATTATTATTGTTGTTTATAATTGTATATTATACTTATACATTCGCATCATGAAAATAATATAATAATCTAATCTCACGCCTTTTTTTATCCCCGAGGGGGTAGGCAGAGGTATTCCATTACTGGATATACCCACATTTCACGAGATATATTAGACCCCTAAACGTGATAGGTGGTGAGCCCATCGCCGGACCGGGTCTGTTTACACATGACACAGAAATTCTGAACGGATTTTGATGAAATTTGGTATGGAGATAACTGAGTACCCGGGTCAACGTCTAGATTACTTTTTAGTTCTGAAAAATATCTCATTTCCACGGGAAAATATAAAAACTGGTTACAAAAGACAAATACGTACTATTCACCTCGAAACATGAAATATGGTATGTAGGTGTCTTAATGTAGTAGGCAACCGCTATGAAGGGATTTTTTTAAATTCTCACGGGAACGGGAAAAACAGGATCCGCGCGCGCAACCCGTTGTTTGAAATATCGTATGTATAGGTGTCTTATGTCGTAGGCAACCACTATAAAGGGAATTTCAGAACTTGCCACAGGAACAGGAATAAACTGGATCCACGGCACCAGCTGTTTAAAATATCATGGTCTTACATGCCTTAGGAAACCACTATGAAGGAATTATAGGAAATTCCCACGGGAATGAGAATAAACTGGATCCACTGCACCCACTGTTTAAAATATCATGGTCTTATATGTCTTAGGAAGGTAAGCTCCGATAATACAATCACCTTGCAGTGGATCAAGGGCCACAGTGAGTCGCGCGGTAACGACGCGGCTGACGAGTTGGCCAGAAAGGGATCAGGTATGGCGGCGATAGGCCCAGAGCCCTTGGTGCCCCTCTCCTTCGGCTGGTCCCGCACACAACTGCGACTCCGTGCTCAGGCTGAACAGGAGCGGGCCTGGACCGGCCTGGGTGAGTGTAGACAGGCGAGATCCGCGGTACCACACCTGGACCGGCGTCTCTCTCGCACCCTGATAAACCTGAGCCGGAAACAGCTACGTACGGTAACTGGGGCCATAACAGGCCACGGTCCTTTTAACAAACATCTGTTTACTCTAGGTGTCACCGACAGCCCCCTGTGCAGAGCGTGCATGGAGGCAGAAGAAACGGCTGCGCACGTGCTGCTGGAGTGCGAAGGCGTGGCTCAATACCGGGCGAAGCACCTTGGATCCCCGAGGTCGCTCCCCGAAGCCCTCAAGGACGTCAAGTCGCTGCTGGGCTTCCTGGAGGAGCTGGGATGGCAAGAGTAGAGCCATTCCCACCATCACGCAAAATAGGCGCAAAAGTGACGTCGAGTTGCGGAAACAAGCCCGCGTTACCATACCATACCATACCATATGTCTTAGGAAACCACTATGAAGGAATTATAGGAAATTCCCACGGGAATGGGAATAAACTGGATCCGGGCGGGAAAAGCCGCTGGACACCCGCTATGTAGTAAAATTTTACACGCGAGATTTAAAAAATCTTTCACCAATTGAAAGCTTACTTTTCTGGGAGTATTATATTATAGATTAGAATTTTCCCACGGGAACGGAAATGAAACCCTGGGGTTAACTCGTCGAACCACTGAGGATGAGGCTGTGATCGATCGGCAAAGGCAACCTCTCGACTCGACGATGACAAGTCAACATTTAATTCTATTTCATCAAACATTCTTTTTCGAAATTTATATAGGTAGGTATGGCAGAGACAAAACATCGTTTTTGAAAATTAGGTACTTAGCTTAACAAAAGCAATGAAAAACAACAATATTTTTTTCATACCATCTATTCGAAAAGTGACGTTTTGGTCCTCAATAACAGGGATCAAAGTAAGTCTTTTCCGATAGGATCTTAATAAGTGCGAATAAAAGTGTTTTGAATTTTGAATTAAAAATATCCCGCAACATTCATAACCAAAGAGATTAACAAATTAAGTTTGCATCTCTAAGGTTGGCGCCACTGTAGCTTAAGTACTTTATCAAAACATTAGTTCAATTTTTCGCCGCATTAGGTTGACAAGCATAGAGTAACTTATATGCTGACAAGGCTGAATGGGGTTCGATGGTTGTGCCACACTGTCAGAAAAATTGCTGTGGCAATGCGCGCGCTTTCAAATTCCGACATCGAATTGTTTGTGTATTTTATATTTTAAAATGTATTCAAGTAGCAGTGACTGCAGTGATAGTTAAACACCGGAAAACTCACTACGTTCGGGATTCTATCCTAGAATCATTCACTATGTTCGTGATTTAAAAAAACGCCCTTGCCGTAAAAATATAGTTTTGCTCCCTCATGACACAAACTACTATTCCCACGTTGGAGTGTTATTTGTTTTTTTTTTCAATTAAATTTGCAAGCCATAAAAATATAATTATATAATTAATACTTTTCCAATAAATAAAAGCAAGTTTCATTGCGATGGAACATTAAAGAACATTTAGCACAACTACACCTTCAATATGTTTCTTTTTGCAATCATTATGTAACACGCTTTTATTTATTAAAAAAGTGTTGATTATATTATACTTAATGATATTTTTCTTATCATGTTTAAATTATTATTTTTAAATTTTTAGTTCTTTTTAGATTAACAAGAAAATAATAAAAGCTTGTTTTTAAAAAACTATATATTTTAATTTTTCTGAATAGTGATGCTATTTAATTTTATTATTGATAGCGGGTGCCCAACGGCGTTGCCCGCGCGAATCCAGTTTATTCCCGTTCCCGGGAGAATTTCAAAAATTGATAATAATATCTAAATTGATAACTATCTATACTACCGCAATAATTTAGTTCAGTAATAATTATCTGATTTTGTTTTTGAAGTTGATTTATATTTATGTTGTATAAAAAGATGCTCTCAGAATAAATAAACCTAAGTTCAATGACTTTTTATTTTTTGTATTTTTTATTAAAAGGTTTTATAGAAAAGATTATTAATACCTGTCAATAAGTTTTTTTAACACTTGTGTACGCAATTGTAAAAAACCTTATAAAACTATCCTATATATTTAAAAAGGTTAGCATAATGTACTAAACGGCCGCTTTTCTGTGACCATCTAAACTCGGTCGGTTTACCACGGTAAATAACTTAAAATGTGTATTTTTTGATTATCTCGTTAATTATTGATTGTACGATGCTGAAATTTCACAAGTATAAAATTGAACTATATAACTAATTATTTACGTATTATTCGGTTAAAAAATCCCACAAGAAAGTACATTAATAGGGGGTTAAATAACGCTCTGCGCGTCGAGGCCCAAACTGAGCTAAATTTCATTATAATTTATTAATTACTTATAGGATAATAATGAAACTTTACAAACACCTGAAGGCAGTTGCAAGCTACAAAATAACGTTTTAAACAAGTCTCTAGACCTCTTATTCGAAGTGCTAGGACGTATTAGAGGGTTTTTCTATTTGCTTACATAACTCCTAAACGGTAAATTATTTTTAATTTTTTATTTCACAACTAATTAGGAATAAGACATAAGAAGTCATGTACAAAAAATTATGATAGTGCGCTTAACCGTTTCCGAAATTCAGCGAAAAACGCAAACATCAAAAATGCGGCATTTTGAAATTTTTGAATATCTTTGGAACCATTAACGATACAAATTCAAATTAAGTCGCAACATTTACTCCGTCATGAAAACTAATTATTTAGATAAAAATTATTTCAATATTCCCAGTAGAAAAAAAAAATTGCCGCTGGGGTAACGTTACTCCAGCGGAAACTGTTTTTCTTGAATTACTCAAAAACTATAAGCAATACAAATTTTTAAATCTGCACAACATTTACAGAAGCCGGATAACTAATTATCTGTATCCCTCAAATGCCGATATTCGACAAATTTCCGCTGGAGTAACGCACTCTAAGTTTTGAACTACTCATTGGTACGAGGGGCAAACCGAAATGATCAGGAATAAAACACTGTTTACAAGTTATACCTCAGTTATGTTTTATTGTTTTTCGAAGGTATTCTTCTTTTCAATTAATGCACTTTTGCAATATTTCGAACCAGTCATTGAAGCAGTAGTTTCAGTACTGGTTTTGAGTTTTATTTTATCTTTCTACTCTATATCAGTGAGATTTATAATAGTTCTCACTATTGCATCGACTACATCCTCCGGATTTTCTGCGAAAGAAACGAAATATCCTATCAAATAATTGTCTATGTTCAGTCTAATATACATGTTAACTATTCGGTAACAAAGAATTTAAATAAAAAAATAGTAATTACATAAAGTATCAGTATCATATATACAGTATATATACAGTATCATATATATTACATATATATAAATATCTTTAAACTCAGTTACAGTTAAAAACGAAAAATTAGAATGTGTAAACACTACAGTATTTCTAGGAATAACTCGAGACTCTAAGTTACAGTGGGGACCGCACATTGATACGTTGGCGAAAAGGCTCAGTTCTGCTGCATATGCCGTAAAAAAAAATACGTAATATTATGTCAAGCGTAGAAACAGCTAGACTTGTCTATTTCAGCTACTTCCACAGCTTGATGTCATATGGCATTCTACTGTGGGGGAATGCTGCTGATGTCCAGAGAATATTTATTTTGCAGAAACGAGCCATTCGTGCAATTTATAAAATGGATGGATAGTCTAGGATGTCTCTAAAGGAAAAATTCAAGGAAATTAATATACTGACACTGGCGTCACAGTATATTTACGAAAACGTATTGTATGTTAAAAAGAATATATCACTTTACAAAAAAAATAGTGACTGACATTGTATAAACACTACACAGATAGAAAAGATTACTTAATTCAAGTAATATTACTTGATCCAAGAGTTTTTCATATTCGTATATGAGGAAAGTCGTAAATCTCTTGGATCAAGAGTGAAAAGATTTTAGAGTTTATTATTTAAATCAAACAATAAAATACTCTCTACAAAAGCGCATGAAACTTTTATCTAAAATTTTTACGCTCTTGGACCGAATAAATAAAAAATTTAGATTTAATTTGTGTCGTTCTTCATTTCAAATAACAAAGCAAGAACGAGAAATGCTTGAATGAAGAGTTATCGACTCTTTATTTAATAATTGTTGTGTCTTGCCTTAAGGTTTAAAGCTTAGTTTAAGATTTAAAAAAATTTACGTGAAGTATTTAATATGCTTGACACTAACAACTGCGCTTTTAAATTAAATATATTTCTGCTTTGTCGTGAGATTGCGCATTGCTTCCAGGAAATACGATAAATATTTATCCTAAAATTGTGAATCTTTAGTATGAAAGAGACGAATGCTTTTTATAAAAGATTCGCATATTTCAATTAAACATTATATTAATTTGGGCGAAAAGAACCTATTGTTCAATATGAAAGTTTCTGATACTTCAATTAAACTTTATGTTAGTTTGGGTGAAAAGAGCCTATTACTTGATATGAAAGATTCTGTTAATTATATTAAACTTTATAAAAGTTTGGTCTAAAAGAGTGCAATTATTAATTTAGGAGAAAAAGTACACGATTTTGTTTTGGTCGTTCTTGGATATATACTAAGAACAACCAAATCAACATCGGGTACAATTACAAACGAAAACCATAGGTATTGAATTGAGTCATATCACAAAACTGAAGAACCGTCACAGAATATAGGAAAAAGGAAAGAAAAAAAAAACGTTCCAATAGGTAACAATAAAATATGGAAAAGCAAAGCATAATCAATATCTATACAATCAGAATCTTTCATAAATTAAGTCCTAAAACTATTATATTAAAGGAAGGTACTTAATTATTAATTGAAAAAGCTGTATGCAAGTTATTTTATATTCAATTTTATTCATTTGTAAAGTAAACAAACTACTGTGCATTTAAAGAAAACAAACTACTGTCAATTTCACTGATTATACCTACTGAAATACAGATGTATGTAGTATTTCGATCGTCGGTAAAATATCGAAAATATGAATAGTCCGTCGAGTAAGCGACATACCTCAATTTTTTTGCACATACCTACATATAATATTTCGGTAAAAATTCTGAGTTAACGTAGTCCGAGACTTGCCCCATGCGACGCCCGGATGCAGGCGAAGGGTACTTATGGGTTAAAAATTTTAAAAAAATCTCCGCATCCAAGCATACATGTGGCAAGGCTCGGACCAAGTTGACTCGGAATTTTGTTAGGAATAATCAAAAGTTAAATTAATAAGTCACTATCTACATTCTTGTACTTTTGTTCAAAGTCCCAGGATATCTGAAATAACAAAACATGTGTTACGTTACTCTGTCATGATTTATCAGAAAAATACTAAGTATAAAAAACAGGACACTTGGTCAAAGATTTCTCAAGGATGCTACATCGTGGTTACTTACCAGCGTTTGAGCTTTGGAGCTTTTGAGTATTGGAAACTTTTCTATGTACTCATACACCGTCAAGGTTTTAGAATTCTGTCGCTCCACATATGTGTTTTCCCACTTCTTTAAGAGCTCGTCCCACGGCTCATAATTTTGCATAAGCCATAGTGCATCATCAGATGTTCCTAAAATAAAAGAGTACTTGCATTAATTTAAACACACAAAAATATTATGGTTGCAAATAGTCTAGTGTTAGGCTAGGTGATGATAACTGAAGAATGGAATATAACCTAACCTAACCATAATAATAACGGGTGTTATTTAAATGGTTAGCAGAGTATTCGTATTTTTGTGAGCAGAAAAATTTAATCTGTAAGCAGAAATAGCTAATTGGTCAGCTACTCATGGCCAGCAAACATTACAAAACCAATCAGCAATTTATGTCATTCTGGATGGCTGTAATTATGTTTGAGCTACAATGAGTTGCTACTGTTTAATAAAATTTTGGTAAGCACTCAGAGGGGAAGCCAAAAAAATTTTTTTGAGCTGCATATAAAAGTTGCAAAAATTATCTCAGCAAACTTGTCATGCGCAAAATGGGTGCATTCCTTACAAAGATTAGGAAGGAGTTTGGATTATGCAACATTTATGATTATGATTTATGATTATTATTACGATTACAAGTAGTAGTGGTAGTGGCAGCGGTAGTGGTAGTGGTAGTGGTAGTAGTGGTGGTGGTGGTAGCGGTGGTAGTGGTGGTAGTAGTGGTTGTGGTGGTAGTAGTGGTTGTGGTGGTGGTGGTGGCAGTGGTACTGGTGGTGGTAGCGGTAGTGGTAATAATGTAGTAGTGTTAGTAGTAGTTATAGTACAATTTTTTACGACATGTTTTCTCTGCTGTTCAATTATGAAATCTTGCTGACCAAGTAGTTATTTTGCGGACCAAGTAACTATTTTGCAGACTGAATTTTTATTATGCAAACCCATGTTATTGTAAGCTGCCTATTTAATTTTTGACCATTATCAAAATTATTTGCCGAACAAGGATTGCTGCCTGATTTTTTTATTTGAGAACAAAATCTTTGTATGCCGACCAAATGATTTAAATGCTTATTCTAACCAAATTTTATAATTGCTGCTCGTTTAATTACTTCTCAATAATAACCTAAGAGACTAATAGGTACTCATAAAAACTTAAAAAAAAGCATTATCAACTACTTATGCAACTCCTAGCTCCATCATGACACCCACAGTATAAAGTGCTGGTCAAGATGAATTAAATGAACCCAAACACGGTGGGTTTATGCTGGTCCTAATAACATTTCCTAGCTAACAGTGAAAACCACATTGAAGTCTCAGTGGTTTAGGAGGAGTTAGCAGATAACAGATAACAACAGACATGCGCCTTCAATTTATATTTTGTAGTGATGATAGGCAATGATTATTTAATTACTTTACACATACCTATTCAACTGCTTAACTATCACGGAGAAGAGAACTTACCTTGTATTTCTTCAGTGTCTGCCTAATTCACCTTCGGTTAGGTTTCTTTTTTGGAATTTTTTATGCAAGTATTATCTCATACTATACTAAGTTTCATCGACTGAGGAATTAATGTTAGGAATTAACCTTTATTGCCTAAACTAAAGAGGAAAGTAAGGATAGCGTGGCCTCCTTTGCAGATTCCATTGCTTTCACTTCAGGCTCAAAGCAGTAACAGTTATGTCCAGGACTTCAGGAGTTAATTTTCACAAAAATTTGCTGTTTGCTGGTTTTTCCGTTACGACACAAGAAATAGACGTGCACTCGTAAAATTTGAATTGCCAGTTGCCAACTTGCCAGTGACAAATCGGGGTGGCCAGATATGATTGTTCAGATTCCGCCAAACTAATTAATATTTTCCCATTTTTAAAATTCGTTTAAATAAATGCGCATAAACATGAATACGCATAATAAGTATGAACTCGCATAAACAAATATTAAGTTTAGGATTTGTGTTGAAAAATAAAATAAACATTTGTAGGAAATGGATAGAATCGATATATTGTTTTTGACAAAATCTATCATAGCAACACCATAGACGATAATAAGACCATAGAGTATCTACACTAAGATACTTATACATCTTCATAACAAATAATATTATAATAAGGAAAAGTTAATAGGTGAGTTGACAGCTCTGTCAAATACATACAATTTACATCTTTTTGTCTATGATATGTATTTTGCAGAGCTGTCAAGTCACCTATTAACTTTTCCCTAGTATACATACCTATGTTTACTATTGAACCTACTACATCGAATTTGGGCCCATTCGATTCGCCTCAATCAGAAATTCTGACCTGGTAGATTCCAAGGGTCATCTAATGATGGAGCCGGAACTTGGCCATGGGAACCCTAAGATGAAACCACCCAACTACGTCGAATTTGGGCTCATCGACTCAGCTAAGGTTGACCGAAGTACGAAATACCGAATGTCAAAAGACCGACGTACGTTTGACCGAATGTACGGCAGTCCGATATACGCGAGACCGAAAATGCCGAAGTATGGGCCGCTATTTTCTTTTTGTTGTGGCTATGATTTTTTAGCTTCACTAGTTATCGTACCTAACTGAGTAGTAACTGACTATCGTACCTAAGTCCTAACTGACCGACAACCAGTCAAGTAATTGAAATTTGATTGGTCTCCGTGAGAAATTCCGACCTGGGTGATTTCAAGGGTCTGATGATGGAGCCGGAAGGTGGTCATGGGAACTCGAAGATGGAACTCCCATAGCCACCTTCGGGCTCCATCATCAGACCCTCTAAATCACCAAGTTTCAGGTCGGAATTTCTTACCGGTACTAATCAAATGAGCACCAGTCAACGTAATTGGGTGGTTCCATCTTGGAGTTCCCGTGGCCACCTTCCGGCTCCATCATCAGACCTTTGGAATCACCCAGGTCTAAATTTCTCTCCGAGATGAATCGTACGAGAGCAAGTTCGACGTAATTGGGTGGTTCCATCTTGGAGTTCCCGTGGCCACCTTCCGGCTCCATCATCAGACCTTTGGAATCACCCAGGTCTAAATTTCTCTCCGAGATGAATCGTACGAGAGCAAGTTCGACGTAGTTGGGTGGTTCCATCTTAGAGTGCCCATGGCCACCTTCTGGCTTCATCATCAGACCCTTGAAATCACTATGTTCCAAGTCGGAATTTCTCATCGATACGAATCAAATGAGCCCAAGTTCAACGTAGTTGGGTGGTTTCATCTTATAAAAATAACTTAAAAAAATACCTGACATCGATGTTTTCCATGACTCACAAGTTACATTCAAACATAAGCTGCTGAAATCATGTCAAGATTTAAAACCGTCCCCCTGAACCGTCCTTTTTTAAGTTTTTTATAGTTTTTTATAGTTTCTTATAATTTTTTATATGTTTTTATTATTAACTTGTCTTATAATTTTACGCAAATGTTGTGCGTGCTACTAATTGGCGAGCATATTATGTAATAGTTTTAGTCTACCTTAAGTTTAAAATGTCACGTTATGTTTTGCTGTAAGCATGCCTAATAAATAAATAAATAAATAAATAAAGGTTATAGTTCCCATGTCCACCTCCCGGCTCCGTCGTCAGACCCTTGGAATCACCCAGGTCGAAATTTCTCATCGAGACGAATCAAATGAGAGAATTTCGACGGTCGTCCAATTTACCATAGATCCAGAGAAAATTTATATAGTAGCAACACCAAAAAGGCACTAATATTAGTAACCTACAAATTTTTCCATCCAAGAGTGAAACTTCCTTGGTTGAAGAAAGAAAAAAAAAGAAATTTTAATCGAAACAATAAATACTAAAAAAGTTTTGAGTTAAGAATGTCTAGTTCTTGTGCTAAGAAACCTTACGCTCTTGGTGCGAGTAAGAATTTTGGTTCTAGATTTTGGTCGAAGAATGAATTTTGAATGAAATACCTAACAAAAATATTTGAGACAAGAATGAAACGTTCTTGGCCTAAGTACTGGTTTCAAGATTTAAAAACTCTTGAATGAAGATAGAGTGAATCTTATTCTAAAAGCTCTGTTTTCGTTCAAAGTGGCGTGCGTTTTTAAAGGAAGACTTTTGATAGTTCTTGAATGGAAAATGGCGATATTTAACGCAAATGGTAACAATCTTGGGTTAAATAAGAATTGCCAAGAGCGTTCACTTTAACGCTAAGAATGGGAAACTTTTGGTTGGAATAAGTAACTCTTACATCAAAACGGTGTTTCTTCAAACAAAAATTTCTCGGAATCAAACTAAATAAATATAATTTTTGAGGCAATATTTGGGACCCATTTAACTCAAGTAAAGTATTTTATACCAAGATATATATTACTTGCTTGGAGCAATTATTCCAAGAGATTTTTGACTCTTGGTCTAAGTAATCTTTTCTATCTGTGTAGAAATAAGAATGAACTGGCTGCTTGTGTTAGTCGATTATCTAAAGTCACCAAATCCTTTAAGGGTCAATGTATACGTTTTTACAATAAGATTCCCATTGAATTACAAAATTTGCCTCTTGACAAATTTAAAATAATAGTTAAGCAAAAATTACATAAAAAAGGCTACTATAAAATTACAGACTACTTAGTAGACCAACATGCATGGGATTAACCGCGAGACGCTATGTAAGGCTATTAATTATAATTATTATTGTAAACGATATTTATTAGTAAGACATGAGATTAAAAAGAGCTGCCCTTGAGTTTCTTGCTGGCTCTTCTCGGGGTACTGCATTCGGAACCAGCATTACGTCGGTGGAGATGAGCTGCTGTTTGCATTTAGCCAATCTTCATGGACGAGTTTAGAGTGCCTTGTTATTATAAAATATTGACGTTTGTAAGTGTATATTTTAATACCAATAGAAAATAAACGATTTAGATTTTTTTTGAATATCAAAGTAATAGATCATACTAACCTAAGAAATTTATCACCTCACGTAAACATTCTTATTTTTGGTAGAATTCAGCTTCTTTTTCTTCTTGCTTTTCTTGGCACTTGGATATCATGCAGAACAATAACTCTCGAATTCCACTTTTAATAGTTTTATTCATATTTTAACACAAAAATGTAGAAATAAGAACTTATCAAACTAAAACGAATGTTTGACAATGAGAAATTGACACTGTCATTATGTGTTGCTATCAATAGCAACGGGCCACTTTTTTTGAAAAACGCCCATTGGAAAGTTTAAAAAAAAGTCGATTATCTACTTTCTTTAGCCAGACTATACTAATATTATAGAGAGGTAAGATTTGTATTTTATAATGTTTCTAACGGATCAACTTAAAAACACTGGACCGATTATAAAAAATCTTTACCCAATGGAAAGCTACATTATCACTGAGTAACATAGAATAGAATAGAATCTGTTTTGTTCCCGTATTCCCACAGAAACGAGATCTACGCGGGTGAAACCGCGCAGAACTTACATCATTATAAAATACAACTTTGAATAATGAATGAACGAATAATCTTACGCCTTTCATTCCCGAGGGTATAGGCAGAGGTATATTGAGTAGTTTTAAAGATTTAAGCATACAAAGGGACATAGGGACATAAGGACATAGGGATATAGGGACAGAGAAAGCGACTTTGTTTTATACTATGTAGTGATGCAAACGTAATAAAACGAACACTTCCTCTCTCAAAGCAGATGAATTAATGACGGCATCAAATTTGTTAACTAAAATTTCTCAACGCGAGTCTTTCATCGAGTATGAAACATTGATTAAAAATCAACCATTACCTCGTATAAGTAATCTTTTACAATTAGCCTATTTTTGGATCCTAATGTTATAATGAGAGTTGGAGGCCGATTAAGAAATTCAAAGTTTAATAATGACAAAAAGCATCCTATGATATTACAGTCCAATCACTTATTTACAAAATTATTATTTCGGCATGAACACGTCAAATTGCTTCACGCTGGACCTCAGCTTCTGTTGGCGTCAATAAGAGAAAGGTTTTGGCCGATTGGTGGGTGCAGCCTAGCTAGATTATGCTACCGCAACTGTGTAAAATGCAGTCGTTTGCAAGCTAAAACTGTCGCACCTCTCATGGGAGATTTACCACAGCAGCGCGTCAATCCCGGTTATCCGTTTGAAAGTTTGTCGGTATTGACTATGCAGGTCCATTATTACCAGCATCTCGCCAAGGTCGTGGATGTAGACACGTTAAAGTTTATATCGCCATTTTTGTATGTTTCTCGGCCAAGGCTATAACACCTAGAATTAGTGGGCAATTTAACTAGTAGGTAACTGTTTTATGTCATGTTTACGCCGCTTCATCTCTAGACGGGGCAAACCAAAAAACATATTTTTCAACACACTTTCTCAAAACGACGTTTTATTCCACCGATTTTTGGCTCATAATCCTAGATATTAAACATGCGTGCTTTTTCAGTATATTATTGAACGAGTGCCTTTAGTTTATTAACCCGACCAATTTACATTTGTACCCTAGTACCAAGTCGTAAGTAAGAAGAAGAAGCGATATAATTTAGTCGGGTTATAACTTTTTATTTTAGCAACAAACAGTATTTCTGCGAAATATAACAGTAAATGGTAAATCCAGCTTTATTATTAAAAAATAACTGAAATTCATTTAAAATTTTCTGTAATTTCTGTTTTAAACATTACATTTAAATTTAATTATATTTTTAATCTTGGCTGTTGGCCGATCTAGTTCGCACCTTAACCTTGCGCGCGCATCGGTATCGCGGCAAGAAAAAAAAAACAACGCGCCATTTTTCGTAAATAATTGTCGGCTTTGACGAAGTTTGGATTAATTGTGAAGTTTAATATTAACGAAAATGTCTACTTCAAGTGAAGAAAATGAAGAAAACCTATTATTAACTCTGCCGGACATACTACGTAACGAGGCGAAAAACGCGTGCGATAGTCTTTTGCCATCAAAATCGAGTGAAATGTAAGTATTTAGCGGCCGTCCTATGAAACATTTTTTAAATGGAAAACCGGCAAGAACGCTCATTCTTTCTCAGAAAAACGTCGTTTTGAGCAAGTGTGTTGAAAAACGTCGTATGAAACACGTGTGCCTGTGACCATAATATACGCGGCTTTCTTATGGCGCACTCGCTTTCGCTCGTGCGCACACAATATCACCTTGTATATAATGGTCAACTTAGCACACTTGTATCATAATGTACTATTCTGATAATGGCTCGGCTTTTGTTGGTGCTTCTAATGAATTAGGTAAATTTTTACAACATTATTGTAGCTATCTGAGAGCGCCGCCAACGAAGGTATTAATTTTAATTTTTCACCGGCGTATGCTCCACATTTTGGCGGTCTGTGGGAAGCCGGAGTCAAATCCAGTAAGTACCATTTGTAAAAAGATTTTCTAAACTGATGACCCTCGACATCTGGACATCAGCGCAACCTTCACTCAAGGTCAGCAGCAGCAGTCGCACAGCAAGCCAGAATCTCGCCCAATCAGGTCCATACGCAGCCGACGCATCGTGCTGCCTGGTCCTGCAGAGGCATATCACTCACAGCGACAGCACTCGGCCCACGTAAAGTTCACACTGAACTACGGGCACTTCAACAGTCGCAGCAACCCGCTTAGTCTCGACTCGGCGTATCACGAAAAAATAATGAACTATAACGAGCCACCACGGTCAGACGTCGATGCCGTTTCAATACACTCGCGTATCATACCTACCGTTTTGGCGCGAAGCACCCGGCATATGGTTCGCGCATTTCGAGGCGATCATAGAACCTCTTAAGAAGAGTGACGATCAACGTTATGCATTGTTGCTACAACAGTTAAAAGAGCAAGATTTGCGACATTTAACTGATTTACTGAAGAAACCGCCGTCGACGGATAAATACAACACCATCAAAGCACGGTTGATATCTGTTTACGATGAAACGGCCGTCCAAAAATTCAACAAACTACTAAATGCCTGAGTTGGGCGATCAGAAGCCGACACAGCTGCTACGACGACTGCGTGACCTCAGCAACGGTATATTGATTAAAGACGGCATCAAAATCAATTGGATGAGGCAATTACCAGTTAATATTCGAGCAGTGCTAGCGATAAACATAGAAACGTCAGTGGATAAATTAGCACTGATGGCAGACAAAATGCTAGAGTGTTATTCAACGGAAGCAACGATAGCGCCAGTACAAGCATCATCATCAATGGACACATCTTTACACAAGCAAGTTGAGACGCTGACCGCAAAAATCGACGAATTATTCAGAAGACAAAATAGCGACAGATCGCAATGGTCTCGCCCACGCTCGCGCTCGCGCCAACGCGACCCGTCACACGATAGAGCACGTACTCATTATCGCTCGCCATCTCCATTTGCCAACGACAGCGTGTGTTGGTATCACGCTACTTACGGCAGAAGAGCAACAAAATGCAAAGCACCCTGTTCATCAAAATATTCGAAGAGGTCGGGAAACTAGATCCGATCACCGATCACATTCGATCTCGACTCTCGAGACGAGCAACATCTCTCATTTCTTCAACCCTCATCGTCCTCGACATCACCTAGTGGCAGTCGCCCTCGCTGCCCCTAAACTGGTAGGAGGAGGGTAGATCACCTGAAACATACAATATTAACTCCGTGTTAATTTCAATTTTAAAATATTATAAGACAACAAAACAAATATAACGCTATTCAATTTCACAGTACAATGAGTGATGTTCGAGCTCCATCATTTTCTTAGTGCGAATCGCCCGTATTAGTGTGAAATCCTACAATATTTTCTCGATCTGTTTGTTTACTTCGACTGTTGTCCAGTGGATGACGAATTATATTCGTTGCGACGAGTGAACGGCGAAAGTTTCACATGAAAGTGAATTAGATCGTAATTTTTACTTCATAGTGTTTGATGTGAAGTATCTTATGGTGAAATTGCAAGAATCCATTTAGGGCATGAATCTCGGAATCTCGTAATATCGGAATCTCGGACCGCAAGTTCCGATATTAAAATTCCGATACTGATGATATCAATATCGCAATATCGGTATCAGACAAATTTTCTGCATAAGTTAAAAATAAACCCTATAAAACGCACCGTTGGTGATTTAAGGCTGTAAAATTACTAATAAGTATCATAGTTATCTGTGTGTGCATACCGTGGTCGAGCGCTTAGCTGTTGCCAGCTCTCCGATCATGTAGCACACAGACTACTCGCTAGTCGCTAAAATAGGAAGATGTCTATCTGACAAAATGTTAGACGCTTTGTTGTTTTTAAGAATAAATTTACAAGAAAAACGTGTGCATATAAAATAGATAGATTTATCTAGCCATAAATAAATCATAAATCTGTGGTACCTAATTACTGTGATTTTGCATGCATATTTTTAATTGTTTTTTTACAAAATATAGGACAATGCGACAACTGTGATTTAAAACTTATACAACACGTAACAGAAAAAGCGAAATTCCTCATACACCTCAATTAGTAGGTATATATGTATATATATAAAAAAAATATGATGCAATCGAACTTTAGTTGTGTCAAGGGAATCCAATCCCGCAAACGCAGGATCCGGATTGAAAAAAAGAGCTCAGACGTCGTTCTGATTACTTTTAAGACTTAGTACAGCCTCAATAATAAGTGATTTAACAAATTTCCCACGGTGCTCGTGCGTGACTTGACATTTGAATGGAAAACACTTTTAGTTTTTATTTACAAAAAATATATTGGAAATTTGAAAAAATATTAACTACACACACCGGCACAATTAGCGGAACAGAAAAAAAAGGGAGTATTTACGCATTTTTGCGTGTTACTGGCCGGCTAAATAAGCTTTTTTTAAATTTGGGTTTTAATTTAAAAATGGAATACTAAGCGACTGCCCTTTTTTTCATTCTTTTGTTTTAATTTTCATTGATTAATTTTTTTCCACCGCTTGTCCGTTTTTAGAAGGTTCGTGAATTCCACTTGAAAATCTTTGAATTGCAGTTTTTGAGGCTTTTGAGTTTTTTCGCATATTGATAATTTACGAGCATCTAAGTATGCCTGATTTAACGCCATCAGAAATCATTAGGGCAGATCAAATGAGGAGAAATGGTCAAACCTACAGATCGATTGCCAGAAGCCTTCGTCGATCGTTATCAACGATTCATCGTAGCATCCAACGATACAGATTGACGAATACTCTAGTGAGAAGGAGAGGACAAGGCCGGAAAAGGTGTACTTCAAGGAGGGATGACCGTTTTCTCCAACTTCAAGTCCGACGGAACACGAGACTAACGGCGGTGCAGGCTCGAAATTTACTGGAAGAGGTACGAGCAGTAAGGATGAGTGAGCGGACAGTTCGTAGAAGATTCGAAGAAGTGGGTATAGGCTCGTATGTGCCCGCCAAAGCCCCAAAACTTGAGAGACATCATCGCACAAACCGTCTACACTTTGGTCGTGAACATCGTGATTGGGACTTCGACGACTGGGGACAGGTTCTTTTTACTGATGAATGCAGAGTTATGTTAAATCAAATTGATGGAAGGCAGCGAGTATGGAGACGCAAAGGAGAACGGTATATCCAGTCTAATTTTGAAAATACAGTGGCATATGGCGGCGGTTCAATTATGGTCTGGGGAGGAATATGTTTAGCAGCTCGTACGGAGTTAGTAGTAGTCGATGGCGGGAATCTGAATGCTGATCGGTATATCAGGGAGATTTTAGAAGAACATGTTGTGCCATTTGCCCCCTTTATTGGTAACAACTTCATTCTAATGCAGGATAATGCTCGGGCTCACAGTGCTCGCACAGTACAGACATACCTAAACCATGTTGGTATAACGGTGATGGAGTGGCCAGCACGGTCCCCCGATATGAACCCTATAGAACACGTCTGGGACTTGCTAAAGAGGAGTGTAAAGTCAAGAATGCCACCTCCCAATAATCTCAACGAGTTGCGAAACGCATTAGTTGAAGAATGGCAGAGGTTGCCCCAAGAAACCATTGATAACATCATCCGCAGCATGCCCAGACGGATGGAAACCCTCATCAGAGCACGAGGAGGAAACACTCGATATTGAACAGTCATTGAAATTGATGTTAACCTTTGGAAAATTTTGAATTTTCTGCTGTTTCTCTATAATTAAAAAATCGAAGAAAAATGTATTTTGTTTAATTTAATTTTTATTTTTATTAAACTTTAAGTATGGTGTTACAAATGAATGTCAAAACATGTTAATTTAATTGTTGTTTCATTTTAAATAATATCTTGTTTAAAAATTACATTCATTGTTCTAAATTCCCTCTTTTTTCTCCTTTTTTTTCTGTTCCGCTAATTGTGCCGGTGTGTGTATAACTAATAAATATGTTCAATACAAATCTAAAAGATAAAAGGTTTAAAATTGTAATAAGTGTATCGTTTCTTAAAAGTAGCTGATTATTTTTACCTTTAAAGCATAATTGAATTCTTTAATTCTTAATACAATTTTCAACCTTATTTCTTTTAGATTTGTATTGACAATACAAAATATTTTTTAGTTTTAGAGGCATGCAAAAACATTTCTTTTTAAATACTTCAGAAGAAATTATTTAATAATAAAGTATTCCCGTGCCGTGGGGCAATCGCTAGTCATAGCTCTAGTATTTCAACTAACAATTCGTGAAGCATCGCGCTGTTTTAATGCGCATCGTAACAATAAAAAATCGATTGTGTCTATAATTCTTGGTTTGAGAGGTTTACGTTCCGTTCCGAAACAGGATCCGCAAATCCCGCGGGATTGATAACCTAAATCCCGCAGGACTGCGGGATCGCGATTTTGATGCGGGATTGGATTGCCTAGTTGTGTCTAACCATTTTTTTTAAATATCTATTAATTAGCACGATTTCCATAGAAAGCACTAAATTCAGCTACGATAGTTCATTTTTTCTTTAAATTTAACACATATTAAAATAGCTAAAATTGAATAAGTAGTCGATACTGAACAAAATAATTTCAGGACTTGCGCTTATTCTGTTACATGTTGTACAAAAATTAATATAAAACACTTGAGGCTCATCATTTGTACTAAATTAAAATTAATTGCAGTTTATAGCACATTTTTCTTATTAAGGTTGTACCGGATAAAATAAAATGAAAAAAAAATCAATAAATAATGATATTATTATCGGAATTCCGATATTGAGGTCGATAACATGCCCTAAATCCATTGTATTCCAAAATTCACCCTTTCACCATGATATCGAGGCGCCATCTCTGAGATTTATCTGAAAGCGCGATGTGAGCTTGGGTCGCTTTGCTTTTGGACCTTAAGTGGGGTCACTGCGCGGGAGTCTTCGCCGTGCGGCTGAGCTAGCTATTTCATCGTTCGGTGCCGCTGAGGGCGAGAGGGCGCTGGAGTCATCAATTTTAGATAAATATATATAATTTTTTTATGTATGATCAATTTATGTACATAGTATTCACAATTTACAGTGTATGTTGTTAGGTGAATGTTAATACTTCAGCTAATATACCTAGGTTTTAATATTATTTATTAATTATAATTAATGTATCTACATACATCTTGATGAAATTGACATTTTAATTTTAATGTGATGTATAATTTTATACAAATAATAATTTTTTAATTTCGTTTTTGAATGAATTTTAGGAAATTTTTAATTGAATTTTATTGTTTTTCATTTTTTTATTTATTTGACTTGTATTGTGTTGTGAGTAGAGGATTCGATCCCGGTCGATTTTTCTAATCCCGGGATTTCGGGATTATCTAAAGTTAATCCCGGGATCCCGGGATAGTCCCGGGATTGTATTGGTAATGGAAAGTGGTAATAAAAAGACAGTAAAACATATCAAAGTAAATTTTTCATATCTCCGGGCGGAAAGCCTCAACATTCGGCCCGCTGCGCTAAACGAAATTGCCGCTTTTCGCCTCTGTCGAGCTGAAAAAAGTATACACACCTCGGGAAGTAAATAAGAAAGCTGTGACTGTTTGTTTCTAAATAAAAAAATAAAGAAAGCCTTGAGGACATAGAATATTTAAGTTTTAAATCTTTAAAAAAGCTGTTAAACAAAATTATACTTTCTTCTTATAAAATAAACAAACTGGGCCTAGTTTGTTCTGTTAAATAATTTGAAACTAAAAAATATACTTATTTAGACTTATTTAGATAAACTATAAAAATATGCTAAAGAGATCAATGTTTATAGGTACTATAAATATGTAAATGTATCAATCCCGAAAATCCCGGGATTCATTAAATTTGATCCCGAAATTTTCGGGACTAAAATATGACCGGGATCCCGGGATCCCGGGATCGAATCCTCTAGTTGTGAGTAAGCGTCACTTAGTTTTAACTAATTAAAATTAATTGAAGATCTCATATTTAGATTAGATTTAGAGAGCCTTTGTTTCATTTACTTTTTAGAGGCTCGAGATTTTTAGGTATAACTAGTATTGATAAGTATTTCTAATTTAATACTTTTGATTGTATAAGTTTGAATTATTTCCCCTCTCTCATGTCGTCGACATGTCCTTAGTCCTTACTGCCCCGGCTCGTCCCGTACTTTTACTCCACACGGTCTCAAGGTACATATTGGGCGTCTACATAAAGATGTAGTAACAAGTTCCCGCCCTGGCCCTGTTTCGCGAAAGTTACAAGTTACCAAGTCTACAAGATATATTTAAAACAAAATTTTTACCAGTCTTTACCTGTTTCTCAAAGTCATATGTATCTACTATTTTTTTTTCTACAAGTCGGTTTTATCAAGTTAAAAAAGAGGTTTGTATACACAGCAAAAAGGAGATGCCATCGCTAAATACATGGAGCTGTTAACATAGGAGTAAATGCTCCTTTGATAGCCACCGGTCCTAGCGAGAGGCACCTCACAGAGAGATTTGTCACTTTCTAGTATTGACATTATCGTTGTTATAGTCTATTTCACACCAAATGGGTTCGGTGACAGTTCACATTTTTCCTTTTTACGCATACAACTTTCTAGTAAGAAAAGTAGATGGTTCCAAAAATAATGAATAATTGATTATTATGTCATTTCTAAAGTACAATAATTGTGGCCTCTAAAATTCTAAATTAAAATCTCAGACTATAAATCAAGAAAAATATAAAAAACAATACTTAAAAAATATATCCTAAAAACACGTATTGCGTCGAACGGAACTTTTACTCATAGGGATTGACACAACTTAATCTACATTAAATCGATGAATCGAAGCTTTTTGGCGGGAATCAGAAAAAAGGTGCAATGTTTTTGTAAAAATTTCATTTTGTTGTATCTTTTGGGTTTAAAATAGTAATAGTGTATTATGTCGCAGGGGTCTGTGAAAGTGTGCAGTGATTTGTAGATTCGATAATGTATGATTATTTTCGTATTGCATCAAAAAGTCGATGACATTTTTTTTATTTTACCATGTTTTTCCCCTATATAACCTGTGAAATTCAAACATATTCAATATAAATATATCAAAAAAATTCATTTCAATAATGTGCTTGCTATAATAAATAGATCTATTAAAAAAAAAACAATAAAAAGTAAACTTGAAAAATCATTCTATCAATAAAGTATAAAATCGATTCCATTTCCTTTACAAACTTACTTGAAACTTTAGAAAAATTGATTGGATTTCATTGGGACACATCACTTCAATTGTCAACAGTGAACTGTCACCGAACCCATTTGGTGTGAAATAGACTTTAATGCACTATTATAGTCTATTTCACACAGCTCGGGTTCGGTGACAGTTCACATTTTTCCGTCTTACGCATACAACTTTCGAGTAAGAAAAATAGATGGGCGCAAAAATAATCTATATTTTATTATTATGTTATTTCACAAATACAATAATTATCGCCTCTAAAATCATAAATAAAAATCTCAGACTATAAATCAAGACAAATATAAAAAACAACTCATAGAAACAGATAAAAATGCCACACTCACTAATAAAGTGCCATACCTATTATTATCAAAATAACAAGATTCTTCAACTATTTCTTGAAGTAGGCCTATAATTTATGAATGAGAAAATAAAACGTAATTTAATTATTTTAGTATTTAATTACATTCTTTATTAATTTCCATTTACTTTAACATAAAATAAATTTAAAATTTCAACTGAAATTATGAATGCCGCTGAGAATCATTACAACTCAATACTAAAAAATAAACATTAAAAAAAACATTCGAGAATGTGACATTATGCGAAAATGGCATTTTGCTAATGTGACATTTTGCGATGTGGCGTTTTGAGAATGTGACAATTTGAGGATGTGGCATTTTGCGAAATTCCAATGTGTCATTTTGCGAATGTGGCATTGTGCCCCTAATCTAACAGATATCCTAAAAATAGGTATTGCGTGGAACGGAACTTTTACTCATATATATTGACAGTACTGAATCTAAATTAAATCGATGAATCGTAGCTTTTTGGCGGGAATCCGAAAAGAGTTTTGTAATTATTATTTTTTTTGTATATTTTGGGTTTATAATAGTGATAGTGTATTATGTGGCAGGGGTCTTTGAAAGTGTGCAATGATTGGTAGATTCGATAAAATATAATGTATGATATTTTCGTATTGCATTAAAAAGTCGATGACAAAAAAAAATTACCATGTTTTTCCTGTAAATAAGTATACTCTGTGAAATTTAGTCATATTCAATAAAAAGTAATTTTGAAAAATCAATCAATTAAGTATTAAATCGATTACATTTCCTTTACAAACTTACTCGAAACTTTAGAAAAATAGATTGGATTTCGTTAGGACACGTCACTTCAATTGTCAACATTGAGCTGTCACCGAACCCATGTGATGTGAAATAGACTATAGATAGAAACAAAACACTATTCGAGGTGCCTCTCAATAGTACCGGCGGCTTTCATAGGAGCAGTCAGTCCCTTATGTATTTATTACAATGATATTATATGTTACTATAGTAACTAGATTAGCAGTTTACGGCAGCGATGCGTTGCCACTTAGAATGTGACTGCAGTCATATCTGACTTCAGTTGCCTGCCTGACATTAAGTAAGCGACACGCGTCAGTTCAAGACATTGAAAATGGGGAAATGTGTTGTTAAAAGGAGATCGTCAAGTTAGAAGCCTCACCATGGAATTGAGCTGTTCTGATAATGTCAAACAACTCTTCCTAAATAGTGCCAAATAGTGCCCGAAGCATATAAATAGTGCTATCATACTTTCGGAGATATTCAGGTCGTTCAGTGAGGCTGCTATCTTGACGTCAAGATAGCAGCCTCATCTCAGTACACAAAAACCACAGCACTGTTCTTGAAGAACTATATACCAAAAAACTCTTCTTAAATAGTGCCTTGGATTTGCAAAGTTTCAGAATTAGTGCTTCAAAGGAACCGAAGATATTAGGGTACATTGATGAGGCTTCCAACTTGACGTCAAGCTGGAAGTCACATCACCAACGAGGAAGAATTTCGAATCGAGACTAATGCCAAAAATCTCTTCCTAAATAGTGCCTCCGGAATCAAAACACAGCGGAACGATTTAACTTGTATTTTAGTCAATAAATGATGATAAACTTCCACGTACATTTTGGATTCGGTACAGATAGGAATAAACCAACTAGATCAAAATGGAGGCTCAGCTTTATAAAGAGTAACATCTCAGAATGTTTTTTTTTTTGTTTTTTTTTTGTAGATAGGGGTACAAATTGTGATGATTTATCAAGTATCAGGATGCGGACTGGTTTAGTTTTTGAGATATAATTTTTTGAAGAATTATAACTTAATCATTTATCAAACATAAATAAAAAACGCAATGTCCAATGTCAAACTTCAAAAAAACGTTTAAAAAAAAATTTTGTTCATTGATAAAAAAAAAAAGTTTTTTTTAAAACATCGCTTTTATTTAAGTTTTCTTTATATTGTATGTATTCTTGCTGAATATGTAGCAGGTAACTTAAAAAACTAATGAGATGTACAAGATGTTCGATACAAGGGAAATAAAAAAAGCTCTATTTTTGTGGTTTGAGCAATTAATTATTAGAAATCTAAAGTATAAAATACATACAATGCACGAGCGCGAAACCGAGCGTGTCTAAGGCAATTGAAAAGACAAGATGGCTTCTTTAACCGGTCTTAGTGAAAGGGTTACCAATTAAAATATGGAACTATCGCCCTAATTACAATGTGCTACTGAGCTAAAATAGCATAAGAATTAAGTAATGGGCACAATGCGTACAAGTGGAGCTATACGATTGGCCATTACGGTTTTATACAAATAAATATAAAAAGGTATAACACATTGATGCTCGTGCGTGCCACTAAATAATTAAATTATAAAAAAAACTACGACTATAAGGTCTGCGGCGTGAAATAGCAGACACAAGATAAAAAAATTCAAATCTTTCTCCCAAACACAAACTTTGGGTAGAACCAAGCCATTGTTTGTGGACTGGTAGGAATTTAAAGGATCCGATGGAGAGACAGTCTGGGTATGCCTTTCCCTCTCGGAGACAGGCATGTATATATTTTATGTAAGTATAATACTCAGGTAAGTATATAAAATATTATGTTTTATATGGATTTTCATTTCCGTTGTTTGATTCTTTCAATCCTGTGGCACAGTTCTTTCATTGCCGTAAACGCTTGTTTCATTACCGTGCACGTATGTTTCATCGTGGCACAAAATTTTTAATCCTGTATATCTTGTTACTTTTATAAGTTATATGCTACATATTCAGCAAGAATACAAACAATATAATTTAAAAAAAAACTTAAGGATAAAAAAACACGGAAATGAAGATTTTTATGAGCCTGTTGAAATACACCCTCATCTGCTAGATATTAAGCAAGAATACATTATAAAAAACTCGATTTTGTTTGAAAAACTAAAGATAAAAAATCCACGGAAATGAAGATTTTAATGGACCTGTTGACATTCATCCTAAGATAAAACAATATTGTTTAAACATGTTTAGGACACGGCAATGAAAGAAAATTTTAATATTTTAATAAATGTGTTATATTAAATAAAAATAGGTTTTAGTATAAATAACCAATAGATTTTTATCAATGAACTAAATTTTTTTAAAACGCCTTTTTGAAGTTTAACATTGGACATTGCGTTTTCTTTGATATTTGAGGTTATAAATGATTAAGTTATAATTCTTCAAAAAATTATATCTTTAAAACTAAACCAGTCTGCATCCTGATACTTGATAAATCATCACAATTTGTACCCCTATCTACAAAAAAAAAACATTCTGAGATGTTGCTCTTTATAAAGCTGAGCCTCCATTTTGATCTAGTTGGTTTATTCCTATCTGTACCGAATCCAAAATGTACGTGGAAGTTTATCATCATTTATTGACTAAAATACAAGTTAAATCGTTCCGCTGTGTTTTGATTCCGGAGGCACTATTTAGGAAGAGATTTTTGGCATTAGTCTCGATTCGAAATTCTTCCTCGTTGGTGATGTGACTTCCAGCTTGACGTCAAGTTGGAAGCCACATCAATGTACCCTAATATCTTCGGTTCCTTTGAAGCACTAATTCTGAAACTTTGCAAATCCAAGGCACTATTTAAGAAGAGTTTTTTGGTATATAGTTCTTCAAGAACAGTGCTGTGGTTTTTGTGTACTGAGATGAGGCTGCTATCTTGACGTCAAGATAGCAGCCTCACTGAACGACCTGAATATCTCCGAAAGTATGATAGCACTATTTATATGCTTCGGGCACTATTTGGCACTATTTAGGAAGAGTTGTTTGACATTATCAGAACAGCTCAATACCATGGTGAGGCTTCTAACTTGACGGTCTCTGTTAAAAGTTGTGTATCACGGTCCGAAAAAAATTATAAAGCGAGTGGCGTTACTTTCCACAAGGAAGTTTGCATATTTTTGAACATATAGTCTAAAATATCATTAGAAAATAAAATAAATATATCGTGTATTTTTTTTTTTTTTTGGAGGTTATGGTTTGGCTGCATGGCCTTTAAACCAAGTCTTTATTTTGAGTTACAACAACACTTCACTTTAGATTTTTCCAACACTGTTTTTAATAAACTTGTATAGTGGGATATAACACTGGTGATTTTTAAGTATATCAGTCAAGTGGCGGGAGGAATCCGAAAAGTCTATTATTTCACTTAGTTCACTAGCCAAAACTAGACGATGCATCGAGTATGCCGGGCACGTAAATACTATGTGTTGAACGTCACATACGGCACTTTGACATGCGGAACACATGCTACTTTCCAGTATTTTCAAACGAGCAAGGTGCTGAGGTGTGGTGGAATGACCAAGTCGAAGTCGATTTATGGTCGTTATAAAATCACGGCTAGCTATTCTCAACTGGTTGTACCAGCGCTTCGATGGTAAGTTTTCTTGTATACTTCCATACCACTTTCCTTTATATTCCTGATCTTTCTTCCATAAGTCTTGCCAGAGTTCATTCACATCCTTTTTAATTACAGCATGACAGTCAGTAAAAGGAATATTTACAATATTACTAACATCCATCGGGTTAACACCCTCAAAAGCAGTCCTATCTGCTATTTCGTTACCCATAATTCCCTTATGGGAGGGTATCCACATAAAAAACACTTCAATCCCTTCTTTATAATATTTACATAAGGTTTCTTTAATGACAAAAACAAGATAATTAAGCTTATAACTATGTTTATGTATCCTAAGACTTTCAACTAGACTTAATGAATCTGTTAGAATTAAAAAATATTTACATGTTTTGACAATGGATACATGCCTAATCGATTTTAGGGCTTCGACAACTGCATATGCCTCTGCTGTAAATATACTACAAGTATTGTTCAGAACAAAGCTCTGAGCAAATTTAGTCTGGGGGTCATATATAGCACTTCGCACATGTGACTCCCCCTTACTGCCATCGGTGTAAATTCTGTAATATTTTTTGTTTTGTTCTAGGAACTCTAAGAACTGTGTATTGTTACTTTGAACTGTATGAAATAAACTAGTATAAGAAGTTGAGTAACATGGCCATTTTAAATCTGGATATATAATTGAATATTTACTTTGCATTTCCAGGAACAAATGACACATTTCTGGAAATTTCCCAGTAAGAGGGTTATTATTTAAAGTCAATGGAGCATGATTAGGCAAAGTAACAGGTAAGAAACTTTTGATTACTGGTTGATTATCAGATGCTAATAGTTTCATTTATTTATTTTTTTCATTTATTTCAAAATCGAGTGAAATGTAAGTATTTAGCGGCCGTCCTATGAAACATTTTTTAAATGGAAAACCGGCAAGAACGCTCATTCTTTCTCAGAAAAACGTCGTTTTGAGCAAGTGTGTTGAAAAACGTCGTATGAAACACGTGTGCCTGTGACCATAATATACGCGGCTTTCTTATGGCGCACTCGCTTTCGCTCGTGCGCACACAATATCACCTTGTATATAATGGTCAACTTAGCACACTTGTATCATAATGTACTATTCTGATAATGGCTCGGCTTTTGTTGGTGCTTCTAATGAATTAGGTAAATTTTTACAACATTATTGTAGCTATCTGAGAGCGCCGCCAACGAAGGTATTAATTTTAATTTTTCACCGGCGTATGCTCCACATTTTGGCGGTCTGTGGGAAGCCGGAGTCAAATCCAGTAAGTACCATTTGTAAAAAGATTTTCTAAACTGATGACCCTCGACATCTGGACATCAGCGCAACCTTCACTCAAGGTCAGCAGCAGCAGTCGCACAGCAAGCCAGAATCTCGCCCAATCAGGTCCATACGCAGCCGACGCATCGTGCTGCCTGGTCCTGCAGAGGCATATCACTCACAGCGACAGCACTCGGCCCACGTAAAGTTCACACTGAACTACGGGCACTTCAACAGTCGCAGCAACCCGCTTAGTCTCGACTCGGCGTATCACGAAAAAATAATGAACTATAACGAGCCACCACGGTCAGACGTCGATGCCGTTTCAATACACTCGCGTATCATACCTACCGTTTTGGCGCGAAGCACCCGGCATATGGTTCGCGCATTTCGAGGCGATCATAGAACCTCTTAAGAAGAGTGACGATCAACGTTATGCATTGTTGCTACAACAGTTAAAAGAGCAAGATTTGCGACATTTAACTGATTTACTGAAGAAACCGCCGTCGACGGATAAATACAACACCATCAAAGCACGGTTGATATCTGTTTACGATGAAACGGCCGTCCAAAAATTCAACAAACTACTAAATGCCTGAGTTGGGCGATCAGAAGCCGACACAGCTGCTACGACGACTGCGTGACCTCAGCAACGGTATATTGATTAAAGACGGCATCAAAATCAATTGGATGAGGCAATTACCAGTTAATATTCGAGCAGTGCTAGCGATAAACATAGAAACGTCAGTGGATAAATTAGCACTGATGGCAGACAAAATGCTAGAGTGTTATTCAACGGAAGCAACGATAGCGCCAGTACAAGCATCATCATCAATGGACACATCTTTACACAAGCAAGTTGAGACGCTGACCGCAAAAATCGACGAATTATTCAGAAGACAAAATAGCGACAGATCGCAATGGTCTCGCCCACGCTCGCGCTCGCGCCAACGCGACCCGTCACACGATAGAGCACGTACTCATTATCGCTCGCCATCTCCATTTGCCAACGACAGCGTGTGTTGGTATCACGCTACTTACGGCAGAAGAGCAACAAAATGCAAAGCACCCTGTTCATCAAAATATTCGAAGAGGTCGGGAAACTAGATCCGATCACCGATCACATTCGATCTCGACTCTCGAGACGAGCAACATCTCTCATTTCTTCAACCCTCATCGTCCTCGACATCACCTAGTGGCAGTCGCCCTCGCTGCCCCTAAACTGGTAGGAGGAGGGTAGATCACCTGAAACATACAATATTAACTCCGTGTTAATTTCAATTTTAAAATATTATAAGACAACAAAACAAATATAACGCTATTCAATTTCACAGTACAATGAGTGATGTTCGAGCTCCATCATTTTCTTAGTGCGAATCGCCCGTATTAGTGTGAAATCCTACAATATTTTCTCGATCTGTTTGTTTACTTCGACTGTTGTCCAGTGGATGACGAATTATATTCGTTGCGACGAGTGAACGGCGAAAGTTTCACATGAAAGTGAATTAGATCGTAATTTTTACTTCATAGTGTTTGATGTGAAGTATCTTATGGTGAAATTGCAAGAATCCATTTAGGGCATGAATCTCGGAATCTCGTAATATCGGAATCTCGGACCGCAAGTTCCGATATTAAAATTCCGATACTGATGATATCAATATCGCAATATCGGTATCAGACAAATTTTCTGCATAAGTTAAAAATAAACCCTATAAAACGCACCGTTGGTGATTTAAGGCTGTAAAATTACTAATAAGTATCATAGTTATCTGTGTGTGCATACCGTGGTCGAGCGCTTAGCTGTTGCCAGCTCTCCGATCATGTAGCACACAGACTACTCGCTAGTCGCTAAAATAGGAAGATGTCTATCTGACAAAATGTTAGACGCTTTGTTGTTTTTAAGAATAAATTTACAAGAAAAACGTGTGCATATAAAATAGATAGATTTATCTAGCCATAAATAAATCATAAATCTGTGGTACCTAATTACTGTGATTTTGCATGCATATTTTTAATTGTTTTTTTACAAAATATAGGACAATGCGACAACTGTGATTTAAAACTTATACAACACGTAACAGAAAAAGCGAAATTCCTCATACACCTCAATTAGTAGGTATATATGTATATATATAAAAAAAATATGATGCAATCGAACTTTAGTTGTGTCAAGGGAATCCAATCCCGCAAACGCAGGATCCGGATTGAAAAAAAGAGCTCAGACGTCGTTCTGATTACTTTTAAGACTTAGTACAGCCTCAATAATAAGTGATTTAACAAATTTCCCACGGTGCTCGTGCGTGACTTGACATTTGAATGGAAAACACTTTTAGTTTTTATTTACAAAAAATATATTGGAAATTTGAAAAAATATTAACTACACACACCGGCACAATTAGCGGAACAGAAAAAAAAGGGAGTATTTACGCATTTTTGCGTGTTACTGGCCGGCTAAATAAGCTTTTTTTAAATTTGGGTTTTAATTTAAAAATGGAATACTAAGCGACTGCCCTTTTTTTCATTCTTTTGTTTTAATTTTCATTGATTAATTTTTTTCCACCGCTTGTCCGTTTTTAGAAGGTTCGTGAATTCCACTTGAAAATCTTTGAATTGCAGTTTTTGAGGCTTTTGAGTTTTTTCGCATATTGATAATTTACGAGCATCTAAGTATGCCTGATTTAACGCCATCAGAAATCATTAGGGCAGATCAAATGAGGAGAAATGGTCAAACCTACAGATCGATTGCCAGAAGCCTTCGTCGATCGTTATCAACGATTCATCGTAGCATCCAACGATACAGATTGACGAATACTCTAGTGAGAAGGAGAGGACAAGGCCGGAAAAGGTGTACTTCAAGGAGGGATGACCGTTTTCTCCAACTTCAAGTCCGACGGAACACGAGACTAACGGCGGTGCAGGCTCGAAATTTACTGGAAGAGGTACGAGCAGTAAGGATGAGTGAGCGGACAGTTCGTAGAAGATTCGAAGAAGTGGGTATAGGCTCGTATGTGCCCGCCAAAGCCCCAAAACTTGAGAGACATCATCGCACAAACCGTCTACACTTTGGTCGTGAACATCGTGATTGGGACTTCGACGACTGGGGACAGGTTCTTTTTACTGATGAATGCAGAGTTATGTTAAATCAAATTGATGGAAGGCAGCGAGTATGGAGACGCAAAGGAGAACGGTATATCCAGTCTAATTTTGAAAATACAGTGGCATATGGCGGCGGTTCAATTATGGTCTGGGGAGGAATATGTTTAGCAGCTCGTACGGAGTTAGTAGTAGTCGATGGCGGGAATCTGAATGCTGATCGGTATATCAGGGAGATTTTAGAAGAACATGTTGTGCCATTTGCCCCCTTTATTGGTAACAACTTCATTCTAATGCAGGATAATGCTCGGGCTCACAGTGCTCGCACAGTACAGACATACCTAAACCATGTTGGTATAACGGTGATGGAGTGGCCAGCACGGTCCCCCGATATGAACCCTATAGAACACGTCTGGGACTTGCTAAAGAGGAGTGTAAAGTCAAGAATGCCACCTCCCAATAATCTCAACGAGTTGCGAAACGCATTAGTTGAAGAATGGCAGAGGTTGCCCCAAGAAACCATTGATAACATCATCCGCAGCATGCCCAGACGGATGGAAACCCTCATCAGAGCACGAGGAGGAAACACTCGATATTGAACAGTCATTGAAATTGATGTTAACCTTTGGAAAATTTTGAATTTTCTGCTGTTTCTCTATAATTAAAAAATCGAAGAAAAATGTATTTTGTTTAATTTAATTTTTATTTTTATTAAACTTTAAGTATGGTGTTACAAATGAATGTCAAAACATGTTAATTTAATTGTTGTTTCATTTTAAATAATATCTTGTTTAAAAATTACATTCATTGTTCTAAATTCCCTCTTTTTTCTCCTTTTTTTTCTGTTCCGCTAATTGTGCCGGTGTGTGTATAACTAATAAATATGTTCAATACAAATCTAAAAGATAAAAGGTTTAAAATTGTAATAAGTGTATCGTTTCTTAAAAGTAGCTGATTATTTTTACCTTTAAAGCATAATTGAATTCTTTAATTCTTAATACAATTTTCAACCTTATTTCTTTTAGATTTGTATTGACAATACAAAATATTTTTTAGTTTTAGAGGCATGCAAAAACATTTCTTTTTAAATACTTCAGAAGAAATTATTTAATAATAAAGTATTCCCGTGCCGTGGGGCAATCGCTAGTCATAGCTCTAGTATTTCAACTAACAATTCGTGAAGCATCGCGCTGTTTTAATGCGCATCGTAACAATAAAAAATCGATTGTGTCTATAATTCTTGGTTTGAGAGGTTTACGTTCCGTTCCGAAACAGGATCCGCAAATCCCGCGGGATTGATAACCTAAATCCCGCAGGACTGCGGGATCGCGATTTTGATGCGGGATTGGATTGCCTAGTTGTGTCTAACCATTTTTTTTAAATATCTATTAATTAGCACGATTTCCATAGAAAGCACTAAATTCAGCTACGATAGTTCATTTTTTCTTTAAATTTAACACATATTAAAATAGCTAAAATTGAATAAGTAGTCGATACTGAACAAAATAATTTCAGGACTTGCGCTTATTCTGTTACATGTTGTACAAAAATTAATATAAAACACTTGAGGCTCATCATTTGTACTAAATTAAAATTAATTGCAGTTTATAGCACATTTTTCTTATTAAGGTTGTACCGGATAAAATAAAATGAAAAAAAAATCAATAAATAATGATATTATTATCGGAATTCCGATATTGAGGTCGATAACATGCCCTAAATCCATTGTATTCCAAAATTCACCCTTTCACCATGATATCGAGGCGCCATCTCTGAGATTTATCTGAAAGCGCGATGTGAGCTTGGGTCGCTTTGCTTTTGGACCTTAAGTGGGGTCACTGCGCGGGAGTCTTCGCCGTGCGGCTGAGCTAGCTATTTCATCGTTCGGTGCCGCTGAGGGCGAGAGGGCGCTGGAGTCATCAATTTTAGATAAATATATATAATTTTTTTATGTATGATCAATTTATGTACATAGTATTCACAATTTACAGTGTATGTTGTTAGGTGAATGTTAATACTTCAGCTAATATACCTAGGTTTTAATATTATTTATTAATTATAATTAATGTATCTACATACATCTTGATGAAATTGACATTTTAATTTTAATGTGATGTATAATTTTATACAAATAATAATTTTTTAATTTCGTTTTTGAATGAATTTTAGGAAATTTTTAATTGAATTTTATTGTTTTTCATTTTTTTATTTATTTGACTTGTATTGTGTTGTGAGTAGAGGATTCGATCCCGGTCGATTTTTCTAATCCCGGGATTTCGGGATTATCTAAAGTTAATCCCGGGATCCCGGGATAGTCCCGGGATTGTATTGGTAATGGAAAGTGGTAATAAAAAGACAGTAAAACATATCAAAGTAAATTTTTCATATCTCCGGGCGGAAAGCCTCAACATTCGGCCCGCTGCGCTAAACGAAATTGCCGCTTTTCGCCTCTGTCGAGCTGAAAAAAGTATACACACCTCGGGAAGTAAATAAGAAAGCTGTGACTGTTTGTTTCTAAATAAAAAAATAAAGAAAGCCTTGAGGACATAGAATATTTAAGTTTTAAATCTTTAAAAAAGCTGTTAAACAAAATTATACTTTCTTCTTATAAAATAAACAAACTGGGCCTAGTTTGTTCTGTTAAATAATTTGAAACTAAAAAATATACTTATTTAGACTTATTTAGATAAACTATAAAAATATGCTAAAGAGATCAATGTTTATAGGTACTATAAATATGTAAATGTATCAATCCCGAAAATCCCGGGATTCATTAAATTTGATCCCGAAATTTTCGGGACTAAAATATGACCGGGATCCCGGGATCCCGGGATCGAATCCTCTAGTTGTGAGTAAGCGTCACTTAGTTTTAACTAATTAAAATTAATTGAAGATCTCATATTTAGATTAGATTTAGAGAGCCTTTGTTTCATTTACTTTTTAGAGGCTCGAGATTTTTAGGTATAACTAGTATTGATAAGTATTTCTAATTTAATACTTTTGATTGTATAAGTTTGAATTATTTCCCCTCTCTCATGTCGTCGACATGTCCTTAGTCCTTACTGCCCCGGCTCGTCCCGTACTTTTACTCCACACGGTCTCAAGGTACATATTGGGCGTCTACATAAAGATGTAGTAACAAGTTCCCGCCCTGGCCCTGTTTCGCGAAAGTTACAAGTTACCAAGTCTACAAGATATATTTAAAACAAAATTTTTACCAGTCTTTACCTGTTTCTCAAAGTCATATGTATCTACTATTTTTTTTTCTACAAGTCGGTTTTATCAAGTTAAAAAAGAGGTTTGTATACACAGCAAAAAGGAGATGCCATCGCTAAATACATGGAGCTGTTAACATAGGAGTAAATGCTCCTTTGATAGCCACCGGTCCTAGCGAGAGGCACCTCACAGAGAGATTTGTCACTTTCTAGTATTGACATTATCGTTGTTATAGTCTATTTCACACCAAATGGGTTCGGTGACAGTTCACATTTTTCCTTTTTACGCATACAACTTTCTAGTAAGAAAAGTAGATGGTTCCAAAAATAATGAATAATTGATTATTATGTCATTTCTAAAGTACAATAATTGTGGCCTCTAAAATTCTAAATTAAAATCTCAGACTATAAATCAAGAAAAATATAAAAAACAATACTTAAAAAATATATCCTAAAAACACGTATTGCGTCGAACGGAACTTTTACTCATAGGGATTGACACAACTTAATCTACATTAAATCGATGAATCGAAGCTTTTTGGCGGGAATCAGAAAAAAGGTGCAATGTTTTTGTAAAAATTTCATTTTGTTGTATCTTTTGGGTTTAAAATAGTAATAGTGTATTATGTCGCAGGGGTCTGTGAAAGTGTGCAGTGATTTGTAGATTCGATAATGTATGATTATTTTCGTATTGCATCAAAAAGTCGATGACATTTTTTTTATTTTACCATGTTTTTCCCCTATATAACCTGTGAAATTCAAACATATTCAATATAAATATATCAAAAAAATTCATTTCAATAATGTGCTTGCTATAATAAATAGATCTATTAAAAAAAAAACAATAAAAAGTAAACTTGAAAAATCATTCTATCAATAAAGTATAAAATCGATTCCATTTCCTTTACAAACTTACTTGAAACTTTAGAAAAATTGATTGGATTTCATTGGGACACATCACTTCAATTGTCAACAGTGAACTGTCACCGAACCCATTTGGTGTGAAATAGACTTTAATGCACTATTATAGTCTATTTCACACAGCTCGGGTTCGGTGACAGTTCACATTTTTCCGTCTTACGCATACAACTTTCGAGTAAGAAAAATAGATGGGCGCAAAAATAATCAATATTTTATTATTATGTTATTTCACAAATACAATAATTATCGCCTCTAAAATCATAAATAAAAATCTCAGACTATAAATCAAGACAAATATAAAAAACAACTCATAGAAACAGATAAAAATGCCACACTCACTAACAAAGTGCCATACCTATTATTATCAAAATAACAAGATTCTTCAACTATTTCTTGAAGTAGGCCTATAATTTATGAATGAGAAAATAAAACGTAATTTAATTATTTTAGTATTTAATTACATTCTTTATTAATTTCCATTTACTTTAACATAAAATAAATTTAAAATTTCAACTGAAATTATGAATGCCGCTGAGAATCATTACAACTCAATACTAAAAAATAAACATTAAAAAAAACATTCGAGAATGTGACATTATGCGAAAATGGCATTTTGCTAATGTGACATTTTGCGATGTGGCGTTTTGAGAATGTGACAATTTGAGGATGTGGCATTTTGCGAAATTCCAATGTGTCATTTTGCGAATGTGGCATTGTGCCCCTAATCTAACAGATATCCTAAAAATAGGTATTGCGTGGAACGGAACTTTTACTCATATATATTGACAGTACTGAATCTAAATTAAATCGATGAATCGTAGCTTTTTGGCGGGAATCCGAAAAGAGTTTTGTAATTATTATTTTTTTTGTATATTTTGGGTTTATAATAGTGATAGTGTATTATGTGGCAGGGGTCTTTGAAAGTGTGCAATGATTGGTAGATTCGATAAAATATAATGTATGATATTTTCGTATTGCATTAAAAAGTCGATGACAAAAAAAAATTACCATGTTTTTCCTGTAAATAAGTATACTCTGTGAAATTTAGTCATATTCAATAAAAAGTAATTTTGAAAAATCAATCAATTAAGTATTAAATCGATTACATTTCCTTTACAAACTTACTCGAAACTTTAGAAAAATAGATTGGATTTCGTTAGGACACGTCACTTCAATTGTCAACATTGAGCTGTCACCGAACCCATGTGATGTGAAATAGACTATAGATAGAAACAAAACACTATTCGAGGTGCCTCTCAATAGTACCGGCGGCTTTCATAGGAGCAGTCAGTCCCTTATGTATTTATTACAATGATATTATATGTTACTATAGTAACTAGATTAGCAGTTTACGGCAGCGATGCGTTGCCACTTAGAATGTGACTGCAGTCATATCTGACTTCAGTTGCCTGCCTGACATTAAGTAAGCGACACGCGTCAGTTCAAGACATTGAAAATGGGGAAATGTGTTGTTAAAAGGAGATCGTCAAGTTAGAAGCCTCACCATGGAATTGAGCTGTTCTGATAATGTCAAACAACTCTTCCTAAATAGTGCCAAATAGTGCCCGAAGCATATAAATAGTGCTATCATACTTTCGGAGATATTCAGGTCGTTCAGTGAGGCTGCTATCTTGACGTCAAGATAGCAGCCTCATCTCAGTACACAAAAACCACAGCACTGTTCTTGAAGAACTATATACCAAAAAACTCTTCTTAAATAGTGCCTTGGATTTGCAAAGTTTCAGAATTAGTGCTTCAAAGGAACCGAAGATATTAGGGTACATTGATGAGGCTTCCAACTTGACGTCAAGCTGGAAGTCACATCACCAACGAGGAAGAATTTCGAATCGAGACTAATGCCAAAAATCTCTTCCTAAATAGTGCCTCCGGAATCAAAACACAGCGGAACGATTTAACTTGTATTTTAGTCAATAAATGATGATAAACTTCCACGTACATTTTGGATTCGGTACAGATAGGAATAAACCAACTAGATCAAAATGGAGGCTCAGCTTTATAAAGAGTAACATCTCAGAATGTTTTTTTTTTTGTTTTTTTTTTGTAGATAGGGGTACAAATTGTGATGATTTATCAAGTATCAGGATGCGGACTGGTTTAGTTTTTGAGATATAATTTTTTGAAGAATTATAACTTAATCATTTATCAAACATAAATAAAAAACGCAATGTCCAATGTCAAACTTCAAAAAAACGTTTAAAAAAAAATTTTGTTCATTGATAAAAAAAAAAAGTTTTTTTTAAAACATCGCTTTTATTTAAGTTTTCTTTATATTGTATGTATTCTTGCTGAATATGTAGCAGGTAACTTAAAAAACTAATGAGATGTACAAGATGTTCGATACAAGGGAAATAAAAAAAGCTCTATTTTTGTGGTTTGAGCAATTAATTATTAGAAATCTAAAGTATAAAATACATACAATGCACGAGCGCGAAACCGAGCGTGTCTAAGGCAATTGAAAAGACAAGATGGCTTCTTTAACCGGTCTTAGTGAAAGGGTTACCAATTAAAATATGGAACTATCGCCCTAATTACAATGTGCTACTGAGCTAAAATAGCATAAGAATTAAGTAATGGGCACAATGCGTACAAGTGGAGCTATACGATTGGCCATTACGGTTTTATACAAATAAATATAAAAAGGTATAACACATTGATGCTCGTGCGTGCCACTAAATAATTAAATTATAAAAAAAACTACGACTATAAGGTCTGCGGCGTGAAATAGCAGACACAAGATAAAAAAATTCAAATCTTTCTCCCAAACACAAACTTTGGGTAGAACCAAGCCATTGTTTGTGGACTGGTAGGAATTTAAAGGATCCGATGGAGAGACAGTCTGGGTATGCCTTTCCCTCTCGGAGACAGGCATGTATATATTTTATGTAAGTATAATACTCAGGTAAGTATATAAAATATTATGTTTTATATGGATTTTCATTTCCGTTGTTTGATTCTTTCAATCCTGTGGCACAGTTCTTTCATTGCCGTAAACGCTTGTTTCATTACCGTGCACGTATGTTTCATCGTGGCACAAAATTTTTAATCCTGTATATCTTGTTACTTTTATAAGTTATATGCTACATATTCAGCAAGAATACAAACAATATAATTTAAAAAAAAACTTAAGGATAAAAAAACACGGAAATGAAGATTTTTATGAGCCTGTTGAATATTTTAATAAATGTGTTATATTAAATAAAAATAGGTTTTAGTATAAATAACCAATAGATTTTTATCAATGAACTAAATTTTTTTAAAACGCCTTTTTGAAGTTTAACATTGGACATTGCGTTTTCTTTGATATTTGAGGTTATAAATGATTAAGTTATAATTCTTCAAAAAATTATATCTTTAAAACTAAACCAGTCTGCATCCTGATACTTGATAAATCATCACAATTTGTACCCCTATCTACAAAAAAAAAACATTCTGAGATGTTGCTCTTTATAAAGCTGAGCCTCCATTTTGATCTAGTTGGTTTATTCCTATCTGTACCGAATCCAAAATGTACGTGGAAGTTTATCATCATTTATTGACTAAAATACAAGTTAAATCGTTCCGCTGTGTTTTGATTCCGGAGGCACTATTTAGGAAGAGATTTTTGGCATTAGTCTCGATTCGAAATTCTTCCTCGTTGGTGATGTGACTTCCAGCTTGACGTCAAGTTGGAAGCCACATCAATGTACCCTAATATCTTCGGTTCCTTTGAAGCACTAATTCTGAAACTTTGCAAATCCAAGGCACTATTTAAGAAGAGTTTTTTGGTATATAGTTCTTCAAGAACAGTGCTGTGGTTTTTGTGTACTGAGATGAGGCTGCTATCTTGACGTCAAGATAGCAGCCTCACTGAACGACCTGAATATCTCCGAAAGTATGATAGCACTATTTATATGCTTCGGGCACTATTTGGCACTATTTAGGAAGAGTTGTTTGACATTATCAGAACAGCTCAATACCATGGTGAGGCTTCTAACTTGACGGTCTCTGTTAAAAGTTGTGTATCACGGTCCGAAAAAAATTATAAAGCGAGTGGCGTTACTTTCCACAAGGAAGTTTGCATATTTTTGAACATATAGTCTAAAATATCATTAGAAAATAAAATAAATATATCGTGTATTTTTTTTTTTTTTTGGAGGTTATGGTTTGGCTGCATGGCCTTTAAACCAAGTCTTTATTTTGAGTTACAACAACACTTCACTTTAGATTTTTCCAACACTGTTTTTAATAAACTTGTATAGTGGGATATAACACTGGTGATTTTTAAGTATATCAGTCAAGTGGCGGGAGGAATCCGAAAAGTCTATTATTTCACTTTAGTTCACTAGCCAAAACTAGACGATGCATCGAGTATGCCGGGCACGTAAATACTATGTGTTGAACGTCACATACGGCACTTTGACATGCGGAACACATGCTACTTTCCAGTATTTTCAAACGAGCAAGGTGCTGAGGTGTGGTGGAATGACCAAGTCGAAGTCGATTTATGGTCGTTATAAAATCACGGCTAGCTATTCTCAACTGGTTGTACCAGCGCTTCGATGGTAAGTTTTCTTGTATACTTCCATACCACTTTCCTTTATATTCCTGATCTTTCTTCCATAAGTCTTGCCAGAGTTCATTCACATCCTTTTTAATTACAGCATGACAGTCAGTAAAAAGAATATTTACAATATTACTAACATCCATCGGGTTAACACCCTCAAAAGCAGTCCTATCTGCTATTTCGTTACCCATAATTCCCTTATGGGAGGGTATCCACATAAAAAACACTTCAATCCCTTCTTTATAATATTTACATAAGGTTTCTTTAATGACAAAAACAAGATAATTAAGCTTATAACTATGTTTATGTATCCTAAGACTTTCAACTAGACTTAATGAATCTGTTAGAATTAAAAAATATTTACATGTTTTGACAATGGATACATGCCTAATCGATTTTAGGGCTTCGACAACTGCATATGCCTCTGCTGTAAATATACTACAAGTATTGTTCAGAACAAAGCTCTGAGCAAATTTAGTCTGGGGGTCATATATAGCACTTCGCACATGTGACTCCCCCTTACTGCCATCGGTGTAAATTCTGTAATATTTTTTGTTTTGTTCTAGGAACTCTAAGAACTGTGTATTGTTACTTTGAACTGTATGAAATAAACTAGTATAAGAAGTTGAGTAACATGGCCATTTTAAATCTGGATATATAATTGAATATTTACTTTGCATTTCCAGGAACAAATGACACATTTCTGGAAATTTCCCAGTAAGAGGGTTATTATTTAAAGTCAATGGAGCATGATTAGGCAAAGTAACAGGTAAGAAACTTTTGATTACTGGTTGATTATCAGATGCTAATAGTTTAGTACAAAATCTTTCTGCCATAAGTAAGCGTCTGGAGGACAAAGGCATGATTGATGCCTCAACCTCCATTGCTCGGATAGGTGTTGAACACATAGCACCCAAAATAATTCGCAAAGCCTTGTTCTGTACAATATCTAACTTATTTACAAAATTACAATTTAAATATGCTAAACAACTATAATCAAAGTGGCTTCTAACAATAGCTTTATAAAGAATGGACAAGGTTTTGGGATCTGCTCCCCATGACACTCCTGCCAAACATCTGATAATATTTAATCCTTTTAACGAGTTCTGTATGATGTATTTAATGTGCTGTTCAAAGGTCAACTTGTTATCAATAAGCACTCCTAAAAACTTGTGCTAGTCAACTATGGGAATTTTATTATTGTTGTAGGTGATATCTATAGATTGGGTGTCTTTGCTAAAGATCATGGCTTTACTTTTATTGGGGCTAATTTTTAAATCCAACTTCTCTCCATAAAAATAACCTAGCTCAATTAGGGCAGTATTTACATTATTTACAGCTGTATCTACATTATTATTTACATTATATATTACCAGATCGTCTGCAAATTGCAAAATATTTACATTATTTATATTTACATATTTACACATTTCACTAGTGTATAAATTGTACAGAAGAGGCGACAATGTTGCGCCCTGCATTGTGCCTCTCGATGTTACTCTGGGCCCATGCAAGATGTTATTATGTTTGATATAAACAGTCCTATTATGTAGAAAGTTATAAATCCACTTACAAAGAAGACCTGGGATCCCAAGTCCTGATAGCACCTGCACCAGTATGCCTGGCTGAACACTGTCAAATGCACCTTGAACATCAAGAAACACACAAGCCACTGATTTATGGTTTTTGGCATATTTCAGGTCTGATATGAGGGAGACAAAGCTGTCTGCACAACTTCTACCTCGACGGAAGCCAAACTGCACACAAGGAATAATTCCATTGGACTCAACATACCAATCAAGCCTTACTTTGATCATGTTCTCAAATATTTTTCCTAAACAGGATGATAATGATATAGGTCGATAGGAATTAGGATCATCTGCAGGCTTGTCAGGTTTAAGAACAGGAATTACACATTGTGTTTTCCATGAGTCTGGAATCTGTTGCTGGGACCAGAGAACATTGAGTATATCTAAGAAAAGTTTCTTTACTTTTGTATCTAACTTTTTAATTAATAGGTATGGGAAGTCGTCTAAACCTGGAGTAGTGTCTCTACGTGACTCTAAACTGTTATTTAACTCATCAAAAGTAAAGGGTTCTAAAAGGAATTTAGACTTATCGTTCATATTATTAATGTTATAGTAACTTTCTAAATTATCAATTTCTTTACATGTGTTGGTTAATTTTGCCAAAAATGGTTGGATAAATTCATCACTGTATGTTCTGTTAAGTTTTTTGACACCTTTAAACATTTTAATAGAATTCCAAATTTTACTTATTGGTGTAGTTCTGTTAAAGCTTTCACATAATGTTTTCCAGCCATCTCTCTTTTCCTCCGACATGGTTCTTTTCTTAATAGCGTTAATTCTTTTGTAATTAATGAAGTTTTCTATGCTAGGATTACGTCGGTAATGCTTAAGAGCTTCATAGGAAGCAATAACAGATTGTTCACACTTTTCATTCCACCAGGGAGCTGGAGGTTTACTTTTGAAGCTGGTAGTCTTAGTAAATTTAGGGACACACTCCATTTTTAGAACATTAAGCCGATCACAAAAACTGTTGTAAGATTCCAATGGATCATCAACATTCACAGTTACGTCGTCAAAATGAGTCTGGGAGAGCTGACAGTATAGATTCCAATCGGTTTTTTTGTAAATAAATTTGTCTGTGGGTGGATTATATTGATATCTGTCTGCGGCTATTATTATATCGGTAATTGTTGGAAAGTGATAACTCCCCATATTGTCGTCGTGTACAAACCAGTCACACAAAGGAGAAATACGAGCACTAGCAAATGTAACGTCTATAGCTGAAGGATTTCTATTAGGATACTGCACAGTAGTGGCAGTGCCATCATTAATGATGCACATGTCCTGTTCATCTATTATGTCATATAGTTGCTGACCGCGCCCTTTGGTTGATAAACATCCAAAGGCAATATGATGAGCGTTAAAGTCTCCTGCGACAAATAGGGGTTCAGGAAGATCTCTTACTATATTACGCAGTTTATTCATCCGAATATGTCCACTTGTCGGCGGACAGTAAACACATAGAACTGTAAGATTACCATGTTCTGTAGATAATGATATGGCAATTGACTGGATATCTTCATAGAAAGAGGTTTGCAGAGGCTTGTATTTTAAATATGGCTTAATGAGAATAGCTACTCCGCCATGCTTATTCTTTGCGTTTTTGTAATGAATATTATAACTAGGTATGCGAAAATCATCTTTATCTTGTAACCATGTTTCATTGAGTAGACAGATATCAATTTTTTGATCTTGCAAAAATTTTATAAGGAGGGGTTTTTTATTACGTATGCTCTGAATGTTAAATTGTGCAATTCGTAACTGTGTATGCTGAGAGTTTGTACTATCCATTAGGAGAGATTCTTAAAAAGTAAGTCCTTGATTGTAGTAGTTGTGATTGGAGAACCTTCCCCGGGCTTGTTGGCCAGTTCCACCAAAGTGCGAACGATAGCCATTGTAAGGTCATTGTTGCCTAACAATTGAGCTTTAATATCGTTCACCCTTGGTTTAGGAGGGGACAACTGTTTTTTTGTATTATGTACATTGTTTTGATTTACATTTAATACAGTAGGTTTAATTGTGTTGTTTACAAGGGGCTTATTTACATTTTGCCTGACCATCTTGGTAGGCAAAGGAGGGAAATTATTATCTGTGTATTTTGTGTTAATAATACTTGCATATGTTATCTTATTCTTTTTTTCTTCAATTTTCTTAATTTTTATTGGACATTCCCTAGAAATAGCTAGGTGAGGACCACTACAATTTGCACAGCACAAATCAGTTGGTCTTGGACATTCTTTATATATGCGGTCACCGCCACAGCAACTGCATCTTTGTCTACCATTACAAATTTTCGCTGAATGATTAAATTTCATGCACCGATAGCATTGCTGCAACGGTGGTACATAATCAAAAACTCTATATGAGAATAAGTCATACTGTACAGTGTCCGGTAGTGTATTCGACAACACTGACTGTCTGCAGAGGTGTTTTCTTGTTATTAACTTTTTTCATAAATCTCTTTACTGACACAATCTCAAAATGAGAAGATAATTTTGTATATAGTTCCTTGTTTGAGATGTTTGTTGGTACATATCGGATGATACCCGTTTTTTCAATTTGGGCTGCAGGAATAAATGCATTCAGATTATGTTTGTTAAGAAAAGCTGCGTTGGTCAAGAAATTATTTGCCGTATTAAATTGTTTGAAAATAACAGCTATTTTATTAGCATTTACTCTGTGAATTGCCACCACACCTTTGACATCGTTAGAGAAAATGTGATTGAGATAAATTGGACTTTTGTTGCCCAATCTGTCTGTGCCATTACTTTGAACAAATACTTTAAATTCAGTGTTCACAGAATTCTCAGGATAAAGTCTAGTATAGTTAGGCTTATAGAAAGGTAAGTATGAACTTTCCTCAGCGCCGCCGCCACTATGCACTCTAGAGTTTTCACCAATTCCCTCAGGGTCCAGCGTCCTTTTTCGCAAAGCGGGGTTGGGGGCTTCGCCCCCACCCCCATCATCAGTTTCCATATTTACACTATTAACACAGTTTTATTTACTACTATTTACAAAAAAAACTAAACAAATTAAATAAATATCACGAAAAATCTTTCAAGGAAAATTAAAAGCGCGCGCTTTGTTATTAATTCCCGCCAAGAATCTATCGTGTATTATTTTTTCCTTCAGTGTGGTCAGTAAAACGATTTAAAAATTTCCACTTTTTTTGGGAGTTTAGTTAATGACAGAATTAATGACGAAGTGTGCGCCAGTAGGTAATATATGTGTTTCAGTAATAAAATTTCGGCAACGAATATGCTATGGTCATATGCTCAATCATTACGAGAAGTAGATTTTATTATACTAATTATTAATAGGTACCTAAAGATCAGAAGCGCAAGGAGGAGTGAATGAGATGTAGGTATAAAACTATTACGCAAAGAAACCGACTGGTTACCATCTGTAGTATACCTACAGCTACCGTAATATGCTCGAAACACTGGAGATCAAGATATGATTCCACCTAAGCATGTTAACGATACGACAAACTTTTGTTACGCAGTGGTGTTAAATCACTATAACACCCTGCAATTTAATGTAAAATAAAAATATATTATAACAAAAATATGTGAGCAGTGATAGCCTTACGGTTAAAGAGTCTGCTTCACGTGATGAAAATCAGTGAGGCTCGGGTTCGAATCCTGGCATGTACCTACCAATTAGTTTAAAAAAAAAATTTACGTACAAATTTTTCACTAGCTCGGCGGTGAAGGAAAACATCGTGAGGAAACCCACAGGTCCCAGAATTAATTCTGAGACCTGTGTAAACAGACCCGGACCGGGTTGCATCTATCACGTTTAGGAGTCCAAAGAATATCTATTGAAAAGTGGGTATATCCAGAAATGGAATAACTCTGCCTACCCCCTCGGAGATATAAGGTGTGAGATAATTTATTTTAAAAATATCTAAGAATAAATTGCTCGATTCTGCAGACCAGCTAAAATTCCGAATTTTAAATTAGACTATCCTTCTCCATAGAAGAAAAAGGACAGAAACAAACCATAGATTATAGAGTAATGTCAAACATGTAAAAACCAAAGAGATTAAAATATAATAGGGCATAGAGGGGGCATTGGGAATATTTTCATACAAAACTTTAAAGCCTAAGGGTCTTGTCCTTGTCATGTCAGTTAGTATGAACGCGAGCTGTCATTCGGTCGAAATTGTACTAGACTTATTCCACTTGGAATAACTTTTGACTTCAAATTTTCTTCGCTTTGTCCCCTCGCCTTATTATATTTTAATCTCTTTGGTAAAAACCAACTAATTTGATGTCTTGTCTGTCACTTTTATCCATGACCTTATTACATCGTTGATAAAATTGCTAAACACGTGTATTTGAATAAGATGTGAATGCGTTCATAAGGTTCAATTTTGTTATTTTGACATTTGTGACATTGTAAATAAATATGGCGCTTATTTCTGTCGCTTTCCATTCCAAAGCGGTGGAAAAGAATAGAGCTAACTAAAACATTAAAAAAGGTTAATAATAAAATATCGTAAAAATACGAGAAAAATAATAAATTATACTCTAACTCTCTTTATGCCTACTTTGCGTTACGTTTTAGACGTAACGCAAATTAGTCTACTTACGAATTAGGTACACCTCGCGTAAAGGCATTTACGCACTTTTTTTTTATTTCTATCTACATAAGTACCTAGTTAATAGAAGAAAAAAATATTTTATAAAAAAAACTCACGCCTTTTATCCCCGAGGGGGTAGGCCTAGATATACCCACTTTTCACGAGAAATTCTTTGGACCCCTAAACGTTTATTATTTACTAGGTTTTTATATAAAAAAAGTTCTGTCATTTATTCATTTCAAAATCAGTTTACTACCTACTAATAGCGTTTTCTAAATATTTTCAGTGTATAGACAAGCTTCCGTTACCGTTTTTTAATAGTATATTAATACATATATTCATTAATTCATTTTGGGGAAATTATTTCTCACCACTGGCAACTCTGTCTGTTTTCACGACAGCGATATCATGTCTCACTTCAACGGTAATTAGTTAATTAGGGGAAGAAACGAGACAAATATAGTTTTTTTCACATGATGTATCGGTTTCAAAGCTACGTCTGGTATGGTTCAAAACCATCAAGTGGTTACGGATTTCTGCGAATCGTTTGTATGACGTTACTTCTCTAGTATGTATATGCTCACTGATTTATTACCTACGTATACTTTGTTCATGGCCAAAGACGTTCAAAGAAAAAGTTTTTCTTCTAACCTCTTTGGCCATCGCCATTATAAATGTTATCTTAATTTCAGTGTCACTGATATGCGTCAAGAAAACAGAATAACAAAGAGTAACCTCAGATCAAATAAAAAGTAAAGACGGAGCGCTGCGAAGGATAAACTGAATCCTGAAAAAGTACGCCACGCTCGCACGCTCACATTTAAAAGCAAACTACGGAACCCACACAAATTATCAGTTACAACTAGTTCCTCAATGAAGCAATACGTACGAACAAATTATGTCATCGGGAAATGCGTGCCTGTGAGCGTGTATGCACAGACTAGAGCGTAGAGTGGTTTTGCAGGCTTCAGTTTATCTTTCGCAGCGCTCCGTCTTTACTTTTTACTTGGTCTGAGCTACATACAAACACCTAACTGTACTACATAGAATACAAATACAAATAATTTATTGCGTGCCACATTATACAGGTACATAGACATTTTCCAGGTAGGTAGGTAGAACATAGACGGGCGAAGTTCGCAACGCGTGCTATGAACGAAGAAAGTTCTGCTGTCTTATTCTCACGGGGACAGGAAGAAAAGGGCTCCACGAGATGGGCCTCTGAATCTAGTCTTTTTATAAATGTCTGTTTCACTCAATGGATATGTAGCGACACTACATAGAACGCGCCAATCGACGTCCGAATTATAAACCGCGTAATCGAAGTTTTCTTATGAGTTTGTATAAAAACAACTGTCCAACATCAACCGTTGGACCGCGGTTATCAGGCAAGATCACCTAGCCTGGCGGAAGATCTTCCCTTTTCACGATGGAGGAGCATTCCACTTCCGCTCCCATATTATATACAAATTACTCTGTCATGAAATAATAACAAAGAACTCTAAAGTAAAAAAAACCGTCTTCAATCTTTAACTTATATAGTTTTCTCATGGATGCCATTGTCAGAACTGGGCGAAATTAAAATGGGACCAATCTGTAAGCACCAGCCTTCAAATAAAAATAGAATCATCCAAATCGGTTCACCAAGTCGAAAGTTCTGTCTGAGGTAACAAACATAAAAAAAAATACAGACAAATTGATAGCCTCCTCCAAAGATATTATATATAGAAAGTACAGAAAGACGTAGATATGTTACTAGAGCACGAAAAATGAGGCCGACAAATGTAGCTAATTAACCACATTTTAGTTAGTCGCATTGTGTTTCAAGTCGTATTATAAGCGCAACTCTTAACAGATATCTCTCTTTTTCTTTATTATTCGTTCCGTATCATCTTTCCCCGTCATTGTTGTATCCTATAAATACGCTAAGAAGTAAGTATGTACATGTTGTAGCACACTCGTAGGGGATCAATTTTCAAACGCAAGCAGTATGAATATAACTCATCCTTACTTTAATATCTTTGGCCTCCTCCTTTTTGAAGACGGACGATGTGTGCGTACGAGCGTGTATGCACAGAGCGTGGCGTACTTTTTCAGGCTTCAGTTTATCCTTCGCAGCGCTCCATCTATACTTTTTATTTGATCCGAGGTACCTATGTAGATACAAATAAATATTAAGTATATTACATTATTAAATACATTTCTTGTTCCAAAATAGCTAAATTATATAGCAAACTAGCGACCCGCCCCGGCTTCGCACGGGTGCAATGCTGAATTTTCTTTGCTATAAACCTCACGGAGCCCAAGACCACTCCAACGAATGCAAAACCGTGGAAATCGGTTCGTCAGTTCTGGAGTTATATCGTCAGGAAGGAAAACCCGACTTATTTTTATATAGTAGATTAAACAAATAAACGGACGACAAACAGCAATTAACAAATATGTATATGGAAAATTATGAAATTTTCTGGTTTGTTTGAGTGACAATGTGGTGACAATCAATGACATAACTACTTCTCAATAATATGGCCGAAATCGACAAATAGTAATAAAAAGGGTTTCTCAAAAGTATTTGGTACAAGTGTAAAATCTTCTGTCACTCAAATGTTTAGAAGCTTCAGTGCGAGTCAGTCTTCTACATAATATACTTCTATGGGGCCGTGTTTGTACATGAAATATTTTTGTAAAATTTTAGTAGTAGTGTATAAAGTTATCGATTTAGATACCAAAACAAAGAAATCTCGTGAAAAGTGGGTATATCCAGAAATGGAATACCTCTGCCTACCCCCTCGGGGATAAAAGGCGTGAGGTTTTTTATTTAAAAAAAAACAAATTTTGGTCTGTCTGTCTGTCTGTGCACGCATCGTGCAAAAAGTACTGGACGGATTTTGATGAAATTTGGTATGGAGATAACTGAGTCGGTACCCGGGTCAACATCTAGAGTACCTACTATTTAACGAGGGAAAATATGTCATTCCACGGGAAAGTATAAAACTGGTTAAACAGAGAATTACGTACCTACTGGATGCTCATGCAGAAACGATAACACCTAGATCATTAGAATATGGTAGGTAGGTATGTAGAGGTGTCTTATATGTTGTATAGGCAACCACTTTATAGGGATTCTTAGAAATTCCCATGGGAAATTCGCGCGGGCAACGCCGCTGGGACCTACTAGTACATAATATAAAAAAACACGAAAAAAATCAAATTAATATATATTTGTGGTAATTTACTAGTTCCTTCCTAATTATAATACTTAATTCTTATATTTTTTATTTTCACAAATCAAGAGATATAGATATAGATAAGATCATTTTTACATAAATTACTGGTTTTAATCAAGTCCTTATACAACTTATACATTTGAGATCTTATAAATGCAATTTCTTCAGTCCTGTATTTACCCGTTTTTACCAAAAAGTAATATTACAAGTCTCGAAAGACTCTTTAATATTTAGTGACAAGTGACAAGCCACGAGCAAAGAGATAAAAATATAATAAGGCATAGAGGGGACAAAGCGAGGAAAATTTGAAGTCAAAAGTTATTCCAAGTGGAATAAGTCTAGTACAATTTCGACCGAACAACAACTTGCGTTCATACTAACTGACATGACAAGGACATGACGCTTAGGCTTCAAAGTTTTGTATGAAAATATTCCCAATGCCCCCTCTATGCCCTATTATATTTAAATCTCTTTGGCCACGAGCTACAAGTACATCCTTTGAGAAACGAAATTACTATTTTTATTGTAAACTAGCGATCCGCCCCGGCTTCGCACGGGTGCAATGCTGAATTTTCTTTGCTATAAACCTTGCGGAGCCCGAGACCTTTCCAACGAATGCAAAACCATGGAAATCGGTTCGTCAGTTCTGGCGTTAAATCGTCAGGAAGGAAAACCCGACTTATTTTTATATGGTAGACTACTTGTATCTGTCACCTATATGCTTGTGGAACACTCTTAAAACCCCGCACTTGTAACAATATACATGTACGTGAAACATAAACTTGTGATAAATATTGAAAAACAACCATACACACTTGTAATACAAGACTTGTACCGTTCGAGAAATAGGGCCCTGCTGGCGCGCCGCCCGTACAAGTAGACACTTCTCAGGCTAACGGTATTAGTACACAGTACACTGGCACAGAATTCACAACCGGCGAGCAATGTTCTTGACAGCCTTCCTTCTCTTAGAAAATCGGTGCGAATGCTTCGACACATTCCCAAGGGGGCTCGAAATTTAGCTGCGGGAAAGATGTGTATATTCAGACCAACGAGACAGCTGATTGGTGTACACTACTCACCTTTGCATACTCGGCACTAAGAGCTCCAGAGTTGCAGGGCCCCGGTAATCTTACTACCAAAGTAAAGTCGAATATAGACTCTGCTCTTTGCAGTACGTTTGAGGACATCAGCGATGCGGCTGCCCCCTACCGGCCACCTTCGGTACTAAAGACAATTGAATCCAAAGTGTTTGAGGGTGACCTGAGGGGGGCCGTTTGTGTACTGAAGTCTGATGACACAATAGCAGCTCCGGGTCCTGAAACTCTTGCCTCCTTGGAGTCGAAGCACCCTGTCCCGTCGCGGGCTTTAAATTTCCCAGTGGCGCCTGATCGAAACACCCCCGCGTTAACGGTTAAGGCAGGGGCGGATTAAACATTGAGAGCTCCGTAGGCAAGCATCTCATCGGCGCCCCTATATTGAAAGTAAATTATGAGTAAAAAATAAATTTTAAAACAAGCTTTTATTTTAATGCGCTAAAAAGAATAAAATTAATTTTTCCTTTAAAACTTTTTCTAAACTGTCCTCGCAATTTTAGAAGCAGGAATGTCCGATAGGGTTTTACACAAAACTGCGATTGCGATGCGATAGAAACTGCGATGCAGTTTTGTGTACAAACCCATACTCACACGCGGTCAACGCGACGAACATTGCAATCGTATCTTTTCATATCTCATACTCGGAAAGTAGTGTATGTTTGATCTGAGTACTGGGTCGGAAGCGATGATTCCCACAACAGAGAGATTCAGGGCTGTGATTCCCGCCCTCGGTCGGGAAAGACTCATAGTAATTGCTTCCGGCCTTAGGGCGGGAATAAATAAAAAAAAAATAGTACTACATTTGGCAATGACGTTTAAAGAAAAAGTTTCTCTAGGAAAGAGAATGACTTCCTTCCAACCTCTTTGGGTACTTAGTAGGGATACGAAACTTTTTACATCTTCAATTAGAATAAGAAAAAAAAGGTGCGGCCTTGTTAGTGTAGGTATAAAAAACAGAAAATAGACCGCGCGCGGGGCGGTACGCGTTCCATATTTAAAATTAAAAAAAGAGTAATAATTTGGTAAGCTGTTCCGAAATTCAAAATCTTGTTTTTCATCGACACTAATAAGCACATAACACTATTACTCGGCTAAAAGTATTATAAAGAGGAAGGATTTGTATATTATTTTTGTAATGTTATTTAGGTTTAAAAGAAAAAGTATCTCTTTCTTCCAACCTCTTTGGTTGTATTGTTGACAGTTTTGTTTTTTTTTGTAGGTATTATTGCGTTTTTGCATGTTTGAATTTTTATAAAATTGTAATTTTTTTTGTTTACTTTCCTTAAATTCGAAATGAAAAGTAGAGTGTTTAACGCGGGTGGAAGTTATCAATTCCTTCCGACCCTTGTATAACAATCTACCATTCCAACTTCAATCAGAGTTCATGTACTATCAACAAGGTGCCTGCAAGGCGTAAGTTTTAGTCAATCCCATCCGTTAAATTTATGTTTTGTTATAAATTGAAGCAAATTGAGGTTCTAGGCAAAAAATTTTAAGTTTTTATTGTGTACGTTGGTGGCCTACTTACTAGCGCAATTAATTTTATGCTATAATTATTATATATTTTTATTTATTTTACATTTCCACCCGTGCGCCCCTTTGTACCTCGCGCCCCTAGGCACATGCCTAGTTTGCCTTACGGGTAATACGCCACTGGGTTAAGGAGGATGACGTGGTCCTGGCGTTGGGAAGTTTTCAAAGCGGATCGGCTGGGGGCTTGGACGGAATTCGGCCAGCTCATTTAAAGGAGCTGACTTCGAGTTCAGCGGCTGACAACGGGCAACGCTTGTTTGAATGTTTAAGTAGGCTTTGCAAATTCTTACTCAGCGGCCGGTTGAACCCTGAAGTTTGCACGTATATGTATGGGGCAAATCTGTGCGCCTTAACTAAAAAAGAGGGGGGCATTAGGCCAATTGCGGTAGGTAGCATTTTTCGCCGGTTGGTGGCAAAGATGGGATGCCGTGCCGTAAGAGAGGAGATGGCCACATATCTGCAACCGTGTCAGTTGGGGTTTGGAACGCAAATGGGTTGCTAGGCTGCAATCCTTGCAACACGCACATTTGTGGCGGAGCCAGAGCACGTAGACTGTATTGTCATTAAATTAGATATAAAAAATGCTTTAAATACAGTCGAAAGAGACGTTCTTTTGAGTGAAGTGTCAGAAAAAATTCCTTCTTTGTATCCGTATCTCTGGCAAGTATATCAATCTCCTTCCAACCTCTTCTTCGATAAATCATTGCTCCTTTTCCAAGTGGGTGCGCAGCAGGGAGATCCGCTTGGTCCACTTGCCTTCAGTCTTGCTATTCACTAAGCCATTACGTCGCTGAAATCACCGCTCAATCTGTGGTACTTAGATGACGGTACCATAGGAGGAAAGCCGGCAGAAGTGGAGCAAGACTTGAAGGTTTTGCTTCCTCTTTTCAAACAATTGGGACTGGAGGTAAATACCAATAAATGCGAGTTTTTCTCCTGCGGACCCACGACCCTTTCTTCTTTTTCCATTTTTAGTTCTTTACTTCCCGGCCTTAAGGAACTATCCCGCAGCTCATTCAGTCTCTTAGGATCGCCTATTTTTTCAGACGCTATTCCTGATGCGATAGAATCACAGAGACGTCTCCTTCTTCTTGCTCAGGAACGTCTTAAGAATATATCTGCGCACGTTGCCCTGGTTCTGCTGAAAATGTGTTTCGCGGTTCCTAAAATAACTTACCTTTTGAGAACAGCCCCAACCTGGTTGTGTCCTGCCAACATCACGACTTTTGATCACACATTAAAAGACACGGTGGAGGCCATTATTAACGTTGCTCTCACGGCTGACGAGCGGAGCCAAGCATCTCTTCCCATTCGGCATGGAGGTTTGGGGGTGCAGCGCGTTCGGGATGTAAGCCTGCCAGCTTTTCTCGCGTCGGCGCATGGGGTTGTTGGCCTTGTCTCTAAAATCTTATCTTCTGATGGAGGCAGGGTAATCATACCTTTTGTTGCTGATGCGGTGATGGAGTGGACGACGTGCTTCCCGAACGCGACTGTACCCGAAACTTCAGAGGTTCAGCGAGCTTGGGACGATGTAGGGTCAAAAAAGACGCTTGACCGGCTGATGGGTAAGGCTAAGGACGCAGACTTAGCTAGACTCAGGGCGGTGTCTAGAGTGGAATCAGGAGCGTGGTTACAGGCGTGACCCTCACCACATATGGGAACTCTCCTTGACGGCGACTCCTTGCGCGTGGCGGTTGCTTTCCGCCTGGGCTCCGATGTATGTCAACCACATCAATGCATCTGCGGGTCCAGTGTGGAGGCAAACAGTCATCACGCGCTGAGTTGCTGTCGGTGTTCGGGGAGATTCCCATGTCACCACGCTTTAAACGACATCGTCCGGAGGGCCTTGGTATCTGCCAATATTCCTTGTGTCCTTGAGCCTCCCGGCCTTAGTAGGTCTGATGGCAAAAGGCCAGATGGCCTAACCTTGGTGCCTTGGCAGAGAGGAAAGTGCCTTCTATGGGACGCCACGTGCGTTAGCACTTTTGCTGCCAGTCATCTCAGCCGTACTATGCGCTCAGCCGGTGCAGCCGCTGAATCGGCGGCGGGGGCGGAAAAATAAAATTTTCTTTTATTTTTTTTAATTAAGCTACTACTCTCTGGTCTCAACGGTCGTAGATTGTACACTGCATTTTAAGTTAACTCATTAAAAAAATATTTTTTAAAACTATCAAGAAGAGTTTTACTTCAAGTCTACATCATCCCAAACAACGTTGTCTGGAATCAGGAGCGTGGTTACAGGCGTGACCCTCACCACATATGGGAACTCTCCTTGACGGCGACTCCTTGCGCGTGGCGGTTGCTTTCCGCCTGGGCTCCGATGTATGTCAACCACATCAATGCATCTGCGGGTCCAGTGTGGAGGCAAACAGTCATCACGCGCTGAGTTGCTGTCGGTGTTCGGGGAGATTCCCATGTCACCACGCTTTAAACGACATCGTCCGGAGGGCCTTGGTATCTGCCAATATTCCTTGTGTCCTTGAGCCTCCCGGCCTTAGTAGGTCTGATGGCAAAAGGCCAGATGGCCTAACCTTGGTGCCTTGGCAGAGAGGAAAGTGCCTTCTATGGGACGCCACGTGCGTTAGCACTTTTGCTGCCAGTCATCTCAGCCGTACTATGCGCTCAGCCGGTGCAGCCGCTGAATCGGCGGCGGGGGCGGAAAAATAAAATTTTCTTTTATTTTTTTTAATTAAGCTACTACTCTCTGGTCTCAACGGTCGTAGATTGTACACTGCATTTTAAGTTAACTCATTAAAAAAATATTTTTTAAAACTATCAAGAAGAGTTTTACTTCGAGTCTACATCATCCCAAACAACGTTGTCTGGATGAACGTAGCATAATGCCATCAAACATTTGACTTCTGTATTAAATTGTTTATTACTGTTGTATTTTATAAATAATCCTTCTTTATGAATTTTTCGATATAAAATTTGACGCAGATGAAAAAAACAACCTTTTAATGTTACTGCCTCAAAGTTTTGACGAATACTTAAAGCTGCGGCCTTTTCGAAATCCATAATTACAAATGATGGGCTCAATGCGATTCCATTATCTGCACAGTATTCCATTATAAGATCAAACATGACGTCATATGATGCCTTATCTTTGTGCGTACATAGGACAAACAATAAAGGAAATGTTTTCTCGGTATTGTGCACTGAACCGTGTATCGTATACAGATATTGGAATATTTTTGGGACGATCTTGAACGTTCCGTCCTTTTACTAAATATGATGACTCTATTATTTTGGGCAAAATTGTCATCATTGAACAACAATGATTGGTGGTCAATAACGAAATCAAATTCAGTGGGGTCTTTTGGTACACTTAGCACCTTTTTTTTTTTTTTAATTTGTCGTAATGAATCCTTAGATGGCAAACTTTTCGCAACATCACTACTGGTAGATGCGATATGATTTTGAAGTATCAGACACGTCTTCACAGTAGGTTGTTTTGTTTTTATATTATTTTGTTTTTATCTCTTGTTTTCTTTTTAAATCGAGCACACTTTTAGACACGCTTACTCTCACAGGATTGCCTTCGTGATTATGTTCCCCATTAGATGATATCACAGATACACATCCGTCTTCTAAAAGTACAGTTGTCTGTAACCGCGCAGTGCACTTATCTAAATCCTTTCGTTTAAATTCACATTCCCAATACACTTTGTTATTGTATTCACGATTATTTTATTTGTATATGCGAAACCATTCACGTTGACTTTATAACCACCTTTTTGAGTTTTGAATACACTAATACTGCATTCAGTCATTTTCCCTAACTTTTTTAGGTATCATTATCTAAGTGAATGACTAACAACTGACACAAAATATATTAAACATAGAAAACGATGAATTTTATCAATTTACCCACTTTTAAGCTCGCGGAAGGTGATCCACTATTTTAAACAAATATCGCGTAAGTGGTGCATTACTTTAGGTATTTTGACCATTTGTTATTTAAAATGTTGGTAACTATATCAAAATTAGTTGTTATAACTAAAAACATTTTAAATTTTATGTATTTAGTACAATCGGTATTGTAATCTTAGATATTTCGTGGGTATGTACGAGTACTGACAGGAAATATTTGATTGCTTGAACATTTTTCTTTTTGGAGATAAGTCGTGCGAAAGATTATTTGCTTAGGTATATTAAAACATTAAGTATTTTGATTTTAGTTATTTTAAACGTAGGTTATTTTACGTTAGGTTTTTTAATTTTAGACATTTATATAAGTACCCCTTTTATCACATATAGAAAATATAAAGCTCGACTACTACTCACTCACTGATTGACATAATTGTTCTCCCAGAAGGAGTCGTTTTGGAAACAAGTCATTTATGAGAAAAGTGTGCGGGGAGACCCCAGCAAAATTCCGACTTTTCAAAACAACAAAATGGCAGCCAGGCTTGCCTGTCGTATTTCTTTTGTTTGCCGGCCGAACCGGTTAAAATTTTTAGAATCGGTTAAACTTTTTAGATGATTTACGAATATTTCTTAAAAATTTGAAAAAACAAAATGGCGGCCGTGTAGTAATGTTTCAAAGTTTAGGTTATTGTTAACCCCACTTGACCCAAATTAGTCGCATGGTTGCCGACATCGTACAGTTACAAGTGCCACGTCATCTTTTTAGGCACATCTCGTAGTTTACCAGAAAAATCTGAAAAACTGAAAATCCAAGATGGTCGCCTTGTGATTGGCTCTCAAAGAAAAAGATGAATTTCACCAGATTTTGAAAGTCGGTTTTCGGCTAGATGGCGACACCTGAGAGAGTTAGTCTGTATGGCGGGGTTTGAGGTCACATTTTACCTCTTCCTATGACCTTTTATAGGTTTTTTGATATTCGCCTGGCAACACTGAAAGTTATGGCCATTTTAATTTTTAGGGTAGACCTCAAAAGACCCGAATTGATCTCCCAGATGAGATTACGTCAGAGAGTCGTGTTTGGTGTCATTGCATAGGGCATATCTTGTAGTTGACCAAAAAAATTCGAAAAAAAGAAAAAACAAGATAGTCGCTCCGGTATTCTCTCTTTACTAAAAAAAAAATGGATTTTTATAATTTTCATAGGTATTTTTAGACAAGTTTTCAACACTTTGGAAAGTTGGGTTGTATGGAGCGATTGTGGGTCTCAGTAAACAGTGTTGCCATGAAAAGTAATATTTTACAAAATTTTATTATTTTTAGACTTATACTAAAAATGGCGACATTCACATAGAAGATTATCAAAATATGGCTAAAACAAGATGGAAGCCCCAGAATTAAACTTTATTTCTTTGTCACAATCGATATAGAAGACAACAAGAATCCATATTACTATCCCCCCTTTATTCCTACTTTCAGAAGAATTTTAAATGAAACTTCCCTTTTGGTCAAATGTGTCGAAAAATTTCTTTGAATCTGAAAATATAGTCCCGTCCTCCTCAGGATGTGCGAGTTATTTTAAAACTTTAAAACATCTTGTATTTAAAACAAAATTTAATAGATACAGAATAGATGAGTTCTTTAAATTGTACTATGAATATTTAGAAGGGGAAATGCAGTCCACATATGCAAATTAGGTCAAGATATTACTAACAAAATGAAACCTTAAAATAAACCAAGGAAAAGTATAAGTAATACAAAACCATCAAAGACAAAAAAACAAAAATGTTATCGGTCTGCTCATAGGCGTTCTATTATAAGACTCTATTTTTTCGGATTTACCTTCCTGTCGAGAACTGGAAAGGTGAAGCTAAAATTAGTAAAACAAATCCAAACATTAATGCAAAATTTACAAAAAATGGTCGAATTTAAGTCCTTCGGTTTATATCAATTCAAACAATGTTAAAGTAATGTACTTGATGGGTACTGAATATATCGGTAATGAAAATTTTAAAAACATTGTAGACGCTCTCGATGAAAAATAATTAATTCCAAAGTATATCAAATGTCTGAGTCGAACAAATTATAATGATGATGACATATATAACTTAAGAGAAAAAGCTTTATCGAAAAGCCAACCCAAAAAGAATCAAAAATTCGGCCAATCTACGAAGTGGCCAAAATCATGTTCGTTCTAAATATTATCTCTTTTCTACTCATAGCTACAATTCAATGTGATTGTGTATTCTGCTTAATTGAATGTAACCTATTATCACATATTATAATTAATTAGATTAAAAGTTCATTAATTAAGATTTTGGGCGTTTCCTGTAGACCAAATCACGTCCTGTAGACTTTTCGCAGCATAGGTTGTCGAACTGACAGACCATTTAAAAATACTTGCAAATAGTCTGGGGTGAATTTTGTAGAGTTATCATAATCACAAATATATAACTAACTTTGATATTATGAAATTTAAAAAAATATACGTGATTATTTTTGAAGTTTCGAAAGATTTTACAGTGTTCGCGGAAAAACAGTCACCCCTGTAGACGACCATGCAATAGTAAATATATTTTTTTTTAATGTAGCAACACTATTTGAGTTAACTAGCAATACTGAATCACACCTATCATCGGATTACTAGATTTTTGGGATCCACAAACGTTTTTATTTTTTCAAAATTTTATCAAATTGAAAGTGATTCTAGTAAAACAGTAAGTTCTCAAACTAAAATTATAATTTTCATATGACTTTGTTAATTACTGCTACATTTATCGAATTCTTATCAAAACGCCGATTATAACTTCAAATTTGCTTACTTTTCTTTGACAAAAGTACCTTTCATCACTTCTGTCGAACTCACTTCTGTCGACAAGGTTGTCTACAGATGTGAGGTCTGTCAACAGATGTGATGTGTTTTCCAATATCTTATTACATTATGATAAGGATCAAAATTTCTTTTGAGAAAAAGCTTAGTTATACAATTTATTTAATTTTTATCTCAATCCAAAAGGGTTTTGATGAATACAAAGCAAAGCTCAAATTTATCTACAGAAATGATGCTACCATACATATACGATGACGTGTGTTTTACTATTGAATATAACCCTACAAAATGATACATTTTAGGTCTTTAAAATATGCATCTTGGTTTTTAACTAGCTTTGTTAAACTTTTTAATTAAATTTTATACAGAAAAAATATTATACTACTAGACTGTCTACAGAAATGATATCTGCTAGCAGATGTCATTTGATGCGTACATTTTTTCCTAGATGATCTTGTTTTGATTTGAATATTGGCAAGAAATATTAAGAAGTTGACTGAAGAAGAAAAAAAAAACCACCTTAAAGAAAAAAAAATACATATATCTACAAAAAATATGGCAGCAGAAGTCTGAAGCTTAATTTGTAAGAAAGATGCAGAAAAATAAAAGCATGAGAGATTTAATAATAATAATAAAGTTTGGAATAATTCACACAGCGTTATTAAATCCGAACTAGACAGAACCTGTACTATAGGCACTAAAAGCTGATAAGCAAACTTTAATATTAAACGCTCAGACACGTAGCCAACAGACATGTTCATAGACACAAATTTTGGCCCCGATTGGGAATTGAGTCCATGACTTCCGGACTTGAAAGGTAGGGTCATTACCAACTGAGCCAACAGGCCCGTGAAATAAAAAAAAATCAGGTCTACAAAAAAAACCAGCGAAAGATCTGCAAGGCATGGTGTAAGCAACATAACAAGCAATATTTTTCAACTTTTTATTTTACAAAGTACTGTTTTAACAATGGCATCATATTATGACATTCATAAACATTCATATGACAAGCAGCCATTTTGAAAATGAATTAGTTTATCTATAATATATAAAGCTCGACTACCACTCACTCACTGACTGACTGATTGACATAATTGTTCTCCCAGAAGGAGTCGTTTTGGAGTCAAGTCATGTAGGAGAAAAGTGTTCAAGATGGCGGAGTGACCTAGGGAAATTCCGATTTTTCAAAAAAACAAAATGGCGGCCAAGCCTGCCCATCGTATCTCTTTTGTTTTCCGGCCGATCCGGTTCAAATTTTTGGCATCTGTAGTTTTGTTAAGATGATTAACGAATATTATTTAAAAAGTTGAAAAAACAAAATGGCGGCCGCGTAGTAGTGATTCAAAGTTTGAGTGGTTTTAGACCCCACTTGACCCGAATTGATCTCCCAGATGCTAATATTCAAAAGGGATGTGTTTGGTGTCATCACACAGGGCATATCCTGTAGTTTATCAGAAAATCCCGAAAATCTGAAAAACCAAGATGGCCGCCCTGTAATTGGCTCCCAAAGAAAAAGATGAATTTTACCAGATTTTGAATGTCGATTTTCGGCAAGCGACACCTGAGCGAGTTGGCTTGTATGGCGGGGTTAGAGGTCTCATTACGTGGTGTTGCCATGTTTAACAATTTTCCCAAAATTTGGGGTATTTTTTAACTTTTAATGCAAAAAGTCAAAACTCGAAATTTTATCATTTTGCAAAAACGAGTAACAGTCAACGGTACATTTTATCTCTCCCTATGACTTTTTGTAGGTTTTTTGATTTTTGCCTGGCAACACCGAAAGTTATGGTTGATTAAATTTTTAGGGTAGACCTCAAAAGACCCGAATTGATCTCCCAGATGCCGATATGCTACAGGGATGTGTTTGGTGTCATCGCATAGGGTATATCCTGTAGTTTACTAGAAAATCCCGAAAATCTGAAAAAACAAGATGGCCGCCCCGTTATTTTTGTTTTACTGAAAAATTTAAATTTTCATAATAATAATCGGCTTTTTTAGCCAGTTGGCAACACTTTGGAAAGTTGACTTGTATGGAGCGATTGTGGGTCTCAGTAAACAGTGTTGCCATGAAAAGTAATATTTCACAAAATTTTATTATTTTTCGACTTAAAACGGCTAAAACAAGATGGCCGCCCCAAAAGTAGACTTTATTTTTCTGTCACAATCGAACCGCACAGAGACACGCGTGGCCGCTTGCGGCCTCGCGCACCGCGCGACATCTAGTTTATTTTTATAAAGATAAACTGACATACTACTTGTCCGAAGTTGTGCTAGTCTCAATTTGTGATGAGATAAATATATCAATCAATGTACGAATATACTATTAAATACAACAACCAGAGGAGTTCTCTGGTCCGTGGTCTAAAGAAATATGGAAAACTAATTCGTTTAGTCAGCAGTTTCTGTGACGAGAATATTATTTTATTGATTTTTTTACTCGTCACTCGTTTTATATGTCTAAAGAAATGAGGTCACTTTTGTAGACAAACTTTTGTATTTTTTTATTTACGTACCATTGTTTGTTTTTTGTGTTTAACGACTATAATAAGTGAAATGACGCTTTATTTTTCAAGTTTATCAAGTGATTTTTGATAAAAAAAATGTATTTTTTTGTTTACGTCGCAATAATGTCAATTCTGTGGATAATCCCGTCACATCTGTAGACAGGCAAAATCACAAAAATGCCAAACAAATGATTATATGTGATTATTGATCTCCGACTTTAATTTTCGTTTAAATAAAAGTTGATTTTGAATATCATTACTTCAATTAAAACACTAATACATTGACTTAGTTTTTATTTAAAAAAAAAATAGGTTCGTAGAATGGCCGATTTACAACTATAATGTCACATGTAACGTTACTCAGGTTTATGAACATTTTCTTTTGGAATACTTTACCAGCTCAGTTTTTACACAAATGTGTAGGGTCGGTTGTTGAACAGTGAACCAACCAGGTACATTGAGCCACCGACATATCCAGAAAACTGCGACGTTACCAGATTGACCGATCGTGTTACAACTTGCCTCGTGGGTACCCTTCCCCTCACCCCTAATGAGCGGGCGGCCGTGGCTGGAGCGTGATGTGTGATAGCGACTTGTTTGTTTCCCGCCAAAAATCCATAGTATTCTCACGTAAGTATCTCGATTTTTGTAAATTTTGTTATTAATGATAAGAAAAATAGCTGTATGGTGTCCTAATGGTTGTAGTTTTAGTTGTTTTATAAGCATATGGCGTTGTGACAATTCCGTGTATAACCTATTTTTTATTTTTATTTTAAGTTGAATAGTATATGTATTAAACAGTGAACCAGGTCCGCATAGTACACAGTGAGCCGCTATGCAAAGCTGTTTTACTGTTCCTTGACAGTGTAATGTTGCAAAAAATATATATTTTGTTGGTTTTAGGATGCCAAGACCAAAAGATAAGAAACGGAAAATAGGCAAAACCAAAAAAGAAGATAATGATGGCAGCTTTACAAATGGTAGAAAACTAAAAAAAAAAAATTTAAAATTAATAAAGACTAAACAAGGTATATAGACTATACTACTAGACTGTCAAGATAATTATCCAAAGAGGTTTAGTGTTATTGACCTAGGTAACCACTGAGAACCAAACTATAAAAAATCTTAATTTCTAGTTGAATAATAAGTGATATTATTATGATTAGAAAGAAGTTTTTTTAGTTAGAAGAAACATTTTTTATTTTGTACGGCAGAAATAAAAGATGATTATAAAAAAATTGAGTGGTTTCTATTCACAAATAACCATTTTTGCTGGTAACGAAATTATGGTTCATTGTTGAAATGCGGGTGGTTCAGTGTAAACTACCCATAGTACACAGTGAGCCAAATTTCATTTTTTTAAAAACCTCCTTTATCATCTTAACTTTGTTCCTCTGGCTTTCTGTAACGTAAAACTGAGAAACCTGACAAAATTACCTAAACAATGACACCACAACGAAATTCTTAGCTTTACTGTCTAGCATGTTATACGACTTAGAAAAAAGGTTGGTTCACTGTTCAACAACGCACCCTACCTACTAACCTATCGTGCTCATCACACATCATCATCAACCCGTAACAGCCCACTGCTGAGCTAAGAGTCTTTCCTCGCACACGAGGAAGTATGGCCTTTAATCTCCCACGCGAGCCCACCGCGGATTGGGAGATGGTGTTAAGCTAATGGCCACTTAACAGTCAGAATTTTTCAAGCCCCAAGGGTATCTGACATGGCTTAACGACTTCCATTGTGCGTAAACACAGCGAAAACCGGGACAAACAATTTAACGTGCCTTCGCACTGACTGACACCGCAAGGCTACGAGCGCTTCTCATCACACATACTAAAGAAAAATGTCTTCTTTCCCTTAAACATCGATATGATTAATATTTTTGATATTAGTATGTTAGAAGAATCTATTTCGATGGTGGAAGGTGGATCAAAAGTGCATCGTATGAAGGAATAGCAACCAGTTATGCAATATCAAATTTGGTCTCTTTTGATTTAAATGGCACCAATGCCGTAGAACTAAATAAAGTGCCTCGTACTTTATCTATAAATAATCATCATCTGTGCAGTTGAATTTGTAGCACCTTTACATTCAACTGGCATAGGTCATTACAAAGCTCATCATTTAGTAAACGACACATGTTTTTGCTACGACGATAACTGTACACCTTTTAAGTTATATTTTAATTGACACTCATTAATGCAGTTATTTTTGATACCTAACATTGGACTCGATTCTGGCCGACCAGCTAAAATTCCTAATTTTAAGTTAGCTTTATTCTTTTCCGACGCTTTGGAAAGGAAAGGGACAGAAATAAGTGTCATATTTATTTATAACTAGCGACCCTCCCCGGCTTCGCACGGGTCAATGCTAACACTAAAACCTTCCTCTTGAATCACTCTATCTATTAAAAAAAACCGCATCAAAATCCGTTGCGTAGTTTTAAAGATTTAAGCATACAAAGGGACATAGGGATATAGGGACAGAGAAAGCGACTTTGTTTTATACTATGTAGTGATGTCACAAATGTCAAAATAACAAAATTGAACCTTATGAACGAAATCACATCTTATTCAAATACACACGTGTTTAGCAATTTTAGCGACGAATGTAACAAGGTCTTGGATAAAAGTGTTAAAAGTACTGACTCCTTTTATAGTAGTTTACTCATAATTTCTATATGTATCTTATGTCAACATTTTGTTTTTCTTTTTACTTTAATACTAGCGGCCCGGTACGTGCTTCGCAACGTATAAATGAAGAACCACTCGACAGATTACACATAAACCATCTGCTAAATAGTCCGAATAAAGCCTAAAAATTTGGTTTGGATAGGTAAGCTCATTCTTGAGTTATAAAATAACAACTAAAAGTGGCATTGATTTTTATATATATAGAAGATATTGTGCACTTCAAGATACACACATTTTACTTATTCTGAGCTAAATCCCAACAAAACGTTATCAGCACGAGGGTAGTAAAGTTTTAAGTGAATTTGTATACCTACTTGTGTAAGCTGTGTTGAAGTCAGCGACATATAAATATTTTATGAAATATGTCAGTCGGTGAAGGTGATCTTACCGGGAATTTTGCCGGGAATAAATCATGCCATAGGGGACCAACCTCGTCCTCTCTTCCGACGTTTGTTCTAAGGGGTCGTAATGGGTACACTTCATGGAGATTCAAAATGCGAAATTACCTGTATCATGAAGTGTTGTGGGAAACAATAGAAAGATATCCCAGTGATGATTCTACCCCAAGATCAGTCAAGACCAAACGAGACAGAAAGGCATTGTCCAAGATTTGTTTAACCCTTGAAGGGTCTGCCATTACTCATGTTAGGAGTGTAACAACTGCCTCCAAAGCCTGGAAGGCTCTATAAAACGGAAGCCTATGAGGACAAAGGAATGGGTCTCTTATAATGTCTTTAGAAAATAGTAATATTGAGGTCACTACTGCTAATAGTTAAGTCGAAACTTTTGAATGAAATGTCTAAGTGCAATACCCCTGAAACGTAGCAGCTCTTCGAACCAACACCTTGAAGCCAAAAGAGAAGAAACCGATCATTTGCTATGACTGCAATGAGCCAGGCCACAAAAGGCTAGAATCTCAAATCTGAAGAAGGAGAAGTCCAATATTCCCCCTCTTAATGCCTTAGGAGTTGATGATGTGAACACAAAGATGAAAAAGTGTTGCGAAGACTCGGGTGTTACAAAACATATGACATCAAGATTAGAGTGGTTCCAAAACATCAAAGAACTCGATTCGGCTGGTAAAGTAACAGTCGCTAATGGAACTCAGATCCTTGCAAGAGGTATTGGTGATGTCTCTATTAAATGTAACTCTAACGTAGAGAAAATTAGTGAGGTTGTGTGTGAATGTTCCTGACTTGAAATCCAACCTCATCTGTGTTAAGAAAGTAGTAGATAAAAGTTTTCGTGTTCTTTTTGATAAGAATGGATGCAACTTTTATAATTCTGACACCTTTTTTTTTACAGGTGACTATTCTGCACGGTTCGTCCTGTGATGGACTGTACACACTGGATTGTACTGTTAATATTCCTCACACTGTAACCTATGATGTGCACTCTGACTCGGTAACCAGGTTTGAATTGTGGCACAACCGGTTAGGTCATTTATGTCGCATCGGTATGAGGTATAAACGAACTCAGGCATAGTCAAGTAGGTGTAGATTATAAGGATGTAGATAAAAAACTGTGTTGCGTGTGTCAAAGGAAAACTAGCGCGCAAAACCTTTAAAAATTGCTAGAGCAACTTCTATACTGGAACTTATTCACACCGATCTCTGTGGACCAATATCAGAAAACTCCTTTTAGGGACAGATATTTATTGTTGTCTAAAGATGATTTTAGTAGAAAAATATTTCCTTTTTTTATTTCTTCTAAAACGGAGGTAAAAAATAAGCTTTGTTCTTTCCAATCCTTAGTAAAAAGGCAAACCGGAGCTCAAATCAAGAAACTTCGAAGTGACAAGTGGTTAAAGTGAATGTTCCAAATACTGATATTAGCATAGATTTAACGTTAGTATACTAAATCTATGGATATTAGTATTCATGATTCATGAGGAAGGAAATGGAGAAATATTCGATTCAGCAAATAATATTAGCGATCAAGAGGAACCTGGAGTAGAAATAGTAGATCCTGTCGCCGATGAAGGTGAAAGAAGATATCCGTTACGGAATAGGAAACCTCCAGATTTCGTAACATATCAAGTTTGTAGCGGAATTTCTAATGAGCCTAAAACCTTTACTGAAGCAATTAAATCTGATGATGCAGATCAATGGCAGATGGCTATGAATGATGAATATAATTCGCTAATCAAATTAAAAACTCTGAACTTAGTTGAAAAAACTCATAACAAAATCGTGTCATGTAAATGGATATATAATTTAAAAAGTTGTAAGTAAATAGACCCGGTCCGGCGATGGGCTTACCACCTATCACGTTTAGGGGTCCAATATATCTCGTTAAATGTGGGTATATCCAGTAATGGAATACTTCTGACTAAAAAAATTATTATTGAAATTACTTTATTGCCAACTTTTATCTAAATAAATTTAGAAATTTAGGAAAAAAAAAATAGTTTTATTTCGCAATATGGTAGGGTCAAGGCGGCAACAGTGGCTATAGCAACAATAGTGGCGCAGTGGCCATTTGTTAGAAAGTATTAGAGATTTAGAGATAGCTATCTCTCTCTCTCACTTTTCGGAAGGCTTCAAAACACGAACATATCACAACCAATCGGCTTCCATCTGCGACGGAATGAATGCGTGTTGCGAGTATTTTTTTGTTTTGATCATCGAAAAAGTGAGTTTAAAGGTATAAGATAGACTTTGTATTTTTTCACTAACCTTTTGTTACTTTTTAAAAGTGATATTTGTGATAAAAAGTAAGTTTATTTGAGATTGTTTTGGCGTTTACTGCACTTCCGTTTACGCAACAGTGTGGCGTGTGGAATTAGGTATATCCAAAATGGCGGTTTAGTACACAGTGGCTCAAATCACTTTAGTATACAGTGGATCATGAACCACTGTGTACTATATTATTACCAACAAGATTCCCACGCATTAATTTGACACATCGGACATTCGCAAAATGAAACCTTGGAATTTGGCATTATGTCACATTCGCATAATGTCACATTAGCAAAATGCCACACAAACAAAGTGCCATATTATCAAAATAAGAAGATTGTCCAACTCCCTTTCTTGCAGTAAGCCGATGATTTATGAATTATAAAATAAAACTAATTGAATTATGTATTGAATCACATTATTTATTAATTTCCATTTATTTTAACATAAAAAATGCACGTCTTGTATCCCCGAGGGGTACCTAGACATATTTTTTAACATAAATCAAATTTAAAATCTAAACTGAAATTATGAATGCCGCTAAGAAGCGAAAAATGTTGGCTGAGGATACTAAGAATCGGTAATAGAACATGTTCCAACAGTTTTTAGAATTTTTGTCAGTTTGTTTATTTGATCGCGCATCACGTGACAGCGGCTGAACAGATTTTGATGTAAATTTTATTAATCTGTTGAGAAAATCCCCGGCCATATTGCTATGTTTTATTCCCATATTCTCACGTTAATGTGATTAAATACTTTTATAATACCATTAAAATTACAAACAAACAGCTGACCCCTGTGCAACTAAATCGTTACCTACTGAATTATTTTCTTAATGTATATGTAAATACAAAAAATATGATTTTTTGAGAAAAGTTATAAAATTATATGATTCTCAGCAGCATTCATAATTTAAGTTTACATTTTCAATTAATTTTATGATAAAATAAATGGAAATTAATAAATAATTTAATTAAATACAAACATAATTAAACTAGGTTTATTTTCTAATTCATAAATCATCGGCCTACGGCTTTGAGTATTAAACCAACCGGAGACGCTGACAGGCGTTCCCCTCTGCCAAAAAAAAGTGTCGGTCAACGCGCACACCTGTTAAATACAACTAGTTTTATTGAGTTCACGGAGTGCTTGGATTGGTGAATGTATTTGTGTGCATCTAGTTCAAGCTAGCGTTTCATTGTTTTGTCAAAAAATTCTTTGTTTTAACATTATTTGTGTTTGTTTCCTCGTCCCCCCCGCAGAAATTGGCAGACTTTTTCGCAAAGGAACTAGTGCGCGTGTCGTCTCCTGTTGGTTTAATACTCAAAGGCCTACGGCAACGAAGGGAGTTGAACAATCTTGTTATTTTGATAATAATGCACTTTGTTGGTGTGGCATTGTGCTAGTGTGACATTATACGAATGTGGCATTGTGCGCCTAATTCATTAATTTAATCACAGGCTATATAATAAAATGTCGTACATTTTGTTAATTTTCTTTTACATGATGGCTCGTCTAGCAAAGCCACACAAAAGTGGCAACAACATGAAAGTAGCTTTAACACATATCGGGAATGGTATGAGGGTCCGAAAAGCGTCAAAGGCCTACGGTTTTTTAAGATACGGAGTTAAATTAGTAAATAAAAGCTTTTAAAAAGCATAAAACTGTATTTTATTTAGTTAATATTATGGATGATTCACTGTGAACAAACCTGATTCACTGTAAACTAAGTTCCGATTCACTGTATCCGACTACCAGTACATAGTGGCTCAAATGACTTTTTTTCTTAAATACGTTTTATCTCCTAAGATATCACTTTGTTGAACTAAATCTAATAAACTAATGAAAATAAATTAGTTACTTAACATACTAGTAACCTTTACATTCTCCTAACACTATTACAAATCAAGTGCAGGTCACTGAAAAAAAAAAGTGACCCACTGTTGCCGCCTTGACCCTACATAAGTTGTTACAACTAGTTATTTGCTCTAACATACTCTGCTAACTTGGCATACTTGGTTATGATAACTTTTACACGAGTGTTATTAACTTTCAACACTTAATTGCGAGTTAAATATTTGAATATCTAATTAAACACAATTAATTTGTACGCAGCTACTTTTTATAGCATGTGCGGGTGGGTAGTGTGGGTAAAAGTAACTAAAAGTTTACTATAATAAATAATAATAATAATAGCTGCTAATTTATAATATTTTACGAGGTTTCAGGAATAATTGCACATTTAAATAAAACATTTAAACGGTTTTAGGTTTTATTTATCTAACTACATTATTTAACAACTTATTATGGCGTATGGCGGGCAGGCTGCACAGCACCTGCATGGTGCTGTGCAGCCTGCCCGCCATACGCCATAATAAGTTTTTTCGTACCACTTGCTCAAAAAAAGTGACATTCTATGCCACAAAAAGCGAATATAATAATAGTCATTTTTAATCTGTTAAAAACAGGGAAAGAAAATTGTACTGAATTTCATTCTTCCTCTAGGGGGAGAATGTGATTTAAATTTGGAATACTTACCAAAATTTATACTGAACTACATCTGTGTTTACACCATTGAGTTTGTATATAAAGCATTATACATCTTTTTGAAAAAGGTATACGCATTTATTATGCAGTTATGATTTAAATAAAATTACGAAAATCGACGAGGCCGTATGAGCTTGATGCCTTTGCTTTTCCGACAAGAAAATATTAGTCTAGGAATTTGCCGCGTTTTTATTTTCTTCAAATACATACACGTTAGGTTTATTTTAATTGATTTTTATAAATAAGTTAATGTTCTAAAAATACGTTACGGTGTTAAATCAAAGCGACAGTGACAGTTAATTGTCGGATTCCATCAGTGCAAATGCTGCCGCAATTATAAATTATTTGCTTCCATCAACAATAAATGTACCAAACAAAAATGTAACTCTCTCTATCAATAATTGGACCAATGTTTCGAATGTGAACTTTTACTTTTAATTGTCATTATCTACTATATAAAAATAAGTCGGGTTTTCCTTCCTGACGATTTAACTCCAGAACTGACGAACCGATTTCCATGGTTTTGCATTCGTTGGAAAGGTCTCGGGCTCCGCAAGGTTTATAGCAAAGAAAATTCAGCATTGCACCCGTGCGAAGCCGGGGCGGGTCGCTAGTTTTTAATAAATGCTTATCTCATATTATTATTGTGTTATTTTTTTTTCGCAAATGGTACGAAAAGTAGAGTATTTCCTCGGTGATAAAGCTGTCTTAGTCTTGGGTGAACTTAAATCCCTCGCTACACTCAGGACTCGTCTTAAATCGCTCGCGTCGCTCGTGATTTAAGTTTTTAACATCCTCGCTACGCTCGGGAGTAAACCTCGAGTCCTTCGTTACGCTCGCGATTTAAATCGTCACCTGCGACAGAAGACACTGCTTTATCCCATTGGTTAATAATCTACTATTTGACACGTTTGGGGCCGCCCCTAAATCTGGCCGCCCTAGGCCCGGACCTTAGGGTAAATCCGCCACTGACCATCTGGAAAAAAATATGATGTAATAGGTAGGTAAGGTACCTAGAAGATTCATTTGGCATTGCTACTTAAATCTTTTTTTTTTACAAATTCGTATAATTATGTGATAGTAAAATTCATTAATCAATTGTAGTCAATATTACACTGAAATATTTGAAATAGTATTTTAAAAAGAAACGGACTCGTAGCTTTCATTCATGCGCAATCTACCTACAACCGCCAGCTACTACATAAACAGTGTGCGTACTTTTCTGTAAATTGCATCTGGCTAGTTCTTAAAAAAGTGGCACCGTAACCTATCAAACAGTTTTGGATCAGCGAAATTTTTTGTTTTATATTTTGTCCTTACTTTATGAGTGTACATATATGAGGAGATACTTTTTACACAAAGGCCACGTATATTTAATCAAATATGAATTAAATGATGTCCTATACAATTCATTTTGGTCATGGTTTCTCCCTAACCTGCCCTGTCCAAACGCGACTTAGTCAACTTTAAGCGACATATTTTGCTCTTATTATTTAATAATAAAAAAAAATATTGTATGAGTTATTTCTACTTCTCACATAATCAAAATACGGAATTAGAACAGTTATAGCTAATAACACGCATAATACTCAAGCTACGGGAGAAAATAATTTGTCCCTAGGGATTTTTCTCCTTCACAGCGCACAGCGAATACTACCAGGCGTCCCGCTCCCTAACCCCCTTGTAACGTACTAGCCAGTCGGCCACCTAGAATTGTGTTCGACCAGGACGTGCTATCTTTTTTGTGTCTCAAGGAATTTTGCGACAAATATTTCAAACTGTTGTTTATAATGGGTGAGTACTCTTTTTTCTGTCCTCTGTGTATATGTAATTATTTAACACTTGGTTTTGAAATTTCGTTATGGGATGTAAACAAGTATTTACTTTAACATATGTAAAAAAATAATAAAAACATGGAACGCTTTGCCTTCAAGAGCATAATAACGGTAATTTTCTCTATTACCTGTTCATCTTTCACCTGCCTATTAAATACAGGTGAATAAAAATATACAGCATTTTTGTATGCACAGTTAATAAAAATGTATCTTATTGCATTTTGGACTGTGCTACTCTTACTGGTCATAAATCTACACTAATAATATAATAATAATAATAAAGAGAAAAGATCTGATTGTGGGTTTGTTTGTTTGCATTGAATAGGCTCCGAAACTACTAGACCGATTTTAAAAATTATTTCACCAATGGAGAAATACATTATGAGCGAGTGACATTATTAGCAATTTTTTACTATTGTGAAATATCTCTTTCCCACGGGACAATCAAAATACCTGCGGGCGGAACCGCAGGGCAGAAAGATATTAAATATTTTATGTGACATACTGAAAAATAAATAAATATTTAAATGTCATGGTTCGTGAAGTAGTTTTATAATGCTTTTACGATAAAGGCTATTTACTTTTTGTTTTAGTTTTAAAGAGAGTAAGAAAAAAAAGAGATGATAATATTAGAGAGAAGAGATTACGGTATCAAAAAATTTAGAATAATCAGGAGTTATATACTAAGTACCAGGAAAAAATAAAGAATGAAAAAAGAAAGAGACTTAAGAAAATAATTATTTTAATTCGAATCTTTTTTAATCTTTTATTTGTATGTGCAATACCATATTTTATTTTTAACATTTACCTGTCACTATTTTCATTAACCTGATTCATGATTCTTGTATAGTTTATCTTATATTATCTTTAACCTGCACCTATTATCATTAACCTGACTTGAGATTCTCATTCACTTGCTAGTACTATCATTCACCTGTCGACCTGAAATTTTCATGGGCTTATATCTCCTAGATTAATATTCAGAATCCGTCCCCTTTCATATATTCACAATAAGGGATACCATATGTATCGGATTGTAAAATAAAAATCCCAAAAAGGAGTACATTTTTAAAGGGTTGCAAATTTAATGCCGGGTGCCACTTTTTTGAGAACTAGCCATTTATAGTACATTATGATTTATTTTGTATTTATGATACAAGTGTGCTAAGTTGACCATAATATACAAGGCGATATTGTGTGCGCACGAGCGAAAGCGAGTGCGCCATAAGAAAGCCGCGTATATTATGGTCACAGGCACACGTGTTTCATACGACGTTTTTCAACACACTTGCTTAAAACGACGTTTTTCTGAGAAAGAATGAGCGTTCTTGCCGGTTTTCCATTTTAAAAAATTTTCATACTTACATTCGGCAAAAGACTATCACACGCGTTTTTCGCCTCGTTACGTATATCCGGCGGAGTTAATAATAGGTTTTCTTCATTTTCTTCACTTGAAGTAGACATTTTCGTTAATATTAAACTTTACAATTTAATCCAAACTTCGTCACAGCCGAAAATTTTTTACGAAAAATGGCGCGTTGTTTTTTTTTCTTGCCGCGATACCGATGCGCGCGCAAGGCTAAGGTGCGAACTACATCGGCCAACAGCCAAGATTAAAAATATAATTAAATTTAAATGTAATGTTTAAAACAGAAATAACAGACAATTTTAAATGAATTTAAGAAATTTTTCGCATAAATACTGTTTGTTGCTAAAATAAAAAGTTATAACCCGACTAAATTATATCGCTTCTTCTTCTTCTTACTTACGACTTGGTACTAGGGTACAAATGTAAATTGGTCGGGTTAATAAACTAAAGGCACTAGTGCAATAATATACTGAAAAAGCACGCGTGTTTAATATCTAGGATTATGAGCCAAAAATCAGTGGAATAAAAACGTCGTTTTGAGCAAGTGTGTTGAAAACATTATTAGATTTAACAATTAATCTCGTGTATAACTTTGGCTCTAGATACCTTATACGTCATATTTTTTTCCCGACCGTATGAGAATTCAGCAATAGCAGAATTCCACATTAAGTTCCCGAAGGAAAAAAAAACGTCCAGTACATTATCTAACATAATTATATTATCTATGTCATCGTCAAATAACACATGAGGTTACATATTTCGTATACCGTATGTTACACTAAGATATTGGAAACAAAAACAGAAAATGTTATCAGATTTTTTCGGAAATTTTATAGGTTTAAATAACCTAATAATATAGCTTTTAGGGCGGTATTACAAAATGATCTTCAAGCAACGAATCGCCGCTTGATAATTTGTCATATAAGTATCAAAGTTTCACGCTTAAGGATTATTCTGTAATACGCTACGAATAAGGAATAAGTTGTAATACAGACTTAAGTGTTCTAAAACAACAACAAAAACTATGTTTTTACTGAATTGAGATTGTTGTTGATGTTGTAATGAAGAAGAACCCCATATTAGAAAATTAAAAACAAATTTAAAACTACGGTTACTTGCTTAAATTAATATTTTGCAGATAAGATTGTCTAAATCCCACTGAAAAAAATGTCCTATTGCAAAACGTCCTATTCGCAAAACGTCCCATTCTCAAAAGGTCCCATTCCCAAAAAGACCTATTCGTATATTGTCCAATTCGCAAAAGGTCCCATTCGCATAAAGTCATATTCGCACAATGTCCCATTACGCATGATACCAGTAAACTGTAGGATAAACAAATTTACTCTTAATTATTACAGAAAGCAACGACTTTTTGCAATAATTAAGAGTAAAATTTTATTTCTCCTACATTTTACTGGTATCATGCGTAATGGGACATTAAATTGAGTGAATAGAACCTCTTGCGAATGGGACTTAGTGCGAATGAGACCTTTTGAGAATGGGACATTCTGCGAATGGGACGTTTTGCGCCCAATCAAGCATTACACATAATAGAAGCAATAAATAAAATAATATACATCTTCAGAGCTTATTTTTGATAGACATACGATATCGCATAGTCATCGATCATCAAATGATAAAAAAAAAATCGGTTTACTTACTTGAGCTAATTTGAACTTCCAAAATGACGCTAATATAAAATAAAAAAAACTGCAAAATAGGAACATATTGGATCACTGCCAATGCAATCATATAAAAAACGAATACCAATGAACTTATAAACAATTATTAAGGCTAACTAAAAATTTTACAATACAAACCAAAGTGCAAAAATCTATGTCCTTAATATAATGAAAATTGGTAATTTTTTGGTGAGGCCATGTATACCTATGAGTTTTTCAATAACTTTATCACTAGCACGAAGGGAACGTAAGCATCGTGAAAAAACCAGCAGGCCCCAAAATTCATTCTGAGGCTTGTGAAATAAAGTAAGGCTTGAGCATTTTCTTATAAATTCGTTGTGGAATCCTCTATGCTCTATGGACTGCCTGAAAAGATTTTATTTTAATTGCTTTTTATAATGATACATAGATGTCTTCATGCTTCTGTGATCCGGTTTTCAGGTACAATCCTTTCGTTTCCTTTAACGATTTGCATTTTGGAATGTATGCGAAAATGCAATCTGGACTCCAGAGAATATCCCGAAAATTTTTTCCTGCAAATAAGTAATGTTATTATGGTCATCATTAATTGGTATTTTTATATATTCTCGGCGAATATTAGAGCGTGAGGTACATTAGTTTTCCTGATACCTGAAATCTTTTTAGGAAACTACTGCTATAAATACTCATAGATTATGTAACGAAAGCCAATATTTTATAAAAATCAATACACAAATTAAAAATACGAAGCGCGTTCGGTACGGAAGAACCATAGAAAATGTGTACATGTCTGGCATAAGATTAATTTTTATCGGTCTAGACCCAAATCGAACACTATTTCGGAAAAGGAATCAGGAAAACGAGTGTATATAAAGGGCCCCTTTTACCTGGTACCGGCGAGCGGCGAAGTATATGGCCATGTAGGTACGTTCGCTTTCATACGTACCGGCGGGCAACCGGGCAATCGGCCATATATTTCGCCGCCGGGTAGCTGGCGCCGGCCCGACGGAAACCGGTACCTACGTGTGAAAAGGGGCTAAAGGCTGATTCATGTTACAACGGGACGGGCCCCGTCCGGGGCACGGTCAAATACTTTTTGTATGAAGCACTGGCCCGGACGTGCCCCGTCCGGGCCAAATGTCGAGGCGTATTGTAGAATGGTTCGCCCCGGACGGGGCCCGTCCCGTTGTAACATGAATCAGCCTTAACTCTGCGTAAAAGCGCCAGATTTTTCGATAATCTATGACTAGAATACCTACATGGACGCAGTATATGTATACCTCATGGAGATATTAACACAGGAGGAAATGCTTCTTTGATAGCTACCGGTCCAAGCGAGAGACATAGAGATTTTGTCACTTTCTAGTCTAGTATTGACATCGTCGTTGTTACAAATTTCCCATACATTATTACTCGTACTTATCCCAAATTCCCAATATAAATACTAAAAAATAAAAGTACTTTCTAAAATGAAAAATAGAGTGTTTTTTAAAACTATGTTTCCTGAATTAAAATATCTAAATGATGATACTGTTTAAATTTAAGTACATTTAGACTACCCAAAACTATACCAAATTTAGGGTTACGATATTTTTTCTAAGATATGGGAACATCAACCATTGATATTAGTTCAACATCAAATCTTGTCAATAGCGGTAAACTAAACCATGTTATTTTGAAACCAATTTACGATAATTTCACACGCTATGGTGATTAGTTGTTCTGTTAAGGATTGTAGAAATCAGTCCTTCCCTGGATGTGGCATTTTATTTCACAGGTAGGTAAACGTCGTATTATTGTCAACTTAACCCGCGGGCTAAGTGGTCTGTACGTCATTTGACCACGAAGCCGTTTAGTCGTACCGGTAGAGTTTATTACATTTGAATGGGTATAGATCATATTTTAATATTTTTTTTCTTTAAATAACAATAAATAAAGGTCGATTTATAGGATAATGATAATAAAAAAGTGTATTAGTAGTTTGTAATGGTTTAATTTCGTTTCGAAAGAATAAGTTGGAGAACGAAACGAGTGACCATATTGACCATGATATTTGTAGACATTCTTTACAATATAGGTAAATTGTTCGTCTTGCATTTTATGACCTATTAATTATGTTTTTAGCTTTCCAATTTCAGTAAAAATAAGTAGATAAATAAGTATAGTTAAGAATTTTTTTATTTAACTGTGATTTAGTGGTTGCTATTATAAGTTTTTTTTTGTTATGTAAATAAGATATCTGTATTATTAAACATGAACGTATGCGTTTTTTATTATAATATGGGACTAAATCTCAAAAGTGAAATTTTGTTCGTAGTGGCAAGTGGTAGGTACTTACATATTTACAGAAAATATAAATATTTGTTGGTACTAGATTCATATTTAGACCATAATATTTTGGGTCTACACTTCTACAACTGATTCTGTTAAAATCTAATTACAGTTAATACTTAAAAATTTACTTCAAACACCCAATCTCGTCAGTAGGTATTCCACTGCAACTAGCTTATGTTTTCTCACTTAATGCCCTATTAAATGTTTATTATATTATAATCTCACGCCTTTTATCCCCCAGGAGGTAGGCAGAGGTATTCCATTACTGGATATACCCACATTTCACGAGATATATTGAACCCCTTAACGTGATAGGTGGTGAGCCCATCACCGGACCGGGTCTGTTTACACATGTCTCAGAATTAATTCTGAGACCTGCGGGTTTCCTCACGATGTTTTCCTTTACCGTCGAGCAACTGATAAATATTGACGTAAGTTTTTGAAAAACTCATTGGTACATGCCAGGATTCGAACCCGAGCCTCACTGATTTTCGGCCGGCTCTTTAACCGTCGGGCTATCACTGCTTAAAATGTTAAATAAATAATGTTAATTAAATGTTTCATCACTACATAGTATAAACAAAGTCGCTTTCTCTGTCCCTATATCCCTAATAATCCCTATGTCCCTATGTATGCTTATATCTTCAAAACTACGCAACGGATTTTGATGCGGTTATTTTTACTAGATAGAGTGATTCAAGAGGAAAGTTTTAGTTATACTAAAACTTTCCTCTTAGCATTGCATCCGTGCTAAGCTGGGGCGGGTCGCTAGTATTAAAATATATTTGATTTGCGTTTACCAGATGAAGTAAAGACATTATTCAAGTACATTTTTCATATTTCATTTCATTTATTGCGATAAATTACATGTAAACACAAAAAGAATGCGATAAGGAAACAATGTAATTTCACCCTATGGGTATGGCAATATACTTATAAATAAATAATTAATGTACCCACCTATTACAAATCACAAAATAAAGAATAAATTAACAATGTCATAATCATTTCAAATAAGTATGTAACGAGATAATGTAATTCTATGGACAAACTTCCACCTGTTTACTGCCAACAACGAAAATGATGTTGATGATGATAATAATTTTGATGATGATTGATGATGAATCAATCACCCACCCACCCTTTCAACAACCATACATCCTTCAAACACCAACCCACCCTTCCAACACACCACCATGTTCGATAATGCTGTTGACCACATTTTAGATCTTTTTGACCTTTTTGACATTTTTTGACATATTTGACATTTTAGACCTTTTTGACATATCTGACATTTTTGACATTTTAGACCTTTTTGACATTTTAGACCTTTTTGTCAGTTTTGAAATTTTTGACATTTAAGACCTTTTTGACATTTTAGACCTTTTTGACATATCTGACATTTTTGACATTTTAGACCTTTTTGACATTTTTACATTTTTGAAATTTTTGTCATTTTTGACCCACGGGTCTGAAATGCCCAGTCTTCTATGAAATTCAAACTCGATCGAGGTATTGACCTAAGGTATCTACTGACCGAATTTGAAGTCAATCGGTCCAGTAGATCCGGAGATATCCTGTCGACAGACACACAGACAGACAGACAGACAGACATCCTACTCAAACCATTAACTTCCTCTTATAATGCTACGCAGGAGGAAGTTAATAAGGCGATAGTTACGTAAATCTTTCTTTCCGCCTTTTCCTTTGTGTATAGGTTTAATGAGGGCTATTTTCAGTCTACCTGGGAAGACGCCGTCCCCTAAGGAATTGTTCAATATAAAAAGTAAGGGATCAACAATTGCGTCAATTATGTATATCAATACTTTAGTGAAAATGCCGTCATAGCCACACGAAGATTTGATTTTCAAGGATTTTACGGCATTTAAGACGTCATCTCTGTTAAGTGGTTTAGTAAACATCGTGCGGGACAGTGCTGCCAACTAGTTTTAGCGAAAACGCGCTATCAGCGCTGTAAAAAAAGCGCTAGAACGCGCTAAATGCCATTTTTTTAAAAAGCACTATATTTCGCGCCAACCCCAAATGGTTTTACAGAATCAGAATCAGAAAAAAAAATATGATAGTATGAAATGAAACAAAGACACATAAAATCTGATAACTAACATGATAACTAACTAACATAAAAAATGAAATAACTTGGAAGTAACAATGACTTACCTAAATAAGAAACAATATTTTTGATTAAGAATCAAGCCAGGTTAGGTAAATCTTCATCATTGTCGGATTCTTGGATTTTTTCTTCTTTTATATATTTTATTCCAGCCGGAAACGATCTTAGTAAAGTTCGCTACGGAGCAATACAAATAATATGCGGGGAATCCCCGAGACATAATCGTTCTCATAGCATACATAATGACTCTATGATGAGAACATAGACTTCGTTTTTTAGTTTTTCAATGTTGTTAGTGGGTAGTAGTACATAATTTTATTTAGAACTAGAATGTTATTATGTTATACGATGTATTAAGTAATATAGTTTCATATTTAAAAAAGCGCTAGATTTAGCGCTAGGTGCTAAAACGCGCTTCGAGACAAAAAAAGCACTGGTGCGGGAGTGGTAATCGGGCAACGATGTAGCCGTAATGTGTGAAGTGTTTGCAGTTTTGGCTACACTAGAGAAAAAAATATTAAGCATATTTGGCCTTCGCTATTGGAGCTTGCAGTATGGTTACCATCTGTCATTCCTATCATATATGTTACTGCTTCACCATCATGCCCATTTATGTGACTATTAATTATTTTCCAGGTTGCTCGTACTTTATCAGATGATTGTAAAATAATTTTTTCATTGAAATTATTTTTTGCATTAATGATGTCCCTTTTTAACGTAGAATTATATACCCGGTAGCGGTCTAATGAGTATTGATCTTTAGTCATTTTTGAAGCAATATAAAGTTTACGCTTTGTTGCACAGAACCTTCTTATGTCGAGAGTTATCCATTTTCTAGCAGTATTTAAACCCCCTTTGTGTACTTTTTTAATTGGAATATGGTCGTTGAATAGTTTGGTTAATATGTCGTGGAAAGAATCAAACCCTTCATCAACTGTTTTAGATGTTGTTACAGACTCCCATGATGTGTTCTTTAAGGCTTCCTTTAGAGCTTGGAGGCTCGCATCGTTTATAATGCGCACCCATTTATATTGCTGACCTGGCTTGATCTCGATTCTAAAAGGAATCTCAGCATGCTGAAGTGTATGGTCAGAGAGACCTAATTCATATACACATGCATTCTTTAACTTGAGATTGCTTATTATATTATCTAAGCAGGCTGTTATTATTAAAATAATATGGGATTGTACCTTTCTTATGTATTGGTGTAGGGTCATTTTTCGGGATTTTGTTATCTAAGTGACTTGATTTTAAGAATTTCCGTACATTTCCCAAATTTAGAAATTCATTTTCATATTGACGGCTATCTATTTTGATATTTATTTTAAAGCAGATTGAGTCAACGTAGTTAGTTTCTCTTAAAGGCAAATAATCAGGTTTATCTAAAAAGAGACAATTTTCAAAGGTTTGCGTCCAAAGTCTTAAACGATTGTTTAGAGTTTTTACATTAAAATATTGGTTGGATATAACTGGTACTAAAAAGATTTAATGTGTTTTCAACTTATTCAATAATACACACAAGTCAATAAATAATAGTTCAGGGTTTCGGTCGTGACTTCCTATACCAAGAATCAAAACGTCTTCGCTTGTTAGATTGTTTCCAAGTTTCGAACAATAATCAAGGATATGCGAACTCCTGGCAGTTCGCATTATCCTTAGACATCATTCCATTTACCTTTTCTTGATGCTAACAGAGCTGCAGACAGACCTGTCAATCTCTCGTCTCCTACAATAATTATTTTACGTTTAGTAGTTGGGGGAGCAGCGGTGTCATCTTTCGCTGTACGGTGTGTTTCCTGATACTACTACGCTCGTAGGAGGAAGATCACATTAAAAAAAGCTGGTATAATATATTTAAAACACAGCGTACCTACTTAAAGAATTACCGCCAGCCGCTATTGATTCCAAGAAGTTTGATGAGATGTGACACAAACAATCACATCGTTACACAACGTCACATTAGATGTAGATGTGTAAATAATAAAATACCCTTATCAAACTGCTAGATCTTTTATCTGGATAATAATAATATAATATAATCTCACGCCTTTATATCCCCGATGGGGTAGGCAGAAGTAATCCATTTCCTGATATACCCACTTTTCACGAGATACCTACTTATACATGAATACTTATACTGAATATCAGATATTTTTAATCTTAACTTGCATTTTTTCATACTTATTACTAAACTGACTGCATTCCAACTAGGCACCGAATGCACTAAAACTAGTGTACGACCTAAACTGGTTTTCCGGCCAAAACCGAAACCGAATATTCGGCCGTGGCTTCAGTTTCGGCCGAAACCGAAACTCGATCAAGTATAAAATACTGAAGGTGCATTCTACCCATTATTCTGCATTAATTAGGACATGAAATGGAAACACAGTATTAGTTTTTTTTTATATTAATTAACTAGCGACCCGCCCCGGCTTCGCACGGGTGCAATGCTAACACTAAAACCTTCCTCTTGAATCACTATCTATTTAAAAAAACCCATCAAAATCCGTTGCGTAGTTATAAAGATTTAAGCATACATAGGGACATAGGGATATAGGGACAGAGAAAGCGACTTTATTTTATACTATGTAGTATAAATTGTTGTAATCTTTTATTTAATATAATATAAAAAATATTAACGCACGACAATTTAGAAAACTTGATTTTTGGCCGAAACTCGGCCGAAACCGAAACGAAATTACTAACTAAAACACGATTATAGTCGTAGCACGCGAGAATCGAATGTGTGTTTATTTAAACTGGTGTCGTTGCACATATTTTTTTTATACAGACTTTTTATTATGATCTTGACAGTGTAATAAACCTTTGAAATAATGTATTGACAGCATCAGCTAGACAAACATCAAACATATCTTAACATTGAACAATTCAAACCTGATGAAAACGAATAGTAATACCTATTAAACATTTAGACATCGAATCTGAAAGTGAAATATGTATTTATAGAATTATATATTTAGAAATAACTAAAATTTTGAGGTACTTCAAGTTTCTGTTCGGTCTGGATTTTTTTTGTATGGGCGGTGAGCATTGCCCTTTTTGTGAATTTTTTCTTTGATATTCCAGTCTCGACGACCAAGTCACTTAACTCGTCGCCCGCACTCGCTGAATCGCTACTACAAGAACATACCGCTACATGTAACACAGGCAATTTCGTATTCTATCATGTAATTCCTTGGGACATCCTAAAAGCATTCAAATCAATACAAATGAAAAATACTACATACATACATACATAAGGCTCACGCCATTGTCCCACAGGGGTAGGCAGAGACGACGGATCGCCACTTTGCTCGATCTCTGCATACTTCTTTCGCTTCCTTCACATCCATTAGCCTTTTCATGCACGCTCTTTTATTCTTCGCACTCCGGACCCCAGCTTTCTGAAGGACGTCACTTATTTGATCCGTGAACGTCCTTCTGGGGCGTTCTCTTTCCTTGCATCCTTCAACATTCGCACCATAAATCTCTTTCGTTACTCTGCTTTCATCCATACGTTCTACATGACCAAACCAGCGTAACATACCCTTTTCTATCCTTGTCACTACATCTTCTTTCAAACCACACTTCTCTCGTATATCCGCATTCCTCACTCTATCACACAATTTCACTCCACACATTTTCCTCAACGATCTCATCTCCACGGCGTTCACTTTGCTTTCATGCTTCTTCTGCCACACCCAACATTCACTCGCATACATCAGCGTCGGGACCAGAACCGCGTTATGCATAGCCATCCTTGCCTTGTTCGACACGACCTGGCTACTCACAAGGCTATTCAGGGCCCCATTCACTGCATTTCCTTTCATTACTCTTCTTTCAATATCTTTCTCAAACTTTCCATCCCTTGTAAACACGCTACCCAAATACACGAACTCTTTCACTTGCTCAACTTTCTCACCATCGATCTTTATATCACACTCTGTCATACAGTCTTCTCTTGAAAAATACTACCGATCTCGAAAGCTTATCTGTAAAAATCATATCATCCATAATAGACTTGATTCCCTCACCTCTAGCATGCGTTGATGATGGCGTGTTTCCTGATCTGATGAAACATAATAAAATTTTGCCGAGTCAAACCATTTATTTAAAACATAATACACTCGGCGTCAAAAAAATCGCACCTTTGGAAAATAATACTTCAAACCACCTTTAATCCCATTTAGAATCAATGATGATAGGACTATTAGCTATCATTTTAAACATTAATTTAACGACATTGAAATTAACAATCATTTATGCCATAAAAAAAAACATTTTACCCAAATAACGACGTTATACAAAAATAATGCATAATTACTCTCCAAAAGGGCCGCTAGTTGCGCTATCTTTTAGGGGTATAAAAGGGTCAACACGGGTCAAAAGTTAATTATTCGTTGTCCGGACGTTGAGGAAGACACACGAAAAGAGCTGACCAAAAAAAAATTTACTCAAGATGGATCCCAACTAGAGCTCCCAAATATTCGAATATTTTTATATTCGAATAATTCGAAGAAATACCGGCAACTATTCGAATTATTCGAATAGTATTCGAATAACAAAGAAAAAAAATTATTTTTATAATAATAATAAATCATTTATTTTCAGGCAAAAAAAAAATTGTAAATATTCTTTATTTTTGACAATTCTGACATAACGAACACATACATCACACATAATATTTAGAAATTGCAATAATTGGAACCGTAAAACACGTAACAGCAGCTACAGTCGACTCTAGATAGTACTTATATTATTTCAAAAAATATCGTATGCAAATGCAACAATCGAACAGGCACTAATTACTCGTAGGAACAGTAAAGGTACTTACAAAATAAAAGAAATCAAACTTTGGAATTGGACAATTAGATACCTTACTAAAAATCTAATCAACTCACAATAAAATGTTTTCAAAGATAACATTCATATAGGATTTACTTTAGTCTTATTCTCAAAAAAAAATCAAACCAACTTACTTAAAATCTAATCAACTCGCTCACAATAAAATGTTTTATCTAGTGTTTTAATCACCAAAATTTTAATTCGAAAAATTGCAAAAACGGAACCCTTATATTTTCGTCATGTCCGTCAGTGGGCTGAGTAGACCCTTAAGCGTTAAAGCAGTCATCTGGGCCAGTAGGCTGAGTAGACCCTTAAGCATAAGAGAGTAGTCATCTGGGCCCGTAGGCTGAGTAGACCCTTAAGCATAAGAGAGTAGTCACCTAGGCCCGTAGGCTGAGTAGACCCTTAAGCATGGCCCGTAGGCTGAGTAGACCCTTAAGCATAAGAGAGTAGTCACCTGGGCCCGTAGTCTGAGTAGACCCTTAAGCATAAAAGAGTAGTCACCTGGGCCCGTAGTCTGAGTAGACCCTTAAGCTTAAGAGAGTAGTCACCTGGGCCCGTAGTCTGAGTAGACCCTTAAGCTTAAGAGAGTAGTCACCTGGGCCCGTAGGCTGAGTAGACCCTTAAGCATAAGAGAGTAGTCACCTGGGCCCGTAGTCTGTGTAGACCCTTAAGCTTAAGAGAGTAGTAGTCTGGGTCAGTAGGCTGAGTAGACTCTTAAGCTTAAGAGAGTAGTAGTCTGGGTCAGTAGGCTGAGTAGACCCTTATGCTTAAGAGAGTAGTTATCTGGGCCCGTAGGCTGAGTAGACCCTTACGGGTCGTCCATTAATCACGTGATGCTTTTTCAGCAACTTTTGGACCCCCCTCCCCCTCTTGGTGATGTATGGTGAGGTTTAAGACAACCCCCCCCCCCCATACCGAAATCACGTGTATTTTTTTGGTAGACAGTATATTGAAATTTTCGATGACGAAATGATAAAATTTTGGAAAATTAAGCATCAATTAAAAATTCACGTTCTACTTATTGTTTGGTTTAGAAATCGCGCGGTCAATGAAAAATAAATACAAATAACGGTTACACAAAATAACTCCCACCTCTAAACAGCAGTGCATCGATAAAATACGTTAAAATATCATAACTTTACCTTTTTACGATCTAACAATATTGTGTTGATTGTGTAAAACTTTAAACAGTTTTCATATCCAAAATCGCGAATAATTCGAATACTGTCAGTTTAGTATTCGAATATAAAATTTGACCAACTATTCGAATAATTCGAATATTCGAATGGGAGCCCTAATCCCAACCCTGATGAAGCCGCTCAAGTGATCGCATTACTGCAATCGGGGATGCGACAGTGTGATGTTGCTCGGCAAGTGAACCTAAGTCGTTTTTCGGTTCGGCGAGTACTCCTGCGGTTTTGGGCGACTGGTGGCTACATCCGAAGATATGGATCTGTTAGAAGACGCTGTACTTCTGAAAGAGACGATCGGTTTATTGTTTGAACATTACTGCGAAATCGGTTATCTAATGCTGTTGAGTTGCAACAGCTATTCCAAGCAACTCGCAGAACCACCGTAAGGGTCTCTACGGTTAGACGAAGGCTAAAAGAAAAGAAGCTAGTAGCCCCCAGGGCCGCTACAAGCCCAAAATTGACTGCACAGCACAGCATCGTAGAGCCTGCTTGCAGTTTGCTCGCGATCACGTCGACTGGACAATGGAGAGCCGTTCTCTTCTCAGATGCGACGAGAGTGTGCCTTTTCTGCACGATAGACGTAGAAGAGTATACAGAAGGCAGGGGGAACGATTCGCACAGGCCTGGATTGAGAAGAAAGTGGAATATGGGGGCGGCTCCACTATGTTCTGCGGCGGTATTTTGTTGATGGCAAAACCGAGCTTGTGTGCGTGTCCCGGACTGGAGGTGCTCACGGAAAAGGGTCAATGACTGCTCACCGGTACATCTCAGAGGTCTTGCAAGAGCATGTGGTCACTTATACTGATTTGGGGTCACATTGATGCACGACAACGCTCGCTCCCACACCGCTACAATTGTACCCGACTATCTTGATGAGGTTGGGATCCCCGTCATGAACTGGCCAGCGAGAAGTTCAGACCTGAACACGACCTTTGGGATGAACCGAAACGACGAGTCCGGTCACGCGATCCCGCTCCTACCCTCCAAGAACTTCAAGAGGCCGTCATTGCGGAATGAAATATTATTCCTCAGAAAGACGTTTTAAAATTGATTAGGTCCATGAGAGATCGCATTGAAGCTGTTATCAGGGCAAGGGGGGTAACACTAGGTTTTAAGTAATTTTCAAGCATTTTATTGTATTTTTTTTGTCTTACTTAAATTCTTTGTCAACAAACTTTTTTTCCTTCTTTTGCAATCACTTCTTTTTTTATGACCTAGCAAGACTAAAGTACGATTTGCTGAATGTTTATGACTAGACCTTTAAAATGATACCTAATAGTCCCATCATCATTGATTCTAAATGGGATTAAAAGTGGTTTGAACTATTATTTTCCAAAGGTGCGATTTTTTTGACGCCGAGTGTAGTATATTTTGTATCGAGGGACTAAACGAAGCCATTATATACCAGAGGTGGTTTGACTCCCGAGCTTGTGCATGAGCAATGAAACCGAGGATATATTAAGTTGGCGTTTAGTCTCGAGGTGCAAATTGTACTTTTCACTTTGAGTGCGAGAAAAATAGTCAATTTAGTACAAATTTATTTAAAACCGAACAAATATACACTCGACAAAATTTCTGAAAGTTTCGCGGGTAGGTTTTTCTTCTACACCTGTCACAGATTAACAAAGAGATTTAAATCTCTTTTAAAACACATGGCACCACCTTCTATGCGGAAAAACCATGAAACTACATTTTCGTAATGAAGATGGTTCACACTCCACAGATATTTACTGGTTGTTTGAGTTTGTCTACATGTCATTAAGGAAATTAAAAAACTAATTACTTTTTACTCCCTAGGGACTAAAGTGACCACTATAGTCCCGCTTCGTAGGGCTATATTGGCGTACTTTAAGAGCATGGTCACTATAAGATGTTGTTAGGTTAGCTAATTACGTAATTACTTAAGACGAAAGGTCCCTTAGTAGGTACTGAATAAATTAACCGACTTGGTATTACATGGATCTCACAACTTTTTACGGTAGAGGAACTAAGTTGCGAGACTTGGTTTTTTTACAAGTTTTGTTTTTGATGGCATTTAGATTTACTCGGGGTCGCTCGACAACCAATGCCGGTGTTGAGCTAGTAAATCATGTTTTTGATGCCTTGGGAGTTTTCTGTGATTTGTCTAAGGCATTTGATTGTGTCCAACATGAAATTCTCACCAGAAAACTACGTCATTATGGAATACAGGGCCGCGCTGGCTCAAGATCGTCTGGATCGGCGGTTTGTATCGATGTACCGCAAGGATGTATCTATTTTAGGTCCGTTAATAAATGACCTACCCAACCGAGTACAACTACTGTTCGCAGATAATACATCTTTACTTTTTAAAGTTAAGCGACGTATGATGTATGACGTATATCGTACCACGACATATCTACATAAGATGATAATAATAATAATAATAACCTCCTTGCCGATTTCGACTACACTGACACCGCTACTTAATTCACATTATCGGGACGGGCGCTGATTTGCCCTATCCTGTGCCCTAAGGTGGCCAATCTTATTGGTAAACGTGCGCGAAAACTGGCGATACTTGATTACACTCTCAATATAATTCTAAGTTAAGGCCGCCGGAGGTCTGGCCTTAAGAGCATCGCGCTTTGCATCCAGGTCAGATTTCCTCTGTTCTACTAGGAGGGACCGTTGGTAGGGACTAGTGGAATAGCCCTCACTTTTTGGTGGATCGTGTACACCCACTCAGGGCGACGGCTAGCAGTTTCTTCCCACTTTAGGGGATCAATATTGCATCGCTTCATATGTATTTTCTGAACATTCGTGAAATGCCAAGTTTCCGCTTGTCTCTAACATGACAAGCGGAAACTTGGCGTTTCACGAAATAATATGCGTTTAACGGAGCTGTCGTCGCATCAAATACCTACGCTTCAATTCCGCAAACATTCGCACGTCGAAGCATATCGGTATTTCTCACGTGATCAGACCATTTGATATTGAGAATGTCTCGCAAGCATTTCAGGTAGAACTTGTCTAGCGTGCGTATGTGCTTCCGATCTAAGACCCAAGTTTTGGAAGAATATAAAAGGTTCGGGAGAACGACTGCCATATAGACAGACCTTAGCTCGGAGTTTACCAATTTTTTTTACTAAATAATAAATTTACATAGGTATAGGTATTCCTCATAGATGGTATACCTAAAACGGCGACGACGGTAATTCATAGTAAAGATGGGTCATCCTCACCTGCTACTCTCCTTCATCTAGCCTGATTGCATTTCACTTTTTATTTTCATATTTCATTTCCAGCAGCAAGTGTAATTTTTCATCGTAATTAAAAATTATTACTATTGTGAAATTTCACAGGTGAAATCATGAGATAAAATACGTAATTTCATCAAATAAAAATAATTAGGTACTAGTAGCCATCCCTAATTCATACTCGTAGCAAATTGAATAATCATCAATGGACATAAAATATCACAGTTTTGCCCATTCTAACAATATAGTTAGGTATACATTATAGTATATAGTTAACAATATAGTTAATAGTTATATACAATACATATTCCTCTGGCTAGTAAATAGAAAATATTTTACCTAGCATCCTGTAACATCTGGGTTGCCCGTTCTTTGTCTCCAAGTTGGTAGTGACACATTGCCATCTCTGCCACCGCATAAGGTAACAAGAATGTGTCTTCTTTAATATCACTCCTTATTCTGTAAATAAAATATGTTCATAATAAATTCGTAGATAAAAACCACAAAAATAGCATAAGACATTATAATATACACACAGAGACCTTATGGTATAATAAAAATAATTTGAAACTCTTTCTTTGGATATCATATACTGAAAAAAAAAGCAATATTAATAAACTACGTCTTAGAGCGGCGTATGTCTAGTGGGAATTTCCAAAACTCCCTTCCTAGCGGTTGCCTACGACATATAACACACCTGCATACCGATTTCAAGTTTCTAGGTGTTATCATCGTTAGTAGGTAGTACTTACGCATTTCTCTTTTTACGCAGTTTTTTATTTATCCCGTCAGAATGAGACATTCTACCGTAGTAAAAAGTACTCTAGATGTTGACCCGGTTACTCAGTTATCTCCACACCAAATTTCATCAAAAGCCGTCCAGTAGTTTTGCGTGCTGCGTGCACAACCAGGCAGACAGACAAAAATTGGTGTTTGTGTATCTACATCGATAACTCTACCATTGAAATGTTTCTAAAATATTTCATGTACAGACACGGCCCCGTTAGAGTTTTATTTATTTAAACTAGCGACCTGCCCACGCTTCGCATCGGTTTATGATATTATTAGTGTTTCTGTACTATATTATGCATGTATAATATTATATACATATAAACGCTCCTCTTCAATCATTAACATCAGAACCATGGAGGCCCGGTACCGCTAAAAATTTCAAAAAATATTTAATATAAAAACACGACCCCGTTAGAGTTTTATTATATGTATAGACAATTATTTATAATATTTGACCATTCATTATTTTCTCATAATAGTAAAAAGATCCAATAAATATATAAGATAAAAGAAAGTAATTTAGTGCCATCTATTAGTTAGGGAGGCGAGGTAGCTAAATGGCGTAATTCAACGGCGCCGTCGAGACCTATCAAAATCGAAAGATAAAATAATTTCGAAAAGAAAAGCTCGTATGGTAAAAACCATTTTAGCGGTGGGTTTGGCGTGTACGGTTTTTCAAAAATGTTAAAAAAGACAGTTACTTGGGCATTCTCGAGCGCGTCAGATATTCATACTACGTATGCCCCAAGTGCCTCTGATAACAACGGTATACTAATCCGTCTATCCTAGGCGCGCGTCACTACATATAGAGCTAAATACTTTACAAGGTTGTTCTATTAGGTCTAAGGTATCTCTCATATCTTAAGCTGCCACGCTCGAGTACCTATTACCGAAAATTCCCCTATTCGCCTCCCTAAATAGGATGAGGAACAGCTATTTTTCTCGGCATCTGCGCAGACTGTCATATTAGTTCTTCTTGTTTTCCACTTTGTAAATTGGCGCCGTCTTATGTCACGATATTGGTAAGGGGAGAGGTGAGGTGAGTCCCGATTCTGAATTTCTAGTGGGTGCTAGAACGGCCAGAACCTAAGCTATTGACACTTTATAACAAATTTTTCGACATGAATGTCAATGAAATGGCATTCCATACATTCTGTGTGCCAAATGTAGACACCTGCGATAAAATAAAAGATACAACTGTAAAATTTAAAAAAAACTTTGTGAAAAATAAAGTTTGTAGACAGTTAATCAATTTATCCACTTTAATTCGCTAAAAGTTAAGAAATTTTTGTTTTTTTAAACCGGTGGAACACATTTACGTAACACCAATTTTTGAAATTGTTGTCTGTCTGTCTGTGCACGCATCACGCAAAAACTACTGGACGGATTTTGATTAAATTTGGTATGGATATAACTAAGTACCTGGGTCAACTTAACATTATTTACTAGACTAGTAAGATATGAAATTAAAAAGAGCTGCAATTGAGTTTCTTGCTGGTTCTTCTCGGGGTCCTGCATTTGTAACCAGCAACTCGTCGGTGGAGATGGGCTGCTGTTTACATTTAGCCAATCTTTACGGACGAGTTTAGAGTGCCTTGTTATTAGACTATTAACGTTCTAAGTGTACCTACGGAAAATTACTGATTTTTTACTTTTAACAAGACTAGGGTACTTTTTATTCCACGAAAATACATACCTCATTCTCATAAAAATGGTTAAAAAGAGAAATACAACGTACTACTCTGATACGATTACACCTAGAAACTTGGAAGTATGGTACGAGTATGTAGGTAGTTGCCTTTATACGTCGTAAGCAGCCGCAGGACGTCTATCGGGTCAGCTAGTTTGTAATAAAATTTCACATGGGAGTCTTAAAAAATATTTCACCAATGAAAAGCTTATACTTTTCTGGGAGTAAAATGGGGTGAAACCGCGGGGCGCTACTAGTTGTAAATATAATTGATTATCATAATTTTCGAAATTTTGAAAAAAATCCTTTGGGATGTCAATTAATTAATGGGGGCAGTTGGGAGTTTTACCTTATGATTAAAAAATAAAAAAAAAACGGCGGCAGCGTAGTAATGTTTAAAATTTTAACCGACTGTATATCCCACTTGACCCAAATTTATCTCCGAGATTTCAATATGATACAGGGATGAGTTTAAGATCATTACATGGGGCATATCCCGTATTTTACCAGAAAAAAATCTAAAACCTGAAAAAACTAAATAGCCGACTGGAGAAAGGGATGAATTTTACCAGATTTTGACAGTCGATTTTCGGGTAAATTTACAAAATGTTGCCATGTTTAAGAATTTTCCCGCAATTTGGCAATTTTTTTTACCATAAACGAAAAATTACAGAAATTTTTAGCAGAAACGAGTGACAGTTAATGGAACATTTTATCTAAATTTTTAGCAGAAACGAGTGACAGTTAATGGAACATTTTATCTCTCCCTATGACCTTTCGTAGGTTTTTTAATTTTTATCCGATTGAATTTTTAGGGTAGATCTTAAAAGATCCGAATTGATCTCCCATGCCAATATGCAGGGATGTGTTTGGTAGATATCATTGCATAGGGCATATTCAGTAGTTTACCAGAAAAATAGAAAAAACAAGGTGGCCTCTCCGTTATTCTCTCTTTACTAAAAAAAGTTAGATTTTTATAATTTTCATCGGCATTTTTAGGCAAGTTGGAAACACTGAAAAGTTGGCTTGTAAGCAGCTATTATGGGTCAAATATAACAGTGTCGCCATGAAAAGTTCTTTTTAACAAAATAATATTAATTATTGACTTATAGTAAAAAAATCTAAATTGAAAATATTGAAATTTAACTTGGAAAACAATGGAAAAGTAAATCTACCGGGTAGATTAGCTTAATTAAAACCCACAAAACCAATTTTGTCAAATTCAAATGGCAACACTGAAAGCAGTGTTGCCAACTGCTACCCTTGTAGCTAGACATCTTGCGAAAAGTAGCCAGATTGCCTGATTTGTTGACACAAAAAAGTAGCTAGAAGTAGCTAAAACTTTAAAATAGGTAAAGTAAGTAGATTACGTTTACTTTTTTAATAGGTAAATCCATTTTCAGTTTATTAAAACAGCGAGCAATAATTTTAAATTTATAAAATAAGACAAGGCAGAAGGCAGTATAAGTTTTAAACGAAGAAAGCTGTTTATCCCCTTCATTTATTAGTAATAAAATAGATAAGCCAGCCACGTTAAGGTACAATTTAAGGGCCGATATCCTACTACAAAGTATCGAAAGTACTAATATTTTGTAAAAGAGTAAAAGTAGCTAGAAAAAGTAGCTAAAAAATTTTGCTACAAGATTTTGTAATTTGTAGCTGCCTGACACCCAAAAATAGCCAGATCTAGCTATAAAGTAGGTAAGTTGGCAACCCTGACTGAAAGTTATGGTTGGTTGAAATCTCGAAAGACTCCTGAAGATCCGAATTGATGTCCTGGATGCCGATGTGTTACAGAGGCGTTTTTGGTGTCATCGCATGAGAAATATCCTGTAGTTTACTAAAAAATTATCAAAAATGGCTAAAACAAGATGGCTGCCATAAATTTGACTTTATTTTTTAGTCAAAATCGGACCGCACAGAGACACGCGTGGCCGCTTTCGGCCTCGCGCACCGCGCAATATCTAGTTAATTAAAATGAAAAAAAAAACAGGTCTTATTTGTCAGTACCGAAGTGACAGGAACATACAATTATATTATTATCAACTCTTGTATTCTTATTTTACGTCAGTTCGGTATTGAAGTAAGACTTAAATAAATAAATATGCTCACGCCTTTCATCCCCGAGGTCGTTAGGCAGAGGTATTCCATTTCCGGAAATACCCACTTTTCACTAGTATTTTTTTTGGGCTAACACAGAAAGTGAGCTTTAAATGCTTAGTATTGTCCAAATAAAAAATAAAATATACTTAAGTCGTATTTTAATTTGACAGACGTTTGAAAATACAGCCCTAGTCTAGATTTATTTCTGTATGAGGTAGGTCAGAAGAGCTTTTTATTTTGATCAATTTACACTTACTGAAATATCGAGTCAAGCGTATCAAGGGCTAAAGTCGGTAGGCCCATGGCGGCGAGCAAACATCCGTGCAAGTATCGCACCAGTGAGCGATTGTCTGCGGCGTAATCCACCATCCAGCTCTGGGGCTCGTTCTCCAAGCGGTGCCGCGTCGTCTCTATCAGCTGATGAATATTATAATTTACAATTAAAGAAGAAAGAAAATATATTAAGAGTAATAGTTTTGAAGAAATTAAAAAACAAAAAAGTGAGTTGATGCCATCATAACTTAGTATACAACCTTTCGCATTCTGCCATAGACAAGTGACCAGAGGCCAATTCGGTTCTGGCACTTCGCCGGCCGCTGCCGCGGCACGCTCGCTGCGCTCGCTTAGCTAGTGCGTTGGTGAACGTCAGAATCGCAGGTCAGTCGTATTTGACTTTGAAATTGTATCCGAAAATTACTTCTGCATTGCTTATATTTGCTTAGCATGATGAGAGAATTGCTTATTGCATAATTTACAAGAATTTAAACATTTAAGGTTGGCCGTCTAAGCGTCCGTTGGCGTTTAAGCTCGTACTTAGTTTATGGAAATAATGACAGGGTCTAGGCTAACAAATTGTGAAATAAGCAATTGATAAGCAATTTATGACCCATAAAAATTTCAGTAATTCTACATAGTTACTACTCTACAGAGTTTGACCAGCTATTCTGACGTCAGAATGGACGGTCAACCTTAAATGTTTAAATTCTTCTAAATTATGCAATAAGCAATTCTCTCACCATGCTAAGAAAATATAAGCAATTCCTAAGTAATTTTTGGACACAATCTCAAAGTCAAATACGACTGTTGACCTGCGATTCTGGCGTTCACGTGCGTTGTGGTCACAAGAAAAACCTAACCCACGTGTCAAGCGCCTGCTCTTACTCCGCCCACTTTTAATGTACATTGCCTTTTTTCAACAAAAACGCAATCCAATTAGATATTTTGCTCACCATGTTTTAAATATGCATACCAATCAAATTAAATACACTGCTTAAAGACATGTTTTCTCTGTTGATCAATCATGAAATCTTGCTGACCAAGTAGTTATTTTGCGGACGAAGTAGTTATTTTGCGGACTGAATGTTTATTATGCAAACTCATGTTATTGTAAGCTGCATATTTATGATTTAATTTTTGATCATTATCAAAATTATTTGCGGAACAAGGATTGCTGCCTGATTTTTTTAATTGCAAACAAAATTATTTAAATGCTGTTTCTTGTGGCTTACCAAATTTAATAATTGCTGAACATTTAATTACTTCTCTTAAAACATTAGGTATTTAAATTGTAGGGATTTTAAACGTAGGTTATTTTACGTTATGTTTTTTTTTCATAAAGCCCTTGAGTTTCTTGCTGGTTCTTCTCGGGGTACTACATTTGGTCGGTGGAGATGGAATGGACTGCTGTTTACATTTAGCCAATCTTCATGGACGAGTTTAGAGTGACTTGTTATTAGACTATTGACTATTATAAATGTAATCACTAAGTACCCACAGAAAATAAATACATTTTAAGTTTCAACGGCAAGAGTCAAAGCGAGATATTGCCGTTAGTGCTCGTTATTGTTATTGTTAGGGGGGTAGGGGATTGGGGCTTCCCGTTACCTCACTCACTCAACGAAATGCAATGCATTCCTTTACGCTCGTTTTCTGTAAGGCTGTGTTACTCGATGACGAATCTTTTTCCCACCCAAGTAGCACAAGTAGCATTATAAGAGACTACTTTAGGTGTGACTCGGAACTTTAAGTGTTAATAAATACTTATTATTGTTCAACCCTGAACTTAGAGCTGCGCATTACGCTTTAGCCTGTATAATAGCATCATACAAGCTGGAACGGATACTGTTGTTACGGGATCACAGTTAGTGCAGACTTCAAATATGCCATCTTACAGCCTCTAGCATTTTCATTCCATTGGTTGGTTAAGAGCATTTTAGTGGTAGTAAAACATGATAATTGCTGTATAAAGGCGTATAACTATACCTCTGAATTGCTAGCATCTTATAAAGGTCACTGTGAACTACTGTACAGCCAACAACTTTAGAGTGGTGTACACCTAGAGTGATTTAACGCAAAAAGTTGATGTGAATCATAATAAAACCATTAAAAGCCGACAGAATGCATATTAGTTCACTTGAACTATTGTTTACGGGAATAAGCATACTACAGGAACAGTGGTGAACTTTTGTACAGACCTAGTAGTTAATTCAGAATTAAAACAGTGCACATGGGTTCCATAAGAATATCGCCATTTTGACTACCTATCCGTATCAGATAGTTTTTGTTTATATGTTTTTATTAATGATGCTGTCTTTAATTAAACGTTAAATATACACTTACTCTAATATAAAATACTAAGCATGCGTAAAATTTTGAAGAATTTTATGTAAATTACTCAAAAATATGTAGGTACTTAAATATTTTACCGTATTATATTTTTCACAATATTTGTAATTAAAACTAGATATTTTCAAGGCGCGTAAAAATTTTGCTATGTAACTATATAAATATTCACAATGAACTTGCTTTCCCAACTGTTTTTCCATGCTATTAAAAGATTTCCTAACTGAGAAAACATAATTCCACCATTAATAAAATTCACCCTTCACCCAATCATTATCGGCGCACCAACTTAAGACAGCTGACAAAATAAAATAAGTTTATAAAAACGCATAGAAGTTCACTTGCATATATAGGACTAGATTTTTGAGTGCCTAGTCTGTAAAACTGTACATTCCTATTCTGTTAAACAGCTGATAAACAGCCTTGTGAACCATTATAATGGCGACATAATGCTGCTATAATGCCCTTATGCAGAAATGTGAACCAAATTAGAACTAACGGCTGAATAATTTGTGCCCATTCGAGAGTTATATCAGCATTACCAGCGCTCTTAAAACCCTTGTAACACTGTCTTTTCCGTGTTACACCTAAAGTGGTCTCTTATAATGCTATACTTGGGCAGCCAGTAACAGTGTTACAGTAAGGGGTGTGACTGGATCGGCATATACCGTGGTATCACTCCGGTCGAGCCGGCCCAAGCGTGCCGAAGCATGGCTCTCTCACATTTTAAAAACACATTCGCGGATGTGAAAAAATCGACATAAAACTATACAATGTATACAATGACCATGTCATGGTCATTTTAAATTAAGTGCAAATATTTAAAGGGTAGAACAAATAATGAACACGAAACTATTTTTCACATTGATTTAGGTATATTTTTTATACTTATGCTACTTTGCTTGATAACATAGAATATTACAAAAACTAAAAAAAACAAACTAACACGCTGTACTAAAAGAATACATACACACTACCCAATCAAAAATTGAGCAAAAATATCAAAATATGTGAATAATTAATAAAAGCCGAAAAAAGTGGCGCTTTAGTGCTGTAGTGAGGGCTTTTTACAGCATGTTTACAATATATATATTTTTTGTTAGAACAAAACAAGAAAAAACACTAACATTTTTTTTCTGTATTTATGTTAATTCTATTTCTCTTCATATTTGGACAGTCAAGAGCACATGAAGCTCTAAACTTGTAGTGCGAGTTTGACTTTTAAGGCGATTGTTATAAGAACGTTACCAAGTCCAAAGTGTCAAGCTCCACGTACTTTTGACTATACCTACCCTTAAAATATTTGAGCTTGATTTAAAATGACCTTAAATAGCCTGCGCAGACGAGACACTTTTGTCCCCGTATTTTTTTGTCCGCCAAAATAGATCGCTTACAACTGCATCGAGTAACGCACACGAGGGATTAAAAGTATCGCGTACAAAAAGTCCGAATAATCGCGGACACCGAGGGGCGGGACAGGACAAAAAGTACGCGGTAGTCCCCGAAAAAATAGAACTAACGTGACTAGGCGCTGCAAAGCACACGGCACACTTTAGTCTTCGTTGAGCACTCGATAGGGATGTGACATTGATCGAAAAAAATATCGATTATTCTTTTCAATAATAATGTTTTTTTTTTTAATTATTAATTTTCTTAAAAATAATCGATATTTAAAAATCGATTACACGAACAATAAATACTAATTTATATGAAAAAATATCATTAAGGGATTTAATGTCGAATTAGGAAAAAACTTAATATGGTATTTTTTGCTTATTTATTATTATTAACCAATAAATAACAACAATTCTTTCTTACGGACCAATGCACATCCTCATAATTGTCAGAATAACTTTTAGAGGGTTTCACAATTGACAACAACTCCTCAAAAGTTCCAACCGACGTTTTATAATATTTGAAGAATCTTTTTGGATATTGTTTCAACCAAAGCAAAATAATCTAAATTTATGGTTTCAACTGAGCATGCTTCGCATGAAAATATCCATTCATTAATCGATCCGATATAAAGGGATGGACTCAGTATTCTCTTTTAAAACTACTTCTCTTTTTCTTAAACTTCATGTAAATTACAACACAAACGTAATCAATCACAGAATATTCGCTTCCATAGCGTGCGCTTCTCTAAATTTTTGGGGGACAAATGATCGAACACCGTGTGCATTGAGTCCGCGGCAAGTCCTCGGTGGACATATTTTTTTACGATTCGGGGGATTTTGTCCTCCGGGGACAAAGTCCGTCGTCTGCGCAGGCTAATATAGTTACCGAGATTTGGAGGGTTAAGTGTAAGAACTGAGTGACCAGGTCATACAACTTTTTATTTGATTTTTTACAAATCGAATATGCATTTTACTAATGTTTTTGAACTTTTATTAAACATGGTAGTTTTTTTTTTGTTTATAAGAGAAGGGGGCAAACGAGCAGACGGGTCACCTGATGGTAAGTGACTATCCTCGCCCATGGACACCTGGAACTCAAGAGTCACAACTGCGTTGCCGGCCTTTGAGGTGGGAGTAGGGGGAGAGGGGAGAGGAGGGGGCTCCGGTTACCTCACTCACTCAACGAAATTCAATGCATTACTTTACGTTGGTTTTCTGTGAGGCCGTGTTACTAAAATTACAAAAAAACATGTAGTCACTCAGTCCATACACACATAAAAATTAAACTTACTTTAAGCATATTTTGTGCTCCACGCTTGTTTTTAGCTAGCGTGGGGAACATGTTCCACAGGCATAGCAGTTCGACGGCGGGTAGTATGAGCCTGTTATTCTGTGCCTGGAAACGTGCACAACGACGAATCATGAACTTTTCCATGGGCAGCGACTTGCCTGCGATACGCTGCTTGTAATAGGAGGCATTCCTGGCACCGAAACAACAACAATTATAAAGTCTAGTCATCAAAGAGAAAACGTTGAGATTTCATTTTAGTGTATTCTAGCAGCGCCCCGCGGTTTCACCCGCGTCAGTCCCGTCCCGTGGAAAAATTATACCCTATGTTACTCCCTGAAAAGTAAGGTTTCCAATGGTGAAAGATTTTTTAAGACTTGCATGTGGATTTGTATTACAAATAGCGGGTGCCCAGCGGCTTAGCCCGCGCGTTCCCGTGAATACATATAGCCTATGTCACTCAGTGATAATGTAGCTTTTAAAGGGTGAAATAATTTTTAAAATCGGTCTAGTAAGTAGTTTTTGAGTTTCAGTTTAAGAATTAAAAAATACAAATCTTTCCTCTTTATAATATGAGTTAAACCAAGTGTGGATTTGTGGTTTTTTTTTTTCTACAGTACAATTTTAAAAAAGCAGTGATAGCCCGAACGGTTAAAGAGCCGGCCGAAAATCAGTGAGGCTCGGGTTCGAATCCTGGCATGTACCAATGAGTTTTTCAAAACTTACGTACTTCCATATTTATCACTAGCTCGACGGTGAAGGAAAACATCGTGAGAAAACCCGCAGGTCTCTCAGAATTAATTCTGAGACATGTGTTAACAGACCCGGTCCGGTGATGGGCTCACCACCTATCACGTTTAGGGGTCCAATATATCTCGTGAAATGTGGGTATATCCAGTAATGGAATACCTCTGCCTACCCGCCGGGATTATATTATTTTATAATAATTTTAAGTGCATGTTAGAGAAAATCATTAAGTTTAATCAGCAATTATTTTCTTAGTTACTTTATACTATGTGGCATATTATATAGTAATCTATATATATAAAGAGAGAAGTCCTGACTGACTGACTCATCAACGCCCAGCCTAAACCCTTACACCTAGAAACCTGATGTTTTTTACAACTATTGTTTTTAAGACGTAAGTTAGCACTAAGAAAGGATTTTTCGAAATTCAACCCTTAACGGGGTGAAAAAGGGGTTGAACGTTTGTATGGAAAACCTTCACTTTTGGGTGTATCAATTCGAAACTTTGTAAAAATACTTCTCAAAACAAATAACAGGAAATGTATTTCTGGACTTCTCAAAAAACCCCCCCTAAGGGGGTGAAACATGGGGTTGGAGGTTGTATGGAGACGTGTTCTTTTTTACGTCTATCAACATGAAACTTGGCACAAATACTTTTAGAAATAAATGATGAGATACGTGTTTTTGGATTTTCAAAAATCGTCCCCGAAAGAGTGAAAGTAGGGGTTGAGTTTGGTATGTATGGAAAACCTTAATTTTTTAGTGTATCAATTCGAAACTTTGTAGAAATACTCCTTAAACTAAACAACAAATACGTATTTCTGGTTTTTCCAAAAATCCTTTCGTAAGGGGGTGAAACAGAGGGTTGGAGTTTGTATGGAGACGTGTTGTTTTTTATGTCTATCAACGTAAAACTTGGCACAAATACTCTTAGAAATAAATGATGAGATACGTGTCTTATAATTTTTCGAAAATCGTCCCCTAAAAGGGTGAAAGTAGGGGTTGAGTTTGGTATGTATGCAAAAACTTCATTTTTAGGTGTATTAATTCGAAACTTTGTAAAAATACTTCTCAAAACAAACAACAAGACACGTATTTCTGGATTTTCAAAAAAACACACCCTAAGGGGGCGAAACAGGGGGTTGGAGTTTGTATAGAGAAGTGTTGTTTTTTACGTCTATCAAGTTGAAACTTGGCACGAATACTCTTGATAATAAATGATGAGATACGTAGTTCTGGATTTTCCAAAAATCTTCCCTTAAGGGGGTGAAACAGGAGGTTGGAGTTTGTATGGACACGTGTTGTTTTTCAGGTCTATCAACGTGAAACTTGGCACTAATACTCTTAAAAATAAATGATGAGATACATGTTTTATGATTTTTCGAAAATCGTCCCCTAAAAGGGTGAAAGTAGGGGTTGAGTTTGGTATGTATGCAAAAACTTCATTTTTAGGTGTATTAATTCGAAACTTTGTAAAAATACTTCTCAAAACAAACAACAAGACACGTATTCCTGGATTTTCAAAAAAACACACCCTAAGGGGGCGAAACAGGGGGTTGGAGTTTGTATGGAGAAGTGTTGTTTTTACGTCTATCAAGTTGAAACTTGACACAAATACTCTTGATAATAAATGATGAGATACGTAGTTCTGGATTTTCCAAAAATCTTCCCTTAAGGGGGTGAAACAGGAGGTTGGAGTTTGTATGGACACGTGTTGTTTTTCAGGTCTATCAACGTGAAACTTGGAACTAATACTCTTAGAAATAAATGATGAGATACATGTTTTATGATTTTTCGAAAATCGTCCCCTAAAAGGGTGAAAGTAGGGGTTGAGTTTGGTATGTATGCAAAAACTTCATTTTTAGGTGTATTAATTCGAAACTTTGTAAAAATACTTCTCAAAACAAACAACAAGACACGTATTTCTGGATTTTCAAAAAAACACACCCTAAGGGGGCGAAACAGGGGGTTGGAGTTTGTATGGAGAAGTGTTGTTTTTACGTCTATCAAGTTGAAACTTGACCCAAATACTCTTGATAATAAATGATGAGATACGTAGTTCTGGATTTTCCAAAAATCTTCCCTTAAGGGGGTGAAACAGGAGGTTGGAGTTTGTATGGACACGTGTTGTTTTTCAGGTCTATCAACGTGAAACTTGGCACTAATACTCTTAAAAATAAATGATGAGATACATGTTTTATGATTTTTCGAAAATCGTCCCCTAAAAGGGTGAAAGTAGGGGTTGAGTTTGGTATGTATGCAAAAACTTCATTTTTAGGTGTATTAATTCGAAACTTTGTAAAAATACTTCTCAAAACAAACAACAAGACACGTATTCCTGGATTTTCAAAAAAACACACCCTAAGGGGGCGAAACAGGGGGTTGGAGTTTGTATGGAGAAGTGTTGTTTTTACGTCTATCAAGTTGAAACTTGACACAAATACTCTTGATAATAAATGATGAGATACGTAGTTCTGGATTTTCCAAAAATCTTCCCTTAAGGGGGTGAAACAGGAGGTTGGAGTTTGTATGGAGACGTGTTGTTTTTTAGGTCTATCAACGTGAAACTTGGCACTAATACTCTTAGAAATAAATGATGAGATACATGTTTTATGATTTTTCGAAAATCGTCCCCTAAAAGGGTGAAAGTAGGGGTTGAGTTTGGAATGTATGGAAAACCCTCATTTTTAGGTGTATTAATGCGAAACTTTGTGAAAATACTTCTCAAAACAAACAACAAGACACGTATTTCTGGATTTTCCAAAAAAACACACCCTGAGGGGGCGAAACAGGGGGTTGGAGTTTGTATAGAGAAGTGTTGTTTTTTACGTCTATCAAGTTGAAACTTGGCACGAATACTCTTGATAATAAATGATGAGATACGTAGTTCTGGATTTTCCAAAAATCTTCCCTTAAGGGGGTGAAACAGGAGGTTGGAGTTTGTATGGACACGTGTTGTTTTTCAGGTCTATCAACGTGAAACTTGGCACTAATACTCTTAAAAATAAATGATGAGATACATGTTTTATGATTTTTCGAAAATCGTCCCCTAAAAGGGTGAAAGTAGGGGTTGAGTTTGGTATGTATGCAAAAACTTCATTTTTAGGTGTATTAATTCGAAACTTTGTAAAAATACTTCTCAAAACAAACAACAAGACACGTATTCCTGGATTTTCAAAAAAACACACCCTAAGGGGGCGAAACAGGGGGTTGGAGTTTGTATGGAGAAGTGTTGTTTTTACGTCTATCAAGTTGAAACTTGACACAAATACTCTTGATAATAAATGATGAGATACGTAGTTCTGGATTTTCCAAAAATCTTCCCTTAAGGGGGTGAAACAGGAGGTTGGAGTTTGTATGGAGACGTGTTGTTTTTTAGGTCTATCAACGTGAAACTTGGCACTAATACTCTTAGAAATAAATGATGAGATACATGTTTTATGATTTTTCGAAAATCGTCCCCTAAAAGGGTGAAAGTAGGGGTTGAGTTTGGAATGTATGGAAAACCCTCATTTTTAGGTGTATTAATGCGAAACTTTGTGAAAATACTTCTCAAAACAAACAACAAGACACGTATTTCTGGATTTTCCAAAAAAACACACCCTGAGGGGGCGAAACAGGGGGTTGGAGTTTGTATAGAGAAGTGTTGTTTTTTACGTCTATCAAGTTGAAACTTGGCACGAATACTCTTGATAATAAATGATGAGATACGTATTTCTGGATTTTCCAAAAATCCTCCCCTAAGGGGGTGAAACAGGGGGTTGGAGTTTGTATGGAGACGTGTTGTTTTTTAGGTCTATCAACCTTAAACTTAGCACTAATACTCTTAGAAATAAATGATGAGATACATGTTTTATGATTTTTCGAAAATCGTCCCCTGAAAGGGTCAAAGTAGGGGTTTCAGTTGGTATGGAGAAGTGTGGTTTTTTGCGTCTATCAAGTTGAAACTTGGCACAAATACTCTTGATAATAAATGATGAGATACGTATTTCAGGATTTTCCAAAAATCCTCCCCTAAGGGGGTGAAACAGGGGGTTGGAGTTTGTATGGAGACGTGTTGTTTTTTAGGTCTATCAACCTTAAACTTAGCACTAATACTCTTAGAAATAAATGATGAGATACATGTTTTATGATTTTTCGAAAATCGTCCCCTGAAAGGGTCAAAGTAGGGGTTTCAGTTGGTATGGAGAAGTGTGGTTTTTTGCGTCTATCAACTTGAAACTTGTCACAATTATTCTTCAAAAGTCTCCATACAAAGTCCACTTTTTTTGAGAATTTACTATGGGTTCCTTGAGGAAATTGTTTGTATGCCACATGCGTAGCCTTTGGTATCAAGAACTTATTCAAAAATCATACACCAGAAAGTGTCCTAGGCCTTACAATACAGAATAAGCGCAATTCCTGAAATTAGTTTGTCCAGTATCGACTACCTAATTGATTTCAGTTATTTTTAATATGTGTAAAGTTTTTCCGAATAATGAATTAGCCTAACTGAATTTAGGGCTAACGATGGAGTGTACCTCTACGCAGCGGGACCCTCGGCCCTAGAGAGATATATTTGGCATATATCTATAGTACCCTCGCCCAAACTTACTGAACGTGTATTGAAATAATTTTTACCCCGATGGTTTTAGAGTAAATTAAAAAATAAGAAAGTCTCTATCCAGTGGGGCCCTCCGTAATTATGCATTCAATGGTTTTTTTCAATTGCATTTAAGTATAGTACCCCAAGACCCCTTTTCAAAATAACAATTACTTTTTATCTAAAAGATATAGTTTTTACATAAAATCAAGTGGAAGTTCTAATCGATCCAGCGGGGCCCTCCCTGGATTGGCATTGAAAAGCCGTTTTTTATTTTTTTTCGTTTAGTAAAAATAACCTTTAACAAATAATATGTTTAAAAATACATACTAAAAAAATAATATGAACAAAATAAAATGACGTGCCTCTCCATACTATTTTATAGATTTTTTTAACTGTCCTAAATCACGCTAATCGTATGGAGAGGCGCGTCATTTTATTTTGTTCATATAATTTTTTTCAACTGAAACCCCTACTTTGACCCTTTCAGGTCAAAGTAGGGGTTTCAGTTGGTATGGAGAAGTGTGGTTTTTTGCGTCTATCAACTTGAAACTTGTCACAATTATTCTTCAAAAGTCTCCATACAAAGTCCACTTTTTTTGAGAATTTACTATGGGTTCCTTGAGGAAATTGTTTGTATGCCACATGCGTAGCCTTTGGTATCAAGAACTTATTCAAAAATCATACACCAGAAAGTGTCCTAGGCCTTACAATACAGAGTAAGCGCAATTCCTGAAATTAGTTTGTCCAGTATCGACTACCTAATTGATTTCAGTTATTTTTAATATGTGTAAAGTTTTTCCGAATAATGAATTAGCCTAACTGAATTTAGGGCTAACGATGGAGTGTACCTCTACGCAGCGGGACCCTCGGCCCTAGAGAGATATATTTGGCATATATCTATAGTACCCTCGCCCAAACTTACTGAACGTGTATTGAAATAATTTTTACCCCGATGGTTTTAGAGTAAATTAAAAAATAAGAAAGTCTCTATCCAGTGGGGCCCTCCGTAATTATGCATTCAATGGTTTTTTTCAATTGCATTTAAGTATAGTACCCCAAGACCCCTTTTCAAAATAACAATTACTTTTTATCTAAAAGATATAGTTTTTACATAAAATCAAGTGGAAGTTCTAATCAATCCAGCGGGGCCCTCCCTGGATTGGCATTGAAAAGCCGTTTTGTATTTTTTTTCGTTTAGTAAAAATAACCTTTAACAAATAATATGTTTAAAAATACATACTAAAAAAATAATATGAACAAAATAAAATGACGTGCCTCTCCATACTATTTTATAGATTTTTTTAACTGTCCTAAATCACGCTAATCGTATGGAGAGGCGCGTCATTTTATTTTGTTCATATAATTTTTTTAGTATGTATTTTTAAACATATTATTTGTTAAAGGTTATTTTTACTAAACGAAAAAAAATACAAAACGGCTTTTCAATGCCAATCCAGGGAGGGCCCCGCTGGATCGATTAGAACTTCCACTTGATTTTATGTAAAAACTATATCTCTTAGATAAAAAGTAATTGTTATTTTGAAAAGGGGTCTTGGGGTACTATACTTAAATGCAATTGAAAAAAACCATTGAATGCATAATTACGGAGGGCCCCGCTGGATAGAGACTTTCTTATTTTTTAATTTACTCTAAAACCATCGGGGTACAAATTATTTCAATACACGTTCAGTAAGTTTGGGCGAGGGTACTATAGATATATGCCAAATATATCTCTCTAGGGCCGAGGTTCCCGCTGCGTAGAGGTACACAACGATGGAAACCGTACTGTTATCGCTCTTTAATTAAGAAATTTGGTTAGTCACAACTAAAGTACGAATGCATTACAATTTTTTATATTACTATACCTACTAATGGGGAAGTATGAGGAATTGCTCTTATTCTGTGACGCGTTGTATGTAGGGTGTTTTTAATAACAAAAATATAAGTAGCAATGATAGCCCAGTGGTTAAAGAGCCCGCTTTTCATTCGTGAGGCTCGGGTTCCAATCCTGGCATGTGCAGTCAAGTTTTAGTAAGGATCCCTAATTCTTTTTCGTCATAAATATAGCCTTTGTTACTCAGGGATAATGTAGCATTTTAATGGTGAAAGAATTTATGAAATCGGTCCAGTAGTTTTTCAGTTTATTCGTTATTAACATACAAAAATACAAATCTTTCCTTTTTATAATATTAGTGGATAGATTGTGTTGATTATCCCTTTTGATATATTTTCTAATCGAAAAGAAATAATCAATTCCACGCGGGCGAAGTCGCGGGCATCAGCTAGTATAATCTAAACACGAACCACTTATAAAAAAAAGTCACAGAAATCTTACCAGTAGATATCAGATTTACAAACTCCTCACTTAATGGAGTAGGTACCTACATTTAAAGGTTTTTATTAGATAGCTGATAGCCACTGATCTGTAGCTAATAATGAATTTAATAAGCCGATAAAAACATATTATAGTTAAAAATACCCATATTATGTACAATAGGTTTACCTCATAAGATCGATACACTGTTGCCGCTCAGTGCTACTGATGTCGTCGTCCAGCTGTAGCAACATGGCCGCCTTAGTATAGGAGTAAACTGTCCGCGACCATGAGCTCTCTTCAATTAAATTATTAGCGTAGAGTGATGCTTCACGCCACTCCATTAGCAGGCTAGTAATAAATTTTAAGTTAGGTTACGTTTAGTCAGATATGAAAATGAATCATAAAATATTACAGATAGTTACCTGTACACCCACATAATTTCCCAGTAACAAAGGTGGTGAAATTGAGGCCACATATCTTGGCTGTCAATAGCTAGGTTGTATGTGATTATAGCGCTAGGAAACAGCCCTCGGAGAAGTTTAAGGCGACCTTTGAATACCAAGAACCATACTCCATCAGGGTAAATCTATAAACGAATTAAATTGTAATTCAAAGTGAAGTTGATCGACAATTTTTTTTAAAGTGAATGGACTCATAAACTAAGCAATATTTATTGTATTTTAATAATAATAATATAATAATATAATATAATCTCACGCCTTTCATCCCCGAGGGGGTAGGCAGAGGTATTCCATTACTGGATATACCCACATTTCACGAGATACATTGGACCCCTAAACGTGATAGGTGGTGAGCCCATCGCCGGACCGGGTCTATTTACACATGCCTCAGAATTAATTCTGAGATCTGCGGGTTTCCTCACGATGTTTTCCTTCACCGTCGAGCTAGTGATAAATATGTACGTAAGTTTTGAAAAACTCATTGGTACATGCCAGGATTCGAACCCGAGCCTCACTGATTTTCGGCCGGCTCTTTAACCGTCCGGGCTATCACTGCTCTTAATTGTATTTTAATAACTTATAATATTTAAACAAATAAATACATTTTTAATAACTGTGTGTGAGCTGTGCCTTGGTCTTACTATTAGGGTTATTTTGTCACAAATTAGGCAGATCCTGTGCAATCGTTATTAAGGAACTGTTAAACATTAAAAATACTTCAACATTCGGTCACGCAACCAACAAATCCAACTGGTATTTTTCACATAGCCCGAAATGAAATGTTTTACCTTGAGTTCTGTATTCAAGATTTCCTCGCTAACTTTTAGGTCACCGCTGGCTCCTATAAAATGACAAATGACGAGGTGATACCCAAGAAGCGTAATTTCGCACAAAACCGAACGCAGGCCGGGAGATCGTGAGCCAGCTTCTAATTCCGCTAACCCAAAACTCTGAAATAAATAAATAAATTGATACAATACAAAACAATACGGATACAATTTACACACGGTTATTTAGTCCTAAACTAGGCAGAGCCTGTACTATGGGGTGCTAAACAACTGATAAACATACTTAAATAATACCCAGACATAAAGCTATGATTTTTGGAAACTCCCACGGGAACTGGAATGAACAGGGTGGAGGAAAGATTAGATTTTTTTTATTGAATAGGCTGATACTAAAGGACCGATTTTTCAATTTTTTTTGCCAATGGAAAGCTTACTTTTTTGGGAGTAACGTAGGGTATAATTTTCCTAAGGGAACATGCCTAAACCACTAAACCTTTTTTGTAATCCTTTCACCAATGGAAAGCTACATAACCAGGGAGTAAGATCGGCTATATTTTATCCCCGTATTTCCACGCGGGTGAAACCGCGGGGAGCTGCACTCTTCTTCCGTAAATCAATTGGATTATTGGATGTCCCATTGACGGGACGATGGAAAAAATAATTTAACTGTAGACCCATTTGCTTATGGGACCACCGATAAGTTTTTTCATACCATCTATTCGAAAAGTGACGTTTTGCTCCTCAATAAAAGGGAGCAAAGTAAGTCTTTTCCGATAGGGTTTTTAAAGTGCGAATAAAAGTGTTTTGAATTTGGATTTAAAAATATTCGTTAAAATTCTTAGCCAAAGAGATTAGCAAAATAAGTTTGCATCTAAGATTGGCGCCACTGTAGCTTAAGTACCAGGCCCTTTCAGCTGGCCTGACCATATGGACACGGTAAGACTTTTTCAACACACTTGCTCAAAACGACGTTTTTATTCCACCGATTTTTGCCTCATAATCCTAGATATTAAACACGCGTGCTTTTTCAGTATATTATTAAACGAGTGCCTTTAGTTTATTAACCCGACCAATTTACATTTGTGCCCTAGTTCCAAGTCGTAAGTAAGAAGAAGAAGAAGCGATATAATTTAGTCGGGTTATAACTTTTTATTTTAGCAACAAACAGTATTTATGCGAAAAATAACAGTAAATTACATTTAAATTTAATTATATTTTTAATCTTGGCTGTTGGCCGATCTAGTTCGCACCTTAACCTTGCGCGCGCATCGGTATCGCGGCAAGAAAAAAAAAACAACGCGCCATTTTTCGTAAATAATTGTCGGCTGTGACGAAGTTTGGATTAATTGTGAAGTTTAATATTAACGAAAATGTCTACTTCAAGTGAAGAAAATGAAGAAAACCTATTATTAACTCCGCCGGACATAGGTAACGAGGCAAAAAACGCGTGCGATAGTCTTTTGCCATCAAAATCGAGTGAAATGTATTTCGCGGCCTATGAAAAATTTTTAAAATGGAAAACTGTCAAGAACGCTCATTCTTTCTCAGAAAAACGTCGTTTTGAGCAAGTGTTTTGAAAAACGTCGTATGAAACACGTGTGCCTGTGACCATAATATACGCGGCTTTCTTATGGTGCACTCGCTTTCGCTTGTGCGCACACAATATCGCCTTGTATATAATGGTCAACTTAGCACACTTGTATCATAATGTACTATTTTAATACAGTTGCTCAAAAAGTGGCATATTGCATGGACGTATAGCGTTCGGGATGTGGGCTATTACGCACTCGAGCTTTTTCTTTACCTTTTCCGAACTCGTGCGTTCTCTTTTCCAACTGTCAAAATAATGTCTATGAAAAAGAAAAAAACCAACCACGAAGTTTTTACAAAAAAAAAGTTCATAGAAGTTTCATGCAAATATTTCTAAAAAGAAGCTACTAATTTGTTTCAATTTCAGATTTATGATTTGATTCAATGAGTTAGGTTATGTTTCATTTCATTTCATCTCATTAAATTTCATTTTCATTACATATCAATAAAAAAATGTATCTCGTGAAATGTGGGTATATCCAGTAATGGAATACCTCTGCCTACCCCCTCGGGGATAAAAGGCGTGAGATTATATATATATATATATATATATATATATTGTAGGACTACTCTATGGTTCTACGGTTGACAGATGACAGTTCGAGCCTGTCACTATAAAAGGCGTGTGCACCACGAGCTCGGCCTCTTTTGCTCGGCGACTCTCCAACGATCAAGTGGTCCTGTGACCCTGTCGGTTTGCTCTCTAATTACTTGCTATATATTTGTTCATACTTGTGTCGGTATTTTGTGATTAGTATTTTGCTGTTATTTTGTAAATTTGAAATAAATCTAGTGTCGTTGCTTGTCATTCTTTTTTTTAAACTATTCCTCTTCTGATTCCTTACATCAGAAGTGGGATTGAATTCAGCCCGTCTGGCCTATTTGCTAGCTATCCTGAACAAAATACCGACCGTTATTTTTGAATTTCTCTTTGTGTTGTGGTTGTGTTTATTTTGCTATTTTGTTTTGAGTGCGTTGTTATGTCGGACAAACATCCGTGTTCGCGAAGTAGGGCGTCGCAGCGGCGCAATAGTAGCGACAGTCGTATGCATGAGCCAGTTTTACGACGGAGTTATCGCTCCCGAACCCGGGAAAGTCGTCGCCGTTCACGAACACGCACGGAACAATTTTCTCGTTTACGCCGACGCCGGAGTCGATCACATTCTCGAACAGTTCATCGTGGCCGCTCACGTACTCGTCGACGGAGGTCTCCGTCACGTTCGCGAACATTTGCGCGTTCGCGATCACATCGCCGTTTACTAACTCCTGTCAATCGACGTTCTCGTTCTCGATCCGTTGAGTCACGGCGTTTGTATTCACGAACACCCCCGCGGACCAAATCACAGTTTATGACGACAGTTGCGAGTTCTTTATCCACTATTTTGTCACGTATAACGGAGTTGGAAAAAAAAGAAAGTGCGCGTTCGAGCTGTAGTGCAACGGATAAAATGAATATTAGTGAATGTGTAGTCCCTAGCGCAAGTAACGAATGTTTAAATAAGCCTGAAGTTGTGACTAGTGTAGTTAATGATAGCTTCAATGCTGGTTTGCCTTCGGAAGTGAACTCAACACTTAATCAGCAGCCCAGCCAGGAAAATAGTTTGCCCACATCCACCCCAACGCATGATTTGATTGAAGCAATTAAATCTCTGAAACCAACGCGTTCTCAAGGTTATTTCGTATCCAACTTTGACCCGACTATACATGACATAGATATATGGTGCAAGGAGGTGGAGCGGGCTAAATATGCGAATGGCTGGGATGATTATGAGTGTTTGTCGCGGGTTGCGAGCTGCTTGAAGGGAGACGCACGAACGTGGCTAAATGAATGGGTGTCGAGCGATCGTTCATGGCGTAATTTTGTTCAAGAATTTAAATCATTATGCCCACGCAAACTAGACTATGCTAACATCCTATATGAAGTTATGCAGACTAATTCTGATAGGTTTCCCACTTACGCCGAATACGCGAGGCGGTCGTTGCTTAGATTACGTATCGTGAAGGGACTCAATGAGGAACTTATGATTTTGATTATTGTGCGTGGTATTACTGATCCTCAAGTCAGAGCTGCAGCAGCTAACGCTAACTTATCTGCTGAGAGTCTTGTAAACTTTTTATCGCTTTATGTCAAGCCTGACCGCAGTATCAAACAAGATATGCGGGCGCCGCAAATTAAAAAGCGGTCTTTACCATCTCAAAATGATCGACCTAATTTGAAATGTTTCAACTGCGGTCAGAATGGACATAAAACCTTTTATTGTCCTAAGAAGACAAAATTTAACACAAATACGAGTACCTCATCGATTCCTACTTCCAGTACTGACACTCGTACATCTGGTGATAACCGTCATTGTACTTTCTGTAAAAAACTAGGTCATACGGAGCAATTCTGTTTTGCAAAAGAAAGATCAGGTCAGCGTAATAAGCGTAACGTTAATCTTTGTGCCGAACCTTCCGCGATTAGTACAAATAAAAGCAGTGATATTAGTACAGCTGTTATTCAAGGCATCCCTATTGATGTACTTATCGACAGTGGTGCTTTGAATATTTCGTTAATCTCTGATAGTATTCTAAAACACTTCGCGTGTAGAAAGAAGCCTTTGCATTGCGTTTTAAAGGGAGTCGGTGACAGTGTAGTAGAGGCGGATTCGTACGTGACTTTGACGGTTGAATTTCCTGAAATATCTATAGAGTCAGATTTTGTAGTCGTACCAGATACCTACATAAGCACTTCCATGATTATAGGTACAGATATATTGAACCGAGATGGGATTACGTTTGTTAGGACAAAAGACAGGCAGTACTTGACTAGAATTCCAACGGATACGGCTCAAGTCAATAACGTTGCTACCGCACAGCTGACGTCAGTAGATACGCCCCTTCAGGGTACGGAACGAGAATCTCTTATGATGGTTATTAACGAGTTTTCAGAGTACCTGATTTCGGGGACTGCATCTACTACTGTGAAAACGGGGAAGATGCACATTAGAGTTACTGATGATACACCCGTTGTCTATAGACCGTATAAACTTTCGCATAACGAAAAGATTAAAGTTCGTGAAATGATTGGCGACTTAAAGGACAAGGGAATCGTCAGGGACTCTAATTCCCAATATGCGAGTCCCATAATACTTGTTAAAAAGAAGGACGGTTCAGACAGAATGTGTGTCGATTACCGTGCCTTGAATCGACTCACTGTCCGGGATCGTTACCCAATGCCGTTAATAGATGATCATATTGACTGTCTAGGAAAATATAAATTCTTTACTAGCTTAGACATGGCCACAGGCTTTTATCAGATCCCTATTGACGAGGAGTCGATTCATAGGACGGGATTCGTCACACCTGAGGGACATTATGAGTTTATTAAGATGCCTTTCGGTCTGACTAACTCGCCCATAGTGTATCAGCGAATCATTAACGAGGCATTGCGATCTTTCATTGATGCAGGGACGGTTCTAGTGTATGTAGATGATGTACTTCTTATGAGTTCAACGGTTGAGGAGGGTATCGAACTCCTAAAACAGGTACTCAAAACTTTGACGGAAGCCGGATTCTCGATCAACCTCCGCAAATGTTCGTTTCTTACGACCGAAGTCGAATACTTAGGCCGCGTTATTAGTCAGGGTCAGGTTAGACCGAGTCCCCGCAAAGTCGAAGCTTTAGCTAACACGCCGCCTCCGCAAAACGTGAAGCAGGTCAGGCAATTTTTAGGCCTGGCAGGGTACTTCAGGCGTTATATCTTAGGATATGCTACTCGAACAACTTGCATTTCGCGTTTAACAAAAAAAGATGTACCGTTTTGCTGGGGTGACGAGCAGGAAAAGGTTCGAAAGGAAATAATAACCCTGCTTACTTCTGAACCAATTCTCTCGATTTTTGATCCACAATTACCAACAGAGTTGCATACCGATGCCAGTAGTTTAGGCTATGGTGCTGTGTTAATGCAGACGCACGGAGATGGTAGGAAAAGGGTAGTCGCATATTTTAGCAAAACAACTCAGGGCGCAGAGAGTAAGTATCACTCTTATGAATTGGAGACTCTGGCAGTGGTTAAGGCACTACAGCATTTCCGTCATTATCTCGTGGGCCTCCAATTCAAAATAGTGACAGACTGTAACGCTCTCAAAGCTACTGAGCGGAAGAAAGATCTCCTTCCCCGAGTAGCTAGATGGTGGATTTACCTGCAGGATTTCACCTTTGAGATCGAGTACCGCAAGGGTACGATGATGTCCCATGCCGATTATTTAAGTAGGAATCCCACAGCACAGGTTTTCCATATCACCAAACCGCGCAATTGGGCGCAAATTGCACAGTTCGCAGACAAAGAAACCCAAGATCTTGTTCAACTAATTCAAGAGGGTAACCTGGACTCTTCACGTTATATCCTTCAAAACGAGGTGCTTTACTATCGTTACTCCCCAGTTGGGCAAGAATCCCGACTCCTCTGTTATATCCCAAAAGGCCATCGCCTTAGTCTGATGCGAGTCTTTCATGATGAGCATCAACATATTGGTGTCGACAAGACTTTGGATCTGATTCTTAAACATTTTTGGTTTCCGGGGCTCCGAAAATTTGTTGGCAAATACATTGGCCACTGTCTAGTGTGCATCTCAAAAAAACGTGTCCCTAGGGCCCCACACCAGTACATTACATCATGGGAGAAACCGGACGTACCATTTGACACTTTGCATTTGGACGCTTTGGGGCCCTTACCTCAATCCCATGGTTACAAGTTTCTGCTTGTTATTGTGGACGCCTTCACGAAATATTGTTTGCTTTTTCCATTATATCGACAGGATGCTGATGAACTTAAAAGAGCTGTGTCAGATGCTATTTCTTTGTTCGGCGTCCCTAGGCTGTTAATTGTAGACCGCGGGCGAATGTTCGAAGCTAACGGCTTTGTAAGTTGGATCAATGAGTTGGGTTCCGACATTCATTACATAACGCCTGAAATGCACCATTCCAATGGGCAAGTCGAGCGTTATGTGAGAACTGTCCTAAACATGATACGCATTGAAGCCAACCACAAAGGCACGTCATGGTCAGAATCATTGTGGAAGCTACAGTTAATTTTAAATATCACGAAACAAAAGACGACACAAGCTTCTGCTTTAAACTTGTTGATAGGCGTTGATGGTACTACCCCTGTCATCAGGAGTTTGATTAGAGACGTGGCTGCCGAAAACATTCAGCCTAACCGAACAGCTTGGCGTGAAATGTGCCGAACTAGAGCTCATGAGCTGTTGAACAAACACCGTGAGCAACAAGATTCTTATGTTAACACAAAACGACACCCGGCTCGAGTGTTTCAGGTTGGAGACCTTGTCTTCGTCATCAAATTCTCGCAATCCACAGGGAAATTGGACCCTGGAATGCGAGGCCCATACCGGGTTGTGCGAACTCTGCCGAGTGGACGATACGAGCTGAAATTACTAGCTGGCTCGTACGGGAAAACTACCCAAGCGGCGGCTGAATATATGGTCCCGTGGAGAGGAGAGTGGTGCCCAGAGTCGTGTGCTGCCTTCTTCGAATGTGAGTTTTTGTCTACTTACTTTGTTGATGTGAAACAAAAGGTCGTGATTTTGATTGTTCGATTGTTTTAATTCTTAATTTTTATAATGTGAGCTCACGTAAAAAGTAAAAAAAAAAAAAAAGAAAAAAAAAAAAAGAAAAAAAATGGGGGGTTTGCAATTTGACAATACGAATCATGGCATGTTTTACACTACAAAGGAAGTTAGACGTTAGATATGCGATTCAGCGATGCCTCTATCTAAGTTTATATAAAGATCGATCTTAACTGTTAAAGGCCTATATTTTATTTTAAACGCTATAGCTCATTAAGAACTCGAAAGAATATGCGATTCAGTGAAGCCTCTAATTCTTACTGTTTGTTTTGATCTGCTAACTACAAAGAATATGCGATTCAGTGAAGCCTCTAATTCTTAATGTTTATTTTGATCTGTTAACTATAAAGATAAGCGATTCAGTGATGCCTCTTTCTTAAAGGTTCTGTATACTTAACGAGGTGTACATGAATCCGACATAGACTAGCGATTCAGAGAAGCTTCCGTCTATGTGCTCATAAACACGCGATTCAGCGATGCGTTTGTTTATGTGTTTATTTTTGTTTGTTTATGTTTAGAGACTTATTCGAAATAGTTATCAGGGACATGTTATTCAGTGTGTCATAATTTTCCAGATGAGGCAGACGAATTGGAAACTGGTTCCTCCTCAGCATCAATGCCGAGTGTCTGTCAACCCAACGAAACACTGGAGACTACTGCAACTGTTTCCAACGGGGCTGCTTCAAATGAAGATTACACTGTGGAGTACCTCGATGAAGAAGCGCTCGAGGACGATGCTTTGCCAGGAGAGGCCGTGTAGGACTACTCTATGGTTCTACGGTTGACAGATGACAGTTCGAGCCTGTCACTATAAAAGGCGTGTGCACCACGAGCTCGGCCTCTTTTGCTCGGCGACTCTCCAACGATCAAGTGGTCCTGTGACCCTGTCGGTTTGCTCTCTAATTACTTGCTATATATTTGTTCATACTTGTGTCGGTATTTTGTGATTAGTATTTTGCTGTTATTTTGTAAATTTGAAATAAATCTAGTGTCGTTGCTTGTCATTCTTTTTTTTAAACTATTCCTCTTCTGATTCCTTACAATATATCAATAAAAAAATCTACTGAAGACGTGGCTGTATGAGCAGTTCCCTTTGCCTATCCAGAATGGGTGAAGAAAAAAAAACTCTGCTTATATTCTTTTACGGTTGGCGCCATTTTTCAAAAATGTTAGTCGAGTTTATTGTGTTTTTATTATTTTATTAAATTACTTAATTTTTTCGCAACTGTATTAAAAATTGTTGTTCAGTAGGTACACGTCCGGAACCGTCATTGCAACTTGTTCCGACTATCAACCCTCACCTTCGGCTGCGCCTCGGCTCGGGTAGACAACTGTCGGAACTCGTTGCAATGACAGGCTTTCCGCACTTGTAATGAAATATACTATTTTGCCCCTCTCGCACTCATTGTAAAGTCCCAGTTACACTCTCGCTTTTCATTCCCTCATTTGCGTCTGTGTGCTGAATTTGTATGTGTGAGTAATTAAAAAAAGAGTCAAGTTGTTTTGTTGGTAGTTTACTTCCGGTTATTGGTCTGTATCTTCTGGTTATTGGTCTGTGGTCTGAATTTACTTCCAATATGGCTGCTATCTAAATTGTGATCTAAATGTTATTCCATTGAGTGTTTTCGTTTTTCGAGTGGTATTTTCAAGTTTCATTAATCGGTTGACGTTTATCGAGTTCCTGCTACTTGGATATTGAATCTGGACATTTGGTGAGTGTATTATCATTATATTTTACTGCTTAGAAGTTTGGTTAGGTTGTTTTTTCACAGATTCTCTTTCACTGTAAAAGAAAATCTGTAAAAGTTTTACAGTTAAATTTTCTGTGTTCCGAGACTTCTGAGGTGTCGATATCTAGTCTTATATCCAGTAATGGAATACTTCTGTCTACCCCCTTGGGGATAAAAGGCGTGAGATTTTTATTTTTTTATTTAACAATTTTCAAATAAAATATCTCCTTATTGCAGGACAGCAACAAGCACAACGGGCTTTCCTTGAGATGTCTTATAATGTGGATGGTAGCGGAGGCAAAGCACGCAGCACCAAGCTTACTGATGCTTAATAACTCTTAGGACTATGATAAAATGTAGCACATGTATAGAAAGTTAATTTTTTCACTTTTTGTTTTTCAACCAAACATAGGTTATTCATATTCTTACTTTCATAGTGAAGTAGAATTAGCACAAAATATAGGATTCATTTACATCAGTTTTACAGCCCTTTTGGTTAAATAAATTATAGTTAATAATCAAAATAAAAAAGTTTTTTATCATTTATAACACAAATATCATAAGTAGATCGTTACAGCTATACATATATTAAGAACTTTTTACTTTACTTGACAGTGGCTTCGTAAATCAACTGTGATTTCATATTAGGGTGATTCTACAAATTCATACTTATAGAATCATTCGAGATTACTGTAAAAAGGTTTAACGTCTTGACCTTGTCTTGTAGTATAATAGTACATTATGGTACAAGTGAGTAAAGTTGGTGATTACCGCTGAGGCGCCATTGAGACCCGAGCCGTAGGCGAGGGTCATAAGAGAGCCGAGGACGGTAATCATCAATACACACGTGTATCATACGACGTTTTTCAACACACTTGTGAATAAATAATACTAAAAAATCATTTTAAAATAATCATTCGCAATGGCGGGGAAAATTAATTGGTTTTCCAATTTTTTATTTATATAATTTGGAAAAGGCAAAAGGATCTAGGCCCATACAGCCTCGTTTTCCTATGCGCTCGCATCTTACAATGGCGATCGGCCATGGACTAAAAAAATTAGGTTTCTTTTTCTTTGGTTTGTCGTGGATAGCGTTTTAGCCACGTACAAAATGGGGTATTTAAAGTTTTTACAGAGAAAACCAAAGTTATATTTGAGTGAAAGTTTTGTTTATTAAACACGTACAAGTTGAAATGATCTATTTAAATACGAAGTTGCATGAAATGAGCAAGCCATATTTGTGTATTAATTTATTAGTACGATTGAATACGATCTTTTTTGTATCGAAACTTTTTTAAGAACAAAGCAACTCTAGCAACAAAATTGAAAAAAAAAATCTATAACTCACTAGTGAATAATAGCAAACAAAAAGTCTCAGTTTGATTATAGGTGTCATTATGTGCCTAATTGCAGTGAAATTAGAGCCACTTTATGAGCAAGTGTGTTGAAAAACAATTTTTTTTATTTACACACAAACAACTTTACTTTCAATCATAATACTGTAGTGTAGGAGTTATATGGTTAGCTATAAGTATATATTAATCAATGTTATTATAAGTAAATGGATTATGAAATACAAAGCAGTTGTAGCTCAGCTCTCGCCTTTCATTGATCTCCTAACACAACACCTTACATGGCGACCCTGCCTTGCCGATGGCGCGATGCGTCAGACAATCTCGCGTCGCGAACTTCGGACGGTTCAATATAATAAGTGCATCGAAATTATTAGCGAACTTTGAAATTACTTCATTTTCCTATTGGATATTATATTTCGAACTGTTTCATTTTAATTACAAGAATGTGCAATTCCAAAGTCGAGAAAGAGGACGTATTTATAAATCAAAATGCGGCTGGCGGTGCTGATAATTCTGCAAAAGTGGAAAGTGTCACCTTCCATTTATCAACGATCAGTATAATCCTGATTATAATTTGTGCAATTTTATCAATTGGCGTACTTCATCTATAAATTATAAAAAAAAATGCCACAATAATTGGATGCAAGACCAAATTAACGCACAAATAATGCTCAGGCGCTCATTCCATAGCAGAGCAAGAAGAGCAAGAAGTAATGCAGCAGTTTGTAATAGATGTGGAAAGCAGTCCGAACGATCGGAAGTAAACAGTGATTAGTGCGACAAAAGTGATAATTAAGTGCGCGAGTGTCAGGTGTTACCTACCTAAGTACGGGACATTATACATAGATTTTAATCGGTATGTTTTAAGAATAGAGACATTACATTCTTATTTTACTTAATTATGTAATGGCTTGTGGTTTAGATGAGCTCTATAATCAATTTAAAAATATTAGAGATAATTTAATAAAATTAAGTTATGATAAAAGAACCCCTGAATTACTCGAGAAAAAATTAAATGAGACATATTCTCTCTTTAACGATACATATTGTGAATTATATAATGAGATAGAAAAGAAGATAATTTCTAAAGAGACTAAGGGGAAAAATTTAGAATTAATTAAAAACTATTGTGAAAAAATTGGAGACCTATATTTGCAAATAGAAACATTTTGTAAAAAAGTTCATGTAAAAGTCGGATTACCAACCATGGAAAAATTTAATTTAACAGCTGCTCTGAACTTGTTGCCCGTGATGACGGATGATGAGGTAAGTGTGAAACAATTAATAGATAGGATAGAATACTATGAGAGTATTCTTGAAGAGAGTTCGAAAAGTAATTTGATAAAATTTGTACTTAAAAGTCGTCTCTCTCAAAGCGCAAAGCTTAGATTAAACGAGAACTATGACAGTGTCGGTAACTTGTTAAAGGCCATGAGGTCAGAATTATTGCCAAAAAAATCTGCGTCTGCTATACAGAATAAACTGTTTAACATGAAACAAGTAAACATGTCTATTTCAGATTATGGAAAACAAATAAGTGAGTTATTTCTTGACCTTACGATTTCGCAATCGGAAGGAGACTCTTAAAGTTATAACATTTTAAAGCCAATAAATGAAAAGCAGGCAATTAAACGTTTTGCGGATGGATTGCAAAATCGTAGGCTCAGCACAATTGTAGCAGCCAGAAATTTTGATTCTCTAAAAGATGCCATACAAGCTGCGATCGATGAAGAAGTGTCGGGTTCTTCATCAGCTGAGGTGATGACCTTTCGCCAAAATAATTATTACAATAATTTCAGAAGAGGTAATAGAGGCAACCGCGGTCACCGTGGTTCTTTTCACCAACATCATGCAAGAGGTAATTATCACCAAAACAGCGTTGGCCGTGGACAGTATCAGCAGCCACAACAGCAGCGTGGGCGTGGACGCTCTAGGTTACGTGGAACATTTTACAGAGGTAAGTTCAAACAAAATATACACACTTTGAACTTCGCAGATACGCCTAGTAACGAAAGCAATACACGAGACATGCCTAATACGGAAAGGAATTCTGAATACGACTTGTCTCAGTTTTTTCGAGCCTAATCATTGCATCCTATCATGTGATAATAGCAACTCAGTTGAATTATCATTAAATGACACCAAATATAGTTGGCTTGTTGATACTGGTGCATCACTTTCAGTCGTGAAATATGAAACAGTGCTGCAGCATAATATCTCGATTAATAGGCACGTGTTTGCTGTTAATGGAATTGGCGGACAGCTTAACACGATAGGCTATGTTTATTTAAACTTAGCTGTAAATGGCAGTCATTTTATACACAAGTTTTATGTTTTGAAAACGTTACCTTGTAAAACAGAGGGAATTTTAGGACAGGATTTTTTAAAAATATGCATGTGTAATTAATTTTGAAAATAATACAATTATCTTAGAGAATACAGGAATTAGCTTGACCTTACCAATAAATATGAGGGACTCAGAATACAATAACTACTTAACATTGCCACCAAGGTGCGAATCTATTCATTATATTAGGACGAAAGTAATAGCGGATGAATTTGTAATCAGCGCAAAAGAGTTGTGTAAAGGAGTGTTTATAGCAAGCGCGATTGTCGAACCAAGCGAAGGAAAAATTCCTATTAAAATTTTAAATACAAGGGATGAAACTGTAAAATTAAGTCCATTTTCAATAGAGTTAGACAAATTATCAAATTATGACATTTGCTTATTTAACAAAGAAGCAACTAGTTCTGACAGAGTAAAAAAGTTATTTTCTACATTGCAGTTACGTCATTTAAATAATGAAGAACGGCGTTCTATAGAAGCCATTTGTGCAAAATTTTCTGATGTGTTTTTCCTACCCGGAGATCGAATGTCTACTACTCCTATTTACAAACAATCAATTAAGTTGAAACAAGACGTTAACCCTATATTTACAAAACCGTATAGGTTGCCAAATTCTCAGAAAACTGAAATTCAAAAACAGCTTCAAAAAATGCTAGATGAAGGAGTTATAGAATCTACAAAAAGTCAGTGGTCTAGTCCCATATTATTAGTGCCTAAAAAATCGGATGCCAGTGGAGAAAAAAAGTTTAGACTTGTTATTGACTACCGTAAACTTAATAACTGTTTAGAAGAAGATCGGTTTCCACTTCCGAATATTGCGGAGGTTATAGACTCATTGGCAGGCAGTATTTATTTCACACATTTAGATCTATATCAAGGTTACTATTCTGTTGAGTTAGAGCCCGAGTCTCGGAAATACACAGCTTTTTGTTCGGGTCAATACCAAATGACAAAAATGCCAATGGGACTGAAAACTAGTCCAAATGCATTTTCAAGAATGATGACTATTGCTATGACAGGTCTACATCAGGAACAGTGTTTAGTTTATATGGACGATTTAATTATTTTTGGCCGAAATTTGGAATTACACAATAAACATCTATTTAACGTGTTATCTAGGTTAAGAGAGACTAAATTGAAACTTAACCCTATAAAATGTGATTTTCTTAAAAAACAAATTCTCTATTTAGGACATGTGATATCTTCAGAAGGCATACTACCCGATCCAGATAAAATAAACGTCATAAAAAATTACCCAACTCCGAAAAATGCGGATGACGTCAGGCGATTTGTGGCTTTCACAAACTATTACCGAAAGTTTATACCCAAATTTGCCGAAAAAGCTCTTGCATTAAACGAATTGTGTAGAAAAAATAAAACATTTTTATGGGACCAGAACTGTAAAAAATCTTTTGAATCATTAATAAAAAGTGTAATTACGCCACCTGTTTTAGATTATCCAGATTTTTCCGAATCAAATCAATTTACATTGCAAACTGACGCTTCAGGTTACGCGATCGGCGCCGTTCTTTCGAACCAAAACGGGAGGCCTGTAGCGTTTGCAAGTAGAAGTTTAAATAAAGCGGAGCGTAATTATCCAACAATAGAAAAAGAATTGTTAGCTGTTGTTTGGGGTATAAAGTATTTCAGACCCTACCTTTATGGGCGAACATTTAAGATTGCGACAGACCACAAACCATTGATTTATTTATTTAATATGAAAGACCCTTCTAGTAGGTTGATTAAATTTAGAATTGCTTTAGAGTATGTGAAAGGTAAAGATAACGTAGCAGATGCGTTGTCACGGATTAGTATTACGTCAGAAGATCTGAAAGAGATGGGCGAAGGACTTTTAAATGTGTTAACAAGAGCTCAGAGACGAAAAATTACAGATCAAAATAAAGACACATTGGCTGATATAGTACCTACAAAAGATTGGCCTGATCAACCAAGAGTTGTGGATACTCATATAAAACCGATCGAGTCTGTGGAGTTAAGAATTACAAGTTTAAATGAATTGTGTCAGTTGAGATGGTTGGGAGAAATAAAGAATGAAACTAAATATTTTTGTTATGTGCCTAATAAGAAAACTATTTATTTAAATCCAGCTTCTCGATCACAACTTACGCGAGACGAATTTGTGAGAGAGCTAGATGATTTTTGCAAGTTAATCAATGTCAAAGAAATATATTTTATTAAAAATAAAATGAATGCACACTTTATAGAAAATATTATAGGCACAGTGAGAAATATGAGCAGTTGGTCCGGACCACGTTTTTGCATTCTTAAAGACATTGAAAGAGTAGAGAATAGTGATAACAAAAGAATAATACTAAATGACTTTCATCTTTTGCCTACAAGTGGCCAAGCAGGCATAAGACGAATGATTAACAACATAAAAAAAATATTACTTTTGGCCAGGACTCGATAGGGATGTCCGGGAATTTGTAAAAAAATGCGATAAATGCCAAAAGCAAAAGTACGATATTTATACGAAAGAACCCATGAATATTACTAGTACTGCACAAAGTGCATTCGATAAGATATTTTTAGATACAGTAGGTCCTATAGAAAGAGATAATAATAATTACTCATATATCCTAACTATTCAATGTGAGCTATCCAAATACGTAGAGGCGTATCCGCTTACTTCAAAGTGTGCTAATGAAGTTGCTCGTGTATTTGTAGAAGATTTCGCGCTTCGTCATGGGGTACCACGGGAAATTGCAACCGATCGTGGAACTGAGTTTATAGCAACAACAATGACTGAGGTATGTCGCTTATTAAATATAAATAAACTCAACTCAACGGCGTATCATCATCAGAGCATCGGAGCACTGGAAAATACTCATGAAAACTTAGGTGCGTATCTGAAAATCTATACGGATAACCATCCCGAGTCATGGAGTAGCTGGTTACCCTACTGGTGCTTTGCATACAATACATCTGTACATAGTGAGACTAAATTTACACCGTTTGAGCTTGTTTATGGCAAGAAATGCAATTTACCTAGTAATTTCAGTAAAACAGTAGAACCTCTTTACAATCCCGATAGCTACCCCTTAGAGCTGAAATACAGATTGCAGATCTCCCATAAGGAAGCACGAGATAATCTTATTAGAAGTAAGTCAGTTAGAAAAAGTAAGTATGATAAACATATTAATCCTATTACATATAAGAAAAATGATTGGGTACTATTGAAAAATGAGACAGGCAACAAGTTCGACAGTATTTACAATGGGCATTCATCGCATAGCCTTTAAAGATTCAGAATATTTGGTAGTGAAAGATGTTTCTCCGAATGTAGAGATAATAAAAGACGGAAAAGTAGATGTCGTGCACAAAAACCGCACTAAATTATATTACCCTAACATATAATCTATTAGTTTAAGCAATATTTAATTTTTCGGTATTTATTTTACGAAATGTCGTTTTTCAGATCCAGTATGCACCGCAAGTATTCAGCCACCAAGTATCAACAGCATTGGCAGTTTATATGAAAAAATATCCAAAACTTTTACGTTCTTGAATGTACCTCTTTTTTAGGGTTCCGTACCCAAAGGGTAAAAACGGGACCCTGTTACTAAGACTTCACTGTCTGTCCGTCCGTTTGTCACCAAGCTGTATCTCAAGAACCGCGATAGTTAGACAGTTGAAATCTTCGCAAAATATTTCTGTTGCCGCTATAACAACAAATACTATAAACAAAATAAAATAAAAATTCGAGGGGGTTCTCCATACAACAAACGTTTTTTTTTTTGCCGTTTTCATAGATAATGGTACGGAAGTTCGGTAGTACGGTAAGTTTGGGCACTTTGCCTGTTTTTGAAAAGTTGATTATCAGTTTATGTATAAAATAAAAATAAATGTGCCTATTTCAAACGTCGTTTATTTTAAAATCTTAAAAATAATGATATAAGTAGAAATCCATTACACCGGAAAAGAAAAACCGATAAAAATCGAAAAAAATCACATCACTATTTTCGATTGAATACCGATGTTTCGGTTAAATGCGTAAGCAGGGCATCCCTGATAAAGATGACAGGGGCCAATACTTATGTAAAATGTGTGAAACAGATACTAGAGTGGAATGCGACCGATCGCTCAAGGGGGAGTGAGAAGTAAGATATACCTATTCTATATGTTGTTTTCTCTGCCTCCCCCTACGTCTCTTTAATTGGACCAACATTTTCTAGTTACTGGTCTGTGTTAACTGTTAAGTACTAAAATGGCGTTCGATGGTTGTGACACACTGTCAGAAAAATTGCTGTGGCAATGCGCGCTCTTCCCTAGGTATTTTTTACAATTCTCATTTTTTTTTTACTGAATTGTTTGTGTATTTTATATTTAAAAATGAATTCCAAGTAGCAGTGACTGCAATGATAGACATAACACCGGAAAATATTTAAAAACAGAAGCAAACAATGCCATCAATACTTTTTCTCGTAGAGAGGTATGAAAAACAGAGGGTATGATTTGGTCGCAAAATTATTTTTACCTTGGGCTACGTACTTTAGACCCCTCACTTCGTTCATGAATCTACATTAGAATCCCTCACTACGTTCGGTATTCAATCCTAGAATCATTCACTATGTTCGTGATTTAAAAAAATGCCCTCGCCGTAAAAATATAGTTTTGCTCCCTTTCTGACACAATCTACTATTAATTCACTAAAGTTTTTCTATGATACCCATTAATGGAGACATATTAACTAATATGAAAAGAAATATAACTCAAATCAATTTTTTTACTAAAATAAAACAAAAGAATGGATGGGAAATTCAAACTTCTGACTAACGAAGTTTTTCTGGACGTGGCCGACTGTAATTTCTCCAGTGATAAGCTGAAATTGAGTATTCCTAATCACATAATCTCTCAAAGTGTACTCTTTTCTGCGCCTCGCTGATTTCTCTCGATTGCTTTTCAACTTGTCAATTTCAATTTTCGCTAAGTTACTGTTCAGTTTTAAAACATTCAACAATCGTAATATATTATTACTATTTTTGTTTATAGATCGGTTGATTTTGGAGTGCCATGCCGCTACTATATTGTTGGTTCGGTGACGTTCGCCGAATGCACTTATAATGTCGAAATATTTGATTTTGTATTATAATTTTTCTCATATTATTGGTATTTTAAAAAATTTGCCATGGCGATTACTTCACATTCTGTTTCTATATATTCAAAACCAGTTTTAATAAGATAAAATAAACAAATACCTAATAAAAATATTTGGACTAACCAGTCCATGGTTGGACATAGCATAGGTTTATGGAATGTGCGATAAAATTGTCATAACCACCACCGACGCTAAGGCCCTTCAATGATAGTGGTTCACTTTGATTATTTACTCTCTAAAAAGAATCCACACCACACCACACCCACCCAATTCCCCGTGGAATTAAAGATATACAGGCACATTGGGGGCACTGCCAGAATAACGTCTTTACAGCAGCACCACCACTTGTATCTCCGTAAATAAAGGACATTCATTGTATATGATTACGACAACATTTAGTACTCGTGAGTACGTTAGGTACGTAATGTTTCCGTTTCAGTTTGCAAGCTACCTGAAAAGATATAGCCCCGAACAAGTATTTGAGGTTATATGACCATATCTTTGAAAATACATCATATTTGTAAAATATGTTTGCAGCCACGAAATCGGTATACAGGGTGAATTTTTCAAGTGGGCGTGGTAGGCTAAATCAGAAACTATGAGGAATATCGAAAAGTACTTAAAGGAGTCTCGGGCCCGATTTCGATGAAAACTAAAACTGCATCTTCGGATTTTTGAAAAATCAATAATCCTAGTCAGGAATCGAACCCGTTGATTTTGGAAAAAAACCTCACCCTGTATTATTACACCATTCAATAGTGTCGCTAATAAGGATCGAATTCTGTGAAGAAATGACATACGAAAAACTTAAGGAAAACGTTGGATTTTAATAGACTGATTCATATTTTAAAGTAATGCTTTAATTCATACCTGCATTACCTGTATCTTGTCTGAAATGATGCTCAATAATTTTCACAGCATTAAGGGACCATCCATAAATTACGTCACACAAACATGTATTTTTGACCCTCCCCTCGTCCTTGTCACAGCTGGTTAAATTTGTGAGACCCCCCTCTCTAGTGTGACGTCACATAAATTGCAATTTTACAACTAGACGTCGAATTAAAACAGCAGTGCCGTAATTAGTTTTATTTCCATTTAAATTCTTTTTAATAAATTTGAAAAAAAAAAAGAACCCTCCCCCCCTCTTAACGTGTGGCGTAATTTATGGATATTTTTTTTATTATCTCCTCGCGGTTAGAGGCCAACCGCGAAGATATAACAAAAAAAAAATTAGAACATAATGTTGTGAAGATGACCGCGCTACGGGTCTATGTTGCGAAAATTATTGAGCATCATTTTGGACAAGGTACAGGTAATGCAGGTATGAAATTAAGGCATTACTTTAAAATATGAATCACTTTATTAAAATCCAACATTTTCCTTCAGTTTTTCGTATGTCATTTTTTCACAGAATTCGATCCTTATTAGCGGCACTATCGAATGGTGTAATAATACAGGGTGAGTTTTTTTTTCAAAATCAACGGGTTCGATTCCTGGCTAGGATTATTGATTTTTCAAAAATCCAAAGATGCAGTTATAGTTTTCATCGAAATCGGGCCCGAGACTCCTTTGAGTACTTTTCGATATTCCTCATAGTTTCTGATTTAGCCTACCACGCCTACTTGAAAAATTCACCCTGTATAAAGATGCCCCGGTACGAAATAGGTACTTTCAAGGTAAATAATCCGAAACGGTCGAGAGACACGCAAAATGAATCCAAGTTGTTGAAATGCCTTGTTTATTATACTCGTAGTAGCTTTGAATCTAAGAAAACACCAAGATCCCTGATTTGACTGACTCGGTTAATTTGTTTACCAGCTAAGTTATAGCTTATGCGGATAGTATTATGTTTGAGTGAAAAGGAGATAGTGTAATATTTGTGTTTTATTTGGTTACTTTGACTAAATGGTAGAACTTATCGATATCTTTTTGACGAGCGGCACAATCGTGGTTAATTGTTATTACTTTAAATAGCTTTGTGTCGTCAGAGTATAATAGATGATCCGGGTTAAAAGAAGCTTAAAACAGTATTGCTTTATTATTAAAGAACACTGTTCTAAGCTTTATGACGTCACGGTGCGAAGATAGCAATACATGTATTGCTATTTCACACCGTGACGTCCTTATAAAGTAAGCTTGTTTTAACATTGTTTTGTGTCAAAACAAATTACTTGTATTATTGAAGCTGGTTTAGGAACACTGTGCAAAAGTGATCACGCTATTTGAAAATGAGGCTGCATTTCGATATGTAATATACATACATTATGAGACAATCATCCGTTTTTTAGATCACTATGCAGGAATAAAACAATATTGTTATAAGAGGTCGGTAATAATGTTGTTTAAAGCTTGAAATAAAAGGTTAAGTGGTGGTAGGCCCCCTGGTTATCGATATCATTAATATATAGCGTTATGAGAACTGGGCCCAAATAGGAACCCTGAACAACCCCTGATGTGATGGAAATGAAGCTACACATATTCTTGGGAACGATTTTCTATATAAGATTTTAACCATCTTAGAAGATATCCGTGCACACCGAGACTATACAACTTGTTTAAAAGCAGGTCGTGATTAATCTTGTCAAAAGCTTTAAAAGTTGGTGTACATAGCATTTACCTGGTAGCCAGCATCCATTGCGTTGAGAATAAAATCAGTATAGGTACGTTAAGAAATTAGATTCAACAGAGCGACCAAGGAAGATACTATGTTGTTTTAGTGAAATGAATAAAACAAATAAAAGTAGTAAAAGTGTTGTGCTCTGTGGTGATTTTAACGTGGATCTGCTTGAACCAAGCTAGTATAAAACAAGGATATTAGGTTTATTCAAATCTTTTAATTTAACGAATGTATTTACAGATCCTATCAGAATCATAGAAACTTCGGCAACTTGCATTGATAATGTCTATTGTAATTGTATTCCTAATAGTAAAGCTATAATAAATAAGCTAAAATCCGATCACAGCGGTCAGTGTATTTTACTCCCTGTGGAAAATCGCGATTTGTCAGTAAAAATTCACATAAGACCTGTCACAGTATGTAAAATGGAGGAGTATAAAAGAGCACTAGAATGTAAGTTACCTTTGCCTGATCCTGTTGATACTAATCCAAACGGCTATTATATTCTTTTCCGTTTTAAGTGAGGAATTTCATTCACATTTTGAAGTTAAAAATAAAATGCTTACTAATAAATTTAAATTTTGCGAATGGGCGACTATTGGTATTCGTAAAAGCAGGGTAAAATTATTTGAATTGTATGAAAAGCGATCATATACCCATGATGAAAAGTTTGTGAAATATGTTAGAAACTATTCTAAACTTTCAAAATGGTTTGTGCTTGTGCAAAAGCAATGTCCATAAATAATACTATTAGAAAATCGGATAACACAATAAAGGCTGTTTGGAAAGTAATAAACAGAAAAACGGGTAGAGTGAAACCACGTGACCATGAATTGGCTATTCAAACGGACCACGGCCTATTTACCAAGAGTGAGGATGTGGCTAGGGAATTTGAACATTTTTTTACTAATATACCTATTAAAACAACAGAACATCTGAACTCATCCACATCTCTTGCAATAACTTTTCTACAAAAAATGTAAATAGCTGTAACGAGTCTCTTAAATTTATACACACTAGTCCTGATACCATTATGAAAACTTTTAGAGCACTTAAACTTAAAAATACTGAAGATATATGGGGCATGTCTGTTAAGTTATGTAGTTTCATCATAACCGTAGTAGCTCCATATTTAGCTTATATCTTTAACAATTGTATTGACAAAGGAATATTTCCTGACCTAATGAAACATAGTAAAGTTATTCCTCTTTTTAAATCAGGAATGTAAAAAGACCCCTCAAATTATAGACCAGTTTCTGTTTTACCATTACTTAGCAAAGTTTTTGAAAGGTAATTGCTTGATCAAATGCAAATGCAATTTCACACTTCAATCTAAATAACCTATTTCATTACGAGCAATGCGGCTTCACCAAAGGTCGCTCTACCACGGATGCTGGAATAGCATTCCTTAAAAATATTTTTAATGCCTGGGAGAAATCTCAAAACGCAATTGGAGTTTTTTGCGATCTATCAAAAGCATTTGACTGCGTAAACCATGAGACCTTGCTATGTAAATTAAATCATTATGGAGTCAACGGTAAAGCGCTTGATATTTTACAGTCCTATCTCGAAAATAGGATACAAAAAGTCAAAATAAATGATTGTAAATCACAGGGCGCACCGGTAAGAATTGGGGTGCCTCAAGGTTCGGTACTTGGTCCTTTTCTTTTCCTTGTATATATAAATGATCTTCTATTCATGGTAGAGAGTTTGTCAAATATAGTGTTGTTTGCTGATGATACATCTCTAATTTTAAAGTAGATAGACAAACTCATAAGTTCGACGAGATAAATGACACTCTTCAACAAATTCTCACGTGGTTTACCGCAACAATCTAGTGCTCAACGCAAAGAAGACCAAATGTATGAACGTTTGTACTCCCTAATGTTAGACGAGTAGAAAATAATTTTAAATAATGACAAATTAGATTTCGCTGATAATACAGTTTTTTTTGGGGATAACGATAGACTCCAAACTTCAATGGAGTTCTCACATTTCTGCATTATCTAGCAGACTGAGCTCAGCTGCTTATGCCGTCAGAAAAATCAGATGGCTTACTGATGTAGAAACTGCAAGACTCGTTTATTTTAGCTACTTTCACAGTATATTGTCCTATGGCATCTTGCTGTGGGGCAGAGCTGCTGATGCAGAATCTATTTTTATTTTACAAAAAAGGGCTATACGCGCCATTTACAAGTAATAAGATGTCGTGCGTGATTCCTTAAGATAACTGTTCAAAGAAATTAATATTTTAACAATGCCTTGTCAGTACATTTATGAAAACCTTATGTATGTACGGAAAAATATATTACTTTTTACTAAAAACTGTGCCAGGCATAATTGTAATCTTAGGAATAAAAATAAATTAGAGCAACCTCAGTCACGATTAAGTAAAATTAATAATTCCTTTGTGGGGCTTTGCACACGCTTTTATAATAAAATACCAGAAGAAGTTTTGAAATTGCCTGAAACTGTGTTCAAAACTCATGTTACACATGTACTTTGTAAAATGGCGTATTACAAACTAGACGACTATATAAATGACAATGATGCTTGCGAAAAATAACGAAATTATGTGACCCAATTTAGTTTTATGTAACAATTGATTAAAAGAATATTGTGTTGAGGAGTTTCTTGTCCCGCTTCTTCTCCTCAACCATACATGCTGAAGCGGTGGAATTGAAATGACGTTCAATAAGTGGACTTGTCCTACTTTGAATAAAATATTTTGACTTTTGAATGTGCCGAGAAAATGTCCATGACAATTCTTGAGTAAAACATTTTTCGTAAAGTTTGCCTAAGAAAAGTTATGGAACGATATTGGACAATTTCATGTTTAGAACCAGATCGGAAAATCGTGGTTATTATAGCTTTTTTCCAAATGGTGGGAAAGTAACCCACTAATAATGATTTCATGAACATTATAGAGATAGTTTCTGTAGCACATTTCAATACCAACAGCGGATGAATGCCATCGAAGTCAACTTCCTTGTGAACATCAACCTTTTCAATATGTTTTTGTACTAGCTCTAGAGTTAGGTTAATATTAGAAATATTTACTGGTGAATTCATGTAACAATTAGAATTATCAATAGAAGATTGACCTGAGACCTTTGGCACGAATGTTGAGTGAAAAAAATAATGAACATGTTTGCTATGACAAGGCCCACTGGAAGTTACATCCTCATACGAAGGATTTTATTAAATTTATCAATAAATTGGAAAAAAATATAAATGGTCTAGTTAGACCCATACCAGAGGGGGTAACACGCCTGTGTGATCTGAGTTACCTATTTATTAATACGATAGTAAACATCAAGAGTGAAGTTAAAAATGTAAAAGAAATAAAACTTTTAACATCTATTCCTGTGATTCATGTAACGTAAATCTAACCTTATTTCCAGAGAAGCCAACGAACTCCAGAAGACTAATAATCTTAGGCGGAAGCAGCGAAATCAATACGTTGAACGTGGCTGTGCCGAGTCGAACCCCGCTATGGAAGTGCACCCTAGATGCTTCACTCTCCCATTGCTTCTTTTCCAGAATTCTCGAGCAATCTCTGACGACCAAAGATAGAAAAAAATTAATAATAAAATATCATTTCAACCACGGTGTATTACGTAGCGAGGTATATATGTACAACGCGTAAAAGAATAAGCGCAATTCTTTATACATTTTCTTAAATAAAGAGCAATAATAAAACAATTTACATAGGTAGCACTAAATTCAGCTACGCTAATTCATTTTTCCGAAAAAATTGACAAATTAAAATTAGCTGAAATCGATTACTCAACAACCTAATTTCAGGAATTGCGCTTATTCTGTTACAATTGTATATAAATGAATTCATATTCAATTTCCATTTGTCACTGCATCACGCGTAGGTACACGGCTGGACCAACTTCACAATTATTTTTGTTGTGCTTGTAATTAAACATTAACTTTCTTTTTCGCAGATAATCGATTTCATGTAAAATGTGTTAATGTTCGTAGTACCTAAATTGCGTTTGAAAATATTATTTTTTAAACTGTTGCTAATACATAGAGTGCAGTGGCGGATTTAACAGCAGACTGAATAGGCTTTAGCCTAGGGCGGCAAATTTCGGAAACTATTTGTTTAAAGGTTTCTGTATAACGGTTTTCTCATATCTGAAAAAAGTAAGAGGGTCAGGGTCATCGATGAGTTGCTGTCTGTGAACACATCTTGGCGACTTTTCCCTCTTACTTTTTCTAGTACCTTCAACGTCAAAAAGTCATCGTCTTATTGTCCATGCGCTTGGGTTACTTCTTCCAAGGCGTCAAAACTCTTTGGTAAGTTCAGTTCCTGTGAGAAAGCGATTACGAAGCATGGTGTTCACCAAGTATCGATCTTTTCGTGCTGTGGTATACCTGGTTCTACCTGTTCCTGGTCTGCGAAGGTTAGAGCAAGTTTTTTCGTAACGTCGGAGAACTCTTTGTACTGTTGACAGCGATACACCGACAGTCCTGGCTGTATCGCGTCGACTCCGGCCGGTTTCCAGCATTGTAAGAATTCTGGTGCATTCTTCAGGTGGAAGCGACTATTACAGTTTGAATAATAAGATATTGAATACAATCTATATGTGATGGTTTATATACGCATGACAGAACTGTTGTGGAACCAATGTCACATCCCTAGTAAAAGTCTATGTCTTTGAGTAGGTCTATGTTGTCTTTGCAAAAACATGTCTACTTCCTGGAGCGCAGTGAACTATGTAGAATGTGAAAAGCAAAATAAACGTTCATAGTAATAAACTTCTGGTTTTCGTTTCCTCAGACCTGTAATCCTAACAGGTTATGGGCCCAGAGGCGCGAAAGTAAGTCGAGGTGGTTGTGAAAAGTGTGATCGGCGGTAAAGCGGCATACTTGTGAAGGCGTGGTTGGCGTACGTGACAATCGAACAAGGCGTCGGCGGTAAAGCGGCGTGCTTGTTTTGTCTTGCATTCGGCGGAAAAAGCGATGGGGTTGAGGTGGTTGCAGCGTAAGACTGGAATCATGGATAATTTTGAGGAGAGATCATGCGTTGTGCTCCATGGTGGAAATTGGCCGTCGTGGAAATTCCAGATGTCCGTCATCTTGAAGGCGAAAAAGTTGTTTGGGGTAGTCAGTGGCACCGAGAAAATGAGTGACGAATCCAAAGATAAGGAAAAGGAGCTTTGGCTCGACAAGGATTGCAGGGCGCAGCAAATCAGAGTAACGAGAGTTGGTGAGCAGGTGCTGTCGTACTTGTCATCATGTAAGACAAGTCATGAGATGTGGCAGAGGTTGTTCACTCTATACGAACCCTCAACGCAAGTCAGTGTACATTTAGTTCAGCAGCGGTTCTTTAACCTAAATTTTGAAGAGCCCATAATGAAATTTATTTCGAAGTTAGAAGACATCACTAACCAGTTGCGAGGATTTAATGAGGCACCTTCTGAAAAAATTATGATAACAAAAATTTTGATGTCATTGCCTGATAAATATCGCCATTTTGTCAGTGCATGGGAGTCGGTACCTGACGCTCAACAAAATTTAAAGGAACTAACATCAAGGCTGCTCATAGAGGAGGAACGAAGTGGGAACTTAGAACAGGAAAGTGCTACTTCATCAGCGTTTGTTTCAAGAAGTCATAGAAGTGAGGGTCGTAGTGGCAAGTTCGGTGAGAGTGAGCGTAAGTGTTTTGTTTGCGGTAAGGCAGGACATTTCAAGAGTGAGTGTCCGTAGAAAAGGTGCTATCGGTGTAATAAAGTGGGTCACATTTCAACAAACTGTAACCAACCATTAAAATGCTACCAATGTGACAAGATGGAACATATTGCCAAAAATTGTACTGCAGTAAATAAAGACTTTAAAAATGCATTTATAGTCCAAGAGCCAAAACTGAAAAATTACTCTCATTTTATTATGGATTCTGGAGCTAGTGAGCACATGACTCATAATAAAGATTTGCTTGTAAATTTTAATAAAATTAATAAAAAGGTAGTGGTAGGAGACGGAAAAGAATTAAATGTAGAAGGGATAGGTGACATTAACTTGCTAGCCTTTAACGGTTTTGAATATGTACCATCTGTAATGAATAATGTTCTATATGTTCCGGATTTAAATGCTAATTTGTTTTCATTAGTCAGCGCAGTTGACCATGGTTACACAACTTTGACAACAGAAAATTATTGTAAATTTTTATTGGAAGGATCAGTCATGGCACAGGCAAAACGTCAAGGAAATCTGTATTTAATGGATTTTAAAGTCAAATGTAATTCTGAGAAAGATAGTTTTGCTCTTTTGAGTTTATCCACATGGCACGAGCGTATGGCTCACCAAAATCATAAACATGTAATAGAAACATTAGATAAAAACTGTGTAAAATATGAAGGGCAGATTGAACAATGTACATCTTGCATACAGGGGAAACAGCATAGGTTACCGTTTTCCAACAGTGACAGTCGTGCAGAGAATCCAGGTGAGCTGATCCATGCGGACATATGCGGACCGATGGAGACAAAGTCCCTTGGAGGATCATCATACTTTTTACTGTTAAAAGATGACTACAGCAGCTACAGGTATGTATATTTTCTCAGAAATAAGTATGAAACAAAAGCAAGATTGGCCGAGTTTATTGAGATGTTTGAGAATGAGTTTGAATGCAAGGTAAAGAGGTTCCGTACAGATGGTGGCGGTGAATTTAAAAATAGGGAAATGGAAAGAATGTGTAAAGTGAAAGGGATAGTGCATGAGATTACAGTGGCTTATACGCCTGAGCAAAATGGAAGAATAGAAAGGGAAATGCGCACGATTGTGGAATCTGCCAGAACAATGATTATTAACGCGAACGTAGGCAAGGAAATGTGGGCGGAAGCAGTGAATAATGCAGTTTATACAATAAACAGAACAGGTTCAAGTAGTCAGAAGAGCAAGACGCCGTATGAATTGCTATACAAGAAGACCTTTGATATTAATATGTTGAGAACATTTGGAGCTGCCGCCGCCAAATATCCCGAAACAGAGAAGACTAAAGTGGGATCCAAAGGGAAAATTGGGAAGGTTTGTGGGGTATGGAATTAACACAAAAGGATACAGGGTTTGGTATGAAAAAGAAGGAGAAGTTGAGACTTACAGGGACGTCACATTTGTGCAGGAGGTGAAAAATAAAGAACATCAGATACAGGAGGGAAACAAGAAGAAAGTCATGGTGCAGCTAGAAAAAATAAATCTTGATGAAAATGAGATAGAAGAAGAACACAGGAGGGCTGAAGAAGGAAAAGAAATGAAGGAAGGGACAGAAGAAAGGAGTAAACAGGAAAAAGAGAAAGAGCAAATAAGAGGAACTGAATATATGGATGTATGTAATGAAGAGGTAGAAAAAAAATTGGCAGAAAACAGCATGAGTTTTCAGGGTACAAACATTGATGTGGATGAAGAATATACTGAAGAGCAGTGGTTGAGTGCTGATGAAGAACGGTCTGAGGAGAGGTAGACAGGAGTTAGAAAGAAAAGAACATTGAAGATACCTAAATGGATGGACGATTATGAAGTGGGTTTTTTGGACCAAGGAGAAGAAGTTTTAACTTATGAAGAAGCTATTAACGGAGTAGATGGAAAGAAGTGGTTAACAGCCATAAATACAGAATTAGAAGCATTAGAAAGCAACCATACTTGGAAAGAGACATATCTACCAGAAGGGAAGCATGCAATTGACAGTAAGTGGGTTTTTAAGATTAAGAAAGATGAAGGTAAAGATTTGTATAAGGCGAGATTGGTTGCTCGAGGTTTCAAACAAAAGGATCAGTTTGACCCCGCAGAAATATATGCTCCAGTTGCCAAGCTAACTACTTTACGGATTTTATTGGCTATATCAAGCAAGTATGATTTGAAGATGCAACAAATGGATGTTAAGAGTGCATTTTTAAATGGCAATATAGATGAAGAAGTATATTTAGAAAAACCAAAAGGAATGAAGCAGGATGGCAAAGTATTGATACTAGAAAAGTCTCTGTATGGACTGAAGAAGTCGCCAAGATACTGGAATGAAAGATTTGACAGGCTAATGCTGCAGGAAGGGTTTATTCGTAGTAAATGTGATCATTGCCTGTACTACAAACAAGATGTCAAATTCTATGTATTACTTTATGTAGATGACATTTTATTAATTTCGGAAGATAGTGGCGAAATTGATAATTTAAAGAAAACACTCAAGAAAAATTTTGATATGAAAGATATGAATGAAGCTTCTAAGTACCTGGGCATTAACATAAAAAAGAGAGAGAAAACAATAGAAATTGACCAGGAAGATTATTTAAAGGAAATATTGAAAAAATTCAAAATGGAAGATTCTAAACCAGTATCTACGCCAATGGAGCCAGGATTGAAGATTGAAAAGAATAATCAGGAGAATGAAGAGTTGACAAGAAAATGCAGAAAGCTTATTGGAAGCCTTATGTATGCTATGTTAGGCACTCGACCTGACATATGCTATGCACTTAGCTATTTAAGTCGGTTTCAGTCATGTGCAAATGAGGATGTATGGAAGGGTTTAAAGCGAATTTTGAGATACATTAAGGGAACATTAGGCCTTAAGTTAATATACAGGAAGGGTGAAGACGAGCCGCTCATTGGATACACTGATGCAGACTGGGGAGGTGATTGTGTGGACCGGAAGTCAACATCTGGCTACATAATGAAGGTATTTGGTTGTACAATCTCTTGGTCATCAAGTAAACAGCCGTGTGTGGCATTGTCTTCGACCGAGGCTGAATATGTAGCTCTAGCTAAGGGGATTTCAGAGGGGTGTTGGATTAAAAATTTGTTAACTGAGATTGGTCTGAAATGTAAAAGGGTTGTTATATTTGAGGATAACCAATCGGCTATTTGGATTGCAAAGAATCCAGAACATCATAAAAGGTTGAAACATATTGATTTGAAGTACCATTTTATTAGAGAGAAAGTTCAAGAAGAAATTGTACTTTTGAATTATATTGAGAGTGAAAAACAAATAGCAGATGTATGTACTAAACCATTAAGTAAGTTAAGATTTGAAAATTGTATAGATATGTTGTTTAAGGGTGGTCCTTAGTACTTATGTATTTGTTTTAGGTATCATTTATAATACAAGTTTGGAAGGGATGTTACATTGAGGAAGGGTGTTGTGGAACCAATGTCACATCCCTAGTAAAAGTTTATGTCTTTGAGTAGGTCTATGTTGTCTTTGCAAAAACATGTCTACTTCCTGGAGCGCAGTGAACTATGTAGAATGTGAAAAGCAAAATAAACGTTCATAATAATAAACTTCTGGTTTTCGTTTCCTCAGACCTGTAATCCTAACAAGAACAGAAACAAAAACAAATGCGGTGGGTACCTAATCTTCTAAAAAATGCTAATGCTGAAAAGAATAAAATAAACGTTTCCTTTAAAACTTTTACTATCTTAAGACGTCATTACACAATTTATTATGTAATAAAAGCTTGTCGCGAGATTTAAATAGTTAAGTACTCATATTTACTTAGTCTGAAAATTCTAAAAATTTAATTCAATCAGTTATACTCGTAGTTACTTATAATAGAGCTGACAACGCTAACTCTGCAATGGAATAAACGGGCAACCCCAAAAACATTTGCATACGGGAATTTTTTTTATCAGTCAAATTCGTGGTTGAGTTGTCAGATCGAGTTAGAATTTGTTGTTTTTTCTAATTTCAAAGAAAAAAACAATGGTAAAACCTATAAAAAGTGGCGTGCGGGAGTTATTATATAATATGATATGTAAATTCAATGATGTGAGAGAAGAACAAGATATGATCCTTAGCAGAAAAAGAAGACAATGTTTACAAGATATAGAAGAGTTGACGTGTAAGTAGATTGAATGGTTTTGATACATTATTGATATTCGGTCACTTTGAAAGTTTCATATTAATTATTATATTGTACTTTAACAAACGCCACGGCGGCGGCAATAAAAGTTTAATTTAAAAGTAAATAAATCAAAACATTGAACATTGTGATGATGCGGTTAGGTGTCAGAATCACTCACTTGAATCAACAGTAAAATCTAAAAAGGTTCTTACTATTTGCTTTTATTCCAGGTAACAAAAAAATTACTTGTGAGCGTTTGGTGGACTAGTGAAGGTGTCGTTCACTATATCGTCAGCAACTGCAAACCATGAGGGAAAAGCTAGCTGCTTAACAACCGAGGCTGGTCAATCGCTCTAGGCCACTGCTGCTTCAGGACAACGCTAGACCACACACTGCACAATTACGGACGGCTACCAAATTAGAGGAGCTCCAATTGTCTGGTAAAAATAATTGCCCATGGTCCACCCAGGTGGATTCAATAGGTGGACCACGGGCAAGACCCGGACCGGTGGATGTCTTAGACATTCCAATACCTACTCTCTGGACCTTACTCCAACAGATTACCATATTTTTCGAAATTTGGATAACTTCTTGCAAGTGAAAAAATTTAACTCCGATGGGGCAGTCCAAAGCGCCTTCAAAGATTTTATCGATTCCCGTCCGAATAGTTTTTTTTTAGTAAATCAATGACCTATGAGATGGCAAAAGTGCAGAGATAGCAATGGTACAGTCAAGAGCACGCTAAGCTTGACACTTTGGACTTTGAAGCGGTCCTGTATTCTATGGCGCGCAGTATAAACCAGAGCTCAGCTTAAACTGGTAGTGTCAAGCTTGACTTGCTCTTGACTGTACATACTTTGATTAAATAAATATATTTATTTTAAAAATCCTTTTATTATATTAAAAAACGCCAATTTCATATATAAGGACCTAATATTTGTATTAAAATTCGTCATTACTTATAAACTGTCCTTGAGTAATTCTACAGATATTCTTAACGTACGGAATGACATTTTATTAGTAGTTGTAGTATTTTAGTAGTCACGGTCAAGGAAGTATTCATATATACTAATACTAAACTGGTCTGTGCTAATACTATAAAGACGAAAGATTTGTATTTTTGTATCTTTGTTACGAATAAACTCAAAAACTAATAGAGCTATTTTAAAATTTTTTCACCAATGGAAAGCTAGAATATCCCTGGGTATTTTATTCCCGTATTCCCACTTCATATATCTAAACACTATATTTTTTTTTATTTCAAATTTATTTAGGGTTTGCAATAGGTGGTATGGGTACACAAGAAATACAAGTATCAAATAAGTTTTCTGTAGTGTAGACAGTATTACCATGTGCAGTTTTTTTATTTCCAATTTTTTTTTACTTCTGCAGAGTTAGCGTGGCCAGACTCTAATATATTTACTTAAATATGAGTACCTACTTAGTTCTCGCGACAAGCTTTTATTACATAATAAATTGTGTTATGAAGTTTAAAGATAGTAAAAGTTTTAGAGAAAACGTTTATTTTATTCTTTTTAGCCCAATAAAATAAAAGCTAAATATTTTTTACTCTTAATTTATTCAAAATAGCTTTTTTTATGACAGTACTTCACAATAACTAAAAAGTTTTAACCTGCACTTGTATGTCTGTATTTAATTGTCTATTAAACACAATTTATTTCATTAAGCTAGCATTATTAGTTTCCGAGAATACACTCGAGAGCAAAGAATCCGGATTCTTTGCTCTCGAGTGTATTCTTATTATTAAATAGTAATCGACCTTTGCTCAAACTTTGTAGGAGTTAAAAGTACCTTTTGGTATTTGGTACTTGCAACTCTTTTGGATTGTAACATAATCTAGGAACTGTCAATTTTAGAGACAGGGGCGGCATAAACTTTATTTACTTATATATTTTATTTATTTATTTCATGGCTTGTCACATGGTATGTTACATAGGATCCTATGATAGGATCTTATTGTTAAAATTGTTTAGTACATATGACACCCCGTAGGGGCACCGCTAAGCTAGAGAGGGTGCGCTATTAATTAATTAATTCGAACATGCAATATAAAACTTCTTGCACACAAATATATCATACTTCCCTATTCCAATACTATCATATTTACTTATTTATCTATACAATATTTATTTATTTTATTCAATTTATCAATGTCGACATTTTTTTCTTTCTTTCCAGCTTTTTCAACTTTCAACTTTTTTTATTTTTGCAACTTTCCAGCCTTTGCTTTAAAAATTTGTAAATCCGCCACCGATTAAGTAGATAACAAACACAAAAAACGAAAGCACAATAAGAAGTTAACAACGAAACTATAATAGTCCAGTAACTTTATACATTACCGCATGCGTCAAATCCGGTAGTTCTGGTTTTTTTGCCGACTTGTTCATGATGTTGGCCTAATGTATAATCCAAGTTTGTGACCTCGAGCGCCGAACGCAACTTTGTCAAAAATCGAAAAAACCACGAAAAAATGGCTTTTTTTCAAATTTTCGCTATTATACATTAGGCATAAAGCAGTGGTTTAAGAAAAAACTTTCTTTGGACGTTTTTAAAGTAGACTAATTAACCACAATATGATACTAGAACTGTCTCTGTAGACCTAATAGTTTCCGAGATTTAGCCTTTCAAAGTTTATATTTTTTTCGATCTTAGCAAATTTTTGCATTTACATACATACATACATAATCTCACGCCTATTTCCCATTGGGGTAGGCAGAGACAACAGTCCGCCACTTGCTACGAACCTGGCAGATCTCACGCGCTTCCTTCACATCCATCAAACGACTCATGCATGCTCGTCGGTTTCGGGTTTTCTCTGGCTTTTCTTCAACACATCGCCGATCTGGTCGATGTAGGTACGCCTAGGTCGTCCTCTACCGAATCGCCCATTCACAACACCCTTGTATATTTGTCTCGTTAGACGACTTTCATTCATCCGCTCAATGTGACCAAACCACCTGAGTATTCCTCTTTCAATCCTAGTCACTATATCATCTTTCAAGCCACAACGCTCTCGGATCACACTATTTTTCACTCTATCTATCAATCTTACTCCACTAATGCTTCTTAATGAACGCATTTCGACTGCATTTATTCTACTTCCATGCTTCTTCTGCCATACCCAACACTTACTGCCATACATCAACGTACCTAGGTACTAACACAACATCATGTACAGCCAGACGTGCTTTATTTGTCACATTCTGGCTCCTCATAAAGGAGTGCAAAGCTCCGTTAATCATGTTCTCTGCATTGACCCTCCTTTCAATATCATTGTCACACTTTCCGTCCGCTAGTATCATATATAATAGTGGTTCTGGTCAATCTATTTATTTAAAACATAAAAGATTTTTAATAATGATATGGTCACTATAAGATATTGTTAGGTTAGTTAATTACATAATTACTTAAAACAGAAGGTCCCTTAGCAGGGACTGAATAAATTAACCGACTTGGTATTACATGGATCTCACAACTTTTTACGGTAGAAGAACTGAGTTGCGAGACTTGGTTTTTTGACAAGTTTTGTTTTTTATGGCATTCATATTTATTGCAGTCACTGCATCAAATATTAATGATAATGCTTTAAATCTGAATGTTATAAAGAGATGCTGGAGTTGGTGATCTTCTTGAATGATAACTCACAGAATCACTTTCAAATGTTTATTATAAGTTTTTATAGTAGAAGGCACAAAGGTTGGAAGGTGATGCTGTCCACATATACTTGTCTGTGGTGCACTGCATTTGAATTTGAATTATGTTCTTTTACTACACTCGCGAGCAACCAAATCGACTCAACCTTTCACTGCGCACACAAACACCAATTTTACAAAAAGTACACGTGGTATTTATGACAATAATATGTCATTTAAAACCTTAACATTTAAGCTTTCATTGAGCATTAATACCTCATATAAAAATGAACCCTTCATTATTTACGCAATTTAATTAGGCTGTACAGTGAACTTGCTCATCTCAGCTAGCCACGACTTGCGCTACTTAACCCGCTATAAAACCCCCCCACAACCGGCTAACCTTATCAGTCGCTTATCACAAGTTGACCGGTACACATCTCCGTAGATTGCATTCATTGTTTTTACGAAACCATGGATACTACACCTGAAGAAGCCGCTCAAGCTGTTGTCCTATTGCAACAAGGGCTAAGTCAGCGAGCAGTCGCTGCCCAGCTTCACTTGAGCCAGTCTGCTGTATCCCGAGTATACAGACGATTTCAAGAGACTGGTGCCTTCGATCGGAGACAAGGACAAGCCGCCACCGATGCACTTCCGAAAGAGACGACCGTTTCATTGTCTCAACCTCGTTACGCAATCGGCATCTAACGGGTGTTGATGTGCAGCAAGAACTGAGACATGTACAAGAAGTGGCTGTCAGCGAGTGGACAGTAAGAAGACGCTTGAAGGAAGCCAACCTGACTCCAAAAAGGCCTGCGACGGGCCCTAAATTGACTGCAGGCCACCGACAAGCGCGCCTCCAGTTTGCTCGAGAGCATCTCGATTGGGGCATTGCGCAATGGCGGTCAGTCCTGTTCACTGATGAGTGCAGAATGTGTCTGCATGGAAGTTACAGGAGAGGCCGGGTCTACAGGTGTCCGGGCGAACGATTTGCACAGTGCTGTTTTGCTAAAACAGTTGCATACGGCGGAGTTCTTGCATGATGTGGGCTGGAATCTCCCTAGATGGAAAAACCGAGCTTGTTTTTGTGCCTGGGGGGGGCCAGGGAGGCGGGCTAACGGCTGATTGGTACATCACCGACATTCTGTTGGAGCATGTTGTTCCCTATGCAGGGTTTCCTGGCGAAAAACTTCGTGTTAATGCACGACAACGCCCGTTGTCACACGTCGCATATCACTCGGTAGTTTCTTCATGAAGTCGAAATACGCACAATGGACTGGCCTGCGCTCAGTCCAGACATGAATCCCATTGAACACTTATGGGATGAGCTCAAAAGAAGAGTACGAGCCAGAAATCCAGTCCCTTCGAGCGTAGAAGAGCTAAAGACAGCGTTATTAGAGGAGTGGGACGGCATTCCTCAAGACACAGTCAAAATGTTAATTAGGGCGATGAAAAACCGACTGCAAGCTGTAATTAGGGCTAGGGGGGGTGGGTAATACCAAGTATTGAATTAATAAACTTTTTTATGTTTTTCCAATTTTTTTTTGTTTAATTTGTAAAACACCCGACCACAACCCTTTGTCTACAATTTCCTTTTTTCCTACACTTACGATTATAAATTATTAATTTAAAAAGGAATAGTCGGATGTGAAAAATAATGACACCTAATTAAAGCTGACATTTCAAGCTTTTGAATAAAATATTGTTGACATGTATTCATGTCACTACTCGTGGTATTCCACGAGTAGTTTTTGAAAAAAATGTGTTTGTGTGCCCAGTGGAAGGTTGAGTCGATTTGGTTGCTCGCGAGTGTAGTTGTTTCAGCGGTGTCATTATGTCTTATATTTTCTCATATACAAGTTAACACAAAGTTTTCAACAAAGACGTTTTAAGAAAAAGTTTCTAGGAAAGAGAATGATTTTCTTCCAACCTCTTTGGTTTTCAAGTATTATTTACCATCAACAAGCACAGTTTAATAGCCGAGAAACAAAGCAGAAGAATTAGATGGAAGAATGAAGTTACAAACAATATGGCGGAGAGCAAGTAAGTATAGTTAAGCCACATGAGTAAAGAAACGGAACAGAGACAAAGCTTCATAGGATTAGGCGCAAAATGCCACATTCGCAAAATGCCACATTGACGCAAAATGCCACATTCTTAAAATGCCACATTCGCAAAATACCACATTCGCAAAATGCCACAATAGCAAAATGCCACACTAACAAAGTGCCATACTTGTTCAACTCCCTTTCTTGCAGTATGTTCGAGAGTGTGGCATAATTTGAAAATGGCATTTTGAGAATGTGGCATTTTGCGAATGTGGCGTTTTGAGAATGTGACATTTTGCGAAAATCGAATGTGGCATTTTGCGCCTAATCCGCTTCATACAACCGCGCTGTCGTAGGTACACTACTACAAGCAAGCTGTGCATGTGTGCGTTTCTACTGCCGCTGCGTCACGTACGCGCCGCAACTGGATAAAACCGGCTCGGTCAGTTGGAAAGCCGAGGGCCGCGCAACGGTTCCTTACCTATTTGTTTACGTTCCTGCTTAATAAGATATAGCCATATAAATTGTTTTTAGGAGAATAAAGTATAAATAAAAGTGAAAGTGTAAATAATTAGTTTCGGTAAAATGGTTACATACTGTACAGTTTGCATGAACAACACAAAAAAATAAAGATATTTCATGTTTCAATTTCCCCACGGAGTCCAACAGATGAGTAAATAAGTATCGGTAGATAATATTTAAAATAAGATATGTATAGGTAGATTGCATAAACCTTGTGATGGTTAAGAATACATACATACCTACAGCAAGGATCAGCGAAACTACATTTATTCATTTAAATATTTTAGGGATTTAAGATGTAGGTACCTACTTTAGACAACATTTAGAACTTTATATTATACTTACTAGCCGGTGCCCAGTGGCGTTGCTCTCGCTTATCAAGTCTATTCCCATTTCCGTGGGAATATTTAAATAAAAATGGCATAATAGCGGTTGCCTACGAAGTAAGTCATTTGCAAATAGTCTCATATACTTACTTACATCATTTGTAAATAATCTCAAGATAATAACAATTTTGTTTATTTTATTTTATTCTCCTTTGCCAACCTTACCAAAATAGGTAAGAATTTCGCTCGCTCCTTAGAAGCTTTGTCTCTGTTCCGTTTATTTACTCATGTGGTTAAGCTAACGAGGCGCAAAGCGACGAGCCTCCAGCGCGGTGATAGTTAGCGGACTGGCGGGTTCCGACGCATACGGCGTGGCGGCGGCGGTGTGAAACGGTCATCTCCATGGGCGTAGCTAGGGATTTTTCCTAGGGGGGGCCATGGCCCCAGCCATGAATCGGCCGGCCACGCACGGCGCGGCAAGATGGTATGTAGGAATCAAGTATGGATTTCAGTTATCCTATCCTATTATACTAATTCTTTTTCTTTTATCTGTGTCCGGTCAAGACTATGTAGTTTAAGTCGCTAATATAGCTAAGTATAGGTACACTGACAAGAGCTCCGCTCTTGAATGACCAACAACAAGGTAGGTAAATCGAATCGACATTGAAGTAAGGAAAAAAGAAACCAAAGATATATAAATAGATCATGTGCATCTGGCTGGATTGAGGGACCATTTTTCCAATTATTGAGAAACGAAATGACCCTTAACCCGTATACAGAAAGAAAGCCGAAAACTTATCGGCGCCGATAAGCGCCGATCGGCGCCCATCGGCGCCGATCGGCGCAGGTAACCGGCGCAGGCATTTATATGAACAAGCGCCGACCGGCGCTTGTCGGCGCCGATCGGCGCCGACTCGCGCCGGTCAGCGCTGGTGCCGCCCGCCAATCATCGTACGACATTTTGCTCGCTCTGCTTCAATCTGCTTGCTTTCTGTAGAATGGACCGGCGCCTTTCGGCGCCGACAAGCTTTCAGCTTTCTTTCTGTATACGGCTTTACAGGGCATTTAGTAAAAATTTGGTAAAGATTAAAGCAAAGATTCTTAAATTTTTTAAACGTGAAACAAAATAGTTATGGTTAAATAACTTGAGCCCTCAATCCTGACTCCTTCATAAAGCGGCATAGCCTAATCTCAGAAAGTACTATCCCTGGGATAATAATTTTTACATGAGTATTTAGTTAGGATTTTCTTAAATACCTTAGGAATTAACAAATCTGATGAATGCGATAATACAGATTTATGATGATAAATCGAATTTTCTTAAAAGGTCTGACTGAACTGAGGGCCCAACATTTTCGGCAGTATTGTATTAAGTATCGTATGAAGCCTTCTACACTACCGCACTTTAGGTTAAGTATTTTAACCATTTTTTTTATTAAAATGCAACAAAGCGTCCATTCTTCTAAATGCCATACTTTAAGAGAAAATTGATTTAGAATTTTATATAGGAGAAATTCTGTAGGGTGACCATAAAAATATAATAAAGCACTCTTGAATTAAAACTCAGTAACCAATCATAAATTCCTGATGATGAATTAGCAACAACATACACAAAATAAATAAAAAATAAATAAATAAATAAATTTTGGGACACAATTCACACACGTTTATTTAGTCCCAAACTAGGCAGGGCCTGTACTATGGGTACTAAACAACTGATATAAATACTTAAATAAATATCAAACGACCAGACACGAAGCCAACAGACATGTTCACGCACACAAATGTTGGCCTCGAGCGGGGATCGAACCCGCGACCTCCGGCTCAGAAGGCAGGGTCACTCACTACCAACTGAGCCAATAGGCCCGTCAATAGGTTATACATGACATGTTATTCTTAACTAAAATAGACAAAATCAAACTACTTTGATATGACAAAACAGAAACACTAATAATAATAATATAAGCTGCACTAATTATTTATTCATTATTGGATCACACAAAACGTAAGCGCTTCCGACAACAACTATTCGCTAATGAAATATCTTCTCTGGGGTACATGCTGAATAGTAGTATCAAAAAGTAACAAAATCATAACTACCCTACAGAATTTTCTCATATAAAACATTGTAAATCAATTTTCTTTTAAAGTATGGCATTTAGAAGAATGGACGCTTTGTTGCATTTCAATAAAAAAATGGTTAAAATACTTAACCTAAAGTGCGGTAGTGTAGAAGGCTTAGCCTAGTCAATTCTGCCGAAAATATTGGGCCCTCTGTTCAGACGTTTTAAGAAAATTTGAATTTTATTTAGTTTTTTATAGTTTATCGACTTTTGTGTCGTTATTTGTTTTAACTAATTTACTAACGATATTGAGCGATATTGAACTCAAATATATTAAAGACGTATTAATCTCTTTCCTTAGATAAACTCCTTTGTTTGGCTGATTCCTCAGTACAGATATTCACGAATTGAGGGCCCAAGCTAAACCGCCATAAATCTGTATTATCGCATTCTTAAGATTTGGGAATTTCTCAATGTATTTAAGAAAATCTTAACTGAATTCTCAAATTAAATTTATTATCCCAGGGATAGCACCTACTTTCTGAGATTAGTTCTATGCCGCTTTATGCAGGTGTCAGGATTGAGGGCCCTGAAGATGAGATGAGATGAGATGAGAGAGAAGTTATTTGATCATAACTCTTTTGTTTCACGTTTAAGAAATTTAAGAATCTTTGCTTTAAGTTTTACCAAATTTTTACTAAATGCCTTGTAAGTGTCATTTCGTTTCGCATTCTTTTGAAAAATGGGCCCTCAATCCAAATGCACATAAATAGGTCCACTCCACGACCTTGAAATTAGAAAAATATGTTTTCAAACTATTTTAAGTTTTCTGTGTTTAGCTTTTTGAAGATAGTTTTCGATTTCGGTAGTTGAGGATGAAGTTATTTTATGTATGAGGAAGGGTATTTTTCTAGGGTGGGCCAACAGCTTTCTAGGGTGGGCCCGGCCCACCCTGGCCCCCCCCTAGCTACGCCCATGGTCATCTCACAAGGTGGGTGCGAAGGAGTCTGGCGTATTTGTACTACACGACATTGCATGCATTGGTACGACATTTAGTCGGAAGGCGATTGGCTGAAAAGGTAAGTGTTATTTGTTTTGTGTATTATTGTATGTGAAATGTATGTAATAGTATTTTGTATTTTTACTTACCTATATATTTATGTTTATATATTTACTTATACATATTTTATTTATATATTATTTGATGCGGGCACGCCACAGTTAATTTAAAGCTTACTCAATATTTTAATTATTGCTGATAGGTAAAATCACCGCTTTTTAGGGTTCCGTACCCAAAGGCACTTGGCCGGTTTTTAGGGTTCCGTACCGCAAAAGGAAAAAACGGAACCCTTATAGGATCACTTTGTTGTCCGTCTGTCCGTCCGTCCGTCCGTCTGTCAAGACCCTTTTTCTCAGGAACGCGTGGAGGTATGAAGCTGAAATTTATATCAATTACTCAGGTCTACTGTCCCTTGAAGCTGTGAAAAAATCAAACTTCTAAGCCAACGCAATCAAAAGATACAGCCGTTTATGCCGCAAATTTTCAACACTTGCAAGGGAATCAAAACCTACAGGGTGCTTCCCGTGAACTCAGAATCTTGAAATTTGGTACGAAGCAACGTCTTATAGCATAGATAAAGGAAAAATTACGAAAACCATAAATTTGCAAGGTTGTACGGAACCCTCGGTGCGCGAGTCCGACTCGCACTTGGCCGGTTTTTTACATTACGCTACAGTTTTCTTATTGAAATAGGTAGTTGAATATTTTGCGAATAAGTCGTTCTAAGAATTGAAAATCCTGTAAGACCTATAAGAGTTTAAATTGGTCGTGCCGTGTAAGACTAAAAGTATCAGGTATTGGCAGGCGTATGTGATACTATTAGTTAAGTATATTGTTTTATAGCTGATATGACCTTACTTGTAACTATTATAGCAATTCTTGACTTTAAGGGTGCCTTTAATGAACCCAGTGAGATCCTCTCCTTCCATTATTGTCATAAGCGCTTGAAGCAGTAGCGCTTCAGCATAGCATAGTTCAGCGTGGGCTTCCAAGTCCGTGTAAGTACTGTAGTTAGGCTGTAAATATATGTATAGGTAGTATTATACGGATTTACCTGTGGTGTCTGTTAATAGCCTACACCCAATTAGATGACTTTCCTTCTAATAGAACTCACCTTCTTAATCATAGTACCAATGCTCTCAACTAGGGTGTAGTTCCGCCTATGTTGGTTACATATTGAAATAGTTAATTTCAAAGAGGCAAGTGCACGGTTAATTTGACCGTGATCAAATGTGAGGACGGCTGGGATAAACTCGAAGATCGATGTTCCCAGACTGTGATATAATGACGTACGCCCCCTGGAAAATTAAATGTCATATCTCTTACACCGATTAAACAAAGGGATAAAGTAATACAATATGGAGTACAACGATTAATTACTTTTTTTACAAAAGTTGGTGGACCTAAAAAGTATAACGAGAGGTTTACAAGTGTCCACTGCTATATCAAATGTGAATTTAGCAAAAGTTCAAGTTCTGTTCATTTATGAATGATGTTAAATGACATGTTAGATTATACATGCAGCTCCCTGCGGTTTTACCCGCGTACTTCCCGTTCCCGTGGGAATACAGGGATAAAATATCGTCTATGTTACTCCCAGATAAAGTAGCTTTTCAACTTTTTCATTCAAGACAATATAGTGGTTAAGGCGTGAAAGCATAACAAACAAAGAAACAAACAGGTCACTTTCGTATCGCTACATAGTATAAAACCAAGTCGCTTTCTCTGTCCCTATATCCCTATGTATGCTTAAATCTTTAAAACTACGCAACGGATTTTGATGCGGTTTTTTTTAAAAGATAGAGTGATTCAAGAAGAAGTTTTTAGTGTTAGCATTGCACCCGTGCAAAGCCGGGGCGGGTCGCTAGTTTGTAATATTTGTAGGATAGGATAATGAACAATAGATACATATTATAGTAAAGATGCATTAGTACTATTACACATGCTGTGGTAAAGAGTGGGTACCTTTTGGTCTTTCGATAATAATTAATTCTAAATGGCATGGCGGTGGAAGTCCTTATAGGTACTCGTAGAAGATTCCTGTACCTATTTATTTATTAAGCAGACAGTTTGAACCTTTCTTCAAAACTACAGATTTTGATTTACTAACCTACTACGAGTATTTATCTACCTACACTAAATTGGCAAATTAATTCGTAAATATTTGGCTTTATAACAAGAGATAAATAATGGCAGGTAAACATGCACGTTTCATTGCAAAAGTACCTATGTTTTACACGTTGTAAGTATTAAGTAATATTTTTATAAAGTGTATGATTATTTTTAAAACAACAATTAAATTTCTACAATTCTCTTTGTTACCAAGTTACATAAATATTAACATAGGTATGGATGATAAAATAATCATTGATGAACAAATACACTTACCAAGGTTTCATTAAATTCATGGCCCCTACTAAATCGTTGTTGAAGAACTTCTTAATAGCAATCTCGCAATCTCTAAACGCCGAGTGGAGGTCCATATATCTAAAAAGAATTAATGATGGATAGATACGCCAAATAGCGCAATGCTGACATTGGTATACGCATAATTTATTCATATTTTCAACGAATATACTGACGCGGGCTGTTCTTCTTTGGCATCTTCAAATTCGTCCTGGAATAAACGGAAAAATCCGAGATTCAGGAAATTGAAATTCGAGCGCGCTAATTCTGAATAGTAAGAGAATATACTAGTGAAACCAAATGAATTTTAGGTACTAACAGCATCGTCAAAATCTTCGCTAGCAAGAGGCGGCGGGGCATCCTCTCTATAAGCATCGCGGAGAAGCGACGACGCAAGCGCTGTCGCCGATGCAGTCTCTTGTCTCAGTGCCATTTTACCTGTGTCATACATTATTTATATCATCATGTGTTAAGCTGTCAAGACTCTCGTTTACGAAAACCCATTTCAAATTATAACTTTGGTTCAGATCCCGAATGAACACAGTTCATTAATACAGATATCAACTTTATTGCATCACGAGGAACACACACACGATGTCGCAGAGTAGCTCGTCTTATCTATATGATTTATCTATCTATATATCTATACATATAATAAAACTCTAACGGGGCCGCGTCTGTAGGTACATGAAATATTTTTTGAAAATTTTGATGGTAGGTTAGATAGTTATCGATATAGATACCAAATCACCAATTTTTGAAATTTTTGTCTGTCTGTCTGTCTGTGCACGCATCACGCAAAAACTACTCGACGGATTTTGACGTTTTTTCTCCAAATAAATAAAATAAAATAAATTCTGTATGCTAATTGTCATATCCATACTCTTTTCTGCTTTACTGTTATTTTCTTTTTATTGATAATGTCTTGGTGACGTTTTTGATATTTGTTCAATAAAAATGTCATATTATTTTAATGAAGAAAGAATTATCAGTTACAAAATGAAGAAGCTAAGAAAACGGGCTATTCCACTAGTCCCTACCAGCTGCCCCTCCTGGTAGGGACAAGTGGATTTATTTCTACACTCTTCCCTACCACGCCGTCAGTGGTTGGGATAAGTGGAATTTCATTTCCACTCTTTCCGACAGACATATTTTGTTAATAAGTACAGTCGATAATAATGAAAAATATATTAATTTATATTTTTAGAAGATTATGTTGAATCTGAAATTAGAAAGCTTGAAACCTTATATATACCTATACAGAACAATACAATAATCTAACGCCTTTTATCCCCGACGGGAAGGCAGAGGTATTCCATTTCTGGAAATACCCAAGTTTCACGAGAATATTCGACCCCAAAACGTTAGGTGTTGAGCCTATCGCCGGACCGGGTCTGTTGAACATGCCTCAGAATTAATTCTGGGACCTGCAGGTTTTAACAGAAACTTATCTTATGTGAAAATTTCAGCTTTCTAACTATCACGGTTCGTGAAATACAGCCTGGTGACAGACAGACAGACAGATGGACGGCGGAGTCTTAGTAATAGGGTCCCGTTTTACACTTAGGGTACGGTGCCCTAAAAACTGGAAAAAAGAAATACGTAGGTACCTACTCCGAATCGATAACACCTAGAAACTTGAAATATGTTATGTAATGTATATGTCTATGAAGGATTTTTTATAAATTCGCACGGGTACGGGAATAAACAGGTTCCGTGCGGGCAAAGCAGCTGGGCATCGGCTATTTGAAAAATAAAAAGAACTTACACTTTTATCTTGCATACATCTAGGTACGTTTATCACAAAATATTTAAAAAATAAATTTCCACCCGTGCGAAGGCGGGGGGCGGGCCGCTAGTATACAATATGTAACAAAATAAGCGCAATTCCTGAAATTAGTTTGTTCAGTATCGACTGCTTAATCGATTTCAGCTATTTTTAATCTATACCTACATCTATACATATAATAAAACTCTAAAGGGGCCGTGTCTGTACATGAAATATTTTTTGACTATTTTAATGAACATTTTTTTTGTAATTTTTGTCTGTCTGTCTGTGCACGCATCACGCAAAAACTACTAAACAGATTTTGATGAAATTTTGTATGGAGATAACTGAGTATACCCGGGTCAACATCTTGGGTAATTTTTATTCCAAGAAAATGTCTCATTCCCACGGGAAAATATAAAAAGTGGTTAAAAAGAGAAATACGTACTATTTCGAAACGATTACACCCCAGAAAGTTGATATACCTATGGTATGTAGATGTCTTATATGTATGTAGTAGGCAACCGCTATGAAGGGATTTTTGGAAATTCCAATGGGAGCGGGAATAAATTTTTCAAGTTTCTAGGTGTTATCGTTACGGAGTAGTATACGTATTTCTCTTTTTAACCAGTTTTTATATTTTCTCATGGGAATGAGATATTTTCCTGGAATAAAAAGTACCCTAGATGTTGACCCGGGTACTCAGTTATCTCCATACCAAATTTCATCAAAATCCGTCTAGTAGTTTTTGTGTGATGCGTGCACAACCAGACAGACAGAGAGACAGACAAAAATTCCAAAAATTGGTGTTTCGGTATCTAGGTATATCGATAACTATATGTACTACCGTTAAAATTTTCTAAAAATATTTCATGTACAGACACGGCCCCGTTAGAGTTTATTATATGTAGATAAAGAGGAAGGATGGTATTTTTGGATTCAACATCTAGGTTACTTTTGATTCCGGGAAAATATCTCATTCCTACGGTAAAATATCTCATTCTCACTGGAAAATATAAAAACTGGTTTAAAAGAGAAATACGTACTATTCCACCTAGAAACTATTAATAATATAACGATAACCACGAAACGATTACACCTAGCAATTTGAAATATGGTATGTAGGTGTCTTATAGGTATACCGTAGGCATAACCCTGTAGCCCGGGATTAGAATAGGGCTACGGTATCCCCTGCCTGTCGTACGAGGCGACTAAAAGGGGACTCGGGGTCAAGGCTGTCGAAGCGGGGGCTCCGGCTGTCTACACAAATGACCCCGGGGGAAAGGGCGGCAGTGCGCATGGTCCCGCACTGCCGCAAACACGGGATTGTACTGTGTAGCTGTGTGCGAGGGAGGATCTAGTGTGGTCCGTACGGAGATCCTAGATCCTTCCGATCAAGGTGTGCATCTGGATTGAGGGCCCACTTTTTAAATTATTGCAAAACGAAATGATACTTACAGGGCATTTACTTAAAATTTTGTAAAACCTAAAGCAAAGATTCTTAAATTTCTTAAACGTGAATCAAAAGAGTTATGGTCAAATAGCTTGGGCCCTCAATCCTGACGCCTGCATAAAACGGCATAGTCGAATCTCAGAAAGTACTATCCCTGGGATAATAATTATTATTCGAGTATTTAGTTAGGAATTTCTTAAATACATTAAGAAATTGTCAAGTCTTAAGAATGCGACAATACAGATTTATGGCGGTTTAGCTTGGGCCCTCAATTCAGCAATTTTGATATTGTAGAATCAGCAAAAAATATGAGTTTTTCTAAGGAAAGATATTAATACGACTATAATATATTTGAGTTCCATATCTCGGAAAATTTGTTAAAAAGAAATAACGACACAAAAGTTAATTGTTAAAAAGTTATTGAAATTCGTATTTTTTCAAAACGTCTGAACTGAGGGCCCAAGGTTTTTGTCAGTATTGACTAGGCTAAGCCTTCTACACTACCGCACTTTAGGCTAAGTATTTTAACAAATTTTTAACTAAAAGGCTACAAAGCGTCCATTCTTCTAAATGCCGTACTTTAGGAGAAAATTGATTTTCGATGTTTTATATGAGAAAATTCAGTAGGGTGACCATAATGTTTATCGTAAGTATAAACAAGTATTCGTCGTGATCATGTAAGTAGTATTTTGTAAAGCGCAGATACAATATATATAATTATACAACGCATAACAGAAAAAGCGCAATTCCTCATACACCCCGGTTAGTAAATTAATATACTAAAAAAAAGATGCAATCGAACTTTAGTTGTGTCTAACCAATTTTCTTAAATATCGATCAATAATAGCACGATTTCCATAGATAGCACTAAATTCAGCTATGCTAATTCATTTTTTGGAAAAATTTAACACATTAAAAATAGATGAAATCGAATAAGTAGTCGATACTGAACAAACTAATTTCAGGAATTGCGCTTATTCTGTTACATATTGTATATAATATATAAAGCTCGATATAATTATATACGCCTAGCTGTGCTGTGCCCTCACCTACGTATGCGTGGAAAAATAAAATATACCGTAGGTATACCGTAGGCAACCGCTATAAATGTATTTCTATAAATTCCTGCTGGATCATAAAAAAAACGGAATAAACTGGATCAGTGCAGGCAACGCCGCTGGGGACCCGCTATTTGTAATAAAATTGCACATGCGAGTCTTAAAAATTGTTTCACCAATGGAAAGCTGACTTTTCTGGATGTAACATGGGCTATAATTTTCCCACGGGAATGGTAGTGACGCAGGTGAAACCGGGCGCTGCTTGTACATAATAGGTATATTTCTCCTCCGATATTAGATATCACTGAACAAACAACACTTCTGTCGGCATCAATAGTTGTATGCATTCATTCAAACAAAAAAAATTGCATGACAGCTTCATCTTTCGATGATTTCATCATCATCAACCCGTAACGGCCCACTGCTGAGCTCTTTTCCTCACACATGAGGAAGTATGGGCTTTAATCTCCCACGCGAGTCCACCGCGACCTTAGTCAGAATTTTGCAATCTACCCGAGGTTATCTGACATTGCATAAGGACTTAACACAATGAAAACCAGGACCAACAATTTAAGGTGCCTTCTGAAACACGGAAGCGCTTTTGATATAAATGCCACGCGATGCCATTCGATGGCTTCGACATCTATGAAATGAATGAACAAATTTTTTGTTTTAAAAAACGTCGGATTGATATTGAAATTCGTAAAACTTAAAGCTGTTTTGTAATTTTCCTTTTATCACAAAAAATGTCATGATAAATAAATACTAACAAAACAAGTAATAGTAGGTAACGGTAACGTATAACGTTTATATCGTCAAAAATCTAATAGTTACAGCTGACTAGGTATGCACTATAGAAAGAATATTGCAGTAAAAAGCTGCGTTGACAAAAAAAAGGCATACTCGTATATAGTAGAACGTAAGTAATCTAGGTACTATGACATAATATGATATACTCTATAATGATAATGTGGGCAGAATATTTCTCTCTGGCGCGGACTTTGTGAAAGTCGTCGGCCATTTGCGTCCGCTACAACGCTTTCACTGTACTCATATTCATATCTATGGTGAACCTGGGACCAGGCCAGGCGTATAATAAGCGTATGAATATTTAACTATTTATCTTAAAAGTTTATTAAAGAAAAGGTCGATGTTTTCCGATTAATTTCTATTATCGAATATTGAGGTTACTATAGTAACATATAATATCATTGATATTGAGCATCACATTTTCCAACAGCCACACACATAATATATCTCACTCAGGAGCAATGAATCTGGGTCACTTAAAGAAACTTAAAAATCTCGTAAACTAAGACAAATGAAATAAATTGTCTTTAATAGACAATATAATACTCCTTCAATGAAAGTAATACAATTTATGAGTCACTAGTCACTACCTAACCTAGTCAAAGTAAGTACATCGCTTGAGGGAAAAATATTTTTGCTTTCGTGTCATATACTCTACTTTTCATCTCCTTCTATGAGAAAATATATAAGAGACACTTTAACTTAAATAATGAGTAGGTTTTATTTAAAAAAAAAACATGAATCTAAAAAGGTCAATTATAAAGTCCGTACGGATTACAAAAACAGGGAAGTAAATCGCGCGCTATTGCTTTTTTTTGTTACCGCGCCTCCTCGTACCGTACAGCCAACACTTACAGTCAGTAATTTATACAATTTGCGTTCGATTTTAATTAACGATTCATGTTCCAAAATCAAATCTCATTCCTGCCCGCTAAAAAGTCTAGAGCAATGATAGCATTACGGTTTAAGAGCCTGTTTCACATAGTGACAACAACCGAGGCTCGGGTTCGAATACTGGCATGTACCAATTTTTCAAAACTTACGTACATATTTATCACAAGCTCGACGGTCAAGGAAAACATCGTGAGGAAACCCGCAGGCCCCAGAATTAATTGTGAGATATGTGCAAACAGACCCGATCCGGCGATGGGCTCACCACCTATCAAGTTTAGGGGTCGAAATTGTCGTGAAAAGTGGGTGTCCAGTAATGGAATACCTCTGCCTACCCCGTCGGGGATAAAAGGCTTGAGATTATTATTATTATTAAAAAGCCTAGTGGAGAAAACAGCTACTTTGCTCCCGGTTATAGAGGAACAAAACGACACTTTCATAAATCATCGGCCTACTTCAAGACAGGAAGTTGAAAAATCTTGTTATTTTGATAATATGGCACTTTGTTAGTATGGCATTTTGCTACTGTGGCATTTTGCGAATGTGGCATTTTGCGAATGTGGCATTTTGCGTCAATGTGACATTTTGCGAATGTGGCATTATGCGATTAATGCTTCGAATAGCAGGGGGTGAAAAGTATTTTTCATCTCTCGGGGCAGACAGCGTCAAGTTTCGGCCCGCTGCGCTAAGCGAAGTTACCGCTTTCCGCTTCGAGCGATCGAGCAGAAAAAAGAATACACACTTCGGGACTTCCCTTGGAACGTAATATACCTACTATTCCATTTTTCAAAATCGGAAAGTAGTGTTTGTTTGATCTGAGTAGGTACCGGGTCGAAAACAATGATTCCCACCAGAGAGATTCAGGTCTGTGATTCCCTCCCTAGGGCGGGAATTTAAAAAAATATATAAAAATTTTAAAATATAAAATATTTAAAAATATATATACTATACACTTGGTTAGGTAGTAGGATACGAAACTTTTTACATCGATTAATTTGTAAATTAATCGTGTATTAATGTATAAACAACAAAAAATAGCCCGCGTCGGTGACGAGGTGTCTTCCACATTTAATGTTTTAACACTCTCACCACCACGTGGTGCGCCGGCCGGCCACAAGAATTCAAATGCAGCAAGCCATTACTGATTTTCAACTTTTCTTCTAGCAGGCCATGTGGGCGGCCGGCGCCCCACAATTATCCTACCCGATCAGTTGACAATTGTTGTCGTTATTATGGTTCAATAATTAAAAGGGCACGCCATCCATGTAAATAGGACAGTTGGCTGCGCGCCGCCCGCGTAGCCTGCTGTGATAGGATTTGATTATCTGTCTTCAGATTTTGGGTATAAGAAAACATGACTCAGGTGCGAGCTCACAAAGGCAGTCACAACATCAGTTCAGCATGTGTATAGTGATCACAGAAGAAGATTAGTTCGTCGTCGGTGCGTTGATTGCTAGGAAAAGCATCACTCTGCTGAATTGTCAGCAGTAGAAGCTAGTTACAGGTTACAGGACGAAAAAAGTTAATACTGTGTTTCTAAAATGCCCCTCTAGGCCGAGTGTTTGTGCAGAATTCTAAGGGGAAATGCATACTAAAGTTACAAAATATAGGTTTTTTGTCTTTAAAATAATTGTTATTATCTAATTTCTCGATATTCATAAATCAAGTTCATTGTTTTTGAGTAAAAAGTAAATATATTTTCTCTATGGTACGTAGTTTATCTAATTTTATTTGAATCCATGTATGTTTTAATGTCAATAGCGTTAAATTTTCGTCGGTTTTTTTTTCGTTGCTGAATTTTTATTTGTACTAGTCAAAACAGTTGTTTTCGACTCCTTATCGAGCAAGCCAAAGCCAGGAAAAATATATGAATTTGTGGGATCACAGCGGACCACACGGCCTGCTGATAAAGTTCACACCGTGTCCCGCCGGCATACCACGTGGCGTGCCACAAAAGTTGCATAAATTACATCTTGGCGAGGAAAAAAAGAAATTGGGTGGGTGGCGCGCCGCCCACATGTCTCGCTTTACTAGAAAATCCTTATATATGTCACCGTAAAATTGCAAATATCGTTAGACTAGCGGCCCGCCCCGGCTTCGCACGTGTGGACATTTATTTTTTAAGCATTTCGGGATAAACGTAGAGTAAATGTATCTTTATGAAAGACATAAGTAGGTTCTTTTTATTATTCAAATCAAACAGCGCGAAATCAGTATATTCCCGTTCCCGTTTGAATTTGTAAAAATCTCTTCACAGAGCGGTTGCGTAGGTAGAGTCTGGCTACGCTAACTCTGCAATGGAATAAACGGGCAACCCCAAAAACATTTGCATATGGCAATTTTTTTTATCAGTCAAATTCGTGGTAGTTGAGTTGTCAGATCGAGTTCGAATTTGTTGTTTTTTCTGATTTTAAAGAAAAATAATGGTGAAACCTATAAGAAGTGGCGTGATTGTGGTGGCGGGATTTATTATATAATATGATACGTAAATTCAATGATGTGAGAGACGAACAAGATATGATCCTTAGCAGAAAAAGATAATGTTTACAAAATATAGAAGAGTTGACGTGTAAGTAGATTGAATGATTTTGATACATTATTGATATTCGGTCACTTTGAAAGTTTCATATTAATTATTATGTTTTACTATATCAAACGCCCCGGCGGCAATAAAAGTTTAATTTAAAAGTAAATAAATCAAAATATTGAACATTGTGGTGATGCGGTTAGGTGTCAGAATCACTCACATTGAATCTACAATAAAATCGAAAAAGGTTCTTATTATTTGCTTTTATTCCAGGTGGCAAAAAAAATACTCTCCGGACCTTACTCCAACAGATTACCATATTTTTCGAAATTTGGATAACTTCTTGCAAGTAAAAGCAGTCCAAAGCGCTTTTTAATATTTTATCGATTCCCGTCCGAATGGTTTTTTTAGTAAATCAATGAACTACCTATGGCAAAAGTGCATAGATAGCAATGGTACATACTTTGATGAAATAAATATATTATTCTAAAAAAATCCTTTTATTTTATTAAAAACGCCAATTTCATATGTAAGGACCTAATATTTTTATTAAAACAATTCGTCATTATTTATAAACTGTCCTTGAGTAATTCTTCAGATATTCTTAAAGTACGGAATGACATTTTATTAGTAGTTGTAGTATTTTAGTAGTCACAGTCAAGGAAGTATTCATATATACTAATACTAAACTGGTCTGTGCTAAGACAATAAAGAGGAAAGATTTGTATTTTTGTATCTTTGTTAAGAATAAACTCAAAAATTAATAGAGCTATTTTTTTTATTTTTTCACCTATGGAAAGCTAGAATTTCCCTGACTATTTTATTCCCGCATTCCCACTTCATATACCTATCTAAACACTATATATTTTTTTTTCAGATTTATTTATGGTTTGCAATAGGTGGTATGGGTACACAAGAAATACAATTATTAAATAAGTTTTCTGTAGTATAGACAGTATTACCATGTGCAGTATTTTTATCTCCACATTTTTTCAACTTCTGCAGAGTTAGCGTGGCCAGACTCTACAACATAACATAAGACACCTATACATAACATATTTAAAGTTTCTAGGTGTTATCGATTCGAAGTAGTACTGATACCAAAGGGTATGCATGTGCTCATGATAACAAACAAATTTCCCAAAGGGACAAATACCTAATGAATTCTCAAAAAAAATAATTACTTTGTATGGAGATAGTTAAAGAAAATTTGTAGCTAGTTTTAAGTTGATAGACGCACAAATCTCCATACCAACTTCAACCCCTACTTTTGCCCTTTAGGGGATGATTTTCAAAAAATCCAAAAGCACTGTCGCATTACTTATTTCAAGTACCTATTTGTGTCAAGTATTAAGATGATAGACGTAAAAAACAACACTTATCCATACAAACTTAAACCCCCCATTTCACCCCCATAGGGAGTGATTTTCGGAAAAGTCAGAAATACGTGTCTTTTTGTTTGTTTTGCGAAGTATTTTTAAAAAGTTTCGAATAGGTACACCAGAAAATAAAGATTTTCTATACTAAATTCAACCCCCACTTGCACCCCCTTGGAGGATGATTTGAATATATGAACGATATAAACTTCAACTCCTACATTCACTCCGTTAAGGGATTATTTTCAAAAAATCCAAAAATACGTGTCTCATCGTTTTCTTTTAAGAGTATTTCTGTCAGGTTTGAAGCTGATAGACTTAAAAAACAATTCGTCTCCATACAAACTCCAGCCCTCCGTTTCACCCCCTTCGGGGGTGGTTTTCGGGAAATCCAGAAATATGTGTCTTGTTGTTTATTTTGAGGAGTATTTTTACAAAGTATCGAATCGATACACACAAAAATTAAGGTTTTCAATACAAACTTCAACCCTCACTTTCACCCCCTTAGGGGTTAAATATCGTAAAATCCTTTCTTAGTGAGTATCTACACTAAAAACGTAAGCTACACACAAAATTTCATGTTTCTATGTTTAGCGGTTTGGGCTGGGCCTTGATTTTTAGATTTGGCTTCTCCTTTTATATATATCGACTAGATGTCGACACGCGTCCTGTGCAGTTCGATTGTGACAAAGAAATAAAGTCTAATTTTGGGCGGCCATCTTGTTTTAGCCATTTTTGATCATTTTCTATGTGAAAGTTGTAATTTTTTACTTTTCATTGCAACACTGTTTACTGAGACCCACAATCGCTCCATACAAGCCAACTTTCCAAAGTGTTGCCAACTGGCTAGAAAATGCTGATTAAGATTAAGAATTTTTTCAGTAAAACAAAAACAACGGGGCGGCCATCTTGTTTTTTTTAATTTTCGGGATTTTCTAGTAAACTACAGGATATACACAAAGGGACAAAGAAGCGGGCTAGACGTCATTCGTCAGCTGTTCTTAATTTTATACTTTTATAATTTATTTTCTTGTTTAAATTGTCCAAAAATAGTTACAAATTAGTTTGATAACATCATAAATGCAAATACAGTGAAAGCTATTGTGAAGTTCCTAGTATATTTGTAAAACCACAGTGAAGAAACCGACGACCTGTCAGTTTGGATTTGAACTTGTCGGTTCAACGGATTAACCCGGGGAGTATTGCTTTGTTTTCTAATGTGTTTTAGGCGATTAACCAGACAGCTATATTTATACTAACCAAAACATAGACTCCACAAGTCTCACCTAGTGAGAATCGTCACTTCTCACACTCCAGCGCCGTTCGGTCTCTGTTTGTTTGACGTACAATGGAAACAAAACTTGATGACTAAACACTAGCTGCACACATTATTTACACAAGAAATATAATACTTTATGATTAAGTACTTGATCTTCTAATATATGTGTAGTATAAACTCAATGTACGATTAATAATACCTAAATATTCACTCATCTTCCCCCACATTTACTTGCTATTTTTCTGTACCTACCTATTTTATCTCACTTTTATTTATTGCTTTTTAACCATTTCTTCTCTTTTACGTTTTTATTTCTAATTTCCTTCCTCATCTTGCACTACTTTCAATAACCAAATAGCCAAACACAAAAATATTTTAGTCAGTACAATACAACCATTACTAGACAGTTAGATACTTTTAAATTTATTGTTCCACCGTTTTTCTACCGCTTTTACCCGGTTATTTCAGAAAATCCAGTATGACGACCCGCAGAATGCTGTTGGAGCAGAAGCTGCATCACTCACTGGAGGAGTTGAGAAAATCAGAGGCCCTTGTAGAAAAACTGACAAATGACTCATTGACATATCAGGGTGAAATAAACGACTTAAAGGCAAAAATTTACCACCTTACTTCGAAGATTGCGGATTCACGGTCGTCATATGACGAAGAAAGCAAGAAAGCACAGGAACAAATATGTAGCCTTAAATCACTTAATAATGCCTATATAGATTTCTGTGTGGAGCAGCAAACAGAAGTTGAGAAGTGTGAGTTACTGCAACAACAGCTTTCTGAGACTCTCCAAGAACAAATACTTTTACGACAAGAACTTGAGAAGTACAAAAGCCGCCTAGATGTTTCCCTACAAATCGAGTTAGCCGAAGTAAACGAAACTACTGTTGGACATTACAATATACAATCCACCACCGAAAATAAAAAAATGAATAGTAGTAGAAAAGCAAGAAAATATTTGAAATTGAAAAAATTCATTGAAAAGACGAGGAAAAATATTAAATGTCTAAAAAGGAAATAAATCAGGGACTTTCTGGCCATAACATTACCACCTGTAAGACGAAGGAAAAGCATAGATCTTTAAAGTTAATTCATCAAAACATTCAAGGCTTTTCCAGCAAAGAATTAGAAATAGAACTATTCTTAGAATACGAAAAAGTTGATATTTTTTGTGTGACAGAACATTGGCTTAGAGTCACAGAAATGATGTTTGGGTTTGTAAATTATACAGCTGTCAGTACTTTCAATCGGCGATTGGCCGCACGTGGTGGTTCCGTAATTTTTGTTAGAAATAATATCAAAGCGAAAGACCGCCAGGACGTAATTAAATTATCGGTGGAAAGTACTATTGAATTGTCATGCGTTGAGTTGAGTTGGAGAAACACATCATTGTATGCGTATACAGACCCCCTTATAGTGTGAATTTTGATAATTTTGAGAACAAAATGGATGAGGTCTTAAAGTTGTTAAGTAAAAATAGTAAAAGTGTTGTGGTCTGTGGTGATTTTAACGTGGATCTGCTTGAACCAAGCTTGTATAAAACTAGGATATTAAGTTTATTCAAATCTTTTAATTTAATGAATGTATTTACAGATCCTACCAGAATCACAGAAACTTCGGCAACTTGCATTGACAATATCTATTGTAATTGTATTCCTAATAGTAAAACTATAATAAATAAGCTAAAATCCGATCACAGCGGTCAGTGTATTTTACTCCCTGTGGACAATCGCGATTTATCAGTAAAAATTCAGATAAGACCTGTCACAGTATGTAAAATAGAGAAGTATAAAAGAGCACTAGAGTGTAAGTTACCTTTGCCCGATCCTGTTGATTCTGATCCAAACGGCTATTTTAAGAAATTCTTTTCTGTTTTAACCGAGGAATTTGATTCACATTTTGAACTTAAAAATAAAATACTTTCTAATAAATTTAAATTTAGCGAATGGGCTACCAGTGGTATTCGTAAAAGCAGGGTCAAATTATTTGAATTGTATGAAAAGCGATCATATGCCCATGATGAAAAGTTTGTGAAATATGTTAGAAACTATTCTAAAACATTCAAAAAGGTTTGTGCTTGTGCAAAAGCAATGTCCATAAGTAATACTATTAAAAAATCGGATAACACAATAAAGGCTGTTTGGAAAGTAATAAACAGAGAAACGGGTAGAGTGAAACCACGTGACCATGACTTAGCTATTCAAACGGACCACGGCCTATTTACCAAGAGTGAGGATGTGGCTAGGGAATTTGAACATTTTTTTACTAATATACCTATTAAAACAACAGAACATCTGAACTCATCCACATCTCTTGCCATAACTTTTCTACAAAAAAATGTAAATAGCTGTAACGAATCTCTTATATTTAGACACACTAGTCCGGATACTGTTATTAAAACTTTTAGAGCACTTAAACTTAAAAGTACTGAAGATATATGGGGCATGTCTGTTAAGGTATGTAGCTTTATCATAACCTTAGTAGCACCATATTTAGCTTATATCTTTAACAATTGTATTGACAAAGGATTATTTCCTGACCTAATGAAACATAGTCAAGTTATTCCTCTTTTTAAATCAGGAGAGAAAAAAGACCCCTCAAATTATAGACCTGTCTCTGTTTTACCAGTACTTAGCAAAGTTTTTGAAAGGTTATTGCTTGATCAAATGATTTCACACTTCAATCTAAATAACTTATTTCATAACGAACAATTTGGCTTCACCAAAGGTCGTTCAACTACGGATGCTGGAATAGCATTACTCAAGAATATTTTTAATGCCTGGGAGAAATCTCAAAACGCAATTGGAGTTTTTTGCGATCTATCAAAAGCATTTGACTGCGTAGATCATGAGACCTTGCTATGTAAATTAAATCATTATGGAGTCAACGGTAAAGCGCTTGATATTTTACAGTCCTATCTCGCAAATAGGATACAAAAAGTAAAAATAAATGATTGTAAATCACAGGGCGCACCCGTAAAAATTGGGGTGCCTCAAGGTTCGATTCTTGGTCCTTTTCTTTTCCTTGTATATATAAATGATCTTCCATTCATGGTAGAGAGTTTGTCAAAGAGAGTGTTGTTTGCTGATGATACATCTCTGATTTTCAAAGTAGATAGACAAGCTCAGAAGCTCGACGAGGTAAATGACACTCTTCAACAAATCCTCACATGGTTCACTGCAAACGATCTAGTGCTCAACGCTAATAAGACCAAATGTATAAAGTTTGTACTCGCTAATGTTAGACGAGTAGAGAATGAGATAATTTTAAACAATGACAAATTAGATTTCGCTGATAATACAGTTTTTTTGGGGATAACGATAGACTCCAAACTTCAATGGAATTCTCATATTTCTGCATTATCTAACAGACTGAGCTCAGCTGCTTATGCCGTCAGAAAAATCAGATGGCTTACTGATGTAGATACAGCAAGACTCGTTTATTTTAGCTACTTTCACAGTATAATGTCCTATGGCATCTTGCTGTGGAGCAGAGCTGCTGATGCAGAATCTATTTTTATTTTACAAAAAAGGGCTATACGCGCCATTTAAAAGTTAAGATGTCGTGATTCCCTAAGAGAACTGTTCAAAGAAATTAATATTTTAACAATGCCTTCTCAGTACATTTATGAAAACATTATGTATGTGTTCTATATACCGGTTCTTCCAATAAAACACACGTATTCACGACAAGCCGTTTATTATCAGACTGACAGAATGACAGCGATGCAAGACTACCCTACTTAATAATAACCATATATATATAACACCTCCACCCTTAAAATGATAATACAATTTAAACTTAATAACTATTCAAAGCCATATCTAATTGGTGGTTTCCTAAGTCGCACTGGGCGCGACGCCCCGGTGGGAGGGCTCATGTCCGTATTTGACACTGGTGAATGTGTAGAAGAGCTCGTCGTTATAGGGACAGATACAGGCGGTAACGGGTCCGGCCCGTCACCGGCACCAGCATCGCTAACCGCTCTTACCGAACCCCTCGACCTCTCCCACGTTTGCCCACTCTCCTCGTCAGCTACCGGAAATACAAGTGAATTGCGTGATAGATTCATGCCGGGAGTTTTAGGCGGAAAGTTAACACATTCTGATTCTGATATCCGACTTCTCAATTGGTCAATATGTCGATGCACCTCAGTTCCTTGAGTAGATCTCACGCTATAATCAGTATCACCTAGCCTTTCCACGATTTCCCCCGGACACCACTTATTCCCGGCTCGATAATGCCTATACCACACTGGTTTCCCGGTCTGCAGTTCCCTCGTTACACCGCCCGCGGCTCTCACATAGCGGTCCTGTGCGTTTCGAACCCGATGAGCGCGTTCAGGTTTTAAACAGTCTAGTCTAATGCGCAACGAGCGACCTTGCAGAATTTTCGCTGGGCTTTCCCCAGTTGTACTGTGCTCAGTATTTCTGTAAGTTAATAGAAACCTACTTATAGCAGTATCGACATCTAGATTTATTTTTAAGGCCTTTTTAATAACTTTTTTGCAAATTTTTACAGCACTTTCCGCAGCACCGTTAGATGCCGGATGATAGGGGGCCGTTAATATCTGCTCGACCCCATTGCTCATAAGAAACTTCTTAAATTCCTCACTAGTAAACGGAGGCCCATTATCGCTAACTAACTGCTTTGGAATTCCAAACCTTGCCCATAAGTCTCGTAGAACACGAATAACCGCAGTCGCAGAAGTACGCTGCATCCTAATCGCTTCGATCCATTTGGAGCTAGAATCCACTACTATAAGGTATGTGAGGCCCTCGATGGGGCCTAAAAAGTCAATATGCAGCCGAGTCCAGGGGCGCGACGGCCACGGCCAGGCCCGCGGCGCGTGCTCCGGCGGCGCGTCGGCCACTGCTGCGCACACGGTGCACGCGCGGCACCGGGCCTCTATCGCCTCGTCCAGACCCGGCCACCATACGTAACCCCTTGCTAAACTTTTTGTTTTCACAATACCCATATGAGAATCGTGCAGTTCTCGCAAAACTTTTTCCCTGCACGGGCCTGGAATCACAACGCGATGCCCCCACATGACACAACCTAACTCACTATATAATTCTTTTTGCCTATTAAAATACGGTTTGAGACCTTCAATCTCCGTCACCCCAGGCCAGCCGTCCCTGATATAGCTCAACACTCGACTTAGTAACGGATCCCTGGCCGTCTCACTTTTTAACTTATTGTAGTCTAACAAGAATGCATCTGAAGCGAAGTGTAAATATGTCTGTTCAGGAATTTGCCCCGCCTCCTGCTGCGTCTCTTCCTTGTATGATTTTATCAGACGTGATAGTGCATCTGCAATGTTTTTATCCGTCGATATATATTCTATACGAAAATCATAAGCCGAAAGAATTATGGCCCAACGTTGTAGCCTACTGGCCGCCGTAGTTGGAACTCCGTACCCCGGTCCAAAGATGCTTACTAAAGGCTTGTGATCCGTTCGTAATACAAATTTACGCCCATACAAATATTGATGAAATTTGTTAACGGCAAAGATAATCGCTAACGCTTCTTTATGGATCTGACTATAGTGTTGTTCGTGCGCGGTGAGTGCCCGCGAGGCGTACGCGACTACGCGCTCCACGCCGCCCGGCCCGCGCTGCGCCAGCACGGCGCCGAGTCCGTGCGAGCTCGCGTCGCACGTCACTACTGTCTCACAGGACATATCAAAATGCACTAAAACGTCTGTGCTAGTCAGTAATTTTTTTATCTGCTTAAATACCCTATCCTGAGAAGGACCCCAATACCACGCTACGCCTTTTTTTAACAACGCATACAGAGGCCCCAAATAATAACTCAAATTCTTAACAAACTTCCCATAAAAGTTCACCATTCCTAAAAAGGACCTAAGTTCTGAGGCGCACGTGGGCTCCGTCATATCTAATAGTGGTCTAACTTTCTCTGGATCCATACTAACTCCTTCTTTATCCACAATGAACCCTAAAAACTTAACTTTGCTGGCCATAAATACGCATTTACTTTTTTTTAATTTTAATCCGTTCGTTTTTAATCTGTTAAATACTTCATTAATAGTATTCATATGAGAATTTAAATCTTTATTTATTATCAAAATATCGTCTAAAAAATTTATCACGTTAGGTATTCCCACCAACAGATTTTTCATCATTTTCTGAAAAATTCCTGGGCTCGAGGACAGACCGTACACCAGACGGTTGTATTTGAATAAGCCTCGATGCGTATTTATTACAGTGAACAATTTGGAATCCTCGCTAAGTTCATACTGATTATAGGCGTGCGACAGATCAAGTTTTGTGAAATATACATTACCGCTTAAATGTGTAAACAAATCTTCTATTTTAGGAACAGGGTAACGATCGACCATTAAAGATTGATTGAGAGTAACTTTATAGTCGGCACATAACCTTATACCGCCATCCGCTTTCCTGGCTATGACGAGAGGAGTCCCCCAGTCGGAGTGGTCGACGGGCTCGATGATGCCGGCGCGCAGCATGGCGTCGAGCTCCGCATCGACGCGCTCGCGCATTGCGTACGGTAACGGCCTCGCGCGGCAGAATACCGGCACCGCCCCCTCCCGCACGCACAACGATGCTCGCCCGCCGGTGTATCGGCCCAGTGAGTCATCAAATAACTCTTCATGCCTAGAAACAATATCCATCACAATTTTATTCTTATCTAACTTTTCGTTTACAATTACATTCATAGAAATGGCTGGTATATTTATACCTAGCTCCACCAACCACTGCCGGCCTAACAGATTAGTGCTTCCGTTCCCTATTATATACAAATCTAACACTTTTCTAACATTACCGTATATAACCTCTGTTTCTATGTAACCTAAAGGTCTTATTTTAGACCCATCGTAAAATTTTAATGTTAATTCACATGGCAGTAAGGGCAAATTATTAAATTTTTCTTCATAAGTAAATTTACTAATGCAAGAAATAACTGATCCTGTGTCCACTTCCATTTTTAACTGAATGTTTTGGATAGAAAGTGTCAAGCATACCGGCTTATAACCTCCCAACGACATCAAGTGCAGCTGTTCTTCCTCCGATTCTTCTGGCCTCTCGTCTGGCTCCTCCATGCCTTCCCGGCTCATTATTCCGCCGTACGCATCCTGCACCCAATACTGGTTGTGCATAGCGCCGCCTGCGCCACCGCCGCCAGCCGCTCCCCGGCCGCCGCCACGCCATGGGACGCCGCCGCGCGCTGCTCCTCGACCGCTCCCGCGGTTCGCACTTCCGCGACCTCGCTGCTGCTGGCCACTCGACCTCAAAACTGCTATTTGAGGACACACCCGCCTCAAGTGTCCAGTTTGGCCGCAGTACGAACACACAAACGAACGAAATTTACAGTCATATTGTCGATGACGCATATCACCACACGCCCAACATCTCGCTCCGTCCATTGTTAGTTTGTATAACTGGTCGCTGACGTCACGCTGATGGCTGCCACCGCTGCCTGCTAACGACGACGCGGCCGGCCACGGGCCGCCGCGAGCTAAGGAATTTATTTCCAATCCACCCCCATTTTTTTCCACTACATGAGAATCTCGTTCCGCCGCCTCCAACGTGCAAGCTATGGATGTCGCCTTACTGTATGTTATATTATCTTCCGCAAATAATCGTTGTCGAATTAAATCACTTCGTATGCCGCATACAAACTGGTCTCGCATGTTATCATCGAGAGTCGTCCCGAACTCACAAAACCGAGAAAGTTTTTTTAATTCTGTCGCGAAACTCGCGATCGTTTGTCCATTTTCTTGACGACACTGCCGAAATTTATAGCGTTCTGCCAAAAACGAAGGTTTAGGTTGTAAATAGTCTTTCATTAATTTTACTACGTCACTATACTCACAGTCTTTAGGTTTCCTTGGGCTACACAGATTAACCATTAGTTCATAACCGGCGTCTCCTATAATTGATATTAATGTGGGTAATTTATGCACACTTTTCGTCTCATTTACCAAAAAGTACATGTCTAATCGATCACAATAACTTTGCCAATTTCCACTGTCCACATCAAAACTTGTTAAATGTCCGACACTCATTTTCCCCTTTTGATTTTTATCCTCGTTCGCCATTGTTCTATATACCGGTTCTTCCAATAAAACACACGTATTCACGACAAGCCGTTTATTATCAGACTGACAGAATGACAGCGATGCAAGACTACCCTACTTAATAATAACCATATATATATAACAGTATGTAAGGAAAAACATATTACTGTATACTAAAAACTGTGACAGGCATAATTGTAATCTAAGGAATAAAAATAAACTAGAGCAACCTCAGTCACGATTAAGTAAAATTAATAATTCCTTTGTGGGGCTTTGCATACGCTTTTATAATAAAATACCAGAAGATATTTTGAAATTGCCTGAAACTGTGTTCAAAACTCATGTTAAACATGTACTTTGTAAAATGGCATATTACAAACTAGACGACTATATAAATGACAATGATGCTTGGAACAGATTTCCTCCAGTCCAGCGCAATACGATAGCGAAAAACAAACGAAATTATGTAACCCAATCTAGTAATATGTAACAATTGATTAAAAGAATATTGTGTTGAGGAGTTTCTTGCCCCGCTTCTTCTCCTCAACCATACATGCTGAAGCGGTGGAGTTGAAATGACGTTCAATAAGTGGACTTGTAAGTTCCTATTTTGAATAAAACATTTTGACTTTGACTTATACCCTGCGCGATGACACTAAACACATCCCTGTAGCATATCGGCATCTGGGAGATCAATTAGGGTCTTTTGAGGTCTACCCTAAAAATTAAATCAACCATAACTTTCAGTGTTGCCAGGCAAAAATCAAAAAACCTACAAAAGGTCATAGGGAGAGATAAAATGTTTCACTGACTGTCACTTGTTTTTGCAAAATGGTAAAATTTAGAGTTTTGACATTTTGCGTTAAAAGTAAAAAAATACGCCAAATTACGGGAAAATTCTTATACACGGCAACACTAAGTAACAAAACCTCCAACCCCGCTATACAGGCCATCTCGCTCAGGTGTCGCCAACTTGCCAAAATCAAAAATCAAAATCTGGTAAAATCAATCCCTTTCTGTGAGAGCAAATCACCGGTCGGCCATCTTGGTTTTTCAGATTTTCGGGATTTTCTGGTAAACTACAGGATATGACCTATGTGATGACATCAAACACATCTCTTTAGCATATTGGCATCTGGGAGATCAATTCGGGTCAAGTGGGGTCTAAAACCACTCCAACTTTGAAACACTATTACGCAGCCGCCATTTTGTTTTTTCAACTTTTTAAATAATATTCGTAAATCATCTAAGCAATTCTACAGTTACCAAAAATTTCAACCGAATCGGCCGGAAAGCAAAAGAGATACGATAGGCAAGCCTGGCCGCCATTTTGTTTTTTTGAAAAGTCGGAATTTTCCCGGGGTCACTCCGTCAAACCGCACACTTTTTCCCTACATGACTTTTCTCCAAAACTACTCCTTCTGGGAGAACAATTATGTCAATAAGTCAGCCTTAATTTCTGTGCAGAATACGAGTAAATTGGTGTAGCTAGGGATTATTCCTAGGGGGGGCCATGGGTCCAGCCATGAATCGGCCGGCCACGGCACTGGTCACTAATTTAAGTATATCTAAGTAATTTTAAGGTGCCGAACTATCAATGAACAAAGTTAACTAAAATAAGTTAAATTTTGGCGCAGACTCAAAATTACTTAGGTGTACTTAAATTAGTTTCAGAACTTAGCTAAGAAGGTTAAATAAAAAAAAATTAAACATAACATAAGAACTGTAAAGAGTAGGTATAAGCCCGACTTCAACTTTTAAATACCCGAACCTATTAGAAGAAATTGTTTGAATCTAGGAAGAGGCGAATGCGTCTATAAGAAACGAGCAAAATTAGACGCCATAGCTCCGAATATTTTTGTTCAACTAATAACCCTAAACTAAGCCCTGAATTTGGCGTACAAGATATTGAACTATAACACTAAACATTTTATAAATTATAGTGATAATAATTGTTATTAGCTCTTCCATTTACGAAATTCGCCCTACCTGGACCAATTTCGTAAAAAAATACCAGATTTCATAGAAACGTTATTTACACGTAAAAGTTATTCAAAATGTCATTATTTGGCATCAAAATATGAAATTAGATAAAATTTCCTAACTTCATAACTTAAAAGGATATATAATATGTTTTTTATAATCAAATAAATATGTCGTTAAAAGTATTGTGCCGCAATAGCCCCGGTTGACCTTACCTACACAATAGTTAAGCTGCAAAGAGATTAAAATATAATAAGACATAGAGGGGACAAAGCGAGGAAAATTTGAAGCCAAAAGTTATTCCAAGTGGAATAAGTCTAGTACAATTTCGACCGAATGACAGCTCGCGCTCATACTAACTGACATGACAAGGAAATGACGCTTAGACTTCAAAGTTCTGTATGAAAATATTCCCAATGCCCCCTCTATGCCCTATTATATTTAAATCTCTTTGTTAAGCTGGCTCCCTATGGAATTAAGGTCAGTTTCTTTACTTTGTTTTTATTATTCTCTGGTAGAACACAGCTAGATATACCGTCCAATAAATGGTCATCATGACTGCTGAGATGCGTTAGATTCCAAGAGGATTGAATAACCTCCAAAATCAACGCGACTTTGTCATTGTATTTCATTCATTGCTCTTAAAATATTATAGAATAAATATAATCTCACGTCTTTTATCCCCGAGCAGAGGTATTCCATTTCTGAAAATACCAACTTTTCACCAAGACAATCTTTGGTTCTCTACACGAGACAGGTGGTGAGCAATCTACAGAGTATTATAATACTCTTCTGAATTAGAAGAATTAGAACATGGTATAGATGTCGCAGTCGGATTGTATAATCCGCCTTATTACATTACGGCTAGCTGTTATCAAAAACAGGGCCGTTTTGAAATGCGGTGGTTCAACGATTAGCCGGATTGTCATTACGATACGTTCTTAAATAAGGACGGGACACGTTTAGCCGCATCGTACTACAACTTAGATTGTAGGGTGCCCATTCTCACAAAAGAAAACAATGTTTAAAAGGCCATCTAAAAATAAACTTTTCCAAACATTAAATATATGAAACCAAAAAAGGTAACATTATATGAAATAAAAAGATACCTAAGTTTATATTTTGTATTTGTTTATACATATAGGTATGGTGCAATTTTTCAGTTTTCGATTGAAGTTTATATTTTTCTAGCGGTATCACCAGCGTAGTTCCCGTTCCCGTGGGAATACGGGGATAAAATATAGCCTATTTGTGTTTCTAATGTTATCTTTATGAAGCTATATCTATAGGTAAGTATACATAAAAGTCTTGTATAACTTCCGGAAAATTACGTAAAATTAACCGTTTGAATAGTGTAACAACCTAAAAGTAACAAGACATATCTGCTACTTAAAGAAGGCTCATAAAATATTCTGCAACTTTTATCTTATTCACTTTTTATAAATTCCTACCCGTTTTCGAACTAGGTACCTACACTTTCCGAAAGAGTGAAAATTTTCGAAAAAAGTAGGTACTTTTATTAAACACTAGCTGTTGCCTGCTACTTCGATCGCGTTATTTCGGGATTAAAAGTAGCCTTTATGTTAATCCGGGTCCTAATCTATCTACCTACCAAATTTCATCTAAATCCGTGCTGCCGCTAAGTTATTTTGGTCTTTTATCACATATTTTCTACACTAATCTATACTTAAATTATTTATTATTTTATTTTAACATTTTTGTAAAACTTGCAGCTTTATTATAATAATGTAATACAAAAGATATGTTCATCTACAAGCCATTATGAAGAGGAAAGATTTGTATTTTTGTACGTTTTTTACGAATGATCTCAAAAACTACTGCACCGATTTAAAAAATTCTTTCACCAATGGAAAGTTGGAATATCCCTGAGTAACATAGGCTATATTTTATTCCCGTATTCCCACAGGGACGGAAGCTACTCGGGCGCGTTATTTCGGGATAAAAAGTAGCCTATGTGTTAATCCGGGTCCTGATTAACTTATAGGCTACTTTTTATCCCGAAATAACGCGAACGAAGTACCTACCTACCTACTTAGCAGGCAACAGCTAGTGTTTAATAAAATTAGTTGTTTCGAAAATTTTCACTCTTTCGGAACGTGTAGTTTGAAAACGGGCAGGATTTTGAAGAAAGTGTAGGTATAAGATAAAAGTTGCAGAATATTTTATGAGCTTTCTTTATGTACCTACGTATAAGATATTTTTCTCTACCACATACCGTTTTAAAGATATTAGCAAAAATCTCAAAAGTGAGAACTTGAATCCACCCCCCCCACTCCTGCGGACTTCCTAGGCGCCGGGACCTTTAGTACCTATGTTAACTCCCTAAGCACCCTGAAGAACTTACTGAAGAAATCGCTTAGGTCCCCGCTCACGCACTCTACAACTCTTTGTTGAGTGGACTAATCAGAAAGAATTAGAAAGCTAGTTAGGCTTCTAAATTCAACAACCATACCATTAGTTTCTGAATTTAGGATCTGTGACTTATAGTGAATAATTCATTCGACTGAATTTATGAATGTGTATAAGCCTTTCAGATAGGAGGTAGGTAGGTACTCCCTAGCTAGAAGGTTCGTTTTTTAATTTATTAATATTTTATTAAAAGCGTAAATCTTGGCGATTGCAACGTATTACTACGTAGTAGTACCGACGTAAATATCTTTATTATCGGTCAGCGTGTCATCGAGGTAAGTATAGAGTTCTGATAGAGTTAGTAACATTTAATGAACGGTAGGTATATACTCACATCTATAAAATAATATTATGTGCGCAGACCTGTAAATTAAAAAGAGAAGAATAATATAAATTACTTACACAATTGTCAACACCAACACTTAAATAAACAGTCAAACAAAGATAAAATAAATATCGTAAAGTTCTTGCTCACTTGACCACAATAATATTAATTTATTAATTAACAAGGTAGTGTGCTGCAGCAAACAACACACAACACAGGCCAATGACAGACCAGACCAATAACCAGTTACCAGAAGACAGACAGACAGCCAACCAGTGTTGCCAACAGTTATATTAACTCTCCACCAAATTCAACATCTAAAACCACTAGAAAACCACTAACGATAAATGAACCTACTCTCATTGTCGCTAAATTTTCCACTAAACACTTTTTATTAACAACATTTATTGATTGGGAACGCAATGGAGAATTTTAAAAATAATTTAATTAACCAAAATGGCGGCGATGTGGTTCGCCACCCATCACGTCTCGTTTCTCGCGGGGGTGAAAAGCGGCCCACGGAGAGCCACTTCGCTACGTTGAATGTAAGAGGAGGAATGGATGGTAAGGTAGATGAAGTATGTCAAATGATGGATGAACGATGCATAGATATTCTGTGCGTGAATGAAACCAAGAGGAAAGGATGTGACACCACGGTTCATGGTCCCTACACGGCATACTGGTCGGGAGTCCCCCAAACCAGCCGAGGCTGTCAGGGAGTTGGTGTGATTCTTTCCTCTCGAATAGTTGAATGTGTGATGGAGTATGAATGTGTAAGCCCAAGACTCCTCTGGATTAGGTTAAAAGTCGGACTCACTCGCTTATTTATCCTTGGAGTCTATACACCGACGGATCTGCGCGGAGGTGGGTCATTAAAAGCCAAACAAGGGAGAGAGGAATTTTTGGGACGGCATAAGAGAGATCTTGAATAAATGCGGAGAAAATGAACGGATCGTAATGTTAGGGGACTTTAATGGGTGGGTTGGAGTAAAGCGTGATCGGTATGAAGGTGTTCTGGGTACGTTTGGGGACGAGAGAGACAATGATAATGGGAGAAGCCTCCTTGAAGTATGCTTAGAATGGAATCTTTGCGTGGCCAACACAATGTTTGACCACAAAAAGATCCATTTGTATACAAGAGACTAGATGTCGCGCGGTGCGCGAGGCCGCAAGCGGCCACGCGTGTCTCTGTGGGGTCTTATTTTGACAGAAAAATAGAGTCAAATTTTGGGCGCCCATCTTGTTTTAGCCATTTTAAATCGAAAAATAATAAAAAAAATTAAATATTTTTTTTCATGGCAACACTGTTTACTGAGACCCACAATCGCTCAATACAAGTCAACTTTCCAAAGTGTTGCCAACTGGCTAAAAAAGTCGATTATTATTAAGAAAATTTAAATTTTTAGTAAAACAAAAATAACGGGGCGGCCATCTTGTTTTTTCTATTTTTCGGGAGCATATCGACATCCCTGGAGCATATCGACATCTGGGAGATCAATTCGGGTCTTTTGAGGTCTACCCTAAAAATTAAATCAACCATAACTTTCAGTGTTGCCAGGCGAAAATCAAAAAATCTACAAAAACTCATAAAGAGGGATAAAATGTTTCACTGACTGTCACTTTTTTTTGCAAAATAATAAAATTTAGAGTTTTGACATTTTGCGTTAAAAGAAAAAAAATACTTTAAATTCCGTGAAAATTCTTAGAAACGGCAACACTAAGTAGCAAGACCTCTAACCCCGCTATACAGATCAACTCGCTCAAGTGTCGCCATCTTGCCGAAAATTGACATTCAAAATCTGGTAAAATTCATCTTTTTTCTTTGGGAGCCAATTACAGGGCGGCCATCTTGGTTTTTAAGATTTTCGGGATTTTCTGGTAAACAACAGGATATGCCCTGTGCGATGACACTAAACACATCCCTTTAGCATATTAGCATCGGGGAGATCAATTCGGGTCAAGTGGGGTCTAAAACCACTCCAACTTTGAAACATTAGTACGCGGCCGCCATTTTGTATTTTCAACTTTTTAAATAATTTTCGTAAATCATCTTAGCAGTACTACAGATTCCCAAAATGTGAACCGAATCGGCCGGAAAACAAAAGAGATACGATAGGCAACCTTGGCCGCCATTTTGTTTTTTTGAAAAGTCGGAATTTTCCCTAAGTCACTCCGTTATCTTGAACACTTTTCTTCTGCATGACTTTTCTCCAAAACGACTCCTTCTGGGAGAACAATTATGTCAATGAGTCAGTGAGTCAGTGAGTCAGTGGTAATCGAGCTTTATATATTATAGACTAGATGTCGCGCGGTGCGCGAGGCCGCAAGCAGCCACGCGTGTCTCTGTGGGGTCGTATTTTGACAGAAAAATAAAGTCTAATTTTGGGCTGACATCGAGTTTTAGCCATTTTAAGTCGACAAGTAATGAAATTTTGTGAAATTTTCCTTTTTATGGCAACACAGTTTACTAAGACCCACAATCGCTCCATACAAGCCAACTTTCCAAAGTGTTGCCAACTGGCTAAAAAATGCCGATTTAGATTAAGGAAATTGATTTTTTTCAGTAAAACAAAAATAACGGGGCGGCCATCTTGTTTTTTCTATTTTTCGGGATTTTCTAGTAAACTACAGGATATACCCTATGCGATGATTCCAAACACATTCCTGTAGGATATCGGCATCTGGGAGATCAATTCGGATCTTTTGAGGTCTACCCTAAAAATTCAATCGGCCATAACTTTCAGTGTTGCCAGGTGAAATTCAAAAAACCTACAAAAGGTCATAGGGAGGAATAAAATGTTTCACTGACTGTCACTTGTTTTTGCAAAATGGTAAAATTTAGACTTTTGACATTTTGCGTTAAAAGTAAAAAAATACGAAAAATTCCGGGAAAATTCTTCAACACGGCCACACTACGTAGCAAGACCTCTAACCCCGCTATACAGACCAACTCGCTCAGGTGTTGCCATCTTGCCGAAAATCGACAATCAAAATGTGGTAAGATTAATACTTTTCTTTGGGAGCAAATCACCGGTCGGCATCTTGGTTTTTCAAATTTTCGGGATTTTCTGGTAAACTACAGGATATGCCCTGTGCGATGACACCAAACACATCCCTTTAGCATATTGGTGTCTGGGAGATCAATTCGGGTCAAGTGGGGTCTAAAACCACTCCAACTTTGAAACACTACTACGCGGCCGCCATTTTGTTTTTTCAATTTTTTAAATAATATTCGTAAATCATCTTAATAAAACTACAGATGCCAAAAATTTGAATCGGATCGGCCGGAAAACAAAAGAGATACGATGGGCAGGCTTGGCCGCCATTTTGTTTTTTTGAAAAGTCGGAATTTTCCCTAGGTCACTCCGCCATCTTGAACACTTTTCTCCTACATGACTTGACTCCAAAACGACTCCTTCTGGGAGAACAATTATGTCAATGAGTCAGTGAGTGAGTGAGTGGTAGTCGAGCTTTATATATTATAAACTAGATGTCGCGCGGTGCGCGAGGCCGCGAGCGGCCACGCGTGTCTCTGTGGGGTCTTATTTTGACAGAAAAATAAAGTCTAATTTTAGGCCTTCTTGTTTTAGCCATTTTAATTCGAAAAATAATAACATTTTGTTAAATATTACTTTTCATGGCAACACTGTTTACTAAGACCCACAATCGCTCCATACAAGCCAACTTTCCAAAGTGTTGCCAACTGGCTAAAAAATGCCGATTTAGATTAGGAAAATTGAAATTTTTCAGTAAAACAAAAATAACGGGGCGGCCATCTTGTTTTTTCTATTTTTCGGGATTTTCTAGTAAACTACAGGATATACCCTATGCGATGACACCAAACACATCCCTGTAGCATATCGGCATCTAGGAGATCAATTCGGGTCTTTTGAGGTCTACCCTAAAAATTAAATCAACCATAACTTTCAGTGTTGCCAGGCGAAAATCAAAAAACCTACAAAAGGTCATAAGGAGAGATAAAATGTTTCACTGACTGTCACTTGTTTTTGCAAAATGGTAAAATTTTGAGTTTTGACATTTTGCATTAAAAGTAAAAAAATACGCCAAATTCCTGGAATATTCTTAAACATGGCAACACTACGTAATGAGACCTCCAACCCCGCTATACAGACCAACTCACTCAGGTGTTGCCATCTTGCCGAAAATCGACAATCAAAATGTGGTAAAACGTATCCCTTTCTTTGAGAGCAACTCACCCGTCGGCCATCTTGGTTTTTCAAATTTTCGGGATTTTCTGGTAAACTACAGGATATGCCCTGTGCGATGACACCAAACACATCCCTTTAGCATATTGGCATCTGGGAGATCAATTCGGGTCAAGTGGGGTCTAAAACCACTCCAACTTTGAAACACTACTACGCGGCCGCCATTTTGTTTTTTCAATTTTTTAAATAATATTCGTAAATCATCTTAACAAAACTACAGATGCCAAAAATTTGAACCGGATCGGCCGGAAAACAAAAGAGATACGATGGGCAGGCTTGGTCGCCATTTTGTTTTTTTGAAAAGTCGGAATTTTCCTTAGGTCACTCCGCCATCTTGAACACTTTTCTCCTACATGACTTGACTCCAAAACGACTCCTTCTGGGAGAACAATTATGTCAGTGAGTCAGTGAGTGAGTGAGTGGTAGTCGAGCTATATATATTATAGACTAGATGTCGCGCGGTGCGCGAGGCCACGCGTGTCTCTGTGCGGTTCGATTGTGACAGAAAAATAAAGTCTACTTTTGGGGCAGCCATCTTGTTTTAGCCATTTTAAGTCAATAAAAATAAAATTTTGTCAAATATTACTTTTCATGGCAATACTGTTTACTGAGACCCACAATCGCTCCATACAACCCAACATTCCAAAGTGTTGCCAACTTGCCTAAAAATGCCGATTATTATTAAGAAAATTGAAATTTTTCAGTAAAACAAAAATAACGGGGCGGCCATCTTGTTTTTTCTATTTTTCGGGATTTTCTAGTAAACTACAGGATATACCCTATGCGATGACACCAAACACATCCCTGTAGCATATCGGCATCTGGGAGATCAATTCGGGTCTTTTGAGGTCTACCCCAAAAATTAAATCAACCATAACTTTTAGGGTTGCCAGGCGAAAATCAAAAACCTACAAAGAGTCATAAGGAGAGATAAAATGTTTCACTGACTGTCACTTGTTTTTGCAAAATTGTAAAATTTAGAGTTTTGACATTTTGCGTTAAAAGTAAAAAAATACGCCAAATTCCGGGAATATTCTTAAACATGGCAACACTTCGTAATGAGAACTCTTACCCCGCCAGACAAGCCAACTCGCTCAGGTGTCGCCATCTTGCCGAAAATCGATATTCAAAATCTGGTAAAATTCATCTTTTTCTTTGGGAGCCAATTACAGGGCGGCCATCTTTGTTTTTAAAATTTTAGGGATTTTCTGGTAAACTACAGGATATGCCCTATGCGATGACACCATACATATTCTTTTAGCATATTGGCGTCTGGGAGATCAATTCGAGTCAATTGGGGTCTAAAACCACTCCAACTTTGAAACACTACTACGCGGCCGCCATTTTGTTTTTTCAACTTTTTTAACTATTTTTGTAAATCATTTAAACATTTCTACAGATTCCAAAAATTTCAACCGGATCGGCCGGAAAACAAAAGAGATACGATAGGCAAGCCTGGCCGCCATTTTGTTTTTTTGAAAAGTCGGAATTTTCCCGGGGTCACCCCGCCATCTTGAACACTTTTCTCATATATGACTTGTCTCCAAAACGACTCCTTCTGGGAGAACAATTATGTCAATGAGTCAGTCAGTCAGTGAGTGGTAGTCGAGCTTTATATATTATAGATAGATAATAATAATATAAATACTAGATGTCGCGCGGTGCGCGAGGCCGCAAGCGGCCACGCGTGTCTCTGTGGGATCTTATTTTGACAGAAAAATAAAGTCTAATTTTGTGCGCCCATCTTGTTTTAGCCATTTTTGATAATTTTCAATACTGCTTACTGAGACCCACAATCGCTTCATACAAGCCAACTTTCCAAAGTGTTGCCAACTGGCTAAAAAATGCCGATTAAGATTAGGAAAATTGAATTTTTTCAGTAAAACAAAAACAACGGGGCGGCCATCTTGTTTTTTTTATTTTTCGGGATTTTCTGGTAAACTACAGGATATACCCTATGCGATGACACCAAACACATCCCTGTAGCATATCGGCATCTGGGAGATCAATTCGGGTCTTTTGAGGTCTACCCTAAAAATTAAATCAACCATAACTTTCAGTGTTGCCAGGCGAAAATCAAAAAACCTACAAAAAGTCATAAAGAGAGATAAAATGTTTCACTGACTGTCACTTTTTTTTGCAAAATGGTAAAATTTAGAGTTTTGACATTTTGCGTTAAAAGTAAAAAAATACGTTAAATTCCGTGAAAATTCTTAAACACGGCAACACTAAGTAACAAGACCTCTAACCCCGCTATACAGACCAACTCGCTCAGGTGTTGCCATCGTGCCGAAAATCGACAATCAAAATGTGGTAAAAATAATACTTTTCTTTGGGAGCAAATCACCGGTCGGCCATCTTGGTTTTTCAGATTTTCGGGATTTTCTGGTAAACTACAGGATATGACCTATGTGATGATACTAAACACATCCCTGTAGCATATTGGCATCTGGGAGATCAATTCGGGTCAAGTGGGGTCTAAAACCACTCCAACTTTGAAACACTACTACGCGGCCGCCATTTTGTTTTTTGATTTTTTTAAATTATTTTCGTAAATCATCTAAAAAGTTAAACCGATTCTAAAAATTTGAACCGAATCGGCCAGAAAACAAAAGAGATACGATAGGCAAGCCTGGCCGCCATTTTGTTTTTTTAAAAAATTGGAATTTTCCCGGGGTCACTTCGCCATCTTGCACACTTTTCTCATATATGACTTGCCTCCAAAACGACTCCTTCTGGGAGAACAATTATGTCAATCAGTGAGTGAGTGGTAGTCGAGCTTTATATATTATAAATGAGGGTGAGTCTAGAAGTACGATTGATTTTGTAATTGTGGATGAAAGACTGAGGAAGAAAGTGCTAGACTCTCGGGCATACCGCGGTGTAGGCATCGACACAGACCACTTCCTGGTCATAGCCCGAATGCGTGGCCTCTTTAAACGGTGGCGACACCGAGGGGCCGAGCCTACGAGTGTTCTGGATAGAGTAAAAGTGGAAAATCTACAAGAGAAAGAAACGAAAGACCAGTATGTAGAGAAACTGAAAGAAAGTTTTAAAGGCATAGAAGAGATAGGTGTGATTGAAGATTTGTGGGAGACATTTAAGAGAGGGGTCGTGAGTGTTGCTATTGAGGTATGCGGAGTAGCTAAAAGAAGGAAAGGAAGAAAGAACAATCATGTGTGGATGGATAAAGATGTACAAAGGGCTGTGCAAGAAAAGAAGAAAGCGTGGTTGGATTGGTTAGCAACAAAAGCTAACAAAAAAGTTCAAAAGGCAACGGATGACGAGATAAAGGAAGCAAGAAAGAAGTATAAAAGATTGAAATCAGGAGCGAAAGATGTTATATCTAGAAAGAAAGAAGAACGAAAGGATGATTTTGATAGGAGGCTCACTGAAGATTTCCAGTCAAACATCAAGTTTTCTGGAAATCCATCAAAACAGCCAGAGGAAAAACTTCTACCTCGGAGCTGAGTACAATCAGGAGTCAAGATGGGAGCATTGTAAAAGAAGAAGAATGTGTATTAAAGAGATGGAAAGAGTATTTTGAAAGTTTGTTTGAAAGAGAGGAAGTGCAGGAACAACATCCGGCACCTTGTATGGAAACTAATATAAATGTTGATGAAAGTGAGATAAGCATGGATGAAATAGTGAAAGCGTTGAAAAGTATTAAATTAGGTAAGGCTGCAGGGTATGACAGGATTACCGTCGAGATACTGAGGGCTGGACAGGGCATAGTGGCTAGCCAGCTGTACCACCTATGTAAATTTGTGCTGGCAAAATGGGAAGTACCGGGAGACTGGTGCAAAGCCGTAATCGTGCCATTAGGTATACAAGGGAAAAGGGTCACGGCAGGATTGCATAAATTACCGCGGTATAAGCCTTCTCAGTGTCGTCGGTAAATTGTAGGGTCAAGGCGGCAACAGTGGCTATAGCGACAACAGTGGCGCAGTGGCCATTTGTTAGAAAGTATTATAGATAGCTATCTTTCTCTCTCACTCTTCGGAAGGCTTCAAAACACGAACATATCACAACAAATCAGCTTCCATCTGCGACGGAATAAATGCGTGTTGCGAGTAATTTTTTGTTTTGACCATCGAAAAAGTGAGTTTAAAGGTAAGATAGACTTTGTATTTTTTCACTAACCTTTTGTTACTTTTAAAAAGTGATATTTGTGATAAAAGGTAAGTTTATTTGAGATTGTTTTGGCGTTTACTGCACTTCCGTTTACGCAACAGTGTACACAGTTTAGTTTAGTGTACGGTTTAGTACACAGTGGATCATGAACCACTGTGTACTATATTATTACCAACAAGATTACCACGCATTAGTTTGACACTTTGGACATTCGCAAAATATATATATATATATATATATAATCTCACGCCTTTCATCCCCGAGGGGGTAGGCAGAGGTATTCCATTACTGGATATACCCACATTTCACGAGATACATTGGACCCCTAAACGTGATAAGTGGTGAGCCCATCGCCGGACCGGGTCTATTTACACATGTCTCAGAATTAATTCTGAGACCTGCGGGTTTCCTCACGATGTTTTCCATTCGCAAAATGAAACCTTGGAATTTCGCATAACGTCACATTATCAAAATGCCACACTAACAAAGTGCCATATTATCAAAATAAGAAGATTGTCCAACTCCCTTTATTACAATAAGCCGATGATTTATGAATTATAAAATAAAACTATGAATTATTTTAGTATTTAATCACATAATTTATTAATTTCTATTTATTTTAACATAAAAAAACGCACGTCTTGTATCCCCGAGGGGTACCTAGAAATATTTTTTAACATAAATCAAATTTAAAAACTAAACTGAAATTATGAATGCCGCTAAGAAGCGAAAAATGTTGGCTGAGGATACTTAGAATCGGTAATAGAACATGTTCCAACAGTTTTTAGATTTTTTGTCAGTTTGTTTATTTGATCGCGCATCACGTGAAAACGGCTGAACAGATTTTGATGTAAATTTTATTAATCTGTTGAGAAAATCCCCGGCCATATGGCTATGTTTTATTCCCATATTCTCATGTTAATGTGATTAAATACTATTATAATACAATTAAAATTACAAACAAACAGCTGACCCCTGTGCAACTAAATCGTTACCTACTGAATTATTTTCTTAATGTATATGTAAATACAAAAAATATGATTTTTTGAGAAAAGTTATAAAATTATATGATTCTCAGCAGCATTCATAATTTAAGTTTACATTTTCAATTAATTTTATGATAAAATAAATGGAAATTAATAAATAATTTAATTAAATACAAACATAATTAAATTAAGGTAAACGCAGCTATTACCGACCCCCTTAAGCAAGTTTTGAAATTGATTATTAGAATTAAGGGTAGTGGTTGCAAACACACCAGATTTTTTTATTTTATATTTAAATATAGATTGTATATTTTATATTTATATTTTCATTTGTTTATAAATATCATGTTTTCATTGAAAAAATAATCAAAGGATTGTTGAAGTCAATTGTTTCTATTACCGACCCACCCGAAACGCTTTGAAGCTATTACCGATTTTTATGAATCTAACACCGACCGTACGTAAATAAAGCATACTTTTTTTCACAAAATACCTACCTTCATGTTCGATTCTCAAAATAATTATTAATTTGAGCGAAATATCCCTTTCCCAAAATATCCCGTTTTCGAAATGTTCCGTTTACTTTTATTTGCTTCTCATTTTTGTACTTGATTCGAAAATGGAGATAAACTTGACTTTTAACTTTTTGGCGGGAATCCGAAGAGGGACGTCATGTTTTTTGTATAATTTTCATTTTGCTGTGTATTTCGGGTTTTGACTCCTCATAATAGTGATAGTTAATTATGTGGCAATAAGTTTCCGTGAAAGTGTGCAGTGAATGGGAAATTCGATAAAATGCAAGATATGGACATTTTTGGATTGCCTCAAGAAGTCACAATGAAGTCGTCAGTAAAAGTGCTATTATTTTACTGTTGATAACCAAGATAGGGATGTAGAAAGTGTTGAAGACACTGTATTTTTGTGCATGGACTCTGAAGCAGAGCAATTTACTCAAGGATATCATTAACTAATAACAAGGCTGCATGGCGTAATGCCTTTGCCTACCCTGTAAGGGGTGAAAAAAAAAGAAATAGAACCAACATGAAATTCATTGTTAGGAGCCATTTACACGAGCTATTTACATTGCATACAAAAAAAACTTGAGGACAATCCATTCCATTGTCCTCACGTTTTTTTTGTATGCAGTCTTAGTGGATTGTCTTAGTGGATTGCCCTCATGTAAATGGCCCGTTTTGTAGATTTCTTCTTCTAGTTCCCATGCTTTCCAACTAATCGCAGTGAACCTCGGAATGATTGTGGATTCTTTAAAAGATTGTTTTCACACTTGGACCTCAATAAAAATAAAGGTATTGATTTCTCGGTGTACACAAATGAAATTTTAGTAATATAAGAAAATAGACTTTAATAGAAATGGTAAATAGAATAACATTCATAAAATCAAAGTGAGAACATAGGTCACGTATTGTTATTTTGCGCCCCCGGAAACCTGCTGCTTGGCCAGCTATAGTGCAAACCATAGTTACCATAGCCTTTCTTTCTAATTAATTAGCCTGCTTAATAGTAATTACTTCTTAAAATAATGTCAATGCTGTTACTTCATAATGCAGTTCCCTGTAGTGCCGTTGAAGGGAATTGGTCTTAGTGTCAATTGTCTTGGACATAGGGGATAACTGAATCACCTGAAACATAAATATTCACTATCAAAATTCAGAGATAATTTTGTAAATGTGTAGATGTTAATAAAATAAAAACACACTGTTTTATTTTCAGCACAGAGTTTTTCAAGTTGGGATAGTGGCTGGTGCTTCTAGACACATGAATCATACCGTGGCTAGCACTAATAAGTACTTTATACTCTAAGTCAGATTCACAAACCTGAAAATATATAAAAATTATGTTTTGAAAAATAATTATAAAAATTATAAAAATAATTAGACAATTTTATTTCAAAATAACTTAAACCCTTTGTTTTGTTTACCAAAAAGCCTATAAATTTTTTTCGAACTTCCCAAGTTTAGCGCAGCCGAAGGTGAGGGTTGACTGTCGGAACAAGTTGCAATGACGGTTCCGCACGTGTACTTCATAACCATTTTTAATACAGTTGCGAAAAAATGAAGCAATTTAATAAAATAATAAAAATAAAATAAACTCAACTAACATTTATGGAAAATCGCGCCAACCGTAAAAGATTAAAAGCAGAGTTTTTTTTGTTTTCTTCAACCATTCTGGGTAGGCAAATGTAACTATACATACAGCCTAGTCTTCAGTACATTTTTTTTATGGATATGAAAAGAAAATAAAATTTAATGACATTAAATGAAATTAAACCTAACCTAACTCATTGAATCAAATCATTATACTGAAACAAATTAGGAGCTTTACTTTTAGACATTACATACCGTTAATCCAAAAATACAATTAATCGGTATAGAATCGGTGATAGCTTCTCTTTGTTGCAATTTCCGATTCATATGGATCGGTAATTAGTGTTGAATAAAAAAATTAACAAATCTTTTTCCGAGCCACAACAAATAATCGATATTAATTGTAATATATTTCCCCATCCGTTTTAATACAATAATTTATTGATTTAGTCATAAACTATAAAAAAAACACCATTTTCATATAAATACGAAGAAAACTTTAAGTAGTTTCTTTCATATCCCACGTCTAAATGTTTAATAATGCGTGGCAGTTTATCGCGGAAAAACATGTTTATAATACAACATGGTGTATGTCGCTAATAGATGCTTATAATTTTAGAATACTTAAGATTGAAATGGTATTATAAAAATTGTTTAATTATTATAAGCATTAACGAAAAAGGGAAAAAATAAAGAATAACCTCTCAGCCATTGCCGATCCATGGGTCGGTAATGACTGCACTACTAAAATGCACTGCAGCTATTGCCGTTCTATTTTAATTTCAAAAATACTTTTTAAAATCCCTTAAAACATAATAATTTCGTTGCGAAATGTGGAATATACAAATAAAGGAATATGTTGAGTTAGTCAGAATAAACTTAACGTAAATATTTATATATAAAATATCTTAAGCAAAAAATTTGAGTACTTACCTGAGGAGGTAAGGGTTAGTATGATACGATCGGCGCACTCGCTACGTTCACAGAAACTAACGTATTTGGTCACATTCCCGTATACCTACGTACACTAACACCAGTAAATTAATTAGGAAACATACAAACATGTGTGTATATTATACTCTCTTGTGACTCAAATCGTTCCAAACCGATAAAAATAAGAATAAGCTGAATGGGTCGGCAATACCTGCAGATTTTCGATGGGTCGTTGATAGCTGCGTTTACCTTAGTTTTATTTTCTAATTCATAAATCATCGGCCTACGACAACGAAGGGAGTTGAAAAATCTTGTTATTTTGATAATGTGGCATTTTGCTGGTGTGACATTTTGCGAATGTGGCATTGTGCGCCTAATCCATTAATTTAATCCTAGGTTATATAATAAAATGTCGTACATTTTGTTAATTTTCTTTTACAGGATGGCTCGTCTAGCAAAGCTACACAAAAGTGGCAATCATATTTCTGACAACATGAAAGTAGCTTTAACACATATCGGGAATGGTATGAGGGTCCGAAAAGCGTCAAAGGCCTACGGTATTCTAAGATACGGAGTTAAATTAGTAAATAAAGACTTTTAAAAGCATAAAACTGCATTTTATTTAGTTAATATTATGTATGATTCACTGTGAACATACCTGATTCACTGTAAACTAAGTTCCGATTCACTGTATCCGACTACCAGTACATAGTGGCTCAAATGACTTTTTTTGTTAAATACGTTTTATCTCCTAAGATATCACTTTGTTGAACTAAATATAATAAAATAATGAAAATACATTAGTTACATAACATACTAGTAACCTTTACATCCTCCTAACACTACTACAAATCAAGTGCAGGTCACTGAAAAAAAAAGTGACCCACTGTTGCCGCCTTGACCCTATGCGAAAGTGTTGATTGAAAGGGTTGTGAATGAAACAGACGAAAAAGTATAGGATGCACAAGCGGGATTTAGAAAGGGGATGGGATGTACGGATCAGGTATTTTCCTTGCGGTGGATAGCCGAAAAGTTTTTGGCTATCAAGAAAGTCTATTGCGCGTTCGTGGATCTAGAAAAGGCCTATGATAGAATGGTGAGGAATGAATTGTGGTCAGCATTGTCCGTGAACGGTGTGAGCAGTATCCTCATACGAGCATTGCAATCTCTTTATAGGGATTCCAGTGCTTGTGTAAGGATAAACGGGGCATACACTGAATGGTTTAATATCGAAAAAGGTGTTAGACAGGGATGTGTAGCGTCACCGTGGCTGTTTAATCTGTTCATGAACAATTGCTTGACAGATTTAAAAGAGAGTGAAAGTGGGTTGAGAATAAATGAGTTACTTGTCAAATGTTTTGTCTATGCTGATGACCAAGTATTACTTGAGTCTTTATCCGAGGAGTTGCAGGAGATGGTAACTCCTATGAGTGGAGCTTTTGTTAGAAAGGGAATGAAGATTAATGTAAAGAAGACGAAAGCGATGGTTTTTGAAAGAGATGACGCAGGGACAGAGTGCAATATTGTGATTGGAGACGAAAAAATGGAACAGGTGAATGAGTTTGTGTATCTGGGTTCAAAGTTTACAAGAGATAGAAAGTGTGAGAGTGATATTGAAAGAAGAGTGAATGCAGGAAACATGGTGAATGGAGCTTTGCACTCCTTCATGAGCAGTCGGAAGGTGTCTAACAAGGCTCGTTTAGCTGTGCATAGGGGGGTGTTGGCTCCGACACTTATGTCCGGAAGTGAAAGTTGGGTATGGCAGAAGAAACATGAAAGTAGAATAAATGCAGTTGAGATGCGAGCGTTAAGAAGTATGATAGGAGTTAAACTGAGTGAGGATAAGAAATAGTGAGATAAGGAAATGTTGTGGTCTGAAAGAAGATATTGTAGTGACAAAAATTGAGAAAGGTATGCTGAGATGGTTTGGCCATGTCGAGAGATTGAATGAAGAACGATTGACGAAAAAAGTGTATAAGGCGAGTGTGAATGAAAGTGTTGCAAGGGGTAGACCTAGGCGGACGTTTCGAGACCAAATTGGGGACGTCTTGAAAAAAGGCCAGGTCAAGAGTACCCTAAACCGAAGAGCGTGTATGAAAGGAATAATGAAAGCGGACGAAGCGAAACAAGTATGTAAGGATCGTAGCAAGTGGAAAGAAGTGATCTCTGCCTATCCCTACGGGAAAGAGGCGTGATTATATGTATATGTATGTCTGTATTTATTTATTTAAATGTGTAAATGCTCTTCTACATGTCATCCATACCATAATTTTTGTCTCAATTTAAATAATTTCTTTGTGGGAAAATAGCCGTTTTTGGTTTCCTCGACCAGATGGCCTTCTTAAAATCATCAGACGAGAATCGGGGGGCTGTTCCACACAAGAAATAAAAAAAAACTTCACTTATATATAAATAAAGCGCTATAGTTACCTTTTCGGAAGAGAAGAGATGTTTCTCAAGTAGGTACCTACTAGTTTCTAGGAATTTTCCACTATTTCTTCAACTAAAGGGGTAGATAGCGGACTTTAATACTATAATAAGGTCGTAGTTGTCTAGCTTCACCTTTCCACTTGGCGTTAGAGACGTATGATTACATATAGGTGACAAGACCAAGCTAGCGAATTGCCATCAGAGGGTGCACCAGTGAAAAAAATAGTATACAACATGTCACAGAATAAGCGCAATTCCTGAAATTAGTTTGTTCAGTATCGACTACTTATTCGATTTCAGCTATTTTAATGTGTTACATTTTTCAAAAAAATGAATTATCGTAGGTGAATTTAGTGCTGTCTATAGAAATCGTGCTATTTTTAATCGATATTTAAGAAAATTGGTTAGACACAACTAAAGTTTGATTACATCATATTTTTTTTATATTAGTATACTAATTGGGGTGTATGAGGAATTGCGCTTTCTGTTACGTGTTGTATACACGGGTTAAAAACTGAATTCTACCACTAAAGAAACTACTAGCCACTAAAGGCAATATTTCGACACTAAAAGGGTCGCAAGTCGCAACCACCAGGTTTAGTGGAAATTCCACTAAGTTGGCAACACTGCAGCCAACTTCAAACCTACATTTTTTTTGTCATATTTTAAAGAGACAGGGAAAACAACAATATAATATATCTTATATTGCACTCCCTCTAGAGAGAACCGTCATATTCCACTCTAGTATCTCTTTCACACATTTTACATAAGTATTCGCTATCTGTCATCCTAGCAGGGCTGCCTTTAACCTGCTGCTGCATTTAACCGAAAAATCGGTATTCAATCGAAAGTGCTGCAATCACTTTGTTTTTTCGAATTTTATCGGATTTTCTTATCTAATGAGGCGTTTTTTAAAAAAGAAAAACTAGTTCATTCACTAAAGATAGATGGCAATGTTCACAGACCAATAACCTGTCATCGAATAATGGCTTTTTTTTTGTTCTCATGAAGGCAAGCGTCATGAAATATACAGCCGTTGTTTATTAGTTGTGGTTGGTGTGTTTCCCCTTACTTTTTATTTATCTATTCCAGTTTCACAGTCGAGACTGCGCGTTTATTGAGATAGAAAATAGGACTCTTCATATCGAGATATTGACTCTTTATCGAGATAGGGACTCTACCAAGATAGTTACTATTACTATTTTGTTTTGTGTTTGAGTGCAGCGCTTATAACCTGTAATATGCCCAAGGACTATGGCTCGTGGTCGATTTACACAGATTCCACCCGACTTTGCGTTTAACATCTACCCTGGTAGCTCTAATCCACTGTTGTCTCAGGGTCTCATCAGTTGGATATGTACGAACGCCTCCATTTATACAGTTAATTATGGCACATGTTCGCATGTTAAAAATTACATCATAACATATAATCGTAGTTACTGCAAATGCAAAACCTTTTGTAGCAATAAAAAAATCTTGACAAAGATTCTCGGTGATATTAATTACTATCAATATGTCAACTTCATTTCTTTTTATTTGTGGCATGGCTGTTACTGTACTAGTTTAAGACAGCTAATTGAAAGTTCAGTTCAGCACCATCTATTGACACCTTTGAATACTCAAGTGGCAGCTGTCACCGAAAACGCCTCATTAAATGGGGTTCTATTTTTTTATTATTCTTAAGATTTAAAAATAAAAGTTGTTTGAAATGTGTGTGCCTTTACATTTATTTTTATTATATATACATAAACTGTTAATGAACATTTTTAAAAATAGGTTTATTCGAGAACATATTTACAAGTTTCAATTTCTTTCTTGGATCTAACCAGTAGGACCGTTATTTATACCAAATAGACTTAAATTTACTTAATCATTAAAACATCAGATGGGTACTCGGTATACAAAAAATTATCATCAATCAAATAAAACTGCAACAAATATGCAATATAATCAAATAATATTTAGAATCAATTGACGAAGTAAAATTAAATCTTAAACATAATGAAATACAAATTCAGTCAGTCAAACGATTACAAATCGATTGAAATAAACCCTGGAGTTTCAACACTTGGCTTGTCATCGTTGGTATCCGTAAAAAATAATACTGAAAAACACTAAAAATCCGTCACAAACTGCACAACGGGGAACTTATAGCTGAAAACAAATTATCGGACGCGGCTGATAGCCGCGATCTAGATAATGAATGTACACATAATGTGCAAACTATCGGACGTAAGTCGTGGACGTAACCTTGAGCGTTCGGACGTCCGACAGAAATCTGGCGTGCTGAATTCAAAAGACTGTGTACACGTTTGGTACAGGTATCAGTCGCGGCTGTCTGCCGCGTCCGTCAGCCGCGTCCAATAATTTGTTTCCAGCTTAACGGGTACTCCATAAAGTAACGAGTAACGAATCGTTACTCACGAATGCATTTCGTTACTCGCATCTTTTTCGTTACCCACATCTTTCGTTGTATAGGTGGGTAATTTTATTCTATGTGAACCGAACATACTGCTTACAATTTAACGCATTATTTTTCAGTAGATTATAATCAAAGAGATTAAAATATAATAGGGCATAGAGGGGACATAGCGACGAAAATTTGAAGCCAAAAGTTATTCCAAGTGGAATAAGTCTAGTACAATTTCGACCGCATGACAGCTCGCGTTCATACTAACTGACATGACGCTTGAGCTTCAAACATGCTTCAAAGTTTTGTATGAAAATATTCCCAATGCCCCCTCTATGTCCTATTATATTTTAATCTCTTTGATTATAATATATTGAAACTGATAGATCACAATCTCTCCAGCGTCAAATTGTCAACTGTCCAAGGACTGTCCCTGATTGGTCGGTCTTGCCGTAGTTATTTCTGTGCCCAGTAAGGAATCAACCATAGATGTCAGTCAAACAAAATAAAAGCATTAAAGAAGTACAAAGACGTTAGTATTGGTCTTGCTTGCCCTTTGAGTGTTGGTTTAATACTCAAAGTGCTTGCCAGATACATTTTCGGAATAAAAACTCAGTCTCATCTTTCAGTAGCCAAACTCTAGTACTTCCATGCACTTATTTTTTTTAAAATCGTTTAATGGCCTTTGGATTCTAGTCCTTATAGCCTTATTACTTTCCTATTCTAAATCTTAGTTAAATGGCTCTGCTTTAGAGACCATGCATAAAAATACTGTGTCTTCAACACTTTCCTCATTCTTCTTTCGGTTACCAACAGCAAAATAATAGCACTTTTACTGAAGACTTCACAGCAAAATGAAAATTATACAAAAAACATGACGTCCCTCTTTGGATTCCCGCCAAAAAGCCTCTATGCACTTATCTTATGTGGTGTTGCCAACCACTACCCTTATATTTTGTTGTAGGGCATAGGCAATTTAGCCATTAGCCTAAGCTCGACACGAATTTGAAGATTATTAGTCCTGCTTCAGAGTCTATGCACAAAAATGCAATATGTGTCTTTAAAATTTATCCAAATCTCATTTGATAATCGACAGCAAAACGACAGTATACCGCCCTTGAAGATCGAAGAGGCAATCTGAAACTATCCATCTCACGCATCCTATCGAACTTCCCATTTACTGCACACTGCCAGGCATACATACAGTCACCAATCGTAATTTTTGGGAGCCCCAACATTCTCCAAAGTAGCATAAAAGACTTAAAATCACGGAATATAAAACACAAAATAGGCTAACTTGGCAACACTGTCAGTGACTTATTTAGATAATGCGATTACACCTTTCTCTAAATTTAGGGTTCCGAATTCAGAAAGCACATTTGTTGCTGAATTTATGATCCTAAGTGACTAAATGCGATTACACCTTTTTGAATTAGTAACTGAATTCAGTCGATTGAATTTAGGAAGGTGTAATAAGCCCTTTATCCGGGTACGCATTGTTGGCAGCAGTGCAGCATGGTAGCATTGATTTAAAATGAAAAATATGTTATCTATTGTTTTGCACTGGTCTGTGGTTTTTACTCCGCTAGGAGTAAAAGTGTTCTGTGGTGGTTTTGCCTAGGCCTCAGGACGGACGGGTTTACGTTTCGATTTTTGTTTGTGAATTGAATTAAGGATTTAAGATATTCTAAGAAAATATGTGAGATAAAAGAAACGAAAATGACATCGTCTGTAAAAAATGCTGAAATAAAGATTGAAGAGGTGTGTCGCACATGTCTATCTAAGGAAACAGAATTACATTCAGTGTTTGACGTGTATTTAGGCACAATTACGCTTGATTATGTGGTTGGTGCAATAACAGGAGTAAAGGTGCGATGTTTTTCAAGTTAATTTCTCACCATTGATCATTAGTCTCGGAGGCTCAGTGAAATTATGTTTTTCGTAAATTCCCATAATTGTATACTACGACTAGAAACAGTAAACATTTGCTGATGCGAAGAAGGTGTTACTGTCTGCCGACACTATAACGGTTATTACTATTGCTCTGCGAATCATTTTGACCCCTGTCACCGAAATTTTATCATACGGTTTTTTATGCAATATGGCTTTATCCCATAGATATTTTTACCTATGGCTAGAATGAGTTTCACGAAGTCTACGATGCAAGCGAAAATTGTGCTCAAAGTGTCGTTTATGGGATGAAGATTCTTGTAGTTTTACATATCCCCTTAGGTGTGGGAGTCAAAATGGCCGATTTGCATTGAGTGTGGAACCCGCAGAGGGGTTCGCCACAGTCAAGGCTTTTTTGGGGCCCCACCTACACTAAAATTGCATTTTATTATTCCTTGGTGTAGCAGAAGCCCTTTTATCGGACTGAACGTTTTTATAATTAAGTTTGCTGCCAATAAATAAGTACTTTTGTAATATTTGTGTAGTAATAAAGTTGTACAGGTGGTATAACCGGGGTACCTAAATGTAGAAAAGGTTTTGGACTATATTTTTTTAAACAAACCACTTTTGAGCTTAGTGACCGTTTTCACGAAAACCTTATAATACTATTTACAAATAAAAAGGACAATACCTATAACTCTCATACAAATATTTTACACAATCAAAGATTTAACAGTAGAACAAAAATGGTGCCTATCTTTAAAACAACCTCAAGTGGGCTTTTTCCTCTACAAAGTACTCAATCGATGACTTGCTAGCTGTCTTACTTCTCGCTTAACACGTTTTAATGTGTGAAACAGAGATAAAAACAGTCTCCCAGTGTATATGCGCTCAAAATATGAGCGGGTAAGCAGCACCCCGCAGTGGGGCTTGCCACACTTGATTGATATTTGACAGCACCCCGCAGCGAGTCTCGCCACACTTGAGGGGATATATAGTGGTGTAAATGTTCTTGTGTAAATGGTCCATCCACCTAATGGACCATTTACACAAGGCCATTCCACTAAGCCAATCCACTAATGGCCTCGTGTAATGGGCCATTTACACGAGGCCATTCCATGAGCCATTCCACTGAGACAATCCACTAAGCCAATCCAAACAGCATACAAAAAAAGCTTGAGGACAATCCAATGCAGTGGACTGTCCCTATTTACACGACGCCATTATGGGCCATTTACACGAGGCCATTCCACTAAGCCAATCCACTAATGGCCTCGTGTGAATAGAGACAGTCCACTGCAATGGATTGTCCTCAAGTTTTTTTTGTATGCAGTTTGGATTGGCCTCGTGTAAATGGCCCATTTGTGGATTTGGTTACAGGAATGGCTCACTGCAATGGCCTTGTGTAAATGGCTCATTAATAGAGACAGTCCACTGCATTGGATTGTCCTCAAGCTTTTTTGTATGCGGTTTGGATTGGCTTAGTGGATTGGTTTAGTGTAATGGCTCATGGAATGACCTCATGTAAATGGCCCATAAAGGTTCCATCTATTTATCTATCGAAGACTTGTAAAAGATTATCAACAATCTACTTTCCTGGGCAGTTCACAAACAGACCATGTATTTCAGTCTAGCAAATCCAGCACGGAAATGCAAATATTATCTGAAATAGCATTCCAGAAACTAGAATCACCAATGAGATTACTCAAGTAGTGCTTGAATGATCTTACGGGGTTCAGTTACTGAAATAATATAAAATAAACACCAGCCTCATTATAAATACAACATGTGATACATATAGCTACATATAGGGGAATCCTACAAGTACCATATCTAGTATTTTATGTGCGGAGGGTATTAAAGAGTTACTTCTTTTTTTTGGAGAGGACAAGTTATTAAAACATTGTGTAGTTTTTGATATTTAATTCGAAACTATTATGTAAATGGAATATGTACTGTATGCTAATACTATGGAACCTTTTCAATATTTTGACTGTTATTGCCTAAGCCCCATAGTTGAATGCCGTATGTCCAAATGGGCTTTATAACTGCTTTGTATATGAAAATTTTGCTGTTTTTTTATATGGAAAATTTGCTAGATGGGATTTTGCGCCCAATCAGCCAGTACCAGGCTATGGACTTTAATGTCTAATTGTTTTCGCTTGGTCCATATGTGTTTTCACCATGTCATCTGACGATGCAGGTGCATTCCCAGGTATCTGGCCACTTCCGCCTGTGGGACTTGTTCATTGTATATTAGTACAGGCAGGTGGGCAAGTTTTTCGTCTGTGTGAAGGTTACTTGAAGAGATTTCGTTACTTTACGTTATTTAGTTACTTGGAAAGGTGCGAGTCGGACTTGCTCACTGAGACTTCTGTACATATTTGTATGCACATACATCGGTGATGGATTACGCAAAAACCACTTAACGGATTTTTATGAAATTGGCTATGGAGATAACTGAGTACCCGGGTCAACATCTAAGTTACTTTTCATTACAGAGAAATATCTCATTCTCACAGGAAAATATAAAAACTGGTTAAAAAGAGAAATACGTACTATTCGCGGAAACAATTACACCTAAGAAACTTGAAATATGGTATGGAAATATGTCGTATATGTCGTTGGAAACTGCTATGAAGGGATTTTTGAAAATTCCTACGAGAACAGAAATAAACTGCTACTGCTAAGGGATTTTTGAAAATTCCTACGAGAACAGAAATAAACTGCTACCACTATTTGTTATAAAATTCCATATTATGCGAGTTATAAAATATCTTGGGAAACTTTACTTTTCTGGGAGTAACATGGGTTAGGTAAAATTTTCCAATGGGAACGGGACTGACACGGGTGAAACCGCCGGGGCGCTGCAATCTATACATATAATAAAACTGTAATGAGACCGTGTCTGTTCATGATTTATTTTTTGACTCTTATGCACCGTAGACAGTATTTCTAAATAAAATATTAGGATAGGATTCATAGGATGTAATAAATCCCCTTGGCATTCTTTGGATACGCAATCCTAAAAATGAAAAATCAACTGATGCTATCTATTTATTAAGTTGTGTTGTCTGTAATTCGTGTTAAATGGAAATAAATCTTTTGTACAAAGCCAAGTAGAAATATATGAAAATGATAATTAAAAAACTTTGATAAAATTAAAATTATCATAACATTTCTTAATTTTGCATGCATGGAGTCCAAGGCAGAGCCCCATACATTTCTGAGAAGTTGAAGATGACCGCATATATATTTAACTGAACAGAATTTATTGTAAGGCAAATACGGAATCCTAAAAATGAAATATCAACTGATGCCATCTATTTATTAAGTTTCTTGTCTGTAATTCGTGTTAAATGTAAATAAATCTTTTGTACAAAGCCAAGTAGAAATATATGAAAATGACAATTAAACTATAATAAAATTAAAATTATCATGACATTTCTTAATTTTGCATGCATGAAGTCCAAGGCAAAGCCCCATAAATTTCTGAGAAGTTGAAGAAGAACTCATATAATATATTTAACTGAAAACAGAATTTATTGTAGGGCAAAGTAATGAAAAAGTGGGTAGAAAGATATTATTTATTTATTATAAAGAAGGATAGGCAGTACAAGTAATTTTAATTTGGAAACCTTATATTTTAGTAAAGTTTTTAATCATATGTGTATCTTTGGGGCCTCTAACAAAAACCCAATTGCCTCTTATTTATTTATTTAATTATTATCCTTGCTTAGGATTTAATAAAGATAATTTTTCGCAAAATTTGGAGGCCACCCTAGGCCTAGGGCGGGCCTCTGGTCCATGGGGCCCTCTAAATTGAAGGGTACAGGTGCAGAACCAGGAATGTCACTAAAATTCAAAAAGTTAAGTTTTGATGGCAATATTTTCATTTTCCCTCGTATTTTTATTTGGCATTACACAAAAAGCGTAAAAACAAGTATAGTCAGATGTATTACTTAAGTCTCAAAACTGTATACTGGAACAAAACAGGGAAGGTCCATAGTGTAACGGAACATAAGAAGGAATGTCCAATATGTCAAAATTTATAAAAAAATAAAAAAAACATTTCAATATTTTATGTTCCTGAAAATAAGACTTTATAAGGTAAACTAAAGTTCCTATTTCTAGTTAATAATTTTAAGTGACACTTAAAAATAACCTTTGAAAAATTAAAATGTTAATTACACAACTTTTTGTTTTCGTGACATTTCTTGTTTTGCCCATGTACTCTTCAATTTATCGTAGCTTTTATCGTATTTATATCTATGGAGCCTCCAAGCCTCCAAACTTTTTGCTAAATTTGGAAGCTCCCAACCCTGGCGCTGACCTCTAGTTCTTTTGTGTAGCTTTAATCGTATTTGTATCTAAGGTGCCTCTAACCAACACCCCATTGCCTTTTATCCCTGTTTAGGATATGATTAAGATAAGTTTTTGATAAATTTGGTGGCACCCCAGGACCAAAGGCCCGGGGCGGGCCAACCCTTCCGCCCCTACTAGTCCGCCAGTGCTGTGCCCCTCTCTAAGCTAATGTTGGGGTAGGGTTTCCTCGAGATCTTGTTTCATTCTGGTAATTATGATTTTTTCGAGATTTAGGTAACAGGCTTATATGTCTGTATGAGGACATTTTTTGAGCTTGTTTTCGTGGCTTCAGAATCATAACCGCCTGTGCTATTTTCCTTTGGCTGGAAATTGTCTAAAGTCTCAGGCAAGCATTGAATATCGATAACAGTAAGAGTATTCCTTTCAGTGGCAGGTTCTTTATTAGAGTAGCGTCTGTAAGGTCCTGGTGCTTTGTGATCTTGAAGGTTGCGGATTTCTCTGGTTAGTTTCCTTGGTGACAGGAGACAGGATTTGACAGGAGGGCACATTTGTATATCTGAACTAAAATTGCTTTCTATTTCTTTATCTTTTGTTTATTGGCGCTAGGCAGTGCTTGAAATACCTTGTGCAAATGGGTTGCACACGACTTTGCTTTTCTTGGTCTGAACGGGCCCATGTTCTTGTTTGGGTTTTTATAAGAGCTTATTTGGGTTGTGGTAAACCTTTTAGGGTTTAGTAACATTTTATTTCTCTTACAGTTTACTGATATTATGCGTAATGGGACATTGTGCGAATAGGACTTTGTGCGAATGGAACCTTTTGAGAATGAGACGTTTTGCGAATAGGACATTTCACGAATAGGACATTTATTTTCGGTGGGACGTTTTGCGAATGGGACGTTCTGCGCCTAAACCCTATTTAGATTTTCTGGCGGTTTAGTTTTGACGTTGGTATCCGCAGCGAGTAGTTATTGTCACATGTTTTAGTAAGGTTACTAGTTACTAAGATACCTCTGGAGGTTATCAATGTTTATATCGCTCATTGCTGTTTTCAGTTCCTTTGAAGCTTTGTCGAATGCACTTTTATCCCTCGGGTATCCAGTGTTGTTGTGATTTTGTCTTTTATGTAGGTCGGGTACGCATGTTCCTTAAGAACTAATACTTCGGGGTTGACTCGTGTGCTGCTATGTGTACTATTCTTTTGAAGTTTTGTATGGGTGTTTCTATTTCTCCGGTGGTATTTAAGCATGTCTTTAGTTCTATCATGGACGCGATTATTTTTCGGTATCCTTCCCAGTTTGTGTGCCTACTATATATCTTCGGTGGTGCTTCCCGGAGTACTATTTTTCAGTGAACGTTAAGGATGACAGGTGTGTGAGCAGTTTTTTTTTGTTCGGTACTCATGTCGATGCCGAGGTTTTTAGTTACAAAGAAGTCCATTCGGTCTGGTTTCCTTGTTTTAATGGTAGTATATGGCCAGTAGGTGGGCTCGCCGTATGACAGACAGTAAAGGTTAAGGTCACCTATTGCAAGATATAGTTCAGAAGAAGCAGAAAGGTTCAAGTGGGTAGTGTTTCAAATTTGATTTTTCTTGAGGGATGATTTGTGGTGTATATTTATTTTGTAATAGTTTTTAATGTCAATGTAGCTTTCCGCAGTTAAGCCAGTTCTGATATTAGAGCAATGTCATTTTTTTTCGGTTATGAGGAATGTTTCTAATTCCTATTTTCTATGAGCTCATGGCAATAACAATAGGGACTTGTCAATAGTTGTGAACTCGGAACAAGGACTCTCTCAGATCTCGAAATGTCTCAGATCGAAGCTGAGGTCTACAAACATGTAATATGATGCTTGCTTATTTACGTCCTGAGGTGTGTATACTTTTTTTCTTATCGACGGAGTATACTTTTTTTGTTATCGACGGAGGCGGAAAGCGGTAACTTGGTTTAGCTCAGCGTGCAGAAATTTGCCGCTTTCCGCCCGGAGAGATAAAAAAATTATTTTGTGATGGCACTGAGTTCAATATATTGTTTTCGGTTTGTGGTCTTTTATATGGATCTTACATTTGTGACGGCGTGGGTCTAGTTTCTATTATTTTTCTTTTGTGAGCTGGTACTCTATTTTACTGGTTATTCATTGTTCGTTTCTTTCGCCAAAATTTCTGGTGTCAGAAGCGAAACATCAATGTTGTTTTTTGGGAACACACCGACTGAGTGTAAGCTTTTCTGAATAACATGGTTTTGTGGAAAGTCTGCTTGGCTAGTGTAGTCTTTGAGTTTGGTTTTTTGATCCTCCCTTCTCTTCTTTCTTCTTTTATTCTGTTCTCTTTTCTTCTATTAGATCCACTTCCGGCAAAACATTGCCCCCCCCCCCCCCCCCCCAGAGTAAGAAGGGCAGCCTGAGCGAAAGTCAGGAAGCGATTCTCCATTGTAACATGTACCCTCCTAGGGTAGTTTGTCTTTTGCTTTGCTTTCATGGTTGTTGGTGGTTTTTTATTTTACTAGGGGGGTTTTTCCCCCTAGGCAGGTTCTCCTGACGCTTTCCAAGGTACCAGTGTCACACTTTCGATGATTTAATTCCTCAAGGAATGTGATTACCATGTATACAGGTTAATTAACCGCCTGCCTGAGGTTCGGCGTTGTTGCTGTTTGGCACCACCCGGGGGACACTTGTAGGAAGGTTAAAAAAGACGGTAATTCCTATGGACGTAAGCAACTTCGACTACCCTAAAATTTTGGTGTCATTAATTAATTATCGAGATAGCAGTTGGTGAATTGTGTCCCACAAAAAAACTACTATCTAACTAACTATCACATTGTGCGGTTTGTATATCGATTGTCAATACTTAAAAATCGCAGCAAATTGAATTATTGCCGTATGGACAACTGTTTAAATTCAATAGGGAATATGTAGAATATAAATTTGCCTGAAATATTTTTTTCTAGATTCTTTATTGTCTTTACATTAGGGAACCTGTTGAACCTTGGCACTATGTGTACCTACTACCTAGGCCACTGGGCTCGTTTTAGATATTGCGATATTAAATTTTACTGTCTATGGTATTCGTTACATCACTACCGACTATTCAATGTAAAGTTAGTCACATACCGCCATTAAGAATTTGTAGGGGCGGGTCTAACAAAAAAATTAAAAAAATATTTTCATTTATATCACTGTCGTCGTATTAGCGTCGTTCTTCGTCTTTTCGTCGTGTAATTTCCAGACTTGACAAACCTCTGAACTCGTTTGAGGCTCGTCCACATCATCTCATTGTCTTAAAAAAAACACGCAACAATTTAACTCATTTAGACCCAATTTACTCGCTATTCATGACGAGAATTTGTAGGGGCGACCATATTCTAAAACTTTTTTTTGGTGAAAAGTTACTTACTTTTTTTGAAGTCTGATAGTTTTAAACGTTTTATAAGAGTCAATTACTTTTTATATGCTACGGGTTCTTTTATTTAACAAGTGAACAAACTATTTAAAATCCATCGTTTTGTTGAAGTTGGAGTGGTGTTGTACCTCGGTCACTGTCAATCAGTTGTTCCTTGGTCAGTGGCCACAAGGGCCAATGGTCACGTCGCGTCATTGGATTTATCGGCGTCGATATTCATACTGTGTTACCTACTTTGTGTGATTTTTTTTTTTTTCCTGTGATTACTTGTAAATATATATTTGTAGTCAATTTAGGACGAAGTCAAAAACTGGTTTTGTCAAAGCACAATCGGATAATCTACCGAGGATAATCTATCAAAATATGCTGACAATGTCAGCATATTTTGCATCAAATCTAGATTTTACGATCGCAGAGATCAAAGGAGTGAGCTGCAAGGTAATTATTATGTTATATGGTATATTTTAGTCCATAACATAGATTTTTAGTTCATAAATAATAATAATAATAAATTGTGGGACATAATTTACTCACGGTTATTTAGTCCCAAACTAGGCAGAACCTGTACTATGGGTACTAAATATCTGATAGACATACTTCAATAAATATTAAACACTCAACACGTACCTATACATAACCATTTGTCATTAAAATTGTTCCTAAACACCTTATTTACGTCTATATTATCATAATTTACACGTAATATTATTATTGAAGCTCACTCAAGTAAGATATGTTTATATACTTTTTGTAAATCCTACTAATATTATAAATGCGAAAGTTTGTATGGATGGATGTATGGATGGATGTTTGTTCCTCTTTCACGCAAAAGCTACGGAACGGATCGGAATATCGTATTTATCTAATACTAGCAGCGCTCCGCGGTTTCACCCGCGTAGTTACCGTTCCCGTGGGAATACGGGGATTAAATATAGCCTATGTGTTATTCTGATGTGTAAGCTATATATTTGTAAAGTTTCATCAAAATCCGTTCAGTAGTTTTTGCGTGAAAGAGGAACAAACATCCATACATCCATCCATATAAACTTTCGCGTTTATAATATTAGTAGGATATAATAATAGTGTTTTTGCACTTCGGTACCATACAATATTTGTAAAAAGTTTTTTAACTTATTCCAGGATTTGTATAGCCATTAAAACTAAAAATAAGTATGAAGTAACTGAAACGCTACAGCAAACAAACACGGAACATGACCAATGACGTCATCAAAGCGCGCGCAAAATGGTGGCGTTTGAACGGCTCAAATTTATTCAATGTTTTAAATTTAACTTTGCAAAATATTTGGATGGTTTCCAAGCCTATTTGTATGTTATTAAGATGTAAATGATTAATTTAAGAAAATTTTAATAATCATGCGTATGCCCTATTGGGTATTGTGTTTTGGACACACTGCCTATCTGATGCACAATTTACACAGACAGAAAACTTGTCATGAGTCATTAGAACTGTGACCTAGCCTTCAGTCCGTATAATACACACACCGGCACAATTAGCGGAACAGAAAAAAAAGGAGAAAAAAGAGGGAATTTAGAACAATGAATGTAATTTTTAAACAATATATTATTTAAAATGAAACAACAATTAAATTAACATGTTTTGACATTCATTTGTAACACCATACTTAAAATTTTATAAAAATAAAAATTAAATTAAACAAAATGCATTTTTCTTCGATTTTTAATTATAGAGAAACAGCAGAAAATTCAAGATTTTCCAAAGTTTAACAACAATTTCAATGACTGTTCAATATCGAGTGTTTCCTCCTCGTGCTCTGATGAGGGTTTCCATCCGTCTGGGCATGCTGCGGATGATGTTATCAATGGTTTCTTGGGGCAACCTCTGCCATTCTTCAAGTAATGCGTTTCGCAACTCGTTGAGATTATTGGGAGGGGGCATTCTTGACTTTACACTCCTCTTTAGCAAGTCCCAGACGTGTTCTATAGGGTTCATATCGGGGGACCGTGCTGGCCACTCCATCACCGTTATACCAACATGGTTTAGGTATGTCTGTACTGTGCGAGCACTGTGAGCCCGAGCATTATCCTGCATTAGAATGAAGTTGTTACCAATAAAGGGGGCAAATGGCACAACATGTTCTTCTAAAATCTCCCTGATATACCGATCAGCATTCAGATTCCCGCCATCGACCACTACTAACTCCGTACGAGCTCCTAAACATATTCCTCCCCAGACCATAATTGAACCGCCGCCATATGCAACTGTATTTTCAAAATTAGACTGGATATACCGTTCTCCTTTGCGTCTCCATACTCGCTGCCTTCCATCAATTTGATTTAACATAACTCTGCATTCATCAGTAAAAAGAACCTGTCCCCAGTCGTCGAAGTCCCAATCACGATGTTCACGACCAAAGTGTAGACGGTTTGTGCGATGATGTCTCTCAAGTTTTGGGGCTTTGGCGGGCACATACGAGCCTATACCCACTTCTTCGAATCTTCTACGAACTGTCCGCTCACTCATCCTTACTGCTCGTACCTCTTCCAGTAAATTTCGAGCCTGCACCGCCGTTAGTCTCGTGTTCCGTCGGACTTGAAGTTGGAGAAAACGGTCATCCCTCCTTGAAGTACACCTTTTCCGGCCTTGTCCTCTCCTTCTCACTAGAGCATTCGTCAATCTGTATCGTTGGATGCTACGATAAATCGTTGATAACGATCGACGAAGGCTTCTGGCAATCGATCTGTAGGTTTGACCATTTCTCCTCATTTGATCTGCCCTAATGATTTCTGATGGCGTTAAATCAGGCATAATTAGATGCTCGTAAATTATCAATATGCGAAAAAACTCAAAAGCCTCAAAAACTGCAATTCAAAGCTTTTCAAATGGAATTCACGAACCTTCTAAAAACGGACAAGCGGTGGAAAAAATGAATCAATGAAAATTAAAACAAAAGAATGAAAAAAAGGGCAGTCGCTTAGTATTCCATTTTTAAATTAAAACCCAAATTTAAAAAAAGCTTGTTTAGCCGGCCAGTAACACGCAAAAATGCGTAAATACTCCCTTTTTTTTCTGTTCCGCTAATTGTGCCGGTGTGTGTATTTAGTTAATTTTTTATTTATTTTTTAGATTGAACTAGGCGATGGACTACCATCAACAATATGTCGTGAGTGTAAGGAAAAGGCCACAAAGGCTTTTGATTTTAAACAGAAGTCTCAGGAAGCAGACAGTAAATTACGAGGCCTCTATAAAAAGGAGAAAAAAGAAAAAAAAGAATTTACCATAACCGAAGTTCCATTATTTCAGGTATTTAATTATATTGATGTAGTTTATAAATATTTTGTGAATGTTTTATTTGCATAAAATTACAGTATTTTTAAATTGTGGGCTATGAATATGTCTGCAGGTTCAAATTATAATAACAATACATTAGAGATTGCTCCTAAACTTCCTTCTACTTCTTAAAACTTCTGCTGACTTACGACTTTTTGCACATTTTTGCAGGCTGAAAATATAATGAGTGTTAAAACAGAGCAATTGCAAGCAGATGATAATGATGACTTTTTGGACTCGGATTTTGGCATCTCAAATGAAGACGGTAATGAAATAGGTAAGTTCATTGGTCCAGTACGCCACATTGAAGTATCTACACTACATCGAAAGTCCTGAGATTGAACGTTACATGGAAAGCTTCTTATATCGATCATTTATCACACAAATATTTTGTGTTTTTTGAGATGCATCGTTAATGACACCGAAAGTATTATGAAATCTCTAAAAAGCTTTCGATCAAAAACGTTTAAAGAAAACTTTCTCTTTATGATTTTCTTCCAACCTCTTTGCTTTCGATGTTACGACCTGTCAAATTACTAACGCTTCGATTTCTTAATCCGTCATAAAATTATTATAATGATCATCATAGAGTGACCTTCGTCATTTTATAAAGCCTCAAAGTTTGTGTATGTCCCTACTACAGGTGAAAATGATCCCCGAATATGTATTAAAGTTAATAAAGAAACGTAGTGAAAGATTTAAATATATTTACTTTATAAGCTTTTTCAACGTAACACTGTAAACCATATAAACAAACTTATAGCAACGGTTTTATATCTAGGATACCTATATCCTAGATATAAAACCTAGCAGATCTAAACCTACTGGAAGTGCACAATGCTAGATGTGCCTCCTTAACATTCCCTCCTCTGTAAGCCAAACTCTTCACAGAGCTTTACCAATCTTGGCTTGAAAACTGGTTTCGTAAGGATGTCAGCAAGCTGATCTGAAGTAGGTACCTGTTCAATTGTTATTTCTCCTTCAGATACACACTGTCTAACATAGAAGTGTTTCAACTTTATATGCTTTGTTTTTCTATGCTATTCATATGGGGGATTATTTGCAAGTTTAATTGCAGATTCATTGTCAACGCGCAAAATAGGCGTAGAAAGGTTTGTTTTTAGGTTCTTGAATAACCTCTTGAGAAAAATCATTTCGCGACATACCTCGCTGGCTGCCACTACCTCGGCTTCCGTTGATGAGAGCGAAACCGTGGTTTGCTTGACGCTCCTCCAGGACACCGCTGACCCAGCATATAGGCATAGCACCCCGCTAGTAGAGCATCCACTCGTGATGTCTCCACCATGATCTGCATCACTATAACAGTTGAGCCGCTTTTCACTCTTCTTGTAAAGTCCGGTGGTGAGCGTTCCCTTCAGGTAACGAAATATTCGTTTCACTTGGTGAACGTTTTTTCTTGTGGGTTTATCTAGGGTTCTTGAAACCACACCAACTGCATAAGCAATGTCTGGCCTGGTCCCAACCATTAGATAGGCTAAAGATCCAACCGCTTGTCGGTAGGGAAAGTTTGTAGGACTCTCTTCTTCTTCCATTTTATTGACGGAATCTTTTATTACAGGCGTCCCAACAACTTTGCAATCACTCATTCCGTATTTTTCGAAAAGCTTTCTGGTATATGCGGCTTGATGTACTTTGATGGTGCCATCATTGTGTCGCTCTATCTCTAGGCCAAGAAAATAAGACAGTTGCTTTGTTGTTATCTTGAAAGTTGAAACGTCTCTTAAGTCTCGTTTTCAATGAAATTTTCAGCTTCTTTCTCGTCTGATGCAGCTATTAAACCGTCGTCTACGTAAAGCCCTAGAAGTATCTTCTTCTGTCCACACTCTCTTACGTAAAGACAAGGGTCTGCTTCACTTTGAATAAATCCGGATTCCATAAGAAAGTCATGATTACACTCGTTCCAACATTTAGGTGCCTGCTTTAAGCCATAAAGACTTCTTTTTAATTTGCATACACGTCCAGTACCGTCATCGTATCCTTCAGGTTGTCTCATGAAGAGATCTTCTTTAACAGTTCCGTACAAAAAGGCTGTAGTGACGTCGAACTTTTTCAGCGTTATCCCTTCATTTGCAGCAATACTTAACAGAACTCGGATCGTGCTCATTTTTGCAACAGGGCTAAAGGTCTTGTCATAGTCTATCCCTTTCTTTTGTGTAAATTCAACTGCAACTAAACGTTTGTATTTATCAACGCTTTGTATTTATCAATAGAATAATCAGGATTTCTCTTGATTTTAAATACCCATTTGCAACGTAATGCTTTTCTGTTCTGAGGTAAGTAATAATAATAATATAATTTATTCACTCTCATGGACTTATAGCTAATTACAATTTGAATTTATATCAATTGTTTATCCAGTATGAGAGTCTGGAGACCGTGATAGGTTGCAAGACCCGTGTTACGGCACACCAGGCTCCTCCCTCGCGGTACAAATTTACGATGCGAGTGTACCAACCTAGGTACTAGTATGTAGTAGTAGTAGTTGAGAGTATTTAAATTATGTGTCTACGAGTGTTTGTGTGTAAGTGGATGTGAGAGTAGGTGTGGGGGTGAGGGGTATATGAGGGTGTGTTGTGAGTGTATGTATGGGGGGTGTGGGAGTGGTGTGTGTATGTGTGTGTAAGAGAAATGCCATGGGTTAAATGCCAGAAGAAGAAGTAGGTATTAGTTAAATATGCAGGTAAGATGCAGATTATTTAATGGTAAGTATAACATTTTCAGTTTTGTTATAGTCAAGATCTAATAGCCAGTCTGTAACAATTTTTTTACATAAAAAATAGCACTTAGGGTAGATGTTAAGTATTTTATTTAATTTGTTGTAAACATAATAACCAAGGAAGTATACGGAGCGCTGAGCAAGTGCAGTTCTTACGAAAACAGGGGGGCATACAGTGTATTTCCGTCGGGAGGTAGAATTGGTTATGGAGGGGTTAAATTTAATTTGGGAATGGGTTTTTAAAATTTAATTTAATATAAATAACTGTCGCACAGTCAAAACTTTAACTTTACCATAAAGCTCGACAGTGGGGCACCTGAAAGGAAGCTTCCATCCAACCTTCAAAATGGCTCTTTGGGCGCGTTCAAGCTTCAGGATGGTTGTTTTAGGACAGCCACCCCAAACAACAATGCAATAAGAGGTCAAAGATTGGGACAGAGCAAGGTAAACCATTCTTATTACCGTTTCATCCGCAATATGACGAAGACGTTTAAATATAAATATAAGCTTTCTTAGTCTAGAAGAAAGAGTATCAATGTGAGAGTGGAATGAGAGCAGATTGTCAATATGAACTCCTAAGTACTTGATCGAATTTGTACTTGTCAGAGTGGGACATGAGCAAATGGTATGTGGTATTTTTGGGCAAGTGTGTCAGTTCCCAGGTCTGATTCTCTTGTAAAGAACTAACTTCTTTGTTCATCGCTTAAATCCATCTATCTTTGTCAGTGCTGCGTAAGACATCTCGGTATGAAGACGGTTTATGAACTGATATGGCCTCATTGATAAACTGCTCAAAATTATACCTTTCTGGTGGTCAAATTTGGCTTCGATCACGAAGCTGCCGCCCGCTTGTTTCTGGAACTGGCACTGGCATGTCTTCGTTTTGTCGTGTCACATTACGGTTATCAATTTTATTATTTTCACCTTCTTCAGTTGACTGGAGATCTTCGAAGCTTTCATTTGTTTCTGACTGAGGGTTCGAATAAACATCCTCGTGAACAGTTTGATAACTTGTGGAAGGATCAGGTAGTTGAAAGGTGTTACTTTTATTAGTTTGTACTTCAGGTGTTTTAAAGGTTGAATCGGTTTTCTGTTTCTCTTGAAAGAGCGTCTCATCGAATACAACATCTCGTGATCTAATCAGTTTCAGGGTTTTCACATCAAATACACGATATCCTTCGTCACCATCATACCCTATGAGTATTCCTTTGTCAGCTTTCCTGTTTAGCTTCCCTAATCTTTTTTGTTTTGGATCATGCACATAGCAGTTGCTGCCAATGATTTTGAGATGGTTGATCTTCGGTTTCTTACTGTACCAGAGCTCGTGCGGTGACTTTCCATCTATTGGTGTGGGTCCCGTTCGATTCAGTATGTATACTGAAGCTTTTAATATTTCAGCCCATAGACCTCTTGGTATCTCATCATGAGCGTGCATTAATGCTCTTGTCATCTCCACGATAGTACGGTTTTCTCTCTCTGCAGGACCGTTTTGTTCAGGAGTGTATGGCATGGTAAATCTTTGATTTATCCCAAATTGTCTCAGGGTATTGCGTACTTGCTCGTTTTCAAATTCTCCTTCATTATCACTCATCAACTCCTTTATAACGTGTCCAGAAGTTTTGACCTCAGCAAGGAAATCCTTCAAGCGTGAATGAACTTCGGACTTGTGTTTTAGGAAGTAAATCCATCGATATTTCGAGTAATTGTCTTTGAATAGAACATAGTATCTGCACTTTGAGATCGAATATGGAAATGGTCCGCATACTTCTGTGCTAATCAACTCTCCAGGTCTGGTAGCTCTTGGTCTCTCTCCGAACTTCTGTCTGTGGCTTTTACCGAAGACGCAGCCTTCACAGATATCAGTAGAACTAGAGTTTAGTTTTACTCCGAGCTCTCTTTGTATCAGTTTTGCTACATGTCTCTTATTTTGGTGTCCTAGACGTTCATGGTCGAGTTGCAGATTTTGTGAAGATGTTAGCTGGTTTATCTCAAGTTTGGAAATTGTTGTAATGACGGTAAAACCATCTTGAGGGTTTTGTTCTCGTCACAACTCCGATTCACGTCAGCCCTTGACGATTAACCTGACAAACTACGCGAGTTTGTATGAAGCGCTCCGCGTCGCTCGCTTCCCCGCAAGGCCCCCTCCGTTGCTCTGCACAAGTACATTCGTGAGCCAACTGTATGATTGTTAAACTGTGCTGTGACACTCTCATAAAGCCGGTTTAATTCATCCCAAGCTTCCTTTGCTGTTGTAAAACGCATCACTTTGGCGAGCATGTTCTCCGTCATATTGGTAGTGAGTAGTAAAAAGGCAATACTTTCGGTTCGTTGGTAAGCATCGTATTCGGTTTTGTATTTCGCTATTGCTTCCGGTGCGGCTTTGGCATCTGGCTGTGATGGCTTTGCGAGGGTCCCCTGCACCGCGTCTATATAGTGCGCCGGTATGGGTCTTCAGCAGCATCATAATTTGAAATTTCCATGTTGACCAATTGTTGCCGTCAAACGGTCGAATATCTAGTTTCAGAGACATAGTTTTTCACTCACCGTTATTACCGAGCTCAGATATCGAATTTTAACGCTCTGCTACCATATTAAAGTAAATAAAGAAACGTAGTGAAAGATTTAAATATATTTACTTTATAAGCTTTTTCAACGTAACACTGTAAACCATATAAACAAACCCATAGCAACTGTAGGTATCCTAGATATAAAACCTAGCAGATCTAAACCTACTGGAAGTGCACAATGCTAGATGTGCCTCCTTAACAATATGTAGTTCGCTATGCTTTGATAACTGAGCGGTCCCAGATGCAAAGACGCTTGGATCTAACTTGAAAGCTTGGACATATTACTTACTATCTAATTATATTAATCTTTACTACAAGGGTTCATTCATGAGCGCTCCTCAATTATCAAAGCAGAACGCGCAGTTTTGTGGAATCTAAGTACAACCGCCAGTATGTACAGTTTGCGTACTGTAAGTACTCTAGAGTCTTGGAAGAGCAGATGCGTAGGAACTGATATTTTATTACTCCAGAAAGAAATTCCTCGTTCTCAAATTATATGAACCCGTAACCGAGCTCTATAGTTCGAACTTAGTTTTAACTCCAAATAAAGAAATCAGTTCCGTCACGCTATGATATATATTTTTTTACACTTATATACTTTGACGATGTTATTGAAATAATACTTGTTATATTGTACAATAAAGGGGCTATAAGGGAATATTTTTTATTTAGTCTTACATAATCGTTATAGTGTACTTCTGAGCGATGAAATTCTGAAAAAAATTGTTTAAAAATTTTGGTTTTTTGTAAGTTACTCCGTTTTTTTCAATGGACTGATAAAAATTTTATTCCGGAAATTAATTCCTCATCCTTGAATTATATGAAAGTGACATCAAACTCGGCCTAGTAGCTATATGTAGGCAGAAATCATGTCATGACCACATAATACCCCGACTAATACTTAATGCGTCTGAAACGGCGTACCAACCAACAAATCTGTCTGACATCTGAGAAAACATCTTCTGATAGTTTTTATAAAATGACGAAATTATAACCTCAATTCACCATGATTCAAGGGTGTCTGACAGGGGGTTTCTACCGCACCAAGTGTCTGACAATGGATAACATGATTTCTAATATTAATCCGAATGAAATATAAAAAAAGTGGGCTTTACACTTTTATTTTTTATTTTTTCTTATGATAAAAAAAGGGGGCAAACGAGCAGACGGGTCACCTGATGGTAAGTGATGTCCGTCGCCCATGGACACCTGCAACTCAAGAGTCACAACTGCGTTGCCGACTTTTGAGGTGGGAGTAGGGGGAGGGGTGGGGAGGGGGAGGGGGGATTGATTCGAATTTGAGGTGCAATTTTATGGACCTTTGCTGCCTGATAACTTCCAAAGCCACCGTTATCCAAACTTCATATTCGGGGATCGTTTTCACCTGTAGTAGGGACATACACAGACAGACGTTGAGGCTTTATAAAATGAATACTCTTTGGCCATCATCTACAACCCTTAACAGCCCACTGCTGAGCTAAAGGTATTTCCTCACACACGAAACATCACATATGGGCTGTAATATCCCACGCGAGTCCACCGCGGACTGGGAGATGGTGTTAAGCTAGTGGCCACCTAACTGTCAGAATTTTTCAAGCCATCCAATGGTATCTGACATGGGTTAGTTACTGACTGACTCCATTGTGTGTAAACACAAGATGGGTTAGTTACTGACTGACTCCATTGTGTGTAAACACAAGATCTAGTCACGCAAATATTGCATTGCAAATTCTATAGCAATGATTTATGAAATATTTTCAAGTTATCTTGGATCATAGCTACCCTTTGCAATTTATTGTCGATTATGGTTGGACTGCGATATGATTGGGTAATAAAAAGACTCTCATTTATTGTGTAAGTTGAATATAGTTGTAGTAAATATTTGATTCCTTTCGTGTATTTTAATTCACCTTATTACAGAGACAGTTAAAAAGGAGAGACATGATAATGACACTCGTCAGTGCAAAAGCTCCTTAGGTAGCAACGAGAGAACTCGATCTCATGAACACAAGAAAAAGAAATGCATTAAAGGTATGTAGTTATTTAAGATTTGATTCACTATCATAATCAATTCAATTTATCCCAGTAGACTCGAAAGGGACATCAGTTGAGATAAATAGAGAATAAGCAACGAAGATAATGCATATACTCACACTCATGTCTATTTCCCTACGGATTATTATTATATTACTCACTAGCGACCCGCCCTGGCTTGGCACGAGTGCAATTTATATAATAATATAAACCTTTAAAAAAAATATATTTGACTAAATAAATATACTTAATAAATATCCGTTGCGTGTAGGAGGAGTTAGCAGATATACAGACAGACAGGTTGGAAGCTATTTTATTTTACACTATTAGAGATTAACATTTTATAATGTATACCACATAGTTTATAATATACTACTAGCGACCCGCCCCGGCTTCGCACGGGTGCAATGCTTATAAGATTTTCCTGAATTTTCTTTGCTATAAACCTCACGGAGCCCGATACCTTTCCAACGAATGCAAAACCGTGGAAATCGGTCCGGCCGCTCTGGAGTTATAGCGTCAGGAAGGAAAACCCGACTTATTTTTATATAGTAGACTAGCTGATGCCCGCGACTTCGTCCGCGTAGAATTTGTTATTCCTTTGCGTTTCAAAAATATATCAAGAAGGATAATCTACACTATCTATCTATCAACACTAATATTATAAAGAGGAAAAATTTGTAGTTTTGTACTTATGTTAATAACGAATAAACTCAAAAACTACTGGACCGATTAAAAAAACTCTTTCACCATTAGAATACTACATTATTCCTAAATAACAGGCTATATCTATGACGAAAAAGAATTAGGGATCCTTAGTAAAACTTGACTGTACATGCCAGGATTGTAACCCGAGCCTCACGAATGAGAGGCTGGCTCTTTAGCCAGTGGGCTATCATTGCTATTTATTTATATTTTTGTTATTCAAAACACCCTATTTACAACGCGTCCCAGAATAAGCGCAATTCCTCATACACCCCAATTAGTATACTAATATAAAAATATGGTAATGCATTCGTACTTTAGTTTTGTCTAACAAATCTACTATATAAAAATAAGTCGGGTTTTCCTTCCTGACGCTATAACTCTGGAACGCACGAACCGATTTCCACGGTTTTGAATTCGTTGGAAAGGTCGGGCTCCGTGAGCTTTATAGCAAATAAAATTCTTATAAGCATTGCACCCGTGCGAAGCCGGGGCGGGTCGCTAGTTTCTTATATAAAGAGCGATAACAGTACGGTTTCCACAGGTAGCCCTAACTAAATTCAGTTCTATGCTAATTCGTTTTTCTGAAAAAAATTTACACATACTAAAAATAATACTGATTACGTATTGTATAGCCTAAATTCCCTCAAGGAACCCATAGTGAATTCTCAAAAAAAGAAGTGGACTTTGTATGGAGACTTTCGAAGAGTATTTGTGCCAAGTTTCAAGTTGATAGTAGAAAAAAAACACACTTTTTCAACCCCTGCTTCAATTCCTTTAGGGAATAGTTTTCGAAAAATCCAAAAACACGTCATTTATTTGTAAAAGTATTTGTGCCAAGTTTTAAGTTAAGAGACGTAAAAAACAACACGTCTCCATACAAACTCCAACGCCCTGTTTCACCCCCTCAGGGGGGGGGGGGGGGTTAGAAAATCCAGAAATACGTGTCTTGTTATTTGTTTTGAGGAGTATTTTTACAAAGTTTCGAATTGATACACCAAAAAATTAGGGTTTTCCATACATACATGAACGTGGGAGAGCCATGCTTCGACCGGAGTGATACCACGGCCTCACAGAAAACCAGCGTAAAGCAATGCATTGCGTTTTGTTGAATGAGTGAGGTAACTGGAGGCCCCAATCCCCCCTCCCCCTCCCCTCCTCTCCCCTCACCTCCCCTCTCCTCCCCTTACTCCCACCTCAAAGGTCGGCAACGCAGTTGTGACTCTTGAGTTGCAGGTGTTCAAGGGCGACGGACGTCCCTTACCATCAGGTGAATCGTCTGCCCGTTTGCCCCCTTTTATATCATAAAAAAAATACCAACTTTAACCTCCTACGATTTTTGAAAAATCTAAAAACACGTGTCTACTCATTTATTTTCAAAAGTATTTGTACCAAGTTTCAAGTTGATAGGCGTAAAAAACAACACGTCTCCATACAAACTCCAACCCCCTGTTTCACGACTTTAGGGGGTGTTTTTTGCAAATCCCGAAGTACGTGTCTTGTGGTTTGTTTTGAGGAGTATTTTTACAAAGTTTCGAATTGATACACCTAAAAATGAAGGTTTTCCATACATTACAAACTCAACCCCTACTTTCACCCCGTTAAGGGACGATTTTCGGAAAATCCAAAAACACATATCTACTAATTTATTTCTAAAAGTATTTGTGCCAAGTTTCAAGTAGATACACGTCAAAAACAACACATCTCCATACACAATCCCACCCCCTGTTTCGCCCCCTTAGGGGGTGTTTTTTACATAACTCAGAAATACGTGTCTTGTTGTTTGTTTTGAGGAATATTTCTAGAAAGATTCGAATTGATACACCCAAAAATCAGGGTTTTCCGATACATACCTAGTTCAACCCCTACTTTCAGGCCGTTAGGGGTCGATTTTCGGAAAATAAAAAAACACGTGTGTTATCATTTATTTTTAAAAGTATTTGTGCCAAGTTTCAAGTCGATACACGTCAAAAACAACATCTCCATACAAAATTCCACCCCCTGTTTCGCCCCCGTTGGGGGTGTTTTTTACAAAACCCAGAAATACTTATCTTGTTGTTTGTTTTGAGGAGTATTTCTAGAAAGATTCGAATTGATACACCCAAGTATGAAGGTTTTCCATACATTCTAAACTCAACCCCTACTTTCACCCCGTTAGGGGACGACTTTCGGATAATCCAAAAACACGTATCTACTCATTTATTTCTAAAAGTATTTGTGCCAAGTTTCAAGTGGATAGACGTAAAAAACAACATGTCTCCATACAAAATCCCACCCCCTGTTTCGCCCCCCTAGGGGGTGTTTTTTACAAAACCCAGAGATACGTTCTTTTTGTTTGTTTTGAGGAGTATTTCTAGAAAGATTCGAATTGATACACCTAAAAATGAAGGTTTTCCATACATTCTAAACTCAACCCCTACTTTCACCCCGTTAGGGGATTTATATTATTTATCTTTTTATTATTTTAGTTGAATTTGAAGATTCTGTCAGTACATATTGTCCTTTATGTGGCACTAGCTACGATGGTGCAGATAATTTGACAAAACATATGTGGGCATATCATGCCGAGTTGATGGGTCCAAAAAAAAGGGGACGACCGAAAAAATTAATGACAAGTGTAAGTTTTTGTATTAATTATTCGAGTTATGTAGTAGCCCATATTAATAACCTTTAAATTTTCTTATTTATTTTACAGTCTATATTGTCCAAATTGCATGAAAATGGGTTCAGATTGAAATCCATTCCAGTAAAAACATTTGGGTGTATATTTTGTAAGGAGCAGTGCAAAACCAAAGAAGAATTAGGAATTCATATGATGAGTCATAAAGGTAAGAATATAGTAGGTATTTGTTTTAAACAATGTTTATTTGGCTTTGGGTAATGACTAGTCTCGGATTGTTGAGGATCCATCCTAATCTAACTATCTCAAAAGTTGGATAACATGTAGGTTGACCATGGAAGGCCATGCTCCTTCAAAGGCCAATTATTACAGTCGTAGTTATTGCCGTGTAATGACAATTTCCTCCTACTCACACTAACACCCATCGAACTGACATACAGGCGGCGAGTCGCTCGCGCCGCTATTTTGTTAATGCGGCCCCTTTCTTCATTGACTTCGATCGACAACGTTAAAATTGTAATTTGCTCTCACAACAAAACGTTTTTAAGTAAATAACCTGCTATTTTTATATATTTTTTTACTCTGAAGTAATATACTCGGTCATTTTTAATTAAGTGCAAATATTTAAAGGGTAGATCAAAAAATAACAATAGTAGATTGTGTCCTATGAGAGCAAAAATTATATTCTTACGTTTTTTTTAAATCGCGAACATAGTTAATGATTTTAGAATAGAATCCCGAACTAGTGAGTTTAAAGTACGTAGCCCAAGATAAAAATAATTTTGCGACCGAATGATACACTCGGCTTTTCATCCCTCTCTAAGAGAAAAAATATTAATGTAATTTTTTTCTTTTTTAATATTTTCCTGTGTTAAACTGTCCCTGCAGTAGCTGCTACTTGAATTCATTTTAAAATATAAAATACCCAAACCATTCGATGTAGGAATTCGAAAAGTTGGCTTAAAATAAAATGTGAATTGTGAAAAATAATAAAATAAATAGCGCGCGCATTGCCACAGCCAGTTTTTTTCTGACAGTGTGGCACAACCATTGAACGCCATTCAGCCATGTCAACCTAATGCGCCGAAAAATTTAACTAATGTTTTGTTATACAAAAGTTTGATGTGATCTACAGTGACACCACCCTTAGATGCAAACTTATTTTGTTAATCTCTTTGGCTAAGAATGTTGAAAAATATTTTTAATTCCAAATTCAAAACACTTTTATTCGCACTTATTATAACCCTATCGGAAAAGACTTACTTTGCTCTTTTTTATTGAAGAACTAAACATCACTTTTCGAAAAGATGCAATGATAAACTACTTTACTAGATAAAATCGATTATTACAAAAAAAAAACTAACACGCTATACATAAACATTACACGCACACTAATTTGCGCGAAAATAACAAAATAAATTTATGAATTAAAAAGCCGACAAAAGTGGCTTTTTAGTGCGGTAGTCAGGGTTTATTGCAAAGCATGCATGCATTTTTTTTTAGAAATATTCAAGAAAAAAAAATAAAAAATCGGTTGTCTGTAAAGTCGGTTTACTGACGATAGTTGAACGTGACAACGTCATACTTTTTCGTAAATACTTATGGAATGGATTTTGCCTCTTTGTCGCTCGTTGTGCGCTCTCGCTTGCACTGGAACGCTGCATACGTCATACTTTTTCGTGCATGCAGCCGGCTCCATCGAATTATAAGACGTTGTCACGTCAAAAAATCAAAAACCCGACTGCCTAAAAAGCTGGAAACAAGACCTATTAGTGAAGTAGGAAGTAAAGACCATTTTCTGCACAATCTTACAACAATCCTATCCAGTCCGCGGCATCTTCTCAATTATATTTTTAGGCAGTCGGGCTTTTGATTTTTTAACTAACTTTTTTATTTGATTTCTTTAATTACCTTTTTTTATTTTATATTTTATTGTTAGTAACCAACTTTCAACCGTTATAAGTCCTAAATGGTCATTTGAAATGGTAAAAAAAAACTAAACATGATTTTCAAATACCTATATTCAATGACTAGATGTCGCGCGGTGCGCGAGGCCGCAAGCGGCCACGCGTGTCTCGGTGGGGTCGTATTTTGACAGAAAAATAAAGTCTAACTTTGGGCGCCCATCTTGTTTTAGCCATTTTTTAGTACAAGTCAAAAAATAATAAAATTTTATTAAATATTACTTTTCATGGCAACACTGCTTACTGAGACCCACAATCGCTCCATACAAGCCAACTTTCCAAAGTGTTGCCGACTGGCTAAAAAATGCCAATTAAGATTAAGAAAATTGAAATTTTTCAGTTTTATACAAAAATAACGGGTCGGCCATCTTGTTTTTTCAGATTTTCGGGATTTTCTGGTAAACTACAGGATATACCCTATGCGGTGACACCAAACACATCCCTGTAGCATATCGGCATCTGGGAGATCAATTCGGGTCTTTTGAGGTCTACCCTAAAAATTCAATCGGCCATAACTTTCAGTGTTGCCAGGTGAAATTCAAAAAACCTACAAAAGGTCAAAGGGAGGAATAAAATGTTTCACTGACTGTCACTTGTTTTTGCAAAATGGTAAAATTTAGACTTTTGACATTTTGCGTTAAAAGTAAAAAAATACGAAAAATTCCGGGAAAATTCTTCAACACGGCCACACTACGTAGCAAGACCTCCAACCCCGCTATACAGACCAACTCGCTCAGGTGTTGCCATCTTGCCGAAAATCGACAATCAAAATGTGGTAAAATTAATACTTTTCTTTGGGAGCAAATCACCGGTCGGCCATCTTGGTTTTTCAAATTTTCGGGATTTTCTGGTAAACTACAGGATATGCCCTGTGCGATGACACCAAACACATCCCTTTAGCATATTGGCATCTGGGAGATCAATTCGGGTCAAGTGGGGTCTAAAACCACTCCAACTTTGAAACACTACTACGCGGCCGCCATTTTGTTTTTTCAACTTTTTTAACTATTTTCGTAAATCATTTAAACATTTCTACAGATTCCAAAAATTTCAGCCGGATCGGCCGGAAAACAAAAGAGATACGATAGGCAAGCCTGGCCGCCATTTTGTTTTTTTGAAAAGTCGGAATTTTCCCGGGGTCACCCCGCCATCTTGAACACTTTTTTCATATATGACTTGACTCCAAAACGACTCCTTCTGGGAGAACAATTATGTCAATCAGTCAGTCAGTGAGTGAGTGAGTGAGTGGTAGTCCAGCTTTATATATTATAAACTAGATGTCGCGCGGTGCGCGAGGCCGCAAGCGGCCACGCGTGTCTCTGTGGGGTCGTATTTTGACAGAAAAATAAAGTCTAATTTTGGGCACCCATCTTGTTTTAGCCATTTTTTAGTACAAGTTAAAAAATAATAAAATTTTGTAAAATATTACTTTTCATGGCAACACTGCTTACTGAGATCCACAATCGCTCTATACAACCCAACTTTCCAAAGTGTTGCCAACTTGCCTAAAAATAACGATAAAAATTATAAAAACCCATTTTTTTCAGTAAAGAGAGAATACCGGAGCGGCCATCTTGTTTTTCCAGTTTTTCGGATTTTTCTGGTAAACTACAGGATATGCCCTATGCAATGACACCAATCACGTCTCTATAGCATATTGGCATCTGGGAGATCAATTCGGGTCTTTTGAGGTCTGCCCTAAAAATTAAATCAACCATAACTTTCAGTGTTGCCAGACGAAAATCCAAAAACCTATAAAAAGTCATAGGGAAACATAAAATGTTTCACTGACTGTCACTTGTTTTTGCAAAATGGTAAAATTTACAGTTTTGACATTTGGTGTTAAAAGTAAAAAAATACGCCAAATTCCGGAAAAATGTTTAAATATGGCAACACCACGTAGCAAGACCTCCAACCCCGCTATACAAACCAACTCGCTCAAGTGTTGCCAACTTGCCGAAAATCGACAATCAAAATCTGGTAAAATCTATCCCTTCCTTTGAGAGCAAATCACCGGTCGGCCATCTTGGTTTTTCAGATTTTCGGGATTTTCTAGTAAACTATAGGATATGCCCTATGCAATGACACCAATCACGTCTCTATAGCTTATTGGCACCTGGGAGATCAATTCGGGTCTTTTGAGGTCTACCCTAAAAATTCAATCGGCCATAACTTTCAGTGTTGCCAGATGAAAATCAAAAAACCTACAAAAGGTCATAGGGAGAGATAAAATGTACCGTTGACTGTTACTCGTTTTTGCAAAATGGTACAATTTCGAGTTTTGACTTTTTGCATTAAAAGTAAAAAAATACCCCAAATTTTGGGAAAATTGTTAAACATGGCAACACTCCGTAATGAGACCTCTAACCTCGCCATACTAGCCAACTCGCTCAGGTGTCGCCATCTTGCCGAAAATCGACATTCAAAATCTGGTAAAATTCACCTTTTTCTTTGGGAGCCAATCACAGGGCGGCCATGTTGGATTTTCAGTTTTTCGGATTTTTTTGATAAACTACGGGATGTGCCTAAAAAGATGACGTGCCACTTAAAACTGTGCGATGTCGGCAACCATGCGTCTAATTCGGGTCAAGTGGGGTCTACAATAGCCTAAACTTTGAAACATTACTACGCGGCCGCCATTTTGTTTTTTCAACTTTTTTAATAATATTCGTAAATCATCATTAAAGTTGAACCGATTCCAAAAATTTCAACCGGATCGGCCGGAAAACAAAAGAAATACGATAGGCAAGCTTGGCCGCCATCTTGTTTTTTTGAAAAGTCGGAATTTTCCCGGGGTCACCTCGCCATCTTGAACACTTTTTTCCTACAAGACTTTTCTCCAAAACGACTCTTTCTGGGAGAACAATTATGTCAATCAGTCAGTGAGTGAGTCAGTGAGTCAGTGAGGGGTAGTCGAGCTTTATATATTATAAACTAGATTTCGCACGGTGCGCGAGGCCGCAAGCGGCCACGCGTGTCTCTGTGGGGTCTTATTTTGACAGAAAAATAGAGTCAAATTTTGGGCGCCCATCTTGTTTTAGCCATTTTAAGTCGAAAAATAACAAAATTTTGCTAAATATTTTTTTTCATGACAACACTGTTTACTGAGACCTACAATCGCATCATACAAGCCAACTCTCCAAAGTGTTGCCAACTGGCTAAAAAATGCCGATTATTATTAAGAAAATTGAAGTTTTTCAGTAAAACAAAAATAACGGTGCGGCCATCTTGTTTTTTCTATTTTTCGGGATTTTCTAGTAAACTACAGGATATACCCTATGCGATGACACCAAACACATCCCTGTAGCATATCGGCATCTGGGAGATCAATTCGGGTCTTTTGAGGTCTACCCTAAAAATTAAATCAACCATAACTTTCGGTGTTGCCAGGCTAAAATCAAAAAACCTACAAAAGGTCATAGGGAGAGATAAAATATACAGTTGACTGTTACTCGTTTTTGCAAAATGGTAAAATTTCGAGTTTTGACTTTTTGCATTAAAAATAAAAAAATACCCAAAATTTTGGAAAAATTGATAATTATGGCAACACGCCGTATCGAGACCTCTAACCCCGCTATACAAGCCAACTCGCTCAGGTGTCGCCATCTCGCCGAAAATCGACAATCAAAATAGGGTAAAATTAATACTTTTCTTTGGGAGCAAATCACTGTTCGGCCATCTTGGTTTTTCAGATTTTCGGGATTTTCTGGTAAACAACAGGATATGAGCTATGTGATGACACCAAACACATCCCTGTAGCATATTGGCATCTGGGAGATCAATTCGGGTCAAGTGGGGTCTAAAACCACTCGAACTTTGAAACACTACTACGCGGCCGCCATTTTGTTTTTTCAACTTTTTTAATAATATTCGTTAATCATCCCATAAGTCTAACCGATACTAAAAATTTGAACCGAATCGGCCGGAAAACAAAAGAGATACGATAAGCAAGCCTGGCCGCCATTTTGTTTTTTTGAAAAGTCGGAATTTTCCCGGGGTCACCCCGCCATCTTGAACACTTTTCTCATACATGACTTGCCTCCAAAACGACTCCTTCTGGGAGAACAATTATGTCTATCAGTGAGTGAGTCAGTCAGTGGTAGTCGAGCTTTATATATTATAGACTAGATGTCGCGCGGTGCGCGAGGCCGCAAGCGGCCACGCGTGTCTCTCTGCGGTTCGATTGTGACAGAAAAATAAAGTCAAATTTTGGGCGCCCATCTTGTTTTAGCCATTATAAGCCAAAAAAAAAAAAATTTTGTCAAATATTACTTTTCATGGCAACACTGTTTACTGAGACCCACAATCGCTCCATACAAGCCAACTTTCCTAAGTGTTGCCAACAGTGTAAAAAATGCCGATTAAGATTAAGAAAATTGATTTTTTTCAGTAAAACAAAAATAACGGGGCGGCCATCTTGTTTTTTCAGATTTTCGGGATATTCTGGTAAACTACAGGATATGACCTATGTGATGACATCAAACACATCCCTGTAGGATATCGGCATCTGGGAGATCAATTCGGGTCTTTTGAGGTCTACCCTAAAAATTCAATCGGCCATAACTTTCAGTGTTGCCAGGTGAAATTCAAAAAACCTACAAAAGGTCATAGGGAGGAATAAAATGTTTCACTGACTGTCACTTGTTTTTGCAAAATGGTAAAATTTAGACTTTTGACATTTTGCGTTAAAAGTAAAAAAATACGAAAAATTCCGGGAAAATTCTTCAACACGGCCACACTACGTAGCAAGACCTCCAACCCCGCTATACAGACCAACTCGCTCAGGTGTTGCCATCTTGCCGAAAATCGACAATCAAAATGTGGTAAAATTAATACTTTTCTTTGGGAGCAAATCACCGGTCGGCCATCTTGGTTTTTCAAATTTTCGGGATTTTCTGGTAAACTACAGGATATGCCCTGTGCGATGACACCAAACACATCCCTTTAGCATATTGGCATCTGGGAGATCAATTCGGGTCAAGTGGGGTCTAAAACCACTCCAACTTTGAAACACTACTACGCGGCCGCCATTTTGTTTTTTCAACTTTTTTAACTATTTTCGTAAATCATCTAAGCAGTACTACAGATTCCCAAAATTTGAACCCAATCGGCCGGAAAACAAAAGAGATACGATAGGCAACCTTGGCCGCCATCTTGTTTTTTTGAAAAGTCGGAATTTTCCCGGGGTCACCCCGCCATCTTGAACACTTTTCTCATATATGACTTGTCTCCAAAACGACTCCTTCTGGGAGAACAATTATGTCAATCAGTGAGTGAGTGGTAGTCGAGCTTTATATATTATAGACTAGATGTCGCGCGGTGCGCGAGGCCGCAAGCGGCCACGCGTGTCTCTGTGGGGTCGTATTTTGACAGAAAAATAAAGTCTAATTTTGGGCACCCATCTTGTTTTAGCCATTTTTAGTACAAGTCAAAAAATAATGAAATTTGTTAAATATTACTTTTCATGGCAACACTGTTTACTAAGACCCACAATCGCTCCATACAAGCCAACTTTCCAAAGTGTTGCCAACTTGCCTAAAAATTCCGATAAAAATTATAATAACCCAATTTTTTCAGAAAAGAGAGAATACCGGAGCGGCCATCTTGTTTTTCCAGTTTTTCGGATTTTTCTGGTAAACTACAGGATATGCCCTATGCAATGACACTAATCACGTCTCTGTAGCATATTGGCTTCTGGGAGATCAATTCGGGTCTTTTGAGGTCTACCCTAAAAATTCAATCGGCCATAACTTTCAGTGTTGCCAGGCAAAAATCAAAAAACTACTCAAGGTCATAGGGAGAGATAAAATGTACCGTTGACTGTTACTTGTTTTTGGGAAATGGTAAAATTTTTAGTTCTGACATTTTGCATTAAAATTAAGAAAATACCCATAATTTTGGGATAATTCTTAAACATGGCAACACTAAGTAATGAGACCTCTAACCCCGCTGTACAAGCCAACTCGCTCAGGTGTCGCCATCTTGTCGAAAATTGACCTTCAAAATCTGGTAAAATTCATCTTTTTCTTCGGGAGCAAATCAACGGTCGGCCATCTTAGTTTTTCAAATTTTCGGGATTTTCTGGTAAACTACAGGATATGCCCTATGCGATGACACCAATTGGCCATAAAAATTCAATCGGCCATAACTTTCAGTGTTGCCAGGTGAAATTCAAAAAACCTACAAAAGGTCATAGGGAGGAATAAAATGTTTCACTGACTGTCACTTGTTTTTGCAAAATGGTAAAATTTAGACTTTTGACATTTTGCGTTATAAGTAAAAAAATACGAAAAATTCCGGGAAAATTCTTCAACACGGCCACACTACGTAGCAAGACCTCCAACCCCGCTATACAGACCAACTCGCTCAGGTGTTGCCATCTTGCCGAAAATCGACAATCAAAATGTGGTAAAATTAATACTTTTCTTTGGGAGCAAATCACCGGTCGGCCATCTTGGTTTTTAAAATTTTCGGGATTTTCTGGTAAACTACAGGATATGCCCTGTGCGATGACACCAAACACATCCCTTTAGCATATTGGCATCTGGGAGATCAATTCGGGTCAAGTGGGGTCTAAAACCACTCCAACTTTGAAACACTACTACGCGGCCGCCATTTTGTTTTTTCAACTTTTTTAACTATTTTCGTAAATCATTTAAACATTTCTACAGATTCCAAAAATTTCAGCTGGATCGGCCGGAAAACAAAAAAGATACGATAGGCAAGCCTGGCCGCCATTTTGTTTTTTAGAAAAGTCGGAATTTTCCCGGGGTCACCCCGCCATCTTGAACACTTTTTTCATATATGACTTGACTCCAAAACGACTCCTTCTGGGAGAACAATTATGTCAATCAGTCAGTGAGTGAGTGAGTGAGTGGTAGTCCAGCTTTATATATTATAGATATAGATAACTAGATGTCGCGCGGTGCGCGAGGCCGCAAGCGGCCACGCGTGTCTCGATGAGGTCTTATTTTGACAGAAAAATAGAGTCTAATTTTGGGCGCCCATCTTGTTTTAGCCATTTTAGATAATTTTCCATGAGAATTTTGTCTTTTTGTAATATAACTTGAAAAAAATAAAATTTTGTTTAATATTACTTTTCATGGCAACACTCTTTACTGAGACCCACAATCGCTCCATACAAGCCAGCTTCCTAAAGTGTTGGCAATATGCTGAAAAATACCGATGAAAATTATAAAAATCTTAATTTTTTAGTTAAGAGAAAATACCGGAGCGGCCATCTTGTTTTTTCAGTTTTTCGGATTTTTCTAGTAAACTTAAGGATATGCCCTATGCGATGACACCAGTCACGTCTCTATAGCATATTGGCATCTGGGAGATCAATTCGGGTCTTTTGAGGTCTACTCTGAATATTCAATTAGCCATAACTTTCAGTGTTGCCACGCAAAAATTAAAATACCTACCAAAGGTCATAGGGAGTAGTAAAATGTTTCATTGACAGTAACTTTTGACTGTCACTCGTTTTTGCATAGTGGTCAAATTTAGTGTTTTGTCATTTTCCATTAAAATTAAACAAAATACGCCAAATTTTGGGAAAATTCTTAAACATGGCAACACTACGTCATGAGACCTCAAACCCCGCCATACACGCCAACTCGCTCAGGGGCCTAATTCTCGCGAAACACGACATTTTCTCGAAGTCGACATAATGTCGATCTGGCAATGTCTACTTAAAATCTCACTAAAATGTCTATTTCACTATGAAATCGTATTCTCAGTTATAATAGAGATGGTTTGTCGACAATACGTTCCGTTTTCATCGATTGTATTTTAAAACATAATCGTGAAAAAAATATAAAGAAACAACCAACTAGAAACGTTTCGGAAATGTCAAGTTTTCTATTAATACTTGCGTCTTACGAAACGCAATTGTCATAACAACCGTCAATTTGTCAAAAGTCAAACATCTAAAATTTGAATTACAATGTTGCCAGACCGTGGACAATTGCCCACGCCATGGGAAATTGCCCATGCCATGGTCAATTTTAGGTTTTTTTTCTTTAAGAAGGGCAAAAGGGTGGAAATGTCTTTGAACCCCTAAAATATGAGCAGTAGGTACCGTTAGGTTACGTAAATAAACAAACAAATAAAATAAAATAACATCGATAATAATCAGATGGCACTCTGAATAAAAAACATCTTATTCATACACAACTAACTTCACGTTGGACTTGTCAAAGGATACTAATGCCATTTAAGGGAGTTACAAAAAAATTATATTATTTTTATAAGAAGTATATGGTTTTTCTACTAGGCCTTTAAAACCAAGTCTTTATTTTACACTTTAATATTAGTTACAGTACGGCCGTTTTAACTTAGCCTGTCTGAACATATTGGGTACGAGGCCGCAAATGAAGCTCCAAAATACTCATTAATTCGATATCTAGTTACTTGGAAATCGGAAAGTTTTTCCTAAAAAGACCGTCCGCATTTTCAGCTTCTTCTATCAAGTTGTTCATAAATGCGAACATAAATTCCTCATTGGCCATTATCAAAAACACACTCAACACGCCCGGATATAGGAATTACGGCTAATAATATAAGTATAAATAACCTTATTTATGAGTGATACATATCCGCAAAAGAGGTTGGAAGAAAATCATTCTTGAGAGGAACTTTTTCTTTAAACGTCTTTGCATATCCGTTTGACGTTATTTTCATACGACTTTGCGTGCGACAACACGTCTCTACTGCAACCGACCACTCGTTGCATGTCGAACGCTGAGGGTAGACATATGTCTACCGTGAGATTCTGAGAATAGCGAAAACTGTTTGCGATCGACATTCGCCATGTTTTTTCGACATATCTCTACTTCGACATGATCTCTATTGTGCGAGAATTAGGCCCCAGGTGTCGCCATCTTGCCGAAAATCGACATTTGAAATCTGGTAAAATCCATCATTTTCTTTAAGAGCCAAACACAGGGCGGCCATCTTTGATTTTGAGTTTTTCGGATTTTTCTGGTAAACTACGGGATATGCCTAAAAAGATGACATGCCACTTGTAACTGCACAATGTCGGCAACCATGCGACTAATTCGGGTCAATTGGGGTCTACAATAGCCTAAACTTTGAAACATTATTACGCGGCGGCCATTTTGTTTTTTCAACTTTTTTAAAAAAAATTGTAAATCATTTAAAAGGTTCAACAGATTACAAAAATTTGAATCGAATCGGCCGGAAAACAAAAGAGATACGATAAGCAAGTCTGGCCGCCATTTTGTTTTTTTGAAAAGTCGGAATTTTCCCTAGGTCACCCCGCCATCTTGAACACTTTTCTCATACATGACTTGTCTCCAAAACGACTCCTTCTGGGAGAACAATTATGTCAATCAGTCAGTGAGTCAGTGGTAGTCGAGCTTTATATATTATAAACTAGATGTCGCGCGGTGCGCGAGGCCGCAACCGGCCACGCGTGTCTCTGTGGGGTCTTATCTTTACAGAAAAATAAAGTCAAATTTTGGGCGGGCATCTTTTTTAGCCATTTTTGATAATTTTCTATGTGAATATAGTAAATTCTAAGCATAAGTCGAAAAATAATAAAATTTTCTAAAATATTTCTTTTCATGGCAACACTGCTTACTGAGACCTACAATCGCTCCATACAACCCAACTTTCCAAAGTGTTGCCAACTTGCCTAAAAATACCGATAAAAATTATAAAAACCCAATTTTTTCAGTAAAGAGAGAATACCGGAGCGGCCATCTTGTTTTTCCAGTTTTTCGGATTTTTCTGGTAAACTACAGAATATTCCCTGTGCAATGACACTAATCACGTCTCTATAGCATATTGGCATCTGGGAGATCAATTCAGGTCTTTAGAGGTCTACCCTAAAAATTCAATCGGCCATAACTTTCAGTGTTGCCAGGTGAAATTCAAAAAACCTACAAAAGGTCATAGGGAGAGATAAAATGTACCGTTGATTGTTAGTCGTTTTTGCGAAATGGTATAATTTCGAGATTTGGCTTTTTGCATTAAAAGTAAAAAAATACCCCAAATTTTGGGAAAATTATTAAACATGGCAACACTACGTAATGAGACCTCCAACCTTTCCATACAAGCCAACTCGCTCAGGTGTCGCCATCTTGCCGAAAATCGACATTCAAAATCTGGTAAAATTCATCTTTTTCTTTGGGAGCCAATCACAGGGCGGCCATCTTGGATTTTCAGTTTTTCGGATTTTTCTGGTAAACTACAGGATATGCCCTATGCAATGACACCAATCACGTATCTATAGCATATTGGCATCTGGGAGATCAATTCGGGTCTTTTGAGGGCTACCCTAAAAATTCAATCGGCCATAACTTTCAGTGTTGCCAGGTGAAAATCAAAAAACCCACAAAAAGTCATAGGGAGAGATAAAATGTACCGTTGACTGTTACTACAGGACATGACCTACGTGATGACACTTAAAACATCCCCGTAGCATATTAGCATCTGGGAGATCAATTAGGGTCAACTGGGGTCTGAAACAACTCCAACTTTAAAACACTATTATGCGGCCGCCATTTTGTTTTTTCAATTTTTTAAATAATTTTTGTAAATCATCTTAAAAGTTTAACAGATTCCAAAAATTTGAACCGAATCGGCCGGAAAACAAAAGAGATACGATAAGCAAGCCTGGCCGCCATTTTGTTTTTTTGAAAAGTCGGAATTTTCCCTGGGTCACTCCGCCATCTTGAACACTTTTCTCATACATGACTTGACTCCAAAACGACTCCTTCTGGGAGAACAATTATGTCAATCAGTCAGTGAGTGAGTCAGTCAGTGGTAGACGAGCTTTATATAATATAAACTAGAAGTCGCGCGGTGCGCGAGGCCGCAAGCGGCCACGCGTGTCTCTGTGGGGTCTTATTTTGACAGAAAAATAGAGTCTAATTTTGAGCGCCCATCTGGTTTTAGCCATTTTAAGTCGAAAAATAATGAAATTTTGTTAAATATTTTTTTTCATGGCAACACTGTTTACTGAGACCCACAATCGCTCCATACAAGTCAACTTTCTAAAGTGTTGCCAACTGGCTAAAAAATGCCGATTAAGATTAAGAAAATTGAAATTTTTCAGTAAAACAAAAATAACGGGGCGGCCATCTTGTTTATTATATTTTTCGGGATTTTCTAGTAAACTTCAGATCATACCCTATGCGATGACCCCAAACACATCCCTGTAGCATATCGGCATCTGGGAGATCAGTTGGGGTCTTTTGAGGTCTACCCTAAAAATTAAATCAACCATAACTTTCAGTGTTGCCAGGCGAAAATTAAAAAAACTACAAAAAGTCATAAAGAGGGATAAAATGTTTCACTGACTGTCACTTTTTTTTGCAAAATGGTAAAATTTAGAGTTTTGACATTTTGCGTTAAAAGTAAAAAAATACGTTAAATTTTGTGAAAATTCTTAAACACGGCAACTCTAAATAGCAAGACCTCTAACCCCGCTATACAGACCAACTCGCTCAAGTGTTGCCATCTTGCTGAAAATCGACAGTCAAAATGTGGTAAAATTAATACTTTTCTTTGGGAGCAAATCACCGGTCGGCCATCTTGGTTTTTCAGATTTTCGGGATTTTCTGGTAAACTATAGGATATGACCTATGTGACGACACCAAACACATCCCTGTAGCATATTGGCATCTGGGAGATCAATTCGGGTCAAGGTGGGTCTAAAACCACTCCAACTTTGAAACACTACTACGCGGCCGCCATTTTGTTTTTTCAACTTTTTAAATAATTTTCGTAAATCATCTAAGCAGTACTACAGATTCCCAAAATGTGAACCGAATCGGCCGGAAAACAAAAGAGATACGATAGGCAACCTTGGCCGCCATTTTGTTTTTTTGAAAAGTCGGAATTTTCCCGGGGTCACTCCGCCATCTTGCACACTTTTCTCTTATATGACTTGACTCCAAAACGACGCCTTCTGGGAGAACAATTATGTCAATCAGTCAGTGAGTGAGTCAGTGAGTGAGTGGTAGTCGAGCTTTATATATTATAAACTAGATGTCGCGCGGTGCGCGAGGCCGCAAGCGGCCACGCGTGTCTCTGTGGGGTCGTATTTTGACAGAAAAATAAAGTCTAATTTTGGGCGGCCATCTTGTTTTAGCCATTTTAAGTCAAAAAATAATACCATTTTCTTAAATATTTCTTTTCATGGCAACACTGTTTACTGAGACCCACAATCGCTCCATACAAGTCAACTTTCCTAAGTGTTGCCAACAGTGTAAAAAATGCCGATTAAGATTAAGAAAATTGATTTTTTTCAGTAAAACAAAAATAACGGGGCGGCCATCTTGTTTTTTCAGATTTTCGGGATTTTCTAGTAAACTACAGGATATACCCTATGCGATGACACCAAACACATCCCTGTAGCATATCGGCATCTGGGAGATCAATTCGGGTCTTTTGAGGTCTACCCTAAAAATTCAATCAACCATAACTTTCGGTGTTGTCAGGCAAAAATCAAAAAACCTACAAGAGGTCATAGGGAGAAATAAAATGTTTCACTGACTGTCACTTGTTTTTGCAAAATGGTAAAATTTAGACTTTTGACATTTTGCGTTAAAAGTAAAAAAATACGAAAAATTCCGGGAAAATTCTTCAACACGGCCACACTACGTAGCAAGACCTCCAACCCCGCTATACAGACCAACTCGCTCAGGTGTTGCCATCTTGCCGAAAATCGACAATCAAAATGTGGTAAAATTAATACTTTTCTTTGGGAGCAAATCACCGGTCGGCCATCTTGGTTTTTCAAATTTTCGGGATTTTCTGGTAAACTACAGGATATGCCCTGTGCGATGACACCAAACACATCCCTTTAGCATATTGGCATCTGGGAGATCAATTCGGGTCAAGTGGGGTCTAAAACCACTCCAACTTTGAAACACTACTACGCGGCCGCCATTTTGTTTTTTCAATTTTTTAAATAATATTCGTAAATCATCTAAAAAGTTTAACCGATTCTAAAAATTTGAACCGAATCGGCTGGAAAACAAAAGAGATACGATAGGCAAGCCTGGCGGCCATTTTGTTTTTTTGAAAAGTCGGAATTTTCCTGGGGTCACTCCGCCATCTTGCACACTTTTTTGTTATATGACTTTTCTCCAAAACGACTCCTTCAGGGAGAACAATTATGTCAATCAGTGAGTGAGTGAGTGGTAGTCGAGCTTTATATATTATAGACTAGATGTCGCGCGGTGCGCGAGGCCGCAAGCGGCCACGCGTGTCTCTGTGGGGTCGTATTTTGACAGAAAAATAAAGTCTGATTTTGGGCGCCCATCTTGTTGTAGCCATTTTAAGTCGAAAAATAATAAAATTTTGTTAAATATTTTTTTTCATGGCAACACTGTTTACTGAGACCTACAATCGCACCATACAAGCCAACTCTCCAAAGTGTTGCCAACTGGCTAAAAAATGCCGATTATAATCAAGAAAATTTAAATTTTTCAGTAAAACAAAAATAACGGTGCGGCCATCTTATTTTTTCTATTTTTCGGGATTTTCTAGTAAACTACAGGATATACCCTATGCGATGACACCAAACACATCCCTGTAGCATATCGGCATCTGGGAGATCAATTCGGGTCTTTTGAGGTCTACCCTAAAAATTCAATCGGCCATAACTTTCAGTGTTGCCAGGTGAAATTCAAAAAACCTACAAAAGGTCATAGGGAGGAATAAAATGTTTCACTGACTGTCACTTGTTTTTGCAAAATGGTAAAATTTAGACTTTTGACATTTTGCGTTAAAAGTAAAAAAATACGAAAAATTCCGGGAAAATTCTTCAACACAGCCACACTACGTAGCAAGACCTCCAACCCCGCTATACAGACCAACTCGCTCAGGTGTTGCCATCTTGCCGAAAATCGACAATCAAAATGTGGTAAAATTAATACTTTTCTTTGGGAGCAAATCACCGGTCGGCCATCTTGGTTTTTCAAATTTTCGGGATTTTCTGGTAAACTACAGGATATGCCCTGTGCGATGACACCAAACACATCCCTTTAGCATATTGGCATCTGGGAGATCAATTCGGGTCAAGTGGGGTCTAAAACCACTCCAACTTTGAAACACTACTACGCGGCCGCCATTTTGTTTTTTCAACTTTTTTAACTATTTTCGTAAATCATTTAAACATTTCTACTGATTCCAAAAATTTCAGCCGGATCGGCCGGAAAACAAAAGAGATACGATAGGCAAGCCTGGCCGCCATTTTGTTTTTTTGAAAAGTCGGAATTTTCCCGGGGTCACCCCGCCATCTTGAACACTTTTTTCATATATGACTTGACTCCAAAACGACTCCTTCTGGGAGAACAATTATGTCAATCAGTCAGTCAGTGAGTGAGTGAGTGAGTGAGTGGTAGTCCAGCTTTATATATTATAAATAAACTAGATTTCGCGCGGTGCGAGAGGCCGCAAGCGGCCACGCGTGTCTCGATGGGGTCTTATTTTGACACAAAAAAAGAGTTTTATTTTGGCCATTAATCTTGTTTTAGCCATTTTTAATAATTTTCTATGTGAATTTTGTCTTTTTTTAGTATAAGTCGATAAATAATAAAATTTTGTAAAATATTTATTTTCATGGCAACACTGCTTACTGAGACCCACAAACGCTCCATACAACCCAACTTTCCAAAGTGTTGCCAACTTGCCTAAAAATACCGATAAAAATTATAAAAACCCATTTTTTTCAGTAAAGAGAGAATACCGGAGCGGCCATCTTGTTTTTCCAGTTTTTCGGATTTTTCTGGTAAACTACAGGATATGCCCTATGAAATGACACCAATCACGTCTCTATAACATATTGCCTTCTGGGAGATCAATTCGGTTCTTTTGAGGTCTACCCTAAAAATTCAATCGGCCATAACTTTCAGTGTTGCCAGGCGAAATTCAAAAAACCTACAAAAGGTCATAGGGAGAGATAAAATGTACCGTAGACTGTTACTCGTTTTTGCAAAATGGTAAAATTTCGAGTTTTGACTTTATGCATTAAAAGTAAAAAAATACCCCAAAGAACATCGGCAGCTTTGGTACCCACTGAAATAGACACCCACGGGGTATCACACTATGCTTGTTATATTGACTCATAACAAGTCGAAATTTTCCATATTTTTTAATTAATCTAGCAGTTGAAAATATTGAATCAAATAAAACAGAAATATCATAGAAACACGAATCGATCGATTGGGAAATCTATTAATACCAAAGAGATTAAAATATAATATAGGGCATGAAGGGGACAAAGCGAGGATTATTTGAAGCCAAAAGTTATTCCAAGTGGAATAAGTCTAGTACAATTTTGACCGAATGACAGCTCGCGTTCATACTAACTGACATGACAAGGACATGACAATTGAGCTTCAAAGTTTTGTATGAAAATATTCCCAATGCCCCCTCTATGATATTATATTTTAATGTCTTTGATTAATACAAAAACTTTTTTGTTGTTGTGGTAAAATTGAACGTCGTGTCATCACGTCAACCATGTCATTCACTAGGGATGGCCAAGTGAAAAAATAAATTGATATTTATCGTATCGACATTTCTAAATACTATAGATACAAATCGAGTGAAAAATATCGATATATCGTCATTTTTACATTGTTATTACTACATATACATATTCCCAAATTCGTAAAAAAGGACGATGAAAATAGTATAGGTATTTTTATAAATGCTTGAGTCGGCAAGTATCTAGTACCTAACATGAAATGAAACACGAAACCAGAATTGCGTTAAAAATATATTAAAATTGATACGAATTCGATACTGTAAAATAAATGTCGATATATCGCCATTAAAAATATCGACGATATATTTAATATGCTAATTTAGTATTTGGAAAAATATCGGTATTTTAATATAGGTATCGATATTTTTTGCCCAAGCCATCATTCACTGGCATAGAGTAACTTATATGGCATGTGGTAGGCAGTGCTATTTTCTAACAAAGAGGTTGGAAGAAAATCATTTTATTTCCTAGAGAAACTTTTTCTTTACACGTCTTTGGTACCTAAAATCTCATAATAACCTACAAAATACACTAGGTAACGAATAACTTTTAAACCTCAACTTATAAAAATGTGGTATGATTACATATTATCTTAGTCTGTCCAAGAACTATCGATTTTACACGGTTTCGTCTTCCGTGGGCAGGTGTAAGTGGGGTACCAAAAACACATGGACTTTTGCCATTGTTCTTTTGGGAAAATTGTTAAACATGGCAACACTCCGTAATGAGATCTCTAACCCCGCCATACAAGCCAACTCGCTCAGGTGTCGCCGTCTTTCCGAAAATCGACATTCAAAATCTGGTAAAATTCATCTTTTTCTTTGGGAGCCAATCACTAGGCGGCCATGTTGGATTTTTAGTTTTTCGGATTTTTCTGGTAAACTACGGGCTGTGCCTAAAAAGATGACGCGCCACTTGTAACTGTACAATGTTGGCAACCATGCGTCTAATTCGGGTCAAGTGGGGTCTAAAACCACTTAAACTTTGAAACACTATTACGGGGCCGCCATTTTGTTTTTCTAGTTTTTTTAGTAATATTTGTAAATCATCTAAGTAATACTACAGCTGCCAAAAATTTGAACCGAATCGGCCGGAAAACAAAAAAGATACGATAGGCAAGTCTGGCCGCCATTTTGTTTTTTTGAAAAGTCGGAATTTTCCCTAGGTCACCCCGCCATTTTGCACACTTTTCCTCTGCATGACTTTTCTCCAAAACGACTCCTTCGAGTGAGTGAGTCAGTCAGTGAGTGAGTGGTAGTCGAGCTTTATATATTATAAAAACTAGTTGTCGCGCGGTGCGCGAGGCCGCAAGCGGCCACGCGTGTCTCTGTGGGGTCGTATTTTGACAAAAAAATAAAGTCAATTTTGGGGCGGCCATGTCGTTTTAGCCATTTTTGATAATTTTCTATGAGAATTTTGTCTTTTTTTAGTATAACTTGAAAAAAAAAAAAATTTTTGTTTAATATTACTTTTCATGGCAACACTCTTTACTGAGACCCACAATCGCTCCATACAAGCCAGCTTCCTAAAGTGTTGCCAACATGCTAAAAAATGCCGATGAAAATTATAAAAATCTTGTTTTTTTAGTTAAGAGAAAATACCGGAGCGGCCATGTTGTTTTTTCAGTTTTTCGGATTTTTCTAGTAAACTTAAGGATATGCCCTATGCAATGACACCAATCTCGTCTCTACAGTATATTGGCATCTGGGAGATCAATTCGCGTCTTTTGAGGTCTACTCTAAAAATTCAATCAGCCATAACTTTCAGTGTTGCCATGCGAAAATTAAAATATCTACAAAAGGTCATAGGTAGTAAAATGTTTCATTGACAGTAACTTTTGACTGTCACTCGTTTTTGCATAGTGGTCAAATTTAGAGTTTTGTCATTTTGCATTAAAATTAAAAAAAATACGCCCAATTTTGGGAAAATTCTTAAACATGGCAACACTACGTATTGAGACCTTCAAACCCGCCATACACGCTATCTCGCTCAGGTGTCGCCATCTTGCCGAAAATCGACATTCAACATCTGGTAAAACCAATTATTTTCTTTAAGAGCCAATCACAGGGCGGCCATCTTTGATTTTGAGTTTTTCGGATTTTTCTGGTAAACTACAGGATATGCCTAAAAAGATGACGTGCCACTTGTAACTGCACAATGTCGGCAACCATGCGAATAATTCGGGTCAAGTGGGGTCTACAATAGCCTTAACTTTGAAACATTACTACGCGGCCGCCATTTTGTTTTTTCAACTTTTTAAATAATATTCGTAAATCATCCTAAAAGTTTAACCGATTCCAAAAATTTGAGCCGAATCGGCCGGAAAACATAAGAAATACGATAAGCAAGTCGGGCCGCCATTTTGTTTTTTTGAAAAGTCGGAATTTTTCCTAGGTCACCCCGCCATCTTGAACACTTTTCTCATATATGACTTGCCTCCAAAACGACTCCTTCTGGGAGAACAATTATGTCAATCAGTCAGTGAGTGAGTGAGTCAGTGAGTCAGTGGTAGTCGAGCTTTATATAATATAAACTAGATGTCGCGCGGTGCGCGAGGCCGCAAGCGGCCACGCGTGTCTTGGTGGGGTCGTATTTTGACAGAAAAATAAAGTCTAATTTTGGGCGCCCATCTTGTTTTAGCCATTTTTGATAATTTTCTATGTGAATTTTGTCTTTTTTTAGTATAAGTCGAAAAATAATAAAATTTTGTAAAATATTTATTTTCATGGCAACACTGCTTACTGAGACCCACAATCGCTACATATAACCCAACTTTTCAAAGTGTTGCCAACTTGCCTAAAAATACTGATAAAAACTATAAAAACCCATTTTTTTCAGTAAAGAGAGAATATCGAAGCGGCCATCTTGTTTTTTTCAGTTTTTGGGATTTTTCTGGTAAACTACAGGATATGCCCTATGCAATGACACCCATCACGTCTCTATAGCATATTGACATCTGGGAGATCAACTCGGGTCTTTTGAGGTCTACCCTAAAAATTCAATCGGCCATAACTTTCAGTGTTGCCAGGTGAAATTCAAAAAACCTACAAAAGGTCATAGGGAGAGATAAAATGTTTCGTTGACTGTCACTTGTTTTTGCAAAATGGTAAAATTTCGAGTTTTGACTTTTTGCATTAAAAGTAAAAAATTACCTCAAATTTTGGGAAAAATTTTAAACATGGCAACACTACGTAATGAGACCTCCAACCTTTCCATACAAGCCAACTCGCTCAGGTGTCGCCATCTTGCCGAAAATCGACATTCAAAATCTGCTAAAATCCATCCCTTTCTTTGAGAGCCAATCACAGAGCGGCCATCTTTAATTGAAATTGTTTGTAACACAATTTGTTTCTAACAGATGTTGGTATAGTACTATTTTTACATGACAGGTGATTATGCCAAAAATAAATTCCGTTGGGCTTATTTAAACCGGACGTAGGATTTTGCCGGTACGTATTTTTTGATTAATAAAACGAATCTGGGGATTAAATACACTGTTACTCACCTATGCATTGTCGTCCATTAATGTTTACTTACCTCTTTTACGAATATTTGATATCCTCATACTTTTTTTCTATACTTTTGAAATTCTTATTATGTCTATTTATTTTTTCGACGGTAATAAAATTAAAAAAGTAGATTTTTGCAAATAACACAAAGTGGCGGATCTCGGAGGTCTCGTGCGAAGTTGCAAATTTGAATAGTGGTATCGATCCCAAAATAAGACCATCCGCTCGATTTGCAAAACTTTTGCATTTCTTTCAAGGATAACAAAATGCGAAAAATCGATTTTTGCAAAGAACACAAAGTGGCGGATCTCATGCGGGGTTGCAAATTTTCATACTGACATGCACCTCAAAGAAACAATCATTGGCTCGATTTGCAAAACTTTTTTTCGAAAATGAAAAATGCCATAAAGTTAAATTTCCGATATCACACAAGATTCCGGATTGCGTGAGAGGTTGCAATTTTTAATACTAACATTAATCCCAAAATTAAACAGTCCCCTCGATTTGCAGAACTTTTGATTTTTTTTCGAAAATGAAATTTGCCATAAAATTAAATTTCCGACATCACACAAGATTCCGGATTGCGTGAGAGGTTGCAAATTCAAATACTGACATTAATCCCAAAATTAAACAGTCCCCTCGATTTGCAGAACTTTTGAAATTTTCTTGAAGGTGAAAAAATAAAAAAATTACATTTTGGCAAATTTCATAAAGTACCGGATCGCGTATGAGGTTGCAAATTTGTAGATGCATCAGAATAGATGTTTTCGAAGTTTTGCAACCAAGTTTCAAAACTTTTGTAATTATTCCGAGACCACCTTACTCGAAAAAATGACCACGAATTGAAAAGAATTATAAATAAACATGTTCCGGTCAACGAAAAAGGTTGCAAATTTATACAACCGTTCGGTATATTTTTCCGATATATGTGTTAAGTTTGCAGAACTTTTGGAACGTTTACATTCAGTTTAATAAAAAAAAAACATTAATTTTCAATAACAAAAAATGATCCGTACACTTAGATTGGTTGCAAATTTATTACGTGATATGAAAAATTACATCGAAAACTTCCCCAAGTTTGCAGAACTTTTGGAAAAATCAGGCGGTATAAGGATTTACTATGGCACCGAAGAAAAAAAATTGCTCACTACTTTTTTCGATTTCAGTTAAAATATCGGTAGTGTTCCTAGACAAGTCAATGGTTCCGTGTATGGCCAATTAAGTTAGTAGATCATTTTAGATCAGGTAGTTTTATGTTATAATTTTATTATACTTCCAGTAATGGAAATTATTAAAAATAAAAATAATAATAAATGATCTCACGCCTTATATCGCTGAAGGGGTAGGCAGAGGTATTCCATTTCTGGATATACCCACTTTTTACCAGATATTCTTTGTACCCCTAAACGTGATAGGTGGTGAGCCCATCGTCGGACTGGGTCTGTTTACACACGTCTTAGAATTAATTCTAGGACCTGCAGGTTTCCTCACAATGTTTTCCTTCACCGTCGAGCTAGTGATAAATATATACAAAGTTTTTTAAAAACTTATTGGTACATGCCAGGATTCGAACTCAAGCCTCACTGATTTTCATCATGTGAAGCAGGCTCTTTAACTGTAAGGCTATTGCTGCTCTTATTATGTTTCTAGCAATAAAAAAAAATAGAATATAGATCACCTATCACGTTTAGGGGTCCAAAGAACATCTCGTAAAAAGTGGGTATATTCAGAAAATGAATACCTCTGCCTACCCCCTTGGGGAAAAAAGGCGTGAGATTATATTATTATTATATTATCATTATAAAGGCTATTGGTAACTTATTTGATATCGATATAATACTCATTAGTACTATTTTTAAAACATTTTAACGAATACATCCTTAGTTATAGGTACGATTGTGTTCAAGGAATGTTCTTGAGTATTTTATAAGTTAATATAATATGGCAAGCATTTAATGTTTCGTTTGAATGAAATGCCTTTTATGTAGTTTAAATATCAGCAGATATTTCGAATGTCACAAAGTTAGTTTTTAGTTAAACGCCTGATTGGTTATATCAGTGGAACCCTGTTCCTAACAAGGCCATTTGAAAGAGTTTAGTAAAACCTAAGTTTAATAAGTTATATCAGCCTTGTATGGAGCCTTGTCCCTAGCAAGGCCATTTGGAAGAGTTAAATAAAACCTAAGTTTAATAAATAGTTATTAAATCTGCAATAAAACATCTGTTTTAAGTATATGTAACATAATAAAACAAAGTGCTTAATATTTTTTTGTTTCATTTATCCAGTAAATAAACGAATAATAACTATTTATTGGTTAGAGTGGCCTTTCATGGTCCACCCACCTTACATAAAGTATTTCTATTATCAATAATAAATATTATCTATGTCAACTTTGGTTTCAGATACTAAGGTGTTTTGTTGCATCATGTGTAAGAAAATGTATTTAAAGAAGAATAATTTTGAGCAGCATCCGTGCATGACAAAGGTATTAAAAAAAAATATTTATCGACAAAAAGCGGGTTCTTATTAAAATAAAACTCTAACACTGGCTGACTGATACTCGTAGAAAACCTTTAGAAAACACACAGATTATAACATAATAATGCAATCCTATAAAATGTGTATGTTGCAGGATGATAAAATTGAAGAACAATCAAAAAATTTGTTAACTGAAATAATGTTATGTGAAATACTAGACCCTACTTGCGATATGGTATGTATACCTTTTTGTTATCTTTGATTGTATCAGCGAAGTTGTCTAATAGTAATAACTCAGGATTAATAGCCACTAAGCATCTTATTACTACTTTGTGGCGTGATTATTATGTAAACCCATGCTGGCCAAACTGGGTACAGCTTTCTAGTACTAAAAGTCTCTGAGCTAAACAGCGGACAGGAGTGACATACAGACATGGCGAAAACTATAAGGTTACCTTGTTCACTAAGGATCAAAGTCAAAGTCAAAATTCTTTATTCAAAATAGGAACTTACAAGTCCACTTATTGAACGTCATTTCATCCCCACCGCTTCAGCACAGAACTCTCATAATTACTTAGGTACATCCAAAGACAACCATTTGCTACACTGCCAAGAAGAATGGCTGAACTCTCCCTGGATTACTAGACTGATATTTAGATCTACATTGATGTTATAAGCATGAAAGATTTGATTTTGTTTGTTCGTATTGAAAAGGCTTCGAAACTACTAGACCGATTTTGAAAATTCTTTGACAGTGAGTGACATGACCTATAATGCTTTTTACTCTCAAGTTGGGTGTCATCAAAACCGCCCTTAGAATATGGACCACCCCCTAATTGCGAACTGGACAAATCGCGAATTGGACCAATTGAGAATTGGACAGTTGGAAATTTTTCGAATTGGACATAATACGCCCAACCGAATTTTCCTACGGCAACGGGACTTACGCTGATAAAATCGTGGGGAACAGCTAGTACCTACACTATAATATTTATTACATAACTGTCAGCCTTCTGGCCACCTATAGCTTCGTTTGAATGCGCTGACAGCTTTTTGATAAGCTGCACCTGCGTAAAATTTGTCTGATTGTGATTTGATATATATATTTATTTAATTTCTTTTATTCTAGGAGAATATAAACGTGCTCCAAGTTTGCAGTATCTGCAGCGGTATTTATCTTTCTGAAGAAGAGCTTGCCAATCATAACGATGTTGATCATCCAGAAAGATCGCTGCGATGCAATAATTGTCCTAAAGTTTGTTGATTATCATATTTTGTTACAAAGGCTATACCCGTGTAAGAGAAAAAAATATGCCCCTGACGTCATCAGCCAATGAATACATCCTATGTATTGGAAATAATGCTATATATTTGTACGGAAAGAGATGTCACATCAGTGTAAAAAAATGGTGGGTGTCGCTGAGTCAAAAGTGTCAAAAAAAAAAGTATGAAATATTTGACATCAAAAGTGTCCCAAGTTAATGTTGACCTAGAGACGTCTTGTTTTTTGCGAATTTATTCCTCTTCAAGCCATCAACAACATACGTTAATCACAAAAGAAACGGATCAGTAGTTTTCAAGATATTTAGAAAAATAAAAAAAAACTTTCAAGTGACATTGCAAGGAAACTGTCAATAATTATGACATAAAACTTGGCAGATTAATAACTAGCATTATTACCAATACATAGGATGTATTCATTGGCTGATAACGTCAGGGGCATATTTTGTTCCCTTACACGGGTATAGCCTTTGCTGGCTTAATACAATGGAAAAATATATTATGATTGTAATATACATAATAACGGATTTAACGCAATTTGTCAGATACACTTAATAATCTCCCGCCTATTTCCCAATACTGCCACTTATATGCAAAACGCCACATTCTTTAAGATACCCTTTGTATTGTAAATTTTTATCCATTAGTATTGTCAATAACAAGTCTATTATTATCTATTAGTATATACATTCTAGGTGTTTTTTCGTAATAATTTTGTGTTCGGCGATTTCAGTAAATTCTTGAAGAACAGAGCAAGAGCAAGGATTTGGATATTTGTTAATATTGGGTTTGGGTTTCCAGCTTTTTGAAGCTTAAGTGCTTCTGATATATTGCGCAAGTTAAATAATTAAGGAAGAGCTTATAGCAAAAATAATAATACCAATAAATCTTTCAAAAATAATAATTCGAAGATTGTAAATGAGTTGGTTATTTTTTAGGAATTTTCTTCTGCTAAATCAGCATCTCGTCACCGGAATATATGTAAACAAATCGACAGGAAACACGTATGCAATACTTGCGGACTTAAATTTGCTTATGAAATATCTCTCAACAAACATATTCTGAGGCATCATGAGGGCCAGAGCGTATCCGTATCTTTCGTTGATACTAAGCCGAAAATAGGTCAGGAGGAAACTCAATACCAATGTGATACATGCCAAAGGTGTTTCCCAAAGTAAGTTAAACAAAATATATTTTTGCAATATAATTTAAATTTCTAAGAAATATATACCTATTGAATTTTATGTTCATTCAATATTCCATGACGTAAATTAAACCGCCGAAAAATCTGAAAAGCAAAAAATAAAAAACTTTTTTATTTAACCTTAATAACTAAGTTCTTAAAGTAATGAAGTTTACCAAAGTTTTGGTAATTATTTTGAGTTTTTAATTAACCTTAATGACTATGTTCCTAAACTAATGTAAGTAGGTATACCTAAGTAATTTTGTTTGAGTGAACGATAAATCACCGGGTATATCCAGTAATGGAATACCTCTGCCTACCCCCTCGGGGATAAAAAGGCGTGAGATTATATTATTATTATATATTATAAATCACCCCTATTTTTCCACCCTTATGGTAGGAATTTGATTTAGTTATCAAATTTATATAGGACCAATTGGGGTTTATCCTATCCAATTTTTTCTATCAAATTCGCACTATTCAGTAAAAAGAAATGCGTGTTCATACATTACAATCAGTGAGTCAATCATCCCCTGTTTTCCTACCCCTAGGGTTGTAATATTTCTTAAATCCCATCTATTCGAAAAGTGACGATTTGTCCTTCAATAAAGGGAGTTTTAATAAGTGTGAATATAAGTTTTTTGAATTTGGAATAAAAAATATTTTTCATTGTTCTTAGCCAAAAAGATTAGCAAAATAAGTTTGCATCTAAAGGTGGCGCCACTGATCAAACTTTCGTACAATAAAATATTAGTTCCTTTTTTCGCCGCATTAGGTTGACATGGCTGAATGGCGTTCGATGGTTGTGCCACACTGTTAGAAAAAAAACTCACTGTGGCAATGCGCGCGCTTTTGTAGTAATTTTTCGTAACAATTCACATTTTATTTTACACCAAATTTTCTAATTTCAACTTTAAATTGTTTGTGTATTATATATTTTAAAATGAATTCAAATAGCAGTGGCTGCAGTGATAGTTAAACACCGGAAAATATTTAAAAAAACAAGCAAACAATGTCAATAATAATTTTTTCATACCATCTATTCGAAAAGTGACGTTTTGCTCCTCAATAACGGAGCAAAGTAAGTCTTTTCCGATAGGGTTTTAATAAGTGCGAATAAAACTGTTTTGAATTTAGAATTAAAAATATTGCTCAACATTCTTACCCAAAGTGATTACCAAAAATAAGTTTGCATCTAAGGTTGGCGCCAGTGTAGTTTAATGACATCAAACTTTTGTATAACAAAACCTTAGTTAAATTTTTACCGCATTAGGCTGACATGGCTGAATGGCGTTCGATGGTTGTGCCACTGCACTGTCTGAAAAAACTCGCTGTTGCAATGCGCGCGCTTCCGTAGTTATTTTAAACGTTAGTGGTTATATTCTCTTTGGTAATTTTTCTCATAAAGAGGGATGAAAAGCAGAGTGTATCATTCGGTTACAAAATTATATTGATTTCGGCTATGTACTTTAAACCCCTCACTTCGTTCATGATTCTACTAATCATTCACTATGTTCGTGATTTAAAAAAACGCCCACGCCGTAAACATATCGTTTTGCTTCCTTACGATACAATCTACTTTGTATATCCAAATTTGTTTAGGACCAATTTCTGGGTATACCCTTTCTAATAAAAAAAGAATTATCGAAATCTTACTACTCGGCAAAAAGTTATGCGTGATAATAAATTAAAAAAAAAGATACGCGACTTAAGAACCTCCTTCGTTCTTTTCGTCGCTTGAGAATGCTCGTCCTAGCAGGTCGATCAAGTGACTCAAACGAATTAAGTACCTACGTTAATTTTGAAATTTTATTTACAGAAAAGAATCACTTGCTAAACATACGAAAACCCACATGCCCCTTGAAAAATGTTTTGAGTGCGATATATGCAAAAAAAAATTCACAAGAAAAGATAATTTACGGTTGGTAAAAAAAGTTTTCTTTTATATGTACATATTAATAAGCTTTGTAGCCAGTTGTCCATTCTGTTTAGGTAAGTAACATAATATTAAGTATTGTGTTTGATTCCTAGTTCCCACAAGAAAATCCACGAGCCTAACCGCGAGAAGCCGCCTAACAACTGCCTGTGCTTGTACTGTGGCCGTGGCTTCTCCAACTCCTCAAACCTAATCGTCCATATGCGCCGGCATACAGGCGAGAAGCCATACAAATGCGATTTTTGTGGGAAAGGTTAGTTTCCTATTATGATTCAGTTTAATATATATGTCGCAGGGTTGGTGGAAAAGCCCAAAGATATTAAAGTAAGGATGAGTTATATTCATACTGCTTGCGTTTGAAAATTGATCCCCTACGAGTGTGCTACAACATGTACATACTTACTTCTTAGCGTATTTATAGGATACAACAATGCCGGGGAAATATGATACGGAACGAATATTAAAGAAAAAGAGAGCTATCTGTTAAGATTCGCGCTAAAATTCGAATTGAAATAAGTACAATGCGACTAAATAAAATGTGGTTAATTAGCTACATTTGCCGGCCTCATTTTCCGTGCTCTAGTAACATATCTACGTATTTCTATATATAATATCTTTGGAAAAGCCGTAATACATATTAAAATTTCACTAGTGGTATATTAACGTTAATAATTTCACGGACTTTTGACGATCTTCTCCATTTCTATAATCTTAGTAATTATAGTTTCACTAAGCAGATTTAGTAAATAAAAAAATAATCTCACGCCTTATATCCCCGAGGGGGTAGGCAGAGGTATTCCATTTCTGGATATACCCACTTTTCACCAGATATTCTTTGGATCCCTAAACGTTGAGGTGGTGAGCCCATTGCCGGACCGGGTCTATTTACACATGTCTCAGAATTCTGGGACCTGCGGGTTTCCTCACGATGTTTTCCTTCACCGTCGAGCTAGTGATAAATCTGTACGTAAGTTTTGAAAAACTCATTGGTACGAGTACATGCCAGGATTCGAACCCGAGCCTCACTGATTTTCATCATGTGAAGCAGGCTCTTTAACCGTAAGGCTATCACTGCTCTTGACAGATTTAGTGACCTTTTTATAACCCTAGTTAAATTATCAATTCAATACTAGCAACACTTGTTGGGTAGCTTCGGTCCGTTTTGATTAGTCTATCACTGACTACCTTGTCATGCGAATCAGTGCCCGGTTTAATTTTTTTTTGGAAATTAAGACGTTTCACAAAAGTCGTGCAATTATAATACCACTTGTGAAAGTAAAGTATCACGGCTTTTATAATAACACTGCGACATATATAATGTCTCGGAAAGGTTTCTTAATTACATAATGATGTTGTCTTTGTTACCTTTTGAAGAATAGTATAAAATTTATATTAACTGGTTTTTTTTCTGTCATAAAAAAATGAATGTAGGTAAATAGATTATGTATAATCGCGATTTAAAAAAAAACATCTTTAAGGCGGCACCAAGCCTTCTTTATAAAATGGTTAAATCTAATTAATAAATTAAAGTTTGTAAGAAGAACTGGCTTATGTAGAATTCGTTCCATACGACACTAAATTTGATTTGTCTATTTAATTGTAATCGAAAGATGGGTCTTGTCTATGAAAAGTAATTATTTTATTTCAGGTTTTCCGAGATCGTCTGATCTTCAATGTCACCGAAGATCTCATACCGGAGAAAAGCCCTGTGTTTGTCGTGTTTGCGGAAAAGGTATTTTCAATATTGGTTTATGTTATGTTACAGAGAATAGTCTTCCTCTTTTATGTTATTACCATTTTTTTTCTTAATCATCCTTTTTCCTAAATTTGTTAATAATTGAGATTTGTCTTTGATTTGTTCGATTTGTCAAATATACTGTTGCCTAAACAACGCTACGCTATCTCTTTAATAGTTCATTATGATGCAAGTACTGCTGGATATTATAGTCGAGGTGCTTATAATAAACCGATGACTATAATAGACCGCTTACTGAGTACGAGCATCAACTTAAATGCAACGTTTCAGACGGGAAAATGTCACAGACAGTTAGGCTGTGAGCTATTGCAATTGTAATATTCGTAGGGAAGTAGGGATACTATTATTATTCTTATATCGATTTGGTGTGCATTCAAAATCGTATCTATTAATTTATAGTAAATATTGCAGCATTTATCGAAGTCGTGGCGTTTGATTCCTTACCAGTTGATCAATGTACAAATTCAAATAATGAACAAACAAAACTAATTCAATAATAGAATAAAAATAACGTTAGGTATACGATTGGCTAACCGCAAAATTTTTCTTAAATACTATTCAAATGTGGCGTTTTGAGAATGTGACATTTTGTGAAAATCTAATGTGTCATTTTGCGAATGTGGTATTTTGCGCCTAATCCTTCAGAAATTGATTATTATTTTGTGCGTCATCTTATACGCACCCCGATTTTTGGTAGGTGTAGTCTTTATGTACCTGAAGGGGTACAAGTAGTTTATACATATACTACGTCCATGAGTAGTTTACATACTTTCATTAGAACATTACTAGTCTATAGGGGAGGGAAACTTGATCTTTAAACGTCTTTGACCAAGGGCTATAGTCTGGTCTGGTAAACTCTAGTCATCCTGCTATTCGACCGATTTAAACCGAGCTTGCGCGGCCTAATGATTATTAATTCTAATGAAAGGAACAGCTTTATGCAAGTCTCTTTGCAGTATGAGATTATAGCAGCATCTTTTTCTGTCATCCTCAATTCAAGTTTCGTTACTTGAAGGTCGTTCTGTAACGTACGGGCTTAAATCGCAAAGTATTTAAAAATAAAGCTTTCCTTACTCTTACTTCAAGTATGCAAATAATGCTGTTGGTATGTACTAGTAGACAATAACATAAGCGCTAATTTTGCGCACTGGCAAGGGTTGAATTATAATAAAATATTAATATTGTAGGATTTTCGCGCAGCAACAAGTTGTCCAGGCACATGCGCGTGCATACTGGACAAAAGCCATACAAGTGTACTTATTGCGACAAAGCGTTCTCGCAGAGTAATGATTTGACGCTTCACATCCGCCGGCACACCGGTGATAAGCCCTACATCTGCGAGGTGTGCGGAGATCGTTTCATTCAGGTACGTCTGGTTTTTTTGTCTGATAGAGTTCCATACCTAAGTAGCAAAAAATAATCTCAAATTGTGCCGCTATGTCTGTCTGTCTGTCAAGAAATTTGGAATAATGCTTGCTTTGTACTTATCCTACCTGAGTGGGTTGGCTAAAAAAAAACCTGGCCAGACTATAATTAATAATAGTACATTATGGTACAAGTGTGTAATGTTGGTGATTACCGCTGAGGCGTCATTGAGTAACAATTAAAAATCAATTGTGTTTTATTTTACTGGCTTGAGAGGTTAAGAGAGCCGAGGACAGTAATCATCAATACACACGTGTATCATACGACGTTTTTCAACACACTTGTGAAGAAAATAGTACTAAAAATCATTTGAAAATAATCATTTTTCGCAATGGTGGGAAAAATTAATTTGTTTTCATATGCGCGCGCATCTCACAATGGCGATCGGCCATCGAATATAATACATAAAATAATGAGGTTTTTTTTTTGGTCTGTTGCGGATAGCGTTTTATAAACGTACAAAATGGGGAATTTAAACTTTTTACAGAGAAATCAAAAGTTATAATTGAGTGAAAGTTTTGTTTATTAAACACGTACAGTACAAGTTGAAATTATCTATTTAAATACGAAGTTGCATGAAATGAGCAAGCAATAGGTATATTAATTTATTTGTACTATTGAATACGATCTTTTTTGTATCAAAACTTTTTTAAGAGCAACTCAACCAATAAAATTTTAAAAAGAAATCTAATATAACTCACTTGTAAATAATAGCAATGAAAAATCACAGTTTGATAACGGGTGTCATTATGTGCCTAATTGGAGTGAAATTACAGCCACGCAAGTGTGTTGAAAAAAAATTTACTCACTAGTTGTACCAATAAATTTAAAACCAATCCAAAATATGAAACCTATAGAATATATAATTATATAACTTAACAATATATTGAATATTTTTTCGTGGCGTAACTATTGGGTTGGCATGTTTAAATTGCTAAGTCGATATTAGTAAATATTAATAAATATTATAATCTAATATTTTTTAATAATCTAATTAACAAATCTTAAATCAAAATAAGCGCTATTTCATGGTGAACAAGAGGGTTGTATGCGAAAAATCTGGTTTTAATGAATGACGGTTGGAGAGCTTTGAAGCATTTTCAATTTGTATATTCCATAGGTTTAAAAAATTCGATGGGTCTTAAATTTATTCCTTCAAGAAATAACTCAAATTTTTATAAAGGTATTATTTTATTTTTTATTTATCTCAGTCTAGCCAGGATTTTTGTAGCTTACCCACTATTTTAAATATTCAAATTCTATTTATATAAATTAAGGTATGTATAACTCGAGAACGGATGAACCGAATTTAATGATCTATGATTTGTTGTTTGTTGGATTTTTCTCCGCCCCGTATAGCAGAATAACTAATAAAACATCGTCAAAAATCGAGATACGCACTATCAACGCCATTGGGACTTGCTTGTTTTATATAAAATAGTTGTCATCCATTAAACTGATCATATAAATTAAATCAGTGCGTCCTACCCGTTATGACCTACGGAGCTGAGACGTGGACACTCACGGTAGGGCTGGTCCACCAGTTCAAGATCGCTCAGCGAGCTATGGAAAGAGCTATGCTCGGAGTTTCTCTGAAGGATAGGATTCGTAACGAATACATCCGACAGAGAACCAAAGTTATCGACATAGCTCAAAGAATTAGCAAGCTGAAGTGGCAGTGGGCCGGCCATATCTCGCGAAGAACCGACAACCGTTGGGGTAGACGTGTTCTGGAGTGGAGACCGCGACTCGGCAAACGTAGTGTAGGGCGCCCTCCGGCCAGATGGGATGACGATCTGCGAAAGGCTGCAGGCAGATGCTGGATGCGTCGAGCCGAAGACAGGGCGCTATGGCGCTCATTAGGGGAGGCCTATGTCCAGCAGTGGACTAATATAGGCTGATGATGATGATGATGATGATAAATTAAATAACTAATTTTAAGAGAAGTATGTCTGATGCGAAAGCCCAATGAACGATTGGTAATGTTAGGGGATTTTAATGCTTGGGTCGGCATGAAAAGGGATGGATATGAAAATGTACTGTGGGCTTTCGGTGATGTAAGAGTTAATGAGAATGGGATAAGACTGTTAGATGTGTGTGTAGAGATGAATCTGAATGTGACAAACACTATGTTTGAGCACCGACAGGTCCATCTGTACACGTGGCGAGAAGCTTGATTGATTTTGTGATTGTAGATGAAAGACTGAGAAGCAAAGTCACAGATCCCAGAGCATATAGGGGGGCCATCGTGGGCACAGATCATTACTTGGTAGTGTGTCGAATTAGCGGTCTGTTTTCACGTTCACGTTGGAAGAACCGTGCACGGGTCAATGTGACTGCGCCAGAACGTACAAAAAGTAGAGAGATTGAGTCACCCTGACGTGGAAGAGCAGTATAAAAATAAAACAAGAGAAAATTAAGAAAAAGAATGAAATTTGGAAGATGATATTGATCTGATCTGGAATGTTTTGAAGAAGAATGCGGTAAATTTTGCCAAGGAGCTGTGTGGTGTAAGTAAAAGGAGGAATGCAAAGAATATGATGGCTGACTAGTGGGATCGGGAGACCAAAAGTTTACTAGATGATAAGAAAAAAGCATTACTGGACCCATGCTCTTCATCTTCTTCATCTTCTTATCATCTACTACACTTGGCGGTGAAAGCCGACTGCAGAGTGTATGATTGTGAATAAAATAGGGAGAATGTAAAAAGAACAAAAGAGCGGTATGAAGAGTTTAAAAGGAAAGTTAAAGAATGCGTGGCGAGAAAGAAAGAAGAGAAGAATAATAAGTTGGTTCAAAAATTCTGCTCTAGTTTTCGAAATAACATAAAGTTATTTTGGAAACTTGTAAGGAAAGCGCAGGGGCAATCCAAAAAATCTTCTCTGAATGGAATATGAGATGAAAGTGGTGAACCTATGATTGAAGAACGGCATGTACTAGAGCGGTGGAAAAGATACTTTGAAAGTTTGTTTGAAAAGCAAGAGGATGAGCATGAGAGTGAAATTTGAGAGATATCAGTTCCACCGGAAGATTTCGAAATTAGTATGAGTAGATTGTGGAAGCGCTAAAAAGTATGAAACTAGGTAAAGCTGCAGGATATGATAGCGTGACGGTGGAAATATTAAGGGTTGGTGACACGTTGGTAACAGGCCTGCTGCAACGGATCTTTAACCTGTGTTTGAAACATGGCCGAGTACCAGATGACTGCCGTATACAGAAAGAAAGCCGAAAACCTATCAGCGCCGACAGGCGACGATCGGCGCCTATAGGCGCCGGTCTGCGCAGGTAACCGGCGGAGGCATTTATATGAACAAGCGCTGATAAGCGCCGATCGGCGCTTATCGGCGCCGATAGGTGCCGATCGGCGCCGACTCGCGCCGGTCAGCGCTGGTGCCGCCCGCCAATCATCGTACGACATTTTGCTCGCTCTGCTTCAATCTGACAAGCTTTCAGCTTTCTTTCTGTATACGGCTTAAGGCGGTAATTGTACCACTATACAGTGTGAGTCTTCATAAAGTGCACATATGAAGATGGGTGAAACAAGGCACATTTTTATCGACTGAAAAAATGTTTAAAAAAATCTGATATTTATTTTTTTATTTTATTTTTTTCTGATAACCTACTGTTGACTTTATGCAAAGAAAACGTTATAACTTTTAAACTAAGAAGTATATCGTGATAAAATAAAAACAGTAATAATGTCAAATAACAGAAGATACTAATAAAATAAAAAAAATACCCAAGAAACGGTACTAAAAAACAATAAAAAGGAACTTTTTGAGGAAAATCTGTATTTTAATCAATCTACCCACTTTTACGCTCGCCGAAGGTGATCCACTATTTCAAACAAATATCGCGCAAGTGGTGCATTACTTTAGGTATTTTGACCATTTGTTATTAAAAATGTTGGTATATCAAAATTTGTTGTTATAACTATAAACATTTTAAATTTTAGGTATTTAGTCCAGTCGGTATTGTAATCTTAGATATTTCGTGGGTATGTTTTATTTTAGTAGGTATATTAAAACATTAGGTATTTTGATTTTAGGTATTTTGAACTTAGGATATTTAACGTTAGGTTTTTTAATTTTAGACATTTAAATACGTAACCGTAATAGGTCATGTTAATTGCGTTTGAATGCTCTTATAATTTATATTTTTATGAACGTGGTTGTTTCAGTTTTTTGTTGGCGGGTAGGTCCGATAAATATATCTTAACATAATTAGGTTGCTTTTTCCTGTATATTATTTATTTATCTATCATGTCAATTAACATAATTTTAAAATGCATTTAGATTCTTTATAAATTTTCAGGGGACTGCGTTGCAAAATCATAGACGCGTTCACGGACACTTCCCGCCGTCTATTTCGGACTCTCAATCACAAGTGCAGGGGATCACTTACACTGTTCAAAATATTACTCATAGTCATTAAATTCAATGTTTACAGTTTTGAACATTTTTCGCTACGTGTAAATAGTTTTATAATTATACTCACATATTAGTAAATTATTTAAAATATATTCAAAACTTATGAAGATAGTTTTAATCAATAAGACGATGTTAAATAGAAATAAGATTTAATTATCATTTAAGTTGTATGTAATATATTCTATATGAAACAAAATTGGTCTATCTTTTTTAACCAATATTGATTTCTGCGAGTAAGTTCATTTTGGTAAAAGGTATTTTGTATTTGTAAAATAAAAAACTCATCTCTCCAGGATGGTCGTTCTGTCAAAAATTCCGGAACCTTTTAGGTAAGGGAAGGAAAAGCACTCCTTACCCGTGGTACTACTGGTGGTACTACTAGTAGTACCACGGGGATTATTTTTTGCCCGCAGTACTACTATCCTGTCTAGTAGTGCCACGGGAGATTTTTCATTACCCCTGGTCCTACTTATTTTTTATCAATTATTGGTCACGGTGATCTAGCTCCACAAGTCCGTGCCCCACATATGGGTCACACTGAGAAACAACCAGGTACGCTGTGAGATTTGCTGAATGAACATAATATAATAAAAATACATATTCGTATCCTTGGAAAATATTTGACACGCATTTTTTGACAAAGATATAGAACATTATAATATACATATTTCATACAGGGCTACAGAACTTACTGAAGGCATCCTGCCAGGAAATAAAACAGCTAAACTCACTGAAACAGAAAATATATCAACGCAGTTTTTCAAGTGCGAGTTCCAATAATATTTCTTGATTTAATAGATGCATTTGAATGTGTCTAATAACGTCATCGCATATATTTAATATTTAGACCTTCTTTTAATACTCAACTTAATTCAAATTCTGAAATTGATTCGCTTCTTAAAGTGTGTAGTAATCTAGTTAGCGTCACTGTGCTCTTTTTCAAAATTTTATTAATTTTGGAGTGCCACGATTCAACGACGTTGTTAGTTCTATGGCGTTTGCCAAACACACTTATTATTCCAATCATTTTATCTTTCATCCATGTCCTTTCGACGTTTTTGATAAACTTCTTCATTTGATAGATCTCACTCGCAGATTTTATGTGTATGAATCCTTCCAAAATTTGATCTGCAGGTATAAGTGGCAAAGCTGTTACTAATGAAACAATGCAATTTTCGGGCTTGTTAACACATTTCAATGCTTTCGCGTTTTTCCACATACATCTATGCCAATGGTAGTAACAGCCAATTATTTGAACTTGTGAAAACCTCGTTATAATTGCATTTATTGTTGCAATCTCAAAGTCGCAGTCAAAGTATCTTGGATTAAAAGTTGGGAGTTGAGATTTTATTAAATCAAACATAATTTCATAGGAACTTTGTTTTTTGTTCATTAAAAGTGCAAGAATTAATGGCACGACTTTAGTTGTTTCAGCGTCACTCCCTGCATCTCCGTGTATGCTATTCAACTGCACGGAAAAAAATATTTTTACAATACTACCAGAATGTGTAGTAAATGGAAATTAGTTCTCCTAACAATTTTTCTGTTGGCCTTACGAATTTTTTCGTATCACCAAGTATTTTTTGTGTAACAGTGACAATTTGTTTGTAACGGGCAATATTCATTTCTAGTAACTTGCAACATTGTAAGGGTTACTATCTAAATGTTTAAACCAACAATTAGGCAAGTAATAGTTGCAATAATATCGTTGTGTTTACAATAAGCATCGTTCTCTCAACGAATGAGATGATGGCGGCTACAATATGTGTGGTAGACAGCGGGGCGTAACGCGTGACGCAGTTAAAATACGTCGTTCATAGATGACGTGGGGTGCGAATTAAAACGCGCTATCGTTTGGTTCCCGGCGTTTAGCCATAAGGTCGGACGACTTTTGCTTTGTATTCAGTTTTGATTGTAAGATTTACACCACTAGTAGACGGTTCCCCGACTCTTTTGGAAATCTTTGCAATACCTGGATTAGGGATTATTGATTAGGAAATTCACAGTCATAGTATGGTACTACAAATTAGAATAGTAAATAAATACCACAAAGTAATGTAGGCACAACAAGGTCATATAGTAGACGTTACAAGACAGTATCGTAGACGTATGAGACGTACGACGTATACAAAAGGCAGTTTACAATTTGAATCGTTATGCGTACTATACATATTGTTGTAAATACTATACACATAGTTGTCTATACTAATGTTTTTTACAAGAAGTGTATAGTAGAGTTAACTATCTGTAGAGTTGTCACATATAGTACCAGAAAAATGGTGGGAACAACCGAAATATCGTTACGGTAACCATATTTTTTTTTCCGTGTGACTAAATGGAGGTGGACAAGCATCAAAAGTTGCATCCCCAAAAAATTCTGTAAACTCAGGAATCCTCTTTCTAGCCCCCTGAGAACAGAATATTAATATGCGATTCCCTTCATAATAATAATCAGCAAGTATAAATTAATAGTTATCAACTGGAACGTGTACCTACATCTTCGACGTTTTTAATTACAGTCTTTTGAACATTTGCTAATCTATTACGCATATCGTACAAAGAATGGTGCACACTTGCAAACGCTGGCACATTTGCCACCAGGTTTAAACCGTCATCATTAACTTTTTTAAGGCTTTTTTATATAGAGTTTTGGTATTGGTTGGTTAGATTCTGTTACCTTTGTCTTTAAGTTTAAAATAGTTGATGCGATTTGATTCTTACTAAAATCTGATGGACATTGATTATGTGGTTTCTGCTGCAAGATGTCTTTATCCTGAAATATAGTTAAACTTTAATATAGCATTAAAAAACACAAACTGAATATCCTGAACTGAATTCATAACCATAACGTATAAAAATATTTAAAGAAAATAAAAGGTCCATACTTACATTTATGGTTATGCTACCCGTACACTTTTTTTTTTGAACACCGAGCATCTCCATATTTCTGAACCATTTGTGTATGATTTCAATTTATAATATTGATAGCCTCCAGAAAGGAGCACGGTACCCCCTTTTCTAGATATAAAGGAAAATTCTGATTTCGACGTACACACATGATAAAACAGTTAAGACTAGATAATCCGGAAAATAAACTCGTTAACTGAAATAGATAATAATCCTAAAAGACCTTTAATCTCTGTTATCCCAATTATATAATGCTTGGATTTTAAAGAACTCACATGGAAATTTATTTTAATGACGTTAACTGACAGTACACAACTATTGGATTTAAACTTTCTAAACTAACCAGTACATATTTGAAAAAAGGTTCTACAACACTCGTTTATTCTAGCATGAGCATACTACGAAACTGTTTGTTATATTTATTTACTATATGGTTAACATGTTCACAGTCTCCATACTAATATGTCAATTCTTCCGTATATCCAGCAAATCTGACAGCGTACCTGGTTGTTTCTTAGTGTGACCCATATGTGGGGCACGGACTTGTGGAGCTAGTTCACCGTGACCAATAATTACCCATAATTAATAAAAAATAAGAAGGACCAGGGGTAATGAAAAATCTCCCGTGGTACTACTAGACAGGATAGTAGTACTATGGTCAAAAAATAATCCCCGTGGTACTACTAGTAGTACCACCAGTAGTACCACGGGTAAGGAGTGAGGAAAAGGCAAACGCTCCGTTTATTACTCTACTAGTAATAAACGGAGGGTTTGCCTTTTCCTTGCGTTTGTATTTCCGGTCAATTTAGACATAAAAATAGTGGTCAAATAACAAACAATCCCGGAGAGCCAAATATTGGTGGAGAGCTAGAGTTTACCATTACAAATAAAGTTTTAAAAATCCCCATCGATCCTATGTGTCCTACAATAGTAGATTGTACACCAAGGGGATAACACACTGTTTTATGTCACGGGCGCGACATTGAATCCTGAACGTAACGAAGGACTCCCAGTTTTACTCCCGAGCGCAATTAAGACTGAGTCCTGAGTGCAGTGAGGGATTCAAGCGCCCAAGACAAAAACAGTTTTATTGCCGAGGTATATACTCTACTTTTCTCACCTTATGCGAGACAATAAAATGCAATTGTATGGTAGTAGATTATTGACAATGCCTATGGCATCTAGTTTAATAGACTGGAGTCAAAGTACTTTCATCGCTCGACATTTTCGATATTCTTTTTGAAATGTTAAAGCTATAAAATGGACACAGCAACTTGTTTCTGCCGGCGTGACCTATTTGATTTAACAAATGAAGATCGTGCGAATCTAGTTGGCCGCGGCTTCGGTTTTCGAAAATCGAGTTGGCCACGACCGCTAATTAGTCTAATTACCTGGCCGCAGGCGGGTGCACCACATTTTGTCGTCATAGCAATAAGGATTATGAAAAGTGAAAATTACGTTATTGACCTAGGGTTATAATGAAATTCCATACAACATTATAACCCGGCTAAAGCCAAGGGATATAATGTCTTGCTTTTGGTGAGGTTTATATGATATACAGGATGTCCCAAAAGTCAACGATAAGCCGGAAACCAGCGATAGGCCTAGTCATGAGGGTAATCAGAAAAATATAAAAAAAAAATCTATGTTCTTTTTTCAAAATGTTATGAAGGTTTAAAAAAAATTCTAGAAAACGGACACCCTGTAATGAACTTTCTTGTACCGTGACTGTAAATATTTACTTTTTGAATATTTTTTTTCTGTAATGCTATAATGAATAGCCGTGCTACAATTTACAATAAAAAAAAATTACATAACTGCCTCACTTTTAAGTAAAAAGTTAAATTTGTTTCCAACATTGAATTCTAAATAATTTCATCAACCAACTTAAACCAGCTGTACTGTAAAAAAAATGTATGGCTACTATTTTGGCAAGTATACTTAAAAGTTGACGCATTTAGTCTAAATTCTAAAATGGTATAACACATGCTAGGTTTTGTTATAGTTGTGGCATGAAAATTTTTTTTCTCGATGAATCCGGATTCTATGCCAATCTAATTTAATGAGGTGAAATGTTGGTAACTCAACCTTAAGTCTGCAGCTGACCTGAACTAAGCCTTTTTATTCTCTTTCTTAACCCTCCTTTAAAGTAATGATACTTAACATAAGTTTGTGTAATATTTTTTTATTGAATGTGGTATGTTTTACAGCATTTTTATAACAAATGTTCAAACTGTTTTCCTTCAGCTAATATGCACGCTCTACATCTCCTTAAAAATGATCGAGCTATGCGCCGGGCGTGACGTTTGGAATTGATTTGTTCAGCGGCTTCTGAGATTCTTCGGCGCAGCTCTTCTAAATCTTGAATCGGTTTGTGGTAGACTTTTTCCTTAATTGCACCCCAGTAAAAAAAATCTATTGGATTAAGGTCGGGTGACCGCGCTGGCCACGAAATTGGACAACCCCGACCAATCCACCTATTTGGATATTCTTGATCGAGAAACTCTCTGACTAGACGAGCATAATGCGCGGGGCAGCCGTCTTGCTGATACCATATGCTGCCGTAAATATTTAGCGGCACTTCTTCTAATAAATCGGGTAGTTGATTTTGTAGGAAATCTAAATAAACATGTCCATTTATGGTCTCTGGCAGCTCAATCGGACCAATAACTGTACCGTTTAAAATGCCTGTCCACATGTTTACTTTAAAACGGTACTGTGAATGATCTTCACGCATTAGGTGAGGATTTTCCACGTGCCATTCGTGTAAATTGTGTAGGTTCATGTAACCGTCCTTTTTAAACGTTGCTTCGTCGGACCATAGAATCGTTTCAAAATCTCGGGATCTTCAGTGTGTTTTTGCAAAATCGTTTGACAAAATCGCACTCTCTCTGGGTAGTCTTGGGGAAGCAAAGATTGGTTGTACATGGAATAGATGCAGACGGTTTTTTTTTCAGAATACGATGTGCACTGCTTTTAGGTACTCCAAGGCTTTCCTCAATTCCACGTACGGATATACTTGGATCTTCTTCCACAGCTTGCATGACTTCGTCCTCGTAGGGCAAGAGGGGCCTTCCGTCACCAGCCATATGATCAGGGAATCGACCTTCGGATAATGATCGATGCAGATTAATAAAAACTCGGTAATCAGGATGACGCTCTAAGTTTGGGTATCTCTCGCGATACACCCTAGCTGCAGCATTGGCGTTACATAAGCATTCTCCGTAAATAAGATGCATGTTGGCGTACTCCTGTACGGTATGTCTATTTGGTATGATAACTTCACTTTACGAACTCGTAATTACACGCAAATACAATCTAAGCAACAGACTCCAGAATCTTTACTTCTGGGACAGATGGATTTAAATCAAAGCCATCAAACAAATGACATAAACAAAAGATGTACGAATAAACAAAAATCCCTGTTAGGTTCTCTTTTCAAAATTATGAGTCCGTCTCCATTCAAAAAGATTTTAACCTGGATTTACCTAAGAAGGTTGCGTTACCAACATTTTACCTCATTAAATTAGATTGGCATAGAATCCGGATTCATCGAGAAAAAAATTTTTCATGCCTCAACTATAAGAAAACCTAGCATGTGTTATACCATTTTAGAATCTAGACTAAATGCGTCAACTTTTAAGTATACTTGCCAAAATAGTAGCCTTACATTTTTTTTACAGTACAGCTGGTTTAAGTTGGTTGATGAAATTATTTAGAATTCAATGTTGGAAACAAATTTAACTTTTTACTTAAAAGTAAAGCAGTTATGTATTTTTTTTATTGTAAATTGTAGCACGGCTATTCATTATAGCATTACAGAAAAAAAATATTCAAAAAGTAAATATTTACAGTCACAGTACAAGAAAGTTCATTACAAGGTGTCCGTTTTTTAGGATTTTTTTAAAACCTTCGTAACATTTTGAAAGAAGAACATAGTTTTTTTTTTATATTTTTCTGATTACCCTCATGACTAGGCCTATCGCTGGTTTCCGGCTTATCGTTGACTTCTGGGACACCCTGTATAATCCGGCTTTGTCGAGCATGTGGTGTGATAAAGTTATTCCGGGTCAAAAGTAAAAATTTGAGGTTTTTTGGATTTTTCTCGAAAACGGTAAGTTTTATCAAAAAAAAACTCATACCAAAGTTGTAGGTCTTAAAATTCTCTACAAAAATGGTCCTTATAGTTTCTAAGAGTTACTGTTCCTGAGATATAGCGATTCTAAGAGTCACAATTGCCTTGAGCGCCCACCTTTGCGAATCACGGAAAAACACACCAAGCGGCCGCTACCTTGTTACTAAAAACATGATAGCAGCCAAACTACTACAGCTACACTGAAATAAAAACGACGTAGGGATAGCTTATAATATGCAGAATCAATGTATATGAAAACTAAATTACAACTAATAATTAACCTCTTAGACCATGAATCACAGACACAATTGATTTTTAATTGTGTCTCAGTTCCAATTTGAACCGGGCGGTTCTTAACTGATTAAAAGTTCTCTAAAAAAGAAACAGTAAAATCATTGCAAAAAACCGACGAACCACGACTCTATTTTTTCATGTCGATTTGTCGTCGCATCAAACTTGGGACATAATGATAGTTTTACAAAATTTGAAGTAGTAATCTTGAGGATTACATTGATATATAACACTAATATAAATATTGAATATTTACATTATAAGAAGAAGAAACTATTCCCATAGGGTTATAATCGCCAAAATTTGACAAAAAAAAAAACATTTTTTTTGCGGTTTTTTTCGATTTTTGACAAAGTTGCGTTCGGCGCTCGAGGTCACAAACTTGGATTATTTATAAGGCCAACATCATAAACAAGTCTGCAAAAAATCAGAACTACCGGATTTGACGCATGCGGTAATGTATAAAATTACTGGACTATTTTGGATTTTTCAAAAATCTTCCCCTAAAGGGGTAAAAGTTAGGGGTTGAAGTTGGTATGTATGGAAAACCTTCATTTTCGAAACTTTGTAAAAATATACTCAAGAGAAACAACAACACACGTATTTCTGGATTTTATTTAAAACACACCCTTAGGGGGTGAATCCTGAATTTAGTTTGTTCAGTATCGACTACTTAATTGTTTTTAGCTATTTTTTATTGTGTTAATTTTTTCCGAAAAATGAATAAGCGTAACTGAATTTAGGGCTACCTATTTAAACCGTTCTGTTATCGCACTTTATTTAAAAAAAATGATTAGACAAAACAAGTGCGAATGTCACCATTTTTTATATTAGTAGGTATACTATGTGTGTATGAGGAATGCGCTTATTCTGTGACGCGTTGTATATAGGATGTTTTTAATAACAAAAATATAAATAGCAATCATAGCCCAGTGGCTAAAGAGCCCGCTTCTCATTCGTGAGGCTCGGGTTCCAATCCTGGCATATACAGTCAAGTTTTAGTAAGGATCCCTTGTTCTTTTTCGTCATAGATATAGCCTATGTTACTCAGGGATTGTAATGGTGAAAATATTTTTGAAATTGGTCCAGTAGTTTTTGAGTTTATTTGTTATTAACATACAAAAATACTTACAAATCTTTCTTTATAATATTAGCATAGATAGATAGATAGTGTAGATTATCCTTTTTGATATATTTTCGAAACGAAAAACGAAATAAGAAATTCCACGCGGACGAAGTCGCGGGCATCAGCTAGTTATTTATACTAGTCGAAACAAAATAAGGGCCACCACGTTTTTACAGTATTCTCATAAATTTTTGAGGTTCAAAGGTGATGTTAAGATTAGGTTAATGATAAGATTAGATAAATTAATTGTTTTTTATTATAAACAGCATAAAATAATGATGGAAACAATAAAATAAATATAAATACACCGCTTTTTCTAAAAATTAACATTTTTGCTAATCGAAACTGAGAAAAAAAATTTAGTGAAAAACAACCAAAAGGTGTTGGTTGATTTGTGACTTTCTTCAATATCTGGTGTGCCCTCCTCGTTTTCTAACGCACTCTTGAAGCCTGGAAGGTACACTCTCCACGTGGTGTACAACTGTTTTTTGAGGAATTTGTTCTCTGCTTGATTTCAAAACGTTTATTAGCTGTCTTTCATTGCGCACGGGTTGGTTTGTGCTTCGAACACTGCGTTTCAGTGAATCCTACATGTGTTCAATTGGATTGAAGTCCGGACTGTTTGCAGGCCAGGGCAACACCTGTAAACAAGCCTCCTCTAGGGCTTCTCTGGTGGCCCTAGCTGTATGAGCGCGAGCATTGTCGTGCATTAGATGGAATCTTGCGCCGATTCTCTGTGCATATGAGACCACATGGGGTCTTATGGACTCCTCGATATAACGTTGAGCTGTAATTGTGCCTTCTTTGAGAATTACCAACTCGGTTCTACGTGATATAGAGATTCCTTCCCAAACCATCACATTAGGCCCACAAATCTGTCAGTTTAATAGATACAAGCATCCCAAAAACGCTGACATTCACGCCTCCAGACCCTAATGCGACGGTCAACATAAAAAAAAATTAACTTTGCACTCATCCGTAAACAAGACTCTGCTCCAATCACTCATATCCCATGCCAGATGCTGCCTTGCGCACGATAATCGATTTGCACGATGAGCACTTATTAATGGTATCCGCACTACGCGTCTCCTGGAGAATTGCTGGTCCACGTGTAACCGATTTCTAATGGTTTGATCACTAACGCGTGTACCCGTCGCCTGCCGCAAACGGTTTTGTAAGGAGCGGACTGTGATGCAGGGTTCTCTGCGCGCAGTCAAGCGCACGTAGCGATCCACCTGTGCGGTAGTTGCTAGATCCCCGTCTCCTGGTTAGTCTCCCAGTCTCTTAAAATAGATTCCAAGCGTTCTGGATCGCTCGCCGGGAAAAACTCAGCTGCATTGCCACAGAACGCTGAGAATGGCTTTCTTGAAGCAATGCTGTGGCCCCAGTTACGGTTGGTAAGTCCATATGTCGTCGAATTCTCGGCATAACTTTTTTAAATGTTAGTTCAGCCACTAGTTAATCAAAACTTTACGTATTCTTGACAGAATCGTCACTATGACTAAGTTAAAATCCGTCTTAAAATCAGTTAGAATCAAGTGGTTACAAACTCAATTTCGGAGTCAAGTTTGTATCTAGTAAAGATTATTGGTCATTTTGCGATTGGTCATTGTGCGTATCTGTAAGGTGCAGGTCGTTCCGCGATTGGTCATTCTGCGTATACAGTATGTGCCATTTTGCGATTGGTCATTCTGCGTGTACAGCAAGTGTCATTTTGCGATTAGTCATTCTGCGTTTTGGTCATTTCGCGTTTTTCAGGGCGTGATCAACTGGTCATTGTGCGTAGAGAGCCAGTAAATTATCAAAAACTAGCCACTTTAAACAATTATGCAGGTGGAATACTGTGGTGGTGTGGTGGTGGTGGACCATCGAATGCCATTCAGCCTTGCCAACCTAATGCGGCTAAAAATGGAACTAATATTGTGTTATACAAATGTTTGATGTAAACTACAGTGGCGCCACCCTTAGATGCAAAACTTGTTTTGCTAATCTCTTTGGCTAAGAATGTTGAAGAATATTTTTAATTCCAAATTCAAAACACTTTTATTCGCACTTATTAAAATCCTATCGGAAAAGACTTGCCTACTTTGATCCCTCTTTTTGAGGACCAAAACGTCACTTTTCGAATAGATGGTATGAAAAATAAATTATCACTACTTAGGTCAAAAAATACAAGTGGCCCTTATTTTGTTTTGACTAGTTAATAATATTTTGACGTGGTTGGTGCCACATATAAATTTCAGCCCACTTCTATGAAAATAAGCCGATTTCTTCCGAATCGTATAACAGACAAGAATTTTGGTTAGAAATTCATTACCTATTATGTGTGTGTGCACTGAGTGACCCAATGGATTTTTGTAATTTTAGGTACTACAATAGTTAGTAAAAGTTCTAACAGAATTTGTAAAACGAATTTTGGAATTTGTAAAGACTTTAATAAAAAGTTATACGACCTGGAGTGGGGTCACTCAGTTCTCACACTTCACCTTCCAAATCTCGGTAAGTATATAGTTTACAGGTGTGATTTGTAAATAGATAGGTACTTAGTAAAACATGCATAAACGTATTTGCAAGAGAAAAAAACATAATTTCGATATGATATACAGAATTACAAAAGAAAGAATAGGGCCACTGAGTGACCCAACTTAAATAACCTATAAAATATTAATTACAGCATAAATACTATTACTTTTTCTGTCCTAGACTTAGTAAAAGTTACAAGGTTTGTAAAAGTAAAAAAACAGCACAATAACGAGCCAATTTTGATAATTTCGAATTAATTGAGGTCACTCAGTTCACACACTATGAAAATCTTATATCGCTAAAATATCTGTAAATATGGGACATACAGAAATAACATACCTATTAATAATTAGTAGAAGTATTTTGCTATGCAAATGTATTTTTTTATCGTGATTTTACTGCTCCCTAAACGAGATAATTGCTTTTAAATATTTTCTATACAATGCACGCAGTAGGGTGTCCACACGGTAAAAAATTACTGTTAATCTGGAGGCCAATCTCTGTGGTGTGTGTCGTGACTTGAGGCTATGAGACGTATCAACGAAAGAGGACGAGTGAGCGAGAGCGACACTATGTCTGCTTTCAAATTATGGAGTTTATGTTGTACAAAATTTAAACTTTGTTTTAAATTATAGTGGCGCCACCGTAGCAGCAGGGTTAATTTCAAAGAAAGCGCCAAAAGTTATTAGAGTATTTTTTATTTACAAAATTATTTGCTACAAGACCGGGACTTGCGCTGGTAAAATCGCGGGAACTACCCGCGTTACTACTAGGAAGATACAAGCCCATGGTAAGCAAGTTTTTATTAATGAAAGAATTTTTAAAATCGGTCCATAAGTTTCGGAGCCTATTCAATGCAGGTTTACATAACTACAATGGGTTTTTTTATATACTGGACTGTCATTAACTACCTACTTTAGTCACTAGAAATATTAAATTCTAAAAATAAATAAATTATTTAACTTCTTCAATTCGTAAAACTAGCTGCATTGATACCATATTCTTCGCCAGTACAAGTGCTGTTTGGACGATTTTTAAGGTACTGTACCTTAAAGTACATAATCGTTTGTACGGAACCCTGAGTGGGCGCGTCCGACCCGCAATTGTCCGGTATTTTTCTTTTCGTGTCTAATAATATCCTGAGGAAACCTGCTGGTCCCAGAACTGATTCTGAGGCATGAATGTTAAGAAGCATTGCAGTGTGACGATCAGCGCTACACCCCCCTGGGACAAATGCGTGAGCATATTTTTTCTGTAAATTTTAAGTCTACTTAAATCGCTAATATACATGTATAAATAAATAACAAAAATACGCAAAACCAGTACCAAAGGTGATGATTTTCTAACAAAGATTCCATATTTTTTGCAGATTGGCCTCCAGATTAACAGTAATTTTTTACCGTGTGGACACCCTACTTCGTGCATTGTATAGAAAATATTTAAAAGCAATTATCTCGTTTAGGGAGCAGTAAAATCACGATAAAAAAATACATTTGCATAGCAACATACTTCTACTAATTATTAATAGCCATGTTTTTTCTGTATGTCCCATATTTATAGATATTTTAGCGATATAAGATTTTCAAAGTGTGTAAACTAAGTGACCTCAATTAATTCGAAATTATCAAAATTGGCTCGTCATTGTGCTCTTTTTTTCCTTTTACAAATTTCCTTGTAACTTTTACTAAGTCTAGGACAGAAAAAGTAATAGTATTTATGCTGTAATTAATATTTTATAGGTTATTTAAGTTGGGTCACTCAGTGGCCCTATTCTTTCTTTTGTAATTCTGTATATCATATCGAAATTATGTTTTTTTCTCTTGCAAATACGTTAATGCATGTTTTACTAAGTACCTATCTATTTACAAATCACACCTGTAAACTATATACTTACCGAGATTTGGAAGGTGAAGTGTGAGAACTGAGTGACCCCACTCCAGGTCGTATAACTTTTTATTAAAGTCTTTACAAATTCCAAAATTCGTTTTACAAATTCTGTTAGAACTTTTACTAACTATTGTAGTACCTAAAATTACAAAAATCCATTGGGTCACTCAGTGCACACACACACATTACCTATTGCAAGTTTAGGTTTTATCTTATTAAAGAATTGACCACAATCTGTTTCTGTTTAGTTTTCCACCTTCTAACCGATAAATTACCTATATACTTAGGTATCTACTTATTATAAAAATGAAATATCTTGATTTGAAAAAAAAATATAATATGTAGAACTTAAATTAATTAATCGATACTTTTGCAGTGGCGTCCAGTACACTGAAAAAAATATTCTAATTAGGTGCTAGTCATCAAATAAATCTGAAATTCTGAAACATGATCAGATAACAATGAACTTGAATAGCAAAATTAGGTATGTCTGTATGAAACTTGGAGTATTATAGCAACTTTTTATAATGGCAATCTGTGAGCAACATTGATAGCGGAGTTTCTATGTTCAGGTCTGTGATCTGGGGGCACGCCAAGTCGAGCTCTATTCTTTAAAATTATATTCTACGCTACGTACAAGTGGGATAATGGATATGGAATTTGGAATGTTTTTTGCTATTTGTATTTTTTATCAATATTGCAGAATACAAAATTCTCTACAAATTTTGTTAAAAAATTTTTTTCATACGATGAACCGTTTCTGAGATAGAGGGCGGAGAGCCCGTGGTCACAGGATCACTTCAGGTCAACCGGTGCCTCCGGTCGAAAACGCGCCATATATAGTTGATGAAATATCGATAAATCAATGATTATAAATATTTCTAAATTTTTATTATTTATTATATTATATTTTATAATTTTCTTCATGCATTAAATCCATGACAACTTCTGCGCTTTTTTAAAAGGGAAAAAAAATCACGTTTAAAAGTTTTTGAAAAACTGACAAATTTGGATGAACTACTAGCATTTGAGGAAGAAAATTGTTCGGCCCAGAGATTATCAGAGATTGGAACTCAATCCTCATTGGCGGTCTATAACGCTCCGAAATCTGTGAAAAGTCTCGATCATCTTCGTTATATGCATTACGTCAAGTCGACAAAAATTTACCTGTGCAGCTTTCAAATAATCCACCAACAAGTGCTCATCAACATTTCAAACGTGTATATTATCAAGTTCAAACTTGGTTAGGGCATGATTTGGAACCCCAGGTATATGGGGTTGGGCAATGCGAAACGATTTTCTGGAGCCTATAATGACTATTTTACCACCAGCTCCAGGACCAAGGCCGGGTGGTAAGTGCGTCAGTATGTTTTGGAACCATCTTATTTTACTCTAGTGGGTGTCCAAATCCAAAAGTTCTAAGACCAGGGGGGCCCCATTCAGTATTTCCGCCCGGGCCTCCGACAAGCTTAGTCCGCCACTAACCTATCCACTTTTTATTCAGTATTAATTGATTTATCTACACTTACCTGCCCATGTAATTTCAGGATTGTTTATGAAAATATTGGAATTAAGTATATTAGAATTTTAACCTAATTAATAAAAATTGTATTGTATATTTGTTGAAAATGTGTTGCGGTAGTTATGGATAATAGCTAATCATCATTTTTTGACATTGTTGTCTGTCTGTTTGCGCACGCATCACGCAAAAACTACTAGGCGGATTTTTATGAAATCTGGCGTGGAGATAACTGAGTGACTGATTCAACATTTAGGTTACTTTTTACTGCAGCAAAATATGTAATTCCGAAACTATGACCCCTAGAAACTAGAAATATTGTAAGTAGGTGTATTATATGTAGTAGACAACCTCTGTGCAGGGATTTTAGGAAATTCTTTCGGGAACGGGAATAAACTGGATCCTCGCAGGCAACGCCAAAGGGGGTGCCCAGCTAGTCCATGAATATAATTTTAACTACAGAACACTGCATTTTATTTATCACTCACTCGACGGTGAAATAAAACATGGTGAGGAAACCCGCATCACCCAGAATTAATTCTGAGGCATATGTAACAGACCCGGTCCGGCGATGGGCTCACGACTTATCACGTTAAGGGGACCAAAGATTATAATGGTGAAATGTAAGTATTTCCTAAAATGACTACCTAGTCTGTCTTAGTCTGTCTACCCTACCTAGTACTGCTAGTAGGTAAAAAAAAAATCTGTCTGCTAGTACCTACTAGCAGACAGATTTTTTTTTTGACGTGACAACGTCTTAAATTGATGGAGCCGGCGACATTCAGGAAAAAGTGTGACGTATGCGTCGTTCCCGTCCAAGCGAGAGCGCGCAACGAGCGACAAAGAGGCAGAATCCATTCCATCAGTATTTTCTTATGACGTTGTCACGTTCAACTACCGTCAGTAAACCGACTTTACAGACAACCGATTTTTTTTTAATTTGGGTAAATTTTGAAAAGGAATCAGTATACCGCAGTATACTGGTTATACTTATCAAAACTTACCTGAATTCACAAAATTACCAATGGCTGCATTATTTATCCGCTACAGAATAAACCTTATCGCCAGCAATGACAAATTGTAGCATTTTGCGTTTTAAATGAAACCTGTCTGAATGGAACTTGTCCTTTTCTTTGGAGTCGAATTCAGATTCAGAGATTTTCTGTTTGTCTGAAATTTGCTTTGCTACAAAATACGACAAAGCTTTCACCCTGGCTTGTATAGGTAATGTATAGTTGTTAGGTTACATTTATTTACAAAGAAAATATACTTTCGTTTACAATAATTACAGATAAAATATGTCCACCAAAGAGGAACCATGTGGTACAGTGCCCAGAAGACTGGCCGCATTCCCTCTCTGGATAGCTAGGCTGATCCTTTGACAGAGATAGCCGCCAGCCCTCTTAGTCCAGGCAATGAAGCGGATTTTTGTATGAAGACCCCAACATTAATTCCTCAGTCGATGAAACTTTGCAGGATTGTAGTATAGTATGAGACAATACTTGCATAAAAAAATAAAAAAAATAAACCTAACCAAAGTTAGGTATTTTTACTGAAATACTTATTTATTTGATATCTTTGTTGGGAAAAATGCTCCTTCAAAATTTTCTTCGCCAGCAATATTCATGTGTGTTAAGACAGCTATATGCGAAATATCCAAAAAAATCTCCTAGTAGGTAAGCTCCGGTTATTGTCTTGCCTTTATCCAAAAAATCGATGTAAATAACCCCTTGGCTGTCCCAAAAGACTGTGGCCATCACTTTACCAGCCGAGCAAACAGTTTTTGCCTTCTTTAGCGCAAGTTCCCCGGTAGAAGTACATTGCTTTTGCTGTTGCTTTGTCTTTGGTGTATAATGATGGACCCACGTTTCGTCAACTGTTATGTACCGACGCCTAAACTCACTCGGATTGCGATTATACATGGCTAGGCATTCCTCCGAAGCTGTTACACGATTTCGTTTCTGGTCGACTGTTAGTAAACGCGGCACCCATCTTGCAGAAAGCTTTTTAATGCCCAGAATATCATACAAAATATAAAAAAACTCGTTCAATCGAGATGTGCACAGCATCACTTATTTCGCGTATCTTCGCACTTGAAACTCGCTTTTCTCCATTTTCAAAGAATACTTAGAAGTCGCCTAACTTTTTTGTTTCTAAAAAGTTTGTTTTTACGCCAAATTTGAAAAAAGAACGACATGCGCTTCGTAGTGAGTTTCCAAACATGAGACAAAAAAAATATTAAAAAAGTTTTTATTCAACCTTTGAGTTGCCAAACTGCCCTCGTACTATCATTAACACTCTGAGTGAGCGGCCATTTTTCTGTTCTTTCTTTCTTTCTTCCTGTAGTAATAAAATTCAATTTTGTAACGTAAGTCACACTTTGTTTCTAATTAAATGTCCGATTGTCTATACCAGCGTTTCCTAAAGTTGGTTCCGTAGGAAAGTCATAAGTGTGTCTATAGTGTGTGCAAGTTATCTACTCTACAGACTCGTATAGGTATATGTTATGCAACCGTGCCTGAACACTGCAAATTTTTCATAAAATTTAATAATTTGTGCGCTGTATGTTGATCGAATTTAATTATTAATTAATAGATTACAACGTCCCATTAGTAAATGTGATCCCATCAAAAACATAAATGTGAAATGAGAGCCAAGTTCAATAATTATTACGCCTTGGTTGTTGACTTCAACGACAAAATAAGTGAGATCTAAATGGGTGCCAAGTTCAATGGTCAGTCCTGAAATTTATTTATAACAACATAAAATATCAATTCTTCTTATAACTTAGGATAATATATTGTAGCCTAAGGTCTGACTTGGCTAGTTTTCACATAAGTACCAATTATTATGTTCGATGGCTAGTTTCTACCAGCAAGCCAAATTGTTGGAATAAAATAAGACACGACAAGTAACAGGTTTAAAACTTGCGAAGGCTATAATAATTATTATGTTCGATGGCTAGTTTCTACCAGCAATAAGCAATAATTCGTATATGAAAACTAGCCAAGTCAGACCGTTGATTGATTTTTGTTATTCTATTTGCAAAGAGGAATGCCCATGAAATGCCTGAAATAGACAGAAAACATTACTAGCCCTAAAATTCCTTCATAATAAAATATGAATAATCCAAGTATTTTCGAATCTGTTTAACTAGGGTGAAAATATAACGTTTTTTTAATACCAGTTTTGATTTTTGTTTAATTTCCTTGTTAAATTCATTGTTCATAGAAATAACAGACATAAGGTTTTGGGTCTGAAAATGTCTTGGGCTCTATGAACACAGGATCGTAGTGGTTATATCCTCTGCAGGATATAAATTATGACATTTCGCTCACTCGTTGATTGTATTCGTTTGCGACTTGTGTTTTTACAGATTTATTATTACGATCTCTTCTTTTCTACTACTTTGACTATTATCCCCTCTAGTGTGGCGAGACCCGCTGCGGGGTTCTGTCAATTAATTAATAATTTTGATGTTTTGTCATCACGTGATATATATTTTCAAACACGGACTTTGATTAGACCCGCCTAACACGAAAACTCAGCTTTTTGTTTACAACGGACTGCTTTTGGTTTGGATTTGTGCCTCCCAACACATAGGTAATATGTATAACAGAAATGTGTTGAAACATGCACTGAGCTAACTGCTATCTCGATCTTAGACGGATGAAACGTAACTCCTTCTCAATGCAAAATGATGAAGTTCTTACTCTGCTGTACAATCATGGATATCACCACAAGCTGTAAGTACTGAGATAAAGCTTTGAGATGTATTATTTTCTTTAAATTATAGCTCTTTATTACTTAACAGTAACAAAAATCTAATTAATTTGATATAACCTTTCATTTATTAAAATGTTTTAAAATAGCGTCTGGGCCTAGTTTTGGAATAACAAAGTTAATTGTAATGGATTGAATTAAAGTACAATTCGATGAGTTCATCTTTGTCTATCTCAGGCATTTTTTTGTAGGGCCAATGGGCATTCCCCTTTGAAGTGTTGTCTAGACAAGTTGTATTTAAAGTATTGGGGACAGTGAAACACGGGCGACTCATTAACAGGTTTATTCGAGACTAACGTCGCATCTATCGTGCGTGCCTACCTATACATTGCATACCTCCACCCTTAATTAACAGTTATATAAAATAACAAGAAACTTACACTATAACAACTTAAATACAATCAACAAGCTATGCTAATTAAGCTAAGATAATTAGAATTTATACTTTGGAGGGTTCTCCAATCGACATCTCCGTACTGGCTGGACCCGGGTCGGTATCCCGGGCGGCAGGGGCTGCGGGGCAGTAGCTCTCGGCGACGAATTAGAAAAATGTGGGAGCGACTCGTCGGCCACTGCTCTGGTCCACCGCGGCTGCGGCTCTGGAGTCGAGAACTCCGCTTCAGATAACGCTTGTGACGTTTCTGAGTCTGACCTACTAGTACCGTCTGGACTGGGACACGGGCTTATCACGGGTACAGATTCCGAAAGCGATTCTGATAACGGTGAAGGACAGATGAGTGAGCTCCGCGTCCTATGTTTTAATTGGTCTATGTGCCTATGTGCATCCCTACCCATGCTGTCTGTGACGCGATAGTCGGTGACACCTAAACGTTCCGTGACCTGTCCAGGTAACCATTTATCCCTGCCACCATAATGACGCAGCCATATCTCATCTCCCGGCTTTAATACCCGCTCCCCCCTGGGACCTTCTTCCTTCTGTTTAAATTGTACTTTCCCTACCCTATCTTCCCTATCTGGTCTAAGGATGTCTAACTTTGTTCGCAATCTCCTACCAATCATAAGCACCGCCGGACTTTCACCCGTTGTACAATGTTCGGTGCTTCGATAATGAAGTAAAAATAGGTCTATAGAATGTTGAACGTCGAAACCCTGCTGCATTGCTTTTTTAATTACCCTTTTAATTGTGCGAACCGCATTTTCTGCGGCCCCATTTGAGGCGGGATGGTAGGGTGCCGAAAACAAATGTTTTTAATACCTTTCGATTTAAAAAAATAGGAAAACTCAATACTTGTGAAGGGAGGTCCATTATCTGACACTATTTGCTTAGGGTAACCCCATCTCGCAAAAATATCGCTTAGTCTTTTGCTTGTGTGACTAGCCGCTGTACTTGGTACCTGACATACTTCTATCCATTTAGTTCGCGCGTCAACCACAATTAAAAATAGTCTACCTCCGATTGGGCCTAAAAAATCTAAATGTACGCGAGACCACGGGCGAGCCGGCCATGGCCACGGCGTCAATGAGTGGCGTGGCGGCGCGTCCGCGTCCACTGCACACACCTTACATGCGCGGCAAGTACTTTCAATAGCTTCATCGATTCCTGGCCACCAAACATAGCTCCGAGCTATTGATTTGGTTTTAACTATGCCCATATGGGGCTCATGCAGTTCCTTCAAAACCTCGTTTCTGCATTTTTCCGGAATTACAACTCGGTGCCCCCACATGATGCATCCCAGCTCCTCATATAATTCATTCCTTCGATTGAAAAACGGTTGAAGTGCAGAATTGTCATTTTCTATTGGCCAGGAGTCTCGAATAAAACTTATCACCCTTCCCAACATTGGGTCACGTTCCGTCTGCTTCTTAACTTCATTAATAGTCTAATAACATTGCGTTTTGAGCGAAATGTAAATATGTTTGTTCTGGTAACAACAACCTGTTCGCATTTTTACACGGTACCGGCAATCTAGACAACCCGTCTGCACGGTTTTGCTTAGTATTTACATATTCAATATCATATGAGTAAGCAGACAGTTTAGTGGCCCAACGTTGTAAACGGCTAGCCGCCATGGCTGGTATTCCGTTCTTTGGTCCAAAAATGCTAACTAACGGTTTATGATCAGTCCTTAAAATGAATCGTCTTCCATACAAATATTGATGCAGTTTCTCTAAACAATATATGATAGCCAATGCTTCCCTGTCTATTTGTGAGTAATGTTTCTCGGCATCTTGTAACGTCCGCGAAACATACACAATGGGGCGCTCGGAACCGGTTTCGCCGTCCGGCTGCGTAAGCACGCCGCCTATTCCGCGGGCACTAGCATCGCAAGTCAATATCAAGGGTTTTATCGGATTATAATGGGCCAAAACGTCTGGACTCATGTTTTTAACAAATTTTGCATAAAAATTAATCATTCCTAAAAATGATCTTAGATCTGAAATATTATTAGGACGAGGAATCATTTTAATAGCCTGTACTTTCTCGGTATCGACTTTAACGCCATCTTTTGATATTATATATCCTAAATATTTTACTTCCGTAAGCATAAAAAAAAATTTGTTTTTCTTAAGTTTCATTCCGTGACTCTGTAATCGACTCAAAACTTTTTCTAACGTTTCCATGTGTTTAATAATATTGGTGGATCCTATTATTATATCATCAAGAAAAACTTCTACTTCTGGGATATCATTTAAAAGATTGGACATTATACGCTGAAAAATTCCTGGGCTAGAAGACAATCCAAAAACAAGACGCTTATACTTAAACAAGCCCTTATGCGTATTAATAACGGTTAAGTTTTGCTCATCCTCCAATTCAATCTGATTATACGCTTGTGAAAGGTCAATCTTAGAAAATATTTTAGCTCCGCTCAACCTAACCAAAAGGTCATTGATCCGTGGCAGGGGATATCTATCGACAATTAAGACTGGATTTAGTGTCACCTTGTAATCAGCACAAATGCGGAGCCCACCATCAGCCTTACGCACTGGTACTAAAGGGGTTGCCCAGTCCGACGTCTGCACCGGCTCGATAACACCTTCCCGAAGCATAGCATCTAGTTCCGCATCCACCTGCTCCTTGAGCGCATAAGGCAGTGGTCGCGCGCGGCAGTACACCGGCACTGCCCCGTCACGGATGTGTAGCCGTGCCCGGCCGCCCGTAAACCGCCCGAGTCCATCCGAAAACAGTTCCTTATACCTGTCGAGTAAATCGGATAAATTATTACCATTATCTTTCTATTACCATTGTCTACCTAAGAGTGATGTAGATCCGCCATCAATTACAAATAAATCCAAGGTTTTGGCTATTGTTCCATATCTCACTAATGGTTTGATCACCCCCAGCGGTTTAATTTTACTACCATCGTAAAATTTCAACCTCAAATCACACTCTTGTAAATCTCTAAAGTTAAAATATTTATCAAATGTATTTTTACTTATACATGATACTACTGAACCTGTATCAATTTCCATACCTAGATCCACATTATCAATATTCATTATTAGACTCACCGGCTTATAGCCGTTTAAACAGAGTTGATGAAAATCTTCCACGTAATCCGAGCCACTATCGTCCGACAGCGGCGGTTCGTCCTCCTCATGTGCCGACCCGCTCATGCCACGTGACGAAGTCGAAGCGTCCGTGGCCGCTTCCACATGATGAACTCTGCGCCCGGCGCCTTCCTTTCCAGGTGTTGACACTGCCCTAATCGGGCAGACCCGTCTGAGATGGCCACTCTGTTTACATTTCCCACAAATGTATTTTTTATAGCGACATTCCTCCTCTTGATGATTCTGGCCTCCGCAAACCTTGCATGTCCTGCCATATCCAGCGTCATAATTAGTTGGTGCACCTTTACCGCGGCTACGGCCACGCTTTCCCGCCGTGGATGCCGTCAGCGCATGTACCACGCCGACCTCACCGCCGATCCCGCCGCTGGGCTCACATCCGCGAACGCCGGCCGGCTCCACCGCGGCTGCGTCCCTCTCCGCCGCCTCAAGTGCACTCGCCAATCTCACAGCTTTAGAGTAGTTCAAATTGTCTTCTGCGAATAGCCTTTGCCTGATAACATCGCTCCTCAAACAACAAACCAGTTGGTCCCGTAAATTGTCCTCCAATGTATTTCCAAAAAAGCAATCTTTCGATAAACGTTTCAGTTCCGTGATATATTGTGAAATAGTTTCCCCGTTATGCTGTCTTCTTTGTCTAAAACGAAAACGTTCCGCCATAACGGATGGCTTGGGTTGGAGATGATCACACAACGTTTTCACAACTACCTCATATGTTTTATCGCCAGGTTTATTAGGGCTAGTTAAATTACTCGGGAGCTCGTAAGCCTCATCTCCGATCGCTGCGATTAGTGTTGGTAGCCACAGCTCTTTCTTCACTTCGTTCACTTTTAAATACATTTCCACCCGCTCAATATACAAAGTCCAATTTCCATTATGCACATTGAACTCATTAATCTTCCCGATTGACATATTAACACAATATTAAATATTAATTTGCACGCTATAATTATGCACATCACATGTAGGTACTAAATTTTTATCTCGTCAGCCATTAAAGTATTGGGGACAGTGAAACACGGGCGACTCATTAACAGGTTTATTCGAGACTGACGTCGCATCTATCGTGCGTGCCTACCTATACATTGCAGTATTAAGGTGCTTGGCGTTAATCTTAACCTCCTCAAGAATTCTATCTTCATACACTTGTGGCAATTTTTTTACACCTTTTTTTCACAAAAATATGCCTCAGTCACTCCTTGATAGCTAACTCCCCACCAAACCATCACTGATCTCGGATAATGTTCTCGTTGTACTTTGCTGACTAATTGGAAAGCTTCTATTAGAGCTTTGAGTATAAACTCAGGCATTCTGTTGGGTAAAACATTGTTCAAAAGTAAAAACAACTCGTCAGTAAGTAAATAAAAAATTTCTCTGACCTCCCTTTGCGTACCGCTTAAGAAGTTGTTTGGATTTTTCCAATTTTTTTTGTACGAATAAGACCTGGACGGCCAAATCTTTTTCTGACACAAACAGAATAGGTTTTATTGTACCTATCAATAGCTCGGAACACAAACATTCGACTAATACCAAGCGGATAGAGTTTCAAAAATTGCATTGGCTCCTTATCTACTTTGTGTAACGCTATCAGCAATCTGGTTCTCTTTGTCACCCCACTCCGTTTTAATATCACAAATTTTCTTAACTACGTTTCGCGCGAAAATGTGAAAACACAATGCATATTCATCTAAGAATGGGAGATTCCCAAATTCAAACGTAATATTATGTATGTTTAATGTAACAGTATTTATGACCAGACTAAGTATGAACTCAACAACAGTCCTGGACGACGATAATTTATATCATAAAATAAACTAAAAAGAGCATAATTATGTGATGCGAAGTGAAATTCACTTACATTACAACAATTTCTTATTAGAGCCGTATAGTTTCATACGAGGGCTGCTATTTAATAATCCGGAATATCAAAAAGAAACAAACATCTATCATCATATGTGGTTTTATTGCTTTCCAAACTATTTGCCAAGATGATCGATGCACGTTTGCATACGTTAAAATAAATTTTCATAGCACTTTTGCCACTTTGATCGGGGTAGGTCCGAAACATGCATTTTGAACGCATCTACGACTTCTTCGCGGGTCAAAAATCGTTGACCACGTAATTTATTATTCACGCTTGGAAATAAATAGAAGTCTTTGGGTGCCAAGTCGGGGCTGTATGGCGGATGACGCGTCAATTCGATCTTTTGACCTTCCAAATACCGAGTTGTTTCAGCCAACGTGTGACAGCTAGCATTGTCATGGTCAAGAATGATTCTGCGTTGCCGGTTGTTTTTTCGTATTTCTTCAAAGACTTCTGGCACAGAAATTGTCTTGTACCGTTTAGAAGTAACCGTTTTACGATTCTCTAGTGGCACTGTAGCCATATGTCCATTTATACCAAAAAATCAGGCGACCATTTGCTTCAGAGTTCTTTTTGCTCGAACAACTTTTGTTGGGTTCGTTTCATATTGGAACACCCACACCGTCGACTGCTGTTTCGTTTCGAAGTCATACGCATAGATCCAAGATTAATCACCTGTGTAGATATTATAAACGGCTTTTGACGAACCACGGTAGTATTTTTTTATATTTTTTTCGCAACAATCGACACGAGCCTGTTTTTGATAAATTCTCAAGTTGTGTGGGATCCAACGCGAACAAATTTTTTTTACAACCAAATGTTCATGTAATATCTTATGTATGCTCGTCATACTTATGCCCAGGGACGCCTCTATCTCGCATTATGTAACATGATGATCTTGCATCACGCCGAAAATCGTAATAAATCATCGCACGAAAATTTTCACGAGTTAAATCCATGGTGATGATCGACACGCAACTTTTAAAATGGCGCAAAAATGTAAAAAAAAAACAGCCAACCAGTTTCATTTTCAAATGTAATTATAACTTCTTAAATATCGTGTATTATGTGGCCAGTTCCGGATACGTACGCTAGAAGACGAATAAATGTGACGTGCTTACAAGAAACAAAGTGGAAAGGTGCGAAAGCTAGGGAGATTGGTGAAGGATATAAATTCTATTACTGTGGAAGTGACGGTAAACGAAATGGTGTAGGAATTGTGTTAGAGAGTAATTTGAAAGGATGCGTGACGGATGTTAAAAGGGTGAGTGATCGAGTGATTGCTATAAAACTGATGTTGGAGAACTTGGTTTTGAACGTGATTAGTGTGTACGCTCCACAGACTGGATGTGATGATAGAATGAAAGAAAAATTCTGGGAGGACTTTGATTTGGTAATGATGAACATTCCGAATAGTGAGGAGATCTATATAGGTGGAGACTTTAACGGGCATGTGGGAAGAATGAATGATGGGTATGAAAGAGTGCATGGAGGTTATGGGTTCGGAAACCGCAACGATGAAGGCGAGACATTGTTGCAAGTTGCCTCTGCATATGACCTGGCAATAACAAACACGTGGTTCAAAAAGCGCGACGAACACCTTATAACATATAAAAGTGGCCGCCACATGACACAGATTGATTATTTCTTTGTAAGAAGAAATAAAATCATCTGCGTCAAAGACTGTAAAGTGCTACCAGGCGAAGATCTAGTCTCACAACATCGACTCCTAATTGCAGAGGTCCAAATAAGTGTTCAGCCCAATAGGACTAAAGACCGGCCCCCTCCCAAAATTAGATGGCATATGTTGGAGAAGGATGAGTGTGTAGGAATATTTAGAGAGAAAGTAGTGGATAAAATGATAGAAATGGGAAGTATGGAAGATAAATCAGTTAATGAGTGTTAGAATGAGATGGCGGGTTGTATTAGAAGTGTGGCAAATAATGTTTTTGGAGAATCGAAAGGGAAGGGTATGATTGAGAAGGAAACATGGTGGTGGAGTGAAGGGGTACAAAAAGTACTAAAAGAAAAGAAATTGGCGTTTAAAGAATGGCAGAACATTGTAGTTGGAAGTCAGAGTGTAAGAGATGAAATGAAGAATAAGTATAAAGAATGCAAGAAGAAAGCAAAGCAAGCTGTAGCCATCGCAAGAGCTGAGGTACAGGACAAGTTATATAGGTCACTCGATAGTCCTGAAGGCCTGAAACAGCTCATGCAAATTGCTAAATCTAGGGAAAAGAATGGAAGAGATGTAGCGCGCATTAAATGTATAAAAGATGAAGCAGGAAAGGTTTTGTCGAGTGATAATGAAATAAAAGGACGGTGGAAGGTATATTTTGAAAAGTTGATGAATGAAGAGAATGTTTGGAGCGGAGTTGTAGGAAATGCGTCAGTAAATATGGGTTTAGTAAGGGAAGTAAGTATGGAAGAGGTAAGAATAGCTGTGCAAGATATTAAAAAGGGAAAAGCTGTGGGACCGGATGAAATAACAGTTGATGTGTGGAAGGTGCTGAGTGTGGATGGCTGTAAATGGCTCACTTTATTCTTCAATAAGTTGCTGCATGAAGAGTCTATCCCTGACGAATGGTACAACAGTACATTGGGACCCGTTTTTAATAATAAAGGTGATGTACAGGATTGCAACAACTATAGGGGAATAAAACTGATGTCACATAGTATGAAAGTATATGAGAAAGTGATAGAGAGACGTCTGAGAGAAGAGAGTGAGATTAGCCCAAACCAATTCGGTTTTATGCCTGGCCGAGGAACAACGGACGCCATTTTCACACTTCGGCAGTTATGTGAAAGATACCGACAGGCTAATAAAAACTTGCACATGGTGTTCATAGACCTTGAAAAGGCATACGACCGGGTACCTCGTGAGGTGTTGTGGTGGGGTCTGAAAGAGAAAGGCATGCCAGGGAAGTATGTGGAGATAATCCGTGCTATGTACAATAGGTCCTGTACACGCATACGGACAGCTGCCGGCACTACCGACAATTTCAGTGTGGCTGTTGGTTTGCACCAGGGGTCTGCTTTGAGTCCGTATCTTTTCCTATTAATAATGGATGCGTTAACATCAGAGATACAGGACGAAGCGCCCTGGTGCATGCTGTTTGCCGATGACATTGTTCTTGTTGGCGAAGACTGACTCGAGGTACAGAACAGGCTGGAAAAATGGCAACAAAAAATGGAGAATGTTGGCTTGAAAATCAGCAGGTCCAAAACGGAACACATGTTTTGTGATTTCGGCGGTCTCTCCAGTTTTGTGGCTGGATGGCGTAACATTACCAGTCTGTTCCGATTTCAGATACCTCGGGTCAGTCATACAGCAAGATGGCGGAATACACAGGGACGTACAGCACAGGATTAACTCAGGGTGGATGAAATTGCGACAGGTCATGGGAACAACTTGCGATCCCCGAATGCCCCTTAAACTAAAGGGCGAAGTATACAAGGCCATGATAAGACCTGTCGTCACGTATTGATCGGAATGTTGGGCCCTTAAGAAGGAGGATGAAAGGAGACTGCATGCAGCAGAGATGAGAATGTTGAGATGGATGTGTGGAGTGACAAGGATGGATAACATTAGGAATGAGTACATAAGAGGAAGTCTGAAAGTAGCACCCGTGACGGAGAAGTTGAGAGGTAACCGTCTGTCATGGTATGGACATATAATGAGGAGGGATGAGAGTAACGTTGTAAGGCGAGTACTTGATATGAATGTGGAAGGTTATACAAAGAGGGGTAGACCAAAGAAAAGATGGATGGATTGTGTGAAGGATGATATGTGTAAGATGGAATTGAATGTAGATATGACGAATGATAGATCGAAATGGAAGGAAAAAACATACTGCGCCGACCCCAAGTAATGGGATAAGGGCAAGTACATGATGATGACATGATGAAATCTTAAAATGCTATAGATTGCGTGATTTATCCTTGGGATAAGGGTTAGTTCACGTGTTGGACGAAATATATTTTGGTTATTCCGTATTTTTTTATTGTTATAACATTACGGTCTGAGTAGTTAAAAATGCCTCTGAAGCAGCAACGTCTTACGAAAAGACAAAGGTAATATTCAAATTCAAAATTCATTTATTTCAGTAGGTATACAAAATACACTTTGAAACGTCAATAACAAGGCACACTAAACTCGTCAATGAAGATTGGCTAAATGTAAACAGCAGCCTATCTCCACCGACGAGTTTGCTGGTTCCAAATGCAGCATAGATAATCCTATAGTGTCTGCAATGTGTTAGTCTACGGACTCGTATAGGTATTTTTTTTACGTACAGAAGTTATGCATCCGGGGCCTGAACACTGCAAATTTTTCATAAAACTAAATAATTTGTGTGCGCTGTATGTTGATAGAATTTAATTATTTATTAATAGGTAATTAGTTATTAACAACATCCCATTAGTAAATGGGGTGCTGCGATGTTATCTAAGTATTTATTAGTATTAATAAAGTATGGATCACTGCCGGGCCAACGGTGAATGTAGGGCTGGTATCCGTTGGTTGATTGATTTTTGTTATTCTATTTGCCAATTCGAAGTTTTGTCTATACAAGTTGTATGTGCCTAGTGAGTATGTTGGCAAGGTCACTTAACAATCGGAGAGTACCATTCTTGTGAAATTGCTTTGAGGAGTGTTTAGTAAATAGGAAATAGGGCCGTAGGGCTCAGGCTGGACTCTGAAACAGTACTCACTAACTAACTCAGTAACTTCAAAATAGTAAGGTTTTGTTCTGAGAAGATCTTCCAGATACTAAGGCATATCTGGAACATCTATTTATATTTCCAATATCATTGTGTTCATGTACTTACATCAGTTATGCATTTTCTGCCGTGACACTATAACCCAGTTTAAAAATTTCATTATTTTGAATATACCTAGTTTAATTCCCAAAAAAAATATATAATCAATAATCTCACGCCTTTTTTTCCTCCGGGGGTAGGCAGAAGTATTCCATTTGTGGGAATACCCACGCCTCAGCGGGCCCAGTGGCGTGCAGGTAGCAGTCAGACCGTGCGAGCCGACGTGCTGGAGCCAGTAGCTTGTTCTGGTTACGGGTGTTACTGCCGTGTTTATCACCCGGCGGTGTAGGGAACTGATAATTTTTTTTCTCTAATATTTTACGACTTTAAATATGTACAGCCATGGTAACAGTTCTCTCGCCGGGTGTTCCCATTCGACGCCTGCAACAATTCGCTTTGCTTGTTTTTGGGCTCTCAATACTCTGTCACAATCAGCCGCCGTCCCCCACAAATATACACCGTAGGCCATTATGGAATTGGAATGAACATAGTATCTAAGCCTTTTTAATGTTACTAAGGTCGGGCCGTAGTCTCCTTAGTGCAAAACTCGCAGAAGCCAGCTTGTTGCATGTGGTGTCAATGTGGGCATTCCACCACAGTAAAACCGAGATACTTGACTTGGTTCACCTGCTGCACAGGGAGTTGATTGCAGGTGATGTCAAGATCTGGATACTTTTTTCCACGAAGGCGAAAATGGACAATGTTTGTCTTTTCGACATTTAGTACCATACCGTTAGTTCAATTTTTAGCTGCTCGTAGCTGGTAGCTGACACGATTGCGCTGGTGTCGTCAGCAAACATTATAATGTCAGCATCTTGTGTCGCAGTAGTGACGTCATTCATAAGGATCAGGAATAGACCCATTACTGATCAATGTGGAACAGCACAGTCAGCTGGCAAGAGGCTGGACCTCGCGCTGCCTATTGAAGTCAGCTGTTTACAGTTTTCGAAAAATGAAGCTAGAGTGTGATGGAAGTCGCCCGTTAAGTTTCTGTAGAAGTAGACGGTGGTCAACAAGTTCCAAAGCGTGCGAGAGGTAGTAGAATAAAGCCGCGACATGTCGCGCGTCATCCAAGAGACCCATTACCTTTTCTACTACATCACTCGCTGCATCCACAGTGGATAGTCCCGATTGATAGGCGTATTGTTTTTTGTTGAGCAATTTATTTTGGCAGAAAAAATACATTAGTCTATGAGTAAATTCATATCTCCTTTACCTTTGTGGACAGGTTGTATTCGAATGTGTTTAAGAAAATCAGGATACAAACCTTTGATGACACGATTGTTAAACAGTTCACAAAATATACCTGCCAGGAATGGTGGAATTAGTCGAAAAGCCTGGTAGACATGTCATTGATGTCTTTCGACTCCTTACATTTATTTTTTGTTACTATTAGAAATAGTCAGCTTACCAAAAATGGATGGAAGTGAAATCGATTAGGTTGATCAATCTTATTAGCGACTATTGCCAGAAAGCTATTGGAGCTGGCGCGAACTCGTTGAAGTGCGGCGGCGCACCTCTTGCGGGGCACAGCGAGAAAGCCGTGTTATAGCTGTAGTGACGTTGTTTTGTGATATTGTTAAATTAGTTTCGTGTAGTACCTTACGAATGAAAACTTATTTTATTTATTAATATAATTTTTTTAGAACAGTTATCAATTTGTCAAGTATTAGGTTAGGGCTAATTACAGTCATATATTTGGAGACTAAGCGTTTAGTTGTAATTAGATTTTGTATATATCTATTACATTTAAATGTTACTAGAATATAACACACTGGTGATCAGATATGTGCATATAAATGTTCGTTACACTTACTTGACCCTTCAGTATTTTCTAGGTTGGTATGAGCATGATCTAGGCATGTTTTAGTAGTTTTACAAGTCTAGTGGGAAAGTTGACTATTGACCGTAGACCTGAGTGTTTAAAGTTTGGAATACCTCTGTCTACTCCCTAGGATCTAAAATGCGTGAGATTATTTATTGAATTTATTTATTACAATGATACTTCCGTAAGCTGCTGCTCATGGCTTTGTGCCCTCAAATAAATAGAAATTGTAATACAACCATATTTACTCCGTACTTAAATAAATAAATAAATTTTGGGACACAATTCACACACGGTTATTTAGTCCCCAAACTAGGCAGGGCCTCTACTATGGGTACTAAACATGTGATAAACATACTTATATAAATATTAAACGACCAGACACGAAGCCAACAGACATGTTCATGCACACAAATGTGATCCGAACCCGCGACCTCTGACTCAGAAGGCAGGGTCACTACCAACTGTGGCTCAGTTGGTAGTGACAGGCCCGTACTTAGTTAAGAATACAATGTGGTTCGACTTCTATGTTACCTACTCGTTACTAAGAAATGATGCCCACCCGCTAATAGGGTGGGCATCACTTCTTAATCCTCGTCTTTGTCATTTAAGGCGTTTCGGCGCAATTGGTCCAATTCGCGTCTGATCAAATTATGAAAAAAATACTAATTCGTAATTGGTCCAATTCGTGACTGGTCTAACTCGTAATTGGTACAATTCGCTATTGGTCCATTTCGTAATTGGTATACAATTCGCTATTGGTCTAAAATAAAAGAATTTCCAAAATTAAACTAAAAGATCATTTATTTCTATTTATTTCAATTAACAGTACACAACTATGAACGCATGAATCAACAAAAGTTTTATCTAAAAATACGCCAGCTGATCAACTTAGGTTGCAATCAACTTAGGTTGATCAATTTAGGTCTTGTTGGTGTTAGCACCAACTAGACCTAAATAATTTGGCCATATAGTAAATAATCACTTTTACTCTTATATGTAGAAAATAACAAAAAAGTTTTTCCGTCTTACTTATTTCAACAAGTAGATTTAATAATAAGATGTTATTAATTACTGAAAATTTGTTTATACAAACAGATTAAGTATTACATTTTGAAGTATTAGGTAAAATATTTTACTATTTAAAAAAATATATAATTGTAAGTAGATAACATTTGTTAACCGTTTGTCCCACACGCATTTAGTCCAATACGCAGTTCGTCCATTATGCAGTTCGTCGGTTGTCCTTAACGCAGTTCGTCCATATTGCTATTCGTTTCTATCTTAGTTCGTCCATATTGCTATTCGTCCTTATCGCTATTCGTCCATATTGCTATTCGTCCATATCGCTATTCGTCCATATCGCTATTCGTCCATGCGTAGTTGTACATACATCGTAATGAAAGCCTTATTCTCGTGTCGATGGTTAAAAGAGCTGAGCACACGGGCATTGAGCAACATAATGTTTACACATTTTCAACTTATTCCATGGTAATAAGGCAAAAAACGTGGTAATATTTTTTTCACCTCAGCAGCTCGAACAAGAGGCTGGGCTTTTCTACGGATGGCTTGGTGGTAGTGGAAGAAGCAACAAGCAAGCAACTTATGCAGGCGTCTGAGTATACATGTTTCAAGGCGTTAAACTGTGCCAATTTAAAGTCTGCTTTATAATATTTTATTTCTAGACTGAGTTTTTCTTATATCAATGTAAACATTCTTTCGTATGTTTGTTGCTTTTTAATTGGAAACAAACAGAACACCACCGGTATAATGTTCTGGGATTGGTTACTTTCAGGATTTAACTCTAGTAAAGTAAAAATTTGCGAAAACGGCTTTGCTGCCCTTTTAAATGTGCCATCGGCATAAAACTTGTATGTTTTATTTTTGGTCTTCTTAAGTAGTTTTCGTGAAAGCAAAATACAAGTATTTTGTTTTCGTTCCCGATTTCTTTTACTAAAAAATCTTCTGCTAATGTTTCTGGGATTCCGACGTCGCTTGACCGACGAAACGATAAACTTTTTCTTGCAGAGTTTTCTTTTTATGCCTTAGAAGTGCGTCTCTTTTAGAATAAAAAAACGGTATCTTGTCTGTATCCACAAACCACGTTCAGCATGACCGTAGCACTGCACTGGACTCGGTTGCTGCATCGCCATAACGTATTGCGTGTTTTTTAATTTGGGTTTAATTTATATCTACCGAAACCCGTTTCTTAAAAGTGTCGGGGCACCTCTTTTACTTTTCACAAAAGTGTGATCAAAGGAATTACTCGTAGACATTAAATCGTCCGTCATTCAAAAAATTTTCAACTGACTTCAAAAAAGGAGAACGTTCTCAATTCGAGTTTTTTTGTATGTATGTTCCTCGATTATTCCGCCAATTATGTTTGTTTGGTAAATTATACTTCAGAGGTCCCATTTTGATAAAAAAAATATCAAAATCGGTCGAGCGGCAATGTTTGTTTGGTAAATTATACTTCAGAGGTCCCATTTTGATAAAAAAAATATCAAAATCGGTCGAGCGGCATTTAAAATATCAACAAAAGTCTAAAAATTTTTTACATTGAAGAAATCTATAAAATACTAGCGACCCGCCCCGGCTTCGCACGGGTGCAATGCTGAATTTTTTTTTTGCTATAAACCTTGCGGAGCTCGAGACCTTTCCAACGAATGCAAAACCATGGAAATCGGTTCGTCAGTTCTGGAGTTAAATCGTCAGGAAGGAAAACCCGACTTATTTTTATATAGTAGATATTTTTAGTGCTTTTGGTTGAAAGCGTGTAGGACGAACGGCTAAACACATGGTGTTTACTTGTTGTTTTTATTTGACAGTTACAGAACATCAGACAGACAGACATTTTCACACCATGCCTGACCATGGTATGTTAGACGAAATGCGTGTTGGACGTAATGCGTGTTAGACGAAATGCATGTTGAACGAAAAGCGTGTTGGACATACTGCGTATAGGCCCAAATGCGTGTTGGACAAACAACGTGTTGAACAAAAAGAGACGGAAAGTTCCATGTGGAAGAATCGCATCAGCTATTAAATCGTAGATAAGTTTATGAAAAAATGATTTTGTTGACAATGTTCAATTTTCAAATTCGTTTAGTAATTATTCGTATTTTTTTTATTAAATTGAATGTCACGTTTTCCTACTTATATTTTGAAAGAAATTTTGCCTTATTAGAGTATCCTGATAGTTGCTCTCTTTTCGCAGTATGTAAAGAAACAAAAATTTCTTAGGAATGCGCCGATTCAGTCGAAAATGCCAACCCTCTACTGCATTGGTTGTTCGATGGCGTTGATGTGCGCAATTCAGTTGGTGAAAGACGTAGTAGGTACCATTCGTTTTCGAAAGACTTGCTAAATTTGGTTATTTTTGTGCTGCTATTTCATAAAATTGTTATGAAAAGGAAAACTTATTTGGTAGGTATTTCTTTACAGATAAAAGTGATTAGGTGTTATTGGTCATTTAAGTTGATCCAGTGACGTATTGTTAGATTTCTTAAGTCAGTATAAAGCTTTATTGATTGGCTTCCTATCACTCATAGTTAGTCATGTACAATTAATTAAAATAAATATGAATAAACTAGCGACCCTCCCCGGCTTCGCACGGGTGCAATTCTGAATGTTCTTTGCTATAAACCTCGCGGAGCCCTAGACCTTTCCAACGAATGCAAAACCGTGGAAATCGGTTCGTGCGTTCTGGAGTTATATCGTCAGGAAGGAAAACCCGACTTATTTTTATATAGTAGACTAGCGACCCGCCCCGGCTTCGCACGGGTGCAATGCTGAATTTTTCTTTGCTATAAACCATCCCTGGACCCACTCGAACCCACACAAAAAGTTTCATCAAAATCGGTCCGGCCGTTCTCGAGTTAAATCGTCAGGAAGGAAAACCCGACTTATTTTTATATAGTAGATTATGTTTTTCTTTAATTTTATTATGGAATTCGTTTTATTAGTCACGAATTAGACCAATCGCGAATTAATATTTTTTTTCATTATTGGATAAAACGCGAATTGGACCAATCGCGCCTAAACGCATTTAAGGAACCTTTAAGATGCTTCTAGACCGAGCGGTTTCGGCTGTGCGTTGATCGACCAGTCAGTTAGCCAGTTAGTTTATATTTATTGGTGAATATTATGTATGGTAGGTACTATGGTATAAGTCGTGTATATTTACCTCTGATTGACAAGCTGTACCTTCACACTGCAGTAACATAAAGAAAATAAACCTTTAGTCAAAACGTCAAGCTGTTACATGCTTATCCTGTAAAATGGTTTTAGTCTAAGAACCCGTGACTGCCAGATTTTTCTGATTTTATAAAAGCTAAAAACGCAACGCCTTCAACACAGGTAGGAACGATGGGCTACTGTGAAGTTTGATCATCGTAGCTTCGTGACGGTTACAGGTAGCAAAAGTGTATAAAATAGCAAACTTTTGGCAAAGTATAAAGCGTAATTTTCTTGAATTGCCTTCGAAATAATATCAATTGCCTAGTCACGAGCGCTACAGACTCGGGGTCCCCATGTCCCCTGGGGGGATAACGAGGCATTCGCATTCGCTTGTTGTCCCCCCGATTCACTCTTGACCTTAAATACCTGGAAGACGTATGGTATGTAATTAGCAGTGATCGGAGTAGGTAGATTGATTTTACGTACTTGCATCATGATATCATAACATAACATGGACATGCCATTTTTCCGGAAATTACCGGAAATGGTACTAAAACTTCCAGTACCTAATCTAAGAAGTGTATTAAAATAAAAAAAATACAAACAAAACACATTTATTGATATCCTACGGCAATCTTAGTTTCTCATTTGTATTATATTCATAAATTGAATTGATTTTATTATATTTTTAAACACTGAAGTTACTTCAGAGTATGTGTTGAGATACGTTTTCTACCTGGCCCCATCTGATAGTTTCTAAATTCCAAATAATTCCAAAAAAAAAACGGAAATTTCGGAGCCATATCCATATTGACATATACGTTTGACGTCAATGACCTCAAATCAATCTAGGTACCAACTCCTATCACTTCTAATTAGGTAAATAAAATTCTATTGAGGTTAAGAACTATACAATGAAGACACTTACACATTAATGCCATCAATAAATATTTTTTTTGATTATACATTTTTCTTTTAATGGTTTATGCATTTTTGTGTTTGTATTTCAAATTGTATGGGTTTGCCTAGTAATCATTTGTATAATTATTATATAAAGATTGTATTCTTTGTACCTTTGACTTACATGCCTCCCCGGTGCACTGTAAATGAGTAGTATAAAAATAGTTGTATGTACTGAGGTAGATTTTTTAAGTACATTGACAATCACAAAGTTAAATCGAAAATTCTCTATATTTTTTTGAAATATAGTAAGCAATCGACCAAACTTACCTGTGATGTACGATTATTATTACTTACCTTCGTTTCCCGTTTTACTACCAGTCTTATTACACGGGTATTGCTCTAGTAGTACCTAACACGGTGTGACGGGTAGGCGTCACAAGTAGATTTAGATTAGAGAAAAAATAAAAGAGGGTAGAATTAAGAAAAATAACGTATAATATGTTTCCACAGTAGCCGGTGAGCGGGGTCGTAGGATCTTTAATGGGTAGTTATCGAGCGCGATTTGAGCGGTTATAAAACAACGTCACTGCCCTGAGGTGAAGTCCGATGATGGAGCGCTGCTGCTTGAGATCTTCTTAAGTCTAAATTGTCACGGGATAGGTCCGGGACACTCCTGGTTAAGGACAGGAGTCCAAGTAGTCGGCCTTCTTGCCGGAGCAGTGAACCCTGGAAATTCAGTCGGAATAGTCATTTTGCGAAAAGTCCAGTTTCATGTTACTGACTGCAACATTCGGCCTGTTTTTCAAAAAGTGCAAGCGCAGCGTAGCAGGGGCGGGCAGACGTTAAAAGCACTAAATAGCAGTCAATGATGAGGTGAACTAGGCAATTCACAGAAAAGATTACGTAACATAGGTAACTTTCTTAATAGTTGACAAATCACATTATAATTTTGGAAAAATGCCTATTGTATAGAATAAGATACAGAATGACATCGGCAGCGATATTTACGTTACACAAATATAATTAAATAATTAACTATAGAATTGAACTACAAATTAGGTGCATGACCTTGCATAAGTCAAGGTCATGTCAAATACTGTGAGGACGAAAAGTGGAACAAAAATTAACTAAATCTACTATCATCAGCTTTAAAGCAATGAAATTGTATGCGTAGGGTTAAATGCGATAGGTAAATTTTATCAGCTTAGCACAATTTACTACAAATATTTTAACTAAAGCATAGATATACTAAGTCTACTAATTACATTGTAAAAATACAACACTTACCCAATATCGGGGTTACTTAACACTTTTAAAAGATAGAAATGGTATAAATTATTAAATTGATTTTATTTAGCTGGTAGTTCTCAAATAATTAGTGAGATCCTCTCGCAATCGCGGAGCGCAAAGGTGTGTCACGGTCAGCTGGAGGACAAAAGGTCTGTTTAAAAACCGGTAATTGATCGAAGCGAGAGCGTTTACTCTGATGGATTAGATTTAACTGTCGCGACAATCGCGACATTTAGTTTGTACGTTTATTAATAAGGCTAGTTTTAAAAAGGGATAATATTTTAGATTATTTTAATTTTATTTGATAATTGTATTTAAGTAGCTTTAGTTCGATTATTAGATTTGACTTATTAGCTTTAACTAAACTAGTTAACGGAACGTTACATACCCCCCTTTTTAGAATTGGATTTTTCCTTAGTAAAATCCCTTCTTATCTACCTATCGTCTAAACTTAAGGTAGTGTGTTTCTAACTTTCATCCACATTCAAGGTACCTTTTCTCATTCATTCCTCATTCATTCATAATCAACAACTGCACTTTAAAGATAGGACACTGTTCACGTACATACTGAGTATTTAGTTTATGTACTAATATACTCACACACCACATTAAATAGATATTGTAAGTAACTAAGAATTTTCGCTGATACATTATATGTTTAGGAGTAATTGCGTTTTAGAAGCAATTAGGTATCGGTTCATATCAAGCTTAGCTACTTGAGAAACGACAGGTAGTATTTTACCTTAACTTTTAGGTCGTTAAGATATTTTTTTTTGTTTTAGCTTTAGCAGAATGAAGATAGAATTGCCAGAATAATACACGAAACTTTTAGGATGTATCAACGAAAGGCTTCAGTTACTAATAGAATGTGCCTAGGTAGTTTTAATATTGTGGGGTTTGCATTTTTTTATTTAAATACAATTATCTTTGTAGTTAGTCAGCTTAAGGTCTTTTATATGCCAAGAGCCCAAGTTATTACCATCCATGTCTTCAAGTTCATAGACCAACGGAGATTTCTTAACTACAACTCGGCATTTTAGAAATTTTGGAGCTAGTTTCTTAGCGAATTTATTATCTTTGTCACTCTGGTAGTAAGTGCGTTTCCACACTATATCTCCGACGTTCATTTCGACATCTTTTCTGCGCAAATTATATTGTTTAGCGTTGCGAGAATGAGCTTTTAATAAACATGTTTGGACCTTGTCGAAAATTTTGTGCAGCGTTCCAAAATCTTCGGCATATTCATCCCGAGGGGCAAAAATAATCTCAGTCAAATCGGAATCAATGTAGTGTGATCCACAACTCACTAACTCACGTCCAAATACCAAGAATGAAGGAGCAAAACCTGTGACCTCATTTACGGAACTATTAAGGGCAAATTGAATTTTAGGTATAAGTACGTCCCAAGATCTGTGGTCATTTTCAATGAATGAAGAAACAGCAGTCATAATTGTCCTGTTATATCTCTCAACAAGGTTTACTTGTGGAGTATATTTCGGAGTATAGTGAACATTCGGGACTTTGTAAGTTGCAAATAGTTGACGTAAAGTGTTGCTAATAAATTGCTTTCCATTGTCCATTAGAACAGTGCTAGGGATACCATGAACAAGAAAAACTCGTTCTTCAACAATACGAGCAATTATTTCAGCTGTTGCTCGACGTATGGGGAATAATAAACAATATTTAGAGAAGCAGCAGGTGACGACAAATAAAAAAGTATTCTGAGATCTAGTCGCTGGCATTGGTCCTACAAGATCCATGCTAATCATTTGAAACGGTCTAGTACATTGTTTAGGTCGACCCATGACACCTAGGGTAGCATGATTAGGGTGCTTATGGGCATGACAAGTGTCACATCTCGACACGAAGTTAGTGACATCGCGGAGCATATCTGGCCAGTAATATTTTAGACCTAAACGTTTAAATGTCTTAAAAATACCCAAATGTCCAGCAGTAGGTTCTGAATGGTTTTCAGCTATTACGTCTGATCTTAGTTCTAGCGGTATAACTTCTTTCCATTCGAATTCTCGTTTTAATGGGTTTAGACTTTTTCTAAAACGGTACAATTTATTATTCATTACTTGATAGTTTAGAAATGATGTAGGAGAATTTTGACAACCGTTAAAAATGTTAAGGTACCAAGTATCCAACGTGCTAGGGGATTGAGATGATGGAGCAGAACCATCATTAGAAATAGCACTAACAGGCACTATGCGGGAAAGACTATCAGGGACAACGTTATCAGAACCCTTTCGATGTTTGATTTCAAAATTGTAGGCGGACAACCTAACACCCCAGCGTGCTAAACGTCCAGTAGGATTATTAAGGTTTAGAAACCATTTTAGGGCAGAGTGATCAGTATAGACCGTAAATTTTTTTCCGTTTTCTAAATAGCATCGCCAGTATTCGACAGCAGTTAGGACAGCTAACGCTTCGCGCTCCGTAGCACTATAGTTGCGTTCTTGATTAGACAGCGTCTTACTCATGTACGCGATCACTTTCTCATTCCCGTCTATGTTCTGAGTCAGATAAGCACCAATACCGTAGTCACTAGCATCGGTATTTACCTGGAAAGGTTCGTCATAATTTGGACAAGAGAGAACTGGGGTAGTCACCAGACAGTCCTTAAGCTTTTTGAAGGCGGTATCAGCTTCGGAAGTCCATGAGAATGGAGGAGCATTCTTACCTTGAGATGTCAATTTATTTAGTGGAGCTGCTAATGAGCTAAAATTAGGGATAAAACGGCGATACCAGGACGCTACTCCCAGAAATCGTCGTACTTCCTTTCTGTTAGAAGGAGCAGGGTAATTTAAAATTGCTTCAACTTTTTCAGGGTCAGGATGTAAGCCATTCGAGTCAACCATGTAGCCTAGATATTTAAGTTTGTTTCTGAAGAATTGACTTTTTTTGAAATTAATAGTTAAGTTTGCTGATTTTAATTTTTCTAAAACGTGTACTAAAAGGGAAATATGTTTTTCAAATGTGGGAGAGACGACTATAATGTCATCGATATAAACAAATACCATGTGCTCAAATTCAGGACCATAGAACAAGGCATCTACCAATCTTTGCTGTGTAGCTGGTGCATTAGTGAGACCAAATGGCATACATTTAAATTGAAAAGTACCTCGAGAAGGAATGTAAAAGGCAGTTTTACATCGATCTTCCTCTTTTATTAAAATTTGCCAAAAACTTTTAGATAAGTCAATGCTGGATAGATATTTAGCGTCACGTAGGTTATCCAATATTTCAGATATATAAGGCAAGCTATAGGCATCTTTTTTAGTAACTGAATTTAGTTTACGACTATCCAAACAGAATCTGAGTTCTCCATTCTTTTTAGGAGTCAGCAAAACAGGGGATGACCAAGGACTATCGCATGGTTCTACGACATCTTCCTTCAACATATCATCGATTTGTTCATTTAGTAGACGCTGTTTCTCTTGCGACTGCCGATAATAGCGCTGACGGATAGGCGCAGCATCACCAGTATCGATGGAATGAGTAATTAACCCAGTTCGACCGAGTCCTCTTTCTTCGTAGGATATGTTTCGAAATTGCTTAATTACATGGTCAGCAGTTACCTTTTGAGGTTCAGTGAGATGATTGTAAGAGCAAAGATGTTCAGACTCGTGAGCAGTTAGTTCAGCTAAGGAGAAATTTGGTTTGCAGAGTATTATAGTATTGAGGTGCTTTGGGAAGAGACCAAAAGCAGTCCAGAAGTCCATTCCAAGAATTAAATTGTTTGATATATCAGGAACAACATAGGTATTAATAACATGAGTCTGGTTCTCAAAGGATATGGGTAGGTATATCAAACCAACAGGTTGCAGACGTTGACCACCAGCAGCAATGAATTGAAGGTTTCCACAGTCGTGGAGTTTAAATCCATTATTAATAAACTGTAAATGAGATTCATTCCCTAAAATAGTGACTGAAGAGCCCGAATCTAAAAGACCCAACATCGAGAGACTGTTAATTTTAATAGGTGCATAGGGTCGAAGATTGTTAGGAGTTTTTGTAGTTCGGATTGAAGTGACAGTATAACAAGAAAAGAATTTCGAAATAGTTTCTAACCATTCTTTCCATTCAGCTTGATTAATTTTTGAGTTATTTTTAGTGTTACTATCACGGCAATCCAAAGTACCTAGTTTTTTTGATTAGGTTCCTTAGACTGGCAGTCTAAACATTCAGGAAAACGAAAACCCTTTTTTCCACATTTAAAACAGATGGGAAAGTGAGGTTCCTTACATTCTTTAAGAGAATGATTGTTAGTTCTACATCGTGGGCAGAAGACACTTTTGCTTTCAGAATTTACAACAGCAATTGGTATATTTTTATTTTGTTCACTTTGTTGATTTTTGTAGGTATAGTTAGTATTATTATTAGTTTTGTAGTTATTATAATTTGTATTAGGTTTAGGTTGTTTATAATTATTATTGTTGCCGTAGTAGTTAGGTTTATTATAATTGTATTTAGAGTAGTTATTAGGATAAGTATTTGGATAGTTTGGTTTTCTGCTACTATGGACGTAGGATGAGCTTTCAGGTGTAAAGGATGGTTTATCGTAAGCAAAATCCGGTGCCAGAGTTTCAAAACTCACTTTAGGCGGTTCGTGAAACTGTTTCAATCGTGATTGAATGTTTTCGTAGTTCCTACAAACACTTTTAAGGTTTTCAAGGGTATCTACAGCAGATGATGCAGCAATAGTACTCGCATAGCAAGGTCGTATATTGTGTAGCAATATTTCAAGCTGTTCATTTTCTGAGGGAGGTTTATTTAGACGAGAAAACATACCGTGCATCACAGATAGGTAAATAGTAATATTTTCATTCTCGCCCTGTGTCCTAGAACGAATTTCATTCAAGAGTTTGTAATCGTAGTCGCTCTGACTGAAATCTTGTTTAAGTAGTACCACTAGTTCCTCCCAGGAAGTAATCTTTGTTTTAATATAACGGTACCAATGAAGTGCATCGTCAGTAAAGAATTCGTAGGCATAAGTTATAATCTTATCAGAGGAAACGCCTCTAGTTTGCATAAATTCGTCCATCCGCTGTACGAAAGAACGTACGCAGGTTTTTCCCGAAAATTTAATTTTACTTAGTTCAGAAACCAAGTTGCGCTCGCAGTTGACCGTGATAGGGTTGGGATCGTTAGAATTACCTTGAGCATTCTGAGGTTTCATAGCTAACAATCCTTTATATTGAGATTTAAAATTTTCAGAACAGACTTTATAAGTTTCAATAGAATTAGCTTTAGGTGTAATTCTATTCAATCTGTGATAAACATGGTGTAGAGTATTCTCAGTTCTAAGGAACAAATTTTTATCAAACTTATTTGTCAAAGTTACGATATTTGCTTGAGTTTTTAGTAACGTCTCTCTTACTGTTTTGACATCCTCCGACGCTTCTAAATGAGATTCGAGTATGTCTTCTGGCGGAAAACCGGGAGCGATCTTTACAATTTGTTTTCTTAATTCAGCAACAGATTCTCCAGGTGTACCACCACGAACAACAACCTCGTATTCTAATTCCGTCTTTTGCAAGGACAAATATTTGATATCGTAATTCATTATGTATTGGGTAAATGTTCTATATATTTTAGCTTTTAGGTACTAATAAAAATGCACAATCAATGAACAAATATAGAATTAGCTAGAAAGCCTTAGCACAACCATCACCAGGGACAACTACAAAATGCAGAAAACCTGACAAATCGCTCTCGAAACCACGCATTAAAGCTTAGTGGGCGCCATTGTGACGGGTAGGCGTCACAAGTAGATTTAGATTAGAGAAAAAATAAAAGAGGGTAGAATTAAGAAAAATAACGTATAATATGTTTCCACAGTAGCCGGTGAGCGGGGTCGTAGGATCTTTAATGGGTAGTTATCGAGCGCGATTTGAGCGGTTATAAAACAACGTCACTGCCCTGAGGTGAAGTCCGATGATGGAGCGCTGCTGCTTGAGATCTTCTTAAGTCTAAATTGTCACGGGATAGGTCCGGGACACTCCTGGTTAAGGACAGGAGTCCAAGTAGTCGGCCTTCTTGCCGGAGCAGTGAACCCTGGAAATTCAGTCGGAATAGTCATTTTGCGAAAAGTCCAGTTTCATGTTACTGACTGCAACATTCGGCCTGTTTTTCAAAAAGTGCAAGCGCAGCGTAGCAGGGGCGGGCAGACGTTAAAAGCACTAAATAGCAGTCAATGATGAGGTGAACTAGGCAATTCACAGAAAAGATTACGTAACATAGGTAACTTTCTTAATAGTTGACAAATCACATTATAATTTTGGAAAAATGCCTATTGTATAGAATAAGATACAGAATGACATCGGCAGCGATATTTACGTTACACAAATATAATTAAATAATTAACTATAGAATTGAACTACAAATTAGGTGCATGACCTTGCATAAGTCAAGGTCATGTCAAATACTGTGAGGACGAAAAGTGGAACAAAAATTAACTAAATCTACTATCATCAGCTTTAAAGCAATGAAATTGTATGCGTAGGGTTAAATGCGATAGGTAAATTTTATCAGCTTAGCACAATTTACTACAAATATTTTAACTAAAGCATAGATATACTAAGTCTACTAATTACATTGTAAAAATACAACACTTACCCAATATCGGGGTTACTTAACACTTTTAAAAGATAGAAATGGTATAAATTATTAAATTGATTTTATTTAGCTGGTAGTTCTCAAATAATTAGTGAGATCCTCTCGCAATCGCGGAGCGCAAAGGTGTGTCACGGTCAGCTGGAGGACAAAAGGTCTGTTTAAAAACCGGTAATTGATCGAAGCGAGAGCGTTTACTCTGATGGATTAGATTTAACTGTCGCGACAATCGCGACATTTAGTTTGTACGTTTATTAATAAGGCTAGTTTTAAAAAGGGATAATATTTTAGATTATTTTAATTTTATTTGATAATTGTATTTAAGTAGCTTTAGTTCGATTATTAGATTTGACTTATTAGCTTTAACTAAACTAGTTAACGGAACGTTACAACGGGTAAAATTTTATTTACCATGCAACTACTGGCCATTATCATGGTTGAAACTTCTTTCTTTTTTCCAAAATCATAATAAATTATTACATAAACAAATAAAATAAAATATTTAGGTACATTAAGTATGTAGCTATTCGTATTTCAAAAAAATCAATAATTCAATACAAATATTACTCAGAAATTATAACACGTACCTACATAACCCAATAAGTATAGTATAAATAAACAAAACTGCCTTTCCATCAATACGAAATCACCGAAGTTTGGTTTCAAATGCGTAAGCAACTACATTTTTTGTTATTAATTGCAGTTTTATATGACGTATATTGTCATAATTTTAGTATCACATTTAATTCTTCTATTACTTTTTTTGGTAGGGGTCATGAAATTGTTTCTGTAATGGGCTGAATGGGTAAACTTGGATAGTCTTTATAATACCTACTGGCTGTAAATATTTTTTTTAAAAGGCGGAGATCTAATATTTATGGCAACCTTCAAGTTAATATTCCGTTTTGAAAAAATGGAGAGATATACGGTTGTTCATCGGATCTTCATAATTAAAAAATACTTCAAATATGGTGAAAGGTACGCAGATGTGGGTAGGAGATTCCGTTCACAATATGGAAGAGAAAATTGTCCATTAAACAGAATCCCATTGAATTTATAAGTTTGGATTTCATGGTTTTCCTTGTGTTTAATTTACCATGTTTGTTAGAGAGATTGGATCTTTATGATTGACCCTACCAATCGATACCGTAAAAGTACAGGATGTTATTTTTGCCGTTTTTACCCGGTTCGATTCCTGGGTGTGGCAAGCGAATTTTCGAAAATCTGTTTATGCAGTTCTGTTTCTTTTTAAAAATAAAGGAATCTTTCCTTTAAGTAAAATTGTCTATCTCCAGTATGTACAGTACTTTCCCTCAAGGTGGCGTTAAAAAATTCCACCTTGTATATTGTTATTAGTTCGGTATCTTATCCCAAAGACACTAAGTAAGCTTAAATATTTTTTTGTTTAATCCAGTTACGCTGAACGTACTAATAAATAAGGTTTATAAAGGTTTCCATAATAAGGTGTCTACTTTCTTCACCTATGTATTCCTAACCATTTAAGAGCGGCAATGTAGAACACAATGACAATGCGTTTTTCAGCCTTGCATTTAGAAATCCTAAGCTAAGGGTCTTTCCTCGCACATGAGGAAGTATGGGCTTTAATCTCCCGCGTGAGCCCATTGCGGATTGGGATATGGTGTTAAGCTAGTGGCCACTTAACAGTCAGAATTTTTCAACCCACCCAAGCGTATCTAACATGGCTTAACGACTTACACTGTGCGTAAACACAACGAAAAAGAGACCAACAATTTAACATGCCTTCCGAAACACGGCAGCGCTCGTGATAGAAATGCCACTAGGCGGTCAATGCCACCCATTCACTCACTAACCGCACCCAACTTTGCTTACCCAGTGTGATCGTTACAAACATACTGGCACCACAGGACCACGAGCGCTTTATTGGTGCCACACACGCTATAGTTGTGACTCAATTGTTTGTAACATAAGTTCATCATTCAGTTGCTTTTTATCGCTTAAAAGGGCAAAAATCAACGGCTTTGTTTTTGTTATCTCCAGCCAACCAGTTTCATTTTCAAATGTAATTATGGTAGGTATATAGCTGTGCAAAAGGTGGCGTACATGAGTTAAACGTTGCATCTCCAAAAAACTCAGTTGTATCTTCTATTTCTTTTCTTGCTTCTTGGGAGCAAAACAGCAATAAAGTTTTCCTAAAATATGATTTGCATCGCCAGATGACAGAACCACATTTATACTCTTTTAACTTATCATATTGATGGCCCTCAGCTAGAATGACTGTACCTATCACCTATGTATGAATTTTATTTCGGTTTCCAAATAATATTTAATGAAAAAGTAATTATTTATTAATTGTAAAATTACCCCAAAGCAAATAAACACAAGTACCGCTTGACTCTTATCTATAGGTCAAATATTATGCAAGTTTGGGAAGGGATATTTTGGAACCAGGGGATATTTTGGGAAAGGGACATTCTGCAACTAAACAGTTCAATCACCATAAAATAAGCAGAATAAAAACGTCATTCGTATATATAAGATTCATTATAAATAATTAAATTAATATTATAAAGTGTTTTATTTTTTATGTTTGTTACGAATAAACTCAAAAACTACTGGACCGATTTTAAAAATTCTTTCACCAATGGAATGCTAGAAGATCCCTAAGTAACACAGGCTATATTTTATTTCCGTATTCCCACGGGAACGGGAACTACGCTTTTGAAACCGTGCAGAACCTCTAGTCAATAATAATAATGGACAGTAGGTATGGTAAATAAAAATTAACCCTTGTAACTACTAAGTACTAGGGCAGTCAGTGGTGACAAGGGCAAAAAAAATACCAGTGTTACAACTGGTAGTAACACGAGTAACGATGGCATTATGATACAAAAAGCTCTCTATATTTATTAGTTTATCTTGTTTTCATTCTCACTGAAAAATAAATATGGCTGCACGTTATTTTTAGGGTTCCGTACCTCAAAAAGAAAAAGCGGAACCCTTATAGGATCACATTGTTGTCCGTCTGTCCGTCCGTCCGTCCGTCTGTCAAGACCCTTTTTCTCAGGAACGCGTGGAGGTATGAAGCTGAAATTTATATCAATTACTTAGGTCTACTGTCCCTTGAAGCTGTGAAAAAATCAAACTTCTAAGCCAACGCAATAAAAAGATACAGCCGTTTATGCCGCAAATTTTCGACACTTGCAAGGGAATCAAAACCTACAGGGTGCTTCCCGTGAACTCAGAATCTTGAAATTTGGTACGAAGCAACGTCTTATAGCATAGATAAAGGAAAAATTACGAAAACCATAAATTTGCAAGGTTGTACGGAACCCTCGGTGCGCGAGTCCGACTCGCACTTGGCCGGTTTTTTTGTTTGGTATGCGGGGACAATGCGTTGCGCATACCTGATGGTAGTGGGGACGACAATCAAGTTATGTCAGGCTTGCACTGTTGCAGGGCCTGCTAGCCACCAAACACGACAATCGATCCGTGAACCCCTCCCTGACATAATGTGCATGAAGGTAGTATATATATTACATAAAGAGAGCACGTGCTCCTAAGAAAGCGGCCGGTCCCATTGAGAGGCACCTCATAAAGAGTTGTGTCACTTTCTAGTATTGATATTATCATCATTCATCACTGTTCCAAATTCCCCCTATATTTTCTTACTTACTTATTCTATATATAAAATCTATAAAGTAAATGTACTTTCTATAATGAATAAGAAGTGTTTTTTTTAATATGTTTCCTGATTTAAAATATCTATGTTTAATACGAGGGGTGTTCAATAAGTAGTGAGAATGAATAAGATGGAATTATCTTTTATTAAATGATATTTTATTTTTCGACGTAGTCGCCTTTTAGTAGTATACACTTAGTATATCTTTTTTCTAAACCTAAAATTCCTTTTCGAAAAAAGTCTTCTCCTTGTCTACCTAAAAAATCGTCTACAGCAGCGACCACCGCGTCATCATCATCAAATTTCTGACCTCTGAGGTACTCTTTTAGCCGCGGAAATAGATAAAAATCACTAGGAGCGAGGTCCGGTGAATATGGTGGATGCTCCATCAATTCAAACCCAGCATCTTCAATGGCAGCCATCGCAACTTTGGACCTGTGTGCGGGAGCGTTGTCTTGGTGAAACAAGACAACTTTGGCTAGTTTGCCACGCCGTTTCTCGCGTATTTCATCACGCAGTTTTTTTATTTGTCCTGCGTATAGTGATCCCGTAATAGTAGCTCCATGGTTGAGGTATTCGATCATTACTACCCCTTGGCTATCCCATAAAAGAGAGCCCAGAATCTTGCCGGCAGATGGAATTACCTTAAATTTCTTAGGAGTTGGAGATGACGGTCTCTTTCAGGTCATAGACTGTTGTTTTGTTTCTGGATCGTAATGGTGAAGCCAGGTTTCATCTATAGTTATGAATCGAGCCAAAAATCGGTTAGGATCTCGTTGTAACAAATCTAAACAGCTTTGTGAAATTCTAAGTCTGGTTTCTTTCTGCGCGTCTGTAAGCATTCTAGGAACCCAGCGCGCTGACACTTTTTTCATGCCCAAATAGTCGTTTATAATATTGTGGACACTCCCTATCGAAATCTTCGCTTCTTCAGCTATAAAACGAACAGTAACACGACGATCGGATAAAATAATTTTTTCAACTTTTTTAACCATTTGTTCAGTTACTGCTGTCGCAGGGCGTCCCGAGCGTGGGTCGTCATTGGTGGAAGTTCTTCCTCGCTTAAACTCAGCACACCAACGTGCAATTGTAGAATACGCAGGAGCATTAACACCAAATGTTTCCCGCAAGTCTTGATTTATCTGCTCCGTACTGAATTTTTTCATGCACAGATATTTAATTACCGCGCGAACTTCAATTTTCTCCATTTTCACGAACACGTTCCAAAATGAAGTAAAGAAATGATTACATTCAGAAAAAAACAAAAGAGAATCGAAAACTTTTTTCTTTATAATTATAACAGATATTTGAGCTATGCCTACCAGTACTTTATTTTTTTTTCACCAAGAAGTATATATGTCATTCTCACTAATTAATGAACACCCCTCGTATGAAACTGTTAAAATTAAAGTACATTTAGAATAACAAAAATTATACCAAATTTAGGGTTACGATATTTTACCTACGATGGCAACATCAACCATTGAAATTTGTTCAAAGTCAACAGGTGACCATATTGATAATTATATTTGTAGACATTCTTTACAATGTAGGTAGGGTAGGTTTTTAGGTAGGTCAAACTTATTGTCTGACATATACTATAGGAATAGATAACTTTCACCTGTGTTAAACACTACATTTATTTTCAAATACAAGGAAAGTAAACAATACAAAAATATCAAATTCCCACAAGTCCATAAGTCCCAACGTCCAAAAATCTCAAAGTACAAAGGTCCAAAAGTCAAAAGTCCATAAGTACTAAAGTACAAAAATATAAATCCTTCCTCTTTATAATGTCCAACAATAATTCATAAATTACGTCACGTTAAGGGAAGGGGGGGGGGGTCGACGAATTGTAACATTGTGTGACAAGGGGTTGGGAGGAGCCCTACATTTTGTGACGTCACATTTCAAAATCTAATATTTTCTTATTACTTTTAAATTTTTATTTATTGTTGATTTTATTTAAAAGTATTTGAATGGAAATAAAACTAATTACGGAACTGCTGTTTTAATCCGACGTCTAGTTGTAAAATTGGAATTTATGTGACGTCACACTATGGGGGTCTCACAACTGTTGTGTCAAGGACGGAGCGAGGGTCTTAAAATCATAAAATTTGTGTGACGTAATTTATGGATGGTCCCATATGAGTGTAGATGACAAACAAAATATTGAATTTTGGAACAGCTTACAGAATGTCCCTTCAAGGTAGTTGTCTTTTTTAAATTTTCACAATCAACCTGTTCACGACGGAACAAATAAAATTCTTAGATGGTAAAGATAGTATGTAATTGGTAAAATTATTGATTGGAATGTGGAGGATGACAGCAGATGTAAAAAGTTAAGCAATGTAAATTGAATAAATTATTATTATATTATAAATATAATATAAATATATAAGAATATATTATAAATAAATTGTGGTTGCACTATTAGAAAGGGACACAATACTATTCGAGGTGCCTTTTAATAGGACTGGCAGCTTTCTTAGGAGCACTTGCTCCCTTTATGTAATATACTAACCTTCATGCATAAGTGTGCACTGGAAACTAAAATAATGATACCTACTTGGTACAAAGATACAGCATAGACTGGTGTGTGTTTAGTTTTTGTTTTAGGTCCGAAGACTCCGAAAGTTGCTTTGGGTAATATTGAACCTAACCTTAATTATTCAGTTTTCAATGTCGATTAAGCCCTGTCCGAAGGGTAGATCGCAAAAGGTCTATACTAGTATTTTGTTATTTCTTCACCTACATGATACATTTGTCTAAAGAAGAGTAAGGCTTACTACTCTTCTTTAGACAAATGTATCATTAATTATTATCCATCCCTAGAAGCCCACCACAGGGCTATGGCTCTTTTCGCACATATATCATCTAGTGAAATTGGGTAGCCGAAATTTTAAAGTGGCTTTACTAGGTGAACTGAAATGGTATGAAGCTGCTTAATTTTTAGTATATAAAATAAATTTTATTTTATGCCATGACGAAAACATGTCTAAAAACTAAGTTTGAAAAGCGAAAAATGCGAAATAATAAGAGTAATTAGCAGTATTTTTAAATATTGCAGAAAAAATAAAATTTTAGCACATTTTTTTTATACATATTTTTTAGACATAAATAAATTACTAACTTATTTATAAGAAATAAAAATAATCATTATCTATCTATAGACATTACATAATTTATATGATTCTACGATTTAATTCAAAGTAACTCACATTTGAATGACATTGGTGACCGTCGCACTATGAAGTGAAAATATTTAAGTACCATAATTGTATTCAAACATGTTTTTATATCTAAACTAGCGACCCGCCCCGGCTTCGCACGGGTGCAATGCTAATACTCAAACCTTCCTCTTGAATCACTTTACCTATTAAAAAACACCGCATCAAAATCCGTTGTGTAGTTTTAAAGATTTAAGCATACATAGGGACAGAGAAAGCGACTTTGTTTTATACTATGTAGTGATAAAAATAAAAAAAATAAAAAAAAGATTGTTTTACAAGCTCATTACCAAAGAGGTTAAAGGAAACAACTTCGAAACCTAATTCGGACGTCTTTGCTCGGTACTTACGAAACTAAAACACAATTGTACTGATACAGCGGATATTCGTGAGCTGAACTAAAAGTTTTCGGAATTAAAGATTAAAAAACAAATACAATCAATGGCCTAAGATAAATTTATTGTTTTTCAAAATATGACTCATTCACCAACTCCTCCCATTCCCTACTGGGCGAAGTAGGTGAATTTGAAAACTTTAAATCTAATCGTAAGATGTTGTATTAACGATGGGCTACGTGAACTCGTCCGGCTCGTTTTACCGGATTGTTTCCACTAGTCCCCTCTAGCCCTGTCCCCCGCGGTGACAGGTGGGAATTGTCTACCCAGTTGTCCAGGGTGACAATTCGTGCCGACTGTTACCTTTGAAAGCTAACTAGAGGGGACAAATGGAAAGTCTGTTTCTGAGTTGTCACGGGGGGGGGGAGTGACAATTGCTACGATTCCTTCCCAGAAAAACCATGTAGTTATTATAGATTTCAGCTTTTTTATTTGTTGTGTTATATAGAATCAAATAAAAAAAACAACACAATATTTGGCTTACAACATTAGAAAAATACTAACCATTATGTAAATAAAAACGTCAAAAAAGTTATAAAAAATAAAAAAAATCTCACGCCTTTCATTCCCGAGGGGGTAGGCAGAGGTATTCCATTACTGGATATACCCACATTTCACGAGATACATTGGACCCCTAAACGTGATAGGTGGTGAGCCCATCGCTGGACCGGGTCTGTTTACACATGTTTCAGAATTAATTCTGAGACCTGCGGGTTTCCTCACGATGTTTTCCTTCACCGTCGAGCTAGTGATAAATATGTACGTAAGTTTTGAAAAACTCATTGGTACATGCCAGGATTCGAACCCGAGCCTCACTGATTTTTCGGCCGGCTCTTTAACCGTCCGGGCTATCACTGCTCTAAAAAAGTTATATACAATCAAAATAAAAAAATGTTTCCTGTACTTATTTATAGGCACAATCACAGATTATTAACCTTAATATCTTAAATACTTATCATTTTTTTATAATTAAGATAGTCACTAATACTTACAATGATGTTTTTAAAAAACACTAAGAATTATATAGGCCCTATTGACCCAGCCCCGTATTCTATGGCGCGCAGTATAAATCAGAGCTCAGCATAAACTGGTAGTGTAAAGCTTGACTTGCTCTTGACTGTACCTACTTAGACATAAACTTAATGTCTAAGTGTTTCCAAAAAATTGTCCAACAGACATATAGCCGCAGAAAATCCATCTGCATTTCTCGTCCTTAAATAGGTACATATTTCTTCTGCCTTTCCTTAAACATTTTTGATTTGTTTTTTATCATCGTGTGTCGGACTGTGAACAATGAAGCATCCTTTTGTATGATGTTAAGAAATTGCATGATATTGGGCTTCTTTTTTCCTACTTCACGATTCACTTTTGTTGTGCCAGCCCTCCAAACAGTTGGTTGTGCGATGCTGACTTCCGTATACATTCCAAGTTTGTACAAAATCTTCTTTTAACCATTTCTTTGTCATATAGGCTCGAAACTTTATCATATTCTCTTCTTGTTTGTTATCGTGAGATATATGACCAACCGTTCATAACTTCGGATGGTGGTAGTAAAGGGAGCACAGCGCTCAATGCCGCGGATTTTTGTTGGATTATTCGATTTCGTGATTTCGAGCTTGCGCCCTTTACGCCAAATAGCCTGGTTAAAATGAAAGTAACATCCGCTCATTATTACAGATAGAAAAACTTTAGCGATGGCGCTCATAGCTGCATTTTCATAATCAGTTTTGTATTTTGTGGGATTCCATCCAGGTACTTGGGATTTAATTAAAGAAAATAAAGCCACGTAGGAAGATTGTTCTCTATCACTCATTAGAGCGTACACAAGTGGCACAATGTTTGGGGTACTGCCCTTTTTGCCGACTTTCCCATTTTGCCGACTTTTTAGTAAAGTCATACATCTTTTCCCGATATGCCGACTTTTCATGTTTCATTGACTTTTGTGCTTTTATGCCGACTTTTAAATATTTTCATGCCATTTTTCCCTTTTTTGACCACTTTATAGAATTTGGGAATTAAGAGTTTTCTTTCAGTCACGTTCATAACATTTATCGACTTCGATATTCTATACCTACAGAACACGATATTCATATTAAATTTTATGTTAAATGCAATAAAAGGGTATTTCCTTTATCTTTTCACAAGACTAATTAATAATAAAAAAAAATCTTACTGTTTAAAAGTTATTTGCATTAAACTGAGTATTAAACCGGTTTATTGTGAGTAGTACTCGCGCACGAAGGGTTCCGTACCATTGTCTATAAAAACGGCAAAAAAAGTACGTTTGTTGTATAAGAGCCCTCTTAAATATTTATTTAATTTTATTTTTTAGTATTTGTTGTAATAGTGGCAACAGAAATACATCACCTGTCAAAATTTCAACTGTCTAACTAGCTAATGGACTCGATTCTGCAAACCACCTAAAGATCCTAATTTTAAGTTAGCCTATCCTTCTTTATAGAATACGGAAGAAAAAGGACAGAAACAAACCATAGATTATAGAGTCATGCCAAACATGTGAAAACCGACTAATTTGATGTCTTATCTGTCACTTATAGCCATGACCTCCTTACATCGTTGCTAAAATTGCTAAAAACGTGTATTTGAATGCGTCCTTAAGGTTCAATTTTGTTATTTTGACATTTGTGACAATGTAAATAAATATGGCACTTATTTCTGTCCCTTTCCTTTCCAAAACGGTGGAAAAGAATAGAGCTAACTTAAAATTAGGAATTTTAGGTGGTTTGCAGAATCGAGTCCAATACGGTTCATGAGATACAGCCTGGTGACAGAGGGATAGCGGAGTCTTAGTCGATCCCGTTTTACCCTTTGGGTACAGAACCCTTAGAAATGAAACAAACTAACTAAATTTACTCAACTGTTGAAAGAAACACTTACTTAGAAGATTTGATTTGAAAAAAAAAGGTGCTTCCGAAGTCCCTAGGTATTTAAATGCCAAAAATAATTATTTTGGTAAATATAGCTGTACAATTACATAACCTACAAGTTTGTGTATGATTCCGAATCGCACTTGGCCTATTATTTTATTTTTTAGATAGGTACCTACATTTGTTTTTTTAAATAACTTGGACCATGCCTATAGTTTACTTTTGCAATTAAATATTGCACATGACTGAACAAATAGTCGGCATAACGGTAACAAAACTAAACCGTTTTGTTGTTTTCGGCATAATAATATTACAATTAAGAAAAGTCGGCGAATTTTCGTAAAATAATATTCGTAAATCGTCTTAAAAGTTTAAGCGACTTTAAAAATTTGAACTAAATCGGTCAGAAAACAAAAGAGATACGATAGGCACGACTGGCCGCCATTTTGTTTTTTTGAAAAGTCGGAATTTTCCCTGGGTCACCCTGCCATCTTGAACACTTATAAATAATAATAATATATAATATAATCTCACGCCTTTCATCCCCGAGGGGGTAGGCAGAGGTATTCCATTACTGGATATACCCACATTTCACGAGATACATTGGACCCCTAAGCGTGATAGGTGGTGAGCCCATCGCCGGACCGGGTCTATTTACACATGTCTCAGAATTAATTCTGAGACCTGTGGGTTTTATCACGATGTTTTCCTTCACCGTCGAGCTAGTGATAAATATGTACGTAAGTTTTGAAAAACTCATTGGTACATGCCAGGATTTGAACCCGAGCCTCACTGATTTTCGGCCGGCTCTTTAACCGTCCGGGCTATCACTGCTCTGATTATATTATATCTTGCAATTTTCAATCAAATTAAATAAAATTAAAGCGGAAATAAAAAAAAAGAAAAGTATGACTTTACAAAAAAGTCGGCAAAAAGGGCAGTACCCTCCAATATCACCATGTATGGTGTATGGTTGATCAAACGGTCCTGGACAAATTTTAAAGGTTCCATCGCTGTAATAATCCTCAACTGTAAGTAATAACTCTCTTGCTCTTTGTGAACAAAAGATAATGATTCGTTTATTATCGTAATAATAATCTGCCATTATGAAATCTTCATATCCTGTGGTGCTAATTGCACCTCTTCTATTTTGTCGCATTGGATTTTATCAACTGCTGCTATTTATTTCTATATCGGTACAATGATGATTTGACACATTTAAAACTAGGCATTTGAGCAATAAGTTCTAGTCCTCTATTTTCGTACGAAGCGACCATTATAAGTTTGAGGAACTGCTGGGTAATTTTGTTTAGTCAAATCTTGCTTGCATCGGTAAAGGTGCTCGTCGATTTCGTTTTTGGCAAAGTTGGGCGTGCACGTGTGAGTAGTTTTTTCTACAATATTTCCGTCCTAATAAATAAAAAATATTTTGATAGCATTTTAATATAAATAATTACCCTCTAGTTATCGTATACTTACTAATAAACGTCACCCCATACCTATCAACCTAATTAACAAGATGTTTTTATAATTTTTAGTATTATGATAATAAATAACTACACAGTAAATGTTTATCAATTGTATTTAAATCAATTTTACGTTATTTTTTAATTGTTTTCTTGTAGGTAGTTAAAAAAATGATTAGTATTTTTGAAGTACATAGCAAAGTGATCTAATACTTGATATCCAAAAACTTTGTTGGCATGTCATGTGTAGAGTAAGTAATCAAAGAAATCGATACTTAAATACTCACTTTTATCCTGATACGCCCTTTACACATTTTCCTTCTCTGACTACACTCCCATATTGAAAGACCAGTATTGTACTGTTTTTTCTTATGTAATTGATGTCCTGCTCGTAGCAGAATGCTGCCAAGTCCTCTTTGTATTATCACAAAAGTCGATTCACCCGAACTGAAACATGCACTATTTCCGGACATTATTTGCAGTATTTAAGGGCCCTCTTCGTACTTTCGCCGCGCGAAAACTAGATTTTTTGGCGCTACTATCGCAACACAGTGGGTCGAATCGTCGGACTTTGACTTGCCAACTAAATTGTAACTTTGGATTTTGTTACCAAATATAAAAATAGTCATGTCAAATGTATTTTTTCTAACAATACTTTCTAACTGCTGCCCACGACTTTGTTTGCGTGGACACGTTTTTCCGTATGAATCTGTCGGAAATATTTTCCTGCATGTAGTACATTTTTTTGCACATTTGATATAAGTCAAACTATATATATTTGATATAAATAAACTCCACATGGATCGGATCTTTAAAATAAGATAATTAAAATTGCACACCTAATTTATTCTAATAATATTTAATTGAATTAACCTGTGAACATGACCGTTGCAAATATTATACTATTAGCGAGGATAATAGATTTCCATATAAAAAAAGAATATTCAAATGATTAACGACTTTAATTCAAAACTAAATATTAAACTTAAAGAACTTTAATAATATTAAATCTATTTATCAATTATGTAAACAATTATTATGCCTCGACTATGATCAGAAATGGAGCGAACTCTGACAACAACAAACACAACTCAATAAAATGAGCAAGACAGCAAGAATTACGCCCGGTCAGTACGACCGTCTAGAACGAAGAATGAGCGATGAATGAGCGTGTTGTCAGGGCACGCTCCGTTTATATAGTTTTGGTCGGGGAGCAGATTGACGTATCGCTCGCCCCACCATCGTTCACGGGTTGCACCTAACACGGCCTCTCCTGACAGGGCAGCGTCCTCGCGCCCATTGAGGAGTTCAGCAGCAACTTTCAAGGCGCGCAGCAGTAGCACCCTTGTTAGGCGCGCAGTAGCGCCCTCGTAAGGCGCGCAGTGGCGCCCTCGTAAGGCACGCAGTGGCGCGCCCATCAGGCACGCAGTGGCGCCCTCATAAGACACGCAGTGGCGCCCTCGTAAGGCGCGCAGTGACGCTGTTGTCAGGCACACAGAAGCGCCGTTGCCCGGCTCGCTAAAACGCTGTGTACCCTTCGAAATCGAGACTGACCGAATACCACTGCATCGGTCAATCTCCAGGACCACAGCCCTTCCAGGCACATCAACTCCATGTTAACGCGCATTGATCGCTATCTCTAACATACGGCTGATGCACACCACACAAGTGTCAATGCGCATCGGTTAACGTCTGCAACACAGCTGTAACCTATTTGACAAGTTATAAGCATTAAAATCTGAAGCTGTATCGAGAGTTACAGCCCTCCAATAGATTAAGCAAAAATAAGCTGGTATGCCACGGCCGCAAGCGTGCACTCAAGCGTACGCATACACCTGCCTTGCCAATAAATAACTTACAAAGTAAAATGAAATAGCTTCAGAATTTATTTAGTAACATTTGAATGTATTCCAAATGATAGGACTCCGGAATTCCATCACTTGTGATACATGGATCCACAAAGAATGTTGTCAACAATATTTAATTCCTCAATCGTTTTCAATCAAGGCCCCTTATTCAACACTTACAACATAATTAAGTTCACTTCTTTTTTATCAACATTACTGCATCCATCAGCCTAATTGAGACGTCTCATACAAACATACCACAGTACTGTCAAACCTTCATGTTTTTCCAAGGTAATACCCGCTTTAAGGCAGGTCTGCTCAGGATAGAGGCATCGCTGAATCGCATATCCTCTGCTATATCATTTCACAGACATCGAAAGTCCGGAGAGACAGAGGCATCACTGAATCGCAGGTCTCTCACAGGCTGTCATTCGAACAGCCCGGAAATAGCCAGCCAAAATATAAACTGCTCACTGGAGAAAAAACGCTTCGCACGTTTCCAGACACCACTCTCCCTTCCATATGATTCCATAATCATATATTGCACTGCAGTTTGCGACGAGTCGCTCGGCCACAGCTGACTCACCCAGTAGTAAAGTATTCCGAAAACACACAAACATGGCTTTCAAAGTAATTATTAAAACATAAGACAATTCTGTCTCACATCTTGCACAGCTCAGTACCCGGATAAATCGTTAGGTGCCGTGATCACCGGGCTCTAGTTTATCCCCTTAAAACATCCGTTCGGTCGTACTTTATTAACCTCCATAAGCTTAAAGAAATGTCCAAGCTTAACATTTTCTTACTAAATCTCTGGTGTGACAGAAAGTAGCTGAGCACAAAACCTACGAAGTAAACTCACTGGTGTCACACTCACATCGGTAGATTTTAATTAATTTAACAATAGGTACCAAACAAATGCATAATATTTTTCAGCTCGGGATCTAGGTTGTAAATAGGCATACCTACATAGGTAATTCATAAATAGACCTGTGGCTAACAAAAATTATAAAACTTCAACTTGACGTAATAGACTCGTTGTTATAACGCCACACGATTCGTAATTTCAAACTGATCCCAGCATACACACAGTGTAGGTAGTTGGTAAAATTATCTGAGTCGCCGACTACCTCGAAAAACATATGTGGGTTAACTAATAATCGATGATTGTCACCAAGTATTTTTTTATTATTTTTATTTTTCTAGTCTGATATACCACTACATGATACACACAAATAATACCCACATCATAAAATTAGATAAAATTATGAAACATGTTTGTTTACCGACTTTGTATATAGCAGTGCTCCCTCAATCTGCCACAAACCCAGTGTAGTTAAGGCAGAGCAGCAGTCGCTCCTTCAAGCGATTCTCCAGTCACTCGAGCCACTCGGTGAACCCTCATTTTTGAGAAGCCTGACTGTTGGCCTATTCGCACAACTCTGTGCGTATTTTACTATTCTGAAACCAATCCAACATAATGTCCTACCCTACCAAACAAGGTGTACTTTTCCCCGAAAATATTTATCTATGGTGTATAGGGAACATTCCCTTGGTCCCTTAGCCTCACTCACTAAAACTGCAATGACGTGAACTCCTATCCCAGAGGCTACATAAACTGTCACGACATATGTGAGCACATGGTGAGCACTATCATGAGGACTATACCAGGGTGACAGCGAAACTCTCAGATCCGGCCAGTCAGAAACATTACCAATGAAAACCTCCTTAAAATTTTAAACATAGAACTCCTTGGCGACCCAATGTGGTATTCGTCTGTCCCCTTAAATTAGCGGTAATTCCAATAGTCTTGTTACAACTTACACCACAAAATAAGTAATTATAGTTCGTGAAAACTAAAAAAGACAAGTCTTAGAATGTATGGCACGCGTTACAAAAAATCCATAATCCAAAATAAGCCCAAACTCAAAGGGTTTACGAGCAGCCATCGAGGAGTTGCAATATCCACCTCCTGGCCCATCATCAGATCATCTCGGTAGTACCACAATATTACAATGTCACTAAACTTTAATAAGTGTCCCAAATTTCAGCTCAAGATGAAGACATCTGATTCAAATTTAAGTTAAGTAGCCACTAGCTTAACACCTTCTCCCAATCCGCGGTGGGCTGAGATTAAAGCCCATACTTCCTCATGAGTGAGAAAAGACCCTTAGCTCAGCAGTGGGCTGTTACGGGTTGATGATGATGATGATGAGAAAACTTTCAGTCCATGATCTATATTATGACTTTCGTTGCGGTCCCACTCATCAATAAAAATAACTGTAGGACACCATTATTGTGGGTACTCAATAACTAATAGGCATACTTAAATAAATATTAAACACCCAGACACCAGGCCAATATGTTCATACATGGCCCCGAGCGGGAATCGAACCCGCGACCTCCGGCCCAGAAGGCAGGGTCACTACCTCAGCCAACAGGCGCGACAAAGCTATGACAAACTTCGATTTGCATTTAATAATGAAACCAAACTCCACGCCACTTTTCACAATTAGTTTAATGACTTCAAGCGTGAGCACAGCAACCCCAGCAATGATCTGCGTGAGGGACGCTCCTCAACAGCAACACCCGATAATATCATCAGTGCTGCGCTACGCATGACAGAGGAAAATAAGAGATCCACTTACCAGCAGATTCAGGCAACCTTAGGCACTTGTATGAGCCAAGTACACAAAATATTACAAGACCTTTCAGGCGTCAGGAAACGCTGCACCAGATGAAGTCCCTAAACCCCAACCGAAGACCAGAAACGCCTTGTTAGAAAAGTCCAACGGACGTGAATCTAATGTTCTAGTGTTGACATTGTCAGAAGTGATAAAAGCCGGATTTATTGCTACGAACCCCAAAACCAAAAGACAATCTGCTCGGTGGGAGCCCAATCTGCTCAGTTGGTGCCTCCCTTTGAGAACCGGCCAACTAAATTAAACAAAGGAAGCAGTCAAGTTAAAAAAGAAGATTGCCTCATCCCCTGGTCGCAAAGGTCATTTCGCGACAACCACTGCAAACTGGTATGTTAACTGCTGCCTGCTTGCTGTCTTAGAAAACGTTTGACATCTCACCAGGACAACGCCTCAGCGAACTCCGCGAACCGACAATTGAATACTTCATGGCCGTTTCGAACTTGTGACCCGCGACCTTTACTCGTTACCAGGAATCAAAAACCTCAAGGTATTCGCCTAATGAGCCCTGTTGATACGCGATGAGAATACCGCAGAAGAGATCCCGAAAGAAGAATGGTCCCACCCTCTCAGTGGTTTCATCATCTGGTTACGAAGATGTATAGAGAAGAACGTAGACTACTTTGAACAACAATAAAAGTATTGACAACTTTCTACATTGATTCATTTTATGATTTTCTAAAAAAAATCAGTATGAGACATAACTACGCCTTAGCACTTAAAGCGCCTTGATGCCGGTTAAGCATACACATAAATTAACAACACAAAAACACAGAAAAAACACTTAATCGAAAATGAGTCACGTGGTTTATTGCATTTACTGTAATTTAGTTACATCAATCTAACCAGATCACGTAATAATAGCCATCCTTAACTCGGCAGAGGCATCGGGCACATAAGAATATTGGGGCCCCTATGACTTTGACGCAGCACTATTTTGTTAGAATAGACTGAATATAGATAAGCAAGGTTCTAGATTTCTTTTTATTTTACTAGTCAGATAAATTCTTTTAGGATTCACAGGTTAGTGCTTCAAAATCTGTGTTGAATAAAGAGGTAGGTACCCTTCTAGGTTTGAAATGGGAAAATTGTTAATCCAATAAATTCTATTGACATTAGCAACATACTGTTTAATCTCTCTTGAAGCATAGTTTTTATTATTCTTTTCTTGACACAAGGGGGCCAGCCATCGATCTTGGGGCCCTGGGCATGTGCCCAGAATGAGCAGTAGGAAAGAGAGGCCTTCACGTGTGACGTCATAAACATTAAGATCAAATACATTTACTCTTATCCTACTCTTATCTTACTGGAATCACTTAGTGAGAAAATAAAACACTCCGTAACGTTTCCGCAGCCAGTGGTGATGCCTAACATCGAAAGTAGCACGGTACTCACCCAGTAATCCAATAAGATACTCCGACGATTGGTGGCGATTGCGAGGGTACATCTCGAAAACATACCTCGATAATGACACGGGCCTCACCCGTCTGTGCGTCAGTATTCCGCACTCCAACACCGGGCTCGGTGATTTGATTATCTACACTGGATTGAGCTCGAAACAAAACCTCGAAAATCAGAAAACTTGAGAAGTAAAGTGGGCAAAAGTAAGTCCTATCCCACTTCTGATATTAGCGAGGATAATAGATTTCCATATAAAAAAAGAATATTCAAATGATTAACGACTTTAATTCAAAACTAAATATTAAACTTAAAGAACTTTAATAATATTAAATCTATTTATCAATTATGTAAACAATTATTATGCCTCGACTATGATCAGAAATGGAGCGAACTCTGACAACAACAAACACAACTCAATAAAATGAGCAAGACAGCAAGAATTACGCCCGGTCAGTACGACCGTCTAGAACGAAGGATGAGCGATGAATGAGCGTGTTGTCAGGGCACGCTCCGTGTATATAGTTTTGATCGGGGAGCAGATTGACGTATCGCTCGCCCCACCATCGTTCACGGGTTGCACCTAACAATACAATATCTATTTGACATCATAATGACGTACTTTCCTGACAAGAGTTTCGTGATGAAGGTAGGTATTCAAATGCTCAAAAGACGCACGGAAAACATATGTATAATTTATAATTCCTACCCAAGCCTTTTTATGATCAAACCAAACATAATTAACAGAAATACATATACAAAGCTAGGACTTAACCTAATACATTCAATTAGTAATCAGTCAACAGACTGCACATGTTGATACCGACAAAATTAATACATAACAAATGCTAAAATATAAGTGATGACATCTTTCTTTCATACACAAGGCTGCCATGTTATAAATGAGGACTTTTCTTAAGGATACATTAAACAAAATAAAATAAACTAAAAGTATTTCCGAGTGTTGAAATCTGGTGGTCTGGAAATATATTGTACTGAAAACGCTTGTAAACAACTTTAAGCCGTATACAGAAAGAAAGCCGAAAACTTATCGGCGCCCATCGGCGCCGGTCTACGCAGGTAACCGGCGCAGGCATTTATATGAACAAGCGCCGACCGGCGCCTATCGGCGCCGACCGGCGCTTGTCGGCGCCGACACGCGCCGGTCAGCGCTGGTGCCGCCCGCCAATCATCGTACGACATTTTGCTCGCTCTGCTTCAATCTGCTTGCTTTCTGTAGAATGGACCGGCGCCGATCGGCGCCGACAAGCTTTCAGCTTTCTTTCTGTATACGGCTTTATTTTTTATCAAAGTGGAGTCAAATATATTATGATCATGAGCATGAGTTTGTACCTATATCTAAATCAGAATAGATATTTACCAAGATGATTATGTCAAAAATCTGACTCCTAGAAAACTAAGGGTCTTCTTAGATTACAACTTATGGCAGCCTCTTACTAACGAACCCTTCTATTCATTAGTTGCATTCGATTCCAAATCTTTCGACGCGCTTTGCACCCTTGCTTTCCGCTCTTCAATTGATTTTATAATATAAGCCGGATCTCGTATTTGCATGCTCCGAGAATGCCGGGGGTCGACCAATTCTGGAAGCATGCAATCGTAATAAAATTTGACTAATTTGGCTTCCATTTTTGTCTTCCAAAATTCGTCATCGCGCTGAATCAAATACACTTTCATAGGTACAGCTTCACCAAACCAAATGCCAAGCATGCAGACGTCTTTTTGGGTAATATGTAATTGGCCTTGAATTTGGTAATACCAGTGATGCTGTTTGTTGACTAAGTAAGTGTTTGAAGTTGAATCGAACTTCCAAAAAGGATGCTTTTTCATAGCATTTTCTAATGAGAATTTTGCTAAAGAAACTGGGCATTTTATTTCTACTAAGCCGTCTGCATATTTGCCATCAGGTGTGGATCCCAAAAATTCATATTCACGGTCAACGAACAGCCCGCAACTATCAATCTGAATATTCTCCTGTGTTTCAAGCTGTCTTATTGCGGTTTCTTCGTTGTCAATGCCATACCGTATTGCAGGAACGGTGGAGAGATTACCACCATACATATTTTTTTTACGAGAGAAACACAACTTGTACTTTCTCGTTTTTTGCAAACTTCGCCAAATACTGAAGAGGTAAGTAATTTTCTCCTCCTGCTCATCCACTCTGCGCTGTGTCTCTGTAAAACTGTTGACCTTTCAAGCTCCTTTCGCTCATCAGAAGACAACCTCAGTTCATTCAAAAAGGAAGTCTTCCGATCCTCATACTCGTCTGGGCTCATGTCGGGCTGTTGGCAGTTTTCACCGTAGTGGGCGTCCTTGGATACTGGTACCTCTCGTTTCTTAAAAGTGGGTGGGTTTTGTCTAGATTTTTCCACTTTATGTTTTCAAATTTTTTCTAATTTTGCAATCAAATGGTTGGGCTCAGTCCCAAAAATAACTTTATGAGTTGTTGTGTGAAGTGTTCCTGTGTTGAAGGACACAACAGCTGCAGCGCAACGGCCTGCATAAGAACGCCGAAGTGAATAATTTACTCGCTTGCCCCCTACGTATTTGGCAACCTGAGCATTATAGCTTTCAACCAAATTACTTGTACTATCATGAATTAAGCTGCGCGATTGGTAAGAGAGTCTTTTACTTATATTTTCGATTGCCTTCATTAGCCCGCTGGCAAGAAGTCGTGCCATTAGACCAATAGGCTCAGCTTTGCGGTTTTTGGGGACACAAAAGTATTCTTTACAATTTTCGTGGTTGCCAAATACGTGTTGTGAACCATTCAGGATATCTGTGCTCAGATTACTAATTTTCTGGTCGATCGGTAAATTTTGAGAACCCCAATGTTTAATAGCATAATTTACTCCAGTTCGCAAACGCAAATACCTATCCTTCAGAATTTTGCGCAGTTCTGGTGGAAATTTGGTGTCCTGAGACAACTTTACCAATGCGTTGCAGAAATTTCTTAAAAGATGGTTTTTGCATTCAATCTTTTCTACAACCAAGTCACCGTATGGTCGAGAATCTAAATTTTTTTTGTATGTGCAGGAATCGCCGTCAGCAACAAATTGATTATAAATTACCCCATGATCCGGCAATGAACGTTTAAACCCCTCAACTAAAATGGTCGATTCCATCCCGGTAGATGGCCCTGAATAATTCTTAAAGCACTGATGCTCTGGGGGCTCGGTATTCCTTGCAGCTCGTGCACAGACTATGCAATATTTGTTTTTAATTCCTAAATATAAAACTTTACCAAATTGTAGCCCAATAATTGCAGCTGCTCCAGATAATGCAGAATAGCCTTTTCCGTATGAGCGTTTGCTCCAGCAGCCATCAACAGACACTGGAATTAATGGGACTCCATCTTTATTTATGTTACCTACAGATATTGCATATTCCGCTTCTGCCTTGACGGCCTCAGACATGCAATGTGCTGCTGCTGTTTCCCACCAATCACAAACTTGATCATGAATCGTGGAATAGAATTCGGGTGAAATGCTGGGTAAAGCTACGGAAGCGGTGATGGTATACAAATGAGAATGACCACTACCAGAGGACATAATGCCTGCAACTATTTGATGATTCACATTCATTTCAGTCTCCTTTTTTTCAACCAGACTTACATCAAATTTCATTGCACACATACTGCATTTAAATGTAAGTTTCGAGTCCAGACCCTTTCGAAACTCAGATGCAATCTTTAAACACTTGAGATTACATCCAAGAGGACCGTGATCACTTATATCTTGCAATTGTTTAAAAAGAAAGTCAACGTCGACCAATCTGCGGCCGACAACCAGATCATCTCCACCAGGCTGCAGCTCCGGTTCGGTAACTAGTGCCGGAGATTCTTGATTCTGCAATAAATAAAACATATCAGCTAGTGAAATAAAATGAAGACAGACATGCACGCATAAACACACACACCATGACTTTCTACGGTGTACTTACTTCTTGACCACAATCAACGTTTTCAATTGCGCCAAGAGCCACCCTGAAAAAAAAATATACATGATACTCGTAGTATGATCATAATAATATTTATTACTAGCTGCTGCCTACGGCCCGGCCCGGCCGGCCCTACATTCTAGCATTGTATACTTTCAAAAGTCGCATCGATGTCATGCTTAACTAACTCCCAACTACTACTACACTTACCAACCTGACCAACCACACTCACATCAGCCTAATATTCGTCGGATTTGGATTATCAAGTTGACTTACCGGTTGCGTTTTTTTGTCCAATGCACGCTTTTTTGACTGGCGAATTTACCTTTACGCTTTATTATTGAACTCATTTTTAATAAATAACACTGAGCTACCGCAGTATATATTATGAAAAACGTTATTTATTATAACACAGAAAAAAAGGATAGACAGTTCTTAATAATGACAAGATATTTGAAAAAATACTGACGTAAAAAGGATATGGCTAAATGCTTACAAAAAAGATTCTAAATCTTAATACTATAAAAGAAAAAGTCTTTTAAATAATAAATAACGTTTTTCATATTAAGAAATCACCGTAAGAATTTATGGCGTGATATCTATGTTATTAAATGAACTTAAGAATAATTTGAATTTCTAATTTTTTTATTAATACGAACCGAAATATAATGCCAAATCAGAGACGTATACAAAAAAACCAAAGAGATTAAAATATAATTTAATCTCTTTGCAAAAAACACAATAATATATAATTATTTACTATCTTATTTGATATAATGCATATTCATAATAATATAATTATAGAGAGCAGTGATAGCCTTACGGTTAAAGAGCCTGCTTCACATGATGATAGTCAGTGAGGCTCTGGTTCGAATTCTGGCATGGTACCAATGAGTTTTTCAAAACTTAAATACATATTTATCACTAGCTCGACGATGAAGGAAAACATCGTGAGGAAACCCGCTGGTCCCAGAATGAATTCTTAGACATGTGTATTGTGTAAACCGACCCGGTCCGGTGATGGTCTAATTACTATCACGTTTAGGGGTCCAAAGAATATCTGGTGAAAAATGGGTATATCCAGAAATGGAATACCTCTGCCCCCCCTCGGGGATATAAAGCGTGAGATTTTTTATTAATTATTTTACAATAATATGAGAAGTATACTTACTCAATTTCAAAACTAATTATCACAAAAGTTTGTATCGAGACCACTGTGCACTGATTTTGTCTGTTTTTGCGATCTGTCAATGCCGCGCAAAGCGACGTGCTCTCACTTTGAAGGCACGTGGCCGACTGAATTCCGCGAGCGTTCGCATTCGTATTTGAATTTGCGCGCCGCTCCATAGTAATTTGTATGAAGATTTTGAGCGAAAAAATTTGTCAAGTTTGTGATTTTTTTACACAAATTCGGAATATATTTATTAAAAAATGAAGGTTTCATCGCCTGCTTTATAGTTTTAACTGTATTATGTAATAAAATTCATTTAATAATTCTTGATAGTTACGACTCAGTTGTTGGAATACGGGAGTGCGATTTACGCGTTTTTAGCGATTTTCGGGTTTTTTTTACACTTATTTATAAGCATGATCTTAAATTCGAATGTTTCAGCGCCTAGTAACATTCATTGGCTAGCTGTTTGATTGTTTTCAAGGTTGTGGAGCATCGTTTTCTATATAATTCTATGAGAATCCCGACCCTCGAATGCCTTGTACCGACCCTTAAGAGTGAGTGACACAGTGGGCGGGAACAAAGAGATTTAAATATAATAGGGCATAGAGGGGGCATTGGGAATATTTTCATACAAAACTTTGAAGCCTAAGCGTCATTGTCCTTGTCATGTCAGTTAGTATGAACGCGAGCTGTCATTCGGTCGAAAATGTACTAGACTTATTCCACTTGGAATAACTTTTGACTTCAAATTTTCCTCGCTGTGTCTCCTCTAGTCCTTATTATATTTTAATCTCCTTGGGGCGGAACTAACGAATTTTATCGTAGGAAATGTGTAGAAGAGCTGGTGTTATGTTATAAAGATAAAATAAAATGTGCTGCGTTGACAGTTTGAAGAGAAGAGAATTTATTTATAAAAGTTAATGGCTAGGTACCTACATCCGAGACACAAAAGAGGTTCATATAAAAAAGTATTCGAACAAAATGTATCATCAGTTTAAAAAATAATATGTTTCTACCTACATTTTGAAAAAAAATTCTAACTCGGTGTTGCCGTACAAAATAAATACCGCAGTATGCAAGTGAAAATTAAAAGTAGATTATACACCAAGGGAATAAAGCACTGTTTTATGTCACGGGCGCGACATTGAATCCTGAACGTAACGAAGGACTCCCAGTTTTACTCCCGAGCGTAGCGAGAGGCTGAATGTCGAGTGATGAAAGTACTTTGACTCCAGAGTCTATTAAACTAGGTGCCATAGGCATTGTCAATAATCTACTACCATGCAATTGCATTATATTGTCTCGTCAAATCTCGTCAAACTCGTCCTGAGTTTAGTGAGGGATTTAAGCGCCCAAGACAAAAACAGTTTTATTCCCGAGTTATATACTGTACTTTTCTCACCTTATGCGAGACAATAAAATGCAATTGCATGGTAGTAGATTATTGACAATGCCTATGGCACCTAGTTTAATAGACTCTGGAGTCAAAGTACAATACAATAAAATAACTCTTTATTGTACACCAAAAACAACACAATATGGATACCAACATTAACTAAAGTACAATGGGCGGTCTTATCGCTTTTAGCGATCTCTTCCAGACAACCTTAGGATGGATGAAACTGAGAGAAATGAAATGAAAGTACTTTCATCACTCGACATTTTCGATATTCTTTTTGAAATGTTAAAGCTATAAAATGAATACAGCAACTTGTTTTTGCCGGCGTGACCTACTTGATTTAACAAATGAAGATCGTGCGAATCTAGTTGGCCGCGGCTTCGGTTTTCGAAAATCGAGTTGGCCACGACCGTGGCCGCAGGCGGGTGTACCACATTTTGCTTAACGAAATTATGAAAAGTGAAAATTATGTTATTGACCTAGGGTTCTAATGAAATTCCATACAACATTATAACCCGGCTAAAGCCAAGGGATATAATGTCTTGCTTTCGGTGAGGTTTATATGATATACAGGACGGCCCGAAAAGTGACGACAAAAATTTTTTTTTAGATTTCTCACACCTGGGTGTAAGGTGAGCCGGGGCTATTGTAGCTGGGGGATATTGTATCTGTTCTTATTAACTCATTTCCTGTAGATATTTGTGTATTGAGACATCTATAAACTGATGGAGGAACAAAAAATGTATTGGTCTTATCGGAGGTGGCCCCACTGAGCCGTCGGTTGGCGTCCTTACAACGCCATGTTCTTTTTCGGCCATTTTACGTTGTGTTTGCCAGAAGACTGTCTTCCGATTTTATTCTGAAAAAAATACTGTGCAGTGGTTTTCCGTTGAAAATTTACAGTAAGTAGTTATATAGTGAAACGTACTTTTAAAACTGAGATTATTTATCTATCCTGTGTTGTTATTATCTGGATTTATTCACGTAGATACATTAGCCTCACCAAAATTCTGTTGCGGGGTAAATGTACCTAGAGGTTAGATACAATAGCCCCGTACATTTTAGTATGGAGTAAAAATTTACTAGTGATGTTTCAAGTTTACAGAAATTGTCGGTATTTTTTTATTATTTATTATAAAAATGCATTCGTATCGTAATTTTTAAAAGCAGATGTGAATAATTGTCTATAATATTCATAATCCCCTTAATATTATAAATTCGAAAGTTTTTTTTTAGGGTTCCGTACTCAAAGGGTAAAAAACGGGACCCTATTACTAAGACTCTGCTGGCTGTCTGTCTGTCAGTCACCAGGCTATATCTCATGAACAGTTATAGTCAGACAGTTGAAATTTTGACACATGATGTATTTCTGTTGCCGCTATAACAACAAATGCTAAAAAACAGAATGAAATAAATATTTAAGGGGGCTCCCATACAAAAAACGTCGTTTTTGCTCGATATTGATAACGGGCTGTCTCTCATGAACCGTGATAGTTAGACAGTTTAAATTTTCACAGATGATGTATTTCTATTGCGCTATAACAACAAATACTAAAAAACAGAATAAAATAAATATTTAAGGGAGCTCCTATACAACAAAAGTGATTTTTTTGCTCGTTTTTGCTCGATATTGACAACGGCAACAGGTATACGCTTGAAATATTCACAGAATATTAAGTTATACAGGATGTCCCAAAAGTCAACGATAAGCCGGAAACCAGCGAAAGGCCTAGTCATGAGGGTAATCAGAAAAATATAAAAAAAAATCTATGTTCTTTTTTCAAAATGTTATGAAGGTTTTAAAAAAATCCTAGAAAACGGACACCCTGTAATGAACTTTCTTGTACCGTGACTGTAAATATTTACTTTTTGAATATTTTTTTTCTGTAATGCTATAATGAATAGCCGTGCTACAATTTACAATAAAAAAAAATTACATAACTGCCTCACTTTTAAGTAAAAAGTTAAATTTGTTTCCAACATTGAATTCTAAATAATTTCATCAACCAACTTAAACCAGCTGTACTGTAAAAAAAATGTATGGCTACTATTTTGGCAAGTATACTTAAAAGTTGACGCATTTAGTCTAAATTCTAAAATGGTATAACACATGCTAGGTTTTGTTATAGTTGAGGCATGAAAATTTTTTTTCTCTATGAATCCGGATTCTATGCCAATCTAATTTAATGAGGTGAAATGTTGGTAAAGCAACCTTAAGTCTGCAGCTGACCTGAACTAAGCCTTTTCTTAACCCTCCTTTAAAGTAATGATACTTAAAATAAGTTTGTGTAATATTTTTTTATTTAATGTGGTATGTTTTACAGCATTTTTATGACAAATGTTCAAACTGTTTTCCTTCAGCTAATATGCACGCTCTACATCTCCTTAAAAATGATCGAGCTATGCGCCGGGCGTGACGTTTGGAATTGATTTGTTCAGCGGCTTCTGAGATTCTTCGGCGCAGCTCTTCTAAATCTTGAATCGGTTTGTGGTAGACTTTTTCCTTAATTGCACCCCAGTAAAAAAAATCTATTGGATTAAGGTCGGGTGACCGCGCTGGCCACGAAATTGGACCACCCCGACCAATCCACCTATTTAGATATTCTTGATCGAGAAACTCTCTGACTAGACGAGCATAATGCGCGGGGCAGCCGTCTTGCTGATACCATATGCTGCCGTAAATATTTAGCGGCACTTCTTCTAATAAATCGGGTAGTTGATTTTGTAGGAAATCTAAATAAACATGTCCATTTATGGTCTCTGGCAGCTCAATCGGACCAATAACTGTACCGTTTAAAATGCCTGTCCACATGTTTACTTTGAAACGGTACTGTGAATGATCTTCACGCATTAGGTGAGGATTTTCCACGTGCCATTCGTGTAAAATGTGTAGGTTCATGTAACCGTCCTTTTTAAACGTTGCTTCGTCGGACCATAGAATCGTTTCAAAAAACTGGGGATCTTCAGTATGTTTTTGCAAAATCGTTTGACGAAATCGCACTCTCTCTGGGTAGTCTCGGGGAAGCAAAGATTGTACTCGTTGTACATGGAATGGATGCAGACGGGTTTTTTTTTCAGAATACGATGTGCACTGCTTTTAGGTACTCCAAGGCTTTCCTCAATTCCACGTATGGATATACTTGGATCTTCTTCCACAGCTTGCATGACTTCGTCCTCGTAGGGCAAGAGGGGCCTTCCTTCACCAGCCATATGATCAGGGAATTGACCTTCGGATAATGATCGATGCAGATTAATAAAAACTCGGTAATCAGGATGACGCTCTAAGTTTGGGTATCTCTCGCGATACACCCTAGCTGCATCATTGGCGTTACATAAGCATTCTCCGTAAATAAGATGCATGTTGGCGTACTCCTGTACGGTATATCTATTTGGCATGATAACTTCACTTTACGAACTCGTAATTACACGCAAATACAATCTAAGCAACAGACTCCAGAATCTTTACTTCTGGGACAGATGGATTTAAATCAAAGCCATCAAACAAATGACATAAACAAAAGATGTACGAATAAACAAAAATCCCTGTTAGGTTCTATTTTCAAAATTATGAGTCCGTCTCCATTCAAAAAGATTTTAACCTGGATTTACCTAAGAAGGTTGCGTTACCAACATTTCACCTCATTAAATTAGATTGGCATAGAATCCGGATTCATCGAGAAAAAAAATTTTCATGCTTCAACTATAACAAAACCTAGCATGTGTTATACTATTTTAGAATTTAGACTAAATGCGTCAACTTTTAAGTATACTTGCCAAAATAGTAGCCATAAATTTTTTTTACAGTACAGCTGGTTTAAGTTGGTTGATGAAATTATTTAGAATTCAATGTTGGAAACAAATTTAACTTTTTACTTAAAAGTGAGGCAGTTATGTATTTTTTTTATTGTAAATTGTAGCACGGCTATTCATCTTAGCATTACAGAAAAAAATTATTCAAAAAGTAAATATTTACAGTCACGGTACAAGAAAGTTCATTACAGGGTGTCCGTTTTCTAGGATTTTTTTTAAACCTTCATAACATTTTGAAAAAAGAACAGATTTTTTTTTATATTTTTCAGATTACCCTCATGACTAGTCTTATCGCTGGTTTCCGGCTTATCGTTGACTTCTGGGACATCCTGTATATTCACTTTAAAAATAAATATATAATTAAAATAAAACAAATATTTAAGGGGGCTCCCATAGAGCATTTGATGATTGATGACAAAATGATTTTTTATAAAAACGGCAAAACAATCATGTCTGTTGTATGGGAGCTTCCCTTAGATACTTGTTTTATTTAATTTAATTGTTATTAACCTATTTATTTATTTTTAGATGGTTCGTCACTAGAAACCTAATCTGAAAAAATACTCTGAAAATATCGACATTACACGATCACTACATCCCAACACTATCTTAGCAGTAAAAAGCTACAATAGCCCCGTTTTCATATTCAAAATAATTTAATAGCATATTACACCCTATTATTAGATAGCTAAGATTCAAAATCATTTAAATAATTACAAAATGAAATTCAGCAACTCGGCTAGACAATTGTAGCTCTTACCACAAAAGATTTAAAAGCGATAGATACAATAGCCCCTGGAGTTGGGCTATTGTAGCTTTCGTCACTTTTTTTAATTTTCAGCTATTTCACCGCTCACCTAAAAGTTTTTTGCTAGTTTCTATTATTAATCTGAAAAGTCAGATAAACGTGTGAGAGATTTATTCGCAAAATATTACTGAAAGATATAAAATGATAAAATTATAACAACTCAAAGATACATCTTTTTGTTGTTTAGTTACAATAGCCCCGGGTCACCTTATCCGAAAATACCCCATGTATGTTCCGCGATTTTTAGCAGTTTAGCAGTTATGATTTTTTGACTGTGTATTTGCGAATTTTCTGCCGGAGCACCTTAAAAAATTATATTGTTTAATACTAAGGTTATTTATTTATTTTTCTCCAAAATGATCGTCTTGAATAACTCTTTTATACAATATAATCAAATACACAACATTCTTAATTGCAAGTTACCGAAAAACAGGTAGAAAGTGAAAATTTCTGGTTTGAGTTGAAAGGAGTAAAATTTTGAAAATTCTCTTAAAAATCTAAATGGATGTTTCATAGGTTGAAACTACTTTTAAAAACCTCAGTAATTTGTCAGCTTACCAAATAATAAGAAAAAAGTTTTTTTTAATAGGTGATTTTACGACGAAATTGGCTTCCGAACTTAGTTAGGTGGGAATACGCTAAGAAAATGTTTTGTTCATAAATATTGTTTTAGTTTTATTTTTTCATTTAATGGCCTAAATTAGTAAGGCATCATCAAAGGTATTCAAATAATCTCAACATTGAACGCTAAGTGACGCATTAAGAACTTTAAAAATAAAGTTTAGTTTAGTTTTTTTATTAATACGGTTATTTTGTTTTATTTTTATTAGGATCAACCACGAATTAAGTAAAACTAGTATGTCAGAGAAAACTTTCAAAATGACGCCCTTAAACTTTGTATACAATTGGCAATGCCTTAAAAAAAATCAATTGTACAATGGTGCTCGGTAGGAGATTCTCGTAAGACAGACTAGTGTAAGCAATCCGAATGGTTTGGGTGCAAATTTCACGTCCAGTAGCAGTTCGTAATTTTCGTGGCGTTGATTGTTGGTTCACCAGCAGCTAGTCGAATGGAGCACTTCTGAATTACACTTACGGCCGTTCCCAATATTCAATCTACGGTTCAAGATAGATAGCTATCCTCGATCCTTAGTAATCAGCTATCTATCTTTAGAAGTGGTCCCAATAGGTGCAGATAGGTGTTTGCTATCTCCAGTTGACAGTAGATAAGCCGCATATCTGAGCCCTCTCTTGCGTTCCAAAACACGCAGTGGCACTAGCACTCTCAGTGAATTTACAATGAAGTATAAATGGAATTTTGATTCATAATAAATAAAATGATATTTGTTATATTATATTACATAATATGTCGAGATTATTTAATTACTAAGATTAATTTTAAAGTGGAAATTAATACTTGAAAACGTTTGAATTTATAATAAGCACAATAATGAAATGGAACGTTCTATACTGACCAAAGAGATTTAAATTTAATAGGGCCTTATTATATTTTAATCTCTTTGATACTGACAGACCTTTTGTTTGTTACATTATTTTATTGACATGCTATGCTCATCTGTGATGCTCATGCTCTCTCAGACGACGCTCGCTCTATGTTCATTGTATTGCTTTGTGTTTTATTAATACGGTTATTTACCATTACAAAAATGTCGGCAGTAAGTATCTCAGTTATATTCTACCACGTTTATGTGACAGAATTGATTCGATATTGTGTAGGAAAGCAATTACATTGTTGTTCTTATATTTCAGCAAAAAAGCACTCCACTGACAAAAGAAGAAGTGATGCAACTGGTCAACTTAGTTGAGGCAAATCCTGTGCTTTTTAGTAAAGCCACAAATGCCAGCAACAACCAGCTCAAGGAAGCTGCTTGGTCAAAAATAACTAACACATTTAACTCAGTAGTGGCAAGTAACCCCAGAAAACCGGAGCAGCTCAGGCTTAAATGGGAGAATTTAAAAAAAACTGCCCGTAAAAGGAGTACCAAAATAAGAATGAATAATCTTAAGACTGGTGGTGGAAAACCAGAGTATATTCCACCAGATGATGCACTGGAAAAAGTTGCTGCAATTTTAGGCCCAACTTGTGACGGCTACAGCGTTTCTTTTGGAGGTGATGCAGAGGTGGAGGTCACAGAAAATGTGGAGGTGGAGGATCCTTTGATAATTGCTGTATCGTTCGTGGAAAACCCTTCATCTTCGTCCCTTTTGCAAACTGCTGTGGACACTGAATATACTCCTGGTTCGTCTTTGCGAACTCCACAGAATAAAAAGTTCTTTTTTTCTGCATCAAACAGCAAAGTTAAATTGGAGCGTCAAAAAGTTGCTGATAATGTGAAAAAATCGATAACAGCAAGGAATCTGGCAATTGCGAGCTATTATGAAGCGAAGAAAAAACAAGAAGAAGTGATAGCTGCCCTCAAAAAAAAGAAATTAGAATTAGAAATAATGGAGCTGGAAAAAAATAATAATATAGTATAATCTCACGCCTTGCATCCCCGAGGGGGTAGGCAGAGGTATTCCATTACTGGATATACCTACCCACTTTACACGAGATGTTCTTGGGACCCCTAAACGTGATAGGTGGTGAGCCCATCGCCGGACCGGGTCTATTTACACATGTCTCAGAATTAATACTGGGACCTGCGGATTTCCTCACGATGTTTTCCTTCACCGTCGAGCTAGTGATAAATGTGTACGTAAGTTTTTAAAAAACTCATTGGTACATGTTATATTTCGAATTTGTGTAAAAAAATCACAAACTTGACCAATTTTTTCGCTCAAAATCTTCATACAAATTACTATGAAGCGGCGCGCAAATTCAAATACGAATGCGAACGCTCGCGGAATTCAGTCGGCCACGCGCCTCCAAAGTGAGAGAACGTCGCTTTGCGCGGCATTGACAGATCGCAAAAACAGACAAAATCAGTGCACAGTGGTCTCGTTACAAACTTTTGTGATAATTAATATTGATAATAAATAAATGCAAAAAATTTGTGTACTTATACTTTTAGTTTTATTAACTATTTACATAAAATAATTGTTGATTAATGCTTGACGCTCTTCAATTTGATTAATGGCATTATTTTCTGAAATATTCTCAGATGTTATATTAATGTTATGATTTGGAATTTCTATTTCGGGCTCCTGCTCCTCCAAATTCATTTTCCTGCAAATATTGTGCAACACGGATGTTGCAACGACTACAGCCTGGATAGTTTCCAAACAAAGCCTAATTTTTAGTGAAAGAACCGGGAATCGCCTTTTCCAGACACCAAAACACCTGAAAAGAAATTTATTCGTAAAAAAAAATATCTTTTTCCACTTATAACAATACTAGCTACACTAGTAGAATTAGAAGTTTTGATGATTTACCTTTCTATAGTATTTCTAGTTTTGATGTGTGCTCTGTTGTAGTTTATTTCGTTTCCCGATTCTGGATTGAGTAATGGTGTCAACAGGTAGGCTTTGCAAGGGTATGCACTATCACCAATTAACCATCTATTGCCATAAACACCGTTTTCACACTGAGCTAGAAAATTAAATAACTGTTTAATAACTTTTTTACCATGGTAAGTTACAGACAGTGATTCCATTGAATAAAACCCTACAATCATCCTCATAACTGTTAGACCAAAATAGTGTAGTTTTGTATAGTGAGAGCCTACCATAATGTAATATAACATACCTCGTAACTCACTATTACTAAAAATTGTAGCATCATGAGTTGATCCAGGCCATCGGGACACAATATTCATAAAGAACAAATTTGCATCACAGACACCTTGCACATTCATCGAAAAAACAGATTTTCTATTTCTAAATTCTTCTCCAATATTTGAATCTGTTCAAAATATTTTTTTGTTAGCAATGACAGGAAATTCATGAAGACTTCTAGAGGTAATTAATTACATCAAATAAGTACTTACTTGGTGATTGCATCAGAATATGTGTGCCATCAACTGCACCTAATACACGAGGAAACCCTGCAATATTATAAAAGTCTTCCGTTGTATTGTTATGCACATAATATATATATTTCGGATACAACCTGGCAATAGCCCGAGATATGTCTCTCACTATACGCGAGGCAGCTGATTTTGAGACTCCTATGTAGTCACCCACTGCCACTAACATTGTACCCAATGCATAAAACCGCAATGTCAACAGCAGTTGATGTAGAGGTGAAATTCCGTGGTTCCTGAAGAAAGTAAACGAAGTAGAACATAGATACATCTGTAGCATATCACAGACTGTATGATCTGTAGCATATCAGTAACTCTTGTACACAATAGTAACATGAAAAAAAATACCTACTAAAATTCTAGTTAAGTACTTACCTTTTTGAAGTTACTTTTAGAAATGGGTATATTTCTTTGAGTAAATCATTTACCGCAGTTTTACTTAATCTAAATCGGTAATCAAACTCATAATCGTTATATTTATATAAGTAATTTATGCGTTCTTCATACGATCGGGATGCAACATTTTCTTCGGTTTCCGACTCCCAATCACTTAATTGTTCCAAAAGAGCAAGATCATCGCTTGAACTTGAGTCCGACATTCTTTGCAACGGGAAACTAACTTATTGTATGAAAATTCAACGTATTCTACCTATTATATCTTCCTTCTGTCTGCTTATCTTCGAAAAACCAAGGATCGGATTTTAGGTTACTAGAGATAGCCAACTTTAATGACACTGACAGATAATAATGTTATAGGGACGCGCCAACTGTCAGTTGCATACAAATATCTATCCCTAGTAAGCTGTATGCCCTCCCATCGATAGATAGAAACGTTAGATAGGATTGCCTATCAACGATAGATTTATTGGGACAGAAAAATTAAAGATAGATAGGTTTTTCTATCCCCAGTATGGCAAAACAAGAGATAGATTGAATATTGGGAACGGCCGTTATACGAGGGTCAATCAAAAAGAACCCGTGTTAAGAATGAAAACGTAATTATTTAACAGTTTTCAATGTCATCTTTTAGGGAGATGACTTTTCCCAACGTTTCTGATTTTTAAAGTCCCTGGAAAAGTACTATTTATCAAACTCTTCAAAATACGATTCAGTCTTGGCGGCTGAATATCTTCTCTCTGACCCATGTTCTGTTAGATTAGGCGTGTTCGGTAGGAGCAATAGCAATTCGAAGATAATTTCTTGCAAATTGGCGAATGTAAATAATAAATATATTTATCCAAAACTCGTTTTCGGCCATAAGGATTATTCGCTATGAATCTCAAAAAAATCGTGGCCATGAGCTTCCGAGCCGATAAGACCGGTTTTGCCTTCTTCGGAGTAGATTCACTCAGAAAAACTCAAAGAAAAGAAAGAATAATGTATCCAGTTTCATCATCGGTAACGACTCGACGCAAAAGCTTCTGTTGGTTACGCTTTAACAAGTTCAAACAGTGCTTCGACATTGACACATTCGTCGTTCGTTCCGTAACACAAGCCTCTGCTACTTCGTGTACTTTATTTCGGCGATCAGCGAGAATCATGTCACGTCTGCCGGGCGACCTGGCTTCCTCGTAAAAACTCATGTACGATCAGCTAACTTAACCGTGCTCCACAGCTTCACTACCAATGCAACGTTGTTACGGCGTAGGCTTGGGACATGGATATTTGCGTCGCAGAGATACCCTATTCACTCAATGTTATTATGCTTGTTCAACCCAACTCCAGTTAAGTCGCATTTTAATTTTTTTTATTGTTACTCCGAAATTTTCTTTTAAAATTGTGAATAGTTTGTAGTATGTAGCTTGAGATTTGTCGGGAAGCAAAGCGTAAAGAAGCGGAACGTATCTTAGTTCAGTATCACTTTCGGAGAAATCCCCATGAAAACTGTATAGCTGAACAAATGGCTTTGGTGCTATTTTAAATGTTCCGTCACAGAAAATTTAAGATTTTGTCGTAAAACATTCTTAAGCCAGAGTAGTACTAAATATTAGAATTTTGTCCAATTTTGCACCATCATAAACCAAAAAATCGTTTTTAAAATATTGTGGTATTTGCACGTCCTTAACGTTTTCAGCAGTCGCTTTAGTAATATTTAGCGATCGGTACCGTGCTCGATACATTGAACTCTTGCAAGAAGAAAACTCTGGGAGTAAAATGTTATTGTCGCTGTACTGAGGTGACTCTAATTCACTTTCAAAAATTTGCTGAACTGGAATCATAGATTTACACACCTTTTCCTTGCAAGCATCCATAAATATATCTTTCAGCCGTTTTTTAACTTCAGATATATCGGAAAAACACGCATGAACTCCTGTACGCAGAATTTCATTATTCGCACTCAGAGTGACGGATGCACTGCATTCTGCCGTTTTATAACATCGCCAGTTTGTGCTTCCAGTTTTAGTTTTGACGCTAAAGTAATATTTGTTCGAGCCAATTATTAAAACTCTTTTTCCTCTTTCGCCAGTCACAAAAGATAATTCTCCGTTTTCATCCATTTTCTGCTACCTTTACTGAACTACACAGAAACATGAAACTTCGTATGATATCTAAATGACATGGCATTAACGTGACAATCGAGATAAATAATTAAATATAGACCGTAAGTGCCGGCCAGTATGTCGAATTAATAGAGAAAAGAGCAAAGAGGTTAGATGTTGTAATATTACATACATACATACATATGCTCACGCCTTATCCCGAAGGGGTAGGCAGAGACAACAGCCCGCAATATTGTAATATTATTGCTTGAAAACCATAAATTCATAGCGTTTACGTATTGAAGAGAACAACATTAGAAAATATATGGGTCATTCTACCATAGGGCAAAAATTAAAAATTAAAATCACAATCAATACTTTCTTTTATTTCTTTACGTTAAAGCATACATTTGTACTTTAAGATCTTAGGAAAAATAATTTAAGAGATCAATATTAAATAATTATTACAAAAAAAAAGATTTTAACTTTTTACCATTAGACAGAAGTGACACTTAAGTCGACAGAAATGAGAGTAGTTATTAAAACTTAAATAAATTCTAATAAAATCAACAAAAAATAATGTTCATAAACTAATCAGACTTTAAACAAAAGAGATCTTCTAAAATGTCACACTAGACGAGGAAAAATAATAACATATTAATAAAAATAAAAATAACGACAGAAGTGACCTCACATCTGTCGATCATATTCTTTAAAATATATTCTCATCTGATGACGATGAACACAGTCTAATTCGCAAAGACGCCGTAGGAGATTTATGAATTGTTGATTCAGAATGAACAACAGGGCTATGTGCAGTGGGTTCCACGTTTTCAATTTCGCTTTCATCACTGTCACTTCCGTAGCAAATATTAAAAAATGATTTCCCACCTAGTCTTTGATTTTTATGAGCAAAATTCGATTCCGTGAATGGACCAGGTGACACTGGTGGTGAAACTTCAGGCCGACGTATTTCGTGAGGGGATGAACTCTTTGATTGCTGAGTGTTTTCCTGGATATATGTTAAAAGTATTATACCTATTTCGTAATGCGAACAAATTTGGTCTGGCCTACAGTTGGCACAGCTCATACTGCGTGCATGTATAACGTCTGGATTTCTTGCATTCCAAGTTATTTGGCGTATAGAACGAGTTCCTTTGAACGGTCGGCTAGTACTTTTATCCAGAGTAGCAGAAATGTGGTCAATTTGAGATTCGTCGATTGGCAAGATTCGGACTTTCTTACAGTTTTCCTGCAGGCACATTACAAGGGTTTCAAAATCTGGCACGTCTCTTCCAGCTGCCACTTGAGCATCGGCTGTTTGCTTTACGTACCCCCCAATCCCATCAGGTGCACCTTTTCCGTGTCCACTTTCACTAAAATGCCATATAATATTTTCAACTCCTAGCTCGGAACCAATGTACTTTGCAACTAAAAAGAACATCGATTTATTTTTGTATTGGGTTGTGGGGCCGTCGCTTTGGAAATGAATATTTTTTATGCCAGGAATTGTTTCTTTTATGTAATCAATTATAGGTTTCAGATGAGCGCAAATTAATATTGGATCATGCCTTAAGTTTTTGGAGATTGAGCAGAAACTCTGAATGGATTCTTTGTATTTAGGATTTAGGTATAAAACTGAGGTATGCAGTGAAATTTGTGGCTTAGACGCACCAAAATGTACGGATTGGACTTCTTCAGAGTATTTGCATGAGTAATTCTCTGAAAAATCCAATCAAAAAATCCATATGTAACAGGACTTCAGTTTCAGATAAGGTTTTCTTGATAGTGTTAACGGCTCGGAACTGATTAATAATAAGTGCAATATGTTTCATAAATAAGGGTAATTTATCATTTAACATTGCAACTAAAGATGATTTTTTCATGGATACACTCTTTCAAAGTTCTTTGGCAGAGCTTTGTAGTATTTTTCACAAATATAGGAGTTTTTCTAGTCACCCATCTTTTACAGATAATTATTTCTTCACCGTCAAATTTATTTAGGCTTACAGACTTGCTTATGCATAATTCGCACTGTCTTTCTAAACATTTGACTTTAAAATGTCCTTGGCAGCAAATCGTTTTTATTAATTCAGTAGATGTATTAGCATTAATTATTTTAGATTTTTTTAAACTAGCCACAATGTATTCCATGTTGGCATGAGTGATGCATAAACAGGTATCTCTCTTTCTTGCATCAGGAACCAATACCCAGAAAGGACGATTTCTACAAAAGAGAGAATATGACATTTTTATTCCAGACTCTTTTTTAAATCTTTCATATAGGCTTAGCATAGTGTCATTTAAAAGACGTATTTGCTTCTTCTTTTTGTGTCTGGTGATCGTTTCCTTCTTACCAGCAGTTAAACGGCTACTTTCGTCTTGCTCCAAAAATGTACGAACTGCATCCTTCATATCTAAAAGTTTCTTTCTCTTTTTTTAAAGTTAATTGTTCTGGGACTTCTACGGATATTTTATTACTTCCCTTTTTCTTCCGCAATAACCTCATTATATATCTAGCTAGACGGCTCTCCAATAACAAAATTTTATTTCTCATGGCCATATTTTCAGCTCTTTCCCTCCTTCTATTTCGTTCTGCAATTTGCTTACCTATTAAAGATCTTACAGAAGAGGCCGTAGAACTTCGGGACATCGCCAATGGAGATGAAGGTGGAGTCTCGTCAACTATTCTGTCCTCGTTTTCTTTCAGCATTTTTTTCTTTTCTCTATGTTTTTGAGTACGTTCACGCCATTGTTTTCTAATTTGCTTTTGAGTCCTTGGAGTATAGTCACGAATAGATTTTATCAAACCTAGTTCTTTGTTCTTCAAATATTTGTCCCTGTCTTGTTTTCTTCTCTCCTCTAACATAGCTTCTGATAATTTTGATCTTTTCTTCCTAACCCACTCTCTTTGCTGCTTTCTTCGACGTTCTTTTTTTTCTTTTTCCGTTAACTTCTTTCTTGGCATCTTAAAATAAAATAAACTTAGATATAAAATGGATTATAAATCATAATTAAACAAACAGATTAATAATATTACGTGCAAAGCTATGTTTAGTCACTTCTGTCGATCGTTGTCACATCTGTCGACAAAGTGTTCGACTGAAATGACATCGACAGAAGTGACAAAATGTAAGTAATTTATTCGAGTTCTTCAACGATTGGAGGTTATGGACGTTTTAGTTTTTCAAAGCAATTAAAAACTCTTTTCCAATGAGGCCATTTGATAAAAAATATAAGGAAATGCTACATACCGTTTATATACCACTTTAAGAAGTGACACTTGAACTTTGACAAACTTGTAGAACCAGTATTGTTTTCACACAAAAAACCATTCGCCGGAGAAAAATAGTTTTATTTTATTATGACAAGCACAATTCAGGGTTGTCATCTATTACCACAAAATGTTGTCAGCATTAAATATTCAATTGTAAAACCCAAAACTTCTTATGTCGACAAAAGTGACAATTTTATTATAACGCTCGTAGAATCGGTTGTAAATTATTTATTAACGATGTTTTTATTTTTTAAATTCTAATTTTTTAAACTAAAGGATATGCATTATTTCGTAACCTACAACATATAACAGGTAAGGGGATACACAATTTTAAAAATATTACAGAGAGTTACCAAGTAGTTTGCGAACAGTCGACAGTATGTGACATGTCCCGTACTGTCGGCAAAAAAATCGTAAGAAAATATGTTTGTAATAATTAAATATGTTTATGGACGTGTTAATAAAGTAAAACCCTATCATATAAAACACATTTAGATATGTTATAAGTCATATTTTTAAAGATGCGTCATGCGAACAAAAAATTGACATTTTCGTAGAATGACCCATATAAATAAATATTAAAGGGTATTCTTACACAAATTGACTAAGCCCCATGGTAAGCTTATAAAGGCTTGTGATGTGAGTACTTAGACAACGATCTAAATAAGCGGTTATAAAAAATATTTTTTTAATAAAATAGGAAATTAGTTGATATGTGAATAGGAATCGCTCAGGCGCCAGAGGTCTACTTCTCAAATAGCCCATGAATCTGTTGACATGAAAGTCTGTAGTTTTAGGAATGTGTAGACATGGAAATCTGTATAATAAAGAATGTGTTGACATGAAAATCTGTAGAATTGGGAATATGTAGACATAGAAATCTGTCGAGTTAGAATTATGTACACAGAATTCTGTAAAATTGGGAATCTGTACACTTAGGAATGTGTAGAAATAGAATTCTGTAGACATGGAATTCTGTAAAAGAAATCTGTAGAACTGTGAACAATTCATTGTCGCGGTGTGGGAGCGAGCGTTGTCGTGCATTAATGTGAATCCAGTGTCGACAAATTCAGCATAAGGGGCCACATGCTCTTGCAAGACCTCTGTGATGTACCGGTGAGCAGTCATTGACCCTAGTCCGCGAGCGCCTCCAGTCCGGGACACGCACACAAGCTCGGTTTTGCCGTCAACGAACATACCGCCCCAGAAGATAGAGGGGCCGCCCCCATATTCCACTATCTCCTCAATGCGGGCCTGTGCGAATCGTTTCCCCTGCCTTCTGTATACTCTTCTACGTCTGTCGTTGCAGAAAAGGCACACTCTCGTCTTATCCGAGAAGAGAACGGCTCTATTGCTCGACCGTCCAGTCGACGTGATCGCGAGCAATGATGATGAGAAGATGAGCAGTGATTTCTTCGGATGTAGCTACCAGTTGCCAGGAACCGCAGTAGTACTCGCCGAACCGAAAAACGACTTAGGTTCAGTTGCCGAGCAACATCACACTGTCGTATCCCCGATTGCAGTAATGCGATCACTTGAGCGGCTTCATCAGGGGTGGTATCCATCTTAAGGAGTTTTTTTTGTCAGCTCTTTTCGTGTGTCTTCCTTAACGTCAGGACAGCGAATGATTAACTTTTAACTCGTGTTGACCCTTTTATACCCCTAAAAGTTAGCGCTATAAACTTTCACACTTTCAAAACTTTTCAAAACTTTCACTATTAAAAATAATAGAAGACATACAATAATAAAAAATAACAAAAATATAAAAAATAATATCACACCTACGAGTATATCCCTCTTTTTCCTTAAATAAATGCTGAGCCTTATTTTATAAATTGCACGAGTAGCCCTGTTTCTGTAATTCAAATATTCTTTGAACATCAGAAGCATTCCCTACAGTAGGGTGCCATACAACATGAAGCTATGAAAGTTGCTGTAATAGATAAGTCTAGTATATCTACGTTTGATCGTATTACGTATTTTTCTCAATACACAACTGTGCCTCTTCGCCAACGTATCAATATTCGGTCCTCATCATAACTTAGAGAGACAAATTGTTATTCCTCGTTTTTAACTGTAACCTAGTTGAGAGTATGTTTATTATTAAAATTTGATAAAGATAAATGTACACATTTAGTTTTTTTCTCATTTAGAAGTAAATTATTAATGTTAACCTGACTGAAAATATCATTAATAACGCTTGGTCATAAGATTTATTAGCTCGTTTAGTTTTATAAAGTAGACATGATTTGCTTTACTCGGTTGGACAGGTCAATTATATAGACCAGAAATAGAAATGGCCCTGGAATCAAGCCCTGAGGTACACCAATACAGACCCCCGTTCCAGATGATCTTGTGCTGTACTTACTACATCTTTGGAACCAAACAAGCTAGCGTAACAGAAACTTCACAACGATTTATTATTCCTCGAATAATAAGTGTGCAAAATTTCATAGAGATCTATGCAGTATTTGTAAAGGACTTTAATATAAACACATTCGGTACCATTAACTGTGTCATGGAATAGGGTGACCTGTTACTAGCTTGTTTGGTTCCAAAGATAACTAGTATGTAACAGGTCACGCTAACCATTTCAGGAACTGACCACTAACTTAAACAATTGAAAAGATAATTACAATATTTGACTGACGAAGTACGTTTCGTCGTTGTTTTTTTATTTAATAATATAAGCGATTCGGATTTACGTGGGGTCGCTCGACAACCGAAGTCGGTGTTGAGCTAAATCATGTTTTTAATGCCAAGGAAGAATCGCAGAATGCTGTTGGGTTTTTCTGTGATTTTTAGAAGGCATTTTATTGAGTCCATCACGACATTCTCGTCAGAAAACTACGTCATTATGGAATAAAGGGTCGCGCTCTTGATTTATTGAAGTCTTATTTGAGTATCCGAATATAGTGTGTTGAGATTGAAAATTTACATCAGAACCTTGGATCCCCGGAGCTACAGAGCTGGCGAGTGGCCTGAATTATTGTAGTAAAAATATAGTAGACAAAAACACATCTCTTTGAATTTGTAGTTCTATAATTCAGGAGTTATTAGACCTCAAAGCTAAAAATCTTCAGGTCGGTGTGGCCCCGAGATCTCAGTAATTAGGGCAGTAACGGACGTTTGCTCTAAGACAAAGTTTCTGTAATATTAGGTAGTGGACAGAAAAACAAAGAATAGAATAATTCAACATTTCATATTTCAAATAGTTCAACATTTTGGCAGTAATTCACATTTGAAGTGCGGGACAATCAGCTCCCTGTATACGCCACAAAAATGATGTTCTTTAAAAAATTGCCCTGAGGCGTCATTGATAAGTTTGTCAGGATTAAGAATACCTACCTACAATGTTTTATCGTGCAACGCAAGTAACCTAGAAAGCTGAGTTTTTTTTTTAACAAGAGTGCTTTTATGACATAGAGTTACGAAGTATACTGAAAATCATATAAACCCAATAGATACTTACATTAGCTTCGGAAGCAATTCCATCGCTCTAATCAAAACAACATAACATTTAAAATGTAAAAAAGAATACCAGCAAAATAAAAGTATTTATTTAATTAAAAGCTGTCCTATCAATTGCGAATAGTTTACTACAGTATCTTTTTATAACATTTTATTTGTCTAGTGTCAATAGGTCACTTATTACAATCACTTACATATAAAATTAATAAATATAGTTAACTATTTATTAAGATTTTTAAAATTATTCAGTTCTGCTGTCTAGCACACATATTTACGGCATTTAATAAAACCCACTTTTAACGAGATATCTTTGGACCCCTAAACGCGATAGGTGGTGAGCCCATCGCCGGACCGGGTATTTTACACATGTCTCAGTATTTCCTCACGATATGTTTTTCTTCACCGTCGAGCTTGTGATAAATATGTACCTAAGTTTTGATTAACTCATTGGTACACGCCAGGATTCGAACCCGAGCCTCACTGATTATCATCATGTAAAGCAGGCTCTTTAACCGTGAGGCTATCACTGCTTTTTAAATTATAATAGTAATATAATATTATGATATCTTACAAATGTTAGGCATGAAGCAGAACGGCACTGTAATTAAATTAATAGTATTATGGTTTTCCAAGGGTAGAAAGTGACCTAATTATATTATTGATTACAGAATTGTACAGATTAAACACGGTTTATTATAATAGTATCACACGAGTGTTTATAATACCATATTATATGCAGTTCATGCAAAAAGGTGCCTTAATATAAAATAAAAGCTTTTAACAAGTAAGAACGAAGTAAATAGCGTATATAAAAAAATAGGTCTGAGCTGCGCGCGCATGCGGAGGCGTTCGTAGTCGTAGTGTCCAAAAAGGAAATAGCTTGACAAAAAAGTGTACCTACATTTACAATAATATTTGCTGAAATAATATTGTAAATTCGAAAGTAAGTTATACTTATACCTTTAAGAAAAAATTAGTGTAATAGACGGTGGCCAAACCCCTGCAGATGATTTCGTTGAGGCTTGCATAACGCGATAGTCGACCTGCACCCCTCCGGCATGAGAAACCATGGTGTCCCAACTCATCTACCATGGTATTTAGGAAATCCCTTACAAAATTTGTATCGTAATATATATTTTTAATTTTTATACGGTTGTGTGCATAAACATCATTCTTATGTGTCAAATTTTGGAATCATAATTCGAATATAGTTATGAGTTTAGATAATAGTATATTGTGATACAAGTGTGTAATTAATTAGTTTTCCTATGCGCGCGCATCTAACAATGGCGATCGGCCATAGACTAAAAGAATAATATTTCTTATTATTTTCGTTTGTCGCGGATAACGTTTTAGCCACGTACAAAATGGATAATTTAAAGTTTTTAGAGAAAAAACAAAAGTTATATTTGAGTGAAAGTTTTGTTTAAAATTAAACACCTACAAGTTAAAATTATCTATTTAAATACGAAGTTGCATGAAATGAGCAAGCAATAGGAATATTAATTTATTTGTACTATTGAACAATATCTTTTTTGTATCGAATCTTTTTTAAAAAGAAAGGAACTCAACCAATAAAATAAAAAAACAAATATTTAACTCCCTTGTGAATAATAGCAACGAAAAAGTTATTTTTCATATTTCATATTATTATTACACATACTCGATCAAGGCTTCATTTTCAACGGAACCGTGGTTAGCTTATTATTTCATATGCATAAAATACCTACTGTTAAAAAGTTTCAGTATTCTTCATCTTCTAAGCAGCTAATTCTTTGTGAATGGTGGCACTGTTTAATGTGCAAAAAAATTCTTCTCTCAACTCTTCTTTCAAATACTCCCAGTCTTTTACACCTCCTAAAGATCGCCAAAATAGTTAGCAGTTCCTACGAGAATACTCTTTGAATAAATTGACTTCCACTACACTTCACTTCATCAGTTTGGTTATATCATTAAACTCCGTAATCCGTATCTCTAGGCCGTAGGTGTCATCTCCACTAAAAGGTGTTGACTTTTCCAAATTATTAAATAAAATTCGTGGCACAGTTTCACAAAAAGCTGGTTCTCCGCCATAGGACTCATCAGAGCTTTTTGTTGGTTCTTCTCTCTTAGGTGGCATTTCGTAGTTGAATATGGTTTCTAAATCGTTAGTCTTCAAAAATGTTTGCCTCACAAGTGTTAAAAGCAAAGAGATTAAATGCCATATTTTATTCTCTTTGGTTAAAAGTCTTCATAAAATCTGAATTAGTCTTCATAAGTCGTCTTCGTAACGTTCGATAAACATTTAAAATTGATTTATTAAGAGCGTCCATTTTGGTTACACCTACCTCCGTATTGTCGTATGAACTTTACATCGTAATCTTCGTCAAACACTTGAACTCAATGCTATTTTACTATACATAATTTTGTGGGGATAGTGCAAAATAATTACGAATCCAAATATTATTTTATATTTTGCCTTGACGTCTGTCATCAACTTCGTCCATAGAATCACCGTCACATCTTTCTCTATGACCATTCTGCCATCGATATACATTCTCCTACACACATATAGATAGGGGAACTGTCTTGTATTTAAACAAATTACGGAAATTATTGAAGAATTTATTTATATACAGCATTTTATGTTAAGCCCATAGTCATTATGTACATAAATGATGTGACTAAAGTGACCCCCGCAAGCATGCTAAGTAGAGTTGTCCATCTGAAGAACACTTCGACCTGAGGTCGATGTCGGCTTGGAGTCAAATCAAATCAAATTTATTCATAGAAATAAAATCCTTAAAGCTAAAATTATTAACAATGTCAACATTAAAAATTAAATTGTATGTGAATAAAATAATAATAATAATAATAAAAAAAAAAACTACGAATGTCAAATACAGTTATAAATTATATCAACAAAAATTCATTAATGTTGTAACAGCACCTTTCCAAAAGATATGTTCTTAATGTATGTTTAAACAGTTTAACACAATTAATATTTTTAAACTCAGTGGGCATACTGTTAAACAGCTTTACTGCCTGGTGTCTTGCACAATGTTCGACAACTGCTAATCTGGGTTGGATTACTCTTTGTAGGTCCATTCTTCTTGTAGACGTTCGCAACTGCATTTCTTCGTCCGTCTCATACATATGTCTATATTTTACTACATCTGTCAGTACGACCATGATATACAAGCTGGGTACTGTTAATATTCCCAAGGACCTGAAGTGTTCTTTACACGACTCCCATGGCGGAATGCGAACTATAGTTCGTATTGCTCTTTTCTGAGCTGCAAATGCTTTTTTTACATTATAGCAATAACTGCTACCCCACAATTTTATACTATATCTTAATCTAGATTCAACAAGGGCATAATAGACGGCACATAATTGTTCTCTTGTTAGCTCATCTCTCAAGCTGCGTATTGCATAGCATGCGGAGCTGATACATTTCACTAAAGCATCAAGTTGCGGCTTCCAGTTTAATAGTTGATCAAGATAAATACCTAAAAATTTGACTACTTCAACATTCTCAACTTTTTCTGCGTTTATAGCGACATCAAGCTTCTCTCTGTTTCGTGCAGTTGTTTTGAATAATAAAATGTTTGTTTTGCCCGGGTTTAGTTTAAGGTTGTTACATCGAAACCATTCGTGGAACACAACCATAGCCAGATTAATTTTAGCATTTAAGTCTTTTACATTTTCGCTAGAAATAATAGCATTAGTGTCATCAGCAAAAACGACTAATTTTATATTTGGAATACTATTGCATATGTAATGCAACATATCATTAAGAAATACAATAAAAAATATAGGGCCCAAGACTGAACCCTGTGGCACGCCTCTAGTAACACTAATCATTTTAGAGTTATATCTATACTCTATTCTGTTTACTACTTGAGTTACTTCTACAAATTGTTTTCTATTGTGCAAGTATGATTTAAAAATTTCTAAACTTTTATTTCTGATGCCGTAGTACTCCAACTTACTGATGAGCATATTGTGGTCTATGGTATCGAAGGCAGAGCTCAAATCAAGGAACACGCCGGCTACTTTTTCCTTCTTGTTAAGCAATTGCATCACATCGTCAATTAAGGAGTCTATAGCATCACTAGTTCCACGTCCCTTCTGATAACCAAACTGTCGCAAATGTAGTACAGAATTATTATATAGATGCGTCAGTAGTCTGGATTTCAAAAGCTTTTCTAAGATTTTTGACAATTAAGGTAGTAATGAGACAGGTCTGTAATTTGTTGGATCCGTTTTATTGTTTTTCTTATAAATTGGAACTATTTTTGATATCTTCAACTGTTCAGGAAAAACACTTTCTGACATACATAAGTTGTATAGATGTGCGAGAGGCTCAGCTAAGATGTCTATGTTGTCTTTTATTACAGATATGGGCACCTCATCGTAACCCGTCGATTTTTTCATTACAATATCTCGCACTATTTTAGTAATTTCCTTTTTATCTGTCGGATTACACTCCATGTCCGTTTCCACTCGATTTACGTTTTTTTTTAATAGGGTCATCGCTTCATCTAACTGCCCAGAACTCATAACTGTTCCGCAACTAAAAGTATCATTAATTTGAGTTATTTTTTACCATCGATTTTGTGCTTCACCGCCACACGAACTTTTTAGCTATCGACCCCAGAGACCAGAGACCATCCACTTTTTCTACCCTGTATAATGATTGTGGGTATTTACAGAATTGGAATTCCTCTGCCTACCCCTTCAGGGATAAAAGACGCGAGAATTTTTTTTGTTGTTAAGATTTAATCTCACCATTGTTCCACAACTGCGACCGTAGCACTAAAATACACAAAACATAAATTACTAAACATGTAGTACAGTCATGAATAATAAACCATAGAAATATCCTAAAAATTCAAATTCATGTAGCAACATTATATTGCAAAAATAAGTATGCTAAGCCGTGGCCAATAATTATGTAAACGCTAAATTATTGTGTCAAAATAAACTACACATTTTTGAAATAAATTGTATACCTAATTTTGACACAGTTTAATGGTTAGATAAGTCAAAACAAATTGTCGTACACTTCTTTCTAGATTGGTATAAGATAAGATATTTTAGAAAATATGACAATGTATATATACGAGGGGCGTTCAATATATTCTCGGTATCGGGGTGATAGAGTCAGGCCACGCTAACCCTGCGATGGAATAAACGGGCAACCGCAAAACCATTTGCATATGGCAATTTTCTTGTCAGTCAAATTCGTGGTAGTTGAGTTGTCAGATCGAGTCAGTATCATATTGTTTAATCATTCCCACACGCCACTTTTTATAGGTTTCACCATTATTTTACTTTAATTAGAAAAAAACAACAACAACAATTCAATGAGAGAAGAACAAAATAATATGATCCTTAGCAAAAAACGAAAATGTTTACAATATGTAGAAGAGTTGACAAGTGTAGATGGAATGATTTTGATACATTATAGATATTAAAAAGTTCTTATTATTTGCTTTTATTCCAGGTGGCATAAACGAATAACTAAATTTGTGATTGTAATAAATATTCAATAAGGTTAATTAAAATACCTGTATTAAAACAATGCGTCATTATTTATAAACTGTCCTTGAGTAATTCTAGAGATATTGTTAACGTACGCAATGACATTTTATTAGTAGTTGTAGTAATGAAAAGGCGTGAAATTATTTATTTTATTTTATTGTAATTTTGAAGTTTAGATACCTATATAATATATATCTAACCACTAGGTATATAAAAAAAAAAATATTTGGTTTGCAATAGGTGGTATTGGCACATGGAAACCAAAAAATACAAGTATCAAATATTTTTTATGTAGTATAGACAGTATTACCATGTGCAGTTTTTTTCCGTCCACAATTTTTTTACTTCTGCAGAGTTAGCGTGGTCAGACTCTATGATATTATTATGGGTACCTAATTAAAATATACCATTAGCTAACAAAATTATCTGACGGTATTCATATAACTTGTATTCATGTTGATAACTTCATTAGTTTGTTTGCGACCTCCAGTCAAAGACGACGAAAATGTTGACGCGACAATGTTGAAAAAAATCGAGCATCGTGCGGTGATTAAATTCCTCACTAAACAAGGAAAATTTCAAAACTCTATCATGAAGAAATAGTAGCCGTTTATCAAGACTGCTCCTTCATTATCGACCGTACAGATGTGGTCAAGTGAATTCAAAAGAGGCAGGGAAAGTATCGAAGATGACCCCCGCCCAGTTAGGCCAATCACGGTGGCTACCGAAGAAAATGAGAAAATTATCGAAAAATGTAAATTATTGAAAAGTGCTGCTTCTTCACGAGAACGCACCGGTTCACACTGCGCGGCTCTCTCAAGGCTGCTGTACGAGAGTGGCGGGTTCGAGGAAATTAACCATAACCATCCACCCTACAGCCCAGACCTGGCCCACCAGTGACTACTTTTATTCTAAAATTTAAAAAAAGACCTCCGGGAAAGTGATTTGCTGACGATAAGCAATCAAGTCTGCTGTAAATAAGCATTTTTCGGGCCAAGACGAAAATTATTTTTTTAAGGGAATAGAAAAACTTATTTCGCGATCAAACAAATGTATTGATGTCCTAGGAGACTATACTAAAAAAAATATTTTTTAAAGGTTTTATCTTTTTTCTAACATATCCATACTATAGAATATATTGAACGCCTCTCTTATTATTGCTCGATATTGTACTCGTACGTACAATGTAGAGAATTAGGAGACTTGTCCACGTACGAGGGAAAAGAATGATTGGCGCTACGAAGTGTGCATCTTGTCACCAGTTGGGTAGGCCACAGCCGTACCTATTGTCTCTCCAAGAGTGAGCGTCAGAATGGCTGGTTGTCTGTGGCGTTGGCCAATGAGAGTTGATTCGACAATTGCAGCATATTATTATGTAATTGCTTATATTTGCTACATCAATTAAATAATTGCTACATAGAATGTATATTTGGGAATAAGATTTTTTTTGACAGGTATTCTGACGTCAGGTTGGCTGGTCACCGCCTAGTTTAGATTAAAGTACGCAGTTTCCTAAAATGTGTTTCGTCTATAATTGCTACATATTTACATCGTTTATGTATTTTAGTTGTAGCTTCATATGTCCATTAAATAAAAAAATGTAGCATTTATTAAAATTTACCCAAAAAAAGGGCCTGACAAATTTGTAAGTGAAGACACACTAGAACTGGTTGCCTTTACAAATTTGGCAGGCACTCTTTCCTTGGGTAAATTTTAATAAATGCTACATTTTTTTTTAATTTAGTGGACGTATCAAGCATCAACCTAAAAATACCCGCGCTTTTAGGCCACCTTGCACTAACTGATACAGAACGGTATCAAAGAAAATACAGCAGTTCTTTAAAAATGAGTATCTTTTACCAGAAAATTGCAAAATCGATAAATATATAATATATTCATCTTTCCATACAAAATCAGCTATCGACATCTTGGACATTTAAAAAAAAAATCTCACGCCTTTTATCCCCTAAGGGGTATGCAGTGGTATTCCATTACTGGATATACCCACATTTCACGAGATATATTAGACCCTTAAACGTGATAGGTGGTGAGCCCATCGCCGGACCGGGTCTATTTACACATGTCTCAGAATTCATCCGCGGGTTTCCTCACGATGTTTTCCTTCACCGTCGAGCATTTAGTACAGGGATATGTTTTGCCTTTTAGTAAGATATTTTTTTAGTTGTCACGTTTATATGAAATGCCTTCGGGTTAAGAAGTGAACATATATTTATTAACTTATTATAGTCATATATATTTCTCATAAAATAAACATAACAAAAGTTTGCAGTTTATAAAATAAATATTTACTAACTTTTGCCATGCAGACATTTAGAAGACCCTCGCACTGTAACAAAATCAAAAGAGTCATTACCCCGAAACAGCCTGAGCTATGGGTATTCCTTGTTCTATGACAGACTTTGGACTACTTTATTTTATATCTAGCAGTTCTGCGCGGCTTTACCCGTATAGTTCCCGTTCCCGTGGGAATACGGGAATGAAATATAGCATATGTTACTCAGTGATAATGTAGCTTTCCATTGGTGAAAGAATTTTTAAAATCGGTCCAGTAGTTTTTGAGTTTACTCGTTACAGACATACAAAAATACAAATGTTTCCTCTTTATAATATTAGTGTAGATACGAGTATAGAAATAGTAGATTATACAACAAGGGAATAAAGCACTGTTTTATGTCACGGGCGCGACTTGAGTTTAGTGAGGGATTTAAGCGCCCAAGATAAAAACAGTTTTATTCCCGAGTTATATACTCTACTTTTCTCACCTTATGCGAGACAATAAAATGCAATTGCATGGTAGTAGATTATTGACAATGCCTATGGCATCTAGTTTAATAGACTCTGGAGTCAAAGTACTTTCATCACTCGACATTTTCGATATTCTTTTTGAAATGTTAAAGCTATAAAATGGATACAGCAACTTGTTTCTGCCGGCGTGACCTACTTGATTTAACAAATGAAGATCGTGCGAATCTAGTTGGTCGCGGCTTCGGTTTTCGAAAATCGAGTTGGCCACGACCGTGGCCGCAAGCGGGTGCACCACATTTTGCTTAACAAAACAACTACAATTAGACTTTATCGTCATAGCAATAAGGATTATGAAAAGTAAAAATTACATTATTGGCCACGCGTGTCTCTGTGGGGTCGTATTTTGACAGAAAAATAAAGTCAAATTTTGGGCGCCCATTTTGTTTTAGTCTTTTTTTAGTACAAGTCAAAAAATAATAAAATTTTGTTAAATATTACTTTTCATGGCAACACTGTTTACTGAGACCCACAATCGCTCCATACAAGCCTACTTTCCAAAGTGTTGCCAACTTGCCTAAAAATAACGATAAAAATTATAAAAACCCATTTTTTTCAGTAAAGAGAGAATACCGGAGCGGCCATCTTGTTTTTCCAGTTTTTCGGATTTTTCTGGTAAACTACAGGATATGCCCTATGCAATGACACCAATCACGTCTCTATAGCATATTGGCATCTGGGAGATCAATTCGGGTCTTTTGAGGTCTACCCTAAAAATTCAATCGGCCATAACTTTCAGTGTTGCCAGGTGAAATTCAAAAAACCTACAAAAGGTCATAGGGATAGATAAAATGTACCGTTGACTGTTACTCGTTTTTGCAAAATGGTAAAATTTCGAGTTTTGACTTTTTGCATTAAAAGTAAAAAAATACCCCAAATTTTGTGAAATTTTTTAAACATGGCAACACTCGGTAATGAGACCTCTAACCCCGCCATACAAGCCAACTCGCTCAGGTGTCGCCATCTTGCCGAAAATCGACATTCAAAATCTGGTAAAATTCATCTTTTTCTTTGGTAGCCAATCACAGGGCGGCCATCTTTGATTTTGAGTTTTTCGGATTTTTCTGGTCAACTACGGGATATGCCTAAAAAGATGACGTGCCACTTGTAACTGCACGATGTCGGCAACCATGCGACTAATTCGGGTCAAGTGGGGTCTACAATAGCCTAAACTTTGAAATACTATTACGCGGCCGCCATTTTGTTTTTTAAAATTTTTAAATAATATTTGTAAATCATCATGGCTACTTTACAGATGCCAAAAATTTCAACCAGATCGGCCGGAAAACAAAAGAGATACGATAGGCAAGCCTGGCCGCCATTTTGATTTTTTGAAAAGTCGGTATTTTCCCTAGGTTACCCCGCCATCTTGAACACTTTTCTCATATATGACTTGCCTCCAAAACGACTCCTCCTGGGAGAACTATTATGTCAATCAGTCAGTCAGTCAGTGAGTGAGTGGTAGTCGAGCTTTCTATATGTATATATAAAAATGAATCCCTATTTCCCTATGTCACGACATCATGCGTGAACGGCTGAACCAATTTCGCTAATTTTTTTTTATGTGTTTCTCATTGCCAGGATAAGATTCTTGTGAAAGAAAAAAAATAAACTCGTCTAACTAATGTAACCTTATGGTGTTTGACATAACTGACAGTTGTACAGGACAACGTATGTCGGGTCAGCTAGTACCTATATTAAAAAAAACATTAATCCCTATTTCCCTTGGCCACGGCATCGAGCGTGAACGCCTGGACCAATTTTGCAAATTCTTTTCTTTTTGTGTTTGTTATTGTCTTATATTGTTGTGTTATGAAAACATTAATATAATTCCTCGGAAAATTACTAATGTAACCGGAATGTAACCTTATGGCGTTTGACACTTGGCGGAATTGACAGAAAGCACGCTGCAAACTAAATACTCATGTCTGTCGGGTCAGCTAGTACCTATTTAAAGCTGGCTTCTCACTGCGCGTGTTATGCTGGCTTCTCACTGCGCGTGTTAGCCCGCGCCGAGCCGCGCCCGCACGCGCCCCGCGCATGTGAAGAGCTAGGCGCGGCGCGGGGCGGGCAGGCGCGGCGCGGCGCGACCTATCCGCTAAAAGTCGGTAACTTCAAAGGCGCGGCGCGGCGCGGCGTCACATGAGTAAAGAAACGGAACAGAGACAAAGCTTCTAAGGAGCGTGCAAAATTCTTACCTATTTTAGTAGGGTTGGCAAAGGAGAATAAAATAAACAAAACGTTTATTAGACTTTTATTTGTACATTAGATTATTTACAAATTACCTACTCTAAATATTTTTTTATAACTTTTTATTTTTAATAAATTATTAAATCTTTTAATCTAATGATGAATTCTAAATCTAATGGATATAAAGTTTTTTCAAATAATCATTAAGGACGCTTCCACATGGCATAATATTTTTACAATCTTACACTCGATTCAGAATATCATTAGGTACCAATATTTACAATGTTTACGTCGAGTTCTTTGTAATGAGTAATTAAAGAATCTTTGCCCATATTTATAGGTTGTTCAGGTCTATTAACAAACAATTTTATTTCGTCACATATGTGATTTTCGAGACATTCATGCAAACTGTACAGTAGGTAACCATTTTACACCTCCGAATCTAATTATTTACACTTTCTTGACTTTTTAGTTTAATACTTTATTCTACCATAAACAATTTAAAATAACCATTTCTCACTAAGCAGGAGCGCGAAACAAATACGGCAACCATTGCGCGGCCCTCGGCATTTCTACTGACCAAGCCGGTTTTATCCAGTTGCGGCGCGTATGTGACGCAGCGCTAGTAGAAACGCACACAAGCATTGCATGCTTGTAGTAGTGTACCTACGACAGCGCGGTTGTATGAAGCTTTGTCTCTGTTCCGTTTCTTTACTCATGTGGCGGCGTGTGCCGCGTGTGCGTTTTTGTTAATTTTATTAAGTAAACGATATCCATAAAATAAGACAAAAATGGCTGATGCAACATCCATGCCTTCTTCTTCAGTGGCATTGATCCATGGCTGGAGGTGGCACGCGCCGCGTCGCGCCAGTTTCCGTTGGGTGGCGGGGTGTGTCGCTTGGAGCGTCCTTGCGCGTGGAGCGGCGCGGCGCGTAGTAGTACGCGCAGTGAGAAGCCACCTTAATACATACGTGGGACACTCACGTCTAAACCAATTTTCATATCACATTTTCTAATCCGCATCAGACGCCTCTTCAACCGCCTTCTCAAACGTAGCTAGCGCAACTTCCGGTGATAGAAACTGTTTTCCCTTGAGTAGTTTTTAATTTTGGATAACAAAAAATTGTCGCACGGTGCTAAATCAGGACTGAAGGGAGGATGACCACCAATAAGTTTGACCGGTGTGCTATCCAGAAAGTCCTTTGTTTTGAGCGCCGAGTGAGCAGGCGCGTTGACTGCGTCTTCGTGATGAAGCTATAGCCAACGGAGGCCGGTGTTCGGTCGCTTGTTGCTCACGGCAGTAAAGAATTCTGGCAAACATTTGGTACCATACCATTCAGCATTGATGCTGCTTTGATCTCGTAGGGTACTATCATCAGATAACGGTTAAAGAAAAAAAGCTGGGATCAAAATTTTCCCTGCACTTTTCGGTCGCTTCACTTTGGTCGGTGTTGGGTCATTTGGAAACACCCACACGGTCGACCGAAGCTTCTTTTCTGGAATATACTGATAAGTCCATGATTCATCACCCGTAATGATGTCGTTAACGCGCCGAGGCTAGAATTTCAAGCACACTTCCCGATCCAATCTCCATTATATGCTGAATCTATTGCACGCAACTCGCCTATTCTCTTGAATTAAATCTTTCACATCCAGCACGTTTTCTTCTGTAACAACCGTCATAGGGCGGGCGTCCACTTCTTTCTTCGCCCTCCAAACAGTCGCTTTTGTCTGTAAACTCCATCCGAAGTCTTTCAAACGATTCTTCTGGTTTTAGACAACAATTAAAATCATGCAAAATCATCACGCGAAAGTGTTCTCGTTGTTGATCGATTTTACAAATATTTTAATGTTGCTCCAAAAAAAATTGGAGGGATATTTGAATTTGCAATGTTGTGTTTTTTTGTTATATATAGTAATAGTTTTATTTGACTTCAACACCCGCCAGTGTCCCATAGACAAAAACTGTTAGTCGCAAAACTTTCTGAGTATCCTTGTACATACTTTGTGTAAATATATTTCATACTTATGACGTTATCTACACTTTTACACTAATATTATTAAGAGGACCGACTTCCAAAATTCTCTCACCATTAAAATGCTACAATATTCCTGAGTAACATAGGCTATATTATTTCTGTCCACGGAAACGGGAACCACGCGGGTCAAACCGTGGTGGCGCTGCTACATCCGGTGAACCAAACCATAGCGTTTTACTAGACTGTCGCGCCATCTATCGATACGTTTTGGAACTAAATTGTCACGTTTCAGTGTACGTTAGACATACCTAGGCTATATTTTCTCCCGTATTCCCACGGAACGGGACTTACGCTGGTGAAACCGCGAGGCGCTGCTAGTAAATAATAATTGTTTTCAATCATTTTTGATGGGAGTTGAGTTTAATCGTTTATTGAAATGCATCTTTAATTTGGATGAACTATAGTGATTTAAGAATTATTGTGCAATTAATTAGACAACTTACAGATGCATGACAAAAAGGGCCATAACACTGAAAAAATTATAACGTAACATTAAATAACCTACTTAAATACGAGTTTTTGATAAATAAAAAATTAGTTATTGCCCTGTTGGAAGGTGAGCCTGCCATGGGTTAAAATCCTGGCGCGCCAGTTTGTACCACTTTTAGAAAACTACGGTTAACAAAAAACAATGTTTGCCGTGGTACCATGATGTAATGGAATGGTACCACGGCAAAGGAACGCATTATCTCAACTACTTAGTTAGAGGAATTCATCATGAAGAGACCCTCAGGCCCAGAATAGGTTTTGAGGTAGTGAAGCAGTAACTTAGTGGAGCGATTTGTTCCGGTTAGGGGAACAAAAAATACAGTGGTGAAAAGAGGGTTGTTACTTCCTAATAGTTCTCTCCTTCCACCCCCTAGAATTTATGTTTGAGCAAATATTTTAATTTAACCTAAATCAAGCAAAACAAAACACCTCAACTGTGGAAAGATCTCCATATGTCTGAAAAAAAAAGTAATTACAACTATGTAAAATTGTTATATTTCAAGAATAATATTACCTATAAAAAGATCTCTTAGCTGTATCTAAAGCTAGGATTGCTTGTTAATTATTATACGGTATGTGTAGTCAAATGCAGTTACCGCTGGTTGGCTTTTTATCTGCGTTTGGAATGCATTTAGTCTTGCATATGTTAATGCAATTAGGATAGATAAAATAATAATAACTAAATAATTTTAAAAATCATAAAATATAACGATGTAGTGTTTAAAAACCGACATATCAACGAATAGCACTAAAAAAATATCATCGATATATGCAAGTACCTATGATAAACCAAAAAAAGAATCATAAAAATAGATTCATATTTGGCGGAATAATCGCGTAACTTCCATACAAAAAACATAGTCGAATTCAGAACCTTCCAGTTTTTTTAAGTCGATTGAAAAAATGTTATTTTTAACCGACTTCAAAAAAGGGGGAGGTTTCTTAATTCGAGCGTACATATATAGATTTTTTTGTGTGTTCGCAGATAACTTCGTCTCGATTTTGGTTTTGATGATTCTTTTTTTGTTGGAAAGGATATATCCCATGAATGGCACCATGGTAAGGAAACCAGGATCTGATGATGGCATCCCAGAGAAATCGAGAGGAACCTTTGAAAATCGTATAGTGGCGACTAGTGCGTTTGTTAATGTTTTTCATCAAGTTGTTTAAAGCACTACTACTTAATGAAGGTTTGGAGTCGATCTGATGATGGAGCCTATTGTTTGGGCTTGATAAATTTGTATTGATGAGAAATTCACACCTAGATGGGTTGTGACTGTCATTAGGATTCTGATGATGAAGATGAAGGACAGTCAAGGGAACTTTTTTTAGTTTCCTGTTTGAAGTCGGTTTCTTTTGTAAAAAAATATTTATTTGTGAGAAGTGCTCGGTCACCAGGTACTTTTACTTACAGATTAAAATGAAAACCTTATTTATTAATATAATGCCACATCATCTTTGTTTTCTACACCTCTGTCGTCTTCTGTGTCTAACATAAAGTAAATTCGATCGAAAAATACAAACCGACTTATTTATTTATTTAATTTATTTATTTAGTCGCACATAACATTTAGTGACATAACAGTTCAAATCAGAAGTAAAAATTAAAAGATCTAGTCGCTAAACCAAAACATGTGCATACAACATTACAAAAAACATAAGCAGCTCAAAAAAACAAAATTGAAAAGGGAAATAAGCAGTAGGTAATTTAATTTGGGTGTTATTTAAATGGTTAGCAGAGTATTCGTATTTTTGTAAGCAGAAAAATATAATCTGTAAGCAGAAATAGCTACCTAATTGGTCAGCAACTCACGGCCAGCAAACATTACAAAACCTATCAGCAATTTATGTCATTCTGGATGGCTCTAATTATTTTTGAGCTGCAATGAGCTGCTACTGTTTAATAAAATTTTGGTAAGCACTCAAAGGGGAAGCCAAAAAAAATTTTTTGAGCTTCATATAAAAGTAGCAAAAATAATCTCAGCTAACTTGTCATGCGCAAAATGGGCGCATTCCTTACATAGATTAGGAAGGACTTCGGATTATGCAACTTTTATGATTATGATTATTATTACGATTACAAGTGGTGGTGGTGGTGGTGGTAGTAGTGGTGGTGGTGGTGTTAGTGGTAGTGGCAGTGGCAGTGGTGGTGGTTGTGGTAGTGGTAGTGGGAGTGGGCGTGGGAGTTGGGGGTAGGAATGGGGTGTAGGAGTTCGGTGTAGGAAGTAGTAGGAGGTAGTGGGAGGTAGTAGGAGGTAGTGGGAGGTAGTAGGAGATAGTGGGAGGTAGTAGGAGGTAATAGGAAGTAGTAGGAGGTAGTAAGACGAAGTAGGAGGTAGTAGGACGTAGTAGGAGGTAGTAGGACGTAGTAGGAGGTAGTAGGACGTAGTAGGAGGTCGTAGGAGGTAGTAGGAAGTCGTAGGAGGTAGTAGGAGGGTGTAGGAGGGTGCTGGAACGTGTATGGGGGTAGGAGGCTGTAGGAGGGGTATGAGAGGGTAGGAGCGGGCAGGTGGGAATGAGAGTGGGAGTGGGAGTGGGTGTGGGAGTGGGAGTGGCTATAGTATAATTTTTTACGACATGTTTTCTCTGCTGTTCAATCATGAAGTCTTGCTGACCAAGTAGTTATTTTGCGGAACAAGTAACTATTTTGCGGACTGAATGTTTATTATGCAAACCCATGTTATTGTAAGCTGCCTAGTTCTGATTTAATTTTTGACCATTATCAAAATTATTTGCCGAACAAGGATTGCTGCCAGATTTTTTTATTTGCGAACAAAATCTTTGTATGCCGACCAAATGATTTAAATGCTGATTTTTTGTGGCTAACCAAATTTTATTATTGCTGCCCATTTAATTACTTCTCATTTAATTTTACAAATACATTATAACGAATAGCACTAAAAAGACTATTATTTGCATGTTCAACATTCATTACCTACTGTTACTAAACCTATTACTATTTGTGATTTGCTGATGTCCGTTGAGGAGGTCCGTTCTCCACCTGAAGTTCTTCATGAAATTTTTACAAAACTCATATGGGACCAACGTTGAAGTATAACGTTCAAATGAAAAAAAAAACGAATTCGCTTTAAATTTGACAAAGTTATGGATTAACAAACATAAAAAAAAATGTAAAAAAAACATACGCGACGAATTTCGCACCTCCTCCTTTTTTTTTGAAGTCGTTTAATAATGAAGTACAATTTTCATCTACTTATTAAATGTGACGTTTGCAACGGCAGACCTGATGGGTTCAACCCCAAACATACTAAATATAAGAAAACTAATCATTACTGCACCGACAATTTATTGTAGCCTGGTTTTTGCTAATAGAAGCGTTGTACCTTATAATAAAACGCATATTAAATACTACGTTATTTGAAACTTAATAGTTTGGGACAGGCCCTCTCTGTTTTCCGCTTACTGGCCCTCCCGGGTAGAAGAACCCGTATATGTGTGTCCCTTTTACACACATCCCCTCTTTTCCTTTTCTAGGGCGGCTGTGGAGGTTGTTCTCATGCCGCCATGCATGCAAGTCTCTGAAAGGATTATAATTTACCAGCGACCGTGGCGAGTTTCGTTCTCGGCCACTAGACCACTGCTTCATAGCTTACAATGGGTCTTATCACTGTCTTGTACAACCAGAGTGTTATTTTGGGGGTTAGGCCCCAGCATCTTGCGGTAGTGCCAGAACGCTATGCTGGCTTTGGTGAGCTTCTGCTTAAGATGACTATTCCAGCTCAGTTTGTGATCAACGTTACACCCACGTATTTTACCTCCGTTAAGAGGTGGAGCTGGTATTTGAAAAGTATGGGCAGTTTGTAGCTACTTATTTTTCTTTTGTTTTTGAACATTACCTGTCCTGTCTTGGAGGGGTTGACCGATAGGTCATACTGTTGGCACCGTCTTTCCACAATGTGTAGGGCTGCATTTGCAAAGTTACCTGATATTACGATCGTCGGCATATCCGATGGTGTAGTAGCCATGCAGATTAAGTTTAGCTATTAACTCCTTCAACACTAGGTTCCAGAGGAGGGGTGATAGAACTGTGGGCAGCCTCTAGCCACGAGGGCCCTGGCGGGTTATCGCTATCTAGCTAGCATGTTTTCGATCCACCCTATAATAGCTGAAGTTGGTTTTGTCGAAGGCTCCTTCATTGTCTATGAAGGTGCCTAGGCACATAGCTTTGTTCTGGATGGCCTCTTCTAGCCTACTGACTACTATGTGTAGAGCCAAATCTGTTGATTTACCTGAGTGGTATGCATGTTGGTTGCCGTGCATTGGTATGTTTCTTAATGCGTTGTCTCTTAACTCTCTATCAGCAAAGCCTTTCTAACGCCTTTAGTAGAAAGGACGTGAAACTGATTGGCCTGTAGGACTTAGCGTTTGTATAGTCGCTCTTAACTGGTTTGGGTATGAAAATTACTTTCACCAACAGTCCCTAGCAGCATCGTGAGTGGCCGAACCAGAGTGGCATAGCCCCACTTCAGCAGAGCGGGGTGTATTTCATCCCCACTAGGCGTTTTTTATGGGTGAAAGCTGTCAAAGACAAAATGTTTTATTCAATGTAAGGACTTACAAATCCACTTATTGATCGTCATTTTAACTCCACCGCTTCAGCATGTATGGTTAAGGAGGAGAAGAAGAAGCTGTTAATTGCCCAGAGGACTTTGTCCGGCGTTACCACCTTTTCAGCATTCGCTCGTCGGGATCACGGTCTTCTCATCCCAGGACATGTTTTGCAAGATTCTGCAGCCAGGAAAGTGTCTGCTTTTATCTCATTTTCATCTGCTTCAAAGGACTTCCTCAGCAACTCCATCTCCCCCTCAGCAATTAGATCCGTTGATGTAGAAATTCCGTTAGATTTGAGTTGATCATCATTTTTATCATTATTGTTCTCTGTTTCTATGTCATCTGCTTCAAGAGACTTCCTCAGCAACTTTATCTCACTCTCAGCAATTTTCTTTAATGTTGGCGGCCGACTGACGTGCCCGCCTAAGTGGTTGAGGTACCTACTCGTAACGGATACTTACCCAGAGCGCCAATAAATTGAACTTAGTTCCATCCCAGCGACTAAGGAGTAACTAATCTCATAAATTATGGCGGCCTATATTAAAACCGATTTGATAAAATTATGTAAATGCCAATTTGTCCTTATTTTATTTCCCCCTTCCTTCGTTTGTTACGTCGGCGGCGTTGTGATCTTTTTGTCCCACGTGAGGACGTATACGACGAAGAATTTGACTTATCACTTAATGGACGTAGGTACTATAACGTTGTACTTTCGTATTGAAGCATTTAATATTGTGACTCAAAAATAGGCAGAATGTGATGATGCCTTTGCCTTTGCAAAAGTTCATTTTAAAAAGAAGTCGGTGTTGTCAATTTCTACGAAAGATTTCCCGGCTTTTTGGCGGGAATCTGAAGAGGGACGTCATGTTTTTTGTTTAATTTTCATTTTGCTGTGTATTTCGGGTTTTGACTCATAATAGTGATAGTTTATTATGTGGCAAGTGTCCGTGAAGGTGTGCAGTGAATGGAAAATTCGATAAAATGCGCGGGATGAATATTTTTGGATTGCCCCAAGAAGTCACAATGAAGTCTTCAGTAAAAGTGCTATCATTTTACTGTTGATAAACAAGGGAGGGATGTAGGAAGTGTTAAAGACACAGAATTTTTGTGCATGGTCTCTGAAGCAGAGCCATTTATCTAAGATTAAAACTTTTACCCTGAACATAAGACTTGGCTTTTTAGCCTTACAACATTCGGATCAGAGAAAATTTTCAACAGACTAGGCTCTTTACCCTGAACTTGAAAACATAAGACTTGGCTTTTTAGCCTTACCACATTCGGATCAGAGAAAATTTACAACAGACTAGGCTGTTTGGGCTAGATCCCTTTGCCTTTCCCCGAAAGTAACAAACTAAAAAAAAAAAAAAGGAAAGATTTCCCTTTTGTTGACAAAAATAAGTTATTCAATTTAAATGCTTTTCTAAGTTTTAAATAATAATGATATTGGGAAAATAGTGTTGTGTTATTATATTTGAAATCACTTAAATGTCAAACAGTTTTGAACTATGATTTTTGCACAATTGTGTCTTGTGAATTTGAGCCTACAGTTACCGTGTTTTTCGAGAAGTGTGTGAGAGATGGCCTTCCAAATACAGAACGTTGACTTCGTTCTTTCTTAGCCGTGATGTCGTTGAAATAAGTTGACAAGCGACATTTTACAAAAGCAAATGCTTTTGAGTTCAAACTGGAATATCCTGGTGAGTTGTATATTATATCTTTCAACACTTAAACGATGTTAGATTGTGACGATTTCTTGATATTTTCTAGTTTCAAACATTTTGTGTTTCGTTGCAGAATCTACCTTACCTCAAACTTTATTAGGAAACTTATTGTAAAAGAAAGAATGTTTCCCCAAGTATTCTTCATTATTCCAATTTGGTAAGCTGTTAGTTTGTTAACTTCTCCATTTGCATTGGTTAAATTCCTTAAATATCGTGGTTTATAGTGAATTTATTTTATTGCAGTATGGGTTGATATACCCACATTTTTGTAAGAAGCCTCCAGGGTTGACATGAGATCCTGATGCTTCAAGCTTGACTCTTCTCCCCCACAAGGTATGTAAATGTGAAATAAATATTTCCAATTAGGTTCTGTTTTCCAACTTAAAAATAATTGTTAACCGTCTCCGAGTAAAGTCATGTAGATAATATTTTTCTTCTTAATTGCAGGAGCTATCTACGATATGCAAATTTCTACGATATGCAAATTTCTTCGATACCCAAAGAATATCGGCAGCTTTGGTACCCACTGAAATAGATACCCACGGGGTATCACACTATGCTTGTTTTATTGACTCATAACAAGTCGAAATTTTCCATATTTTTAAATTAATCTAGCAGTTGGAAATATTGAGTCAAATAAAACAGAAATATCATAGAAACACGAATCGATCGATTGGGAAATCTATTAATACCAAAGAGATAAAAATATAATATAAAGCATAGAGGGGACAAAGCGAGGATTATTTGAAGCCAAAAGTTATTCCAAGTGTAATAAGTCTAGTACAATTTCGACCGAATGACAGCTCGCGTTCATACTAACTGACATGACAAGGACATGACGCTTGAGCTTCAAAGTTTTGTATGAATATATTCCCAATGCCCCCTCTATGCTATTATATTTTAATGTCTTTGATTAATACAAAAACTTTTTTGTTGTTGTGGTAAAATTGAACGTCGTGTCATCACGTCGACCATGTCATTCACTAGGGATGGCCAAGTAAAAAATTAAAAAATGGATATTTATCGTATCGACATTTCTAAATACTATAGATAAAAATCGAGTGAAAAATATCGATACATCGTCAGTTTTTACATTATTATTTTTACATATTCCCAAATTCGTAAAAAAGGACGATGAAAATAGTTTTTTTTTATAAATGCTTGAGTCTAAACAAGTATCTAGTACCTAACATGAAATGAAACACGAAACCAGAATTGCGTTAAAAATATATTAAAATTGATACGAATTCGATACTGTAAAATAAATGTCGATATATCGCCATTAAAAATATCGACGATATATATAATAATATGCTAATTATGTATTTGGAATAATATCGATATTTTAATATAGGTATCGATATTTTTTGCCCAAGCCATCATTTACTGCCACTATGTGGCATAGAGTAACATAAATGGCATGTGGTAGGCAGTGCTATTTTCTAACAAAGAGGTTGGAAGAAAATCATTTTCTTTCCTAGAGAAACTTTTTCTTTACACGTCTTTGGTACCTAAAATCTCTTAATATCCTACAAAATACAATAGGTAACGAATAACTTTTAAACCTCAACTTATAAAAATGTGGTATGATTAAATATTATCTTAGTCTGTCCAAGAACTATCGATTTTACACGGTTTCGTCTTCCGTGGGCAGGTGTAAGTGGGGTACCCAAAACACATGGAGTTTTGCCATTGTTCTTTGTTCAATGCCCAAGTTTCTCCGTTGCAAATTTCTTCAATGACCCCGGTGTTCCTCACCATGCCAGTTTCACCGAGCTCCGAGTTTTTAAGAATGGTGTAGCGCTTCTCGCTATTTTAAGATAAGTCATCATGACCAAGTAGGTGTTTTAAATTTCAACATATTAATGATAAATTTAACCTGATTGGTGGTATAACCTCGTTAGGCTTTTACAGTTAAGTTATTTTATTTGCCCCGTGAACCCGGCTCTGCCGATTAAGTAGTCTGGTATAACTTTTGTTACAACTTATCTGTAATAGTGTTAACGGTTAATGTACAACAACTGATATAAAAGATCAATAAATCATAACAACAGACACTTACCACATTCAGTAATTTTATTTCCAATCACAAGCAAGCCCAGAACCTATAGCTAATATCACATCATTATTTATTCCGGTTTATTTTATTTTTTCATCAAAAATTCTACTGAGCAACTCTACTAACTGCTGGAGGAGGCACTACGTTTTGAACCCCTGCCTTTTTTAAAACGTGGTGTTACCTTAATTATTGGAGCATTAGGAGAATTATCCTTCTCAACACTCTAATCATCCATTCAAATAAAAAAAATACTTATATATTTATTTCGTAAACAAAAACAGTACAAAAAATACCTAATATTTGTAACCTTCTACCTTCTATTAAGTGAAGTACACCTGTATCAGAAGATCGCGCTCCTCCATATCACTGCATAGTATAAAACAAAGTCGCTTTCTCTGTCCCTATATCCCTATGTCCCTATGTCCCTTTGTATGCTTAAATCTTTAAAACTACGCAACGGATTTTGATGCAGTTTTTTTTTAATACATAGAGTGATTTAAGAGGAAGGTTTTAGTATTAGCATTGCACCCGTGCGAAGCCGGAGCGGGTCGCTAGTCTTACATAAGAGAAGAAAAAAAAATCCATCATAGTACAAAAACCAAATCTCAATCAAATAGGCTGTATGAGCATCATGACCTTTACCTACGAGCATAGAAATTTAAATATAATAGTACATAGAGGGGACAAAGCGAACAAAATCGTAATCCAAAAGTTATTACCTAAGGTCATAAGTCTAGTGTGATACGTCCGAATGACAGCTTGCGTTCATACTAACTAAACTGACGCTTGGAATCAAAGTTTTTGTAAGAAAATATTATCAATTGCCTGATCTTGTATGCCCAATTATATTTAAATCTCTTTGCCTACGAGGGCTGCTATTTAATAATCCGGAATATCAAAAAGAAATAAACATCTATCATTATATGTGGTTTTATTGCTTTCCAAACTATTTGCCATGATGATCGATGCACGTTTGCATACGTTAAAATAAATTTTCATAGCACTTTTGCCACTCTGATCGGGGTAGGTCCAAAACATGCATTTTGAACGCATCTACGACTACTTCGCGGGTCGAAAATCGTTCACCACGTAATTTATTATTCACGCTTGGAAATAAATAGAAGTCTTCGGGTGCCAAGTCGGGGCTGTACGGAGGATTACCCTTCAATTCGATCTTTTGACCTTCCAAATACCGAGTTGTTTCAGCCAACGTGTGACAGCTAGCATTGTCATGGTGAAGAATGATTCTGCGTTGCCGGTTGTTCTTTCGTATTTCTTTAAAGACTTCTGGCAAACAAATTGTCGTGTACCATTCAGAAGTAACCGTTTTACGATTCTCTAGTGGCACTGTAGCCACATGTCCATTTATACCAAAAAAAAACAGGCGACCATTTGCTTCAGAGTGCTTTTTGCACAAACAACTTTTGTTGGGTTCGGTTCATTTTGGAACACACACACCGTCGACTGCTGTTTCGTTTCGGGGTCATAAGCATAGATCCAAGATGAATCACCTGTGTAGATATTATAAACAGCTTTTGACGAACCATGGTTGTATTTTTTTTAATTTTTTTCGCACCAATAGACACGAGCCTGTTTTTGATAAATTCTCAAGTTGTGTGGGATCCAACGGGAACAAATTATTTTTACAACCAAATGTTCATGTAATATCTTATGTATGTTCGTCATACTTATGCCCAGGGACGCCTCTATCTCGCAATATGTAACATGATGATCTTGCATTATTAGTTCGCGCACAGCATCGATGTTTTGTGGTACAACCACCGATTTAGGGCGACCTTCTTTAAATTCGTCTGTGAGCATACGAAGCTTACGATTAAACTCACTGAACCAGTGATACACAGTGGTTTTCGATGGTGCTTCATCCCCAAAAGTCGAAGTAAGTTGATCGATGCACTGTTTTTGAGTTAAACCACGCCGAAAGTAGTAATAAATCATCGCACGAAAATTTTCACGACTTAAATCCATAGTGATCGACACTTAACTTTTAAAATGGCGCCAAAATGTAAAAAAACAATTGACAGTGGTGAAACAAACTGTATTTAACAGCTATCCAGTTTAATTTTCAAATGTATTGATCACTTCTTAAATATTGTTTATTATGTGGCCAATTCCGGATACATAAATAGCAGCCCTCGTACGAGCAAGAATATAAATATAAAATAGAAACAACGCCGGATGACAGATAATAAAAATACTCGCAGAAATATCGTGACAGTTTATAAAAAAATATTTAATATTTATATTAGCTGTAGGTATACCTAAAGTAAGTAAAATTTAAATGCTGGGCCAAACCAAAGGCGTAGCTACTCCGTCTGCAACACGTGTGCAACACTAGGTTCTGAGGCTCATCAGATGTCACACCGGGAAACATGCTATTGATGAGACATCTCCGATACATTCTCAAACAATACAACTACTTTTTGAGGCAGACGTGAAGGAGACGTGTCGCACGACGCAATCGGCTAATTATGTATCTTATTCAGTCTGTTTAATTTTTTTTTCATCGTCTTATGTCGTGATATATCTTAGACTAGTCTGAATACACTATTAGAGATGGATTAAAAAGTATTAGTTCGGAAGAAATAATATATTCGTTGAGTTTTATAAACGAACGTTGCTAGGACACACACAGCATAGACAAGATGCAGTTTATAAGGTTTGCAACCTCTAACACCACCCCTTAAACTTATCTTGTTAACTATACACAGGTAACTAAACCTAGACACAATTAACTAAACCTAGATCGTTTACAAAGAACTTATGTTTCTCCACCGACAAAGGTTTCGTTAAGACATCCGCCGTCATTTTGGATGTTGGCATGAAATTAATTTTCAAAGCACCATTACTCACCGCCTCCCGGACGAAATGATGACGTATGTCTATATGTTTCGTTCGACCTACCATGAAACATACTACTTTCAGTCAACTTTATGGCTGACTGAATATCATTGAAGATAACAATTTCAATGTTCTTACCTAAACATTTGTGTAAGAAAGTTTTTATAAACAGAGCTTCTTTACAAGCATCGGAGAGCGACATATACTCCGCCTCAGTACTTGATAATGCAACGGTACGCTGTTTCCTACTTTCCCAACAAGTAACAGAATTCCCAATTTTGAAGACATATCCCGTATAAGAACGTCTGTCAATTTCATTAGAAGCCCAGTCTGCATCCGCAAATCCCGTCACAGATAAACCAGTTTTCTTATAAGTTATGCAATAATCAACTGTTCCTTTAAGATAACGCAACACGCGTTTAACTGCTCGCCAGTGGACATATCGCTATAACAGTTATTAAATTATTAAAAAGGCTTAACGCTTACAGCGTGACATATATCAGGACGCGAACAGACAGCTACGTACGAGTACATAAGACAACCGATCAATTCGCGATACTCCAAGCTGTCATCCTTTCCTTCAGTTTTGTTCAGTTTTTGGCACTGCATTGGAGTTCCGACCGATTTGCAGTCTTGCATTTTGTCTTTTCTAATATCTTTTGAATGAACCACTTTGATCTAACGTGATCTTTCCATTCTCTTTCTTGATTCTCAATCCCAGAACTCTTTCTACAGAACCAAGATCTTTCATCAGCAGTCTCAGAAATTTGTTCTGATTCTGATCTATTCTCGGACACACAGGGAGACTCAGGTTTTAGAGGCATAATCACAACTGAATCTTCTTTAGTAAGGTTAAGATGCTTGAGGAATTGGGTCTCAATGAACTTAACATTGCTAGCGATTGTAAGCTTATAGCTCTCAATATCCAAGAGTCTGTATCCTTTCGTGTTCTCACAATATCCAGCGAATATTTACGGCTTAGATTTGCGATCCAGTTTGTTTCGATTATTTTGTATAGCGTACGCTAAACAACCAAACACACGTAAGTTACCTACGTTTACCTTACGTCTCTGGAGTTGCACGTCTAACTGCCTTCGTGGGCGAGCGATTCTTTATGTACACGGCAGTGTTTGCAGCTTCGGCCCAAAATCGATGATCCAAGCCTGCTTCCAAAACGATACAGCGCACCGCCTCCATAATCGTGCGGTTCGCGCGTTCGGCAACTGCATTCTGCTCTGGACAGTGAGGAACTGTAGTATGATGACGAATTCCACACTCGCTCAAATACTGCCTTAGTCTCGCATTGATGTACTCGCCACCATTGTCGCTTCGCAGGATTTTAATCTTTTTATTAGTCTCGTTCTCTACAAGAGCTTTAAAATTCAAAAAACACTCAAAAACTTGGTCTTTTGACTCAATTAAATAACAAAATGTCTTCCTCGAAAAATCGTCAATAAAAGTTAGCAATTATCTCGCACCCCATATAGATTTCACTGGCATAGGGCCGCACAAGTCCGTGTGTACCAGGCCTAACACCTCACTTGCACGTGAAAAAGATTTCTTAGGAAAAGGTAATTTGGTAACCTTACCTTCAATACAGGCTATACATTGCTCGTACGTGGATACATTATAGTCGATACCAGCCGCCATACCATTCTTGAGCAAGTTTATGCTGCGACTATTTAGATCTCCAAGTCGACGATGCCATAAACCCTGAGGTTGAACCTCCACCTGTGTTTCTGAGGAGACGCTCACCGGCATACTGTGTTCACGCGTGGAGGGATCTACAGACGCATCCCCGGATAAAGACCGCATGCACCCCGTTGCGCTACAGCTATTATCGTTACATTTTCGTAAATTTTACATAAATTTCCTATAAATTTTACTTCAAAACCTTTTTGTGTCAAAAGACTGACAGATAACAAATTACAATAACAAATGTCAATTTCGGTATAAAAACTACATCACTTACAGTCCTTAATTGGTTTTGTAAAAAGAGGTTTACATTACCATGACCCGCTGTAAAAAGTTTTTCACCATTTGCAACGCTGATCTCCTTTGGCGTATCACGCACAAAAATAAAATAAATAAAATAAATAATCTCACGCCTTTCATCCCCGAGGGGGTAGGCAGAGGTATTCCATTACTGGATATACCCACATTTCACGAGATGCATTGGACCCTTAACGTGATAGGTGGTGAGCCCATCGCCGGACCGGGTCTATTTACACATGTCTCAGAATTAATTCTGGGACCTGCGGGTTTCCTCACGATGTTTTCCTTCACCGTCGAGCTAGTGATAAATATGTACGTAAGTTTTTGAAAAACTCATTGGTACATGCCAGGATTCGAACCCGAGCCTCACTGATTTTCGACCGGCTCTTCAACCGTCCGGGCTATCACTGCTCTATCACGCACAAAATCATGTAATATGTCTTTCTTATTAGTCATATGACAAGTCGCACCACTGTCGACGTACCACTCGTCTTGATCCAGCTGTACTTTTAATGCAGTCAACATAGTCGTCGTCGTACCAGGGGTTTTCTGATCCTTCTCCTGGCGTTGACTACTGAAATTCGATGGCTTGTCCTTATGAACAGGTTTCTTGCAATCTTTAGCGTAGTGACCTACTTTTCTGCATCGAAAGCATTTAGGTCGCTTGGAAGTCGAAGTTGTTAGGGCATTCTGTTCCGTACCTTCTGTATCACCTCGCCTCTGTGCCTCCTGGAGTAATTTAGTTTTCACCAGTTCACTTGAGAGAGAAATACTACTGTGCTCTAACGTCATAATGAGTGGGTCAAATTGTTTGGTGAGCCCACTGAGCATCATTATCTTGTAGTTGTTGCGCTGTATCTAAAATTTTTGTAAGATACTCCTCCATACTCAGAAACTGCTGAAGAAGTTTAAGCTAAACAACATTCTAAGTAGACCTAATCTTCTACAAAGACCTTTGTCCTCAAACGAATTCTCCAGGCTGCATGCGCTGTGTCGCAATTCCTGACAACGGAGTAAACAGATGGCTGAACACTGAGGCATATTCGTGATAGCGCTTTCTCCTGTTTTTTCTTCTCTGCGCATTCAGGTTTGCATTTGAAATTTCCAGTTTGTGTAGTTGCTCACCCCGGAGAGTTTATCAAATATAATAGGTTGGCTACTCATTTTTCTCAGTTGATTATTTAAGTGATTAAATAATTAATTATAAACACACGCGTCCTGTTTCCAATGGTCTGCTACCTTAATAGAGATGGATTAAAAAGGATTAGTTCGGTAGAAATAATATATTCGTAGAGTTTTATAAACCAACGTTGCTAGGACACACACAGCATAGACAAGATGCAGTTTATAAGGTTTGCAACCTCTAACATACACACATCAATCATCTCGTCGAACATTGACTAATTTATTTATTGTGAAATTGTTCTTATTAATTTTTATGTTTATCACCGAATTATAGCTTTCTACGACATTATTGTGCGAGTTCGTTGCTGACACACAACTCTGTTATGCATGCATCACTTTTTAGCCACGTGCTCTTCATGTACCTACACCATAAAAGCGTTAATTTTTGTTGTTTATTGGACCAGCACATTGCAATTATATATAATTCCTAACCCTTTTATTTGCCTCTCGGGCAACAGTGGAAGAGCGGTGTACAAACCTACAATACGTCGATAAAGCTTTGTCTTTATGTCTATAAATTTAGCTTTTCAAGTGCAAAGCAATGCATCTATTGAACTTCTAACTTACCTTGGCAGTGACAGTCACGTCACCGACCCCGTACATTTAAGTTTTCGGTGTTGGCTACAAAACCAAAAGGTAGTTTGGTTTGAATGCATTTTATGTTTATGGTAGGTATAGGTATCGATCGCTTATGATGACATAACCACGTTGTCTTTTAATTATTGTACCTATTTTCACAATACATAGAATCTGACAAATCCAAATGACAACTTACTTGCCATTAATACCTACAAGGAGTTTCTTCACTAAGTATTTATCAAGGAGTGTGAAAGTATGAGTATGTACTAATATCGACCTAAAGAATATTTTATCTTTAGGGCACTCCACAATCAACGATTAGGTCAAGTACGATCCTTTTCATATTAGGGTAACTTTGAGTAAAACAATTCCTCGTGGTCATTCTGGGGTGACAAAACAGTGCCACGAGTCCGTCCGGAAAAAGTAATCGCGACACTAGCATTGGAATGTGACCACGAGTGCTGTCTTTTTATCATTTACTGTTGGTCACACCACACAGGGTGACTACGAGTAAGTGAAATTACTTTAGGTCACACTGGGGTGATAAAACGGGGTAAACACGAGTCCTGCGCACTTTTTTTGATGTGTGTATTCAGACTAGTCTAAGATACATCACGACATAAGACGATGAAAAAAAAATTTTTATGATAAAATCTTAATCGTTGCATATTTTTTACTATTATTTATTTTAATCTGACACAAACCCCTACTATTGAAGCACGAGCTCCCATACATTTAATTAGTTGAGGTCAGATTGTAGCGTCTCTAAGGAAAAAATACTAAAATATTCTGCATCAGCTTCTGAATCTGTACATGTAAGATTTATGCTTGTGATTATTTTATATTAAGATTTAGACCTGCGAATGTAAATAATTAGCCGAATGTGTCGTGCGTGCGACACGTCTCCTTCACGTCTGCATCAAAAAGGAGTTGTATTGGTGTGACATCTGATGGGACTCAGTAGTGTTGCAGACGGAGCGCTACGCCTTTGGTTTGACCCAGCATTTAAATATTATTTACTTTATACAGCATATAAATATTTTTTGAGGAACTGTCACGACATTTCTGCTAGTATTTTTATTATTGTCATCCGGCGTTGTTTCTATTATAGATTCGAATATTCTTGCTCGTAGGCAAAGAGATTTAAATATAATTGGGCATAGAAGATCAGGCAATTGATAATATTTTCTTACAAAAACTTTGATTCCAAGCGTCAATTCTCAAATCATTTCAGGTGTCCTATTTTTACCATTAATTCATTACATCCCCAACATCCGGCAATTTCATTTCCTTCTCCATCGCCCCGCAACGTCACAAGCGGCCTTCATGGGTATATGCCCATCCAGTAACACCCCTTAAGCGCGTCACACACGGTGAAGATAATATACAATATATATTATCTTAGAGCATAATTTAGAATATCGCTCACCATAGAAATCCTATGAACCATCACACACGACGAAGTTAATTTATATTTTATCTTCAGTATCTTAAGATACCGAGCGAATACGCAAATATGGAAATATATATTTCGTATCTTAATATGTTATCTTAAGATACGAAATATACACATCTTAATATAAATACATGGTGTTTTTGTGTCGGGCTATGTGCGGACGCAGCACGGGGCGCTCCGGGAAGGGAGAGGAGAGGGGGTAACTTCGCACGAAAGCTGTTGCCTTCTGTCTACCTAAGCTAGTAATAGACTGACAGATCTTCATATAGGTTAAAATGGCCGCAGGTTTTTCTCTTTTTTATGTGAGGCTCTATCCAAATTTTTCTCCTTTTGGAATGTGTTACTGCAATCTCCATTTCACATTCTATATCAGAATCATCGTCTAAGGAGCTGTCTAACAAATCAAGAAGTAAGGCAGTATCACTCATAGTCAATCACCCTGTATATAAAACTCTAACAAGGAATACGTGTGGCACCAACGCAGACTCGTAAGGAAATGAACAGGTTTTTTTATATTATCGTATCTTAGCCGTGTGTGATAACTTAAGATACTATAATATTTTATATTAGGGCATCTTAAGATAAAATATTATAGCATCTTCACCGTGTGTGACGCGCTTTACTGTCACTGTTACTGGTTGGGAAAAAGATTCGTCATCCAGTAACAGTGTTACTGGTTGGTGATAAATTAATTCCCTTCTGGTAACACTGTTACTCGATGAAACATTTTATTACCATCGAGAAACACCATCATCATCATTCTCATTTTATTTAAATTTGGTTCCATCCAGAAACACTATAGCTAGTTACAGTCTTTCTATTTATCACAAGCTATAGTGTTTCTGGATGGAACCTAATTTAAATAAAATGACCTAGTGTTTCTGGATGGTAATAAAATGTTTCATCGAGTAACAGTGTTACCCGATGGGAATTAATTTATCACCAACTAGTAACACTGTTACTCGATGACGAATCTTTTTCCCAACCAGTAACAGTGTGACAGTAAGGGGTGTTACTGGATGGGCATATACCCCTTCATGTCTGAAAGGTGACTGGTCTATTGGGATTAAATCGGGCGACCCGGTTGGTCTTTTAAACCTCGTGATGTCTTATTTTCGGAAAGCAGCATTGACTCGTTGAGTTCGATCATCAATGTGCGTGCGCATTATCATCAACCAGTATGAATTGGTGCTCATGGTTTACTCGGAATGGTCTGACAATTCCATCAATAGCGAATGTTTTATACCTATTTGCCGTCATGGAGTCTCGATACGGTATTAATTCGTTCTAGCTCCAATCATAATTCCACCCCAAAAGGACACTGATTGCCCACCTTGCTAAACGGTTCCAGTGGCAGTTCTTTGCCTTTCAGGGTCTCCAGGTCATCTCCAGACGTTGGTTATCTGGATGAGTAGTAGTGGTATATTCCCATCCAATAACACCCCTTACTGTAACACTGTTACTGGCTGGGAAAAAAATTCGTCATCTAGTAACAGTGTTACTGGTTGGTGATAAATTAATTCCCATTCGGTAACACTGTTACTGGTTGGTGATAAATTAATTCCCATCGGATAACACTGTTACTCGATGAAACATTTTATTACCATCCAGAAACACTAGGTCATTTTATTTAAATTAGGTTCCATCCAGAAACACTATAGCTCGTTATAGGTAACTTATTTTTGTCTGCTGTGTAATTATCGGTTGGGATGAAATAGGATAATATATGTATAGAAACTATGATAAGATAACTCATGATTAAATTTCATGCAAAATGTGATTGCAGCCACCATGGCATATAAGAAAACCGAGTCTTGACCGTGGTGTTTCTGTTGTAATTTGAACAAAATTCCGTTATGAGTGACAAGATGTTTGGAGTTTATCCAATAAGCGCGCAGCGCGCAGGTAATGAGCGCGGTGATTGGCTCAACTTTTCACTATTGTTGATAACACGTTATCGGCGGTTTTCTTATATGCCATGGTGGCTGCAATCACATTTTGGATGAAATTTAGTTATGAGTTATCTCATCATAGTTTCTATACATATATTATCTTATTTCATCCCAACCCAACCGATAGTAACACGGCAGACAAAAATAAGTTACCTTTAACCAGCTATAGTGTTTCTTGATGGAACCTAATTTAAATAAAATGACATAGTGTTTATCGATGGTAATAAAATGTTTTATCGAGTAACAGTGTTACCCGATGGGAATTAATTTATCACCAACCAGTAACACTGTTTCTCGATGACGAATCTTTTTCCCAGCCAGTAACAGTGTTACAGTAAGGGGTGTTACTGGATGGGCATATACCGTAGTAGTGAGGCCGAAGCCTTACCCGCTGAAATCTCCGTCGCTGACGTTGCACAGAATTCAGAGGTTCTCGATAAGACCTCCGCGCTCGTAGTCCAGCCTGTTGTACGCATTTCCGAATGGTCTGAGTGCTAACTTCAAGTTCAGAGGCCCGCACTTCTGCTTTTACTTTAGTGGTGATCTTGGGTCACGGGCTGCCAGCAATCTGATATAGCGCTACTGAGCTGCAATCAGAACTGCGGGGTCCTTCAGCTAAACTATTCCTGCCGTAGAAGATACCTCTGCAACGTGGGCATGACACGATTAGGATACAGCAACTCTGAGTGATAGTTCTCTCGTGTTAGGGTCACAGCACATATATCAACTCGGAAAGGGATCGGCACCGTATCGCCTTTCGGCTCGCCGTCAACCAGGCGTCAACCTAACGTATGCATGTAACCAAAGCGTAGCAGCGGCTCCTGTACGTCAACTCGGCTACGGCTAGGCGTCACCGCGCTTACGCCTCGCCGACCGCTGGCTGACCGGGTTGGCACCAAATCAGTTTGAATCCAAACGTTGAGTATTCAATAAAAAAATCAATAAAACTTACGCGCAACACGAAAGGAAGTTGCCTTGCGAATGGCGGGCGGCGGCACGGTCGGCAGGCAAGTCGCGGGAGGGAACACGGTCAAGGGTGGACGAAGAGCCGTGAGCTCGCGTACGGAGAGACGTAAGCGGGGGGACAGCGAGCCGTAAGCGCGGGAACTGCAAGTTGACCACTCACCGCATCGCGGTTCGGAGCCTGTTCCGAGGCGAGGCGATTACGTTACGTTTCCGATTAGTGTGCGTTGCAGTAGGGAGTTTCATACAAACAATACTGAACGGCTCGAGGCGATACGGTGACGATCCCTTTCCGAGTTGATAAGTGTGCTGTGACCTTTATACTGTTCTTTCCTCAATTCTTGCTCGTAAAACTTTTAATAATCCTCTTGGCATTTCATCAATAACAACTTTTCGATTTCAGAATGAGCGTAAGCTTTTTATATGGAAAAACAATGAAATATGTTTTTTGTAAAGAATCTAACAAAAAAGAAGAAATTATAATACACCGATACCGTAACAAAAAATATTTAGATTATTCAAACTGATCGCAAACTTTATTGATGTATGTATTCAATTATCTTTTTGCGTATTAGGAAAAAATCATCTGAATTTCGTTGATTGCTTTAGGAGTGTTATCACTTATTCGTAAATAGTATTCACTTTACTATATTTAGTTCCCGTTCCTGTAGGAATACAGGGATAAAATAGTTCCCGTTCCCTCGGGAATACGGGGATAAAATATAGCCTATGTGCAGTGGCGTAACTATACCATCTGGGGCCTGTGGCAAGTTCTTTTGATTTTCTACTTAGTTTAATTTTAATAAACTTCGAGATTTTCAGCGTACTCAATTACCTACCTACACGTTGTATATGTTCCACTAATGGCCATAGTATGTACCGAGTGATGTACACGGTGTACATCATTAAAAATTAATCAACATCTTTTTGTCTAGGTTGGTTGAAATGCTCAACGATTAACTTGAAATTGTATTTATTATGGTTTTTAGTTGTCTCACTTTGGATTTTAAGCAGAACTTATAAAAATAAACTTTTCAAATAAAATAAAATACCTACTCAGGTACAATGTAAAAAAAATTTTTGAGCTCGCGGCCTCTTGGGCCGGGGCCCTCTTGGGTCGGGGGCCCGTGGCATTTTGCCAGCCCTGCCACCCTATTGTTACGCCACTGCCTATGTGTTATTCTGATGTATAACCTATATAACTGTAAAGTTTCATCAAAATCCGTTCAGTAGTTTTTGCGTGATAGAGGAACCAACATGCATACATCTATACAGCCATACGTACAAAGTTTCGCGTTTATAATATTAGTAGGATACTAGTAGTTTTCTTTAAGTGCTACTTGTTTTATATTTAGAAGTTTAAGTACCTATTTAAAGGGAGTTATCATTTCTTTTCAATCAATATAGGTACCTTTTAATTTTTGAGAAACACGCAAAAAAATAAATTTTCGTTGCTTTTAGTTTCTGAATTCTGTAGAAAGTTAAGATGTTTCCCTAACAAAAATTTATTTTCTGCCATAAATGTGTAATGATGCCATGTTAAGGAAACGAACTAAGAAGTACGAACATAAATTATACAGTAATACAGCGGCAATATTGTTTTTTTTTATTCCATGTCATTTAAGATGATGTTAAGAATCTAACGATACCCCATTATTTCAAATCTGTTCAGCAATTTAGTCAAGTTAATGGTGGAATACAGAAACTCTTCGGAATAGGCAGAGACAACAGCCTGCCACCTGCTACGAACGGTATATACCCGTCCAGTAACACCCCTTACTGTCACACTGTAACTGGTTGGGATATCAATTAATTCACATCGGGTAACACTATTTCTCGATGAAACAAGTTATTACCATCCAGAAACACTAGCTCGTTTTATGTAATATAGGTTCCATCCAGAAACACTAGCTTGTTATAGGTAATTCGTTATTTTGGTCTACTGTACTATAGTTGTAGCTTGGCAGGCCGGGCCCACCCTAGAAAGCTGTAAGCCCACCCTAGTAAGATACCCTTAGGTACCCATACATAAAATAACTTCATCCTCAACTACCGAAAACCATATTTAAAAAGATAAACAAAGAAAACTTAAAATTGTTTAAAACATTTTTTTTTCTTTTTTCAAGGTTGTGGGATTGGACCAATTTATATGTTTTTGGTTTCTTTTTTCCTTATTTCAATGTCGATTTATATATCTGGTTCTCTGTTTTATTTGATTTGTAACAATTAATTAACATTACATACATATACCTAATAATAACATAAGATCTATTTGATTTACCTTGTTAAGTGCAGCTCTTGTCGGTGTATCCCTAGGTATATTAGCGACTTAAACTCAACTTAAACTACATAGCTTTGGTCAGGACACAGATAAAAGAATAGTATAATAGGATAGGATAACTGAAATCCATACATGATACCTAGTTGCGCATGCGCTGATTGATAGTCAGTGACCACCTTGCTGTACTGAGGCCATAGCCCCCCCTAGGAAAAATCCCTAGCTACGCCAATGCTGGTTAGGATGAAATTAGATAAACGTACCTACTTATATAGAAACTATGCCATTTATTGCTCTGATTCTGGAGTGGTGATTAAATTTTCATCCAAAATACATTCAGAATAGGATTATGCAATACTTAATATTACTCGTATAATAGGATAAGTTTGGAATAAATACAATAGTAGCTATTCAAAAAAGTTTTAATAAAAAAAAAAAACAGGTAAAGGTAAGGTAGATACATGTTGAAGGCATTTTTTATCCTACACAGCAATCAACATTTATTTAATAAGAATATTATGTATAAGAACTATTATTACAATATTTTTGTAGTGTAATCAGTCTTTCTATCTATCACACTAATCAACATTCACATAGGGTCTTTTCGAAGGTACGGACCATATTGAAAAGGATGATTCTGCCCATGGTTTTGATGAACTTTCCCTAAGGAACCAACATCGAAATCGAAAAAGATATTTGAGTAAATCGGATTTTTTTGCCTCGGATAGGTATAGGCAGTGGCGCGTAGTAAATAAGTTTGACTGAAATTCCGGAATCTTTGTTGCAACTTGTTGTAGATCTACTGGATTTGCTGCCTCAGTTTGTCTGGTTCTGTAGCGATGAGTGGGCACGTCATTAACATTAGGAGCAGTTCCCATGTGTGTTTCTGGAAGTGTCAAATCTAGAACGAAGAAGTCATTAGACATGTCGTAATTATAGAAGATCTTCATTTCTCCCTTTTCATATTTCATGCGCTTTATCTTTAGCCAATTCACTCTCGCTCCTTCTGTGTTTTTGTTCTTGTCTTTCATTATTCTACTTGCCAATGTTTTATGGAAAAAAAAATCGTTATATTTCAATTCCTTACATTGTAAGGCTTTTGCGGATGGTTGTTGGACAATGTTGATGAACGAGCTCGTCGAAAAACATTAAGGCTAGGTATTCCAGCAAAGGCCGATTTTGTGATTTTTAAAATCGTCTGAGACATAGAAAATGAAAAAGAAGATGTATATTAAGTACATAAGAAAAAATATAGTCTAGTCAAAGTCGCATTCAGTTACATGATAAAATGAACTTACTCCATAGAAAACAATCTCAAAGTTAATCTCAAAGTTTAATATTATGACAACTACTGATATTTTACACTAGCTTTTACCTGCGGTTTAGTGGATGCCTACACTGTATAAGCTATCTATGGGCAAAATTTCATGTCTCCAGACCCAGCGGTTTAGGCTGTGCGTAGATATGTCACCAATCAGTCAGTCAGTTTATCATTTTATATATATAGATTTGTTTTTTGTACTAAACTAAAGACACTAAATATTTCTAAACAAATTCGCAGTTTGACTTGATAAAATGATTTTTATAATCACTATGTTGAAATACCTACAAAATTGTTACTTTGTATATTATAGATTTGTATAATACATTGTTGTGTAATTGCAGGAGCGCGGTATGTTAGCTGGCGTGTTCAGTTGCGCGCTGGCGCTTACTAAATGCCTACTGCCTACTCATTGAGCAAGTAATCACTACGTTACTATTGCTACAGGTATACCTGGCCTTAAGCCATTCAGAGATAGAACAAATCTTTGAATGTTTCTGAGCTAACTCAATGCTACATGCATCGAGTCTACCTCCATGTAAGAATGCCCAGATTGTAAGTAGAAATCAGTCTTATATTTTTTAGCTGCAGAAACATTATAATCGTCACAAATTAAAAAAATAAACTCTAAATATTATTATTTTAGTAAATTATGATACTTACTCTGAGTTTGAAAGTTTTTCGGGTTCAGAGGAGGTGGATCGCTTTGAAAAGAATCCATACTGGCACTTAATTCCTAAATAACATCACAAGGCAAAGGTAATAAAAATAGCGTGTGCGTTCGGCGCGAAAGCAATAACGATTACCTACCTACGGTGCGGCGCAAGCGCGAGCAGAAACATGATTTCACTTGCTACCTATTCGTGGTTCACTAAGAATAAGAACAAAATTTTTGAAATAAATCAATCAAACCAATTTATTTGCAATTACTTGGTAAGATTGTGTACATATTATAAATATAATCCGTCTAGATGTAACAGTAGAGATCAATAACAAATTACGATATTAACCATGCATTCCATAAACTAAAAGCCAAAAGTGCCGTTGGTTTAGATTGTGTTCCCTCCTTATATCCTGAAAGCATGTAAGGATCAACTGTTAATACCTATCTCTTTCATTTTTAATTTATTTCTTATAAATAAATAATAATAAATAAATAATCTCACGCCTTTCATCCCCGAGGGGGTAGGCAGAGGTATTCCATTACTGGATATACCCACATTTCACGAGATACATGGACCCCTAAACGTGATAGCCCATCGCCGGACCGGGTCTATTTACACATGTCTCAGAATTAATTCTGAGACCTGCGGGTTTCCTCACGATGTTTTCCTTCACCGTCGAGCTAGTGATAAATATGTACGTAAGTTTTTGAAAAACTCATTGGTACATGCCAGGATTCGAACCCGAGCCTCACTGATTTTCGGCCGGCTCTTTAACCGTCCGGGCTATCACTGCTCATTTATTTCTTAGTTCCCATAAATATCCAAGTCACTGGAAACTTTCTAGAGTGTGTCCTATTCCTAAATCTAAAGATACTAGTTCAATTGTAAATTACAGGCCAACAACTATATTGTCAGCACTCCCAAAGGTCTTGGAATCCATAATCCATAAGCACATTTCGAGACAAGGTAAGCCTTACATTTATGTAATACGCATATGCGTCTCTCAGCATGGTTTCAGGAGTGGCCGTTCCGTTGATACTAATTTACTTATAGATATGATATTATCCCAAATGGACAAAGGGGCGCAAGTAGATGTTATATATTTTGATTTTGCTTTTAATAGAATTGATAACGACATAGGTACTTACTCCTCGACAAATTGTGTCTGTTAGGTTTTTCACCAGCGCTTCTTGCATTTTTCGCGGACTACCATGCATGCTGATTATATTATATATACCATGCATGCAACCGGCAACAGTATGTTAGATATGGGTGCTATGTGTCTAGGGAGCTATTTGTCTAAACCCTATCATACGCGTTCGGGAGTGAGTCAGGGTTCTATCCTTGGTCCTCTTCTTTTCTTTTTGATGATTAACGACTTGGAAAAGGTTCTAAAATATTCGAAATGTTTGCTTTATGCAGACGATCTAAAGCTGGTCCGTGTAGTCAACAATGCAGTAGACTCCAGTCTTTTGCAGGAGGACATTCATGCGGTATACAAGTGGAGTCAAGCTAATGGATTGTTGTTCAACTCGGTTAAATGCTGTTGTACCTATGTCGTTTTCTCGCTCACTGAAGTTTCTCTTTAGGATACGCTAGGAACCGATTTTATAAATCGGATTACTCCTATTAATGACTTGGGCATTGTTTTCGATACGCGGCTTACTTTCAACAAACACATAAGATCTTTGGCCTTGGAATGCTATAAGAGGCTAGGTTTTGTGCTGCACAACTGCCGAAATTTCAACGATCCTTCTGTGATAGCACTATTGTATAAGGCTCTTGTTAGAATTAAAATAGAGACCGCCTCTGTCGTCTTGCTCCACACAAAATAACATATACGTTGTTGTTGTTGGAGAAAGTTAAAAAGGAATTTCTACGTTTTCTCTACAAAAACAATTATGGCTATTACCCTTTTGTATTTCCCACTAAATTCTTTTTAGGTATGTTAAGTTTCAATTCACTTTGTACGAGGCGAAATTACGCCTTGACGTATGTCGTATGTTGAGAGTAAAAAACGACTGCCCATTGCTGGTAGCACAGACTTGTCGCCTATTTGTACCAGACAACTATATGCGTTGCCATAATCACCGCCTGCTGGCAATACCACCGATGCGGACAGATGCACACCATAGCTCGCCACTGGTAAAGGCTCTTGCGCTGCTCAGCGCGCTTCTGGTAGTGGCCCCGGAGTGTGATCTGTTCGCGGATCCATGGTCGTATGATCCAGTATGTGTCGTGAGAGTATGGTGTTTTGCGAGCGAGATGTATAAATGCTTTGGTTTATTCTTACTTTATTTTTAATTTCCTTGTGTACTTTTTTATAATTTTTGTTGCCTTGTCTAGCGCCTTAGATTTCAAAATCTGTAATGCTAGTTTAAGTTATTTCAATAAATAAATATTTAATATAAATCGAAAGGTAAAAGCAACCTCTAAGTAATTGTTATTCACATTAGAAAATAATGCTGCTTTCTATAAATTTTTAGTGCTAAAACCAACTAAACAAGATACTTACGATGGTTTCATTTCGATAATATTACGTATTACTGCTAGAGAGTTTTTAGTTTTAAAACTGATTAAGTACAGGTATGTGGTTAGACGTCAAAACAAAAAAGAAAAACATTGATTACCAAGAAGTCAAACTAAAAGTTGCCACGAAGAAGCTTGGATACTTAGTTGGTTTTTGGTTTCTATATCTCCGAAACCAAGCGTCGCATAGGTTAGTCGGTATTACCAGTATAAATAGGAAAAAAATTAGAGTAGAATGACATTATTAACTGAATTCAGCAAAATGCTCGAATTAGTTGGTACTAGCAATATGCCCACGATATATTCATTTGCAAAAACATATTATAATACTCGTATTAAGTTCAAATTACAAGCTTCGTCAAATCTGAAAATTACATTCTTAGAATCGGCAATAAGCTTCGTCCAGTTAACAAAAAAAAAAACTGTCAAAAAGTCCACCACTAATCGTCCATGGTTCAAAGGACCGCAGTATGCTAGCTGCATTGCCACGCTGGATAACTATGGAGATCCTTTGGACCAGGTACGAACCAGAACGAGGATTGCGACCTCCTTCCCGGAAATCATCGGTCAATATTGTCTTTATTTTGTAATCAATATTTTACATACCTTCGCTTTCGAATCAAATCCTATAGCCGTTGCTGATGCCATACTTCCATTACACTGACAAAAGATATTTTTTTCGTAAATAGTACGATATGCTCTATTCTGATAGTGGAAAAGTCTGTGCAATTATAATACCGCTAGTGAAACTTTAATATCACGGTTTCTTTAAAACTTTGCGACGTATAGGTACTTACAAGACATTTTAGAATCCAAGTTATACATAATATAACGCAGTTAACTGTTGCACCCTCTTTTTAGAGTTAACCTAGTTGAACACGTTTAAACTAAGTAACTAACGAAAAAAAAGGAGATTTATTTGGTCACAACATGATTTTATTTAATTTTATGGGAAAGAGTCTTCTCTTTTGTCATCTCTTTATTGAAAGTGTCTCATCAAAATATTTGGCTTTGTCAGCAAGGAACTAGAAATACAATTAAATTTAGAAAAAAATTCTTCACGTGGATGATATACAGAATTACAAAAAACGTTTGGTCGCTGAGATACCACATATACCTACCTAAAAAACGTATAAATTATCGGTTTCAGCATAAACACTTTTTTTTCTCTCTTCGAACACTTATTTTAAACACACAATTTTGTTAAAATCATACTTATTTGTTACTCAGTTCACATACTAAGTATAACATTTTCTATGAACGATTATATATGCACAAATAAAGAGCCTATTAACCTTTAGTAAAAGAAAATTACTAAGCAACTGTATGTTTTTATTATGGACTAGCGGATGCCCAGCGGCGTTGCGCGGTTGCCCGTTCCCGTGGGAATTTCCGAAAATCCCTTCATATTGGTTGCCTACGACATATTTAAAACACCTTCATACCATATTTCAAATATCGGGTGCCCACCGGCGTTTTCCCGCTTGGATTTAGTTTATTCCCGTTCCCGTGGGAATTTCCAAAAATCCATTCATACCAATTTTCTATGACATATCAGACACCTTCATACCATTTTTCAAGTTTCTAGGTGTTATCGTTTCGGAGTAGTACGTATTTCTCTTTTTAACCAGTTTTTATATTTTCCCGTGGGAATGAGATATTTTCCTGGAATAAAAAGTACCCTAGATGTTGACCCGGGTACTCATTTATTATTATTATTAACCAATTAATAACAACAATTCTTCCTTCTGGACCAATGCACATCCTCACCATTGTCAGAATGACTTTTAGAGGGTTTCACAATTGACAACAACTCCTCAAAAGTTCCAACCGACGTTTTATAATATTTGAAGAATCTTTTTGCATATTGTTTCAACCATATCAAAAAATTCTAAATCTATGGTTTCAACTGAGCATGCTTCGCAGGAAAATATCGGTTCATTAATCGATTTGATATTAAGGGATGCACACAGTATTCTCTTTTAAAACGTCTTCTCTTTTTCTTAAACTTTATGTAAATTACAACACAACGTAATCTCAGAATATTCGCTTCCATAGCGTGCGCGTCTCTAAATTTCCGGGGGACAAATGATCGCACACTGTATGCGTTGAGTCCGCGGCAAGTCCTCGGCGGACAATTTTTTTACGATTCGGGGTATTTTGTCCTCGGGGGACAAAAGTCCGTCGTCTGCGCAGGCTAAGCCTGATACATTTGGAAGAAGTACCTATCGCTTGTAAACTCAATTTTTTTTGGGAGTTTACAAGTTCGTTAGCCCCGCGCTATTTTGCGAAAAGACCCTTGCTTGCCCCAACGCTATTCCCGAAGTAAGTTACACAATGCATGAGAAGCCAGTAAAACCGTCTTTTTTTCTATTCCGATCCATTCATCGACACTAAATGGTCATAAACATGAAAGAAACACTTTTTTGTAATTGTCATTGTTACTATTAGTGTGGGCTTTCTCGCCGCGGGGGGGGGAAAAGATAGCTGCTTGCTAAAATGACACTTAGTGTGTGTATCAGGCAGAACTTTTTTCGATATTACCTAATACGTAAAGTATAAACTATCTGGTAGTGGATTATAGTACGTACGTTGGTACGGCATTCATTTCCTCTGCACTGAAAAAGTTTGCAGAGAATTTTAGTTTTAAGAAAATAAAATAGTGTCTATTGCCGTTTGAAAAATATAATATACCTACCTGTGCAGTACAGCTTTTTTCAGCCTGTTCAATGTAAATAATTTTTATAATAAGACGAATACACAGAATTCAGAGTGCATCGTATAATAAAATTGGGTCGGTTTCCTCACAGGTACCCACATACATTAGTACATTAAGATATAAGTCCGGTAGGTTGAAAATTACAGCCGAGGCGATATTGCTAGCCCGAGCCGTAGGCAAGGGTTACAAGTAAGCAGAGGCTGTAATTATCAAAGCGCACGTATGTCATACGACGTTTTATAACACATTTGCGAGGAAATAAAATAAAACTCCGACTATGGTAAACGAATAAAAACAATACAGCGTTAAGAAAAAGCGCGCGGCGCGCATCATCATTTTTTTTTAGGCAAAGGCACAAAAACAGCCTGTATTACTAATAAAGTAAATTAATATTTTTTTGTTTCTGTTACAGATTAATTGGTTGTAATTTACTGTCAAAATTAATAACATAAAATAATTATGTACATAAATATTTCTTTATTATATTTTATCTCTTAAAGTTAATTTTAATCATAAAATGTAGACAACTTTTTTGACATAAAAACTCTTTGCTGAGATTTTAAAAAGTACCGTTCGTTTTAAGACGGAGCATCTTGATAAACCATGCGTTTTTCATTACACTTACCGCACTTGGGCGTAATGAGATACAATACGATATAGAAATTGGTGAAATAAGACACCTTTTACGAGCAAATGTGTTATAATAGTACATTATGATATAAGTGCGGTAGGTTGAAAATTACAGCCGAGGTGATATTGCTAGCCCGAGCCGTAGGCGAGGGCTACAAGTAAGCAGAGGCTGTAATTATCAAAGCGCACGTATGTCATACGACGTTTTATAACACATTTGCGAGGAAATAAAATAAAACTCCGACTATGGTAAACGAATAAAAACAATACAGCGTTAAGAAAAAGCGCGCGGCGCGCATCATCATTTTTTTTTAGGCAAAGGCACAAAAACAGCCAGTATTACTAATAAAGTAAATTAATATTTTTTTGTTTCTGTTACAGATTAATTGGTTGTAATTTACTGTCAAAATTAATTAAATTAAATAATTATGTACATAAATATTTCTTTATTATATTTTATCTCCCAAAGTTAATTTTAATCATAAAATGTTGACAACTTTTTTGACATAAAAACTCTTTGCTGAGATTTTAAAAAGTACCGTTCGTTTTAAGACGGAGCATCTTGATGAACCGTGCGTTTTACTTTACACTTACCGCACTTGGGCGTAATGAGATACAATACGATATTGAATTTGGTGAAATAAGACACCTTTTACGAGCAAATGTGTTATAAAATATATTACTATAATATCTTATATACCAGGTGATAATTTTATGAATGGAGGCATTAATTATAATGCAAGGTCATTACTTGTAAGAGCTAAGGTATTAGGTTGATTGGTATCTTGACGTTAAGGATCAAGGAGTCGTTTTAAATAACTTAAGATTTGATGTATTTTGACTACAAATAGGAAAAACGGCGATAATATAATTATATGTCTTGATGGTCTATTGCCATCATTAGCACTGCTCCTTACGTCACAGGTCCTAAAATAATATGTTGGGTGCTTGTAGAAGCGCGAACTGTATTGATGATTGTTTAGATGCTTACTGAATAAAATAATAACTTTTGAATGTCGAATTGCATTTGCACTATATTTTAATTGAAACGGCTAAAAAGAATGTTGGAAAAATGTAAAAATGTACTCTACAGAAATAAGTAAGTAGAGGATGTGATTGCACTAATATTTTATGATATTTGATTTGTTGGATTTATCTCCGGCTCCGAATAGCAGAATAACTATTAGAACAAAGCTGCTGGTCACCCGCTGGCAGGTATATAAAGCGTGTAAAAAGCGAGTGTTTTTTTGGTTGTTACGTTTGCTGGATGGACAGACGGAGCAAAATGCAACATCGGAAAATGTTCAATATTATATATTTTACAATAACCGGGAATTAAGTATTTGTAATAACCTTATAATCACTTGATTCATGCACAAACAAGGAAATCTTTCTCTTACCGTGTAAAAAAGTAGGTACTTAACTAAGTATTTTTTATATTAGGTACACAAAGTTACTCGCCTGAATAGTCAATTTAAATATGACCGAAAAAAACAAAACTGTTGTTGTAATAAAGTGGTTGTAACTCATTTCTACTGTAATTTTATTGAATGATATACCTACTTTCGAATAGTATGCTGTCATCAAAATTGATCATGATTGAGATTTTACGCAGTCATATCGGTATATCGTTTTCCAATTGGTTTCATTGTTATAATAGTTACCTACTTACTAGCGGGTGGACAGCGGCGTTGCCCGCGTGGAGCCAAATAGATAAAAATCCTTTCGTAGTTGCCTACGACATATAAGACACCTACATACCTACCATATTTCAAGTTTCTAGGTATTCGTTGCGGAGTACCTAGTACTTACGTATTGCTCTTTTTAACCAGTTTCGATATGAGTCTTATAGTAAAAAGTACTTACCTTATTAATGTTGACCCAGTTACTCAGTTATCTCCACACCAAATCCCAATTCATTCAGTTCACCAATTCATCAAAATCACACCAGTAGATTTTGCGTGATGCGTGCACAGAGAGATAGACACCAAAATAAAATTTTGTATTGATATTTAAATCGATAACTACCGCAAAAATTCCAAATACTTAGAAATATTTCATGTACAGACACTGTCTCATTACAGATTTGTTATATGTATAGACTAGCGACCCGCCCCGGCTTGGCACGGGTGCAATGCTGATGTCTTATATACATATAAACCTTCCTCTTGAATCACTCTGTCTCTTAAAAACATCCGTTGAGTAATTAAAAAGATCTAAGCATACAACAAAGGGACAGACAGCAGGAAGCGACTTTGTTTTATACTATGTAGTTATAGTGATATTGTAGAAGGGTAAAGTACCTAATCGTGATTCTAAAAACATAGAATTCTTAGTATATTAATTTTGCCAAGTTTTGTTTTCAAAGTACCTAATTCTGTAACGTAACTACTGTGTTTCAGGCCATAGTTGTTTCTTAATTGTATACCTGAGAAAATTGTAAACAGTGTGTTGATAGATAACTATGATTGACTAAAAAAATCTAAACTAGGAATAAAACAAGGTGATGGTGATTACATAAAACTTTATTCGTGTCTATTTTATATTATGTGAAAATTAATGTAGACAACAAATATTATTATGTCCTTAATGATTAAAAATACGGAATTTATGTCGGTGTTGATGTACATTTTATTGGTCAATTATATACTGTAATGAAAAATACAGTCTACATTACGCGTCGGTGTATAATTGTTACTATACATAATAGGTATTTACAATCTTTATCGATCTACACCATCTGTAAATCTCTTATTTACAGTTCAATGAATAAATAAAAGCATTGCCCTAATATGTACATACATTAGCGTCATGCTGAAGATAAACCCTTTTACATAGAAACTAGTTGATCCCTCTTACATTACATAGCTCTTTTACCGCCATTCTACATCACTAGTTCTTTATTAAAGTAGTAGTAGGAATTATATTTTGTATAATATTTGACTGACACTATGTGCAGGTAGAGACGTTACGAGGTTCCGTATAACAATGGAAATCTATTTGCAGGATTCTACAATTAGTCTATTCACAGGATAGACTTTGCATACTATAATCCCATACAAATATCTAATTCCATTTGTTTCTGACTACGGAACTGAGGCGACGTCCCCACATAAGGTGGTATCATACAATTGTTCCTTGTAAGTGCTGCGGGTCTGGCGATGCAGCCGGCAGAGTGGGGCCCAAAGATGTTGACGGCAGCGCTGCAGCTATGTCCTGATACCCTTCAAGCGGCATGCTAGGACCTGGGAATCGCTCTGTAGGATTCTCTTCAGGAGGTGTTACCTCCAATCCGATACTTCCATTGAATGCAATTTTGATCGCATTAGCGTTTTGCTCCTCTTGTTGTTGCTGATATTGCAACAAAGAGTTAAAATGTGATATGCCGATTTCTTCAAGGCTACTCTTTCGGCGTCGAGAGCCAGGTCCGCCAAGACCTTGACGGAGAGAATTTGACCGTCTCAGTAGTATATCATCGACAACTCGCAGCGAATTTGAGCGTCCTCGGAAATCTGAAACGATCGTCGGACTATCAGGCAACGATAATGAATTAGCTTTGGTCGTGGAAAGCGGAGGCGCACGTTGTTGAACGAAGTTTGTTCCGCCCATTCCGGACCCTCTTCGGCTCGCTCCTCCTTGACCTTGAATAAGTGCTTGAGAACAAAAACTGATATTTGATTTTCTTCTGCTGTTATGGCGCTCAAAGGTTTTTTGTGCGGAAAAAGGCGATGGACGGACTAAATATCTGAAAAATCAATAATTTTTTTTAATCGTTAAGGAAAGATTAAATTTTCAGAAAAAACTTATACTAAGTATAAAGTGATTTATTACATTATAAATATAATATTATACTTAACTAAAAGAGAGTTTTATACTATACTATTTATATTATACTAACTAACTAAGTATAAAGTAGTTATATGACTTGTTAATAACAATACAATAAAAAGTTAACTACTTCAACTTACATAATGTCGCCTTCTTGTAAGTTTAGGTCACAGCTTGGATTAATTATGACATAAGATAAACTGTTTCGCTTTTCGCTTACGTCGTCGTAATCAATACCAGTTAAATTTAAAGATTCCATTCTTGATCGTACAAGATTAGCTATTTCAGCTCTTTCAATTTGTTGCGCATGATTGTCTCTTGCTTCGTCAGCCAAGCTTGTAGAGTACTGCAGGAGTAGTATTAATTTGATTAAAAGTGCTAGGACTGTGTTAAAATATGTCGAATATTGATGCGTGCAAATTTACATAATCATGACAATTTTGTCATTTATCTTTTTTTTTTCCGTACAAATAACATTAAATAATAAAGCAGTGCTTGTCGTGTCATATTATCGCTTCTCTTTCGTACCTACTCCTAACTACTCTCTACCTTATCTATTGTGTATATATAAAAGAGTAGGTATTACGTCGATTTGGTGTCCTCATTTCTTATTTACAACAGCTTGCTCTTAGTAGACACATAATTAGATATTAATTTGATATGTAAAGGTACTTACTTACCAGTAAGTATATTAACCTCTGAGACCATGAATCACAGACACAATTGATTTTTAATTGTGTCTCGGTTCCAATTGGAACCGGCGGTTCTTAACTGATTATGTAACAATAATATTGATTGAGTGCTTGTTTTGTAAGTAGTTTTTACATAAGTGTTATGCAGTTTAAATTAAGATACCTACTATCACGAAAGAGAAGGTAGTGATACTTAATTTTAAAAACAGCCTTTTGGGATAAAAATATTTTTTAAAATTTTGGTATGTGCTGGGGCAATATTAAACATAAAATTTTATTCCTACCTGACTCTCTAGTTAACATAAAATTTTAAATATTATATAAGACTACTCTAAAAGCAAGGTTAGAAGTAGAACAGGATTCGAAGGCAGGGTGCCGGGTGTTTCCTCGTGTTGTCATAATGGTCTTGCTAATATTTCTGTTTATTAGTACTCTATTGAATTGATACCATTTAATAATACTAGAAGCTGTTGAGCATAAAAAATACCTTTTCTAACAGACAAAAAATATTACATTATTCAAAACAAATCCACACATATAGTAAGATTTAAAATTAATTTAATTTCCCCCTAAAATTTAGAGAATTATTGCAATAGGTCGAAGTTGTGGACGTCTAAACGAATAGAAAGATATGAAACTGTAGGACTACTCTATGGTTCTACGGTTGACAGATGACAGTTCGAGCCTGTCACTATAAAAGGCGTGTGCACCACGAGCTCGGCCTCTTTTGCTCGGCGACTCTCCAACGATCAAGTGGTCCTGTGACCCTGTCGGTTTGCTCTCTAATTACTTGCTATATATTTGTTCATACTTGTGTCGGTATTTTGTGATTAGTATTTTGCTGTTATTTTGTAAATTTGAAATAAATCTAGTGTCGTTGCTTGTCATTCTTTTTTTTTAAACTATTCCTCTTCTGATTCCTTACATCAGAAGTGGGATTGAATTCAGCCCGTCTGGCCTATTTGCTAGCTATCCTGAACAAAATACCGACCGTTATTTTTGAATTTCTCTTTGTGTTGTGGTTGTGTTTATTTTGCTATTTTGTTTTGAGTGCGTTGTTATGTCGGACAAACATCCGTGTTCGCGAAGTAGGGCGTCGCAGCGGCGCAATAGTAGCGACAGTCGTATGCATGAGCCAGTTTTACGACGGAGTTATCGCTCCCGAACCCGGGAAAGTCGTCGCCGTTCACGAACACGCACGGAACAATTTTCTCGTTTACGCCGACGCCGGAGTCGATCACATTCTCGAACAGTTCATCGTGGCCGCTCACGTACTCGTCGACGGAGGTCTCCGTCACGTTCGCGAACATTTGCGCGTTCGCGATCACATCGCCGTTTACTAACTCCTGTCAATCGACGTTCTCGTTCTCGATCCGTTGAGTCACGGCGTTTGTATTCACGAACACCCCCGCGGACCAAATCACAGTTTATGACGACAGTTGCGAGTTCTTTATCCACTATTTTGTCACGTATAACGGAGTTGGAAAAAAAAGAAAGTGCGCGTTCGAGCTGTAGTGCAACGGATAAAATGAATATTAGTGAATGTGTAGTCCCTAGCGCAAGTAACGAATGTTTAAATAAGCCTGAAGTTGTGACTAGTGTAGTTAATGATAGCTTCAATGCTGGTTTGCCTTCGGAAGTGAACTCAACACTTAATCAGCAGCCCAGCCAGGAAAATAGTTTGCCCACATCCACCCCAACGCATGATTTGATTGAAGCAATTAAATCTCTGAAACCAACGCGTTCTCAAGGTTATTTCGTATCCAACTTTGACCCGACTATACATGACATAGATATATGGTGCAAGGAGGTGGAGCGGGCTAAATATGCGAATGGCTGGGATGATTATGAGTGTTTGTCGCGGGTTGCGAGCTGCTTGAAGGGAGACGCACGAACGTGGCTAAATGAATGGGTGTCGAACGATCGTTCATGGCGTAATTTTGTTCAAGAATTTAAATCATTATGCCCACGCAAACTAGACTATGCTAACATCCTATATGAAGTTATGCAGACTAATTCTGATAGGTTTCCCACTTACGCCAAATACGCGAGGCGGTCGTTGCTTAGATTACGTATCGTGAAGGGACTCAATGAGGAACTTATGATTTTGATTATTGTGCGTGGTATTACTGATCCTCAAGTCAGAGCTGCAGCAGCTAACGCTAACTTATCTGCTGAGAGTCTTGTAAACTTTTTATCGCTTTATGTCAAGCCTGACCGCAGTATCAAACAAGATATGCGGGCGCCGCAAATTAAAAAGCGGTCTTTACCATCTCAAAATGATCGACCTAATTTGAAATGTTTCAACTGCGGTCAGAATGGACATAAAACCTTTTATTGTCCTAAGAAGACAAAATTTAACACAAATACGAGTACCTCATCGATTCCTACTTCCAGTACTGACACTCGTACATCTGGTGATAACCGTCATTGTACTTTCTGTAAAAAACTAGGTCATACGGAGCAATTCTGTTTTGCAAAAGAAAGATCAGGTCAGCGTAATAAGCGTAACGTTAATCTTTGTGCCGAACCTTCCGCGATTAGTACAAATAAAAGCAGTGATATTAGTACAGCTGTTATTCAAGGTATTACCTATTGATGTACTTATCGACAGTGGTGCTTTGAATATTTCGTTAATCTCTGATAGTATTCTAAAACACTTTGCGTGTAGAAAGAAGCCTTTGCATTGCGTTTTAAAGGGAGTCGGTGACAGTGTAGTAGAGGCGGATTCGTACGTGACTTTGACGGTTGAATTTCCTGAAATATCTATAGAGTCAGATTTTGTAGTCGTACCAGATACCTACATAAGCACTTCCATGATTATAGGTACAGATATATTGAACCGAGATGGGATTACGTTTGTTAGGACAAAAGACAGGCAGTACTTGACTAGAATTCCAACGGATACGGCTCGAGTGTTTCAGGTTGGAGACCTTGTCTTCGTCATCAAATTCCCGCAATCCACAGGGAAATTGGACCCTGGAATGCGAGGCCCATACCGGGTTGTGCGAACTCTGCCGAGTGGACGATACGAGCTGAAATTACTAGCTGGCTCGTACGGGAAAACTACCCAAGCGGCGGCTGAATATATGGTCCCGTGGAGAGGAGAGTGGTGCCCAGAGTCGTGTGCTGCCTTCTTCGAATTTGAGTTTTTGTCTACTTACTTTGTTGATGTGAAACAAAAGGTCGTGATTTTGATTGTTCGATTGTTTTAATTCTTAATTTTTATAATGTGAGCTCACGTAAAAAGTAAAAAAAAAAAAAAGAAAAAAAAAAGAAAAATGGGGGGTTTGCAATTTGACAATACGAATCATGGCATGTTTTACACTACAAAGGAAGTTAGACGTTAGATATGCGATTCAGCGATGCCTCTATCTAAGTTTATATAAAGATCGATCTTAACTGTTAAAGGCCTATATTTTATTTTAAACGCTATAGCTCATTAAGAACTCGAAAGAATATGCGATTCAGTGAAGCCTCTAATTCTTACTGTTTGTTTTGATCTGCTAACTACAAAGAATATGCGATTCAGTGAAGCCTCTAATTCTTAATGTTTATTTTGATCTGTTAACTATAAAGATAAGCGATTCAGTGATGCCTCTTTCTTAAAGGTTCTGTATACTTAACGAGGTGTACATGAATCCGACATAGACTAGCGATTCAGAGAAGCTTCCGTCTATGTGCTCATAAACACGCGATTCAGCGATGCGTTTGTTTATGTGTTTATTTTTGTTTGTTTATGTTTAGAGACTTATTCGAAATAGTTATCAGGGACATGTTATTCAGTGTGTCATAATTTTCCAGATGAGGCAGACGAATTGGAAACTGGTTCCTCCTCAGCATCAATGCCGAGTGTCTGTCAACCCAACGAAACACTGGAGACTACTGCAACTGTTTCCAACGGGGCTGCTTCAAATGAAGATTACACTGTGGAGTACCTCGATGAAGAAGCGCTCGAGGACGATGCTTTGCCAGGAGAGGCCGTGTAGGACTACTCTATGGTTCTACGGTTGACAGATGACAGTTCGAGCCTGTCACTATAAAAGGCGTGTGCACCACGAGCTCGGCCTCTTTTGCTCGGCGACTCTCCAACGATCAAGTGGTCCTGTGACCCTGTCGGTTTGCTCTCTAATTACTTGCTATATATTTGTTCATACTTGTGTCGGTATTTTGTGATAAGTATTTTGCTGTTATTTTGTAAATTTGAAATAAATCTAGTGTCGTTGCTTGTCATTCTTTTTTTTTAAACTATTCCTCTTCTGATTCCTTACAAAACAATATTTTTTGGTATTTAAAATTTATGTTATTTCCCCCTCAATATTGTGTGTTACTACAGTTGATACGAGTAGGTATGAACTTGTGAGTAACTTTTTTTCAACACTCTACTATCTCGACGAGAATACTACATTGCTTATAAATGAATCCATAACAACAGCATTTTTTTGTTTTAAGTTACATTCAGTGTTCGATATAAGATAGGAAGTAATTCCTTAATTACCATTTAATAAAGTACCTGCTGAAATTCTACGAGGAAACACTAGGCTGAATTACATTACATTCTAAAATGATACTAAACTAACTGAATTCAATGTGGGTTTACTATGCGTTTTAATAGCTAATAGTTTGCGTAGGTACGCGTTCATACTATGCTAAAAGTCAAGGACCTCAGGGCTCATACGAAGCTAGGCATGAAAGTCTTCTTTAAATTTTATTTAACATTCTATTTAAGTGCTCATGTGCTTAATATGTAACAGGGATACCTACATTTAATTTTTTATAAATAAACTAAACTACTAGGTACTAGATCGGTATTAATGAAATAAGGTCAGTAGCATCCGGCAAACCGGCTCCTCGCTTTATATTCTTGAGTAAACAAAAGTTGGTATTACCACAGAACTTCTCCAAACCACACACATAGAACATTAATAAAGAGTCCTCTCACATAGAATTAAGCTGTCGGCGACTAAGGCAGTTTGAATTATAAGTATACCCACGATAATAATCTAATAATTATGAAATTATTGCAGTCCTATGCTCATTCATAAGCCATTCAGGCTGCTTACTTGCCTGCTGTCTTTATCCCGCGCGGGGTGCAGGCGTTCTTATCTTTATACCTACCGAATGATTTGGCCGTCTTGTCGCTTCAATTCTTCATAAATTTATGCAAATCTCTCTTTGTGCAAACTAACGATAAATGTTGATACTTTTTAAATATTACCAATTTCAGAATTTACCACCAGTAGTCGGAAATCAGGCTTTTAATTTTGTTGATATTGAACATACCATGTACCTATAAACAAGATTTTCGTTGGGTTTTTCCTTTTTATTTATGGTGTCTGCAAAGTTTTCGCGTAAAAATCATTAGTCGCTTTACAGTCGAACATCAATGTGAAAAGCATCAGGTGAAGGACCTTACCGCCGGCGTGCGTTCTCCGTAGCAGCCGCCGAGGCAGCTAGTGGCCTCCCGGCGCCCGCACGCCGGGAAACCTCCGCCATCGCCCTCGTCCTGCTGTAACTGTCGTGTCACAGTTTTTTTTCCAACTAGTTTCCTAACAACATTTGACACCGATGACGCTCAGTCAGCACGAAAGTTGGTTACACTGACTGTTTGAATTCTATTTATTTTTATTTTGAATTTACGATCCCCATTGATTTGAATGAGAATGAATCGAATCAATCAATCAAATGATATCGTAACTTGGTAAATGACCATGCAAAAAGCAAAAGCGATTGTGTTGAAATAATTTGAGTGTTCTTTTCTTTTTCATTGCTTTTGTCTAAACTAATATTTCAGTCTATGCGCTTAACTCTAAATTAAAGTAAAATCCATATGCTATATTTTGTCATGCAAATATTATGTGCTTGGTTTGTACGGAGTAGTCATAGCTAATTTTGTTTTACTACTTAGATAAGTTGGTGATCACTTTAGTACTCAATAAACATAGTACATTAAATTGAAATCTATACGTAACATGCAATACACACACTACAGTTGTAACACCGAGGCGGGATTGCGATCATCGAGTTAAAGAACGGCAAATTCATACACAGTCCCCAAACTAATGTATTTTTTCTGTTTGGCCAATTTTCTCAGCTATTTATACGTATTACTTGAAAGAAAAACAAAAAAATATATATAATGTGTCCACGGTAAAGCATAAGTAGGTACATTACTTCAATCTGTCTTGACTACAGCAGGTTGCGACAACTTATAAAAATTAAAGCACGTGTAAAGTTTAAGTAAAAAATTATTTTCGCGTGTATAATTGAGAGTTGGATAAATGCTTAGCTAAAAGAACGCCACAAGTGTTAGGCTTAAGAATAAGATAAAAGAGTGACGCTGATTGGATATAAGGAATATAATTTTAAATTGGACCAAAATACAGTCCGACACTAGGACTACGTAACTAAAATAAAAAAATAAGTTGAATAGCCTTCTGGGGCTACAAAGGACTGTATTTAAGGAATGAAAAGTGGTGTTCACCTACTCACCGATGCACGCGATGGTCGCATTCTCGCGAAGCGGGACCAGAACCATTCTGTCGAGGTCCGTGGCGACATACTCACGTGGTGAGAGGAGTCGGCTAAAGTCGTATCCTGTGTACGATAAATCCCTATAGGGATTTCGCAAGTGGTCGAACACAACTTTTGGTATAACCGACCGTATGTTCGTATCCACATGTCTTCTTTCGATATTTTCATCTGTTAGGAGTTCAACATTTTAATTTTATTACGCCTGACTATTAAAATGGTGTTACCATAGTAATTCGCAAAATGTTAGCATTATAGTATTTTAAATCGCATGTTTTGAATCGCAGTATTCGCAAGCAGAGTTATATACTTACCTACTAGTTATATACCTACAGTAGTAATTAGTAATTACGTCAATCGCAAGGGTAGTTTTTTTTTATATAAACTTGAACTTACTGATGTGAGGAAGCCAGATCCTGGTGCTTGATCTACTCCCAATAAGAGTCGGACAAAAGTTATCACATAGTCTTTTACAAAGGCTTGATATAACAGCGTGTCTAACATAGATGCCGAAAAAACGGAACCAGCTGCGAACGGCAGACGAAACATATACGAAATATGAGAACCACGCTCCTTTTCCCTCTGTAAATAATAAGATATCTGAATTTCACACCATTGAGACTCGTTATCATTAAGAAATTTGAAAATTATGCAAAAGGAGTTTACATGCAAAAGAATTGTATTAAAGCAATAGAAAGTTTTTCTACATTTGGTAGAACTTTCATATACTTATTAACAAAATAATATTTATTTATAATAATGTAACATGGGTAATTGTTATTGTTGGAGGCGTTTACGTACATACACACATCTACCGATATTAACCTTTTCCATTTTGGAGAGATGTAATGCATATTTGTCATGAGCCCTGAATTGCATAAAGCGCATATTCGAAGATTGAGACAATTCCGTAATGGACTTTATAGATGGGAAGAACCTGAAAGAGAGACTCTTGTAAGAAATAAAGAAAAATGATTTGAGTAACACTTATCGGTAGTTCGCATGAGGCGGCGCCGCCAGTTGAGATTCTACACACATTCGCTAGCAGTCGAGAAAATATAAATCGCATATAATTAAGAAAAATAGATATGAATGGAAATATTTTTACTTGAACATGGTCTGCACGGCAACTATTGTATTGCAATCGGCAAGACTGTCTTCTTCCGCCGAATTTGACAACTCTTTATTTACTACCACCACATTTTCTGCCAAAGTTATACCTGCGCGTAGTAGATCATCTAAGCTGAAACAATGGTCGAATTTAATAGGTAATTCTCATTGTATGATTCTTATTGTATGATAATATCACCTTTTACTTTGAAAATGTCTCGTTGATCTGGACTTCCAGTTTAATTGTGAAAAATAGTTGCAACCAAGGACTGGACTTCGAAAACCTTATTTACGGTATAATATTTTACTATTCTTACAAAGAGTCGAAAAAAAAAGAGATTTTTTTAGAAATGAAGAGAAACAGTCATTTTTTCTAACTTTCAATTGTGATTTTCTTAACATGATGCTTCTCAACAACACAGTACTATATGCTTACCAATCAATAGATCCTAACATCCAGTACACCAAGGGAAAATATGATATGGCGTCTAAAAATGCAATGTCTGGTCTACGTTCAAGAAGCAGTATAATTGGGTTTAGTGAAGTCTTCGATCGAAAATGTGCTCTTAACGGAATAATAAAGTTATAAATTCCATTCGATGCGTAGTCTGCAGCCAGAATTATGGTCTTGTTTTGCCATTGGTATTCTTTTGCGTTTCTATAGGCGCAATGTTCACACACTTGTGCCAGTTGTAAACAACAGAGTGGTTTCTTTTCTTTCAGCAAGTAACATAATGTTGGGCTTACTCCGATGAATGGTGAAACAGGCGGGAATCCTTTGACAATCCTGAAAAAGTCCACTTTGTTAAAGTCGTATATTTCAGTAAATAATATCAGTAGGTACTAATTATACTGAAACCTGAAAAAAAATTTCGATAAATTATAAAATTTGGGCTGACTGAAGCAGAAGCTATTCACATCTAAGTAGTTATTAGGATAATAAGTAACAATGCAAAAAGTGAGATAGTTTGATAAATGTACAGCCGTGTTTATTGAAATATCAGTATAAAATATTACAATAACTAACTCTATCCATAAAAGTAAAGTTTAATAACTGCAGTCAGGGTTGTGGATCATTCTAGAGGTAGTTGTATTTTGTGCTGGTTAATATTCTAACATTCAACATCAAGTTCACCAACTTCACATGCTCGACTATAATTAGGGCATGTGCAAAGACAAACAGTTTGTCATCGAGAATATTAAACTATTTGGTTTGGTACTTTACCTTGGAAACGATATCGAGATCTAGGAGCGGCCAGTTTTCGATAATGTGATGTTGGGCTAGAGCTACATAGTAAAAAACTTTTGCGTAGCGAAGTCGTAAATTATCCTTTTATATTTTAGTTTGGCAGTAGTATAGAATATGGTATTCCTACAATTATTGGGAATATTTAATACTAATGCATAGACTTACCTGTTGAAATCATTTCGCCATGCGCTGTGCGCGACCTCACTGGCTGCCAGCGATGAGAAGCTGGTGGTGGTGAGGTCATCGCTGAAGGCAGGGTTACGCCCGTGCGGTTGGGTTATACACTCAGGGATTTATAGAGATACACAATGCACACAGTTGCATAAGAAAAGTTAAAAAGTTCTGCATTAAATACAAGTGTTTCAGATTACACAAATAGTTTTGATTAACGTGATACACACTTTTGTGATTTATAATAAAATTAATAATCTGTTTGTCAGGTTAACAAAAAAATTTGAAGATAGTGCAAATAGGGTTTTAGTTATTTATTGAGGCAGAGCTCATTCACACGAGGACGATTCGGTTCCTTTCACGATTAGTTTTTTTATGGAAGCAATGCATAAATGCCCGTGTTTCACACGCATCACAAATCAGGAAACGTGATGGAAAACTTAAATCACGTTCGTCAAAAAACATGAATCGTGATTTTTTTTATGACGGGTGCGCTCGATAGTTCATCTAAGACTGAACTCTGAATCACAAATCGAATGTGAACATGAATTCGGATTTTTTAACGTATCAAGAAAAAACACGCTTCCGTATGTTATGTCCATCCGTCATGACGAATCGTGTTTTATGACGAATGTTCAATGATACATCCTATGGGAATGAGCTCTTACTTGTTATACTGAGTAAACTTCAGAAAGTGTGTCAAGTGAAACGGATACGGACAATCATTACAGCAGTAAAACTGAAAACTAGTTTATTAGTACGTATTATCTCTCGTAGTAGATTCACGATGAATTTATTTAGTGCTTTCTTATTTTTAATTTTCTGCACTATCTTAAAATATACAGGGTATCCAGATAGGCATTAATAACGTACATAATATAATTCAGTAAAATATTTAAATATATTTTTTTATGGTAATACGCCTGTAGCATCAAACCTTATATCACAGTTTAACAATCATAATATGGAGTGATTTTTCGAAAGTGAGACCCTACCTTTTACCCGACTGCGCCAGAAGGAGGGTTATGTTTTTCGAGAGTATGTATGTACAATTGTTTGGCACGCTCTGCAGCCTGAACGGCTCCATGGATTTTAGCTTGAGAGGTGTCGTTAGATTCGTATTTACAGTGAGAGTAACACTTGGTACTTATATCAAATAATAAAAACAAAACAAAATGGCGGATTTTTGGCGCCAAATTGTGAAAAAGAAAAATAAGAAAATCGAAGAAATATGTTAAGTGGGGTATCATTGGATAAGTATTTGAAAGTCATGTTTAGGTTTCTTTTACCATTTTCCATTTTGAATGACCATTTAGGACTTATAACGGTTGAAAGTTGGTTACTAACTAAAAAGTATGAAATAAAAAGTAAGATTGTGCAGCACATGGTCTTAACTTCCTACTTCACTAATAGGTCTTGTTTCCAGCTTTTTAGGCAGTCGGGTTTTTGGTTTTTTAAATTTACTTTTTTATTTATCTAGATAAGACCCAATAATCCCTATAAATTAATAAGCAAGCATAAGTACCCCGTAGATGGTCAAGGACAAAAGATAATTATATTATGACTCAATTCCTGTTGCTTGACGGGGGTGAAGTCTTGTGCGGTAAAAGAATCGTGCCCATGTGCTTTTGTCTACTGTTTTGTCTTTCTCATGCAGATACGAGACAAGTGCACGCCACCACAAGCTTGACAAAATTTTGTCACGGCGACCATGTTAGCTACACATGACAGTGTTAAATTGATTGTAATCCTGAGTTTGCTTTGTCTTAATGCGTTCAATGGATTCAAGGACCAGATTCTAAAGACGTATTCTTGTTTAAAAAAATGCGGTTACCGTACAGTTTTCGTTTAACCTCCCAATTGTTTACCGAATACCCAGTATGGTACATAGCTGTTTTATGTGGTTTAATAGAGGTAAAATAAAAAAAATAAGCTAAGCAATTTACCTAGTTGTGGTACCTACATTTGATCAAAAAGATTGTGTTGCGTATTGTGCGGTCATGCAGCTTGCGTGATCCTCGATTGCTATCTAAAGAAGAAAAATATACAGGCTAAAACGATGGAAAATAATATGTCGTCTTTAATAGACTCATGTACCTATTTATATTTCAATGTACTGCAGGTAGAGGTCTATTTAAGATGTCTTTAAAGCAATGTCAAAATGAACATTAGCGAAACTGGTCTTAATATGTGAATTGACATGTACCTAATATGAATACACTTAAGGTAGTTTCGTCAATGTTTTCATAAAAAATAAATTTACTAAACTATCAGTAGTTGGAACTATCACAAATACATACTAAGAATAAAAAAAGAAAATAAATATAAATTTAATGTATACTACAACAAATAATGCGTGCTTGTAGTTGCAGAATATGTTAATGTTTCCGTATATCTGTGCTTACGCAATTTTCTCTGATGGTGACCTCCATGGAACGTCGTCTTCCATTTCGTCTTCGGTTTCATCCACTGCAGGATCCTCCTCTTGGTTGTCAACGGAAATGTTTAGGCTACTTGTTACCATGTCAGGTACCGGCAAAATTGACGGTCTTCTACTTCCTACATTTTAAGGTAACATTTAAAATGCATCCATGTAAACTGTTTAACCATATTATAATTAATATATAGTGACGTGGTTGTAATATACCTTTCCGGCAATTCACGGCGTCTGGACTAAGAAAATTAGTGTTATCCGGTTTTGGCAACAATAAATGACTATCTGTAGCGCTATCCGTGCCCGGTGAATCTTTTAAACATGTTCGAGAATCCGAAACCGTTGGGCCTTCGCCGAATTTAGCTGTGAGAAAATTATACCATTATGATAATCGTTATATAAATAAACGTTACCAGGTATTTTGAAATTAGACGTGTGTATCGTCAGTAATATCATGGAAAAATCTAAAAATTTTTGTCTTTTCACAATTCAGTTATAGGAACCATAATACCCGTTTTCACCATTGGGAACTTGCATAAAATTTTGTTTTTAATTTATCTTAATAAAGATACCAAAAAGATCAAAGTTAAAACATGCACCAATAATTTATTTATTGCAAATCAAAAATTGACATTTCAAAGTTCGCGCGTAAACGCCTACCGGCTTAACGTTACGTCACTCCTCATCTATTGAAGTAAACTTTTTATGACGCGTGAATATAATATTATTTATTACAGAAATAATATAGTTTCAGTTTTATTTAATACTAGCGGATAATGTAGCATTCTACTCGTATGTGTGAAAAAAAAAATTCAATCGATTTTGTTGTTTTTGAGTTTATTCGTTTCAAACATACAAGTATTCTCTTACAACTTTTTTGCTTTGCGATGGCGTATAGCGTTACTTAGAATTCAAATATTTCGCCAAAAAATCATAATTTTAGATTCTTTTTTCAGCAATGCACTTTTAGCGACTATCAATATGAATTCTTAAGATATTTTACCAATGTAATTTTAGTACAAGTTCCCCATTTACGGATCCCTTAGGAACATTTTGTGAATACTAGTTAGGAACTCATTTTATCACGTTTAAATGTCACCTAAGTCCTGGAATACTTTAAGTAAGTTTTCGTTTTAGGGGAACCCTTAATCTTAGAAACACTTACTTAGAATTGCTTTAGGGGCTTGTTGGTGAAAATGGGCATAAGTATTTCATAGTTATTGTTTATTAAACAAAGTTTATTGTTTATGGGCAACGTCATAATGGAGTTGGAGATTAAGAAAAATGTGTTAAAAATGCCATGTGATTCCAGTGAATCAATTGTGTTAACTACAAAATTGCATAACATTCAATTGCTAATTCAAAAACATTTGTACACACTATTACACTGATGTAAACAATAACAACACAAGATAATGGATTGATTAAAATAGTTCACCCGGCGCAACGTTTTCAAAAAAGTCAAGTTTACACCGTTTTTAGGGCTCCATAGTCATAGACGGAATAGCAATTATTTTTTCATGTTCATGTGTATGGATGTTGGTATTTGATTGAGCGTCTATTATGAACTTTAGAGCTGAAATTTTATCTAATATATTATTGTAGCCGATACAAGTACCTAGGTATCTGTAGCCTATATCCCATCAAAAACATAAATGTGAAATGAGAGCCAAGTTCAATATTATGCCTTGGTTGTTGACTTCAACGACAAAAGAAGTGAGATCTAAATGGGTGCCAAGTTCAATGGTCAGTCCTGAAATTTATTTATAACAACATAAAATATCAATTCTTCTTATAACTTAGGATGATATATTGTAGCCTAAGGTCTGACTTGGCTAGTTTTCACATACCAATATGTTCGATGGCTAGTTTCTACCAGCAAGCCAAATTTTCAGTATAATAAAATAAGACACGACAAGTAACAGGTGTAGAACTTGCAATAAGCAATAATTCGTATATGAAAACGAGCCAAGTCAGACCTTAGGCTACAATATACCTAGTATCCTAAGTTATAAGAAGAATTAATATTTTATGTTATTATAAATAAATTTCAGGACTGACCATTGAACTTGGCACCCATTTAGATCTCACTTCTTTTGTCGTTGAAGTCAAAAACCAAGGCATAATATTGAACTTGGCTCTCATTTCACATTAGAGGGCGGCTGCCACTCGCTCGGCTAGGTTTTATCGTACCGCTCTCCCACCCCGCTGTTTCGGCGTCGCACCGCGCGCCGTGTACTAAAATGTCTATTATTTAATTTTTTATAAGTGATGATCTTACACTAATGACACTTAAATAAATTGCGCTAAATATTGAAACATTCAAACAATAATTAATACTAAATCCCAGTTAATAATCAATAAATACGAAAGGCGACTATACTTTTAGTTATGAGTACTAAAACGTAAATATTTAGAAAAGAAAATTAAGGGTGGTATTCAACTCGTTATATATTCACGATAAGACCTTAAAATCCACATAAAGACCGGCTGTCATAAGTTTTGATTGCTGGTTCCTGATTCTATAGAGTAAAAGTTAAGTGTTCCTTATAGAATCAATTAACTGAAAAATTATAATAAAATGATAAAAAATTAGCAGTTTCTGATTTATTCCTTTGTATTCACCTAATTACCTATCTGCATGCCAAATTAAAACTTTCTAGGTCACCTGGAACTGGGTTAGAGTTTTGATCTGGTCAGTCAGTGATAAAAATTGCGTTTTTTGGATGTTAATATCCAAAGAACCGTTTGAGATATGTTTATGAAATTTGGAGCACATATGTATGTATCTTGCAAGTGTCAATAATTTGAGCTAAATTTGATACGTTTATGTGAAATAGTTTTTGAGTTATGAGGGGGTCAAAGGTGGCTCCAAATGGTTCGTGTAATATTACACACGGTGCTGCTCGCCGTTCTGCTACTAGAACTTGGCTTGACAGAATTTTGAAAAAAAGGGTTGATAAGTAAGTACCTCTCCTTATATATTCATACAAAGATAGAATTATATTATTGTCATTAAATAGATTGTCACGATAAAAGAACAAGTTGCCAGCTAAAGTTATTCCAAGTTTTTCAGTAATTATTTCTTGAAAATCTTGGTGGCATGGCTACGGAACCCTACCTTATGATAAGCCGACACACGCTTAATTATGTATTACTTAATGCATTCATGAAAAAATTACAAGCGTTGCGCTCGGTGGTTGATTTTATGATATAATTATAAATGTTTAACGCGTATAATTTCGAAATTCGACTAACACAGTTTTATCATACAAACACGACATGCAGAAAAAAGTCCTTTGGTAACCAAGTCGTTTTTAAACATATATAAGAAAGAAAAAATATAAAATTAACGTTGAAACGGATGGCTTAAACCGACAATACGTATACTTACGGCACCACGACGTTGTATGTTTCTACTGCTACCTGAATTTAGTTTATCATAAAATGAATAATTTAAAATATTCTCATAGTTTTAATGGATTACCAGGGTTTGATCACAATTGCACATAAGTATGTATTGCATTATACCGACTGGATAAAATAATGGTCTTTAAAGGGTAAATGCATGAACTATCAAAGATCAGCCAAAGGCCACACCTAAGGCTAATAAAAACATAATTTAATTCAGAAAAACGGTGCCTCAGCGTGCGCGTGTGCCCACACGTTTGCCTCTTATAAACATAGTTTCTTAATCGAAGAACACAAAATTTATTTGAAAAGAGAAAGTAAACATTAAGTAAATAGCAATAAGTATAAGTTCTTGTTAAATGTTACTTACTAGTGACTAACTAACCGTCTTCTACTTATCTTTGATATTTGTGTTAAGTTTCCTCGAAAAAGTTAGTACAGGTGACTTGAACGAAAATGAAAATAGGTACCATTGATGTAATTCTGACCAGAATCCTGTTTTAAATACTGATAATCTACGCAGTAGAAAGTGTTGCTCTATGTTCTAAAAAAACAATGTTTTTACATATTTGCGTAAACACAGAGCAACTAATGCAAATAAAAAAATAACTCGAATACATATACTTTCAATTAACTTTTTTGAAATGTAGTTTATGTATTCGATTTACTTAGAGCGAATATCCAACTGTGACACTCACAGCTAGCAACAGTAAAATTAGCGGATGATACAGTTTTAGCTGGGTTGATGCGTGATGGCGATGCATTTGGTGTGGTACTCGCGGGAGCTTGGAGAATCACTTGTGGGAGTTCGTACTGAGCGACGTTACTACCGTCTGTTTTTTTCGGTTGGCAAGAACCTTCCTCAGCATCTCCTGGCTTCTTCTCGGCTGACATTAGGCTACAAGCTGTTTGATCTTTGGGAATGGCCGGTTTTGATTCTGTTTGTTTTTCGGATACAACGAAAGCGGAATTCTCTTCTTTTGTGATGCTCATATAATAGCAAGTGTCGTTACTTTTCATAATATGACGTGGGCCTGGGTTTAACAATATTGTCTCCTCATAAAACTCTGGTAGTTCAGCCGGTCGGACTCCAACCAAAGCCACACCGTACCTTTTAAAAGTTACATAGGTAAGCAATATAGAACATTATAAATAGAAAACAATGCTGATCCATAAAAAGCGACAATTTCGTAAGAGCACTTACTTTCTGTGAGAATGAAAACTGGCGTAAGTAAAGCTTTTACCCTCGTACTCTCCAAAAAATCTACTGTCTCCTAACACAATGTGATATATTTCATTTCCTGAACATTTTCCGTACAAACGATGCCATTCTTCTGGCGACTGTTGACCTTCTCTGAAATGTTTAAAATATTTTGGTTGGAATATAATCCAAGTAAACATACTTATGTTAGGGATGATTGATATTCATTGAAGTTTTATACAAAAGGGATATGCATGTGGTCTAGTCGGTCCATTAAACAAAATTCTCTAGAACTTCAATGCTCAAAATTGTTAAATTCTCTGAAAATCGTATTCCTTGAATATCAAAACTTTTGAGAGTATAATCTTTTTAATATTTGATTCTAAAAGACAAATAGCATATTTATAAAATTTGTATAATAATTTCCTTCATTTGGATACAGACTCTTACTTTAACATCAATAGTTTTTTGAGATAAAAGTGTCCCCAATTGAAACACTACCCAAAAGCTCTGTATCGTTCTCGATCTTTGTTTTACAAATTACAAAACTAAGATTTGCTATTAGTATAGAATAGATAAGATTCGTTGAAAATGTATTTCACGTACTGTCCTCGGCTGGTGTGCAGGAGAAGCGTGACAAGTGTAGACGCACCAGGGCAGGTACAATTATTGGCGAGCAGCGCATATTTGAATTCGTCTTCGCATACTACAAATTCAGCAAATTTAACATGTAACTTATTTTCTGGTCTGAATATTTGCACATACTGAGGCACATCCGGTGCAAAGTCTTTTACGGCCCAAGACCTGGAATTAAAATAAATAATATATATAATATAATCTCACGCCTTTTTTTTTTATCCCCGAGGGGGTAGGCAGAGGTATTATTAAAATAAACTTGACAATTATTTTAATAATACGAGTCTATTTTAATACAGGTAGCGATTGTATTCAGTTTCGGGGTGCTCCACACTTATACCTTATGCAAATTATTTTACAAATTAGAATATCAAAACATGTGACTTGCAAGTTTTAGTCGAAATCCTAGACAGTCTAAGAACTTGTACACATAAGAGAATTTAGTAGTATTTCATTTTGTTTCTGACGTTTTTAGGTAATATAAGGCATCCAGACAAAGGACAACCAGTTCATGTGGCACAATAATATGTTACAAGTTTTTTAAAATCAGTCTCATCCAGCTATTTCATCTTTATTAAGATCAAGGAGATAAGACATGGTATTTATAAGAGTGAATTACATAAAATGTGCATGATACTTAGAATTATGATAAATAAGACCAGATATTTAATTTCTTTTTTATTTTTATTTTATATTTATTTGGAAGACCAACAGCTAAACAATACAGGATACTTAGAATAAATACAAAACACCAAGCCAATCTAGGTCTTCACAGGTAAGAAATAATATATAAATGATGTGCAATATACTACTACTTCCAGATCATGTACTTTGTCCTAGTAATGTTATGGTAAAGTATCACTTCACTTAAGTACTAATTCTAAATAAATGCCTGAGTAAGAAGCCGTTTTGCTGCCGGAACACTAGTATTAAACAAATCTAAATTAACCGTTTTAGATAGCGTGTTAAGTTTTAAGTTAAGAAAGAAGATGATGTTTTTGCATAGCTCAACGTATTCGCCGGAACTATATCGGTTTTTGGACCTATAACAGAGGTACCGAAGAAACTTTCTGAATACCCTCAATGCGGCTGATGTAGGTATCGTTCCTCGGACTCCATACTTGTAAAGCATACTCCAGATTGCTCCTCACAAGTGTGCAATACAATATTTTAGTCGTCTTAATTTGTTTAAAGTCTTTAGTGACCCGAATCAGAAATCCTAAGGCTTTATATGGTTTGGATAGTATTAACTGAAAGTTAAAGATATTTGAATTATGATAGTTTTATGGTTTTTTAAAGTATATGGCCTCTCAATTTATACAATTTTACATTCGATGGAACCATTGTAAAAAGCAGTTGGACCAGTTTTCCTGCAATGGCTTCGTGGAACGCATGCGCCGCCCGATTCAAGGCTCGTAAAACGTGTGCCTCTTAATTTTTCTTTAATTTTACTAAACCAAAAGGAGTCGCAAGGTACGAGGTCTGGACTGTATGGTAGATACGTCATCAGTTCTACAATTTAGCCTTTAAATACGCTTCCGTTACCTTAGAATGTTAGAACGCGTTATCGCGGTGAAGGACGGCATTGCTTTGAGGACCCTTTTCACGAACTTTTTCTGGGCAAGTGTTGACGTTACAATCTGCGGGGCCTGCCCTTTGATTTTCAAGCGATACTGTTGTGTCGAAAAAAGACGCAATCATTTTCTTACCAATGCTTTGATTTTTGTTCACCTTCGTTGGTAAATCTTCAAAACAGAAGATCCATTCTGCTCAGTGGCTTTTTTTTCCGGTTCAAAATAGTACTCAATTTTCGTCACCTATCACGATATTATAGACAGCCAATGACTGTCCTCCATCAAACTTTTTTATCATTTAACTGCACCACTCGACACGCAGTCTCTTCTGGCATTCGGTTAAATCATGCGGTATCCACCGAGTGCAAAGTTTCCGAACCTTCAGATGCACATGCAAAATATTTTGCACTTGGCTTTTTCCAATGCCTATACAGCAGTAATTTTTTTGTCAGTTTAAATCAATTGCCGTGCTATATCAAAATTGGATTTACTAACCCCAGTCGCCGGTTGACCCTCACGTATATCGCCATGAAGATGATCACCAAATGCCAATTGAAGTCTCTGGCAACTCTGTTGTTGACTTAAGCCACAGAAAAAATCGTAAAAAATCATTGAGCGAAAATTTTTACGACATATTCATTGTGATAGCGATACACATTTTTCTAACAGAAGTCACAATGAAAAAAAAAATGACAGTCTCTCGAATTAAAATGTAACAATGGACTCGATTCTGCAGACCAGCTAAAATTCCTAATATTAGCTTATCCTTCTCCATAGAATAAGGGAAAAAAAGGACAGAAACAAACCATAGATTATAGAGTAATGTCAAACATGTAAAAACTAATTAATTTGATGTCTTATCTATCACTTTTATCCATGACCTTGTTATATCGTTGCTAAACACGTGTATTTGAATACGATGTGAATGCGTTCTTAAGGTTTAATTTTGTTAATTTGACATTTGTAACAATCTAAAGATGATCTCCAAATATATAAACATGATTCACTTAGTGAGTTAGATAACGCCATACAAGCCACCAATTTGGATCTACTGCGAATATCACAATGGAGTAATCGATTTGGCTTAAAAGTCAATCCGTCAAAAACCCAAACCATCATACTCTGCAGCCCGAGGCTATTATCAAGATTGGACTGGAATTCCGTACCATATATTATTTTCGATGGCGTGCACATCCCTTTCTGTGACCAAGTAAAAAATTTTGCTTGGACAAAAATATGTCCTATGGGCTCCTCAAGTAGCGGGGGTCAGCAGGAAGATGTTTGCGGCATCTGCGTCTCTCAGGAGGCTACGTAACTATCTACCCACTGCCACTAAAATTGCACTTGCTCAATCACTCCTTCTGCCAATTTTAGACTATGCCGATGCCAGCTGTCTCGGTCTGTCCGAATCGCAGCTAGATAAACTTGAGCGTCTCTAAAATTTGTGCATTCGTTTTATATTTGGGCTATACAAGTATTTTTAGCAAAGATTTTTTATGTCAAAAAAGTTGTCAACATTTTATGATTAAAATTAACTTTGGGAGATAAAATATAATAAAGAAACATTTATGTAGGTACATAATTATTTAATTTAATTAATTTTGACAGTAAATTACAACCAAATAATCTGTAACAAAACCACAAAAATATTTATTTACTTTATTAGTAATACAGGCTGTATTTTATGTTTGTCGCCTAAAAAAAAATGCTGCTGCGCGCGCATCGCTAATTTGTGAACAAGTAAAAATTATTCCGCGCGCTTTTTCTTAACGCTGTATTGTTTTTATTCGTTTACCATAGTCCGAGTTTTATTTTATTTTCTCGAAAATGTGTTATAAAACGTCGTATGACATATGTGCGCTTTGATAATTACAGCCTCTGCTTACTTGTAACCCTTGCCTACGGCTCGGGCTAGCAATATCGCCTTGGCTGTAATTTTCAACTTACCGCACTTAAATCATAATGTACTATTACGTAATAGTATGTAAGAGTATGTTCAATAATATATAGTGCACCGTCTACCCAAGTTCTAATCTCTCAGTTTCATCCATCCTAAGGCTGTCTGGAAGAGATCGCTTAAAGCGATAAGATCGCCCATTGTACTAAAGTTAATGTTGGTATCCATATTGTATTGTTTTTGGTTTAAAATAAAGAGTTATTGTATTGTAAATAAGTATGGCGTTTATTTCTGTCCCTTTCCTTTCCAAAGCAGAGGAAAAGAATATAGCTAACTTACAATTAGGAAATTTAGCTGGTCTGCAGAATCGAGTCCAGTATGTTCCTAGAGAGTTCCATTTTCGAATTCCGTAACAGTTTTTTTTTATTGTAACTGACCAGTTCCAGAAGCATTCAGTATGCCCCACGTATTTACCTTCGAAATGGAAAATCTTATAGACTTCGCGCCACCATTCAAGTACCGGACAAATTGAATATCTCTTAGCCTTACAAAGGGTTCTGCGCTGTTTCACACGGGTTTTATTGACCTTTGGACTTAAACCCTTACGGTTGTTCCATGTAGACCTCTTCTTGTATGTCTCCACTAAGGAATCCCAGTATCAACATCCATATGCCGCATAGTTAGGTCCATTTCAGCAGCAATAGCCAGTAAGGTTCTTAAAGAAGAGTGTCTTACGATCATCTGTATAATCTGACAGTAGCATTTCAGGTTCTTGAGAATAAATCGTGGGTTTACTCTCAGCTTTCCTGCCTTTCAAATCAGAGAAACAGTTCTCAAAGAACGTTCCATTTCTAGATTTTTGTGGATGTCTGGTGTTAATGCATTTCTAAACAAATAACTATTAGGATCTTCAGTATAGCCAACAAAAATAGCTTCTTCTGATTTTATATCCAATTTCTTTCTTTGACATTGAGGAATTTGAATAAGAGCTTGGCAACCGAAAATACGGAGATAACTTAGGTCTGGCATGTGTCCATTCCACATCTCAAAAGGGGTTTCCTGATCTAAGGCACGATGTGGGCAAGCTTTAGACAAGTTGCTTTCAGCTAACATAGAACGTGCCTTTTCCACAATAGAACAATTTGTGCGTTCAGCAACACCGTTTTGTTGTGGGCTATAAGAAACTGTTGTCTGGTGTTGTATACTTTTTGAAAGAAAATAGTCCGACAACTCATTGTTAACGAGTTCGGTCCCATTATCAGTCCTTATCTTCTTTATTTTTGCTCCAGTTTGTCGTGTCACTAATGTTTGTAAGTGACAGAATTTTTCTTTCACTACGGTCTTTGAAGACATAAAATAAGCAATAATATACCTCGAATAGTCATCTATAAAAAGTAAAATATGCTTGTTGCCTTGTAAAGATCAGTCGCTTTCTTGTAAACAATTTTCTTAAACGGTTTACGCAATATAATTGTATAACAAATGGGCTGTGCAGGTTTTCAGGAGTTTGTACGTAAGGCTACTGCCGTCTCATCACTACAAGTCTCTTTCTACAATTCATTTAACAGCGTTTTCTTAACAAGATCAGTATTCACCTGTAAATTGCTGTTTTCTATCGCCATTATGAGTAGTTCATATTTTGCAGTAAGTCCTCCTAGAAGAATAACTGCGACTGATTTATCGACGATTATTTTGCTCATGTCCGCAAGGTCTTGAGCAGTACATAAAACAGCATTAATATAGGATTCTAGGTAACTGTAATCACTTAGACAGATTCTATACAGTCTCCTCTCTAGATATAGCCTCCTACCTACCCATACCATTATCCTCGTAGGCATTCCATAAAGCAGTCCATGCTTCTAAAGCCGTTTTAGCGTTACGGGCGTGGACAAATTTTCAAAAATGCTTGTCTTTTTCAGACGTTGGAGTTGTGTCTCTGTCGGGGTATCCGTCAATTGTTTCCCAAAGTTCCTCATGAATTAGGTAGTTCCTCATTTTAAATTTCCATGAGCAATACCCATTTCTATTTACCAGAGTAAACGAAAGATAAGAATTACCTGATCTTCTGGAGATAGCACCATCTCCATGAGACGACATATTATCTGATTTTCTTTTACACTATTTTTACGTACCTATTCACTTTATAAAAGAAGTATTTTGAAGATAAAAAGTGTAGTTTAATCAAAGAGATTAAAATATAATAGGACATAGAGGGGGCATTGGGAATATTTTCGTACAAAACATTGAAGCTCAAGCGTCATGTCAGTTAGTATGAACGCGAGCTGTCATCCGGTCGAAATTGTACTAGACTTATTCCACTTGGAATGACTTTTCGGCTTAAAATTTTCCTCGCTTTGTCCCCTCTATGGCCTATTATATTTTAATCTCTTTGAGTTTAATAAAGAAATGCGTGTTTTGTTTACATTTTTTATTACCTTTACGAGTAAAAGTAACATTATGAGTAAACCTGACAGAGAACACTTCATATTTGAATGTAGTCTAGTAGCTATTTCAGAAAAAATAAAATTCAAATAAACACCGGCTACTCAAGTAGGACTTAATTAAATCAAGAGCACGGCCCTGTATTTTATAATGACTTAGTTTCGTGATGAGAATTTCATGATTGACGCAATCAAATACCTTAGACAAATTACAGAAAACCCCAACAGCATCTTGCGATTCCTCCCCGGCATTAAAACATGATTTACTAGCTCAACACTGACATCGGTTGTCGGGCGACCCCGAGTAAATATAAATTGCTTTACAGACATTATATTGTTAATAGAAAAATGTGAACTTAATTGATATAGAATAATTTTACTAAGATTCGGTAGAATTGATATTGGTCTAAAGTTAGAGGGGTCTAACCTACTACCGACAAATCTTTCCTCTTTATAATATTAGTGTACATATTAAAAGAAATTGTATATGAGTGTGTCTATTATTAAACTTTTAAAGGAGACGTTTTAGGAATGTATGGAGACTGGGCCTGCACCATGTACACCAGCTTTTTAGACTAATATAAATAAAATAAATATAGTTTTATTCATAATTTTGCTCATATTTGTCTAGTTTCGTTGCACAATAAACTTTAATTTTCATAAACTAGTAACGCGACGAAGGAAAAAAAATATGCTGACCGGACCGGTAAAATGACAATTGACATTATTTTGACGTTTGTCGGACTAATTCACAATAACATGGAAATGAGGTTTGAGGAGTTAGAAATACCCTTATTATTTTTTTATTTCAATATTTTTCCATAAATCATCATCGAAGTAAAATTACTTTTGTGCAAGTTGTGCAAGATTGCAATGATTTTTTAAAATATTTTTCTGATAATCACTAGATTTTTCTATATTTTTCACGCTGGTATACAATGTGCAGGCCCAAGAGGGAACGTATCTTTTTACCTTAAAATAGTATGTTCATCTGCAGCTGTTTTATCGGCATAGTTCCTAGCCGCAAGTACGAAGCATGCTTCAGCTTCATTCATCCGAGCCCTAATGAGATCAGTATCTTTAAGACAGGAACCCTGGATGTAAATTACCCTTTGTGCCCATATTGGTACCTGAAATGAATAATATCGAAACTTTATTATTTAGTACATAACTAAAAAAAGAAATTGCTCTTTATACTAGTATTTTGTATTGCATGAGCACAAGGTTTGTTTTGGACCGACGACATCGTCAAGGTCGCGGGTAACCGGTGGATGCAAGCGGCAAGTTGCCGTTCGTTATGGCGTTCTATGGGGGAGGCCTTTGTTCAACAGTGGACGTCTTCCGGCTGATGATGAAGGTTTGTTTTATACTCGGTAACATAAGGAAAGTACTTAATTAAATTTACAATAACAACTACAATATTAAAAAATTATAAGCGCAATTGACTTAAATGTTGCGGAATCTCTGTTCCACAAGTACTGCGAAATAATTTTCAGGGTCCGCCCATTTTATTCTAAAAGGTATTATTTATAATAAATCAAATTATTGGTATTTTTATAACAGATATGTATCTATTCACACCAAAACTAAAAAAAAACAAAACCGCTATTGCATTGAATCTATATTACGTGAAGTAAACTTCAATATGGCGACTGCCCCAAACGAAGGATAATTAAGTTTTTTATTCGCTATGCTATAATTTTGCGTGTGGTCGCATTTAGCCGCTTCTAGTGGAGTAAGTTTAAAATATAATATAACGTCTCACCTGCAATATCATTCTCATAGTCGTATCAAGTTCCATGGGTGAAAGAAGAACTACGTAATAATCTTGAAGTAATGGGTGAGCGTAGAATTCGTTTAAGAAATCCATGATGGTATCAGCATGAAGTGTGGTCGAACAAACTACTACATGTTTTTCAGACTGGGCCCTATGTGATGAGTAAGACCCTCCTAGTTTTTGCCTTTCCATCCAAGTAAATGCCAGCTGCTCGAACTGTAATATATAATTTTTATTAATTTTAAGCTCATGATGTAATGGACTTTTTCACTTCTCATGCTCTAAAAGTACACCAATATAGCCCTACGAAGCGGTTACCACTTTAGTCCCTAGGGAGTAAAAATTGATGTTTTTTAATTTCCTTAATAAGATGTAGACAAACTCAAACAGCCAGTTAATATCTGTGGAGTGTGGGACCATCTTCATTGCGTAAATGTTGAGAGTTGTTGTTTCATGGTGTTTCCGCATAGAAGGTGGCGCCATGTGTTTTAAAAGAGATTTAAATCTCTTTGTTTAATCTTCTCAACCTAGAAGAAAAAACTGCCCGCGAAAATTTCAGAATTTTTGTCGAGTGTATTTGTTCGGTTTTAAATAAATTTGTACTAAAATGTCAATTTTTCTCGCACTCAAAGTAAAAAGTACAGTTTGCACCTCGAGACTAAACGCCAACTTAATATACTTACCCTCGATTTCATTAACCACCTCTAGTATATAATGGCTTCGTTTAGTCCCTTGATAAAAAATATACCTACTATTTCAACACACTTGCTCATAAAGTGGCTCTAATTTCAGTGCAATTAGGCACATAATGACACCTATAATCAAACTGTGACTTTTTCATTGCTATTATTCACAAGTGAGTCACAGATTTTTTTTTTCAATTTTGTTGGTTGAGTTGCTTTGTTCTTAAAAAAGTTTCGGTACAAAAAAGATTGTGTTCAATAGTACAAATAAATTAATATATCATGCAATTTCGTATGTAAACAGATAATTCCAACTTGTACGTGTTTAATAAACAAAACTTTCACTCAAATATAACTTTTGTTTTCTCTTTAAAAACTTTCAATTCCCCATTTTCTACGTGGCGAAAATGCTATCCGCGACAAACCAAAAAAAAAAACTTATTCTTTAATGTATTATATCATTTATATTAGTTAGATGCGCGCGCATAGGAATAGTACATTATGGTACAAGTGTAATGTTGGTGATTACCGCTGAGGCGCCATTGAGACCCGAGCCGCAGGCGAGGGTCTTAAGATAGCCGAGGACGGTAATCATCAATACACACGTGTATCATACGACGTTTTTCAACACACTTGTGAAGAAAATAATACTAAAAAATCATTTTAAAATAATCAATAATCATTTTTCGCAATGGCGGGAAAAAATTATTAGTTTTCCTATGCGCGCGCCTTTAACAACGGCGATCGGCCATAGAATATAATACATAAAATAATGAGGTTTCTTTTTTTTGGCTTTCGCAGATAGCGTTTTAGCCACATACAAAATTTATATTTGAGTGAAAGTTTTGTTTATTAATCACGTACAAGTTGAAATGATCTATTTAAATAAGAAGTTGCATGAAATGAGCAAGCACTAGGTATATTAATTTATATTATGTACAATATCTTCTTTGTATCGAAACTTTTTTACGAAAAAAGCAACTCAACCAATTAAATTGAAAAAAATTGTATAACTCACTTGTGAATAATAGCAATGAAAAAGTCACAGTTTGATTACAGGTGTCATTATGAGCCTAATTGCAGTGAAATAAGAGCCACTTTATGAGCAAGTGTGTTGAAAAACTAATAAATATTTTTTTCCCGCCTTTGCGAAAAATGATTATTTTAAATAAATTTTTAGTATTATTTTCTTTACAAGTGTGTTGAAAAACGTCATATGATACACGTGTGTATTGATGATTACCGTCCTCGGCTCCCTTAAGACCTATTATCTCATAGTTTAGAAAGAAACATAAATAAATTTAGGGTCTTGCCCATGGTCCACCTATTGAGTCCACCTGAGTGGACCATGGGCAATTATTTTTACCCATCGACCACCCAGGTGGACTAAGGTGAACCATATTTACGTCAGGTTCATCAAACTTTGTTTTCGCTCTCTGTGGATGGTGGTGGTGGTGAACGGTGGATGCGAGAATGCGATGCGATAGCGAAATACGAGAAAGAAATACGCGACGAATATTTCTCTTTCAGGTGTAGACGGTGCTAAATTTTCTAAATTTTTACTGACTTCATCATCATCAAGTTGAGAAATAAGGCTCGAGGCCAAATAATTACACTTTCCCGCCAATCATCCTTTGTGTTTTCACAAAATTTAAAGTCCTATTTGACTTTTCCCATCTAAAACAAATATCCCAACAGAATTTCAACAACTGTTTGTTTCGTCCACTTAAAATTCAGCGTCTCTCTCAGGTATTCACAAAGTTTGTTGTCCGATGGATAAATACAAACAAAAGGCCAGCAGTTCAGATTTGGACAACTCTTAGTGTTTTATGGTCAGCCTAGTACCTATAAGACTGCTTCATTGCGAAGAGATGCTTTGGTAAAATGATCGTCTATTTTCAACGTTCGTTTTTGTTCTTTCGTTTTTATCTATAAAATAATTATTTTACCACTTTGGAAGTGTCTCTTTCGCAAACTATTCAGTTTAGAAAAAAAAAATATAATTAAAACCTCAATCTCATTTTTGAAGACCTATCCATAGATACCCCACACGTATGGGTTTGATAAAAAAAATGAGTTTTAGTTCTAAGAATGGAAAAGCCCCAATTTTTTTTTCTACATACATACATAATCTCACGCCTATTTCCCATTGGGGTAGGCAGATACAACAGACCGCCACTTGCTACGAACCTGGAAGATCTCTCGCGCTTCCTCCACATCCATCAAACGACTCATGCATGCTCGTCGGTTTCGGGTACTCTTTATCTGGCTTTTCTTCAACACATCGCCGATCTGGTCGATGTAGGTACACCTAGGTCGTCCTTTACCGACTCTCCCATTCACAACACCCTTGTATATTTGTCTCGTTAGACGACTTTCATTCATTCGCTCAATGTGACCAAACTACCTGAGCATTCTTCTTTCAATCCTAGTCACTATATCATCTTTCGAGCCGCAACGCTCTCGGATCACACTATTTTTCACTCTATCTATCAATCTTACTCCACTAATGCTTCTGCCATACCCAACACTCACTGCCATACATCACCGTAGGTACTAACACACCATCATGTTCAGCCAGACGTGCTTTATTTGTCACATTCTGGCTCTTCATAAAGGAGTACAAAACTCCGTTAATCATGTTCCCTGCATTCACCCTCCTTTCAATATCACTGTCACACTTTCCGTCTCTTGTAAACTTACTTCCCAAATAAACAAACTCTGACACTTGTTCTACTTTCTCGCCTTCAATCATAATATCACATTCAGACATGTCCTTATCTTTCTCCAGAACCATTACCTTCGTCTTGCTTACATTCACTCTCATGCCTTTCTACTTAAAAGCGTCATTCACAAGAGTTACAGTGTCCTGCAACTTTCATGCCGATGGTTCAAGTATTACTTGATCATCGGCGTATAACAGGCATTTGACACGCACCTCTCCCATTCGTACTCCACAATTTCGCTCTTTCAAATCTGTCAAACAGCTATCCATGAAAAGGTAGAAAAGCCATGGCGATGCTACACAACCCTGTCTAACACCCACAGAGATGTCAAACCAGTCCGTGTAGGCGCCATTAATTCTGACACAGGCTCTAGAATCCCTATAGAGGGATTTCAGACCCTGTACCAAAATAGGGTTCAACCCATGCATGGCCAGTGTTGACCATAGCTCATTCCTTCTCACTCTATCGTAAGCCTTTTCTAGGTCTATAAAGGCGCCGAATATTTTTGGTCTTTTGCCAAAAATTTCTCAGTGACGGCACCGTAAGGATTTTTTTTTTAAATTTTGTGTAAAAGTCTTAATGCGAATACATCTACTTACCAAGTTTCAACAGTATAGTTCTTATAGTTTCGGAAAAAAGTGGCTGTGACATACGGACGAACCGACAAACAGACATGACGAATCCATAAGTGTTCCGTTTTTTGCCATTTGGCTACGCAACCCTAAAAACATGACAGTTCCATCTTTCCATTACATCGCCAACTATCAATAATGTATAAACTACATTTTAAAAAAACGCCTCTTCGAAGTTTGACATTTGACGTTGCGTTTGCTTTGATATTTGAGGTTAGAAATGATTAAGTTATATTTCTTCAAAAATCTATCTCAAAATCTAAACCAGTCCGCATCCTGATACGTTGCTAAATACTTTCTTTTTAGTACTTCTATCTACAAAAAAATACCAGTACCCTCTGAGATGTTGCTCTTTATAAAGTGAGCCTCCATTTTGATCTAGTTGATTTGTTACCAACTGTACCGAAGCTTAAAATGTACGTTGAAGTTTATCATCATTTATTGACTAAAATACAAGTTAAATCGTTCCGCTTTGTTTTGTTTCCGGAGGCACTATTTAGGAAGAGATTTTTGACATTAGTCTCGATTCGAAATTCGTCCCCCGTTTCTCCGGAATGATAGTGAGACTTCCAGCTTGACGTCAGGTTGGAAGTCTCACCCATGTACCCTAATATCTTCGGTTCCTTAGAAGCACTAATTCTGAAATTTTGCAAATCCGAGGCACTATTTAAGAAGAGTTTTTTGTATATAGTTCTTTAAGAACAGTAAAGTGGTTTTTATGTACTGAGATGAGGCTGCTATCTTCACGTCAAGAAAGCAGCCTCCCTGAACGACCTAAATATCTCCGAAACGATGATAGCACTATTTATATTTATTTATTTAATTAATTTAGGGAGACCTACTACCATAATATTAACGGGCAATGAATTTAAACATCACGAAGCTATTTAAAGGTCTTCACAAGTACAGTGTAATATTTTAGTAAAACGGTATTCGCAATAAGTGCGCTAACAGTACGTTATGCTAACAAAACATGAAGGTATGATACATTACATTACATATGAGGACTCTCTAGTCCTGATTCAGAATATTTAAAATACTGAAAATAAGGATATGTTTATGTGCCAACAATTAAAGTTATCTTTTAGTGAAGATAAATAATTGAAAAAATGATTGACTAAGTAGCTGCCGTACTTTCTTAGAACAGGTGTTAAATAGGTCTATATCGACTGTATTAGACAACTCATTATAAAGTATTTACCTGCACGCCAAAGAAATGAATTTTGCATCTAATTAGTGTTTGCCCGCGGGAGGTAAACTAACGATTTATTTCGTAGGAACCTACTCGGTGCCACTATTGATAGTATTGACAGAAATGGTGGACAGTCAATGCCTATAGAGGCAATTTTCAAAAGAAATATTATATCTGCGATCTCGCGACGCTTCTCAAGTGGACATCGGCATTTGCTTCCACTCATCTCGCTTGCTTTGCTTCGCTGATGATATGAAGATATGCAGCTTAGTATCGTCCGTAGCTGATGCAAGAGCATTACAGGCAGATCTAGTTCGCTTAGAAAGCTATTGCGCCTTAAATCAACTTGACCTTAACGCATCAAAGTGCAGTATTGTCACTTTTACAAGACAGAGAAATCCAATCCAGTTTGGATATCAGCTGAAAGGTGAGAGCTTGCGCCGTGACTCTATGATTCGTGAACTGGGAGTATAACATGACTCTAAACTGCTCTTTGATGGTCACATTAGCTCAATACTATCAAAAGCATATAAAGCCTTAGGATTTGTGATTCGGGCCCCAAAAGACTTTAAACAAATGAAGACGATTAAAATATTGTATTGCGCGCTTGTGAGGAGCAATCTAGAGTACGCTTCACAAGTATAGAGTCCTAACTATACGATATCTACATCAGCCGCATTGAGGGTATTCAGAAAAAGTTTTCTCGGTATCTCTGTTATAGATCCAAAAATCGATATAGTTCTAGCGAATACCTTGAGCTATGCAAAAAACATCATCTTCTTCCTCTTCATAGTCGACGCGACATCGCAGACACTATCTTCCTTTTAAAAGTATGTTCCAGCTTAAGTGATTGACAGCCAGATCTGCTTTCTCTTCTATACCCAATGTACCAAATAAACCCCTACGTTTTAACCCTGTGATCTCTCTTCCTAGAGTTGGATTAGGCGCAAAATGCCACATTCGCAAAATGCCACATTGACGCAAAATGCCACATTCGCAACATGCCACATTCTCAAAATGCCACATTCGCAAAATGCCACATTAGCAAAATGCCACACTAACAAAGTGCCATACTTGTTCAACTCCCTTTCTTGCAGTATGTTCGAGAGTGTGGCACTATGCGAAAATGGCATTTTGAGAATGTGGCATTTTGCGAATGTGGTGTTTTAAGAATGTGACATTTTGCGAAAATCGAATGTGGCATTCTGCGCCTAATCCGGTTAATCTAGATTTGTTCAATACTAGTGTTGCGGCAGCAAGGCGGCTTCTTACTCAGGCATTTTTTTGGAAATTAGTACTTAAGTAAATAACTTAGATTAATTATGATACTTGACCTTAACGTTACAAGGACAAAATATATGATTTGTAAGTAGTAGTATATTGCACATCATTAATATATTATTTCTTACATGTGAAGACCTATATCTGGCTTTCTGTTTTGTATTTATAAAAAATATCCTGTATTGTTTAGCTGTTGGTCTTCCAAATAAATATAAAATAAAAAATAAAATAAAATATGAAATTTTTTACAGAGCGCCAAAAATTTATTTGATCTGTAAGACTCTCGTACTCGAAAACAAATAAGTTTTAATAATTTCTTTTAAATATTCTTAATACGAGAGATATAAAATGCAATAAGAGATATATAAATTTATGCTTCTGGCACCATTTGGCACATTTTAGAAGACTCTTTGGCATTATTAGTACAGCTTAATTCCATGGTGAGGCTTCCAACGGCTTGACGGTCTCGATAGGTAGTCAATATTGAACAAACTAAATTCATGAGTTACATGAACTACATTCTGTTACATATTGTTTATAATTTTTTTTTTCTTTGCTTTTGCCTTTAGTGCTCTGTTCTGTAATTTTCTAAACTTGCAATGGCACTCTAATCGGATCTACTATAGTGCAATGTGGTAGGTACTTCGAATTGTCTTCACGTACTTGAGTGGGTAGGACGACCAAAGCTACTCCGATCATTATAACCATAAATAGCTGTGAAGGCCATATATCGGGTACGAAGTCACCATATCCCACCGTGGAAAAGGTTACCACCACAAAATAAGTCGCCTGAAAAAGGTTCAAGTGCCGGTGTCCAGCTCGTTGAAAATGCTGAATTCCGCAGACACTGTAAATGTGAAATACTGAAAAGTTATATTTATCCACACGGAATTAAATTAATGTTATTAATAGTTAATTTACAAAAAAGTCTAAACAACAACTTTTTCTCTAAAAGAAAATAAAAAGTATGATTGTAGAAGTAACAGAAAAACTTTTTCATGTGTGCTGAAGACCAGAGATATAAGTTAATTATAATAAGCCGTTAATCTATCTTACGTAAGAGAAGGCGGTGAAATAATACATATTTACCTTGTAAACACGAGACAAAGCAAAGTTACACAAAGAATCATCAATTGTTGAGATAATGCTGACTGAGATTTCTGCATTGCTCGGTGGAGATCATTCTGAAAATAATAATCACAGATTGGCACATACACCAAACAGTGAATTGACAATGCACGAATCGTATTTATAAGAAGTGGTATTTAACTTGTGAACTTACAAACATATTCTCGAGGGATCGTTTAGCGAGCCAACAATTTAGGAAAACTGGTATAAAAAGATTTCGAAGTGGCGGGAACGGTAGCTGAAATACAAAAGTTCGAACAATTATTTAAGTTTGAAAGTGTCCTCTTGTATTTATTTCAATCATATAAAACAAACTTGAACTTACTGTTAATGCAAATGGGATGGTATTCACCATTTCCAAGATAAAATGGAATGATAAAACCTGTTGCCATATATTTCCCTTTGAACAGAAATTAAAAATTTCATAATTATTTATAAATCAGGATTGACTCAGTAATTTCGAGAGAGATAACTTACCTTATACCCTAAATATGCAAGTAGTATAGCCTCCGTAAATGATATCATCGCTAATATAACTTGAACAATCCATAGGTATAAGGGTCTATTGACCCATATTATCCCGTCCCAATTAATAATTGGGTGCTCTTGAAATTCCTCTTCCGTCAAGTTCGCTGAATATTCAAATACTGATTTATTTCCAGGTCTGCATCCGTAACTGTCAAAGTAATTGATAGCATGTCACTTCTTATTGGTACCTATTACCCAACAGAGTTAGGTTAGATCATTTGTGTTATGTATATCGATTTTGATGAAAGCTTTTAATTTGATAAGATTATGTAACTCGTATGGTGAATGACGACGACGAATCAATACACTTCAATAGAATTGTGTTGTTTACACACGCACTTATGCGTAAGAACATGTATTTAACCATATTGGTTGGCTTGGATAAAAAAATCGATAATATCTTTCCGTTTGCTGTGTGCTGTTTTGGAGTAGCAAGCATAATGCACGTCGATGTCGCCTAGGCTATTAATAACTGTTTTTTTAAATTTTACTATGACGAGCATCAGTAACTTTTTTATCTTTATGGTGTTTATCCTTCTAGTTCTAAATCCAGGGTTCTACTTAATAGCATTGGAGAAAGCGTACAATTTTGTTCTTACGCTAGTCAGCAAAATTTAAGCAAATTTAAAACTACGCCCAACACTTTTCGATTGAAAATTAAGGTGTTTTTTCGATATTAATTCAAAATAAGGTGAAAAAAAAAATTTTTTTTAATCAAATAATTTATAGCGTATTTGGGACATAATAAGGCAAGTTTTCACCAAATTTCGTTAAAAATAAAAAATAAATGTACAAGATAAAAATAAAAAACCAAAAACTTGGTGTTTTGAATTTTTCACATAAATTTTGAGGTTACGTGAAAAAAGTGTAAATACAAAAGTTTTAGATCTTTTTATTACCTACAACTTTGCCATTTGACTTTCTTCGATAGGACTTTTAGTTTTGCCGGAAATCGAGAAAAACCGTTTTTTACCCTAAAAAACTCACCCCCATCCCCTTCCCGACCTCAGATCGCCCGTAATTTATTTTTCCTTTCATTTTTATAATATTCCCCTCCTTTTCTAATGGGTTTCATCCTACTATTTTTTTTTCACTTTTTATTATTTTTAAAGGCTTCTACCCTGGTCTATTTTCGATAACAGTAGTATAAACTAATATTTCGGTTAGCACATTACAAATGTCTATTCACCACCAGTGTGCAAGCAATACTAATAACGCACAAACAAGTTGCTGGATCGCAATTGCTTGCCGCAAATATCCTTTCATTTGAGCCAAATACTGACACTGGGTCGGATACGCAAACCCTAGCAAACTTAAACAAACTGAATTTGTGATAATTTGGCATACAACTTCAAACCCCAATCGATACAGAATCGGCTTGGTATTCCAAATCATGACGTTCTATGTTTATTTATTGCAATAACCCTTTGTTCATATCTTTCTCAAACATTGTCGAAACGCTTGTGCAATTTGAGCAATCGTTAAATTTGCGGTTTTTTGTCTTCTTAGCGTTTCTTGAACAACGTATAGAAATTTTTGTAATATCTCAATTTTGTAGGTCAAATTCTGATGTGATCTTTGTTGTTAGGTACACGCTTTTCAATTTTATGAGAAATCAATTGCTTTTCTGTATCTGTTAAAACATACTTAGTCATGCTCATGACTTATTAAAAATATACTCCAGATACGTTAAGTAAATTTGATCTAGTAGACTTTCTTGCATAATATGCTATACCATGTTTACATTTGTCAAAATATTGTAACTCTCATTGGAGAACTATCCTAAGGTTTACTGGAAAAAATTTGTACTATTTCTATAATTGTAATTTTCTGATCATTTACGATAAATGGTTGTTACTTATTACTAAATAAGTGTATTATTCTTCTAACGGCATTGGGTTCAAGCTTTCTTTTGAGCTACCCTACGACGTTGACGACGACCTACCATAATAACAATAATAATATTTTCAACACACTTGCTTCATAAAGTGGCTCTAATTTCACTGCAATCACATAATCTGTAATCAAACTGTGACTTTTTCATTGCTGTTATTCACAAGTGATTTATAGATTTTTTTTTCAACTTTATTGGTTGAGTTGCTTTGTTCTTAAAAAAGTTTCGGTACAAAAAAGATTGTGTTCAATAGTACAAATAAATTAAAATATCATGCAATTTTGTATGTAAACAGATAATTTCAACTTGTACGTGTTTATTAAACAAAACTTTCACTCAAATATAACTTTTGTTTTCTCTGTAAAAACTTTCTTCATTACTATGAAATGTATCAATTTTAACCTTTATCCGCCTGTTCTTAAGGTACTCAACAAAAATACCTAGCGCGATCCCTCGTATACCTATATGTTCCATCTTTGTTATTAATATTGGGATAGAGACCGTGTCGAAGGCTTTAGAAAAATCTAGAAAAATGCCTCAAGTTTTTGTTCCTACATCAAGGTTCTGGGCTATTGTTTGTGAGAGATCGATAACGGCATCCTCCGTAGACACTCCCGAGCAGAAGTCATACAACCTTAAATATAGAGTTGCTAGTACCGCATGTAAAAAACTTACATTTATCATTTCTATAATACAACTAACTCATCACAAGTGAACTAAAATTTTATAACCTGTAGAGTTATACAGGATGTCCCAGAAGTCAACGATAAGCCGAAAACCAGCGATAAGCCTAGTCATGAGGGTAATCAGAAAAATATAAAAAAAAATCTATGTTCTTTTTTCAAAATGTTATGAAGGTTTAAAAAAAATCCTAAAAAACGGACACCCTGTAATGAACTTTCTTTTACCGTGACTGTAAATATTAACTTTTTGAATATATTTTTTTCTGTAATGCTATAACGAATAGCCGTGCTACAATTTACATTAAAAAAAAATGACATAACTGCCTCATTTTTAAGTAAAAAGTTAAATTTGTTTCCAACATTGAATTCTAAATAATTTCATCGACCAACTTAAACCAGCTGTACTGTAAAAAAAATGTATGGCTACTATTTTGGCAAGTATACTTAAAAGTTGACGCATTTAGTCTAAATTCTAAAATGGTATAACACATGCTAGGTTTTGTTATAGTTGAGGCATGAAAATTTTTTTTCTCGATGAATCCGGATTCTATGCCAATCTAATTTAATGAGGTGAAATGTTGGTAACGCAACCTTCTTAGGTAAATCCAGGTTAAAATCTTTTTGAATGTAGACGGACTCATAATTTTGAATAGAGAACCTAACTGGGATTTTTTATTCGTACATCTTTTGTTTATGTCATTTGTTTGATGGCTTTGATTTAAATCCATCTGTCCCAGAAGTAAAGATTCTGGAGTCTGTTGCTTAGATTGTATTTGCGTGTAATTACGAGTTCGTAACGTGAAGTTATCATGCCAAATAGATATACCGTACAGAAGTACGCCAATATGCATCTTATTTACGGATAATGCTTATGTAACGCCAATGCTGCAGCTAGGGTGTATCGCGAGAGATACCCAAACTTAGAGTGTCATCCTGATTACCGAGTTTTTATTAATCTGCATCGATCATTATCCGAAGGTCGATTCCCTGATCATATGGCTGGTGAAGGAAGGCCCCTCTTGCCCTACGAGGACGAAGTCATGCAAGCTGTGGAAGAAGATCCAAGTATATCCGTACGTGGAATTGAGGAAAGCAAGCGGCCACGCGTGTCTGTGTGGGGTCGTATTTTGACAAAAAAATAAAGTCTAATTTTGGGCGCCCATCTTGTTTTAGCCATTTTTGATAATTTTCTATGTGAATTTTGTCTTTTTTTAGTATAAGTCGAAAAATAAAAGAAAATTGTAAAATATTTCTTTTTATGGCAACACTGCTTACTGAGACCCATAATCGCTCCATACAACCCAACTTTCCAAAGTGTTGCCAACTTGCCTAAAAATACCGATAAAAATTATAAAAACCCAATTTTTTCAGTAAAGAGAGAATACCAGGGCGGCCATCTTGTTTTTCCAGTTTTTCGGATTTTTCTGGTAAACTACAGGATATGCCCTGTACAATGACACCAATCACGTCTCTATAACATATTGGCATCTGGGAGATCAATTCGGGTCTTTTGAGGTCTACCCTAAAAATTCAATCGGCCATAACTTTCAGTGTTGCCAGACGAAAATCAAAAAACCTACAAAAGGTCATAGGGAGAGATAAAATGTTTCGTTGACTGTCACTTGTTTTTGCAAAATGGTAAAATTTCGAGTTTTGACATTTTGCATTAAAAGTAAAAAAATACGCCAAATTCCGGGAATATTCTTAAACATGGCAACACTACGTAATGAGACCTCCAACCCCGCTATACAGACCAACTCACTCAGGTGTTGCCATCTTGCCGAAAATCGACAATCAAAATGTGGTAAAACGTATCCCTTTCTTTGAGAGCAAATCACCCGTCGGCCATCTTGGTTTTTCAAATTTTCGGGATTTTCTGGTAAACTACAGGATATGTCCTATGCGATGACACCAAACACATCCCTTTAGCATATTGGTGTCTGGGAGATCAATTCGGGTCAAGTGGGGTCTAAAACCACTCCAACTTTGAAACACTACTACGCGGCCGCCATTTTGTTTTTTCAATTTTTTAAATAATATTCGTAAATCATCTTAATAAAACTACAGATGCCAAAAATTTAAATCGGATCGGCCGGAAAACAAAAGAGATGCGATGGGCAGGCTTGGCCGCCATTTTGTTTTTTTTGAAAAGTCGGAATTTTCCCTAGGTCACTCCGCCATCTTGAACACTTTTCTCCTACATGACTTGACTCCAAAACGACTCCTTCTGGGAGAACAATTATGTCAATGAGTCAGTGAGTGAGTGGTAGTCGAGCTTTATATATCTGTACGGGTTAATCACCGCACATAGTATTTGCTAGCTTAACATTTTGGTTTGGCCTACTTACGGTCGACGCTTATGACGCACTTTGTGTTTACTTGTTATTTTTAAATTATAATAACGTTGAGTATAAAATCATCCGTGATATAGACAACATATCCTAACTACTAAGGGAAAAACCTGAGATAACATCAAGATTAAAAAACTACTTATTTTGATCACTGGGTTTTCGTCAAAATACTCCATACTACGACTACTTCAAACTTCCTAAACGTACGGGCGGCGTGGTCAACTAAGCGGCGTCCTACATTTTGGTCCTTCGAGCTAAAACAGGTATTTAAGTGTTTTGTGTTTTTGAACGATAGCGGATCGGTTTACTGGCCTCCCACAAGCGGGTCTCACCAGTTAAATAGAGAAGTCGCATATATCGTGAAAAAATTGCAAATATACTAAGTACCAACTACCAGAGACCTTCTCAAGAATCAACGGGACTAAACCAAGTTCTTGAGAGTGACTACAGATCACTGGTCTAAAAACACCAACGGCGAGTGCTTCGTGTGAACTCACATACTTGAAGACGCTTCAATTGTCTACGTGGTTTTTAACTATACCTACTACTACTTGACTAATACAGGGTACGGCTAACTGGTCGGTCCTGATATTGACTACTATACTTACTACTTACTGAATATTATTTACTTCTGTGAAAATGAAGAAGCAAAATGAAACATTTGAATCCATCAGGCGCCTGTGCTCTAATTATAAAAAGGACGCGATGGATAGGAAAAATAAGGATTACTTAAATAACAGACTATCTCTCCTAGAAGATCTTTGGGCGGAGTTTGATGAACGACACCAGACACTAGTTCAAACGGAAGATCATCAACATGAATACTTTAACAACAAGGCTTACGAAAAAACTAAGGAGATGTACAACACGACCAGACTAGACATCTTAAAAGGTCTGCTAGAATGTGAGAAGAAACCGAGTTGGGTTCCTTTTTCTCAAAATTCTGGAAATGATGATAAAACTAATGACCTATTTAACCGCCAATCTTGTAATTTTAAAGCCCTAGACCGCGCAATGTCAAAAATTGACGTGGATAAAATTACAGAAAAATGGGAGCTTGAAGATCAACTACTACAGCTGAAAGTTAAGTGGGAAATTGTAGAACGGTGTCACTGGGAGATAGAAATGCTTCTAAAAGGTTCGCAATCTGATTACTATGAGGTCTACAGTTCTAAGGAAGATCTGTATGACTCGTTAAGAAGAAAACTTAATTCGAAAATTTGGGCTAACAGTCACTACCAAGCTACTATGCCAAAAATCGAATTAACAGAGTTCACTGGTAACTACAATCAGTGGATTTCATTTAAAGACATGTTTATGGAAACAATACATAATAATCCCATTCTCTCAAAGTCTCAAAAAATGCAGTACTTGAAATCGAAATTGAAAGGCGAGGCCGAAAAGTTAGTTCAACACCTGGTGATTAGCGCAGACAACTACGATAGCTGCTGGAGTATTTTAATCCAACGATATGATAACAGAAGACTTCAGTTTACTACTCTGATGAATACTATGATGCAATTACCAACTGTAAATCATCAAAATGCATATAGTATAAAAAGAATGCATGATGTAATCAACGAGTGTCTCAACGGACTTAACAACATAGGCATAGACGTAGCTACTTGGGATCCACTCATCGTGTACTTAATGTCACAAAAACTCGACTCCGTGACGTATAACGAGTACACACGCGACTTACATCATCCAAGAGCGGTTCCAGAACTTGATGAATTCCTGTCATTCCTAGAGAACAAATTTATGGCATGTGAAGCCGCAAGAAATCATCAAAAGGAAACTCCTCAGCGTATGTGGACTCCCTGCGATATACGACGCGAGGCTTGCAAGGACGCATGGATCAAGTTACATAACAGAAACAGCTGGCTTACTATATGTTGTAGTGGCGAATGTTTAATAAGGTCAATTTGCGAAGATGACGTTACCGCGCACGTGATAAAAAAGTCGAGCATTATAAATTTGGGACAAAACTGCATCATACAGTCAAAGGATCTAACATTATACTCACATAACTTTTACGAGAGTAATGTCAGTTTAGACCCAAAACTGCCATTTGTTGCATTTGTAGCGACTGCTGATCATGCATTTCAGGGCCTCCGCGCCCGAGTTCGCCAGTCGTCCCGCCACGCCCCGATAGGCTAGTTGGCTTTACATTAAAGATTCTAATTCGTCACTGAACCTGCATTTTATCTCGACCTCAATACCTACCCCTGTACGACCGATAGGTAGGTATTTACGGTAAACTGGTGACCCCTGACATTTGAAGACGAAAAATTTGAGTGAAATTTGGAGTGAAAAATAATAGACTAATCAAGTGAAAAATTAAACCGGACAGTGAAAATAGTGACGTGACGTGGCGAGTTTGACGACTCCGGAAAAGTTTGTTGCTCCGCATTCTTTTTCGTTAGAAACAATGAATCTTGAAAATGTATTTACGGTGTCGGTTGGAGCAAGGATAGCTGAGTTCTGGGTAGATCAGCCCAGGGCCTGGTTTGTACATGCCGAGTCGACGATTAACCAACAGAAAACGTCAGACGAAGCTAAATATAATATTGTTTTATCGAAATTGGGAAAGGACACCATCACTCAAATTACTTCCATAATAATGAGCCCGCCAGCAGCAAATAAATACGAGACACTAAAGGCAAAACTGATTGAAATTTACGAGGAATCTGAAAACAGGCAGATACAAAAATTAATAAGTGAAATGGAACTGGGTGAGCAGAAACCCTCACAGCTTCTGCGAAAGATGCAGGACCTGGCACGTGATAAGGTCCCAGACAAAACACTTAGAGTGTTATGGCAAGGTCATTTGCCGGCCACTGTACGTACTGTGCTCGCAGTGGTTAAAGATGATGATTTTAAAAATCTGTCGGAGATAGCAGACCAGATATGGGAAACTCAGAAGTCTGGAGCAGTGGACGAAGTAGCGTCAACGAAGCCGAGTACATCCTCCAGCAGCGAAATAGCGATGGTGGTAGCTGAAATCGCAAAATTAAACGTTAAGATCGCCGATATGCAGAGGTCAAGGTCTCAATTCAGAGGACGAGGCCGTGGAGGCAGAGGGCGGTGGCGCAGCAGGTCTCGCAGTGCAGCCACGCCTTCCAGCCCAAATTGGCTCTGTAAGTACCATTACCGTTTCCGGGAGAGATCCACGCGATGCGAAGATCCCTGCAATTGGAAGAAAGAGGGAAACTAAGCAAGGCGCAGACTGAGGCGGAAGTTTGTGCCATTCTCCCATCTGCCCGCCTGAATGTCCTGGATCGTAGTAGTGGTTACAATTTTTTGGTGGACACTGGAGCGAACGTCTCGATTTTACCTAAACCAAATAAAGCTTATGTGAAAGAAAGTGATGATTATTTACTTTACGCTGCTAATGGTACACCAATTAAAACATATGGACTAAAGACACTTGTGATGAATTTGGGGTTGCGCAGATCTTTCCGGTGGACTTTTATAATAGCCGATGTGCGCCAACCTATACTGGGTGCCGATTTTCTCAGTCATTTCGGACTATTAGTGGACTTGAGAACTAAAAAACTTATAGACCAAGTGACAAATTTGTGCGTAGTAGCGTCGATAGTGAATTGCGATGAACCGAGCGTAAAAACTGTGGACTCCAGTCATCCCTTTTACGATTTATTACAACAATTTCCTGAGGTGACAAAACCAGTATCTTTCAAGGAACCCTCAAAACATGCCGTGGTACATCACATCGAGACCCAGGGACCCCCGGTGCATGCCCGCGCCAGACAGCTGCCACCAGACCGTTATAAAAAGGTAAAAGAGGAATTTCGTATTATGCAGGAAATGGGCATATGCAGACCGTCAAAAAAGTGAGTGGGCGAGTCCTTTACATGTAGTGCCAAAAAAGAATGGCGAAATTAGACCCTGTGGCGACTATCGCCAACTTAACGCCATAACAAAGCCAGACCGATATCCTATTCCAAGGATACAAGATTTTACTTACCTACTGGCTGGTAAACAGATATTTTCCCGTTGTGACGTCAATAGGGCTTACCATTGCATTCCTGTAAAAGATGAGGATATAGAAAAAACTGCCATAATCACACCTTTTGGCCTTTTTGAGTTCCCAAGGATGACTTTTGGACTTAAGAACGCTGCCCAAACATTCCAAAGGTTTATGCAACATTCCGTACTTCAAGGGCTAGATTTTGTCGCCTGTTATATTGATGACGTCATTGTGGCAAGTAACAGTATAGAGGAACATAGGGAACACCTACGGCAGTTATTTGAAAGGTTAGACAAGTTTGGAATCACCCTAAATCTCTCAAAATGTTGTTTTGGACAGACAAAAATAGAGTTTCTCGGTTACGAAGTCTCCATAAACGGACTAAAACCCCTACCAGAAAAAGTCCAGGCAATAGTCCAGTATAAAAAGCCAGAAACAGTAGAACAGCTTAGGAGATTTCTAGGAATGGTAAATTTTTATCGCAATCATATTCCCAACGCTGTGAAGTATCAGGCAGTACTTGATTCCTATTTGCATAATACAAAGAAAAGAGACAAAACACCTATTGTGTGGTCTGAGGTTGCGGACGAAGCTTTCGAGAAATGTAAGTTGAGCCTAGAACAAGCGGTTACATTATCATACCCACACATAGATACGCCCCTAGCACTTATGACCGACGCGTCTAATAATTGCGTAGGCGCCGTTCTGCAACAACTTATACCTAATACTAATAACTGGCAGCCGCTTGGGTATTATTCTAAGAAGCTGACGGAGGCTCAAATGAAATACTCTACTTACGATCGTGAGTTACTAGCGATTTATCAAGCGGTAAAATACTTTCGCAATATGATTGAAGGTAGAGTTGTAACTGTCTATACTGATCACAGACCACTTATACATGCATTTTCCAAATTGAGTACAGATAAAGAAACTCCCAGACGCACCAGACACTTAACTTTCATAAGTGAATTTACGACAGATATCCGTTACATTTCTGGGACTGAAAATCAAGTAGCAGATGCATTTTCAAGGGTAGAGACAATAGAGTGCCCGACAGTATTAGATTACAAAAATTTGGCAGAGGTTCAGGCACAAGACGAGTACATAAAGAATCATTCGGAAAACGACAGTATTGTATTAGAACCATTTCAGACCGCATGGTCCAATATGCCAATATTTTGTGAGATAAGTAGAGGAAAAATCAGACCTTATCTGCCGGAACAGTTTCGTCGCATAGCATTCGATTCTATACACAACCTGAGTCATCCTAGCATTAGAATGACGCGAAGACTGATTCAGGATAAATTCTTTTGGCCAAAAATGAACCAAGATATAAATTTGTGGGCCAAAACTTGTATCAAATGCCAAAGAGCGAAAATACACAGACATGTAGTGTCAGGCGTACAGGATTTCGAAGCATGTGGACGTTTCGAACACATACATATAGATATTGTGGGTCCTCTTCCTATCACAACAGACGGCTATAGATATTGCGTAACAATTATAGATAGGCAAACTAAGTGGCCAGAGGCGTATCCAGTGAAGGATATCACAGCCGAGACAGTCGCTAAAGTATTTTTTGAGGGTTGGATAGCCCGTTTTGGATGTCCTGTAAAGCTGACCAGCGACCAGGGCAGACAATTCGAAAGTACAATGTTCAGTGAGCTTTTAAGGATAATGGGTATCAGAAAAGCACGAACTACCCCTTACCATCCACAGTGCAACGGTGCGATAGAACGCTGGCACAGATCACTGAAGGTAGCATTGAAAGCCAGATTGACAGATTCAAAATCTTGGATAGAAGAACTACCAACAGCATTGTTAGGCCTAAGGGCCGCACTCAGAAGCGATACAGGAGTTAGCGCAGCCGAGATGACGTATGGGCACGTACTTAGACTGCCCAACGATTTCTACGATTTGCGAGAGAAACCGTGTTGCGATGATAGTTCATATGTTGAAAAGTTAAGGCACACGATAAACCAGGTCAAGCCTGTGTCAGATAAAGCTCGCAACACACGAACGTTATTTGTGCATAAAGACTTAGCAACGTGTTCACATGTATTCTTGCGTTACGATGGTGTGCGGAAACCACTGCAACCACCGTACGACGGACCATACAAAGTGTTAGAAAGAAGTGCTAAAGTGCTCAAAATAAAATTAGAAAATCGCGAACTCAATGTGTCAGTCGATCGATTAAAACCCGCATATTTGCTAAGTGAATCTAGTGACAATGAAAGTAGTTTAAATAAAGACAATAAGCAAACAAATCAACAGACAAAAAGTGTGGTGATAAAAGACAATAAAACAGTAGACAATCAGTTGGTTAAAACCCCAAAAGTGTCTAGAAGTGGTAGAGTAGTGAAATTACCAGTTCGTTTCCAGAACTGATAAATGACTCTAATCAAGAAGCTAAAGTCTAAGGAACATTCTAGCTAGTATGTTAAGCAACTAAAAATCTAAGATTATTAAATAAATATTAAATAGCAGATATTGTGTATTAAGTAAGCATACAAATAGGTAAAAACACAGAATAAGATTAATAATATCTTAAATAGGATTTGTAATATCTTAAAATTTAAATAAAAAAAGTTTAAAAAAAAAGTTAAATAAAATTACAAATAAATATAAAAAATAATAACCTTAGAATAAGAGTAAAACAAAGGATAAGATCAAAATGTTATATTGTGATTAGTGTGTAAGCGCCCTTATATTGTAGTGAGCATTGAAGGCAAGAGTGCCAAGTTGTACAAAAATCGAGAGTACAAAGTACAAGTTATCGTTAGCAAAGCTTAGGTAGCGACATAGCTAAGTACGAATATAAAAATGTTGAATAATGAATAAGTTGTAAGTAATGAAACTAGGGCATAGTTTAATTAAAAAATATAGATTTATATTATAAGTGCAAATTAGCATGTTTCGTAATTAATCATTAGGATAAATGATGGTTGTCGCTGCTTTAGATTGCCAATTTAATGTGTTCAGTCTCAGAGGCAACATATTATTCAGTAAATTTGATCAACATGGGTCCGTGGAACAGCAAGACTGAGAATACCAATACAGTCACTCAAGCAGAGTTACTAAGCAGCCACAATCATCAAGTGGAAGTAGAAAAGAAGCTAGATGATTTCACATGGATTTTAATCGCAGTAGCCATTGGATTTGGAGCATTATTACTGTACAGTGTGTGGCGCATGTGCCGCACAAAGGCGAAGGGTTGGGTGAAAAAGGAGCTCAGGAACTTAGGAGAAAATACCCAACCAGTGGTTAAACTTCATAAACCACCAGTTCAGCATCAAGTGTTCATGGAATAGTGAAATAGTAAAAAATATCAGTGATGTTATTAAAAGTAAGAGGATAGATATACTTGTGTGGTAGACTGTACTTTTAAGTTATAAGTAATACAACATTGCCGAGTATTAATTTTAATAAGCCTAGACTGGTGAGTGTAAATTGAACTTAGTATAAACATTGTTGGTATGCGGTGTAGTGTTACAACAGCGAAACCGCTGACCAGTTAAAATGTTAGATGTTTGAATACCTATGATGTGCGATTGAATTGTAATTTTAAATATCAGTAAATTGTTTTAAGAAAATTTTTTTGTAAATGTAAATTTTTTTGAAAAAGGGGTGGTGTGGTGTAGCGACTGCTGATCATGCATTTCAGGGCCTCCGCGCCCGAGTTCGCCAGTCGTCCCGCCACGCCCCGATAGGCTAGTTGGCTTTACATTAAAGATTCTAATTCGTCACTGAACCTGCATTTTATCTCGACCTCAATACCTACCCCTGTACGACCGATAGGTAGGTATTTACGGTAAACATTGAACACTTCAATCAACAGAATTGTCAACTTAACTCTACATCGCACTCCCGAGGTCCTAATTTCAAGTGACCTGGAACAAATGGAGCTAGATCAACGATTAGCTACTCAGAAAGAGAAAGAAGATCTTGAGTCGTTCTCCTTATCAAGTGACGACATTCATCAATATGTTATGTTATACGTCCTGGTGGGAATCGTAGCGACTGCGTCGGTAACATGGCTGATTAAACAAAACAGTGCATGTCGAAGACTAAGAAGCCGACCTACTCCACCTGAGGAACCAGCGGATCAGTACGAGCGAGTCGTGCCGAGGGCGCAGCGAGCGCAGGTTGCGAGCACTTCGCGTCCCCCACGTGGTGACGCAATCACTCGACAGGACAACACCCCTAGCAAAGAAAATTTATTTCGTATATTGTAATAACTTATTTTAAACATTTTATTTACTATGTTTTAGATTATATAATCAAGTTTTTATACTTACTAAAAATTTCTAATTTACTTTTATATTTTAATGTTGTTTAAGTACTTACTTATCTTTATATTCAATTTTATACTAAGTTTTTCTTTACTTATTTTAACTTCTAACTACATTAACTTCAACATGTATTGTAATATTGATATACTTTCTTCTCAGTTTTTCCGCTTTTTCCTAGTTGGGAATATGTACGGGTTAATCACCGCACATAGTATTTGCTAGCTTAACATTTTGGTTTGGCCTACTTACGGTCGACGCTTATGACGCACTTTGTGTTTACTTGTTATTTTTAAATTATAATAACGTTGAGTATAAAATCATCCGTGATATAGACAACATATCCTAACTACTAAGGGAAAAACCTGAGATAACATCAAGATTAAAAAACTACTTATTTTGATCACTGGGTTTTCGTCAAAATACTCCATACTACGACTACTTCAAACTTCCTAAACGTACGGGCGGCGTGGTCAACTAAGCGGCGTCCTACAATATCTATAACTAGATGTCGCGCGGTGCGCGAGGCCGCAAGCATATTTTTCGGGATTTTCTAGTAAACTACAGGATATACCCTATGCGATGACACCAAACACATCCCTGTAGCATATTGGCATCTGGGAGATCAATTCGGGTCAAGTGGGGTCTAAAACCACTCCAACTTTGAAACACTACTACGCGGCCGCCATTTTGTTTTTTGATTTTTTTAAATTATTTTCGTAAATCATACAAGCGATTCTACAGATGCCGAAAATTTAAACCGAATCGGCCGGAAAACAAAAGAGATACGATAGGCAAGCCTGGCCGCCATTTTGTTTTTTTGAAAAGTCGGAATTTTCCCTGGGTCACTCCGCCATCTTGCACACTTTTCTCATATATGACTTTTCTCCAAAACGACTCCTTCTGGGAGAACAATTATGTCAATCAGTCAGTGAGTGGTAGTCGAGCTTTATATATTATAGACTAGATGTCGCGCGGTGCGCGAGGCCGCAAGCGGCCACGCGTGTCTCTGTGGGGTCGTATTTTGACAGAAAAATAAAGTCTTATTTTGGGTGCCCATCTTGTTTTAGCCGTTTTAAGTCGAAAAATAATAAAATTTTGTTAAATATTTTTTTTCATGGCAACACTGTTTACTGAGACCCATAATCGCTCCATACAAGCCAACTTTCCAAAGTGTTGCCAACAGGCTAAAAAATGCCTATTAAGATTAAGAAAATTTAAATTTTTCAGTAAAACAAAAATAACGGGGCGGCCATCTTGTTTTTTCTATTTTTCGGGATTTTCTAGTAAACTACAGGATATACCCTATGCGATGACACCAAACACATCCCTGTAGCATATCGGCATCTGGGAGATCAATTCGGGTCTTTTGAGGTCTACCCTAAAAATTAAATCAACCATAACTTTCAGTGTTGCCAGGCGAAAATCAAAAAACCCTACAAAAAGTCATAAAGAGAGATCGCCATTTTGTTTTTTCAATTTTTTAAATAATATTCGTAAATCATCTTAATAAAACTACAGATGCCGAAAATTTAAACCGAATCGGCCGGAAAACAAAAGAGATACGATAGGCAAGCCTGGCCGCCATTTTGTTTTTTTGAAAAGTCGGAATTTTCCCTGGGTCACCCCGCCATCTTGAACACTTTTTCCCTACATGACTTGTCTCCAAAACGACTCCTTCTGGGAGAACAATTATGTCAATCAGTCAGTGAGTGATAGTCGAGCTTTATACAAGATGTCGCGCGGTGCGCGAGGCCGCAAGCGGCCACGCCTGTCTCTGTGGGGTCGTATTTTGACAGAAAAATAAAGTCTAATTTTGGGCACCCATCTTGTTTTAGCCATTTTAAGTCGAAAAATAATAAAATTTTGTTAAATATTTTTTTTCATGGCAACACTGTTTACTGAGACCCACAATCGCTCCATACAAGCCAACTTTCCAAAGTGTTGCCAACTGGCTAAAAAATGCCGATTTAGATTAGGAAAATTGAAATTTTTCAGTAAAACAAAAATAACGGGGCGGCCATCTTGTTTTTTCAGATTTTCGGGATTTTCTGGTAAACTATAGGATATGACCTATGTGATGACATCAAACACATCCCTGTAGGATATCGGAATCTGGGAGATCAATTCGGGTCTTTTGAGGTCTACCCTAAAAATTCAATCGGCCATAACTTTCAGTGTTGCCAGGTGAAATTCAAAAAACCTACAAAAGGTCATAGGGAGGAATAAAATGTTTCACTGACTGTCACTTGTTTTTGCAAAATGGTAAAATTTAGACTTTTGACATTTTGCGTTAAAAGTAAAAAAATACGAAAAATTCCGTGAAAATTCTTAAACACGGCAACACTACGTAGCAAGACCTCCAACCCCGCTATACAGACCAACTCGCTCAGGTGTTGCCATCTTGCCGAAAATCGACAATCAAAATGTGGTAAAATTAATACTTTTCTTTGGGAGCAAATCACCGGTCGGCCATCTTGGTTTTTCAAATTTTCGGGATTTTCTGGTAAACTACAGGATATGCCCTGTGCGATGACACCAAACACATCCCTTTAGCATATTGGCATCTGGGAGATCAATTCGGGTCAAGTGGGGTCTAAAACCACTCCAACTTTGAAACACTACTACGCGGCCGCCATTTTGTTTTTTCAACTTTTTTAACTATTTTCGTCAATCATCTAAGCAGTACTACAGATTCCCAAAATTTGAACCCAATCGGCCGGAAAACAAAAGAGATACGATAGGCAACCTTGGCCGCCATCTTGTTTTTTTGAAAAGTCGGAATTTTCCCGGGGTCACCCCGCCATCTTGAACACTTTTCTCATATATGACTTGACTCCAAAACGACTCCTACTGGGAGAACAATTATGTCAATCAGTCAGTGAGTGGTAGTCGAGCTTTATATATTTAACTAGATGTCGCGCGGTGCGCGAGGCCGCAAGCGGCCACGCGTGTCTCTGTGGGGTCGTATTTTGACAGAAAAATAAAGTCATATTTTGGGCGCCCATTTTGTTTTAGTCTTTTTTTAGTACAAGTCAAAAAATAATAAAATTTTGTTAAATATTACTTTTTATGGCAACACTGTTTACTGAGACTCACAATCGCTCCATACAAGCCAACTTTCCAAAGTGTTGCCAACTGGCTAAAAAATGCCGATTAAGATTAAGAAAATTAAAATTTTTCAGTAAAACGAAAGTAACGGGGCGGCCATCTTGTTTTTTTCTATTTTTCGGGATTTTCTAGTAAACTACAGGATATACCCTATGCGATGACACCAAACACATCCCTGTAGCATATTGGCACCTGGGAGATCAATTCGGGTCTTTCGAGGTCTACCCTAAAAATTAAATCAACCATAACTTTAAGTGTTTCCAGGCGAAAATCAAAAAACCTACAAAAGGTCATAGGGAGGGATAAAATGTTTCACTGACTGTCACTTGTTTTTGCAAAATTGTAAAATTTAGACTTTTGACATTTTGCGTTAAAAGTAAAAAAATACGTTAAATTCCGTGAAAATTCTTAAACACGGCAACACAATGTAGCAAGACCTCTAACCCCGCTATACAGACCAACTCGCTCAGGTGTTGCCATCTTGCCGAAAATCGACAATCAAAATGTGGTAAAACGTATCCCTTTCTTTGAGAGCAAATCACCGGTCGGCCATCTTGGTTTTTCAGATTTTCGGGATTTTCTGGTAAACTACAGGATATGACCTATGCGATGACATCAAACACATCCCTTTAGCATATTGGCGTCTGGGAGATCAATTCGTGTCAAGTGGGGTCTAAAACCACTTCAACTTTGAAACACTATAACGCGGCCGCCATTTTGTTTTTTCAACTTTTTAAATTATTTTCGTAAATTATCTGAAAAGTTTAACCGATTCTAAAAATTTTAATTAAATCGGCCGGAAAACAAAAGAGATACGATAGGCAAGTCTGGCCGCCATTTTGTTTTTTTGAAAAGTCGGAATTTTCCCTAGGTCACCCCGCCATCTTGCACACTTTTCCCCTACATGACTTTTCTCCAAAACGACTCTTTCTGGGTGAACAATTATGTCAGTGAGTCAGTGAGTGAGTGAGTGAGTGGTAGTCGAGCTTTATATATTATAAATATATAGATAGAGTAACTATACAAAAGAGTAACTGACTTGTACTATACAAAATGTCAAACAATATGGCGCCTTAAAATGGCGCCCAAAGATTTTCCTGGCCATTTTTTTTGTGTAAGTAGTTTATACTGCTAATTTAAATATCGGTAACTTACCACGAAGCGGAAATTGGGTCACCATCGGCGCAAACTCTGCATATATACAAGACACAAGCCAGTAGTTTAAAAAATAAATTCGCTATTCTAATCCGTAAACCTGTAACAATAACACTATATTAGGGAAACTAAAATTAATTATCATGTTAGACATGCGAAAACAAAATACATATCTACACTTTTCATAAAAAAAATGGAATCACCGATGGAAAGCTATATTATCAGGTAGTAAACATAGGCTATATTTTTTTAGTATTTCTACGGGAACTGGAACTGCGCAGGTGAAGGTATTTTTGGAAATTCCTACGAGATCGGGAATAAACTGGACCCGCGCGGGCAAATCCGCTGGGCAACCGCTATTTGTAATACAATTCCTCATGAGTCTTAAAAATTCTTTCACCAATAGAAACCTTATTTTTCTGGCAGTACGAGTAACATGAGGTATCTATAATTTTCCCACGGGACGGGACTGACGCGGTTGAAAGCGCGAGGCGCTGCTAGTATAAAATTAAATCATCGGGCTTTGTGTACGCGCGTCAAATATTCTTTTAAAAATAATTAATCGTGATTATTACAAAATCGAATACTACAAATTTAAAATAATAAAAATCTATTTTATTGTATAAATATGAAAATATGTTTGTACGTAATATAAAAATAGTTCATTAAATCACGATATATCTTACATTGAGAAACATCTAACTAAGCTTCTTAGCTAACTAATACGTTTCATTATCCTGTTATGCGTATAAAGTTATGTGAAAATAAATTGGCAAGCCAAGCCACGGGATATAACTTATAACAATTCAGGCACATACATATAAGTCGTTTTCCTGATACCGAGTCGAAAGAACTTGAATTGCCCTGGAGATCCACTATATTGTTTTATGGCGTCACTGTTTCACTCCTACAACTAAGAATTACGACAACTCGTTTATTAAAATATATCAAACCGTTTAGGCCACAAGCTACGCCAAACGAATTGACTACTACATTAGCAATAAATTCATCATCATCAACAGCCAATATTTGTCCACAGCTGGACATAGGCCTCCCCTAATGAGCACCATAGCGCCCTGTCTTCAGCTCGACGCATCCAGCATCTGCCTGCAGCATTTCGCAGATCGTGATCCCATCTGGCCGGGGGGCGTCCTACACTACCTTTGCCGAGTCGCGGTCTCCACTCCAAAACACATTTGTCTCGGTCGGTTTTTCGCGACATATGGCCGGCCCACCGCCACTTCAGCTTGCTAATTATTTGAGCTATGTCGATAACTTTGATTCTCTGTCAGGTGTATTCGTTCGTTACGAATCCTATCCTTCAGAGCATATACATAAATAAATTGCTATATCTATACAACATGTAACAGAATAAGCGCAATTCCTGAAATTAGTTTGTTCAGTATCGACTACTTATTCGATTTCAGCAATTTTTAATATGTGTTAAATTTTCCCAAAAATGAATTAGCGTAGCTGAATTGAGAGCTTTCTATGGAAATCTTACTATTATTAATCGATATTTAAGAAAATTGGTTAGACACAACTAAATTTTCGATTGTATCATATTTTTGCGCTTGCTTTGCGCTTTTTCTGTTACGCGTTGTATAGAGAGAAGTCCTGACTCACTGACTCATCAACGCCCAGCCTAAACCCTTAGACCTAGAAAGCAGATTTTTTTCACAGCTATCATTTTTAAGACGTAGACTAGGAATAAGAAAGGAATTTTCAAAATTCAACCTTTAAGGGGGTTAAAAAGGGGTTGAAAGTTTGTATGTAAAACCTTTATTTTTGTACGTATCAATTCGAAACTTTGCAAAAATACTCCTCAAAATAAAAAACAAGAAATGTAGATTTGGATTTTCCAAAATAACCTCCATACAAAATCCCACCCCCTGTTTCACCCCCCTATTGTATGGAGACGTGTTGTTTTTTAAGTCTATCAAGTTGAAACTTGGTAAAAATACTCTTAAAAATAAATGATGAGATACGTGTTTTTGGATTTTTCGAAAATCGTCCCTTAAAGGCTTGAAAGTAGGGTTTGAGTTGTTATGTTTGGAAAACCTTCATTTTTTGGTGTATCAATTTTAAACTTTCTTGAAATACTCCTCAAAACAAACAACAGAAAACGTATCTCTGGATTTTCAACAAAAACCCTCCTAAAGGGTTGAAACAGGTGGTTGGAGTTTGTAAGGAGACGTGTTGTTTTTAACGTCTATCAAGTTGAAACTTGACACAAATACTCTTAGAAATAAATAATGAGATACGGGTTTTTGGATTTTTCTAAAATCGTCCCCTCAAGGCGTGAAAGTAGGGGTTGACTTTGGTTTGTATGGAAAACCTTCATTTTTGGGTGGAAACTTTGCAAAAATATTCCTCAAAACAAACAACAAGAAATTTATATCTGGACTTTCAAAAAAAAACCCTAACAGGGTGAAACAGGGGGTTGGAGTTTGTATGGAGACGTGTTTTTTTTAAGTCTATCAAGTTGAAACTTGGTACGACGCGATCTTCGACGCTCCAATACGCGATCTTCGACGCTCCAATGCGCGCTCTATAGAGAAAGCGATTCAGCAAAATCGGGGGTCGAAAGTGTTCGTCCAGTCACTTGGGAGGAGCCACCTGACGAAGCTATACAAAGCGTAACAGAAAAAGCGCAATTCCTCATACACCCCAATTAGTATATTTATATAAAAAAAATATGATGCAATCGAACTTTAGGTGGGTCTAACCAATTTTCTTAAATATCTATTCATAGGAGCACGATTTCCATAGGAAGCACTAAAATCAGCTACGCTAATTAATTTTTGGGAAAAATAACATTGGCAAAAGTCCATGTGTTTTGGGTACCCCACTTACACCTGCCCACGGAAGACGAAACCGTGTAAAATCGATAGTTCTTGGACAGACTAAGATAATATGTAATCATACCAAATTTTTATAAGTTGGGGTTTAAAAGTTATTCGTTACCTAGTGTATTTTGTAGGTTATTATGAGATTTTAGGTACCAAAGACGAGTAAAGAAAAAGTTTCTCTAGGAAAGAAAATAATTTTTCATATCTCATACTCGGAAAGTAGTGTATGTTTGATATGAGTACCGGGTCGGAAGCAATGATTCCCACCACAGAGAGATTCAGGGCTGTGATTCCCGCCCTCGTTCGGGAAAGACTCATAGTAATTGGTTCCGGCCTTAGGGCGGGAATGAATTAAAAAAAAATAGTACTACATTTGGCAAAGACGTTTAAAAGAAAAAGTTTCTCTAGGAAAGAGAATGACTTTCTTCCAACCTCTTTGGGTACTTACTTAGCAGGGATACGAAACTTTTTACATGAATTAGAATAAGAAAAAAAGGTGCGGTCTTGTGAGTAGAAGGTATATACAACAGAAAATAGCCCGCGCGCGGGGCGGTACGCGTTCCATATTTAAAATTAAAAAAAGAGTAATAATTTGGTAAGCTGTTCCGAAATTCAAAATCTTGTTTTTTATCGACACTAATAAGCACAGAACACTATTACTCGGCTAAAAGTACATAATATTATAAAGAGAAAGGATTTGTAGTATATTATTTTTGTAATGTTATTTAGCTTAGGTACTCTATGATGTAGTATTCAAAGACGTTTAAAAGAAAAAAGTTTCTCTTTCTTCCAACCTCTTTGGTTGTATTGTTGACAATTTTGTTTTTTTTTTATGTATTAATGCGTTTTTAAATGTTTGAATTTTTGTAAAATTGTAATTTTTTTTGTTTACTTTCCTTGAATTCGAAATGAAAAGTAGAGTGTTTAACGCGGGTGAAAGTTATCAATTCCTTCCGACCCTTGTATAACAATCTACTATTCTTCCAACCTCTTTGTTAGAAAATAGCACTGCCTACCACATGAAATATAAGTTACTCTATGCCACATAGTGGCAGTTAATGATGGCTTGGGCAAAAAATATCGATACCTATATTAAAATATCGATATTTTTCCAAATACATAACTAGCATATTATACAGGGTGACTTTTTTTACCGTCTGGAAAAAAATGTGGTGTGATAGGTAAGTGTAATAGATTCATTTGGCAATGTTACTTAAAAAAAAATTTTTTTTTCTCAATAAAATTTTTTCTTGCTTAAACTAATATACATTACTCAATTGTAGTCAATAATACACACTGAAATATTTGAAATAGTATTTTAAAAAGAAACAGGCTCGTAGCTTCCATTTATGCGCAATTTACCTACAACCGCCAGCAGCGCGTAGTACTGTGCGTAGTTTTCTAGATTTTGTAAATTGTATTAAACATGACTATATTTAACAGTTAATCTTGTGTATAACTTCGGCTCTAGATACCCTATACGTCATATTTTTTTTCCAGACGGTAAAAAAAAACATCCAGTATATATCGTCGATATTTTTTCAATGGCGATATATCGACATTTATTTTACAGTATCGAATTCGTATCAATTTTAATATATTTTTAACGCAATTCTGGTTTCGTGTTCCATTTCATGTTAGGTACTAGATACTTGTTTAGACTCAAGCATTTATAAAAAAATACTATTTTCATCGTCCTTTTTTACGAATTTGGGAATATGTATAAATAATAATGTAAAAACTGACGATATATCGATATTTTTCACTCGATTTTTATCTATAGTATTTACAAATGTCGATACGATAAATATCAATTTATTTTTTCACTTGGCCATCCCTAGTGAATGACATGGTTGACGTGATGACACGACGTTTAATTTTACCACAACAACAAAAAAGTTTTTGGATTAATCAAACCTGACCCCAAACCTGATCCCGAAAATGAGGATTCCAGAGCCACCTTAACCCGTCATTACACAGAAGACCTGCCAGAAATCAGCCAAGACGAAATCGAGGCGGCTCTTAAACAACCTAAAAATGGAAAAGCCCCTGGTGAGGACGAGATTACAACCGAGCTCCTGAAAGCGGTAGAAAGTCCTGTACTGAAAGAGCTTCGGGAGCTCTTCAACTCTGTCCTGTTCTCTGGGAGAACTCCAGAAGCTTGGCGAAGGAGTGTGGTCGTTCTTTTCTTTAAGAAGGGTGATAAGACCATTTTAAAGAACTACAGACCCATTTCGCTCCTTAGCCACGTATATAAGTTGTTTTTAAGAGTCGTTACGAACCGCCTAGCGCGAAGACTCTACGAGTTTCAGCAACCGGAGCAGGCCGGGTTCCGAGGAGGATACAGCACCATCGACCACATCCACGCAGTGCGACAAATTATACAAAAAAAAAAGAAGAGTATAATCAACCCCTATGTCTTGCGTTTGTGGACTATGAGAAGGCGTTTGACTCTATCGAAACCTGGTCTGTTTTAGAATCTCTGCAGCGTTGCTTAGTCGACTGGCGATATATCCAAGTGCTGAGCTGTCTTTATGAAAACGCGACAATGACCTTTCAAACTCAGGATGCGCGAACTGAACATATCCCCCTGCGTCGAGAGGTGAGACAAGGGGACGTGATTTCCCCGAAATTGTTCTCAAACGCATTGGAGGATGTGTTTAAGACGCTGGACTGGGAGGGACGCGGCATTGACATTAACGGCGAGTACATCTCACACTTGAGATTTGCAGACGACATCAGCATACTGGCTGAATCCCTGCATGACTTACAGCAGATGCTGGACGGCCTAGTTCATTCTTCTGAACGCATTGGTCTCTGGATGAACTTGGGACAAAACCAAAGTTATGTTTAACGATCATGTTACTCCGGGACCGATAGCTGTCAATGGCGGTACTCTCGAGGTTGTTCAAGAATACGTTTACCTATGGAAAACTCTACAGTTTGGTAAGAAAAACTTTGAGACGGAGGCTAACAGGAGGATTCAGCTGGGCTGGGCAGCGTTCGGGAAGCTTCGTCGAGTCTTCTCTGCGCGTATTCCACAGAGCCTAAAGACGAAGGTCTTCAACCAATGTGTCCTGCCTGTTATGACGTACGGAGCCGAAACGTGGATACTCACGGTGCGGCTGGTCCATAAATTCAAGGTCGCTCAGCGAGCTATGGAACGGGCTATGCTTGGTGTCTCTCTGAGGGATCGAATCCGAAACGAAGTGATCCGGCAGAGAACCAAAGTTGTGGACATAGCTCGTAGAATAAGCAAGCTGAAGTGGCAATGGGCTGGCCATATCAACCGTAGAACAGATGACCGTTGGGGTAGACATGTTCTGCAATGGAAACCGCGAATCGGCAAGCGTAAGGTAGGACGCCCTCAAGCTAGGTGGAGCGACGATCTTCGAAGGGTGGCTGGTAGCAGCTGGATGAGAGTTGCCGAAAATCGAGCTGAATGGCGTGCAATTGGAGAGGCCTATGTCCAGCAGTGGACTGCTATAGGCTGATGATGAAATTGAAACTTGGCACAAATACTCTTAGAAATAAATGATGAAAAAAGTGTTTTTGGATTTTTCCAAAATCTTCCCCAAAAAGGGAGAAAGTAGGGGTTTAGTTTGGTATGTATGGAAAACCTTCAGTTTTGGGTGCATCAATTCGAAACTTTGTAAAAATACTCCTCAAAACAAACTACAAGACACGTATTTCTGGATTTTCCAAAAAATCCCATATGGGGTTTTTTGAAAATTGCATGTACAGTCAAGTTTTAGTAAGGATCTCTAATTCTTTTTCGTCATATATATAGCCTATGTTACTCAGGGATAATGTAGCATTCTAATGGTGAAAGAATTTTTTAAATCGGTCCAGTAGTTTTTGAGTTTATTCGTTATTTACATACAAAAATACAAATCTTTTTTTTTATAATATTAGTGTAGATAGATAGATAGTGTAGATTACTTCCTACTTGATATATTTTCGAAACGCAAAGGAATAACAAATTCCACGTGGACGAAGTCGCGGGCATCAGCTAGAAAAACATTACTCTCCTGATGAAACGAAAAAAAATTATTTAATTTTTTTGCGAGATGATTGAGCTCATCACGGGCAATTGTTTTTAAAAAACAGGCAAGATCATTAAAATTATAACAATTAATATGTATATCTGAAAACTAAAAAGATAATCTCGAAATTATAATGAAATTGATATTTTGTAGAAATACTTACTCGATCTTTGATTTTTAATAAAATATAGTTGCAGTCTTTCTTTGAAAGTGTTTTCGTTTACGTAGTACTCCACACGAACTCTGTAAAAAAAAGATTACATCAGTGACTTGGTATGTCGTTCGGAGGCGGCGGTGGTGTAGTCTAAAAATTATTTAATAAACATATCATTTAAATCGTCGCAATCTTACAGCAGATTGTCCCTCGTTTTTAATGTGCGCTTCTTCCTCGTCAACAACAACCCGTAACAGCCCACTGCTTAGCTAAGGGGAACCTGAGGAAATATGGGCCATAATCTCCCCACGCAAAACACGGAGCGGAGGCGATTATGATATATTTTTTTATTTCTGCGTGTATCAACCCGTGGGAATATGGTGATAAAATATAGCCGATGCTACTCCCTGATAATGTAGCTTTTCATTGGCTAAAGAATTTTAAAATTGGTGTAGTATAAAACTAGAAGCCTAAATTTTCAGTAACCAAGCATGCATTCTATAAACACAGTATATTTCAAATTTCATCCAATTTGAACCAGTTGTTTAAGAATTATAACTAGTCAAAGTTTCCTAATTTTGTCACTCACTGACTGACTGAGCGATCATCAAAACCCTAAGGCTGCTATAAGTGCCTTAGAGTTTTGATGACTTAGAAGTTTAAAATTTAGAATACAATTAATTAATGCTTAGTGTATAAATCAAGGAAAAACTCAATTTTGCAATTTCAGTCCAGGTTTCTAGATACACTAACTGCATAAATAACTTTGTAATCCCTTATAAATATACAGGATTACAAAATTACATTTAGTACAGTGAATTAATTAATGCACCTGTATATGTATAACATATAATTGAATGATAGGTGCAGATAGGTACCTAGATATAATTATGTTTAAAGGTAACTTATAAAATGGTCAACGGAATTAAAAAGCAAGAATGGGACATGTCTTAAGTATAAAGTTTTACCAAAATCCCGCAAAGTATTAGAGGTAGACTTAATTGCCAGAAAAGAAATACCCACTTTTCACGAGTAGCTATATTCTTTAGACCCCTAAACGTGATAGGTGGTGAGCCCATCGCCGGACCGGGTCTGTTACACTTGCCTCAGAATTAATTCTGGGACCTGCGGGTTTTCTCAAGATGTTTTCCTTCACCTTCGAGCAAGAATGTTGTTGGTATTCAAGAAGTAGAAGGTACCGGAAAAGAAAAAGTAGTCTATCTACAAAAAGAAATGAGATGCCATCATAAACATAACTTGTAAAAAAAACCGGCCGGTTGGCTACCCCTGGTGTAGATGTAAATATGTTTAATAGACTGAAATAGCCATCTCTTCGCTGTAAATGATTGCTAAAAATACCCTTCTTGCAGAGTTGGCAAATTTAAATTTTCAATGAGTACCCGGGTGTTCACTTTCCTCAGGAGGAACATCTTCATTTTGGAGTATACGAGTATATCACAGTTATAAATATTTATTTTGGGTAATAAATATATATAAGTATATAAATATAATAAGTATAAGCAGACTTAGCTAATCCATATTATATATTTTAGTTTTACATAAAATTGCGCAGCAGTATTTTTTCCTAACAGAGTTAGTTGCTAAGTTACCGTCTCGACAACTCTATCCAAAGATCTATCTAAAGAGATTCTAACACCCCCTCTCGATTGTTAAGTCTACAACACAACACTACAACATAAATTAACTTAACACAACTTTAACAATCGAACAAAAACAATAAATGGAATTAACTTTTCACAAAATTAATTGAAATGAGTATAACACTTCTACACCACATTCAATGAAAGTCTGAATTCAAATATTTTGTTGTTACTTCACACCTTTGTTAGCAAATCTGCCATGTTATTGTTCGAAGAAACATATGTAGTTTGATAGGTACCTACCTAACAAAAGTACTATGTAAATACATACCGACTAAAAAAAACTCTATAAAGAGGAGAAATCTTGTGATAGCGTAGCAGTAAAATGATAAAGGGTTTTCCAATAAGAGCTGTTATTTTGATATTCAAAGAAAAATGCTATTTTTTAATACAAATGATCGGATGTTTATTTCAATATAAAGAGGAAGATATGCCGTTAATAGTGGAAAATAACATCAGGCAAATGACCACCACGACCACGCTTACAGGACAATATCCTTTTCATGAAATTTTTCATAACCAAATCGCAAAGTGGCTGCCCTATGTCCTCTATAGCCTCACGAATTCCAACTTTGAGGTCTTGAATCGACGCTGGGCTGTTGGCGTAGACCTTCTCTTTCACGAGGCCCCCATCCAAAGGGTCTGCCCATTTTTCTTATCTTCCATAGATATTCGTGATTGATCGGACAAGACGTCGGACTGATTGTTTATTTTGAGACAGTGATTTTGGTAATACTAGGGTTTTGTTTTGTTATAACAAGCGCCCCGACTTCATGTCCGTGATTTACATTTTGCATATTTTTTAGCCAGCCAAGCCAAGTAGGATGAAAAAAATTCACATCACTTAGATAGGTACTATTTGTTTGCTACCTTAACACTACCATTATTACCAAAACGTTATACCAAATTTTGTCTACCGTTTAACTTTATTACAACCATACAGTAAATTTTTTTCCAAAACATAAACCTCAGGTAGAAATGAACAATAAAGGTTAAAACATTTGTGTTATAGTACTTATTGAACCAGGTAAGAGTCGACATTAAAGTGGGCTTAACGGCGCTTGCGTGTCTTTACAAGAGTGTACCTACACACCCATGGGAAAAGGTTTTCATTATGACGATGTTGGTTGAAGGATAATTTGTTCTCTAATTGATGCAATGGTTGACGTTCTCATAATCATAAATGCTCCTATCTACGTACTGTTGAGCGGCTGACCCAGTTGTCTATTGAAAAAAAAAAAACTATTTCGTGCACTAGCACTAAACGTTTATTGAGAACCTTTATACATAGTTATTCCAGACTTCCCGAATTCTAAGCAAGCAGCCACTGCTTCACTCGAAGGTGTTCTAATCCTAACTGGCTAAACTAGTAATGATGTAATGCTGATTTGGCTAATACGGCATTGTGTTAAGGGTTATTACAGCACCTATTTGAAGAAGCTTCATCCCTTTAAAAATGAAGCGAAGTTAAATTTAGAAATAAAGAGATGACTTCAGCAATTGAAAAGTTGATGAAAGAAAGATTGAATTAAGGAAGTCAGTGTACAATAGAACTTATATCTTAAATTCAAAATAATGTTAAAGTATGTATATGTATAAGTAAGTAATTAAAAATATAGAAACCATTTGTTATTAAAAAAATATATTTATTTTAGAAGAGTTGTAAAAATCTACTTTACTTGTACGAGTTGGCAAAAACCTCACAGATTTCCTCTCATCTTCGGCGCTAGTTATCTCTCTTAGTTCTATGGAGTTAGTTATTTTAGATTTATGTGACTTCCCATTATTACACTGATTAAATATCTGGATACAGCATCACTATTCGTATTACTATTTATAAAACATTTATAGTAAGTAATAGTAAGTAATTCTTTATTTTACGAAAGCCTAACTTTATGGAACATTTGTATTTTTCCTTATGAACTATTCAGTTTAGGTAGTTAAAGTTAGGCTATGTGTAGAAAAGCAGGAACAGCTGATATCTAAAATAGGTAAAACCTGAGCTATATACATCAGCTCCACGGTTAAGTGTGCGAGGATACCCACGGTAAAGTAGGTACATAACAGGGCTGACAGCACTAATAAATTGTGTTGAAAGAAACCTCTTTTGTAAGATATTCAATTATACAAACACCCTGGCATATTTACATAATTCTTTTTTTAAATGTACTTATTCCTTTTTTATTACTCTCTGTCAATCTACTCCAAACATACTCGTCTATCATAATATTTATTATTTTAATTAAAAGGTTATGGGCCCAGAACAATTTTTGGTACTATAAACGGCCGAGATAATTCCAAGTGCTGCAACCAGATTATTAATAATAAATAAAAATGGAAAGTGATACAACCCCTGTTGCTGCAACCACCTCACCAGGTAATGCTGTAGTTGTATCCACCTCGAATCCACAAAATATTGCAAAGCTACAAGGGAGATCTAACTACTCCTCCTGGTGCTTCGCAATAAAAATGTCCCTAATTGAATGCGATCTATGGGACTGCGTGGATCGACCGATAGAATATGCAAGAGAAATAGAAGGCTTTAAGCTTCGTGACTCAAAGGCAAGATCCAAAATTTGTTTAAGTATTGCTGAACACTTGTATCCAGTCGTAATGACAGCTGAGTCTTCAGCCGACACCTGGAAGCGGCTAAAAGAAGCTTATGCAGACAGCGGTCTTTCCAGGCGTCTACAGCTTCTCAAAAATCTATTTGGAGTCAAGCTAGAGTCGTATACCAACGTAGATGCGTACGTCAATGACATAAGGAGTATACAGCAGAAATTGAACAATATTGATGCAGGTATTGATGACGAATTTGTGGGTGTAATTATGCTCGCTGGACTTACCGACGACTATAATCCAATGGTGATGGCAGTTGAACACTCCGGAGTCAAAATAACATCAGATTCTGTGGCCACCATGCTTTTGAAGGAAGCGTCGCGCAGAGAGCAGCCTACAACTAGTTACGGCTCTGCGTTATTGTCAAAAGTTGTCTGCACGTACTGTAGAAGATAGGACATGTGGCGGCCCAATGTAGGAAAAGACTAAAGAAAAAAGTGAAAAAAGTGTCTAATAATGATTCATCTCATACATCTCAATCATCAAATTATTCACACGTTACACTTTCATCTTGTTTCAATACTCCCACTGGTACTACTTCCTATTCTACAACAGATTGGCTAATTGACTCAGGTGCTACTATACACATAAGTAACAAGAGAGATTGGTTTACTGACATAAACCAGGAACGTCACCCTATTACTATCGCAAATACACTCGGCGTCAAAAAAATCGCACCTTTGGAAAAAAATACTTCAAACCACTTTTAATCCCATTTAGAATCAATGATGATGGGACTATTGGGTATCATTTTAAACATTAATTTAACGACATTGAAATGAATAATCATTTATGCAATAAAAAAAAACATTTCACCCAAATAACAACGTTATACAAAAATAATGCATAATTACTCTCCAAAAGAGCCGCTAGTTGCGCTATCTTTTAGGGGTATAAAAGGGTCAACACGGGTCAAAAGTTAATGATTCGTTGTCCGGAGGTTGAGGAAGACACACGAAAAGAGCTGACCAAAAAAAAAACTCCTTAAGATGGATACCACCCCTGATGAAGAAGCTCAAGTGATCGCATTACTGCAATTCGGGTATGCGACAGTGTGATGTTGCTCGGCAACCGAACCTAAGTCATTTTTCGATTCGGCGAGTACTCCCGCGGTTCCGGGCGACTAGTGGCTACATCCAAAGATAGGGATCTGGTAGAAAACCCTGTACATCGTAGAGAGACGATAGGTTTATTGTTTTAACATCACTGTGAAATCGGTTCTCAAATGCTGTTGAGCTGCAACAGCAACTCCAAGCACCTCGCAGAACCACCGTAAGCGTCTCTACGGTCAGAGAAAGGCTAAAACAAAAGCAGATAGTGGCCCACAGGGCCGCTACAGGCCCAAAATTGACTGCACAACATCGTAGAGCACGCTTGCAGTTTGCTTGCGATCACGGACGGTCGAACAATGGAGAGCCGTTCTCTTCTCGGATGAGACGAGAGTGTGCCTTTTCTGCAACGACAGACATAGAAGAGTATACAAAAGGCAGGGGGATCGATTCGCACAGTCCTGCATTGAGGAGACAGTGGAATATGGGGGCGGCTTCTCTATGTTCTGCGGCCGTATTTTCAATGACGGCAAAACCGAGCTTGTGTGTGTGTACTGGACTGGAGGTGCTCGCAGAAAAGGGTCAATGACTGCTCACCGGTACATCACTGAGGTCTTCCAAGAGCATGTGGTCCCTTATGATGAATTTGTCGGCACTGGGTTCACATTAATGCACGACAACGCTCGCTCCCACACCGCGACAATTGTACCCGACTAACTTGATGAGGTTGGGATCCCCGTCATGAACTGGCCAGCGAGAAGTCCAGACCTGAACCCGTTCGAGCACCTTTAGGATGAACTGAAACGACGAGTCCGGTCACGCGATCCCGCTCCTACCACCCTCCAAGACCTTCAAGAGGCCGTCATTGCGAAATGGAATACTATTCCTCACAGAAGACGTTTTATAATTGATTAGGTCCATGAGAGATCGCATCGAGGCTGTTATCAGGGCAGAGCAAGGTAACACTAGGTTTTAAGTAATTTTTAAGCATTTTTTGGAATTTTTTTGTCTTACTTTAATTCTTTATCAACAAACTTTTTCTTCTCCTTTTGCAAACAGCCAGCCTTTTGCCAACAGCTTTGCCAAGCCATTAACGTTTTAAAAAACAAAGCAGACGTCTTGGACACTTACATACGCAAGCCATTAACGTTTTAAAAAACAAAGCAGTAATGATCTAAATAAAACCTGCATACCGTGCCTACAAGGCAAACTATCAAAGAGACCGTTTAAAAAATCTACAAGCAGGACGAATGCCAAACTCGAATATATATACATTCGGATATCTGTGGACCCATGAGCACACACTCTTTTGACGGTGGTTTATTTTTGCTAACTTTTACGGATGACTTCACGCGTAAAACTTTTGGTTGTTTCCTTAAGTCAAAAAGCGAAGTATTCTCTAAGTTCGTAGAGTTTAAACATTTAGTCGAGAATCAGACCTGTCTGAAAATAAAAATATTTTGCTCAGACAACGGACGAGAATTCGTTAACCGTCAGATGACGGATTTTTTTAAGAGAAAACGGAATTGTGCATCAAACCACAATTCCGTACACTCCACAACAAAATGGTGTCGCAGAGAGAGTAAACAAACCCTACTCAACGCCAGTTCTTGAAATAGAGGAAAGCCTTCGCGAAGAAAGAAGATATCCTCTCAGGGACACCTAAAAGGTTTCCTGAAATGGATTACAGCTACATGGTCTCTACTGAGTGTGAACCCACTACTTACAAACAAGCAATGGATGACGTTCATAAGGAAGAATGGTTAAATGCTGCAAAAGCAGAATATGAATCCTTAATGAAGCACGGAACATGGACATTGGTTGATAGACCGCCAGATAGGAAAACTATCAAAAGCAAAAGGATCTTTAAAATAAAGAAGAATACAATAATCGAAAAGTTTGGCTTAAGTAACGCTATACCAGTTTCTACACCAATGGAACCTGGTCAAAGGTTATCTATACCAGATTAAAATGACGAACAAATAAGTCTACTATACCAGCAGCTCATTGGCTCGCTAAGGTATGTGTCTATTGGCACAAGACCAGACATATCCCACGCCGTGTCCTTCCTGAGCCAATTTAACACTCATTACGGGGAGGTGCACTGGAGAGCTGCTAAACGTGTACTAAGGTATCACAAAGCTACCAAGGACCTGAAGCTGAACTTCAATAAAAAAGCTGATAGTTATCCTACAGGATATGCAAATGCAGACTACGGGAACAACTTAGTTGATCGACGATCTTTCACAGGATACGTATTTATGATGAGTGGTGCACCCGTTTCATGGGAATCTCGAAAACAAAGAACTGGTTGCACTTTCCACCACTGAAGCGGAGTACATGGCTCTTAGCGAAGCATGCAAAGAGGCTATCTACTTAAAAACACTCATTAATGAAATACTTGGTCTAGATCACCCCATCGTTATATTTTCAGACAACCAAAGTTCGTTAAAATTATCGAATAACGATACATATCACAGTCGAACCAAACATATAGATATCAGACATCATTTCATTCGACATTCATTAACGACAAAGTATTAAGTTAGATTATATAAATACAAATAACATGATCGCTGATATTCTAACAAAGGCTGTACCCAAAATTAAATTGTATTAACACATTGGCTCTTTAAGTATGGGTACTTGTATTTTTTTTTTTTTAGAATTGAGTGATTTTTTTAATTTTTAATAATATATAATCGCTATATCTAATAGCTGGCAGGAAGTACAGCATAGCCTTGTACAGGGTGCTCGTATTACGGGGGAATGTTGAAAGAAACCTCTTTTGTAAGATATTCAATTATACAAACACCCTGGCATATTTACATAATTCTTTAATTAAATGTACTTATTCCTTTTTTATTACTCTCTGTCAATCTTCTCCAAATATATTCGTCTATCATAATATTTATTATTTTAAATAATAAATTGCTATACAATTATAACTAGTATAGGCTTCTCAAATTTACAGATATTAAATTAAAATGAAATACTAAACAGAAATAATTAAATTACAAAAAGAGATAATAGTATGTAAGTGAAATTGAGAGTGGGTGAGATTGAGTGAGTGATATGTGTGGAGTGTAAGTGAATGAGGGTGACAAATTATTTAATTAGGGGGCAAAAGATGTTGTTCTGTATCATCGTACGAGAGATGTTGTAACAATTTTTTTACTATGTTTTTACATGAATTAATGTGAAGCGAATGTATTTGCAAGATGCGATGGATATTGTTATACAAGAAAGGTCCAAGAAAGCAGAAGAATCTTTGGCTGATGGATGTATTATAACAGGTACTTTTGGCAAATATGTGGTTTCGTCTGGAAGAATCTGGAATGTAAGGAGTATGAGAGTGTTGAAGAAGTGTAATGCTTAAGATGAATAATTACAGTTACCTAGAGAGAAAAGAGTAAGAGAAAAAGTCTGGGTTTAAAAGTAGGTACTTTAAGTTATGCACGTTGGGCAAGTGTGACGGTGACAAAACTCTAACGGGGCCGTGTCTGTACATAACATATTTTTTTTAAATTTTAGCGGTGGTAGCTATCGATGTTGATACCAAAACATCAATATTTGAAATTTTCAACCGCTAGACGGATTTTGATGAAATTTGGTATGGAGATAACTGAGTACCCGGGTCAACATCTAGGGCACTTTTTATTCCAGAAAAATATCTCATTCCCACGGCAAAATATAAAAACTGGTTAGAAAGAGAAATACGTACTATTCCGAAACGATTACACCTAAGAAACTTGATTAGATGTCTTATATGTCGTCGAAAACCGTGTCGTCGTTGAAGGGATTTTCATAAATTCCCACGTGAACGGGAATAACCTGGATCCACGTGGGCTACACCGCTGGGCACCCGCTTTTTGAAATATAGTATGTAGGTGTCTTATATGTCGTCGTACGTAGGCAACCGTTATGAAGGGATTTTACGAAATTCAATGGAATGGGAATAAACTGGCCCAACGCGGACAACGCCGCTAGGCACCCGCTATTTTAATATATTTAAAGCTCGATTTGTAATAAAATTCCTCACGCGAGTCTTAACCCTCTGCCACTGAGGTGCTATTTTTGTAACTATTCTACGAGGAATAGTCTGACAGACGTATATTTTAAATGGGATTATTTCAAAAGTTTTAACAAGTTGATGCTAAATATCAATCTTAACTTAATAAATGACATCTAATTACCAAATTCATGCAATGAAAGGTGATATAAAATGTTTTTTTTTTACGAAAATATAACGTAGTTTTTAATATTTACGAGATCAATGCATTTTCGACACAGACATTTATAAAATTTTATTTTTATAAATATATGAAAAAAAATGACAAAACAGCTTAAATTTGCCTTCTCCTGGCATTAAATTAACATAATTTTTTTTAAAGAAATCGTTAGAGCCGTTTTTTCATAGCTTAGTCCTAAAAATCAGTCTTGAAAACTTCACAAATTTGCGCTGCACATTGTTAACACATGGTTTGGCGTACACACATATTTTGTTTGTCGCTTCATTTTACTTGGATATATACAAAATATCTTACTTCCAGAAGGACCAAGTGAATTTGCATGTGGAGGAAGCAAGTCCTTGCCTAGAACCTTACGAAGGGTCATACGCAACACGCGGGGAAGTTTTTCGTTGTACACTGCGTCATTAGGACCATAATATCTAGAAACAATGATTCCATAATTGTTTCTAAAACCTAAACTTTTCTGACAAGCAGTCTATCAGACCCATCACTTATTACTGATCTTACGTCTCGTGGACACCAGGTAGGTCTAACACCAAAATTGCGATCGATGCGACTACCATAGCCACACTAGCATGGGGTAGCCGCCAGCGCAGGAAGGCAGGAAGGAGTCGGTAACAATTAAATAGTTTTAGAATAACCAACACAATTTTCTGTTAATTTTACTATTCCGGTACCAACAGAATACCTAGTCTATAAGACCTTCATCACATTACCATATAGTATCTTAGAACAACATACCTATGTCTGAATAAAAATAATATCAGGCCTTTCATCCCCGAGGGGGTAGGCAGAGGCATTCCATTACTGGATATACCATCATTTCACGAGATACATTGGACCCCTAAGCGTGATAGGTAGTGAGCCCATCGCCGGACTGGGTCTACTTACACATTGAGACCTGCGGGTTTTCTCACGATGTTTTCCTTCACCGTCGAGCTAGTGATAAATATGTACGTAAGTTTTTGAAAAACTCATTGGTACATGCCAGGATTCGAACCCGAGCCTCACTGATTTTCGACCGGCTCTTTAACCGTCCGGGCTATACTGCGCTTATGCTGCTATGTCTGAATTGGTCGTGTTTAAAACAGAAACGTTTATTTTTTTTATTAAATTTGATAGTTACGATACAATTTGCAACGTAAACACCTTCTCTTAAATTGTGAGCTAACACGAGAGCTTCATTTATTATGATAAAACTCGGGAGAGTGATACCGAGCACTCGATAATAGCCTCGGTTCGTGGCGGAATTATGTACCTAAGTTGGTTGAGTATAAATGATATGTAAAGAATGTCCTTTGATATATAAAGATTTAACCAAATAGTCCATATTCGCTTTGAAATATCTGAAACAGTCGCTACCAATGATTCCGTCATAATGATCTAGGCAAATATCTTCATTTGTGACGTGAAATTTATAATGATGTAACTCATTTGATAAAAATAATTCCATCCGCAAATCATTGGCTTCAGCATCATTTATTAACTCTGAATGCGAATAAAACTTTTGTTTATTTATTGCTCCAATATAAAAATTACAAGTCAGATAAAATATCTGGGTATTATTCTCGATGAAACTCTTTCATTTAACCATCATATTGAAGCCTTAAGCTGCAGACTCCGTAAGATAATATTTGCTTTCAAAAAATTACGTTCTATTGCAGACGCAAATATAATTTAGACAGGTCCACTTTGGACTCCGCCAATCACTATTAACATATTGTATTGGGGTGAAGTGGGTAGAACATTATTACTGACTATCAAGAGAGCGATACTTATGGTCCACTTTCCGCACTTTTTTCTATCCCACTGACTATATATAAATCCTGCAATGTAGTACTAAAACAACACGCAGCTCTTCCTTACAGTACTGAAATTACTAACAAAAGACGGAAAGATATAGTTTGCCCTCAAGTACCTGGAATAAAACATGCTTTCTCACCTAGATTTTACGTTTTTCTATGACCTCTTCTTTATAACAGACTAGCCGCGCCCCGCGGTTTCACCCGCGTAGTTACCGTTCCCGTGGCAATACGGGGATAAAATATAGCCTATGTGTTATTTATTTATTATACATTTTCAAAATAATAGGTTAATTAGTAATATATCTGATATATATATGACACTTATGGTGTACATAACATTTACTATAAATGGCGTAAGTAGGTACTTAATTAAAGTCAAAGTCAAAATGTTTTATTCAAAATAGGAACTTACAAGTCCACTTATTGAACGTCATTTCAACTCCACCGCTTCAGCATGTATGGTTGAGGAGAAGAAGCGGGGCAAGAAACTCCTCAACACAATATTCTTTTAATCAATTGTTACTTAATACTAAATTGGGTTACATAGTTTCGTTTGTTTTTCGCTATCGTATTGCGCTGGACTGGAGGAAATCTGTTCTAAGCATCATTGTCATTTATATAGTCGTCTAGTTTGTAATATGCCATTTTACAGAGTACATGTTTAACATGAGTTTTGAACACAGTTTCAGGCAATTTCAAAATATCTTCTGGTATTTTATTATAAAAGCGTATGCAAAAGCCCCACAAAAGAATTATTAATTTTACTTAATCATGACTGAGGTTGCTCTAGTTTATTTTTATTCCTTAGATTACAATTATGCCTGTCACAGTTTTTAGTATACAGTAATATGTTTTTCCGTACATACATAATGTTTTCATAAATGTACTGACAAGGCATTGTTAAAATATTAATTTCTTTGAACAGTTCTCTTAGGGAATCACGACATCTTAACTTGTAAATGGCGCATATAGCCCTTTTTTGTAAAATAAAAATAGATTCTGCTTCAGCAGCTCTGCCCCACAGCAAGATGCCATAGGACATTATACTGTGAAAGTAGCTAAAATAAACGAGTCTTGCTGTGTCTACATCAGTAAGCCATCTGATTTTACTGACGGCATAAGCAGCTGAGCTCAGTCTGTTAGATAATGCAGAAATATGAGAATTCCATTGAAGTTTGGAGTCTATCGTTATCCCCAAAAAAACTGTATTATCAGCGAAATCTAATTTGCCATTGTTTAAAATTATCTCATTCTCTACTCGTCTAACATTAGGGAGTACAAACTTTATACATTTGGTCTTCTTAGCGTTGAGCACTAGATTGTTTGCAGTGAACCATGTGAGAATTTGTTGAAGAGTGTCATTTACCTCGTCGAGCTTCTGAGCTTGTCTATCTACTTTGAAAATCAGAGATGTATCATCAGCAAACAACACTATCTTTGACAAACTCTCTACCATGAATGGAAGATCATTTATATATACAAGGAAAAGAAAAGGACCAAGAATCGAACCTTGAGGCACCCCAATTTTTACGGGTGCGCCCTGTGATTTACAATCATTTATTTTTACTTTTTGTATCATATTTGCGAGATAGGACTGTAAAATATCAAGCGCTTTACCGTTGACTCCATAATGATTTAATTTACATAGCAAGGTCTCATGATCTACGCAGTCAAATGCTTTTGATAGATCGCAAAAAACTCCAATTGCGTTTTGAGATTTCTCCCAGGCATTAAAAATATTCTTGAGTAATGCTATTCCAGCATCCGTAGTTGAACGACCTTTGGTAAAGCCAAATTGTTCTTTATGAAATAAGTTATTTAGATTGAAGTGTGAAATCATTTGATCAAGCAATAACCTTTCAAAAACTTTGCTAAGTACTGGTAAAACAGAAACAGGTCTATAATTTGAGGGGTCTTTTTTCTCTCCTGATTTAAAAAGAGGAATAACTTTACTATGTTTCATTAGGTCAGGAAATAATCCTTTGTCAATACAATTGTTAAAGATATAAGCTAAATATGGTGCTACTAAGGTTATGATTAAGCTACATACTTTAACAGACATGCCCCATATATCTTCAGTATTTTTAAGTTTAAGTGCTCTAAAAGTTTTCATAATGGTATCAGGACTAGTGTGTATAAATTTAAGAGACTCGTTACAGCTATTTACATTTTTTTGTAGAAAAGTTATTGCAAGAGATGTGGATGAGTTCAGATGTTCTGTTGTTTTAATAGGTATATTAGTAAAAAAATGTTCAAATTCCCGAGCCACATCCTCACTCTTGGTAAATAGGCCGTGGTCCGTTTGAATAGCTAAGTCATGGTCACGTGGTTTCACTCTACCCGTTTCTCTGTTTATTACTTTCCAAACAGCCTTTATTGTGTTATCCGATTTTCTAATAGTATTTTTTACGGACATTGCTTTTGCACAAGCACAAACCTTTTTGAATGTTTTAGAATAGTTTCTAACATATTTCACAAACTTTTCATCATGGGTATATGATCGCTTTGTCAAATAATTTGACCCTGCTTTTACGAATACCACTGGTAGCCCATTCGCTAAATTTAAATTTATTAGAAAGTATTTTATTTTTAAGTTCAAAATGTGAATCAAATTCCTCGGTTAAAACAGAAAAGAATTTCTTAAAATAGCCGTTTGGATCAGAATCAACAGGATCGGGCAAAGGTAACTTACACTCTAGTGCTCTTTTATACTTCTCTATTTTACATACTGTGACAGGTCTTATCTGAATTTTTACTGATAAATCGCGATTGTCCACAGGGAGTAAAACACACTGACCGCTGTGATCGGATTTTAGCTTATTTATTATAGTTTTACTATTAGGAATACAATTACAATAGATATTGTCAATGAAAGTTGCCAAAGTTTCTGTGATTCTGGTAGGATCTGTAAATGCATTCATTAAATTAAAAGATTTGAATAATCTTAATATCCTAGTTTTATACAAGCTTGCTTCAAGCAGATCCACGTTAAAATCACCACAGACCACAACACTTTTACTATTTTTATAACACATTTGCTCGTAAACGGTGTCTTATTTCACCAATTTTAATATCGTTACCTATCTCATTACGCCCAAGTGCGGTAAGTGTAAAGTAAAACGCACGGTTTATCAAGATGCTCCGTCTTAAAACGAACGGTCCTTTTTAAAATCTCAGCAAAGAGTTTTTATGTCAAAAAAGTTGTTAACATTTTATGATTAAAATTAACTTTGGGAGATAAAATATATTACAGAAATATTTATGTACATAATTATTTAATTTAATTAATTTTGACAGTAAATTACAACCAATCTGTAACAAAAACACAAAAATATTATTTTACTTTATTAGTAATAAGTACTGGCTGTTTTTGTGCCTTTTCCTAAAAAAAACATTATGATGCGCGCCGCGCGCTTTTTCTTAACGCTGTATTGTTTTTATTCGTTTACCACAGTCGGAGTTTTATTTTATTTCCTCGCAAATGTGTTATAAAACGTCGTATGACATACGTGCGCTTTGATAATTACAGCCTCTGCTTACTTGTAGCCCTCGCTTACGGCTCGGGCTAGCAATATCGCCTTGGCTGTAATTTTCAACCTACCGCACTTATATCATAATGTACTATTACTTAACAACTTTAAGACCTTATCCATTTTGTTTTCAAAATTATCAAAATTTACACTGTAAGGGGGTCTGTATACGCATACAATGATGTGTTTCTCCAACTCAACGCATGACAATTCAATAGTACTTTCCACCGATAATTTAATTACGTCCTGGCGGTCTTTCGCTTTGATATTATTTCTAACAAAAATTACGGAACCACCACGTGCGGCCAATCGCCGATTGAAAGTACTGACAGCTGTATAATTTACAAACCCAAACATCATTTCTGTGACTCTAAGCCAATGTTCTGTCACACAAAAAATATCAACTTTTTCGTATTCTAAGAATAGTTCTATTTCTAATTCTTTGCTGGAAAAGCCTTGAATGTTTTGATGAATTAACTTTAAAGATCTATGCTTTTCCTTCGTCTTACAGGTGGTAATGTTATGGCCAGAAAGTCCCTGATTTACAGAATTTATAGGTTTGGGACTTTCTGCTGTCGGACTTAACAGTTTAAATTCACATTAGTAGTGCTACTAACAGGTACAAGTGACTGTGTTATACTGCTTATAACAATGTCGTGTATATATGGAGCTAACAAAGTAGCTAGTCGTCGCTTAGATTTATTTGATAGATACATTGTATCCCTTGTCATCCTAAAATGTGGAATAATTTTATTAATGTCATAATACAAAATAGCGTCGCTATGACGGCATGTCGTGTTGAAAATAAATGAATTTATATTATAAATAGTCTTATTGTAATTATTATGTTCTTCCGACAAATTCTGACAATAAGGAAGAGTACATAGGATGAATTTGCAACCCTGTTTCTTGTTTAAGTTGAGAAGCAACTCAATATTTTTATTAAATTCTAGCTTACTGCTATGCATAATACTACCTGTCATTACAAGTACGGTAGTACATTCATCCCATTTTTCTTTACATATTTTGTCAACTATATAGCTGAATGACGCATCAGGATAACACATGCTGATCACCTGCTGGTCCATACATTTGTCAAGGTACGGTCCTAAGCCAACCCCTAATTTATCTGAATACACTACAGTCTTTGAAATTGGTTTATTCAGCTCCACAGACGGACAGGGACTGGATGGCAGCTTGCTCTGGTGACTGAAGGTTGGTGGAATGGCAAGCGGGTGCTGGCTGCGTGGTAGTGATGGGTACGGGGGTGTATGCATAGATGACAGATCACAGGAACGAGACGAGGGTGGGTTATTTGGTTTCTCCACCTGACGTTCATCATCTTCCAGCACTTGGCTCACCAACATCTGAGTCTCCCTTTGTGTTTGGAGCAATTCACTGGTGGCCGCTGACAGAGTATCGAGGAGACCTTGGGTGTATTGCTGCTTCCCAGTCATTTCTTAAATACGTGATTGCAGTTCATTTATTTGATTCAGAAGTGGTGTCTTTCTTAGTCTTAGGGGCTGAATTTTTTGAAACCTTTTTAGACATTTAATATTTTTCCTCGTCTTTTCAATGATTTTTTTCAATTTCAAATATTTTCTTGCTTTTCTACTACTATTCATTTTTTTATTTTCGGTGGTGGATTGTATATTGTAATGTCCAACAGTAGTTTCGTTGACTTCGGCTAACTCGATTTGTAGGGAAACATCTAGGCGGCTTTTGTACTTCTCAAGTTCTTGTCGTAAAAGTATTTGTTCTTGGAGAGTCTCAGAAAGCTGTTGTTGCAATAACTCACATTTCTCAACTTCTGTTTGCTGCTCCACACAGAAATCTATATAGGCATTATTAAGTGATTTAAGGCTACATATTTGTTCCTGTGCTTTCTTGCTTTCTTCGTCATATGACGACCGTGAATCCGCAATCTTCGAAGTAAGGTGGTAAATTTTTGCCTTTAAGTCGTTTATTTCACCCTGATAATATGTCAATGAGTCATTTGTCAGTTTTTCTACAAGGGCCTCTGATTTTCTCAACTCCTCCAGTTAAACAACTACTTATATAATATCTAATGTAATAAGTTAACAAATTATTTAGAACTATGTATTTTTTGTCAGTCTTTGCAAAATGCATTTAAAACTACTGAATGAGTTGTGGAAAATGTCAATGTCTGGATCGCAGGTTTGTGTGTAATTGTATTGATCAAGAATTCTGCATAAGGGGGATTGGAGACCTAAATTCGTTCTGGAAAATGAAGTGTTAAAAATTTTGGTTATTTTGTACCTAGGATATGAATGGGGGATGGCAAGCGATATATTTTCCAAAAGATTACTGCACTGCACCTTATTATTTATCAATTTATGAAGAAAACATAATAAATGTGTAATTGTATTGATCAAGAATTCTGCATAAGGGGGATTGGAGACCTAAATTCGTTCTGGAAAATGAAGTGTTAAAAATTTTGGTTATTTTGTACCTAGGATATGAATGGGGGATGGCAAGCGATATATTTTCCAAAAGATTACTGCACTGCACCTTATTATTTATCAATTTATGAAGAAAACATAAGTCAAGCATGCGTCTACGGTCGCGAAGCGTAGTCATTTTGAATTTTGACAACCTTTGCTCGTAAGGGTTCCTATGAGAGAAATTGCTGCAAGAAAATGCCAGGTGCCTGGTGTAGGCTCGCTGTATGCTTTCGATGCGTTGAGAATGGATAGCGTAGTGTGGGGACCATACAGCACTAGCGTATTCGAGATGGCTGCGCACGAGAGCGTTGTATAAAATAGTTTTGGTTTCAAGACTCTTGAATCCAATTGTTTCTTTACAAGAATCCTAACATTTGAGCCGCTTTAGTTACTGTTTTGTTTATATGAGGAACAAATGACAACTTTTTATCGATGATAACACCTAAATCTCGAGTTTCCTCAACTTCCGTTAAAGGCGCGCCGCCAATCTCGTACCCTGTCACAAGCGGTTTTTTTTTTCCTGGCATATTTTATATGAAAACACTTGTTAACATTAAGATCATCCTGCATTAATTTAGAATCACTAATGCTTTTAATAGTATGGTAGATTTTTAAATCGTCAGCAAAAAGTGACATTTTACAGTGTTTAATATGGTCTGTTATATCATTTATAAATATTAGAAACAATAGTGGTCCTAAATGCGAGCCTTGGGGTACACCAGATTGTGCAAGGTAAGTTTTAGATTCAAATCCATTGACGACTACGTTTTGTGGTCTTTCGTGCAAATATGACTCAAACCACGTTAGCAGCGATCCTCCTATGCCGTATGATTGAAGTTTTCGCAATAAAATGGAATGGTTTACTTTATCAAAGGCGCTGCTAAAGTCAGTGTAGATTGCGTCAATTTGTGACCCAGCGTCAACTTCTTGAGATATGTCAGAAATGGAAGAAATAAGATTTGTCAAAATTGAGCGACCACGTCTAAAACCGTGTTGGTAATCAGAATTACTACTGTCTTTTAAATTAGTGATTGAGGGATACAAGGTTGATTCGAATAATTTTGAAAATCATGAAAGTATAGATATAGGGCGGTAATTACTAGTATCAGCTTGATCTCCTTTTTTAAAAATAGGTACAATACGAGCTTTTTTCCACTCATTTTGAAAACTGCCGTCAGCAATGGAACGAATAAAGATTATTGACAATGGTAACGCAATGGCTGAACCACAGCGCTTGACAAATATAGGAGGAATTGAATCCGGACCTGCGCGATTTAATGCGTCTAGTTTTTTAATTTGATTTACTATATTTTGTTCAGTGAACTGTAGTGTAGATATATATTTATTGGTAGAAGAAGTAATTGGGTGGTTTTGATTTACATTATTTAACGAAGTGTTGTTTGAATACACTGAGTGAAACTGATCGGCAAATAAATTAGCTATTCTATCGGCAATAATATCGTCTTTGTACATTATTGCGGGTAATGTCGAAAGTCCGCTACGTTTACTTTTGATAAAGCTCCAAAAAGCTTTAGGGTTTTTTGAGATGTTGAACTATATTTTATTTTTGTAGTTCTTGTAGCACAAGTCAGTGAGTTTATGACAATAATTTCGCAGCAAATGAAATTAGTTTTCGTCGCGAGGATTTCCGTATTTTATAAATCTTTTACGGACATTTTCCTTCTCTTTTAAAAGTTTAATCAGTGCATTATTGAACCATGGGGGATAATTTGACTTAATAACTTTTTTAATCGGTATGTGTTTTTCAATAACTTGCTTCAAATTAAAATAAAACTCTTTCACCATAACACTGACATCCAACTCAATATACTTTGCCAGTTAATATTATTTAAATCTTGTTTCACAGCACTATAGTCAGCCTTGTAAAAATTATATCTAACATTACTTTTAGGAACAAGATACTTAATACAGTCATAAGGAACATTTACTAATATACTGGGGTGTAGTTTATAACATTTACTTAAGGAACTCAATGGATTCGTAACAAACATTTTTGGCATATTACTAATAACTAAATCTGAGAAACGGTCGGCGTTATTTCTAATACAATCAAACTGGAATAAATTATTAGATGACATTAAATCTATAAGAGTGTAGCCTAAACTTACATTATAATGTTATTCTGATGTGTAAGCTATATAACTGTAAAGTTTCATCAAAATCCGTTCAGTAGTTTTTGCGTAAACGAGGAACAAAAATACATACATCCATCCATACAAAGTTTCGCGTTTATAATATTAGTAGGATAATGGAATAGTAGTAGGATTCAATGAACAATTTTGTATGCATCCCCCCAGTTACTATACTCGTAATTGTAAGAAAATTATCCATGATGCCCTCCAAACTATGTCCTAAGAAGATGAGAACTTGTTAGTAGTGTTAAAGTAAAATTATTAGTATGTAGTTGTAATTCTTTTAGATTATAATATTGTTTACACTTCTTAAAATTATTTTTGTCTATCTCATTGTAAGTGATTATTTGTAATTTTTTAAGAACATATCTAAGGCCTTTTACGCCTGAAAAGCAGGGTTTCCTAGTTCAGGCATATGTGATATTTTTGTACTGTTAGTAAGTACTGTTAGAAAGATCTTGAATAAAGTTATTATTATTTGGAATGTACTTACCTAAAGTCTCAGCCAAAGATTCTGAATTATTTATAGGTACGAGATTGATTTTTATAACTTCACGAGAAAGGTCTGGAATTTGTTTTAAGCTAGTTTTCTTTATACTTATAGATGAACCAGTATCGATAAGAATGCATTATCTCTCAATAGAATGATTTGTTCTTAAGTAGGTAGGGATGCAAGAGGCAATGATACCTTTTTATTGTATTTTTTAAAGTAAGCTTTATTTAATATATCTAGTTAAAATATACGTACAATATTCCAATACAAATAAATACTTAAAAAAACTTACATAGCTTAATATAAAATAATTTTTCTTAATGACAAAAATTTACTGATATAAAGAAACTAGATGTCGCGCGGTGCGCGAGGCTGCAAGTGGCCACGCGTGTCTCTGTGGGGTCGTATTTTGACAGAAAAATAAAGTCTAACTTTGGGCATTTTTTACGTGAATGTTGAATTTTTTAGTATAAGTTGAAAAATAATAAAATTTTGTGAAATATTGCTTTTCAGGGCAACACTATTTACTAAGACCCACAATCGCTCCATACCAGCCAACTTTCCAAAATGTTGCCAACCTGATTAAAAATGCCTATGAAAATTATAAAAATCTTATTTTTTTTCAGTAAACAGAAAATTTTGGAGCAGCCATCTTGTTTTTTCAGATTTTCGGATTTTTTTAGTAAACTACAGGACATGCCCTATGTAATGACACCAATCACGTCTCTATAGCATATTGGCATCTGGGAGATCAATTCGGGTCTTTTGAGGTCTACCCTAAAAATTCAATCGGCCATAACTTTCAGTGTTGCCAGGCGAAAATCAAAAACCTACAAAAAGTCATAGGGAGAGATAAAATGTACCGTTGACTGTTACATGTTTTTGCAAAATGGTAAAATTTAGAGTTTTGACCTTTTCCATTAAAAGTAAAAAAATACCCCAAATTTAGGGAAAATTCTTAAACACGACAACACTACGTAATGAGACCTCCAACCCCGCCATACAAGCCAACTTGCTCAGGTGTCGCCATCTTGCCGAAAATCGACATTCAAAATCTGGTAAAATTCATCTTTGGGAGCCAATCACAGGGCGGCCATCTTGGAATTTCAGTTTTTTTTTTATTTTTTGAAAAACTACAGGACATGACCTACGTGATGACAATAAAAACATCCCTGTAGCATATTAGCATCTGGGAGATCAATTAGGGTCAACTGGGGTCTAAAACCTCTCCAACGGCCGCCATTTCGTTTCTTCAATTTTTTAAAATATTTTCGTAAATAATTTAAGTAATCCTACAGATGCCAAAAATTTGAACCGAATCGGCCGGAAAACAAAAGAGATACGATAGGCAAGCCTGGCCTCCATTTTGTTTTTTTGAAAAGTCGGAATTTTCCCAGGGTCACCCTGCCATCTTGCACACTTTTCTTATATATGACTTGCCTCCAAAACGACTCTTTTTGGGAGAAAAATTATGTCAATCAGTCAGTGAGTGAGTGAGTCAGTGAGTGGTAGTCGAGCTTTATATATATATTATATATATATACATATACAGGATGTCCCAAAAGTCAACGATAAGCCGGAAACCAGCGATAGGCCTAGTCATGAGGGTAATCAGAAAAATATAAAAAAAATCTATGTTCTTTTTTCAAAATGTTATGAAGGTTTAAAAAAAATCCTAGAAAACGGACACCCTGTAATGAACTTTCTTGTACCGTGACTGTAAATATTTACTTTTTGAATATTTTTTTTCTGTAATGCTATAATGAATAGCCGTGCTACAATTAACAATAAAACAAATTTACATAACTGCCTCACTTTTAAGTAAAAAGTTAAATTTGTTTCCAACATTGAATTCTAAATAATTTCATCAACCAACTTAAACCAGCTGTACTGTAAAAAAAATGTATGGCTACTATTTTGGCAAGTATACTTAAAAGTTGACGCATTTAGTCTAAATTCTAGAATGGTATAACACATGCTAGGTTTTGTTATAGTTGAGGCATGAAAATTTTTTTTCTCGATGAATCCGGATTCTATGCCAATCTAATTTAATGAGGTGAAATGTTGGTAAAGTAACCTTAAGTCTACAGCTGACCTGAACTAAGCCTTTTTATTCTCTTTCTTAACCCTCCTTTAAAGTAATGATACTTAAAATAAGTTTGTGTAATATTTTTTTATTTAATGTGGTATGTTTTACAGCATTTTTATAACAAATGTTCAAACTGTTTTCCTTCAGCTAATATGCACGCTCTACATCTCCTTAAAAATGATCGAGCTATGCGCCGGGCGTGACGTTTGGAATTGATTTGTTCAGCGGCTTCTGAGATTCTTCGGCGCAGCTCTTCTAAATCTTGAATCGGTTTGTGGTAGACTTTTTCCTTAATTGCACCCCAGTAAAAAAAATCTATTGGATTAAGGTCGGGTGACCGCGCTGGCCACGGAATTGGACCACCCCGACCAATCCACCTATTTGGATATTCTTGATCGACAAACTCTCTGACTAAACGAGCATAATGCGCGGGGCAGCCGTCTTGCTGATACCACATGCTGCCGTAAATATTTAGCGGCACTTCTTCTAATAAATCGGGTAGTTGATTTTGTAGGAAATCTAAATAAACATTTATGGTCTCTGGCAGCTCAGTCGGACCAATAACTGTACTGTTTAAAATGCCTGTCCACATGTTTACTTTAAAACGGTACTGTGATCATTCACACGTTAGGTGAGGATTTTCCACGTGCCATTCGTGTAAATTGTGTAGGTTCATGTAACCGTCCTTTTTAAACGTTGCTTCGTCGGACCATAGAATCGTTTCAAAAAACTGGGGATCTTCAGTATGTTTTTGCAAAATCTTTTGACAAAATCGCACTCTCTCTGGGTAGTCTCGGGGAAGCAAAGATTGTACTCGTTGTACATGGAATGGATGCAGACGGTTTTTTTTCAGAATACGATGTGCACTGCTTTTAGGTACTCCAAGGCTGTTCTCAATTCCACGTACGGATATACTTGGATGTTCTTCCACAGCTTGCATGACTTCGTCCTCGTAGGGCAAGAGGGGCCTTCCTTCACTGGCCATATGATCAGGGAATTGACCTTCGGTTAATGATCGATGCAGATTAATAAAAACTCGGTAATCAGGATGACGCTCTAAGTTTGGGTATCTCTCGCGATACACCCTAACTGCATCATTGGCGTTACATAAGCATTCTCCGTAAATAAGATGCATGTGGGCGTACTCCTGTACGGTATATCTATTTGGCATGATAACTTCACTTTACGAACTCGTAATTACGCGCAAATACAATCTAAGCAACAGACTCCACAATCTTTACTTCTGGGACAGATGGATTTAAATCAAATCCATCAAACAAATGACATAAACAAAAGATGTACGAATAAACAAAAATCCCTGTTATGTTCTCTTTTCAAAATTATGAGTACGTCTCCATTCAAAAAGATTTTAACCTGGATTTACCTAAGAAGGTTGCGTTACCAACATTTCACCTCATTAAATTAGATTGGCATAGAATCCGGATTCATCATGAAAAAAATTTTCATGACTCAACTATAACAAAACCTAGCATGTGTTATACCATTTTAGAATTTAGACTAAATGCGTCAACTTTTAAGTATAGGTACTTGCCAAAATACATTAGCCTAAGCCATACATTTTTTTTAAAGTACAGCTGGTTTAAGTTGGTTGATGAAATTATTTAGAATTCAATGTTGGAAACAAATTTAACTTTTTACTTAAAAGTGAGGCAGTTATGTCATTTTTTTTATTGTAAATTGTAGCACGGCTATTCGTATTCATCATAGCATTACAGAAAAAAAATATTCAAAAAGTAAATATTTACAGTCACGGTACAAGAAAGTTCATTACAGGGTATCCGTTTTCTAGGATTTTTTTAAACCTTCATAACATTTTGAAAAAATAACATAGATTTTTTTTTATATTTTTCTGAATACCCTCATGACTAGGCTTATCGCTGGTTTCCGGCTTATCGTTGACTTCTGGGACATCCTATATATAAATATAAATAAATACTTAACTAAATAACTGGTGTTTACGTTATACATAAATAATCAAATTATTAACCTAATACACTAGCCGTTGGCCCCCGGAGCAAAGGTGCCCATTACGCAGACCGCATTGTGTCATGCTCCACAGCAGAACCACTTGCACTTTTATACAGATGGTTTTTATTTAAAAAATCTATAAAAATTCTATACAATTCTAGTCGTATTAAAAAAAAACTATATGTCTAGTTTTGTCGTAAACTTCAATTAAAAGTGGTTCTGCTGTGGAGCATCCTTCCCAGCGGAACCACCATGAAATGTCTAAGCTATAAATTTTTTATTTATGGTAGGTACCAAATAATTCTATAAAAAATCTATATTGACCTAGCATCCCCAAACCGTCAATCTATTTTGAATATACGAAGTTAACGTTAACACCATCAACTTTTTCATACAATTGGTACCCCAAAAAAAATAATCGATTAACATAAAATCGATTTTCTTTCACATACACTTTATGTTAATGAATTACTTCGTAATTTTTCATTCGTCGCACAGGTATGTACCTACTTCAAGAGCAACTTGTTAGAGTATAAACACATTGCCGAAATTTGTGACTCAAAAATTTATAAAAACCGATAGGTAGGTATACTACTACTTAGAAGTTTTCTAACACTATTTATCATTAGCACTTCTTCACACCTGAATAAAATTAAAAGTTTTTTTTTAAAAACAAGCTTTTGTTATGTTCTTGTTAATAAAAAGAACTAAAAATTTAAAAATAGTAATTTAAACCTGATAAGAAAAATATCATCATATAAATCAATATTTTTTTTATAAATAAATGCGTGTTACATTGTGATTGCAAAAAAAATATAATGTAGTCGTGATTATGCTAAATGTTCTTTAATGTTCCATCCCTATGTAACACGCTTTTATTTATATAAAAAAATATTAATTAGATATAATACTAAATTATATTTTTCATATCAAGTTTATATTATTATTTTTAAATTTTTAGTATTATTTTATATTTTTAAAACTTTACATATCAATTAGTTATGGTTCCTATAGCCAGCTTCCAGCTCCATCATCAGAACATCTCGCACCAAAGTACTCGTCAAGACTAATCAAACGAACCTATACTCGATGGGGGTAACGGCGTTCAATTACCGAGTTCCTATTGCCATCTTCCAGCTCCATCATCAGACCCTGGTTACCATTGAAATGCGTACTACTCGTCAAGACAGTTCAAACGAGCCCAAACTCGATGAGGTTGTGTCGTTTCATTGCGAAGTTCCTAAGGCCACCTTCCAGCGGCAGTGCACCATACCCCTGAAGTCTCCACTGCGAATGGGATAAAATCGTAGCTCTGCTGTAGGTCTGAATACGTAATTAGCTTTTGGCTTTCCGACCATTCCGGAGCAGAACCGGCAGACCGAGTAGTACGGGGCAAGTGTGAAGCCGCAAAAGTGCAAGCACAAGTCGCGTCCCACAGAAGACATCTCGCCCCCTCCCAAGGAGCAAGAGTCAGCCCGTCCGGTCTCTTACCGTCTGACCGGCACAATCCTGAGGGCTCCAAGACACCGGGGACGTTGGCCGTTACTAATGCACGACGAATCAACTCATTAAGCGCATAGTGGCGTGGATGTCTACCAGCACACAATCTGCAACTAAGACCGTGGCGGCCACTAGAATCCACGCATGCACCACATCTGTAGGCATAAGGCTCAAACACCTTGCATCCAAGCCTCAAAGCCACTGCGATGCGCAACGAGTTATCGTCCAGCAGGATCCCCAAGTGTGGTGAAGGCTGGTCCTTCAACCAAGCACCTGATTCATTGCAAGAAGCAGCTCTGAGACGTGCCCAATCTGCTCCAGAGGAGGAATCCATGTGGCCCCTGGGAATACAAGATGCCCATAAGTCATCTCACAAACGCTGAACTTCTGGATTGCTGGGTGAGGGAGTATTGGGGCAAGCTGCGGACCAAGCCGCCAAAGCCTCTAAAATTATTACATTTAATGGAAAGAATGCTAGTAACAAGATTCAGCGCCCCATTCGCAGAGGCAAAGAAAGCCGACTGACCAGTGTCCAAAAAGAGAGCTTTTAAAAGTTTCGTCTAAAGCGGAAACAGACTAGTCATTTTTCGGAAAAACTTTACACATATTGAAAATAGCTGAAATCAATTAAGTAGTCGATACTGAACAAACTAATTTCAGGAATTGCGCTTATTCTCTTACGTGTTATAAAGTTTAGGACACTCTCTGGTTTATGATTTTTGAATTAGTTTTTGATACCAAAGGCTATGCATGTGCTCATAATAACAAACAAATTTCCTCAAGGAACCCATAGTGAATCCTCAAAAAATAAGTGGACTTTGTGTGGAGACTTTTGAACTTACTACCGATCTCGACGGCTTATCTGTAAAAATCATTTCATCCATAATAGACTTAATTGCCTCACCACTAGCTTGTTTATTTAATAAAAGCGTTGATGATGGCGTCTTTCCTGATCTGATGAAACATAGTAAAATAATTCCATTATTTAAAGCTGGCAGTAGATTAGACCCCTCTAACTTCAGACCAATATCAATTCTCCCGACTCTTAGCAAAATTTTTGAGAAAATTATTCTTTACCAATTGAGTTCACATTTTTCTATCAACAGTATGTCTGTAAAGCAATTTGGATTTACTCGGGATCGCTCGACAACCGATGCCGGTGTTGAGCTAGTAAATCATATTTTTGATGCCTGGGAGGAATCGCAAGATGCTGTTGGTGTCTTCTGTGATTTGTCTAAGGCATTTGATTGTGTCCATCATGAAATTCTCATCAGAAAACTACGTTATTATGGAATACAGGGCCGCGCTCTTGATTTAATTGGGTCTTACTTGAGTAGCCGGATACAATGTGTTGATGTGAACGGCTCAAATCGTCTGGATCGGCGGTTTGTATTGGTGTACCGCAGGGCTCCATTTTAGGGCCATTTCTATTTCTCGTCTATATAAATGACCTACCCAACCGAGTTCAACATGAAATAGTACTATTTGCAGATGATACATCTCTACTTTTAAAAGTTAAACGACCTAATTAGTCTTATGACGAAGTGAACAGTGCAATAAATGGTGTTGTCAGTTGGTTTAACGCTAATTATCAACATCTCAATGAGAAAAAAACTAAATGTGTAATTTTTTCCTTATTAAATGTTAAACAAACTTTAAACTCAGTCACAGTTAAAAACGAGAAATTAGATTTTGTAAACACTGCAGTATTTTTAGGAATAACTCGAGACTCTAAGTGACAGTGGGGACCGCACATTGATACGTTGGCGAAAAGGCTCAGTTCTGCTGCATATGCCGTAAAAAAAATACGTAATATGTCAAGCGTAGAAACAGCTAGACTTGTCTATTTCAGCTACTTCCACAGCTTGATGTCATATGGCATTCTACTGTGGGGGAATGCTGCTGATGTTCAGAGAATATTTATTTTCCAGAAACGAGCCATTCGTGCAATCCCCTTAGGGGTTTGACGTCTGGCTCCCACCACGTCTGGTGGGTATTTAGGCCTCTTCCCAAAATGTGAACTCCCACCACGGCTTTTTCCCATTATGTACCTACACTTCTCAAAACGTCTACTTACCAAAATATCTAATTCTCATTATGTACACTTCTCAAAACGTCTACTTTGTTACTTAATTTGCAAGGCACTAATACTAATGTGCTCAACATTTTCATAGGCTCACTGTACACTACCGATTACTGATAGTGTGTGCTACTATTATGTGCATTATGTGGTAAATGTCCTAAAATGTCTTTTTATAGTGTATTTTTTTAAACTCCAAGTAGCAGTGGGCTGGGCATATTGCTCGCAAAACCAACATCGCATATTATATAGGTACCTAATTTAACAAACATTAGAATACGTCCACTTCCACGGGAATGAGTCTTCCTTCGGCAATGGGAAAACGTTCAACCGAGACCTCGAGCCTCGAACCGGATATAATTAGCAAATACATAAAAGAATCAATAAGTTACAATGTATGTATTTATTAATTAAACTTAACTTTTTCATTATTATTTCATTTCATAACAAAACATAGCTTAACATTATTAAATAAAATTAACATAACATAAAATAAAATAGGCCATTCTTAATGTGTTTAACGTCAGCAGCAATCAATCAATAAATATCTTCAGGTTAAGGTCGTCGTCGTCGGTGCAATTTCTTTGTTTGGAAAGTTATTCCTAAACCGTGCTTAAAGTCAACAATTTCCATCAAAAATCCCATACTCGTCAGTGAATTGTCTTCAAGGTCTGCATTCAGTAAAGAAAGCTTTGTATTAAACAAAATGTCCTGCTTACGCCGATTGTTTTTTAATCTATTGAATATGCCTTGTTTTAATTTAAAATCAGCGTGAACAGCCTCTTGATGCAGTTTGGTTAAGAACAAGTAAAAATTAGGTGTTTTCGGTATATATGCGTTTAGACGTCTATGCCAACCCTCTAGGGCATTTGTTGTTCTAAATCGCTGTTCCGAACAACTTAACATTGCAGGTGGCAGGCGAGGATACCACTGCCTTTTAAAATATCTTAGAAAATCATCAGTTTCAGTTGTTTTACCTGGCATTTCCAAGATCGAAGACCAGGCTTCTGCAAAAATCACCGGGGGTAGAAGTGAAAATAGGGCACAATAATTGAGAACCTTCTTGCCAGTTCTTGTTATATCGGCTTGAAGCTCTTTTCCTTTTTTGTGCACTGCTTTATTAAAATGATAAAAGCATATGGTAATGTTGGCTCTAGGAAAGATTTGTTTTTCGGAATTTATCTAAGCCTGCTCGCAGTCGCATTTATAATTAGTCACGTTCATGCCAAGCTTCTCATATAAGAGCTTAAAGAACCGAATGTAAGTCCGTTCTGACTTATCAGGTAATAACGCGAACACTAATGGAACAATATTACATGCCTTTTCTGTGGAATTGACGTCTAAATGAATTGTAAAAAGTTGGTAAAAAGGCACTGGGACACAGGCAAAAGTACCATCTCCATAATAGTTGCCATTTTTGTTTGCATATGACTTAATGGTTTTTTTTTGCCAATTTTGTAGCAAAAATTAGAATTTTGTCGTCTGTACCGTCGTTTGCAATTAAAAATGATTTTATATAATTTTCTGGTATTTTTACCTCCTCTCGTGTTTTAAAGATTAATTTATCAATACCAAGGTGTTTTTTTCGCTCCCTATACAAACTGCTTTTTACTGATGAAAATGAAGGTATTTCGGGTATATAACATTTTCTATGCTGTTTCAGTTCAACGAATGTTTCTTCAAATACACACACCGGCACAATTAGCGGAACAGAAAAAAAAGGAGAAAAAAGAGGGAATTTAGAACAATGAATGTAATTTTTAAACAATATATTATTTAAAATGAAACAACAATTAAATTAACATGTTTTGACATTCATTTGTAACACCATACTTAAAATTTTATAAAAATAAAAATTAAATTAAACAAAATGCATTTTTCTTCGATTTTTAATTATAGAGAAACAGCAGAAAATTCAAGATTTTCCAAAGTTTAACAACAATTTCAATGACTGTTCAATATCGAGTGTTTCCTCCTCGTGCTCTGATGAGGGTTTCCATCCGTCTGGGCATGCTGCGGATGATGTTATCAATGGTTTCTTGGGGCAACCTCTGCCATTCTTCAAGTAATGCGTTTCGCAACTCGTTGAGATTATTGGGAGGGGGCATTCTTGACTTTACACTCCTCTTTAGCAAGTCCCAGACGTGTTCTATAGGGTTCATATCGGGGGACCGTGCTGGCCACTCCATCACCGTTATACCAACATGGTTTAGGTATGTCTGTACTGTGCGAGCACTGTGAGCCCGAGCATTATCCTGCATTAGAATAAAGTTGTTACCAATAAAGGGGGCAAATGGCACAACATGTTCTTCTAAAATCTCCCTGATATACCGATCAGCATTCAGATTCCCGCCATCGACCACTACTAACTCCGTACGAGCTCCTAAACATATTCCTCCCCAGACCATAATTGAACCGCCGCCATATGCAACTGTATTTTCAAAATTAGACTGGATATACCGTTCTCCTTTGCGTCTCCATACTCGCTGCCTTCCATCAATTTGATTTAACATAACTCTGCATTCATCAGTAAAAAGAACCTGTCCCCAGTCGTCGAAGTCCCAATCACGATGTTCACGACCAAAGTGTAGACGGTTTGTGCGATGATGTCTCTCAAGTTTTGGGGCTTTGGCGGGCACATACGAGCCTATACCCACTTCTTCGAATCTTCTACGAACTGTCCGCTCACTCATCCTTACTGCTCGTACCTCTTCCAGTAAATTTCGAGCCTGCACCGCCGTTAGTCTCGTGTTCCGTCGGACTTGAAGTTGGAGAAAACGGTCATCCCTCCTTGAAGTACACCTTTTCCGGCCTTGTCCTCTCCTTCTCACTAGAGCATTCGTCAATCTGTATCGTTGGATGCTACGATAAATCGTTGATAACGATCGACGAAGGCTTCTGGCAATCGATCTGTAGGTTTGACCATTTCTCCTCATTTGATCTGCCCTAATGATTTCTGATGGCGTTAAATCAGGCATAATTAGATGCTCGTAAATTATCAATATGCGAAAAAACTCAAAAGCCTCAAAAACTGCAATTCAAAGCTTTTCAAATGGAATTCACGAACCTTCTAAAAACGGACAAGCGGTGGAAAAAATGAATCAATGAAAATTAAAACAAAAGAATGAAAAAAAGGGCAGTCGCTTAGTATTCCATTTTTAAATTAAAACCCAAATTTAAAAAAAGCTTGTTTAGCCGGCCAGTACACGCAAAAATGCGTAAATACTCCCTTTTTTTTCTGTTCCGCTAATTGTGCCGGTGTGTGTATATGCTGTACAGGACCTAAGTTTTCACATACTCTCCTTTTGCAATCCGATATTTTCATGATTATCTCGTTTTTTATAAAATCTTTTCGACATACATGCGTCGATTTTCACAGAATGTTTTGTTTCAAAGCATCAAGAGTGATGCTTGCAGCACATTCGTCTCGCTCTGTGCACCTCCAAAAAGATGACTCATTTTTTTTTCAACGTAATTATGCTTATAACCATTCCACAAAAGTAATTCTTCGCCCTTTTGATTTTTGATAAAGACTAATTCACTATTCATGCTCACAGTTAGCCACTTTACCTATACATATATTTATTCGGTTTAAAGAGGAATTTTTACTTGAATAGACATTGGACTGATTTGACGTTAAAAACAAAATAATTGACAATGACACAGGTATAAATTTGAGATCGTCAAGTTAGAAGCCTCACCATGGAATTGAGCTGTTCTGATAATGTCAAACAACTCTTCCTAAATAGTGCCAAATAGTGCCCGAAGCATATAAATAGTGCTATCATACTTTCGGAGATATTCAGGTCGTTCAGTGAGGCTGCTATCTTGACGTCAAGATAGCAGCCTCATCTCAGTACACAAAAACCACAGCACTGTTCTTGAAGAACTATATACCAAAAAACTCTTCTTAAATAGTGCCTTGGATTTGCAAAGTTTCAGAATTAGTGCTTCAAAGGAACCGAAGATATTAGGGTACATTGATGAGGCTTCCAACTTGACGTCAAGCTGGAAGTCACATCATCAACGAGGAAGAATTTCGAATCGAGACTAATGCCAAAAATCTCTTCCTAAATAGTGCCTTCGGAATCAAAACAAAGCGGAACGATTTAACTTGTATTTTAGTCAATAAATGATGATAAACTTCCACGTACATTTTTGATTCGGTACAGATAGGAATAAACCAACTAGATCATAACGGAGGCTCAGCTTTATAAAGAGCAACATCTCAGAATGTTTTTTTTTGTAGATAGGGGTACAAATTGTGATGATTTATAAAGTATCAGGATGCGGACTGGTTTAGTTTTAGAGATATATTTTTTTGAAGAATTATAACTTAATCATTTATGAAATATCAAAGAAAACGCAATGTCCAATGTCAAACTTCAAAAAAACGTTTAAAAAAATTTTTGTTCATTGATAAAAATGTATTGGTTATTTATATTAAAACCTATTTTTATTTAATAGTTATAATATATAGTAATATATAGTAATAGTAAAATATTTTAATTAAAGAACAGTGCTGTGGTTTTTGTGTACTGAGATGAGGCTGCTATCTTGACGTCAAGATAGCAGCCTCACTGAACGACCTGAATATCTCCGAAAGTATGATAGCACTATTTATATGCTTCGGGCACTATTTGGCACTATTTAGGAAGAGTTGTTTGACATTATCAGAACAGCTCAATCATGGTGAGGCTTCTAACTTGACGGTCTCTATAAATTTCTATTATCAAAAGAGAAGCCTGTATCTAAAGTGGCCAGTGTAAGATAAGGTTATAATGATCACTTTCATATCTTAGTATCATTTTGAGAAGCAGTAACAGGAAGTGGTATAAATGAAAACCTTTGTATTTAGGAAAGTCTGAAAAGTTATCATTTTCGGAAGTAGCTACTTAGAAAAAGTTAACATTTTGGGAAGTGGTAATTTAGGAAATAAGCCATTTTAAAAAAGTTAACCTTTTTGGGAACTGGTTTGGAATTTAGGAAATAAGCCATTTTGAAAAAGTTAACATTTTGGGAAGCGTCAAACCCCTAAAGGGTGCAATCTATAAAATGGGGTCTAGGATGTCTCTAAAGGAAACATTCAAGGAAATTAATATACTGACACTGGCGTCACAGTATATTTACGAAAACATATTGTATGTTAAAAAGAATATATATATCACTTTTCAAAAAAAAATAGTAACAGACATTGTATAAACACTAGAAATAAGAATGAACTGGCTGCTTATGTTAGTCGATTATCTAAAGATACCAAATCCTTTAAGGGTCAATGTATACGATTTTACAATAAGATTCCCATTGAATTACAAAAGAAAAACGGCAGCTTTGGTACCCACTGAAATAGACACCCACGGGGTATCACACTATGCTTGTTTTATTGACTCATAACAAGTCGAAATTTTCCATATTTTTAAATTAATCTAGCAGTTGAAAATATTGAGTCAAATAAAACAAAAATATCATAGAAACACGAATCGATCGATTGGGAAATCTATTAATACCAAAGAGATTAAAATATAATATAAGGCATAGAGGAGACAAAGCGAAGATTATTTGAAGCCAAAAGTTATTCCAAGTGGAATAAGTCTAGTACAATTTCGACCGAATGACAGCTCGCGTTCAATACTAACTGACATGACAAGGACATGACGCTTGAGCTTCAAAGTTTTGTATGAAAATATTCCCAATGCCCCCTCTATGCTATTATATTTTAATGTTTTTGTTTAATACAAAAACTTTTTTGTTGTTGTGGTAAATTGAACGTCGTGTCATCACGTCAACCGTGTCATTCACTAGGGATGGCCAAGTGAAAAAATAAATTGATATTTATCGTATCGACATTTCTAAATACTATAGATAAAAATCGAGTGAAAAATATCGATATATCGTCAGTTTTTACATTATTATTACTACATATTCCCAAATTCGTAAAAAAGGACGATGAAAATAGTATTTTTTTTAAATGCTTGAGTCAGCAAGTACCTAACATGAAATGAAACACGAACACAGAATTGCGTTAAAAATATATAAAAAATTAAAAATTGATTCGAATTCGATACTGTAAAATAAATGTCGATATATCGCCATTAAAAATATCGACGATATATATAATATGCTAATTATGTATTTGGAAAAATATCGATATTTTAACATAGGTATCGATATTTTTTGCCCAAGCCATCATTAACTGCCACTATGTGGCATAGAGTAACTTATATGCCATGTGGTAGGCAGTGCTATTTTATAACAAAGAGGTTGGAAGAAAATCATTTTCTTTCCTAGAGAAACTTTTTCTTTACACGTCTTTGGTACCTAAAATCTCATAATAACCTACAAAATACACTAGGTAACGAATAACTTTTAAACCTCAACTTATAAAAATGTGGTATGATTACTTAATATCTTAGTCTGTCCAAGAACTATAGATTTTACACGGTTTCGTCTTCCGTGGGCAGGTGTAAGTGGGGTACCCAAAACACATGGACTTTTGCCATTGTTCTTTGCCTCTTGACAAATTTAAAACTAAAGTTAAGCAAACATTACATAAAAAAGGCTACTATAAAATTACAGACTACTTAGTAGACCATCCTGCATGGGATTAACCGACTCAACGCTATGTAAGGCTATTAATTATAATTATTATTGTAAACGATATTTATTAGTAAGACATGAGATTAAAAAGAGCTGCCCTTGAGTTTCTTGCTGGCTCTTCTCGGGGTACTGCATTTGGAACCAGCAACTCGTCGGTGGAGATGGGCTGCTGTTTGCATTTAGCCAATCTTCATAGATGAGTTTAGAGTGCCTTGTTATTTTAAAATATTGACGTTTCTAAGTGTATGTTGAATACCTATAGAAATAAATTATTTTTGATTTGATTTGATTCGAAGAATATTTGTGATAAGTTTCAAGTTGATAGACGCTAAAAACCACACTTGTCCATATCAACTTCAATCCCCTGTTTCACACCCTTAGGGGCGGTTTTTTGGAGAATCCAGAAATACGTGTCTTGTTGTTTATTTTGAGGAATATTTCTACAAAGTTTTGAATTGATACACCCAAAAGAAGGTTTTCCATACATACCAAACTCAACCCCTACTTTCGCCCTTTTATAGGATGATTTTCGAAGAATCCAAAAACACGTATCTCATCATTTATTTCTAAAAGTATTTGTGCCAAGTTTCACGTTGATAGTCGTTAAAAGCAACACGTCTCTACACAAACTCCAACCCCCAGTTTCACCCCCTTAGGGGTTTTTTTTGGAAAATCCAGAAATTAATTTCTTGTTATTTGTTTTGAGGAGTATTTTTACAAAGTTTGGAATTGATTCACCCAAAAATGAATGTTTTTCATACAAACTCTGAACGACTTTTTCACCCCCTTATTCTTATTTCTAGCCTACGTCTTAAAAACAATACCAGTAAAAAAAATCAGCTTTCTAAGTCCAAGGGTTTAGGCTGGGCGTTGATGAGTCAGTGAGTCAGGACTTCTCTCTTTATATATACTGGATGATTTTTTTTACCGTCTGGAAAAAAATATGACGTATAAGGTATCTAGAGCCGAAGTTATACACGAGATTAATTGTTAAATATTGTCATGTTTAGTGCAATTTACAAAATCTAGAAAACTACGCACAGTACTACGCGCAGCTGGCGGTTGTAGGTAGATTGCGCATAAATGGAAGCTACGAGCCTGTTTCTTTTTAAAATACTATTTCAAATATCTCAGTGTGTATTATTGAGTTCAATTGAAAAATGTATATTAGTTTAAGCAAGAAAAAAAAAATTTGAAAAAAAATAAATTTTTTAGTAACATTGCCAAATTAATCTATTACACTTACCTATCACACCACATTTTTTTCCAGACGGTAAAAAAAGTCACCTTGTATAATAGAAGATAAAATACGGTTTTTATATTACGTTAGGCTTATTTATGGTAAAGAATCATAAGAAATTTTCTAAAAAACCTGGGCGTAAGACCAACAGAATTGCAACTAGTGTCTGTTTTTAGGACTCAATGCAGAATCGTAATTATATAAATAACACCAGCCACATCTGCTGGATTTACTTAAAAAATTGCCATAGCAAAATGAAATAAAACACGAAACTTTTAATAATTACAATCGTTTTTTTTTCATAATTAAATAAAAGAAAAAATATTTTAACAGAATTTATCATAATATGTCATTTATCGTATATTATTATGTCATTTGTTGCATATTTTTTGGTGGTGTACATTAAGGAGTTGTTTCTTACTTACATAGTCTTGCAGATAAACGATTATCCTCCCAACTCAATCACCCCCTGTCCCCATGCACACTCACACACATACAAATCCCCCCCATACAAAATAATATACACTCACTCACACTCCAACTAGTGGACACCTGACTATAGTATAGTCAGCTGTCTAATCCCAAGAAATCTCTAAGGTATCGTAGGGCTAGTTGGCCAACCACTTCTCTCAACCCCCCGTCACTTACTCCTTTCACCATTCACATACACACAACTCCCAAACCCCCCATACATACATACACAAAACACCCATACACACACCCTTACAAGCTTTTATGTAGATAAATTTTCCTACCATACCTTTTCTACTCAATAATTAAAACTTACCAACCGTTGGAGGGAAGACCAGGACCCCATGATACAGGATCCACCTAGTTTGGGTTCCTGTCTCCACTAATGTTCTTCCTGACATTTTAATAAATGTATATACATTCATTTGATCTAGCTATAAGGACTGTGTGGAGAAAATAAAGAGATTTTTCATTTTTATTTTTCATTTAATGAAAAGCATGTGTTTGACATAAAAAATACAATCAAACCAAAAGAAACTTCCCAACTTAACTCTGTTTCACTCTATGACAACATCTAACAAATGACGCGCCCGGGGCGATACCTGAATGGCTCATAACATACATACCTATAATAAACCAAGGTACCATATTAAAACTACATAATAGGTGAATTCGAGCAAACATTGTAACATGAGTATGAGTGGTGCCATGTTTCTAAACCTAGGTATAACTTAACCTACCTATATTATTTAAAACGAAGGCAGGTATACGTTAACTTAGCGTGTATTCGTAGTAAGATCTGCGGTAGTTGAATTAAAAAAATCTACTTTTTCAATGGACCCTATCTTTATTCGCCGGCGACTTTGGAACTTGTTGCTATAGTCAATACTAATATTATAAAGAGGAAAGATTTGTATGTTTGTATCTTTGTTTCGAATAAACTTAAAAATTACTGGAACGATTTTAAAAATTCTTTCACCAATGGAAAGCTACAATACCCCTGAGGAACATAAGCTATATTTTATTAGCATATTCCCACGGGAACGGGAACTACGCGAATGAAACTGCGCAGAATCTAGTATGAAATAAAGTACAAACTATAAATATAAATTATATATTTCAATTCCGTTGGACCTACGCCCAATTCTGACGCATTATCCTTTGTTTTTATATAATGTTTAAATTGCAAGCTCAAGAGTATAGACTTATTTGATTCTGAGGTATTAAGATAGATATGAGATTAAAAAAACTTGCCCTTGAGTTTCTTGCTGGCTTCTCGGGGTACTGCATTTGGAACCAACAACTCGTACAAGTCTCTTGCTATCTGTGCCGTGTGTTCAATATTTAGATTATAATAAAAATAAATATATAGTGTACAATTATATAGTGAAGAATATAAAAACTTGTTAAAAAGAGAAATACGTACTACTCAGGTATCTTCAGGTATACAAATCCACTCAAGTCAATGGATCCTCGGCACGATAGCATATTAATGGTGGCCTTACGACCACCTATGGCATCCTCCTTGCCGCCCATTCCTCAACCTTTACTGCTAGAGTCCTGTATAGTTCCTTCTAGATATATTATAATAAGTGTTAACTCACCAGAGATCCAGTAATAACATATTTAGTGTTTGAACCTGGTGTGCTGCTGCTTCTCTCGCACCATTTTCCCCTCATTCTCACGTTGTCCGCTGTTGCTATCTCTTTTACTCATAGTACCAACAGAAGAATGCTGAACATCTCCTGCTTTAGATGTGTTCAGAAATTCGCTCTTGGCGACATAGAAGCAGCGGATACAAGGATCAAAGTTGAAGGCTTCCTGGTTGGATTCTATATTTAACTTTGTCTACCTACATCTGGACCACTGCTAACGTTCGAGGCTACATGAACAAGCTAGACTGTATTTAAGTATCATATTTTTAGAGTTCTATTTATGTGGCATGTACCTACCTACGAATGAATACATATAACCTTAAGACTTGAAATTGAACAGTTCTCCAGCAAAAGACGGAAAAAATCGCTCGATGGTGAAGGAAAACATCGTTAGGAAACCCGCAGGTCCCAGAATTAATTCTGAGGCATGTGTAACAGAACCGGTCCGGGGCGATGGGCTCACCACCTATCACGTTTAGGGGTCGAAGATTCTCGTGAAAAGGGGTTATTTCCAGAAATAAATAATCGGGGATAAAAGGCGTGAGATTTTTTATTGTTATACTAAACTTAATGTCGCCATAATTGCAACTATACCACCTAATAACTGAACCACCTAAACCAGACTTGAGTAGCTTTTGTTTTAAAATGTAGGTCTCGCTTCGTGTATAATTTCCTAGTACGAGTATAGTACGTAGACTGAAACACGTTTGTCTAAAGAACATCGGCAGCTTTGGTACCCACTGAAATAGACACCCACGGGGTATCACACTATGCTTGTTTTATTGACTCATAACAAGTCGAAATTTTCCATATTTTTAATTTAATCTAGAAGTTGAAAATATTGAGTCAAATAAAACAGAAATATCATAGAAACACGAATCGATCGATTGGGAAATATATTAATACCAAAGAGATAAAAATATAATATAAGGCATAGAGGGGACAAAGCGAGGATAATTTGAAGCCAAAAGCTATTCCAAGTGGAATAAGTCTAGTACAATTTCGACCGATTGACAGCTCGCGTTCATACTAACTGACATGACAAGGACATGACGCTTGAGCTTCAAAGTTTTGTATGAAAATATTCCCAATGCCCCCTCTATGCTATTATATTTTAATGTCTTTGATTAATACAAAAACTTTTTTGTTGTTGTGGTAAAATTGAACGTCGTGTCATCACGTCAACCATGTCATTCACTAGGGATGGCCAAGTGAAAAAATAAATTGATATTTATCGTATCGACATTTCTAAATACTATAGATAAAAATCGAGTGAAAAATATCGATATATCGTCAGTTTTTACATTATTATTTATACATATTCCCCAATTCGTAAAAAAGGACGATGAAAATAGTATTTTTTTATAAATGCTTGAGTCTAAACAAGTATCTAGTACCTAACATTAAATGAAACACAAAACCAGAATTGCGTTAAAAATATATTAAAATGGATACGAATTCGATACTGTAAAATAAATGTCGATATATCGCCATTAAAAATATCGACGATATATATAATATGCTAGTTGTGTATTTGTAAAAATATCGATATTTTAATATAGGTATCGATATTTTTTGCCCAAGCCATCATTGACTGCCACTATGTAGCATAGAGTAACTTATATGGCATGTGGTAGGCAGTGCTATTTTCTAACAAAGAGGTTGGAAGAAAATTATTTTCTTTCCTAGAGAAACTTTTTCTTTACTCGTCTTTGGTACCTACCTAAAATCTCATAATAACCTACAAAATACACTAACTAGGTAACGAATAACTTTTAAACCCCAACTTATAAAAATGTGGTATGATTACATATTATCTTAGTCTGTCCAAGAACTATCGATTTTACACGGTTTCGTCTTCCGTGGGGTACCCAAAACACATGGACTTTTGCCAATGTTATTTGTGAACTTTCAACTCATATTTCACCAATAATTGAAGGGCTATTTTGGAAAATATTGTCAACTAGCAGCTTCCCGCGGTTTCACCAGCGTAGGTCCCGTACTCGTGGAAATACGGGAATAAAATATAAAAAAATAGTGAAAGTATTTTAATATCGGTTTCGTGGCTTAGGCCTGATCCCATATTACTCCCAGAAAAGTGCCTACGCTTTCATCTGGCAAAATATTTTTTTAAATCGGTATAACCGGTAGTATCGGAGCCTATTCAATACAAACAAAAAATCAAATCTTTATTCCCGTGCCCGTGGGAATTTACAAAAATCCCTGTAGGTATAGCGGTTGCCTACGACATATAAGACACCTACAAACCATATTTCAAATAGCGTGTGCCCAGCGGAGTCTCCCGCGCGGATCCAGTTTATTCCCGTTCCCGTGGGAATTTCCAAAAATCCCTTCCTAATGGTAGAAAATTTAAAAATTTGTGTATTGGGATCTCGTACATCGATAACTTTATATACACTAACCCTAAAATTTTCAAAAAATATTTCATGTACAGTACAGACCCGGCCCCGTTCGAGTTATATTATTATGTATACCTACCTAGGCTACCTCAGATCACTTAAAGCATTTTTTTCAAATGTTGTATTATGTCTGTCTGAGGGTCTGAGTAAATAAATCGAGGTTATTGTTAGTACCATAACAACCATAATGTCTATATGACGTTTAATGTCTTTTATTTTAGACGTCTTGTTTTTTTTTATTAATTCCGCATTGACGTTTTTCCATAAGTCAGTTACCCAAAAAGTACCTGTCCTTATTTCATACTAGTCAACATCAGTCCTCATGAGAGTCCACACAAAATATTACTAATCATCATCAATCCTTTCTCATCCATTTTCAAGAATCTGTGTCATATAGTTCTGATTTTTCTTCAATGGCCCGTTGAATTTTAAATCATAATAATTTAGGAGCTACCGGAAACCAATTGGCTGTGGGTACTATAGCACAGATTAGAGAATAGTTACTTCACTATAGTAAGCTTACTTGATGTTTAGATTGGAATATTTTATTGTTTCTTAGAAAATGACAAATTGGTAGAATATAATTTCGCTTCATTATTTTCTCTTCTATGGTAATTAATAAATATAAAACGAGTAAATTTGCATAGCACAACTAACGCGTAACGATTATAAATGTACCTATCTTTTTTTATAAACTAAGTTGTTTCAAACGATTTATGAGCAGTTATATAGTACTAGCAGCGCCCCGCGGTTTCACCCGCGTGGTTCCCGTTCCCGTGGGAATACGGGGATAAAATATAGCCTATGTGTTATTCTGATGTATAAGCAATATAATTGCAAAGTTTCATCAAAATCCGTTCAGTAGTTTTGCGTGAAAGAGGAACAAACATCCATCCAGACATCCATACAAACTTTCGCGTTTATAATATTAGTAGGATAGTAGGATATTACACACCTATATAGGGAAGTAAAATAAGAAATGTCTCAGATCACATATAATTGTCGACCGAGTCGAAGCCGAGGTCTACAAACATGTGATCTGACGCTTTCTTATTTACCTTCCGAGGTGTGTATACTTTTTTCTTATCGATGGAGGCGGAAAGCGGAGTGATACCACGGCCTTACAGAAAACCAGCATAAAGCAATGCATTGAGTTTCGTTGAGTGAGTGAAGTAACCGGAGGGCCTAATCCCCCCCTTCCCCTCCCCTCCCCCTACTCCCACCTCGAAGGTCGGCAACGCAGTTGTGACTCTTGAGTTGCAGGTGTCCATGGGCGACGGACGTCACTTACCATCAGGTGACCCGTCTGCTCGTTTGCCCCCTTTTTTATCATAAAAAAATAGCGGCAACTTTGTTTAGCGCAGCGGGCCAAAATTTGCCGCTTTCCGCCCGGAGAGACGAAAACACATTTTAAGCCCATGGCTTCTGTGACGCACAATAAGTGCTGTGTTATGAGATTATGAGTTAAATTATTAAATTAAAAGTACTTGAATTAGTAATTTCGTCGTAATAATTGTTGTATACGATAAAGTCTATTTGTGGTTACTCACGACCTTACGACTTACGTACGTACATATCTACGTATAATATCTACGAAGAATGTGTTTTCGAAGGTACTAAATTATTTAAAGGGGATCTCAGTTTGCCTTTAGTCGTCTCTTACAACCAATTTACTGGGAAAGTAATCCACCGTTCGAATTGAAGTGTGCTGAAGGCAGTAGGTACTTACATACTTACTTCAAAATATACCAGATAAATACACGATAATCATACTAACCGTATGTAAGTTAATTACTTATCATGTAAATTTAAATGATTATGATATTTACGTTAATTAAATTACAGGCCTGGTTAAGGCCTTGTTCTGTTGTACTAAAGGTTGTACCAGACACATAATTCCTTAGTTCAACATCCACTTCTCATTATGTTCGCAATTTAAAACACTTTTTTTTATTTATCACTACAAAACCTATTTTAAATACAGGTATTACTCAGTTAAACAACACTCAGTAAAGTTGAAATAATAATTAGATGCACAAAACCAGACCACTGCTTATCACCAAACTAGTGTCAACTTATAACAATCAATAGCTAGGTAGGTAGGTAGTTACCTACTGTTGTAAAATTTGGGCACATCAATTGTTTAGTACCTAATAGTGAACTCGGATCATAGTCGTTCGTTGTCAAGTTCCATTTAAATAAATAATATTTACTTTATTGAAATTCCCCTTTTTAAACTAGATATTGTGTAGATGATATCGTGTTGTTTCATCAAGGTGAATTTAGCGTGCGAATTTTTTTCTCTAAGCCAGCCGTGCCAATTCGATCGCGCGCCTGAAATCTACCCCCCTGAAATTAATTTGAAGACCGCTGTTTTGGTTTTCTTATATTCGTCAAAATAATGTAGGTAGTTATATAGAATGTCAGAAAATATACTTATTTTTTTATATGGTGAACCTACACTAAAAATCACCTGTTAGTTTTATTTGACAAGTACTTTTATGTAAATATCACACATCTTACCTTGGAATTTTGTCGTAACTGTCCCACCCAGTCAAGCAATTATAGGAGCTGTATCTGCTAACTGCTGCCATATTTCTTTAACGCACTCACATTTTACAAAAAAAAACAACTGGAATTAGGTCGTTTTTAACATGTCGTTGATAAGTGCCAAACAAAATGTGTGAATTGAATAGGGCGTCAACTACACGACACCTGTAAAAGTGACAAATACCGATAGCAAATAATATGCAGTAGGTATGCAAAAGTTCAAATTTAATTCAGAAACAGTTGATAGGTACGCAAACAGTCACACCCTGTACTAATAAAATGATTTAGCTAATAGCAACTTAGTTGTCGTACACAAACTGTCCTGCATTCATTTCCAAATTTATTCGTATATTGTATCTTGTATACGTAATATAGTAGGTAGTAAGTCCTTTTAAAATCTATTTACGAAAACGTTAACAGGTTTGTAACCATTACTTACAATTCTGTGTGAAAATAGTACCTAATTTGTAATACGATCATCATAATTTTGTTTGAGTAATTGTTAAAAGTTAGAGACAAGTCATTGAGTACTTTGTACGTTCTGCTTTTATTATAAAATTAGGTTACGTAGATGTCAAGCTGTGATGTGACGTTTATTTAAATTTGCAGTCGCTTTGGTAAGCGAATGTAACGTAAACGGCGGAGCAGCCAGGCCGCGCGACCGCGCTCGACTGGGGTGGAGGCTTTGCCGTGCTAGCATTCGCTCCCGCGACCTCCCTGCACCACCGCTGCCGCCCACCATTACTATTATGATAGTAAAAAAACTCTTATAATTAATGACCTGGTACTACGTGTTGTACGTTAAATTGTTGGTCCCGAATTTCGTTATTTTTACGCACAATGGAAGTCGCTAAGCCATGTCAGATACCCTTGGGTGGCTTGAAAAGTTCTGCATGATAATAATGGAATAGTAACTTATTGTTACAATCGAATGTATGCGAACAATTATTCGAAACAATGATCACTTATCTCAGGTGATGATAAAATTTGGTATTCCAACGAATTTCAAGTCTATAATGTCTACCTGCTACCTAGTAATTTATTGATGATCTACCCATTTACGTTCTATGGACCATTACAGTGATATGAATATTGTAGTTATTTATTATACTACACAAACTCGTCGTGTTATAATTGATTTGTGTTATAGTGAGCGACCATAATCTCTTCTAACCTCCGGGTAAGTTACCATAGGGGTTGTAAACTTTATGAAATAGGTACATATTACCTAAAATCCCTCCGGCCGTTTTCGTAACTACGATTCGCAACCTATTGCGAATTAAGAATTTATATTCTTTGTTCTAAAATAGTTGCTAATCAAGAGAACTTTATCCTTAACCGCAACTTGGCTGCAAACAAAGAATAAAACTTACATATCTACTTAGGTGCGATGGGAGCATTTCCTAATTCGCAACCAGTAGGTAGCAAAGATAAAAATAAAAAAATAATGCAATTAAACCAAAAAATCTAAATGTCAATCTGCGTATTTTACTCAACAAAAACATACAAACTCTACAAACTAAAACAAAATAGAAAAAAATATTCTGCTATCTTACCTACAAAATGAAATAAACTTAAATATTAAATTTCTCGAAGGGCCTTTTCCAGCACCCGTCTTTGCCCTTATTCAGATTGCATATTTGCAAATAATTTCAATGCAGTGCTCCACGATTTTTTTCCGGATTTCAGATGGCTTATTGCCGAATTGATTTCCTTTTCTATTTCTACGTAAGTATTATTTTTTTTTGTTACTGACTTTTCTTAAATCACAACACAACTCTGTGTTAAAAACATGTATAGTAAATGAGCTAAATTTGGATTTTTGCGACCTATGTAGGTATATATTTATTTTTATATGCCAGCCTTCTATATTACTCGTATTATTATTCCTATTTTTCCTATATACGCAATTATCTTTGTGTATATAAACCAGACCTAAATAAATATCTGTTTTCTGTTGTCATTTCATCTGGTTTATGTCCTCTGCTCAGGTCAGGTACTAGCGCCGTGTACCCGGTGTACCTAATTATTAATGCAGTGCTCTTCGGCACATATTTTTTTTATTTCGGAGAGAATTGCGGCCATGTTTTAATCATGTATTGATATTAGGGATGTTGCGGAGGTGGTTTTATCGGAACCGAAGTCGGAGTCGGAGTTTTTAAATTTGGTTTTTTGGAGTCGGAGTCGGAATCGGAGTCGGAATCGGAGTCGGAGGCGGAGTTGGAGATGGTGGCTAAATAAGATGTGTCCAAATAACACTTGATTTTGGACCAAATTAATTAATTGACACGCCACAAACTATATTATATGTATGGCGTAACAACAAGTGAAATATTAATCGATGACAGAACGCGTGTTCCCCGGGCGATATGCGTAAACCTGTTTGTACACGTTGACTGGAGCCGCCGCGCGCCCTCCGATTACCTCCGATTTAAAAGTATCGGAACCGAAGTCGGAACCGGAGGTGTAAGATCAATCGGAAGCTCCGACATATCGGAATCGATGTCGAAGCTCCGTAACATCCCTGATTGATATCACTAATATATATATATATATATATATATATATATATATATATATATATATATAACGGGGATTTGTTACCAGAAGAGTCAGACATGGCGGAGCTTCAAAATAATAACGCAGGATTCCTCACACAGGCTTCTAATTCTTTGATCGCCAATTAAAAATTAACAAGGATAACGTGATTGTCCAGATTCCAACAGATTTAGTGGGAAACGTAGGAAGTTTGACACGCAGCAATGGGAACCCGCCTGCCAGCTCCGAATCTCGCTAAAAAGGTGATCACTCGGCCATAGTTTCCGCTTTCATCCTCTTTTACAGGTTAGCCAACCTCAGTTGACAGTTTAGCCAACATTATGCACTTTATAAAGCGTTGCCATCACTCGTGCCAACCATCCCCAAGTCGTAACTTGACGTTTCCAATCAGCTTTTAGTTCGCATATTCACCAACAGATAATCAATGGTGCCAGCGTCGATTAAGCAGATTCTCCGACACGACCATCCTGACGACTCACACGTCCTCGTGTGAGGTACCTGGAAATAGGAAAACTGCGAACAGTAACATTCTTACCACTCGGCCATTCCTGGCCAACTTGGGAAATAAAACGTTATCATCAAATTATCATAGAAATCTCTTCATTAACATAGCATCAAAATAGTCGTTGAACAATACCCAGAGTTTCAAGCATCAAATAAAATCTAGTTTCATTTAAAAATTTTGTAAGCTCACAAAATCTAGATCAGTTAACCTCCATCCGGTCAACATAACGCTTATAACCTCCATCCGGTTATAAGTTCCAACAATACGACCTCCATCCGGTCACACCTTGTAACCTCCATCCAGTTACAAGTTCCAACAACACTATGACCTCCATCCGGTCATATCACCAGGTAACCTCCATCCGGTCACCTAACTGAGCATACAAAGCGTAACAACAAAAATCGAGTCACTTTAATCTATTCAGTAAACTAATCAATAACTGGGTTTTGTTTAACATCTAACAACATTCATAAACTCAAGAACTGGTAGATTCAATGTTAGAGTCAAAATTGTCGCTTTCGTCGTCTAAATTGTCATTTCGTCTAAACAGTCTCGTCAAATCGCTTTCTCGAAAATTTACAAGCCACAGGTTACTTAATGAATTAACACTCAGCGCCAGAATCGTAGGTAAAACCAAATTGCTCACCGGAGTGACAAAGAACTCGAGTAGGCGCGTTTACAACGCATAAGTCGACCCGCTTCTCCGTGGCTGGTTTCGAAGTCCCTGGACCAGCGCTCCTCCCACTGTTGCAAAGTGGACAGCTTGCTGCGTAATGACCCGTCTCCCGACATGGCAGTTGAAACAAGTGATCCCAGAGTTGGATGCCCTCGCAGACGTTGAGAACTGCTTCCTTTGCTATCGCCACTATTCTTGTTCTTTGGTTAAACAGGCCAAAACTGTGCGACGGCGTAGGCTTCGATCAGCGTCAATAAATTACGGTTCTACTATTCCATTAGCCGTGTCCATCTTCTATCGTATTCACCTTAAATTTTGCCAATGTGGATCGTCGCGGTCCAATCCCACTTCTGATAACGGGGATTTGTTACCAGAAGAGTCAGACATGGCGGAGCTTCAAAATAATAACGCAGGATTCCTCACACAGGCTTCTAATTCTTTGATCGCCAATTAAAAATTAACAAGGATAACGTGATTGTCCAGATTCCAACAGATTTAGTGGGAAACGTAGGAAGTTTGACACGCAGCAATGGGAACCCGCCTGCCAGCTCCGAATCTCGCTAAAAAGGTGATCACTCGGCCATAGTTTCCGCTTTCATCCTCTTTTACAGGTTAGCCAACCTCAGTTGACAGTTTAGCCAACATTATGCACTTTATAAAGCGTTGCCATCACTCGTGCCAACCATCCCCAAGTCGTAACTTGACGTTTCCAATCAGCTTTTAGTTCGCATATTCACCAACAGATAATCAATGGTGCCAGCGTCGATTAAGCAGATTCTCCGACATATATATATATATATATATATATTCAACACCCTCTCGTCCTACTATAATAATAATAGGCAATAACAATTAAATATCGGCAACCGGAAAACACAACAACATAGGAATGTAGAATACAAAATACCTTACTAGAAACAATCAACCTCCCCCATGCCGATTGGTCCTAGTTGGGGAAAGTGACCACGACCTTTTAAAGATAGAAAATAATAGGAAAAAGAAATAAGTATAAAGATATCCATGTAGCAACTTTAAACTGTCGACCACTAAGTATTACGGAAAAACTGCAAGAACTGGAATTAGCAGTAGGTAGACGAAATAAAATGAGACATAACTGGTATTAGTTAAATAAGATGATTTGGGGAAGAATAGAAGACCATAGAAAATAAGCAAAAAAAGCAGCGAACAACTTCGAAGGGAAAGAAAAATATGTATTATCTTTACAGCTACACAAAAACAAAATTATGATTAATTCAAATGTCAAATTAAAAATAAATAATGAAATTTGAATTTGACAGTTATCGTAGAATAGAAAATTCGTTATATAAGAGGATTAGCAAAATTTGGAATTTTCGTTGGTCCGCCAGAATCGAGTTCAATGTCTTGTATGAGGTCCCATGATCTTTGCAAGTGTTCGTAAAGTTGTTGTTCCCTCGTCCAATTTGGCAGGAAATATCTCAAAGATTTTCGTTGTAACATGTTCTAGGCATTCTCGATAGGATTTAAGTCGGGTGACTGTGCAGGCCAATCCAAAATTTGAATATCGTGGTCTCGGAGAGCGGCCGACGCCAGCCTGACACCCGCCGCGCCGTATAGGAAAGAGCATTACCATGCATGAGTAGAAATTCCTGGCTCATTTGGATTCTGTGTGGGAGAATAACAGGCTCTACTACGTCCTCGTGGTATTTTTGTGCAATCATGCTGCCTTGGATCCAAACGAGCTGGGTTCGTCCGCCAAGACAAATTTCTGCCCACACCATGATTGTCTCGCCTTGGTATGAGTGGATCTCCTGAGGGTGCTCGTAGACGGCTAACTCTCCCTGAGGTGAACAGCGTCGAAGACCATTGTTCGTCACTCCATAGTAAATAGCTCCCGAGCTCACGAAAGCCGCCGAACGCAATTGTCACGTTTTGGTTTGGTCGCTTACCAGCAGCTGGTGGTCGTGCTGAAGCTTTTGTACTAATTGCATCGCTGTGATATTGGGTTGTCTTCTGGCGGTCATTTGGAGAAATCGATCCTGTCTCTGCGTAGTAACACGATATCTACCCGTGTGCCGTTCAGTCACATCCCCAGTAGTGCTGTATAATAACGTGACCACAACCTTGATATCACGTTTTGGCTGGTGTGTAGGGCCTCAGCAACGACGGGTTGAATAGCACCATTTTTTAACATGCCCACTGCTCGTAACATTTCATCTCGACTCAAATGACGGCGTGACATGATTGTTGAAGCTTACAAGGCACGTCATATTAAAAAAGAAAAATAATATAATCCTTTTTCATTACATAATCAATATTAATAAAACAATTTTATTTTTTCTGAATTTTGAATTACTAACAATTTTACCGCTGTATTTTTTATTCTTTTGTTTTTTTATTCACATTTAAAATATAGAAAATAGAACTAAAGAGGTTTCAATCTTTATAAATTTTTTTGGGGAAACTAAAAAAAAAATAAGTTTAAAGGTTGGATACCGTTTGATGTGTGAATTATGGTCACATACACATGACAGTAATAATTGCGTAGGTACGAAGTTATATATTTTTAAGAACTGTATATTTTATAAAAAATGTAATGAAAATAAGAGGAAATACAGCATTGCCCACATGGTTTTTTATTGGAAGATGGTACTTGTATTAATAGCATGGGCTTGAATCCTGACTAGCATTGTTTCGTCCCCTCGTGACAATGACTAAGGGCCAAAGGTATTTTTTAGGGTAGATTATGGGATTTGCTAGAGAAAGGTTAGAAAGAACTTCTGGAATCTGAGTAGTTCATGTGTTTTTGAGCTTTAATTGCAGAGCACAAAAATACACTATTTATAAAAATACATAACCAACCAACAACAATGCCAAGATATTTACCAGCCAACCCTCTCTTAAGGTGGAAATTTCACCTTTTAGTACTGTATTTTATTAGAATGGAAGATGCAAACGCCAATGCAGACTGTTTCAAAGCATCAATTTAGATACTATGCCATGCTATGATAAAATTTTAATTCTGAATAGATAAAACCTGAGATATATTATTCTGTTTAGGATAATAGTGCTCAGTTAAGTCAATCGGTCAGTCGTGTCCTTTCGAAGTCTTTATTGCTTAAAAGACGATGTTTTTGTATTTATAAAATTTATGAAATTGACATGGCCCAAGACGATAATTAATTTAAGAAAATGACAAATAATTTTGAAAAGAGTTTTTCATAAAACAATCAACTTACACTAGGCATGTCCAGAAAGTAACCTACTGGATTTTTGTAATTTTCAAACAATTTAATAGATTTTTTTTTACATATTTAACTTTCTTGTGAGTTGATTTTTTTCCAATGAATGTGCATCTCCATCGAGGTAAACAGATGATAAGTCGGAAGGCGCCAGGTCAGGGAAATACGCAGGGTGGTTCAAAACGTCCCATCCGAACGACTCCAAAAGTTGCTTCGTTGCGTTGGCCGTGTGGGGTCTGGCATTATCGTGCAGAAGGCAGACTTGCAGTAGTCCCCTTCTCTTGTTCTGGATTGACCATCTAAATTTTTTTAAGGTCTCACAATACCCAGAAGCATTTTTCACCCTAAGGTAAACATTCGATAAAAATGATCCCTGTGGTCCCAAAACACGGATGCCATGATTTTTTTGTCTGAATTTAAATGAAAATCAAGTTCTTTGCTCGACAGTACAACAGTACCTTCACGACAGCATGTAAACACACTCGTACGATTCATTACTCCTTCGCCGTAAACCGTTAAAATCAGACGGAAATTTTTCCTTCAGAACGAGATAAATACCACTGGGAATTTCGCACTTGGTGGCAGATTTTATCGACATGGATCACGGGGCACGATGCTGATGCTGTGAGTGCTGTGACCACAGTTTTAGTCGTACGGATGAGATTTTTCGCTCGTTGGGTATGGTTAGCTAAGCTACACACGGCTATGTCACCAAAATAGGAAAGAAAATTCGTTATGCCCGTGAGTGACCCATTCCACTTACTTTCTGCACATGCCTCGTATCAGCAAATTATCAATAGGTATCGTTGTCAGCTATAAACTATTTGTGTATGCGTATGAGTGTAATATTGGACTATTGGGTTATTGACCCATTACATATTTTTTATGTACTTGCTGCGATGTGGTTGGTTGGACCAAGCGCTATTAAGCCATAATTTATTAATCAAAATCTGTTTTCACTAAGAAGAACGAGTATATGCATTTGACATTTTAGAAGAAAATCTCAAATTATGGACAGTAAATTGAACGCATTTCCCAGAGCTATTCCCATGGTGTACACAATGATCACTATTTGTTGATCACTTTTATATCAAATAATTCGAATGTCTTTTTAAAATATATATACAAGGTTGACTTTGATGGTCATTACCACGAATATTACCGAAGCAAATGTTTGTGATTGCAATGTAGGTTAGGTACGTTATGCGCGTCTGCATGCTTGGCAAACCTCAAAAAGCCGTCACAAATTTAAACGTGTGGAGAGAGAGTTTGGCTTGGTTCGCGTAGGTTTACAAGCGCTTGTAGCCGATCCGATCGAGTGTTGGTTTTTAAAAGCTTTTATTTAACTTGCAATGTATGTATGTAAGTATGTATGTAAGTAACTATGTATGTTCGGGTGGAATCTTGCAACTCAATTTTGAAGCAGATATCTTCAACCGATTGAGCTGAAATTTGGTATACTTATGTAAGTGCGGTGACAATGCAATATTATGGTACCACCGAGCTGATCTGATGATGGAGCTGGAAGATGGCCATAGGAACTCGGTAATTAAACGACACAACCCCATTTAGTTTGAGCTCGTTTGATTCATCTTGACGAGTACTTTGGTACTAGATGGTAACCAGGGTCTGATGATGGAGCTGGAAGATAGCCATAGGAGGAACTCAGTAATTAAACGTCATATTCCCATCGAGTTTGGGCTCGTTTGAGTTGTCTTGACGAGTATTTTGGTACTAGATGGAAACCAGGGTCTGATGATGAAGCTGGAAGATGGCCATAGGAACTCGGTAACTAAACGACACAATCCCATCGAATTTGGGCTCGTATGATTCGTCTTGACGAGTTCTTTGGTACTAGATGGTAACCAGGGTCTGATGATGGAGATGGAAGATGGCCATAGGAACTCAGTAATTAAACGACATAACCCCATCGAGTTTGGGCTCGTTTGATTTATCTTGACGAGTACTTTAGTGGTAGATGGTAACCAGGGTCTGATGATGGAGCTGGAAGATGGCCATAGGAACTCAGTTATTAAACAAGATAACCCCATCGAGTTTGGGCTCGATTGATTCGTCTTGACGAGTACTTTGGTACTAGATGGTAACCAGGGTCTGATGATGGAGCTTATAGATAACCAATTGAGCTGAAATTTTGTATACACGTTTAGTTTGGATAACAATGCAGGGTTAGCCATGTGACACCCTTCTAAATCCAACTAAAAAGTATAAAATAAATTAAGTAAAAAATAATTTTTAAAACAAGCTTTTATTTTAATGCGCTAAAAAGAACAAAATAAACTTTTCCTTTAAAACTGTCTTAAAACGTCATTACACAATTTATTATGTAATAAAAGCTTGTCGCGGGATTAATTAGGTAACTACCCATATTAACTTAGTCTGAAAATTCTAAAAATTTAATTCAATCAGTTAGAGTTACTTATATATTTACTTAAATATGAGTAATATATATATATATATATATATGTAGGTTTACGTAGGTATTTTATCTATAATATATAAAGCTAGACTACCACTCACTCACTCACTCACTCACTGACTCATTGACATAATTGTTCTCCCAGAAGGAGTCGTTTTGGAGACAAGTCATATATGAGAAAAGTGTTCAAGATGGCGAGGTGACCCCGGGAAAATTCCGACTTTTCAAAAAAACAAAATGGCGGCCAGGCTTGCCTATCGTATCTCTTTTGTTTTCCGGCCGATCCGGTTGAAATTTTTGGAATCTGTAGAAATGTTTAAATGATTTACGAAAATAGTTAAAAAAGTTGAAAAAACAAAATGGCGGCCGCGTAGTAGTGTTTCAAAGTTGGAGTGGTTTTAGACCCCACTTGACCCGAATTGATCTCCCAGATGCCAATATGCTAAAGGGATGTGTTTGGTGTCATCGCACAGGGCATATCCTGTAGTTTACCAGAAAATCCCGAAAATCTGAAAAACCAAGATGGCCGCCCTGTCATTGGCTCCCAAAGAAAAAGATGAATTTTACCAGATTTTGAATGTCGATTTTCGGCAAGATGGCGACACCTGAGCGAGTTGGCTTGTATGGCGGGGTTAGAGGTCTCATTACGTGGTGTTGCCATGTTTAACAATTTTCCCAAAATTTGGGGTATTTTTTAACTTTTAATGCAAAAAGTCAAAACTCGAAATTTTATCATTTTGCAAAAACGAGTAACAGTCAACGGTACATTTTATCTCTCCCTATGACCTTTTGTAGGTTTTTTGATTTTTGCCTGGCAACACCGAAAGTTATGGTTGATTTAATTTTTAGGGTAGACCTCAAAAGACCCGAATTGATCTCCCAGATGCTGATATGCTACAGGGATGTGTTTGGTGTCATCGCATAGGGTATATCCTGTAGTTTACTAGAAAATCCCGAAAATCTGAAAAAACAAGATGGCCGCCCCGTTATTTTTGTTTTACTGAAAAATTTAAATTTTCATAATAATAATCGGCTTTTTTAGCCAGTTGGCAACACTTTGGAAAGTTGACTTGTATGGAGCGATTGTGGGTCTCAGTAAACGGTGTTGCCATGAAAAAAAATATTTAACAATTTTTTTTTGATTTTCGATTTAAAATGGCTAAAACAAGATGGGCGCCCAAAATTAGACTTTATTTTTCTGTCGAAATACGACCCCACAGAGACACGCGTGGCCGCTTGCGGCCTCGCGCACCGCGCGACATCTAGTTATATGTATATAACTCAATATTTATATATGTAACCAATATTTATAAATAATAATAATCTCACGCCTTTTATCCCCGAGGGGGTAGGCAGAGGTATTCCATTACTGGATATACCCACATTTCACGAGATACATTGGACCCCTAAACGTGATAGGTGGTGAGACCATCGCCGGACCGGGTCTATTTACACATGTCTCAGAATTAATTAAATAAGGTTATCCAATATCTATGTAATATGCTGTTGTTATCCCAAATAAAATAAAATTAATAAAATGAAATGGAATACATAGTTCCTTAATGGTTCAAAAGTACTTTACTGAATTTCGATGTGGTCGTTCGAGAAAAACTGACGCTGAGCGCGGACGCGGAGTTGAGTTCAATACAGACAATATGATTACAAAGATCAATGATATCGTGGGAAGGCCGCCTATTAAACATTTGAGATATATCTAAGATAGTAGATAAACATTTTCCAAAACATGTTTTAATACATACACGAACATTTGGTTATGAAAAAGTTATCGGCAAAATATCTGTCCCGTATGCTTCAACAAAGATTCTAGTCTTGTACAAATCTCGAACTGCAATTTTGTTAGTCTTATCATGGATACTATGAAAGAAAATAGTTATTTGTTATGAAAGGCTGCAATACAAAGTTGATATTTGTATTGAGTCCTGAGCGTAGCGAGACGATCGAAGGTACGAGACGCAGAATAATTGTGCTGCCGAGTGAGACACAAAGACTTTTCCTCTCACTACAGCAAGGAAAATAATTACTTAGGTGCAAGAAAAACAGCAAAGAGGTTTTTCTTAGGCGTCTTTAAAAAGATTTTTTTTCATTCAATCGTCGTCCTGGCCAGTACGATAATTCTAAAAATGAAAGTGGCGCACATAAAATAAGGATTAATTCCTTTTTAGCGGGTTAGCAGAAAAGTTTGAATTTTAAAAACTCTCACCACGCTAAGGCACAAAATGCGGTTTTGCACTCAGATTTCGAATGACAAACAGAATCTTTCCGAGCTTGTGATGTAAAAATAATATTAATTAATCAACCAAATGTAGATACCTAGATAGATTTTAATCGTACATTTCATCTTATTTATTTTGTATCGTTATAAACGATGTAAAGGACATAAGGTAGGTAGGTATTTATCAGAATCGAAATTCCGTATATAGACACGAAATCACCATGAATGTATAGTAAAATGTCTATATACCTAAAACATTTTTTCTTTCTAAAGGTCTACGAGTACTGGAGAAAAAGGACACCTCTTAGGTATAGTCTACACCGCACCTAAATTTATGTATGTCGCGTACTTTCCAGATAAATTGCTAGTTTGTTCACGTCCTCCTGAAATATGCTTGTTCTCGTAGAAGGCAGCTTCATTGCAATCGAGTATCATAAAAAAATACATAAGTACTTCGTAAATACATGTAAAAGTTAAGCTTCTGAATTAAACTTTAATGTGCTATGATAAAGACTAACAGATTTGAAAAATATCTATATTTCTTGTATTATCCCTAACCTATTAATTTTGTATCTTAAACAACATTTTTTTGTACCTACGAACATAGAAACTAACTTACGAGTAGATATAAGTGAAAGATCATGACGAGGTTTTTGCTTGGTTTTTGTTGTTTGGGATGTAACTTAGAATATAGACTTATCTATCACGCTCAAAAAAGAGGAGAACCAAATCTGAAATCAATCGAAATTTGCAAGTCTTTAATAGCAAAGAGTTTAAAGTAAAATTATATTTAGAACACGATAATGTGTCTGTAGGGGCGGAAGGGGCGGTCCGCCCCGGCCTCTGGTCCTGGGGGCAAATTTAGCGAAAAATCAAATCCTAAACAAGGACAAAAGGCAGTTGGGTGTTGGCTGGAGGCATCATAGATACAAATACGTTTGAAGCTTCACTAAATTTGGAAGCCTCCCAGGACTAGAGGCCCACCGCAGGCCTGAGGGGCTTCCAAATTTAACAAAAAGTTCTCTTGATCAAATCCTAAACAAGGATAAGAGGCAGTTGGGTGTTGGTTGGAGGCTTCATGGATACAAATATGATTAAAGCTACGCTAAATTTGGGGGCCCCCCTGGACCAGAGGCCCGCTCTGGGCCTGGGGGGGCCTCCAAATCCAAAAGTTCAAAACCAGGGGGCCTCATTCAGGTTTTCCGCCCCGGGCCTCTGACAGGCTTAGTCCGCCACTGCCATCCATACAAACTTTCGCATTTATAATATTAGTAGGATTAGTCTTTTATAGAATTGGTCATTTGTACAAGTAGGTAGTCCTTTGTCGGCTAAACAGTGTCAACATTTTCTGTGAGAGAACTTTGACTAAGAGTTACTGAACTAATTTTTGGCTTTGTAAAGCTAAGCTAGCTATCGACAACCGAAGATACTTATAGGTAGTAAATTGTACACTTATGAAATACTGAAGGTACTTTCCAATTCAGGTCATCTACTATTCCTTACTAAAATAACGTCACAATCATTACAAATTAAGTTGAGACAACAGATTCGAATGATTTCTAATTACTGAGAATTTACTGTCACCGAAGCCGCACCGTTGCCTAAGAACGTCATGATAGAGTTGAGCTTCTAAGTTATCATTATGCACAGTAGAGCTCAGCGTACAATGAATAGGAATTTGCGACCGAGAGTTCATGCTGGCACGCGTCGCCCTTGACATCCAAAGGCGGTATAGAGTGAATCAGCCATCCTTTACAGTAGTCTCACGTTCACGTTTCGTCTTCTAAATGTAAGTATTTTGTAATGATATCTAAATATAATCTGCATGTACGTTTACTAAGCAGAAGAGTCACTTTGTATACTACCTATGTATAACCTATCTATCTGTTTTCCTGGTCTCTAGAAGAAGAGAGCTCCATTTTGAAATTCAGTTTTTTTGACTAAGTAGTTCGACCACAAATGTACTACAAATATTATGTTTCACAAAAACGTGTAATCGTGTAATAGGTATATATTAAAAATATTATTACTATTAAAGATATATACCATCTATAAAACATGGTAATTTACCTACCTACTTGATAAGAAATGGACACTTGGTAACTCGTTTCTACTTAAGTATATTAGCATGCAGTCATGCTGTAAGTGGTTTATAAACTTGCAAAGATTAATTGGTCTATATTCAGAAATATAGTTATTTACAGTAAGAATTGATTATTGAAGTCATTTGCTTTCTGGAGAAACATATGGGTTGTTGGATAAATTTGGTGTATGCATCAAGAAAGAAAAGCACAGGGGCTGAAGTTTTGCATAAAGCTAAAGCATAATGAGAAGAGTCATGAACCTGGGTATCTGAAGTGCGATTTCGTCCAGGCTGTCGATGGGCTCGGTGAGCGGGCGCTCGAGTAGCCGGGAAGGTGCGGTTAACGTATCGGAACTCATGATCCAGTTGTCTTTCGGGTGTCTCTTGTTGTCCTTCTTTCGATTCTCCTCCGCACGTCGTAGATTATGCAATCGGAAGAAAAACATCGACATTATATGCACTTTTAGGAGTACCTGGTTTTTTATTATTATACAGTTTAAATCACTGGTTTTCTTTGCGATCACTAGCACTGTTTCATCAATGGTAATTTTCCAATAATTTTAACACATCTGTTCAACTTTATGGTCATCGAGAAAATAATAAACAGATATTTTTAATATTGTTGTTTAGACTTGTGTCATTCGTTATGTACTGTAGTTAAATTAAATTAAATTAAATTAATACTCCACATACTATATTACAATTGATTAACTGAAATTAAAGGCTAAAAGCACTGTGAACTATATGAACTCCTAAATCGCGAAAAACATTATCTATCTTTATAGTCATACGAGTTTATTATGTCATATCATGCCATGCCCCAGTGTACCTCATAAGACTTCATTTGCGGCTAGACAAAATTACGTTTTAAGTTCTTTTCTGTACAATAAGATAAATAAAGCATTGAATATTATAGGTCTGAACAGATATGAAGTAAGAGAAAAACTAGTTACATGGTTAAAAGACCTGGATTTCCTAGCTACCGAAGAACTACTCATCCCCGTCTTCTAACCACACGCAACTCCTTCTATCCTCCCAACACAACACGCATCCACGCTCCCGCTCTCCTCACACACACGCTCTCATCCCCACTCTCTCACACTCACACAATCTCTCACACACTATTAAAATACCTATATATTACAAACCATAAAATTACATACCATAATAATTTGATTGAAAGATAAGGTTACCTGATTGCATTGTATACATTGTGATCGTTGCCTCCTAAGTCACAGGATATATTCTATCTTAGTTTAGGAGTCACGGTTTATTTTTTGAAAACCTTTCTTGTTTACTTTATGTTTCTGTAAATAACTATTAAGGTTCTTTTGGAAATAAATTATTATTATTATTATTATAGTACGTAGGCGCTTCGTCCGACGTAGTCCAAGAAATTACTAGTATATAATAAATAAATAAAAAATAATTCATAAAGGAATATTTTTATATGGAGCCTGGGATACCTACTATTTGGTATATTTTTTGTAAGTACACATATTTATATATACATATTTATACCTCTACTTTGCAATCACTTAGATTCACCTCGATCAGGTATGTAATATAACCCCTAGGAGTCAGTTATTGAGGCAGTGCTTTCGACACGCACTGTTGTAGGAATTTCTCGCTAAAACCTAACTTAGGGGACTTTTCTGGGTTACTTTAGTAGGATTTAAAGTGGGCCAGGAGATTTAGTAATAAATAAAGGAAATATATATTGAAAAAAATACGAAATACTGACTTTCGGAATGCTCACATCCAAAAAACAGACCAAATTACAGTCGAATCAATAAATGATTGACGATACGATATAACAGAAACAATAATAATGAGATAATCTGACAGAACATTATTTCACTGATTTATACATATAGGAATACTGACTTGTATCCGGAATACTGACATACCTACGCGCTAAATTCAGTATCCCACCAGCTGTCACCAGTGTTCCGTAAACCGTCAGTATTCCGCCAGCCGGAATAATGGAATACTGACTACTACTGACGTGGAATACTGAAGATCCTGTGATTTTTGGATAAAAACGGGTATTTAGAGTATATTTCTCAAATATAAAACATTAGAACCTACACATTATGTAAACCTTCCATCGTTCTACATAAAAAAAACTATTATATCTAAAACTACGGTCGAAATTACTCATACAATTTTTCAGAAATCGGCTGGCAACAGCATCTCCTCGTCGATTGATGCGAACTTACAGAAGGACCGAGGAACGTAAGTTCTTCAAAGGGTGTGTGATATGAGGGGAGGAAAGCATTATTTTAACTACCTAAGCTGCAACTATGTAAAGTTTTTGCTAAGTGTATTTTTACTCACAAATACGACGCGCCAGAATGTTATCCCAAAACCGGGTTGCAAAATGCAAAATGATAATAATAAATTGTCGGACACAATTCACACACGGTTATTAAGTCCCAAACTAGGCAGAGCCTGTAGGTACTATGGGTACTAAACAACTGATTAACATATGTTCAAGCACGCTAATGAGAAGGAGTTACCTACGTCTCATCCGTCTAAGATCGAGATAGCATCCATATTTCCATTTCTTTGGTCCATTCCTTTTCTTCATTGGTCCATTTTTGTTATATTAGGTACCTGTGTTCGGAGCTTTGAGTATTAAACCAACCGGAGACGCCACTGACAGGCGTTCCCCTCTGCCAAAAAAACGTGTCGGTCTTTGAGCATACCGGTTAAATACAACTAGTTTGTTTGAGTTCACGGAGTGCTTGTATTGGTAAATGTATTTGTGTGCACCTAGTTCAAGCTAGTGTTTAATTGTTTTGTCAAAAAATGCGTTTGTTTTAACATTATTTGTGATTGTTTCCTCGTCCCCCCCGCAGAAATTGGCAGACTTTTTTGTAAAGAAACTAGTACGCGTGACGTCTCCTGTTGGTTTAATACTCAAAGGTTCGGAGGCACAAATCGAAACCAAAAGCAGAGGTGTGTGTAGCGGGATCAAATCCGTTGTAAACAAAAATCCGAGCTGTCATCAAAGCCAATGTTTGCAAATGGGTATCGTGTGGCGAGAAAAGTGACCGTCAGAATGAACGGTCCCTAGACGTATTTAACTTTGAAATTATTCTTCAATCCGTCTAAAACATTAAATATAATAATAGTCAAAGTAGCAGAAAAGAAAATATCGTAAAAATAAATCCGATAAAAACTATTTTGTAATTTTACTGAATGTTCGCATGCTAATACCTACTTTTTAGACCCAAAACCTTATGTCTATTATTTCCATGAAATATGAATTTAACAGGAAGTTAAACGACAATTAAAATAAATATTTAAATAAACGTTATATTTTCACCATAGTTACACAAAAATACTTTGATTATTCATATTTTATTTTAAATAAATTTTAAATGGTTTCTGTCTACTTTAGGTACCTACTTAATGGGCATTCTCTTTTGTAATTTGATTTGAATCTTATTGTAAAAGCGTATACATTGACCCTTATATTATTATGATTTAGTAACTTGAGATAATCGACTAACATAAGCAGCCAGTTCATTCTTATTTCTTGTGTTTATACTTTTTTAAAGTGATATTTTTTTTTAACATAACGCGTTTAGAGTTATTCCATAAAATACTGTACCTAATGTTTACAAATTGTAATTTCTTGTTTTAACTGTAACCAAGTTCAAAGCTAGTTTAACATTGGATATATTATTTAACGTTAAACCATCTGACAACACCATTAATTACACTGATCGTTCACATCGTCATAAGACTGAATAGGTCGTTTAACTTAAAAAGTAAAGATGTATCCTCTGCGAACACTAGGTACTATATAATCTTGCACTCGGTTGGGTACGTCATTTATATACACCAGAAATAAAAATGGGCCTAAGATTGAGCCCTGGGGTACACCGATACAGACTGCCGATCCAGACGAACTTGAGCTGTTATCAACACATTGTATCCGGCTACTCAATTAGGACTTCATTCAACCAGAAGCGCAGCCATGTATTCCATGATCAAGTAGTTTCGTGATATAATTTCATGATGGACGCAATGAATGCCTTAGACGAATTAGAGTATAGATATAAAATAATTTTCTAAGAAAATTTGCTGAGAGTTGGTAGTATTGATATTGGTCTGAAGTAAGAGGGGTCTAGTCTACTACCGGCTTTAAATAATGGAATTATTTTACTGTTTTATCAGATCAGGATACACGCCATCATCAAAGCATTTATTAAATAAACAAGCTAGAGGTGAGGCAGTAAAACCTGTAAAATCGCGCTTTGCCAGGAAAGGTACTGCAATCTGCAGCAAAATGTTGAGTATTTTTATTTGCATAATTAAAGAGGTCTAATCTTGCAAGATCTTGGTATTTAGCGTTTATAGAAATATTTATAAACGAGAATTATTAATATCATAGTTATGTCCGAGTAAGTGCCGCCTGAAGATAAATCGACGCCAGTGTGTCGGCGCATGTAACGTCCCACATAAGCGCTCGGCCCGTCCGGACGCGCGCGTTCCCCAGGATATCGATGCTATAATGTTCCTGTATTTGATGTTTTTTGGACCTTGACACTACCAAAAACCTAGCACAATCACTGCCAGAAGTGTTATTAATTAAAAAGTCGAGAGTGGCGTGTGATGCAATGTCATCCCAGGCTCTTTGTGGCTTAGGGGGTAAATTTGGACTAGGTCCGGATAACCAGGCATTCGTAGCTTCAACCAAGCACGCGATCTAGCAATTTGTTGCCACAGGAGCTTTCAGGATTTTTCCGACTAGATCTTTCGTGTATTTTAATTTAAGTTAGGAAGGCCGATAAAGCCACACAGGAAAATTTTCAAATACCCAGGCCACCGTACCTAATAGGTAACGAAGCTTGGATACGTGCCTGCTCGCTGACACTTAACAATGTACAAGCGTAGTAGAACAATAGATTGTTATAAAAGCTGTATTTATCGTAAATAAATAAACCAATAATAAAACATGCAATTTCTGTAAATAATGCGTATTGCTTAGATTTTTTGATGTGTGTATTTTGTAAACATCACCTTTCTTTTAAATGACAATATTCTGTCCAACCAATAAAATTGTGTCAAGTCAATTTCCGAACGAAACACTATTTTCGTCTTGACAAATGATCCAATGAGAAGTAACTGTTACGTACATAGATTTAGTATACTTAGATTGGCAATGCGAAAGAGAAAGGAAATTGGTACCCGTGTGTTAGAGCGAGATAGAGAGACGAGACCATTTTCGTAAAGTCTACGGGCTTCTACCGGCCCGACGTCAGTTGTGAACGAAACAAATCTCGCTTATTTTAATTAATCTCGCGTATTAAAAGAGTAAGTTTGATGTTTAATAGACGTAAACAGCTATGGTTACGTATGCAGTACCGTTTATAATTCATCTAGGAAAAAAAATCCACAGAATTAGTCATTTTATATGTAAGTACGATGGAAAGATTTAATTATCTAAATGCAATTATTATAGAAAACTGAAAAACAAATCGTGCACAAATGGATAGGTCATAACATTGCTTTTTATTATATAAATGTTCTGAATGTATAAGAATTGATTTAAGCGAAATATTAAATACCTGAATTTCTTGTATTTCTAACCTCAAGTTTACATATAGTGATTGTGGTAATATCGATTAACCACATTTCGTAACGTGACTGGCAAAGGTATTAACTACACAATATACACACGCCCATTTTTTATCGAGAGCTACAAGTTTAGGGAGAGCTATTTGTCTTGCACACATCCACGTTACACGCACAGAAGTGTCAATTGTTTTGGTCTCGCCGTACTGGCTCTATTGCCAATCTTTAACGTTAGTATACTAAATCTATGGTTACGTAAGTGTGCGTGCACCGTCGAAACCGACGAAAAAGAGAATATTCGCCTCTCTTCAGGCATAGTTTTTATCCGACGTCTTATCATGGTTCGAGTAGATGGTTTAATTATGCCAGTGATTGATATATACGAGTAAGATCACAGACTTGTCATGTCAATTCCTTCAGAAGAAGTGGCAGCAAACATCTCGAAAATTTAAGTAACGGAATAATCGATTAACACTTTGAGTTGAAATTGCTAGGTAAGCGTCGCAAAGAACCGTATAGTATGATATTTTACGTTTTAAATGGTAATATCTTGCTGTATAATACTCGTATATCTTGGTAAGATGCTTCCACATTACATCCTGTGTAGATCTACTAGCGGAGGTAGGTAAGTAGGTTTCCATTCGACCCTGCAATTATTTGAATATTGCAGGTATGTTATTTGTTTTAGTTTAAGTATGTTGTAAATAGCTGAGCATGGCGCAGACTCCTAGAAATAGGTACTATGATAATGCTATTTTATTTATTACATTATCTTATTATTTCCAATCCTAGCATCAAAAACATTTACACTCCTATGCCAAAAGACGGGCACCTTACAATCATTGGCTTTTCTATGGATAAATATTAATATTTTTAGTATGCCCTCGACTAGAAATTTCTTATAATCAAAGTACATAATTATAGTTTATAAAAATTATATCCTTATGTTGATGTCAATGCAAACAGATAGCCGTGTTAAAATGGCAATTTTTGTGGGTATAATGAAATTAAGACTAAGAGTATTATTATGGCATTTTGATAAAAAAAATACATTACTTACTTATTTATATTTTTTAATATAAATAAGTAACGAGCTCTTGTAGGGATTACAGCATGTAATCGTCTTGTCATGCTTTCTACCACGCTTTTATGGTGTCCTGTGGAATGTGTTCTCAGTTCTCACATAGCCGACATCACACGTTTAAGCTCGCTGATGTTTTGTAAATATGGTCAGACAGATAGTACCTACTCGCCTTTTTAGGAGGTCCCAGGCGTCGGGGCTCCGCGCAGGCCGATGCAAACGACGAATACCGACCTCTTGCATAAGCATCTACGTCGCCAGAACGGTGGGCGCAAGCATTATCGTCCATGTAAATGACATCGTCACAAATTACAGTCAGTGCGGGTTATGCATGTTAACAAAAGATTTCTGTTATGTACCTTTGCGCATTTAGTGAGCCATTTTCGATAGGTACATACTATCTCGGTACGATAGCTGGAAGCTACTTCCGCCCAAAACAAAACGGACCCTCCACCATAAGGGGCGATTTCTTCACATTGATCCTCACCATGCAGACAAATTCGAGCCTCACCGGAGAAGAGTACGCTACTCCAGTTAGGTACCTAATGTCCAAGATAGGCAATTTCTAGCGAACCTAAAGAGGTCTATGTGACTGCATTTGCGGTTCCTCAGCGCCCGAGTCACTAAAAATCGGTCGTCTCCTGGTGGTGTGCAACGTTTTCTCCCAGAACCTTACCTTTTCTAAACGGAACCTGTCCCTTGGTATCGAGTCCAGGTTCTTTGGACGGTTGAACGTCTCACGTGTAGCCGCTATGAGACGTAACATTGGCTACACCCCTCACACACTTGCCCACAAAGTGGCTCTGATTTCACTGCCATTAGGCACATAATGACACATGTTATCAAACTGTGACTTTTTCATTGCTATTATTCACAAGTGAGTTATAGATTATTTTTTTTTCAATTTTATTGGTTGAGTTGCTTTGTTCTTAAACAAGTTTCGATACAAAAAAGATCGTGTTCAATAGTAGGTACAAATAAATTAATATACCTATTGCTTGCTCATTTCATGCAACTTCGTATTCAAATACTTAGATAATTTCAACTTGCACGTGTTTACAAAACTTACACTCGAATATAACTTGTGTTTACACAGTAAAAACTTTAAATTGCCTACTTTGTACGTGGCTAAAACGCTCTCCGCGACAAACCAAAAAAACAAAAACCTCAATCTTTTAGTCTGTGGCAAAGAGATTTAAATACTAGGGCAAAGAGGGGACAAAGCCCGAAAAAATTGAAGTCAAAGCTTATTCCACAGTGGAATACTCGTAGTAACAACTCTCGTTCGTATCTCGCCAAAATAAATAAATATGCCGAGATGCGCCTTGCTAGGTTGCAAATCACGCTACGGCAAAACGCCTGGAAGGGATTTTAGTTTATTTTCGTAAGTATTTTTCATATTTACTCAGAAAAAAGAACAAAATTAATAATTTTCTTATATTCGTTCTAGAACATTCTGCTGATCTTGTAAATTAACGCCCTCTGCTGTTGAGTAGCTTATACCACTACTTCACTACTAATTAGTGATGTGGTGCTGTTTATCGACTTTTGTTATCGATATTTATTTATTAGGTAGAAAATATAGGCATACTGTTTTTAAGAATACAAACAGTTTAATAAATAATTTAATATCAATATAGGAACATATATTTTTTGGTTCAAAAATGTTATAGATTTCCTGCAGTAATTAATGAAGCTGATTTATTGGTCAACCTTTTGGTATGTTTTTTTTTATTTCGAATACAGAATTGTGAAAAAAAATAAGAAAATTCGAGTCTGTTCATTGTTTTCAATGATGCAAGGGAGGATAAAACTTTTTTAATTTTGCGAAAGTTGGATTTTTTTATTTATGTTTCTGATTATTGGTTCAATAATATGGCTACTGCAAACTTTGAGAAAGTTTTGACCAAAAAATATGGATGCTCGGCCTGAAATTGCCGCCAAAGCTGTGGCACTTCTGCAGGCCGGGCATAGCCAAAGAAATGTGAGTGCATAACTAAATTTAAGCCGTACTACTGTCCGAAGAGTTTATTAAACGTACTTAGAGACTGGCGGCTTCGTTTGTTGTCAAGGAAGACCGCGATCTCGTGTGACAACGTTTTTAGCTAGGGACCATCAAAACTTAACCCTTAAGCCCGATAGATGTGTCCGGGAGTGTAGTAGGTATAATTGAAATTGATTTTGTTGTATATACTTATACTTTGTCAATAAACTGATATTATCGATACCTTGGTATGAAATAGTAACATCCCTTTTAATCAGCGTGACCTCTACCGGTCGATAGCTGAAACAACTTCTAATTGTTTGAATACTTGTTTCAGCTATTGAAATCTAGATACCAGCACTGACGCTTAGGCTTCAAAGTTTTGTATGAAAATATTCCCAATGCCCCCTCTATGCCGTAGTATTTAAATCTCTCTGGTCTGTGGCCTATCGCCATTGTTAGATGCGCGCGCATAAGAAAACTAATTATTTTTTGCCGCCATTGCGAAAAATTATTATTGTAAAATGATTTTTTTAGTATTCTTTTCTTCACAAGTGTGTTGAAAAACGTCGTATGATACACATGTGTATTGATGATTACCTTCCTCGGCTCTCTTAAGACCCTCACCTAACGGCCCGGGTCTCAATGGCGCCTCAGCGGTAATCACCAACATTACACACTTATACCATAATGTACTATTTAAACATGTTTCTACGAATAAGGAATAAGACGAATTAACTCATTTTCATACCCAGACTCTATATTAAGTGCCAGTTACATAGTTTTTCTATTAAAACCTATTAAGAAATAAATGATTACCAATAATGTTGAAAAATCAAAACCGCCCGTTTTTTTACAAAGGATTGTATTAGTACAAAAAATACTGTTAATAAATAGAATGTACAAACTGCGCGTGATTTTGGTGTTGATTCGGTCGTTCTCTATCTTGTCATATGCATCCTACCAAGGTTTCTTTAAAATCATTAGAATGACAAAAACATGTTTACCCGTGGACGACCTATGGCTGAAATAATCATAATGGACTTTTTATTTAATACAAAAATATAATTTTAGAAGTAATACTTCTAAAATCATATAATTATATAACTTATTGTCATTCAATTATCAGGATCGCTGATCATAATCTTCCTTTTGGTATGAATCCATGAGAGTCGGCTATTTTTATTGATCTAAGATTATTGCTACCTGTTTCTACATTTCCATTATCTATATCAATGTCTACCCTATATATTGCTATAGCAGATAAAAAATATAGACGATTCATACTTTCTTAATCTTCCATGGAGTCCGACAGTTTTTTTCTGCAAAAGCCTGTAAACACTAGAGCTGTAACGAACCGTATGTATTCGTTACTGAGTAACGGGTACCTACTCCATAAAGTAACGAGTAACGAATCGTTACTCACGAATTCATTTCGTTACTCGCATCTTTTTCGTTACTTGCATCTTTCGTCGTATAGGTGGGTACCCACACTATTTCAGTTCATGCAGGGACCTTGCGTGTATCCAAACGTTTGATGACCGTTTGTTTTACGCATTCGCGTACTTTTTCGTATAAAAACGTACGTTAGAAAGAAAAGAAGCAAAACAATTTTTAAGTTGATTTATCGTTAAAATGTTGTTTAAATTTTATTGTCAATAAATAATGTTGGATACACAGGTTGGATACCTATTTGTTGCTTTTTCATTATAATCGATAGGTACCTATTAAGATAATAGATCGCGATGTTACTGTGATATAATGTAAGGTCATGGTTAAAAAAAAAATAGTAAATCCATTGCAAATTTTAGTTGATTTTGTCGAACAGTTCACTTGTATCAGAAGTAACGAGTAACGATACGAAAGTAACGAGTACTAATTGATAAAGTAACGAATACATACGGGTACTGATTTTCTCGTTACTTTTACAGCTCTAGTAAACACAGCCTGTGTACACCTACCTTAAGTAATCCCTTTGAATTTTTCTGTTCGTGGTCTCATAATCTGCCGTTAGAAATATAATATATATAAGTACTCAGCTATTATTGTAATGATTTCTTAAAAAGCTCATTTTATTATTTAAAACGTCCCTAAGTTCCATAAATATTATAAGAGAGTAGAGAAAATGCATTTTGGTTTAAAAATGGGCAAGTGTGAATCGGACTGAGATTTCCGCACCACCACAAAATATATTTATTTGTGTATGAATACAAGAATTTATTCAATAAAAATGTTAAGTACCGATTGGGAATACTACCTTAATAAATTTTTAGTAAAGCAATAATATTCGTTCGTAATAGTAGGTAAGTACCAATTTTGTGGTTAAGAATAAATAAAAACAATCAATGTACAAGTACCAAGCAATGAAATTAAAAGGTTAATTTATAAGGGTAGAAAACTATAAGACTTGAATTATGTTATTTTGAAAACCAAATTATTCTTTTTGTTATTATTATTATTAAGATTCCTTATCGTATAAAACGATGATATCGTTATTATTGTCACAAAATTGTCTTTGCTAGATGACGTGACAACAACCCATATATTTACCAAATTGTCGTTTGTTTTGAAAATAATTTGTGACTAAGTGAAGAAGATGAATATAAGTAACTACCACATTAAACATTTATTGTACATTTTTGTGCATCCTTAGATCAAAGACCTCGCTAGGAGTTCCGCATAGTGCGTAATGTGGTTTAATTTACGTATTGAAATCTAAATTGAAATTATAATTCCTGCAATTAAAATAAAATCAGGAATCTCAGATTGATAAAAAATTTATAACATTTATCTAACAACGAAGTTGATACCGTGTCCGATGCTATAATTACTGTATAAGCTTCGAGGAAATTAGCGGCATAGTAGGTAGTCGGTTAGACCCACGCCAATACGTGCTCCGCATACGTAAGGATTTATACAGAACAAAGGTAGATAGTGGGTTCAATTCTGTGCGCACACTGCGTAAATTATAAGTAAGTAACTACGTAAGTACGTACTGCGTAAGTTCTTAAATTATATTTTAAAACACCATGGTTACTAAATTTAGATAGTCTATAATCACAGCTTAAAACAAATAAAAAGGGCTGAGTGAATAAATGAATGAAATCTTAAAAACAATACAGAATTAAATGTGTATATTATTTAATTTTGATGCCATCTTTTTCATTTTAACATAGTTTTAATTTAAATTTTCTTGTTTTACTTCGAATATAAAAAAAGCACTATTATTTGGGCAACACTAAGAAGGTATTGTCAAATATATATTTTTCTTTTGACAGGCTAGAGTCATGGACCGTACTGCCTCGTCTTCAGTTAAGTTTATCTTGAAATGACTATGTGCGGGTGCCTCGTCTTCAGTCTTTGTTTCCTTGTAAACATTTCTTAGTTAAATGGCTCTGCTTCAGAGTCCATGCACAAAAAATCATTGTCATCAACACTTCCATTCCTTTTTGGGCCATCGACAATAAACTAAATTTTATTACCTTTATTGAAGACTTCATTATGACTTCTTGAGGCAATCTAAAAACGTCGATCACATGCATTTTATCGAACTTTCCATTCACTGCACACCTTCACAGACACTTGCCACATAATAATACTATCACTATTATAAGTCAAAACCCAAAACATACAGCAAAATGAAAATTTTACAAAAAACATGACGTCCCTTTTCGAAAAAAGCCTCTTGACTATTTCTAAAAAATTTAAAATCGTATCATCAAAAATAAAACAAACACAAATCTGTCAGAATTAGACGCTTAAATTAATTTAAACGACACCATTTTAATCGCCTCTAAATTTAGAAGGTTTCGTCGTGATGACATTTCTAAAATTCTTAAAATCGCGTCCTCAGAATAGCCAAAATGCCACTAAAGCTAAATTGAATTGGCCAGATAAATTAAGAACGTCAAATTCATTTTAGTCCTGTCATTTGATCTTGACAGTACAGCGCAGAATAGCAAAATGCTTTAGTAGCTGTCACATAAAATTAGGAGGTTTAGCCGGTGTTGTAGAATTGAACCCAGTATCGTTATTTCTTGGACTTATTTCTATAGTTAGTTAGTGTATGTTAATGTATTGATGATTTTAATCGCTTAGTGCACTGAGGATTTGCAACATGTAAAAAGTAGGTATATCTAGACTACTTCTCTGAAAAAGTACATAACGAGGAAGCAATACATGGAAAGGCTATAAACCTCAATTCACAGCATATTAGCATTAGTAGGTACATCATTACTAAAATTAAGAAAGAAGAAGTCAATTTGTAAAAACGTAGTGCAGCGACGAGAGGAGAGGATGAGTCTAGTGTCTCGAGTGCTGTGCCACAGCACAATAGTCTATTTTCATCAACAGTGAGTTCTCGTGTTGACCCCAAAAAAGTATACATTTGTAAGGCTTATTTTTCATGCCACAGAATTAATAAAATATTTCAGCATGCTATATAGATGTCGCTTTGTGCCAATTATGTATACCTATATCAATTAAAATGTAAGTATTATGCATGATTTTACACGTAGATATAAAATAACTGGTGTAGTGCAATGGGTCTACAATAAATAGATTGTTTAAATACATATGTACATTGCTGATAATACAAACCCGCTGCGTCCGTATATGAAAAATATATCGTCTCCTAATTCCATAACCGCTACTCGCCATCCATCAGATATAATTTAAATTAGGACATAATCAAAATAAAAAGCCCAATTTGAGTAAAAATAAACCAAGATTTTGGTTAAAAATACAGTAAAACGGTGGAGTAGTTTTCTTTGACCGGATTTTGTAAATTGTGATGACACTCATGGAATTTATAGTATTTTAGTACGTTACAGATGTTAAAGCTTTCAAACTTAATAACAGCACTGAGGTAATAACGGTATAAGTGGTTACACGAGCGAATTGTTTACACTAAGACGCGGCGCGGCGCGATCACGCGAGCTTTGTGACGTATTCGCCGTGCGTTTCTCATCGTGTATAAGACTCAATGAGATTGGAGCCGGCGCGGCGTCGCTAGCGAAATACTGCCCTCCACCAGCCGGCCGCCCTGTGTCCCTCTGCCCCGCGCTGGCGTCGCGATTCCCCTCATCCCTGGCTTCATGGCACACAAAAAGAATTATCAATTGTTATGCTATCATATCATCAATATCGAATGATGCTTTACTTAAGTATTTACACTATTAACATAATACCTAATAGTTTTATTAGTTGATAGAATATATATAATTGTTTCAAAATAAACCCTTATTGAGAAAGGAAATATACATTAATATACATACAAAAATTAAGTACAGATAAAAAATGTCCTCCAAATAGGAACCATGTGGGACAGTGCCCAGAAGACTGGTCGCATTCCTTCTAGGTACATAATAATTAAGTACTGACTGAATGCAATAATCGCTACTACTCACTACTCAGTTGCCGTTCCAATTACCGAAATAATTAAATTGACCGGGCATATGAATAATGTATTTTATAACACATTTGCTCGTAAAAGGTGTCTTATTTCACCAATTTTAATATCGTTACCTATCTCATTACGCCCAAGTGCGGTAAGTGTAAAGTAAAACGCACGGTTTATCAAGATGCTCCGTCTAAAAACGAACGGTACTTTTTAAAATCTCAGCAAAGAGTTTTTATGTCAAAAAAGTTGTCAACATTTTATGATTAAAATTAACTTTGGGAGATAAAATATATTAAAGAAATATTTATGTACATAATTATTTTATTTAATTAATTTGGACAGTAAATTACAACCAATCTGTAACAAAAACACAAAAATATTATTTTACTTTATTATTTATATAAGTACTGGCTGTTTTTTGTGCCTTTTCCTAAAAAAAAATGATGATGCGCGCCGCGCGCTTTTTCTTAACGCTGTATTGTTTTTATTCGTTTACCATAGTCGGAGTTTTATTTTATTTCCTCGCAAATGTGTTATAAAACGTCGTATGACATACGTGCGCTTTGATAATTACAGCCTCTGCTTACTTGTAGCCCTCGCCTACGGCTCGGGCTAGCAATATCGCCTCGGCTGTAATTTTCAACCTACCGCACTTATATCATAATGTACTATTATCTTTTGGGAAGAATAGTAAAAATGTGTTTTGTTGAAGTTTTTTAATGACAATAACATTCTTTTAATTCTTTTATATAAATTATAAGTTATTGAATACTGTTTTTCTTGAATTACTCAAAAACTATAAGCAATACAATTTTTTAAATCTGCACAACATTTACAGAAGCCGGACTTCTAATTATCTGTATGCTTCAAATGCCGATATTCGACAAATTTCCGCTGGAGTAACGCAATAGATTTTAATACACTGGGCCGGAAAAATTCCGGGTCGCTTATAAAAAGTGTGATAGTTTCTTATCTACACCTACACAACACAAACTAGTGAAACTGTAGTATGTTATAAATGACTGACTTATACATAAAAGAAAATACATAACACGTTTGTAAACTGTATAATTTTATTTAAGTCTAAAAATATACAAAAAAACACTTCTAACTTTTGACAACAAAAATATGCAACCAAGAAAGGACCAGCATGCCCATTTTAAATCTCTACATATCTTGGAGCTGTCAGAGAACTGTTTTCTATAATTACTAACTCCGTACGATCCTCTGAAGATATCCCAGCCCAAACCATTATTGATCCTCCACCGAATGGCACCTTTTCCTCAAAATACGCTTGACGATAAAACGAGAAATAAAAATATGTTGGGCATTGTTCCATGTGATACTGCATTGATGCATAAAAGTGTAGTGTGTATGGCACCTAAAATTTTTAATAAATTACCTAATAATATTAAATATTTAGATCTCATTAGTTTTAAGAAAACTCTATCTGCCATCCTTATTAGTAAGGCTTATTACTGTATAGACGATTTCTTGGAGGATTCTCTTTCATAATTTTATGTGTTGTTATTTTGTATTTATAAAAATAATATATTTGTACACCTAACAATTAGGTAGAATATAAGGGACTATCTTATGTATAACACCTAAAACTATTTTACCTATATTCGACAAATAAAATATTTTGAATTTGAATTTGATAACGTTCCTTTGGTCGCCTATATACTCTTCGTCTCCCATCGTGTGCGAATAAACAAAATCTTGACTCATCGGAAAACATAACCCTGGACCAATCTTCATCTGTCCATCGGACGTGTCCTCGAGCAAACCGCAACCTGGCAACTCGATGTTCTCTGAGCAATTTAGGGCCATTTTTGTGGTGAATTTCTTGAAGGCTATTTCGGATCTGATGAGGTCGATTTCTTAACATAGTGCTCACGATGAATCGGTCTTCTCGTGTAGTTGTACACACTGGCCTGCCATTCCCTGGTCTCCTGATGTTTATGCCGGTCTCTTGAATACACCTACTGTTCTAGCAGTACTCCGCTGACTCCTTCCTTTGGTTAATGCACAAAAAAACTGTTTATGATGACAGCTCGGTTTGAAACAAAAGCGAGAAAATTTTCTATTCCAAAAATTTGAATCTTAATATTTTTCAAAAATCGGAATTTCTTTTTTTGAACCTGTAACTTGTTCAAATTCAACCTCTTTTTTGATATGTATATTAAGCGTCACAAATCTGCCTATAACATATTATTTTTATTAGGGATCTATGTTAATAAATAACTTGGGGAGATATCGCGGTTTTTCTAAATGACCCGTTATTTTTGCTGTCTAGTGTAAATCAAGACCATTAGGTAAGGGTAGGTTAGGGTTGAGACCCAGCGGAGCGAGCGGAGTTCGCATGCTTGTATGCTTGCTTGCAAAGTTTATATTTAGGCGTTTTTGTAAGTATTTGAGGTATAGTGAAATTCCATCAGTTGGGTTTTTTATTTCTAATAAATATTATTATATCTTATGAATTTTATATCATCTATGTAGTAAAATAACAATAATAATGTTCATTTCACTTTATGGGTGGATATATTTATTTTAAAATTATAAGAAACGTTTATTATACCAAATAAATGGTAAACTAAACAAAATTATACCTGAACCTATTTCTTTTGAAAGTAAATTTATTTGTATTTCTATCTTTATTTTTTCAACCCTTGCTATGTCATTGGCTGAATCATATTGCTGAAAATCTACTGCCCTTAAAATGTCACAGGTAAAACTACTGTAAAAAAATAAGTCATTTCATCTAATGAAAAAGCAATCGTGAACATCTCAGTTCCTGCTTCACGCACCCTACTCGTACCAACATTACAAAATTGCTCGCTAATGAGTTAGCAATATTCATAATGACCAGACACTGTGATTAAAATGAATTTTAATTTGTATTTTTTTTACTTAAAATTGCTACAATCTGACCTCAACTAATAAAATGTATGGGAGCGCGCCATTGTTCATTTAGACTAAACCATGTTGGCTAAATATCTTTATATAGGTACAATATGTAACAGAATAAGAACGTAATTCCTAAAATTAGTTTTTTCAATATCGACTACATAGTCGATTTCAGCTATTTTTAATGTGTTAAATTTTACCGAAAAATTCATTAGCATAGTTGTATTTACCTATGCCTAAGGAAACTGTACGATTATTGCTCTTTATTTAAGAAATTTGGTTAGACACAGCTAAAGTATTGTTACGCACGGAGTACGTACACGCTAGACTATCTCGAATACACCTACATTGTGTGAGAATAGTTCCGAATCATCTGGATAAAAGCAAACAAACAAGCAGCTCACAAACAAAATGAAGTATCAGATAACATTAGACCTTGTGTGTAAGTGTTTAAGGTTGAATTTTGCCTGTAGCGAGTGCACGACTATTATTGCCCCCTTGTTTACGACTTCGAGTTGTTTACATCTTCGCCTATTGTTCTCACGCGGTACGTGCTCCGGATTTCTGGAAGGTCTAGATAATTCCGTCGATACTTGCCCTCAGCTATATAAACCGGTGTTCGTCGAGCGGAGTCAGTTGTTTATTCGAAGCGACAGCGATCGGGATCTCTAAAGCGATTCGAGTGCAATTTTGCGGACTGTGTTTGAGTACTGTGACTGTAGTAGTTACTGTAAATTGTTTATTTTTGTATACTCTGTAAGTGCGCATAATAAAGTGTAACTAAACCTCACCACCGGCATTTTTATAACCCCCGCGTTCGTAACAGTATGAAGGCAAATTTTTTTTTTATAATTAGTATTGTGATTGGCGTTTATGAGGAATTGCGCTTATTCTGTTACGCATCATCACTACATAGTATAAAACAAAGTCGCTTTCTCTGTCCCTATATCCCTATGTTCCTATGTATGATTAAATCTTTCAAACTACGAAACTGATTTTGATGCGGTTTTTTTTTAATAGATAGAGTGATTCAAGAGAAAGGTTTTAGTATTAGCATTGTACCCGTGCGAAGCCGAGGCGGGTCGCTCGTATACTTATATACAGAGCTCGATTACCACTCACTGACACAATTGTTCTCTTAGAAGGAGTAGTTTTGGAGAAAAGTCATGTATGGGATAGGTATGCAATTCTTCTGATGTGTATGTCACTAAATTTCTAAAAGGCTGGGCAGATTTTGATATTTTTTTTGTGTGCGTTTGACCCACTCAAACAAAAAAATATAAATCAAATAACCCTTAAAGGTTCAAATTTGGGCCCGATTGTTAGCGCTGCCAACGTTCGGGCAGGACAACGTCTCAACGTTCGCTAGTCTATTCCAGTCTAGTCTATTAAATATGGATCCCTATTTCTCTTGGTCATGGATAACGCTTGAACGGCTGGACCAATTTTGCAAATTCTTTTTTGTTGTGTTTTTTATTGTCATGAGAAGGTTCTTATAAAGAAAAAAAAATAAGAAAGTTGCACCAAACCTAAGAAAAATTATGAAAACTTAACAACCATATATAAACTTCACTTGACATAACTAGCCTAGCCATGAGGCATTTTACTACGAATCGAATGATCTTATAGATTGACAATGGTTGACATAAACACTCGCCAACGAGCACTAATGTTAACGAGTTCTTATGCCCATACATTTTTAATCTATAGGATCATTAAATTCCTTAGTACAATGCCACTTGGCTAGTGGGGCTGTCAGTTAGTGTAGTTCGCATGGTTCGTAGATGCTGCATAGAAGGCCATTTAAACATTCCTTTGGTTCTGTTTAGACACGTAGCATGCACATATTAACCTCTCAGACCATGAATCACAGATACAATAGATTTTTAATTGTGTCTAGGTTCCAATTGGAACCGGCGGTTCTTAACTGATCCAATTTGCGTAAAGAGACCCGAAAATGGTACAAATGTTTGTGAAGACTTTAGGTAGGTATATGGCGCGAAAAAATATGACAGTTGTACTCCACGGGCGAGGTAGACATGCCGAAAATCTCGTATATAGGGCATGCACTGAGGAAGAGAGGGTACTAAAACACATTAAAAATAGTCGTTTGTAGTATTTTCCACTCCACGGGCTACAATTTAGAGTCGAAATCAAATTGAGTAGATGGTGTTAAAGTCCTTATGATTTTGGACCCTTCGTAGCCGCGGTTTCGAATGCGCATGCCAAGATACTGCCCGATACGGTATTATAATGCGTCAACATTTTTCATGATGGGAATGGCGCTCACTGATTCCTTAAACTCAAATATTGGTGAGTGGATTTAGAATCCCAGTTAAAATGGTATAAAACCTTCGCTAATCTTCTTCTGGCATGTATTGTGACTCCTGTAATCAGCACACCTAATTTCCCACCACACTTGCAGCATGATGTCATTATCTACCCAAGTCTAATCCCTGAACAAATATTGAAAAGTCAAAGAGTAAGGAATAGATATTATATTATGTTATCAGCCTTACTTGGGTAAACAAATTATGTTGACCGTTAAAACTAAAACCAACCTTTCCTCAAAGCGTATGCTTGAGCGGCTGATATCACTCCAAGCGCTCATAGAGCGCCCGCGACTGCGGTGATATGCTGCAGTAGCCGAGACAGCTGTGGCCGTTGGTCGCCTCTCCAATTGCACTTCAGGCGGAAAGTTAACCTTGGCAGAGCCACGTGACGAGGGTCCATCGGCAGATTCTCCTCCACCAGAGAGTTCCATCTCAAAGGCAGCATACTCGGGCCCGTCGTCGTGTTCACCCTCGCTGCCGTCACTCGCCGCAGACAGAGCTTCGTAGCCGTAGCCAGGGCGGCCGCCGCCGCCGCCTCCGGCCGGGATGCCCGCGCCGCGGCCGCACTCTGAGCTCGCTGCCAGCCTCGGCGAGGCCTCGATTCGACTTAATGACGCTGCTTTTACCGACTGTCCTCGTATAGTCAATGGCGAATTTTTCGATGAGAAATGGTTGGAGTAACGTAACTTGCTGTGACGAAACGTGGTGCCGTTTTATATTTACCGCGATAAATGTATTCTCACGCAATATTAGAAATCGTATATAATTTCTTGTTCTGAGTTAACTGTCACACATTACACTTGTCGTAAGGTTCTCTTTGTACTATTTAATGACACCATAAAAACGAACCGAACCGTTTTGGGACCTGAAATTCGTTCACGTAAACATTAAAAGTAAGTATTTAAAATTTAGCGCGACATCTAAGCGAGCACAAGAATATTTGTTCACGATGTTGCGGTCGACATTTCACGGTATTTCGTTATGACTTGTGGAGCAAGTCGTGACTGCCAGTCCGATTGGAGCACTAAGCTTAATGATCCGAAGACCGAAACAAAAGATGCCAAACCACGACCAAACGAATACATAGCCCAATAACAAGCCTCGTCTTGTACTGGTGACCTTTGTGCCACCAAGATGGAAGTTTTGTTAATGGATTGGTGGCTAAACAATAAGTGTTTATAGATAGATACTACTTCTCATACATAAGACGGACGCCGTGAAGTGAGCAAAGCGTGTGAGCTCGGCGTGAAGTACGTACAAGTAGCAGCCGGGGCGGGGCGGATCGATGCGGGCGGGCAGCGCCCACAACGGTCTTTTGTAGTTCAGCTTTCCGCCGCAGGCATGCCGCAGCGCAAACTTATCTACTCACCATCAAATAAATTTTATTACATTTCAGTGCTACAACGTTGCCGCTTTAACTTAAAGGGAATAACGATTCTAAAGACATGAAATGTATAGGAATAGGAAATACCGATTACTCCATATAGGAATTTGTTGTAGGGAGACAAGTGAATGTAGCAGTGTACGCTATAGATACTAATAAGGATTCATACTACATAGCAAATATTTGAGATCGTCGTACCATAAATAAATAACTTCAACTAAACCGTCTCTGTATAACCATCTTTATATAGTATAAAAAGAATTCTATTTCGGCGCCTGCAATCTGCTAAGTCCTAAACTACGCAACGGATTTTAATGTGGTTTTCACTATAATATAAAAAGCGATAAACGAGGAAAGTACCTATATATAATGTTGAAAAAAGACTAAGAATAACAAAACGTAGTTTAGTAGTATCTTTAAGAATTGATAGAAATGATCTCCATTTGAATGTTCCGTCCGACGGACGGTCCCATGATTTCTTTCTATCCCAAAAGGTTAAATTACGAACATATGGTACAAATTGATGTCGAAATATTCGTTCAAGACATCTCGCGGCCACTGTCCCAGTATCAGCGTATTGATGTGGCACGGAGCAAAAGTTTATTCATATGTGGCATCCCAGGTCAGCAGCCTGCTGTTTCTATAACTTACAACTTCCAAATTTACTATAGAAGAATGAGGTCAATACATTATCCCCAAAGGGGTTAAGAGACAATTTTAGTTTTTGGACGTAGGTAGGTAGTACCTACTTTATACCAATATATTTTTTGGACACCAGCACTAATCGTGACAGGTGGTGAGCCTATTGCTGAAACCGGGGGCTGAAACACGCACTTTAGAACTAATTATGCTCCGGCGGATTTCCTCACGGTGTATTCTTTAAGTTTTTGTAAAACTTATTGGTACTTGCTCTTACCGCGAAAGTAATTGTCTATGTATCTGTTATACCCACTGAAATGACAGATTAGAAATAAACATGCAGTAATTTACCGAATCTTCGGAAGTCTCTCTTTTTCAAATTTGATTTTCTTATGACATAACTTGTTTAACTAAGAAGTTTTAATACCTTCATTTAAGGAGTATTCGATTGTATATACAGAATTTATTTCATTATTAGTTTCCAAAATTTTCAGGTATCTTTAAGTGACCCGGATTTTTTGCTCTCGAGTGTATTCCAAAACGATTAAACCCTAAGAAACTTGAAATATGGTATAATATGAAGATTTCTTATATGTCGTAGGAAAACGCTATGAAAGGATTTTCGGAAATTCCTACGGGAACGGGAATAAACTGGACCATAGCGGGCGAAGCCGCTGTGCACCCTCTATTTCTAATACAATTCCGCATGCAAGTATTACAATTTTTTTTTCTAATTGAAACCTTACTTTTCTGGGAGTAACATGGGGTATAATTTTCCGACGGTAACGGGACTGACGCGGGTGAAACCGCGGGGCGCTGCTATGTATACATTATAATAAAACTGTAACAGGATCGTGTCTGTACAGTCAAGAGCAAGTCAAGCTTGACACTACCAGTTTAAGCTGAGCTCTGATTTATACTGCGCGCCATAGAATACAGGGCCGGGTCAAAGTTCAAAGTGCCAAGCTTAGCGTGCTCTTGACTGTACATAAAAGATTTTTTGAAAATTTTAGCAGTAGTGTATAATAGTTATCGATGTAGATACCGAAACACCAATTTTTGTTTATCTGTCTGTCTATCTGGTTGTGCACGCATCACACAAAAACTAGTTGACGGATTTTGATGAAATTTGGTGTGGTTATAGCTAAGTAGCCGGGTCAACATCTTGGGTACTTTTTACCCCGGGAAAAAGTCTCATTTCCACCGAATTATTGAAAAACTGAGTAAAAAGCGAAATACGTACTACTCCGAAACGATAACATTTACGAACTTGAAATATGGTAAGTAGGTGTCTTAAGCCTTGTATCGGGCGAATGAGCGGCTCCTTTGGCCGAGCCGCTCAAGTGGAGACGCCTGAGCACGCTCGGCCTGAGCAAATCCGAGCGCGCTCAGGGCGAGCCGGCATCTGTCGGTTTTTGTCCGTGCACGGACAAAAACCGACAGATGCCGGCTGCTCAAAGGCGCTCAGTATTCGCTCGGCGCTCAGTGTGGACGGTTGTTTTTGTGTTTGAGGCGAGCGAATTCCCGGAGTTTTAATTACGTTTACTTTTATATTAGCCGAGTTGTTTTTTCGATGACGATACATTTCTCTGATCCACCACCTTGGTGGTTTTCTCTTCTTCTTTATGGCACAGTGAATGATTATAAAGGCAGCAGCAGCTACACGGACACGTGAAGACATGACGGAGCCGAGCATATACTGAACAGCCTGAGCACAGCTTTTTCAATGTTGAGGCTCGTTCGACCAAAATATTAATTTTGTTCCTCTGAGCATGCTCAGGCGAATAAGCGGCTCAATCGCCCGAGCATGCTCAAGTGGATACAAGGTTTTTTACGTCGTAGGCAACGGCTATAAAAGGATTTTTGGAAATTTCCACGGGAACGGGAATAAACTCCGCTCGGGCAACGTCGCTGGGCACCCGCTAGTTTGTAATAAAATAACACATGCAAGTTTTAAAAAATCGTTGAGCAATGGAAAGCTTACTTTTCTGGAAGTAACTTAGACCATAATTATCCTACGGCAACGGGACTGACGCGGGAGAAACTGCGGAGCGCTACTAGTTTTAACATAATATTAAAAACTCCGAATTCTTCATTCACTCACTCATTGACTTTGACGGCTCAGTTGGTAGTGACCCTTCCTTCTGAGCCGGAGGTCGCGTTTTCGATCCCCACTCGGGGCCAACATTTATGTGCATGAATATGTCTGTTGGTTTCGTGTTTGGTCGTTTAATAGTTGTATAAGTATGTTTATTAGTTGTTTAGTACCTACCCATAGTAGGGGAGAGGAAGGCAAAACGGACCACTTAACAACAAACCAGCATAGAAATGAAACTACTTATTCGTTTCATTAAAATTCTTCAAGGTCTAAAATCAATCAAAATTGTTAACTATACGTGGGACACTCAGAAAGTTTTGCGAAACTAAAAAAAATTGTTCTATAGGTACATGTTTTTTTTATAATCTTTTTAAAGTACTCTCTACCAGCCTCTATATACAGTTTCATGCGTCTAAACCAGTTTTCAAAACACTTTTTCCAGTCTGCCGCAGACACCTCGTTTACAGCCTGCTCGAACGCAGCCGGCGACGAAAATTGTATTCCTTTGAGAAGATTTTTTATTTTTGGAAATAAAAAGAAGGCACATGGTGCTAGATAAGGGCTGTAAGGAGGGTGACCCAGGAGTTTGACTGGCGTGCTGTCCAAGAAGTCCCTCGTTTTGAGTGCGGTGTGCGCAGGTACATTCTCGTTGTAGAGCAGTAGCCCGCCGAGCCCTGTGTTTGATCGCTTGTTGCTAACAACAGAGAAAACTTCTGGCAAATATTTGGTAGTATACCATTCGGCATTGATGCTTCTTTGATCCCGTAAGGGAATTGATACAAAGTGCACAGTCAAATTAAAAAAGCTAGCGATCAAAATCTTCCCTCCGCTTCTAGATCGCTTCACTTTGGTAGGCGTTGGTGCATTTTGAAACACCCAAAAAGTCGACTGGCGCTTGGTTTCTGGGTCGTATTGATAAATCCAGGACTCATCACCTGTAACGATGTCGTAAACACGACGAGACGAGCCTGCTTCAAATTTGTTTAGCATATCACGGCACCATTCCACCCGGGCCTGCTTCTGAGCATCGGTGAGGTTGTGCGGCACCCAGCGTGATACTATCCTCCTCACGCGAAGATGGCTATGTAGAATCTCGTGAACGCTTCCCGATCCAATCTTCAATATGTGTTGAATCTCCTGACATGTAATTCGCGTATTGTCTTGGATTAAATTTTTCACTGCTAGCACGTTTTCTTCGGTAACAGCCGTCAAAGGGCGACCGCTTCTTTCTTCATCCCCCAAAGTGAATCGACCGCGCTTGAAGTCGTTATACCAACGATACACGGTTGCCTTGAAAGGGCCTTCATCCATGAATGCCATTTGAAGTCTATCGTACGATTCATCCGGTTTCAGGTGGCACTTGAAATCGTAAAAAATCGTAGCTCCAAAATGTTCCCGGCGCAGTTCCATATTTCAGCGAGACGCAATACTTTGAATAAGCTCGCAAAAAAAGTGGAGGGCAATTTTGAAGTTGGAACATACCTATTTTTACTTATAAATAATCATATTTTCGAAAATCATTATAACTGGCCAGTCTCCCATATGTAAAAACTTTTTTTCGCAATACTTTCTGAGGGGCCTGGTATATTACTTACGAATAAGACTTCGATAAAATCACAGACAAAGAAGCTATTCAATGATTTCTAATACCTTCGATAAGTCCGTTTTACCTTCATGATTGAGGCAAAATGGACCACACATGAAGGCAAAATGGACCTAAAATTAATCAGTGAGCACATAAAAATACTGTCTCATCATCCTCATCCTCTACTCCTGCGCAAGAGCAGTGTGCCTATTAACAATATTTTGGACATTGAACCCAACCTCCGTTTGATTCTGAATAGGTACAAATAATAACAGTACCTACCTACAGCATACTCAGCGGCATCGCCCTCAGACGAACTAGGTTTTTTAAATACCATTAGTATCTCTTTTTTTTATGTATAGTCTATTTTCACTTTCTTTCTTCCTTATTTTCTTTCTTTCGGTCTTCTTTTTTGCTTTTCCTTATACCGGCAGCCCAGTCCGTTTTGCCTTTTTGCTATAAACCACAAAAATTAAAAAAAATGCGGTTATAAGTTGACATATAGTCGGAATACCTACTTCGTCATTGGCATAATCAAATATCAGTTTACATACAGTTATCATCAGAACACACTATCACAACCCAAACCAAACTGTAGGCTTATTGAAAAATGCAAATTTTTCATCAACCTCTAAAAAAAGTGACTTTCCTTGCTAAATCAGTGCACGTGCGGTCGGTAGAGTTGAGTCCACTGACCCAGAGAGGGAAAATGGTGGCCAACATTCTGACGTAACAGATTTATAGATGGCGTTACATGTTTCAAAAATATCAAGGTGGACCGTTTTGCTCACCTTCCCTGAACAAATAACCGTTTGTGAATTGTGTCTCACAATTTATTATTATTATTTCTTTTCTTTTCTAGAGCTCACTATTGATAATACTGGTACAATGACATGCATGGGCCGAGACCCATCTCATGGGTGTCTGGAATCTGGATTGAGTTGCGCGCACGTCGCGAGTCCCTGAGTGAGGAGATGGTGCTAAGTGAGCCCATTGTCTACTGTCTAGTGTTTCCTCTCCTCACTGCGGCTCCCACCCCTTTGTCACACAATGTCACAATTTGTCGACCCCCCCCCCCCTCCCGCCCCCTTAACGTATCACTTAATTTATGGATGGCCACTAACTGCAGAATCTGCCCGAGGTAAGTATACTCTGAAACAATTTAAAGATTGTGGCCATGTACGACGACCGGTCCTGGATCAATGTGATTTTTTAATTGATCATGACTTTGGTTTTATCCAAATTCATGCCAAGACCGATGCATCGCGAGGCTAAGACTAGGTCATCCAGCATCCGGTTTAGCTCCTCTAGCGACTCTGCCATTAAGACTATGTCATCAGCGAATTGCAGGTGTGAGATGTACCTAATTGCCATTTATGTTAATGCCCTTACCTTTTCAGTCCAGCGTCTTGAACATATCTTCCAATGCGCTCGTGAGCAGTTTCGGAGATATGACATCCCCCTGTCTCACTCTTCTGCGGATGGGTTTAGACTGCTGGCCCTGTACTTGGACACACATGGTGGAGGCCTCGTAGAGACATCTCAGCACCACGATATAACGATAGTCTAATTGGCAACGCTGTAAGGATTCCAGAATAGCCCAGGTTTCTACGGAATCGAAGGCCTTCTCATAGTCCACAAAAGCGAGACACGGGGCTGATTATACTCTTCGAACTTCTGTATAATCTGCCTTACTGTATGAATGTGGTCAATGGTGCCATATCCTCCGCGGAACCCGGCCTGTTCCGGCGGTTGGAACTCGAGGAGTAACATATGCTATATCCCCGTATTCTCACGGGAACGGGAACTATGCTGGAGAAACCACGGCTCGATTGTTAATTATGTACCTACTTTAAATAAAGAATAGGTATATTTTTAAAGATTTAATTACAAATGTATACTTTTAAGATTTACGCCTGTAACTTGTAGCACGAGTATAAGACGGTATTACTCGCCAAATTTCATAATTCTAGGTCAACGGAAACCTTCCTTTGCCGTGGTACCATTAGACAGTACCATTGATGGTACCCTATGAATTTTGATTCCCATGAGAGTATCGAAATTTACGTTTTTCATTCAGTTTACAAAAAGAAGTGAAATCCCACCAATCACCACCAGTGAAGTTAAGGCGTGTATAGTTAGAAGCTTGGCTCCATGAGATCAGATTTTTGAAAGTTTTAAACATATGATCTCGTCTTGGCACCATTTTACATGAAAATGTGTTTGGTGGTAGGTATATTATACTTTTTTGCATGATTCCATTGGCATCGTGTCTTACATAGATCGTTACCTGTATATTTTTGTACCGTGTATCTCATAACTTACACTTTAGAATCCCTTTCTGAAGATTGGTGCTGTGAATGCTGTCATCACTTAATTAATTTCTAGGATTTTAATGATAAGTTTTATAGTTCACCGCAGCGGACAGGCCTAACCTTTTTATCACTATATATATATTTATCAATATATATTTTTTGCTTATTTTTTTAGTGCTAGTGAATTATGAATAAATCATTTGCTTTATTATTTCAATGTACCTACATTTAAATCCGTGACGCTGCAAAGGCCTTCATCTAAAATTACGAAGATGGTAATTCGAAATGAAATATTTTGTCCACTAAATGAGAAATACATTTGCAATCTCATCCATTCACATTAGTGATTACTCACTTATTATTTTAATAATAACTAGCAATTCTTATACTACTGAAGTGCAGTGATAGCCCGGACGGTTAAAGAGCCGGCCGAAAATCAGTGAGGCTCGGGTTCGAATCCTGGCATGTACCAATGAGTTTTTCAAAAACTTACGTACATATTTATCACTAGCTCGACGGTGAAGGAAAAACATCGTGAGGAAACCCGCAGGTCTCAGAATTAATTCTGAGACATGTGTAAACAGACCCGGTCCGGCGATGGGCTCACCACCTATCACGTTTAGGGGTCCAATATATCTCGTGAAATGTGGGTATATCCAGTAATGGAATACCTCTGCCTACCCCCTCGGGGATAAAAAAGGCGTGAGATTATACTTATACTCTTATACTACTCTGTCAAGAAAGTAGGTATACCGGGAAAAGGTCATTATCACACAAAATGTTAGTTATACTTCCAAATTCATTTTATCACCTTCAAAGTATGCTCCTTCAGAAATGATATTACTTACGCCAACGAATAGTCCAATCATCGAAACAGTTTTTAAACGCTTTTTCCGGAATTGAGTTCAGTTCTCGCTGCGAATTCGGTTTTGGATCAATTTTAAGGTGCCACTCCGAAGCTTGTTGACTGGTTTGCATGTCAAACTCGTAAACCCACATCTCCTCATCAGTAACAATACATTTCATGAGTTTTGGGTCAGAATTGACTCGTTCTAGCATGTCCTCAGCGACTCTTATGCGATTGAGATTTTAGAGATAATTCAAGTCTTTTGGGACTAGTACACAAAGCAAAAGAGATCTGGTAGCCATCCACACATAACAGGCATCTATGTGTGCATAACGTCATCGAAGTAAAAGAAGTCGTCCTATACACATTAACAGATTAACACACACGTCGGCAGCTGCTTAGACGATGACACATTTTTTTACTTATTAATGAGAAGCAAAAATATAGATACCAAGCTATCATGGCTCATTAGTAAAGCGGTCGGTTTGGTAAATATGAATGAGATGTCGTAGATTCGAACCCAGCGACAGACACAAGTTTTTACAAGTAATTTAATTTTTCGTTTACTGTTGTAATAACATCAGTTTATATGCTAAAATATATTAGTGTTGAATGAAGGACAAGAAATAATAAAACAGTTAAAAAATATATCTACAATCTTTGATTAATAATCATTATTTTTTAATATACCTACAAAGCCTTATGTATTTGTTATATTTAAAATATATATACATGTAAAAAAATATACATTCATTTACAATAACTACTTATAATTATTATTGTAATTACATTTAATATCTATATATAATTACATTTATACTACTTACTGAAATGCTTTAATATTTTAAATAAAAATTAGGTATAGTGTTCAAAATAATTATCACAATTTGTAGCACAACAGTCGCAATTAATAAAAAAAATATAATGACGGTGCATTGAAATTAGCAACGTCTTAAAAATAAGTATTGCATGCGGGTAGGTATACTTTTTAAAGTTGAACAGTGTATTTGAAAATAATGTGAAAAATTTCACCACATTGATCAGAGCCGAAGCAGCACATTCGGCTAAAGTGTTAGGAAGAAGGGAGCATGCCCAAGTTGTCGCAGGTTCGAATCTCCGTGAACACACAAGTTTCTTCTTTTACAATAAATATGTTTTTATTTTCTGTTTGTTCTTTATACTATATTATTTCTAAGTTTTATTATTATAATTACATCAGTAAGTATACCTATGCAATATTAGTCTTGAAGAAGGAACAAGCCAGGAAAAAATAAACAGTTTTGTAATTATTATATCAACAATCTTTAATCGTTGTTTATCCTCATCGTATAAATTACTCTGTGTCTTCTTATTATTAGTTTTAACCAATGATTGAATTTATTTTACAGATTTATAATTTTAATGTTGAAAGTCTGACTAGCATGGACGTAGTTTTAAATTAATAATTAAACTAATTGAGTAAGCAATTAGCGAGATAAATCAACATGTCAGTTAGTTAGAAATTATAATAATTTCTTAACCTTCTTAACAATAATATCATCAAGCGAATTACTCACTACCTACCTATTACTTTTTGTAACCGGCTCCTCATATTCCAAGACAGATCTGTGCCATGCATCTATACATATGACGCCCGCCTGTTCTTCTCCTTAATATTTTACGACCATCCTTATCAGACTTAGAAGAGTTTTCATCAGTAAAATCACTACATTATTAATCCAGTCAAAATCCAAATACTAAGGTAGCGAAGCGAAGTCTATTTAATATTTTATATTAATATTATATACTAGCGGATGCCCAGCGGCGTTGCCCGCGCGGATTCCGTTTATTCCCGTTCCCGTGGGAATTTCCGAAAATCCCTTCATAGTGGTTGCCTACGACATATTTAAGACACCTACATACCGTATTTCAAATAGCGGGTGCCCAGCGGCGTTTTTCCGCTTGGATTTTATTTATTCCCGTTCCCGTGGGAATTTCCAAAAATCCCTTCATACCAATTTCCTATGACATATCAGACACCTTCATACCATTTTTCAAGCTTCTAGGTGTTATCGTTTCGGAGTAGTACGTATTTCTCTTTTTAACCAGTTTTTTTATTTTCCCGTGGGAATGAGATATTTTCCTGGAATAAAAAGTACCCTAGATGTTGACCCAGGTACTCAGTTATCTCCATACCAAATTTCATCAAAATCCGTCCAGTAGTTTTTGAGTGATGCGTGCACAACCAGACAGACAGACAGACAGACAAAAATTGGTGTTTCGGTATCTATTTCGATAACTAGGTATATACACTACCGTTAAAATTTTCAAAAAATATTTAATGTACAGACACGGTCCCGTTAGAGTTTTATTATATGTATAGATATAGATATAAAATTTTCTTCGCCGGTTATCCCTGCCGCACGTAAATGATTCCGCACAGTTTGCTGCGTCACCCCGTGAGTAGTTGCTGTTGAGCTGGTGGTCGCGAAAGGATCGCCGTGCACAGCAACGATGTCGCGATGAAGACGTGAAGCATTTGTATAGGCAATATAGCTGTCGGCCCAGGCCGACGCTGTTAGTATATTATGTCCCTACTCTGCATATCGACGGACCCATAAATAAACAGCCTTCCTCTGGGAAAGAAAACAGTCAGATATTAATAAAAAAAATAACATATTATATTATATATATGTATTATGCTATTTATATACGTATATATACTTATAATACTTATCATATATATATATATATATATAATTATTTTCTAGAACTATAATAATAAATTTATAGATTTATAATAAAGGAATAGAAATTAATTTGTTTTGCTCCTACAAAACAATTTATTGTTGCTCTTATAAGCGTCGATAGGTGATCCATGATGATTCACTGAAAATAAAAACAACTTAAAGCACAAAGGTTTACGATGTCTTGTAATGCACAAGGCAAGTGACGAAATTATCAAAGTATGACGGTGTATTAAAAAAAGGAAACATTAAGTATAGAAAATATTGTGCGGGTAATTTTTAAAGTTGAATAAAGGTTTAAGCGAACGGAATAATGGAATGCTACGTCTATGCACGTGACATTGTGTGTGTTAACCTTTTAATGTTGATGTAAGATAGATGTATGCACGTGTCGTTGACGTTATGCACACACACGTGTTTACTTGTTGCGGAGTTACTCTAACTATTTTGCTGTGTGTACGTATCGACTCGTGAGACACAGAAAGTTCAGTGGCTATCTCTCTTAAACTTGAATGAGGATTTTAAGTCGCTATTTCTTTCATTTTTGCGATGTTAACTTCAGTAAAAGGCGTTGATGGCCTACCAGAGCGAGGCAAATCTTCCATCACATCTCGACTGCCTTTGAATGCATTGTACCATTCCTAAGCACAGTGTTTTTGATAAAGGCGATTCACCGTACGCCTTCTGTAACATTTTTATCGACTCCGAACACGAAATTCCAAAATTTGAGACCAACTCTTTTGTTCAATGTTTTTATCCATTATAAAATTCGCAACACAGACTCAAAATGATCAAACAAAAAACAGCACTGTATTTAATCTAAATGACAGATGCAACTCAAACTCCACACCAAAATGGAAAAATTTTGTGCCAAACTAGCAACAAAAAAATAAAATAGAAATTGAATGTGGAACCATCAAAAAAAAATATCAATTCCCGATACTTTTTTGACAGAATGTATGTACTTAAATTTCTGGTAAGTAGTCTAGGCAATAAAGGTAGTAGACCCAACATTAATTCCTCAGTCGATGAAACTTTGCAGGATTGTAGTATAGTATGAGACAATACTTGCATAAAAAAAAAAAACAAAATAAAAACCTAACCGAAGTTAGGTTTTATACTAAAAAAAAATTTTTTTTTTAGTCGATAATTTGATAATTTCTGAAAATAATATAGCGAGACGTTTTTTATCTTGGATTTTCCTATTGTAAGTCCACAGCGACTATTAAATGACATTCCAGTTAAAAAAATGTACTGAGCAATTTTCCCGTGCAAGGTACATATACGTCTGAGTTTTGTTGTTTCTACCAGGAGATTTTTTTGGATATTTTTCATATAGCTTTCTTAACACACATGAATATTGCTGGCAAAGAAAATTTTTACTGAGCATTTTTCCCAACAAAGATATCAAATAAATAATTATTTCAGTAAAAATACCTAACTTCGGTTAGGTTTTTTTTTTTGGATTTTTTTATGCAAGTATTGTCTCATACTATACTACAATCCTGCAAAGATTCATCGACTGAGGAATTAATGTTGGGGTCTTCATACAAAAATCCGCTTCATTGCCTGGACGCTCTTAGAAGCGGCTCTAACGATTATAGGTAATGAAATTTTTTATACAGGTACAGTTTTGAATTTTAAGTTTGACTACATATAGTTGTATTTCTTGTAAAACGGAATTTTACTTACTTTTACTTACAATAAACGAATGAAGAAATGGCATACAAAAGTTAAAGAACATTGGCAAAAGTCCGTGTATTTTGGGTACCCCACTTACACTTGCTTAGTTTCTCTAGGAAAGAAAATGATTTTCTTCCAACCTCTTTGTTAGAAAATAGTACTGCCTACCACATGCCATATAAGTTACTCTATGCCACATAGTGGCAGTTAATGATGGCTTGGGCAAAAAATATCGATACCTATATTAAAATATCGATATTTTTCCAAATACATAATTAGCATATTATATATATCGTCGATATTTTTAATGGCGATATATCGACATTTATTTTACAGTATCGAATTCGTATCAATTTTAATATATTTTTAACGCAATTCTGGTTTCGTGTTTCATTTCATGTTAGGTACTAAATACTTGTTTAAACTCAAGCATTTATAAAAAAATACTATTTTCATCGTCCTTTTTTACGAATTTGGGAATATGTATAAATAATAATGTAAAACTGACGATATATCGATATTTTCACTCGATTTTTATCTATAGTATTTAGAAATGTCGATACGATCAAAGACATTAAAATATGAGAAGTAATTAAATGGGCAGCAATTATAAAATTTGGTTAGCCACAAAAAATCAGCATTTTAATCATTTGGTCGGCATACAAAGATTTTGTTCGCAAATAAAAATATCAGGCAGCAATCCTTGTTCGGCAAATAATTTTGATAATGGTCAAAAATTAAATCAGAAATAGGCAGCTTACAATAACATGGGTTTGCATAATAAACATTCAGTCCGCAAAATAGTTACTTGGTCCGCAAAATAACTACTTGGTCAGCAAGATTTCATGATTGAATAGCAGAGAAAACATGTCGTAAAAAATATACTTTAACTCCCACACCCACTCCCACTCCCACTCTCACCCCCCACTCCCACACCCACCCCCACTCCCACACCACTCTCACTCTCACTGCCACTACCACTACCTCTACCAGTTCCACTGCCACTGCCACTACCACTACCACCACAACCACCACCACTACCACCACCACTACTTGTAATCGTAATCGTAATAATAATCATAATTATAAAAGTTGCATAATCCAAAGTCCTTCCTAATCTTTGTAAGGAATGCGCCCACTTTGGGCATGACAAGTTTGCTGAGATTATTTTTGCTACTTTTATATGCAGCTCAAAATCAATTTTTTGGCTCCCCTCTGAGTGCTTACCAAAATTTTATTAAACAGTAGCAGCTCATTGCAGCTCAAAAATAATTACAGCCATCCAGAATGACATAATTTGCTGATTGGTTTTGTTATGTTTGCTGGCCATGAGTTGCTGACCAATTAGCTATTTCTGCTTACAGATTATATTTTTCTGCTCACAAAAATACGAATACTCTGCTAACCATTTAAATAGCACCCTTAAAATATAATAGCATAGAGGGGGCATTGAGAATATTTTCATACAAAACTTTGAAGCTCAAGCGTCATGTCCTTGTCATGTCAGTTATTATGAACGCGAGCTGTCATTCGGTCGAAATTGTACTAGACTTATTCCACTTGGAATAACTTTTGGCTTCAAATAATCCTCGCTTTGTCCCCTCTATTATATTTCCCAATCGATCGATTCGTGTTTCTATGATATTTTTGTTTTATTTGACTCAATATTTCCAACTGCTAGATTAATTAAAAAATATGGAAAATTTCGACTTGTTATGAGTCAATAAAACAAGCATAGTGTGATACCCCGTGGGTATCTATTTCAGTGGGTACCAAAGCTGCCGTTGTTCTTTGTTAAAGGCGCACAGATCATTTCTAAATCGTCTTCTATTTAGACAAAAATGAGCAGTGATAGCCCGGACGGTTAAAGAGCCGGCCGAAAATCAGTGAGGCTCGGGTTCGAACCTGGCATGTACCAATGAGTTTTTTCAAAAACTTACGTACATATTTATCACTAGCTCGACGGTGAAGGAAAACATCGTGAGGAAACCCGCAGGTCTCAGAATTAATTCTGAGACATGTGTAAACAGACCCGGTCCGGCGATGGGCTCACCACCTATCAAGTTTAGGGGTCCAATATATCTCGTGAAATGTAGGTATATCCAGTAATGGAATACCTCTGGGGATAAAAATGCGTGAGATTATAAAAATGTATCAGATATAAATAAATTTGCTGAACAGCAGCTTTTACATCCGATAAATACTCAGTTGTTACGGGATGACTGCCACATCTCCAGACCCTGTATCAATGATTTCAACTATTTTAAAAGCGGAATAGCGGGGTTGACTCACTTATGACGGATTCTTTTGTTTAGGAAATGTGATCTTCATCCGACTCCGGTCAAATACCTTCTTTTGATACAATGAGGAATTTATTATTGTCACAACAAAGTGGTTTAAGACTGTTGCATAACTCTTGTTCAGATGCGTGCGGTCTTTCTTTCGTGATTGTCCTTCTTTTGTCCTACTTGTTACGAATGTGTAAATATTTCAAAAGCATCAAAAATATGTTATTGTTCATATTGTTAATTGCATTTCCGACGGCGAAGGTAAGTACTTGTGCACCTATTAATTAATACAAACTTTCGGTTATTATGGAATCATAGTCTTATAAACATAAATTCTCGAAATGACTATTCAAATGCTTAATTTTGCATTTACCTGATACATGATTATTTTCGTTCTAATCAATAGTTAATTGAATAATAATACTTAATCACTTTATATCAAACAGTAGGTGTGTCAGTCTCTGTTATTATTTAATTAAACATACTTGTTTTTATTAGAACTGTTGCGTTATTTGGCAGATAAGTAGGTAGGTACTATCAGACTCTTATTTGACGATAACGACCTACTCTAAGATTTAAAATTAAATTGTGTACTTCTAATATACGTCCCATCGTAATCTTTATATACGTCCTTGTACGCGTGAATCATGCTCTCATTCGGTCGGTTAAGTTTTTGAGGATTTTTCTAATTCAGGACAAATTAGATGTTTTCCTTTAGTTTCTGTGTTAACATTATTTGAAAACGTTTATTCTAACTGCCCACCCAGGTGGCTGGATTGCACTTGGGTGGTCGGTTAGAAATAATTGTTATTTTCTTAACCAATCACCTAAACGACTGGTCAGCCATTCAGATAACTTGCTTATTTTGGTATTCTTAACCAACCTAGGTAACCTCATGCCTCAGTAGCCGTAGTTGAGACTAGCATCACAAAATCAAAAATCATTTAATTTCTGTAGGTACAAAAAGTACTTACACTTAGGAATGACAATAATCTAAGAACAAGGCACTCTAAACTCGTCCGTGAAGATTGGCTAAATGTAAACAGCAGTCATCCCACCGACGAGTTGCTGGTGCTAAATGCACCTAAGAAACTCAAGGGCAGCTCTTTTACTAGTAATTACCTATGGTTTACAATAATAGTTCTGATGAATTTAGCCTAGAGTAGAGTCGGTTAATCCCATGTTGGTGTACTAAGTAGGTAATTTGTAATTTTATAGTAGCCTTTTTTTTGTAATTTTTGCTTAACTATTGTTTTAAATTTGTGAAGAGGCAAATTTTGTAATTCTATGGGAATCTTATTGTAAAAGCGTATACGAGTACATTGACCTTTTTTGATTTGGTAAATTTAGATAATTGACTAACATAGTAGCAGTCAGTTCATTCTTATTTCTTGTGTTTATCAATGTCGGCCACAATTTTTTTTGTAACGTGATATATTCTTTTTAAGATACCATTATGTTAACGTAAATATACTGTGACGGTATATTATTTTTTCTTGAATTTTCCCTTCGAGAATCGAGATATCCTGGACTTCATTTTATAAATAGCTCATTTCTGAAAATAAATATTATCTGAACGTCAGAATCTTTTCCCCACAGTAGCATGCCATACGAAATTAAGTTGTAGAAGTAGCTGAAATAGACAAGTCTAGTTGTTTCTACGCTTGATATTTTACGTTTTTTTTCTTACGGCATAACGCTCGTCGTTCGTTCGCTTAACATTAGATAAAGAAAAATGTAAGTACACATTTAGTTTATTTCTTATTGAGGGGTAAATTATTGACGTTAAACCAACTGACAACTCCATTAATTGCACTGTTCACTTCGTCATAAGACTTAATAGGTCGTTTAACTTTAAAAAGTAAAGATGTATCAACTGCGAACAGTACTACATCATGTTGCACTCGGTCGGTCATTTATTTAGTTAGACCATAAATAGAAATGGGCCTAAAATAAAGCCCGGGGGTACACCAATACCAACCGCCGATCCAGACGATCTTGAGCCGTTTACATCAACAGATTGTATCCGGCTACGCAAGTAGGACTTCATTAAATCAAGAGCTCGGCCTTGTATTCCATAATGACGTAGTTCCCTGATGAGAATTTCGTGATGTGCGCAATCAAATGCCTTAGACAAATGACAGAAAACCCCAACAGCATCTTCTGATTCCTCCCAGGGATTAAACACATGGTTTACTAGCCCCGCTCAACCCCGCCATCGGTTGTCGAGGGACCCCGACTAAATCCAAATTGCTTTACATACATTATATTGTTAAAAGAAAATGTGAACTCAATTGATAATAGAAGTATTTTCTCAATAAGATTCGGTAGAATATGTAGAGTAGAATATTGGTCTGAAGTTAGAGGGTTCTTATCTACTACCGGCTTTACTGTTTCATTAGATCAGGAAATACGCTATCATCAACGCATTTATTAAATAAACTAGCTAGAGGTAAGGCAAATAAGTCTATTTCGGATGATATAAATAGATTTTTAAAGATCAGATGTCGAGATCGGTAGTATTTTTCATTTGTATTGATTTTAATGCTTTTAGGATGGCCCAAGGACTTACATGATCGAATACAAAACAGCCTGTGTTACGAGTGCCTAAATGCAGCGGTGTGTTCTTGTAGTAGCGATTCAGCGAGAGCGGGCGACGATTTGTGGCTTGGTCATCGAGACTGGAATATCAGAGAAAAAAATCACAAAACATCACAAATACCTATAACTTGATCATGTTTTCAAATTCGATTATTACCTTTCAACTGAAATTAAAAATATTGAGGTCTTACTTTTCAATCTCGCTATTTATAATTTTTCATGTAGTTTTTCAATGTCTGTTAGCACAGAAATAGCTTTCTGATTTTATTACTTCATGGTTAGCTTTAGACGCGGTACAAATACGTATAAAGACTTGACAAACATAATTGCAAAAGACATCACTAGTCATCCGTCCTTTCCTCGTATAATCGTATAGTTCATATAACCTTTGTCTGCTTTTATGAATTCCTACCATCGCCCAAACACTGAACATTAAATTATAATTGATTTTTACAGTTTTCGGTTTAAAATAGTATATTTTATATCGAGGGACTAAACGAAGCCATTATATACCAGAGGTGGTTTGACTCCCGAGCGTGCGAGGGAGTCAATGAAACCAAGGGTAGATAATATATTATGTTGGCGTTTAGTCTTGAGGTGCAAACTGTACTTTTCACTTTGAGTGCGAGAAAATTAGTCAATTTAGTACAAAACATTTAATAAATATTACTTAATAAAATAAAAATCACAAATGTTTCTTATTCCTCCAGTTCATAAAACTTTTGTAAGTTTTTAGGTAAATCTTCCGCGATTTTGGCGGCAAAAGATTATCTAAGTATTATGTATTTTTAGGGTTCCGTACCTCAAAAGGAAAAAACGGAACCCTTATAGGATCACTTTGTTGTCCGTCCGTCCGTCCGTCTGTCAAGACCCTTTTTCTCAGGAACGCGTGGAGGTATGAAGCTGAAATTTATATCAATTACTCAGGTCTACTGTCCCTTGAAGCTGTGAAAAAATCAAACTTCTAAGCCAACGCAATCAAAAGATACAGCCGCTTATGCCGCAAATTTTCGACACTTGCAAGGGAATCAAAACCTACAGGGTGCTTCCCGTGAACTCACAATCTTGAAATTTGGTACGAAGCAACGTCTTATAGCATAGATAAAGGAAAAATTACGAAAACCATAAATTTGCAAGGTTGTACGGAACCCTCGGTGCGCGAGTCCGACTCGCACTTGGCCGGTTTTTGCTTTTTGCTTGACGTCAAACTCTTCACTGACATTCTTAATAAATTTATTTAAAACCGAACAAAACACTCGACAAAAATTCTGAAATTTTCGAGGTCAGTTTTTTTCTTCTAATCCAGTCACAGATTAACAATAAAATTTAAAACACATGGAGCAACGTTCTTTGCGTATTGGCGTACTTTTAGAGCATGAGAAGTGAAAACATTATTACATTCGTTCTTAGCTAGTGTTAATACTGACTTGTACAAATCATTAGGGTCATATCACAGTATGATAGATCTAAAAGCTTATTTTCTACGTTATTTATAAATTGCTGAAGGCGAGTACACGTTACTGGTCTGCATTTAATATCATTCTTCATATTATCCTTTTCAGTGCGCATCTGATAAGTTACCATCTGGCCATAATGATCTAAAGATAATTTGTTAATTACGACTTTATCAATAGGTTCCAGGTTCTTATACTTACCTTGAATATTTTGATGCGCCAGGTTTATATTATTTAGGGTATTGTTGTATAGTTTCCCATTTAAATGTGTACTTTTACTAGTATTTTTTAATTAATATGACATATATTGCCAAATTTTTATTTCGTTTCGTTTGGGTACGATAGCCTAAGATCCGGCTGCAAATTAGTGTAGGGATCGAGTATATGCTACAAACCAAAGTATATAATATCTTTGCTACAAACCAATTTTTTACGCATATTTATAATTTATTAGAAGGCTAATTACAATTGACAATAAATATATAAATCTAAAGACTAATTAACAATATGTACATAAAAACAACTTAAATAGATATAAATATTAGATGTAAGTATATAATATTTATATCTATTTAAGTTATTTATAATTAGGAGAATATTATATATCTACCATGTGCCCGAAATATGGCCGCTAGTACTTTTAGTAAAAACATTTTTATAGATTTTTAGGACAAAATTTCATTCACGTACTACGAGGGCAAACCACGCTCATAGATGCCAGTAAGGGGAGCCTGTTGACCTACTCGAACTACCGCCTCTCTTGCGCAGGTGGCGCCGACCGCCTGCCGCGCCATGCGTCTCTCAAGAACCACATTCGCAGGGCTGGCTCTGCTAGTATCCCGGCTGATCTTGAGCCTACCCTCATTATAAAGATAGGTAGCGGGAGACTTGACGGTTTGACTATCCGGCCATGGAGACTAGTGTGGGATGCCACATGTGTACATCAATGCCACCTCTGTAAGTGATAGCGCGGCGGCTGCGGTCATTGAGCGCACGAAGACTACGTGTTTCTGCTGCTTGGTGTGCAGACCGTGGGGTCCGGAGGCTGTTAGTGGGTTTGGTCGAGGCTTCAGGTGACCAGAGGGCGGACAGCTATCTCTGACAATGTTTCAGCTTAGCTATCTAGAGAGGGAATGCGACCAGTCTTCTAGGCACTGACTGTCCCACATGGTTACTCTTTGGAAGTCATTTTTTTATATGAACATTTCTGGTCATTTTTTACAAACATCTTCTTACAATTTCTTTAGTAGGTAGTGATTTCTTGTGAGTTCCATTATTTTTTCTCCCAATCTGTATTTTTTAATACTGTATGCAGTAATGAATTTCCTAATGCTCATCTGAAACTGTACCCTTTGTTAGTTTAGTAAAGCAATATAACTTTTCTTTATTGCTCAATTGATTATGCAATGAAATTTTATGTAATATTCAAATAATGTTGTCAGATTTAGAAACGGCATAACAAAACATTACTTCTAAGAAAATACGACATATCCGGAGAATAAAGCGATAATAGGTGTTACTTAAATACCAATTTTAATGTCCTTAACTCATTATAACAGCTGTATTCTCCTAATTTCTTTGACATAAGTTTTAAGTACGAAAGCACATTTTTCTTAATAACTTTGCAAATACAATTTAAAATTACATTAATAAAATCTGCGACATGAATCCAAAATTGCAAAAAAAACTCACTGACCATTTTTTTGACCTTTGACCTCGAAAAATTATTTTTTTATCATGCTGGGGATTGAAGGGGAACTTTAAAATTTTATATATAATTATATTTTGTAAAATTTTACTGGTTTTCAGCTTATTGTGAATTTCTGTAGATTATACACCGGGGATACAGCACTGTTTTATGTCACGGGCGCGATATTGAATCCTGATCAAATAAGGGACTCCAGTTAAAACGGAGTCCTGAGTGCAGCGAGGGATTCAAGCTCGCCCAAGACGCTTTATCCCAAAGGAGAATAATCTACTTTTCTCACCTTTTGCGAGATAATAAAAAGCAAGGCTACTTACTAGAAACAACGTTTAATCTTAAACTTCATAGAACCTTATTTAAAAAACGTTCAAATTGTATTTTTTCATAGAATTAGGAGTAATTGTTCCGTAATACGAAAGAAAGAGAGAAAGAAAGAAAGAGAGAAAGAACTTATTTATTTGCAGAAATACAGTCAACTTAAAGGTCTTAAAATATGTAAAATTATTATTATTATTTGTTATGATACCAGTATTTAAAATGCATATATTCTTGTACACTATAAAAACACTTATCATTTAACCATCTAGTCAATGTTTTCTTAAAAAAAATTATATCAATTAATTTAAGATCGTCAGGTAGTACATTAAATATTTCTATACACATAGTAGGGTAAAAGTACCGGTTATCGGCCACTTAAGCGACTTGTTGACTTCATGAGTTGATTTCTATCATAACTGTGTAAGTCAAGACTTTCAAAAAATTATCATTTGATCCTACAATAGTGTATTTTTAGAAAACCTAACGTTTATATATGTAGGAGTGACACATAATTTAAAAAATATATTATTTATAAAAATAGCAAATATACCGGTTATCGGCCTTCTTAACTAGTTATCGTCCAGCAGTGCACTGGTTATCGGCCGCCTAATTCACGGTACAAAAACGATTCCTATTCAATAGCTCATAGGGTTTATAATAGTATGAAAGCAAAAGTGTACTAAATTAAAAAAGCTGTATATTTGCACTCTCTTCTGAGACTTGAAAATACAATTGATTAACAGTTTAAAATCTCGATTCAAACAAATAACTACTAGCTAGCCAAAAGGCTTTGGTATTTATAAAGATCTCCTAACACAATCATATAAAAATAAAATTTTAAAAGTACATGAAATTCTATGCCCAGTAAAACCTAAACTTTAATGCGAACTAAAATAGGTACCAATAAATCGGGAAATGCCAGTAAAATAAATGACACAGAAAACATATTAATACTTAGTATTTTATAGCATCAGCTCTGGAAACACCATCAACTCTTATAGATGAGGATCAATTTAAAAAACACCTGAATTTTTTTACAACAACAACAACGACAACTTTTCTCCCTTGATCAGTAACACGACCGGAAAGCCTGGCATGTGTGGTGGCTCAGGACTAATCTGAGCACAGCCCAGAAAGACCTCAAGAAACTACAAAGATTTTCTTGCGTACCAATTACCGGCAGCATGAAAACATCACCTACTGCTGCCCTTAAGGCGATGCTGGGTTTACCACCCCTACGCCTTGTCGTAAGGGAAGATGCAACTCTAGTTACGATCAGGCTGGAGCTATCCAGCACCTTAAGCAGAGATTCCAAAATCAAACACATACGCATAAAAGAGGATGCAATGTCTCTACACACGATGATGGCATCACCGAGCGATAGGACCCAGAAAACATACTGCTTCGTAAAACAATACAACGTACAGCAGAGTTGTATGATCACTCAGGTCCAAAAGAGCTAATGATCTACACTGATGGAACAAAAACCAACATTGAAACTGGAGTCGGAGTCTACTCAGATGATACATACATACATACATATGCTCACGCCTTTTTCCCGAAGGGGTAGGCAGAGACAACAGCCCGCCACCTGCTACGATCCAGGTATACCTCACGTGCCTCATCCACATCCATCAATCGGTTCATACAAGCTCGTCGGTTTCGGGTACTCTTTATCTGGCTTTTTTTCAATACATCGCCGATCTGATCGATGTAAGTACGCCTAGGTCGCCCTCTGCCAACTCGGCCACTCACAATCCCCTTGTATATTTGTCTCGTTAGACGACTTTCATCCATCCGCTCGACATGTCCAAACCACCTGAGCATTCCTTTCTCAATCTTAGTCACTACATCCTCCTAGAAGCCACAACGCTCTCGGATTACACTATTCCTCATTCTATCAATCAATCGTACTATACTCATGCTTCTTAGCGAGCGCATTTCTACTGCATTTATTCGACTCTCGTGCTTCTTCTGCCATACCCAACTCTCGCTACCATACATTAAGGTAGGAACCAACACCCCATCATGAACAGCCAGGCGTGCTTTTTTAGTCACTTTCTGGCTCCTCATGAAGGCGTGCAATGCACCGTTTACCATATTACCTACTCAAATGATCTAAACATTAAAATCTCCAGACCACTAGGAATGCTCAACACTGTTTATCAAGCAGAATGTGTAGGCATTATCCAGGCAGCACACACCATAGAGGCCAGAGAATTTACGGATACCTATAATATCCGTATATTTTCCGACAGTGCCTCAGTCCTTCAATCCTTAAAAAAACCAGATCACTTCGAGGCTGATATTGGAGTGCCATAATGTACTAGAACGCGTTACGGTACTAAACCACAACACAGTGACACTGCAATGGATTAAAGGGCACAGTGGCTCGCGTGGACACGAAGGCCATCGGACCCGAACCCATTGTACCCATTACCCATTCTGTTTATCCATAGTAAAATATAACGTTTTACAGAAATAAAAAATAAAAAGCACACAACACACAACTACTACGGAAGCGAAAATTAGGCCATAAAATTACCACGGTTAGGCGCCAGTGTGTTGTGTGCTGTTACTGAAATGCAGTCCGACTTAATAAGAGACAAGCCAAAACTTTCTAATGCTATATGAGCACCGTTTCCTAGGATCGTGACAGCAGAACCAGAATCCAAAAGACCAGATACTGTAATACTGTTAATTTGCACTGAAACATAAGGCCTAGTATCAAGATCATGATTTTTATCGAGAACTGTATGAATATGATATGATTTGAAAAATAAAGTTAGCTTGTTTAACCAGTCTTGCCAATCTTTGTTATCAAATTTATTACTCACACAATTCTCAGAAACTAGTTTTTTGAGTTAGAATTACGGTCCTTGCAGTTAGGGCAGTCAGGAGTCTTGACATCTTTATGTCCGCAAACAAAACAAAACACTTCATCCTTGTTGGCAGTGCACTGTCTTAAATTATGAGAATCAGTACGACAACGGGGGCAGTAACGAGGCTTGTTATTAGAAGACTCGAGAGCATGTACATAGTTAGGTGTATTGCCATTTTTATTATTATTGTTTGGTTGGTTGTATTTGTTTATGTAGTTAGAATTGTTTTTGTTTAAATTAAATTTATGATTATAATTGTTATTTTTATTTGAAGAACTACCGGAATAAGCAAACTCAGGTGCTAAAGTATCAGAAGAAGGTCGAGGAGGTTCTTTAAATTGAGAAAGACGCGACTGAATATTTTCATAATTTCGGCATAAGGTTCTGAGTTCTTTAATAGATTTAATTTCGGAAACAGAAGATAAAATATTTGCGTAGTATGGACGAATGTTATGGAGCAGTATTTCCAATTTGTCATTTTCTGACAGTTTTTTGGTCAATCTAGAAAATAATCCCGACATGATTGATATATAAATAACAATATTTTCTGTTTCTCCCTGAGTACGAGACCTAATTTCAGATAGAAGTCTGTAATCATAATCAGGCTGATCGAAATCACGCTTCAGAGAGACCAAAAGGTCATCCCAATTTGATGCAGTATCTTTAACGCTTCTGTACCAGTGAATAGCGTCGCCTGTAAATATTTCGGTAGCGTTTGCCAATATTTTATCGTGACAAATAGTCTTAGCCTCGCAAAACTCGTCAACGCGTTGTATGAAGGCTCGTACGCAAGACTTACCATCATATTTTAATTTTGAAAAAATGTTGGCATTACCGCCTTCGCAAGTAACGGTAATATTAAGCGGCGAAGAATTGCTGCTACCTGTGGCTAAAGGATCAAAAGCAGAATTTTTCAGCGAGTTAAGCTTGGCTCGTGTAGTTTTATAAAGCGCAACACATTGATCGTAGTTTTCTTTTAACTGATCATTGCAGGCAATGCGGTTAAGCCGGTGATATAAATGATTCAGCAAATTTTCCGTGCGAAGCAACGTATTTTTATCAATGGATGTTGAATCGAGACTGGTATTAGCTTTAACGAGGATATCCAAAACTTCATTTAAGTCTTCCGTAGGATCGAAAGGACTAGTAAGGATGTCTTCAGAAGGAAATAATGGACCACATTTAGCAATTTGTTTGCGTAGATCTTGAACTGTAAGAGCAGGAGTCTCCCCTCTAATAGCTACTTCATACTCAAGCTCCGATTTTTGGAGTGACATAAATTTAACTTGGTGAGACATATTGTAAAATATACTGTAGGTAGTTCAATATGACTGGGTGAATATTGAATGAATCCGCGAAAAATCAACAAAAAACAGTATTTAAAAAAAAAACAACAAAATACTCCGTCTGTTACAAAAAAAATATTAATTGAGTAACGTTATGGTTGTTTTCTTTGTAATAATTAAGAGGCAAAAAAAATAAGCACAAAAGAAAAAATTGCAACCAAAAGTAAAAAGCAAAAGCAAAATAAAAATTGCAACTAATGTGTACAAACACTGAATGACAAAAAAATACAATTATAATATTAAAAATAAGCACACAATTATGTTGCTGACTGTACTTATAATATTTTACAGCAAAGTACAAAGCATAAATGAGAAAAGAATTACAAAAATCTCTTATATAAAATTGTACATATAATTTTGACGCCGACTGTACTTACGATAAAGCAAAAAAAAAACTGACGGTAGTTAGATCGGAATGCAGGAATCGAATGTTTTGTACACCTTAGTTACGTGCAACCAAAAAAATAAAATATAACGTTTTACAGAAATAAAAAATAAAAAGCACACAACACACAACTACTACGGAAGCGAAAATTAGGCCATAAAATTACCACGGTTAGGCGCCAGTGTGTTGTGTGCTTTTACTGAAATGCAGTCCGACTTAATAAGAGACAAGCCAAAACTTTCTAATGCTATATGAGCACCGTTTCCTAGGATCGTGACAGCAGAACCAGAATCCAAAAGACCAGATACTGTAATACTGTTAATTTGCACTGAAACATGGCCTAGTATCAACGTGGCTCGCGTGGACACGAAGGCCATCGGACCCGAACCCATTGTACCCATTACCCATTCCGTTTATCCAGCTTTGGAACTGGTTAAGGGAATACACACAAACGCAAGCGGAGAAATGGTGGACCTCGATGCCAGGATCTAGGCAATCCAAGGAGGCTATGACATCCCTGGACAAGAAGCTGACCAAGCGCCTTCTGCGCCTGGACAGAGACAGTCTGCGAATGGTATCGGGGACCATCACCGGACACTGCCCATTGAATAAACACCTACAACCTTAGGTCTTACTGACAGCAGCGATATCCCTCTATGCAGAGCGTGCATTGAGGCAGAGGAGACGGTAGTGCATGTGCTCCTCGAGTGCGTTCGCGTTGCCCAGATCCACAAGAAAATTCTTGGAACACCAAAATTCCTTGAGTAGACTCGGAAGTTTGATCTTCTGGAGGGAAGGTGGGCTGGTTGGAATAATCGGCCGCTCTGGATCACGTACAATATTATAATTTAATTTAATTCAAACCCTTCTAGCCGTTGAAGCATAAAGGATTAACAAACATAAAATCACAAACAAAATGTAACAGCCAGAAAGAAGTTACATTAATATTTTTAACATAATATAAGCCGCCTTTAATTTCCTAGGTCGAAAACAGATTTATTTCTTACTAATTATCGGCCGTTGTTTATTTGAAAGGCCGGAATCAGGTGTAATTTTTACCAATTTTCGGCCGCTTTTATTTTTGACGGCCGAAAATAGGTTTTGTTTTTACTGGTTATCGGCCACTAAACTTTCAGTATTTTTGAAAGGTCATATCTTTGAAACTATGAGGTATACTGGCGGCCGGAATCTAGTTGTCAATTCACAAAAATCTTGCTGTTCACTAATAGAATGGAATCTATGTTGGTGAGTTTAAGGTTTCCGCAATGTAGGCAAATAGAAATGACGTGAATAAACCGGTTCGCGACCACCCGGCCGGAAACTAGATTTTGAAATTAATCCATAACCTATTGTCCGACCACCACATATATTACAAATTATGCAAGGTTTGATGAGTTTGGACACTTGAAAATTGAAATTAAACTTGCTAACTACACACAAGCCAAATCTGTCACCAATAAAACAAAAGTAACACCTAAAATTTTTTCTTTGAAAATCAATCCACCCGCTATTTTTTTTGCTAAATTTACCTCGCGTCCACATACCGAATTTTGAAATGGCGATTGAAGGCTTAGTTTGCAAATTGCGAGGTCATGAAGTTGGATTATGAACCGTGAAGTTCGTCTGGGTTCAATGGCGCGAAATCAGTAAGGAGCTGTCTATAAACTATCTATTATTCAAAATAACGTGCGAAGTGGCCGATAACAGGTAGTGGCCGGCAAACCGGTACGTTTACCCTATAAACGTTATTTGGCAAATATATGTATTACAAGAAGGTTTACATAACTTATGCATATATGCAGATCCAACATATCTTTTTTTAGTTTCTGTCAGCTTTAGAAATAGTTCTGGATGGAGTTTACAAAATAACAAATATCTCTAATGTACAAGCAGGGTAAAGGAAGTATTTGAAGCTGTTTGAAGAGTGGTCTACAACTGTCCTTGCACCGAGCATTGCAAATGCAAATCGCACGTATAGGTACATTTCTTTTGTAATATAAAAGCCCGCCCATTATTTATCGAATTTCCCCACAAAATCAGTCCATAGCTTAGTACTGATGATACATAGCCATGGTAGGCTGTCAGTGCTGCTTCTGGTGAAATTGTTTGTCTCACACGCTTCAATGCATATACGAACCTATCTAACTTACTACAAATAGATATGTTGTTTCCAATTCAAATTCTTGTCAATTATTATGCCTAAGAATTTATAATTATTTACTTCATAATATAATATGTCAGTATTCTATTTAATTCGTACTTGAAATGGGTTTGCATTATATATAAGATACATACCTATTACATAATCTTAGTTTTTCCTATATTAATTTTTAAGTCATTTTTATCAATATAATAAGGTTTTTTGTTATTATTGCTCTCTACTAAAGTCCTTTTCAGATTGAAACAAGCATAGGTGGTGGAACATCCTTTCCGAAAACCATATTGTTCTTGACAAAGAATATTATGTTTTGGAAAAAGTAATTTAATCGTATAAACATTGCTCTTTCAAATATCTTGGAGATAATAGAGACGATGGTAATTGGTCTATAATAAGCAGGATCAAATTTTTCTCCTTTTTTGAAGAGAGGTCTTACTATGGATATTTTGAGCTTATCACGAAAAACATCCTGAACAAAAGACAAATTAACCAAATACACAATGGGGATACACAAAGGATGTACACATAGTTTTAGAACTTTTGTTAGTAGATCGTTATATCCACATAATTACTTAGATATTTTTGAGAAACATTCGAATTTTGTATACTTCACTTTCATCCACAGGCTTCAAAAAACTTGTATGAATATTACTATTTATCGCAGACAATTCTAATTTATTATTGCAAGGTTGATTACTGAATTTATATATGTCAAGTTTATTGTTATTTTATTTATATATTCATTTTTCAAAATGTCAGATTAAATCTGGGTCATGAATAGTTTTATTATTGAAATTAATTGCATGAATGCCATTATTATCTGGGGGCACGACAGTGCCAGGTCGAGCAAAAAGCGTCACGGCCGTACCATCCTTTTCTTGAAGCAATTCACGCCATTTTCGACCCCCTATAACTTCGTTGTGGACAAATCTAAAAGCCTGAATTTTCAGTAACCAAGCAGGCATTGTATAAATACAGTATATTTCAAATTTCATCCAATTTGAACCAGTAGTTTTAGAATTATAAATATTCAAGGTTTCCTAATTTTGTGACTCACTGACTCACTGACCGATCATCAAAACTCTAAGGCACTTCTAGCAGTCGTAGAAGCTTCAAATTTAGAATACAATTAGGGCTTAGTGTTTAGATAAAGGTAAAACTCAAATATTTTGCAATTTTAGTCTAGGTTTCACTTTCTAGATACACCAACTGCATAAATAACTTTGTAATCCCATAATACATAATTGTATAGGATTATAAAATTACATGTTCAATCAAGTGGAATCTTGCAACTCAATTTTGAAGCAGATTTCTTCAACCGATTGAGCTGAAATTTGGTATACTTACTTATGTAAGTTTGTTTACAATGCAATATTATGGTAACACCGAGCTGATCTGATGATGGTGCAAGAAGGTGGATATCGCAACTCCTCAATGACTACTCGTAAACCCCTCAAGTTTGGGCTCGTATGATTCGTCTTGACAAATACTTTGGTGCTAGATTGTAACCAGGGTCTGATGATGGAGCTGGAAGATGGCCATAGGAACTCGGTAATTAAACGACACAATCCCATCGAGTTTGGGCTCGTACGATTCGTCTTGACGGGTATTTTGGTACTAGATAGTAACCAGGGTATGATGATGGAGCTGGAAGATAACCAATTGAGCTGAAATTTTGTATACACATGACCTCAGAATTTATTCTGGGACCTGGGGGTTTCCTCAAGATGTTTTCCTTTACCTTCGAGCAAGAATCAGTTGTTGGTATACAAGAAGTAGAAGGTACCGGAAAGGAAAAAAGTAAGACTATCTACAAAAAGAAGTGATATACCATTTAAAACAAAACTTTTCAAAAACCCAAGCCTCGCAACTCAGTTCTTCTACCGTAAAAAGTTGTGAGATCCATGTAAAACCAAGTTGGTTAATTTATTCAGTCCCTACTAAGGGACCTACTGTCTTAAGTAATTACGCAATTATCTAATCTAACCATAACAGTATTAAACATCTTTTATGTTTTAAATAAATAGATTGACTTGGCATCGCACTAAACAATCTAATTTAATATAATATATATCACTTGTGAGATACATTGGGTTTTCATGCGGTGGCCAAGTCAATCTATTTATTTAGAACATAAAAGATTTTTAATATTGTTATGGTCACTATAAGAGGTGGTTAGATTAGATAATTGCGTAATTACTTAAGGCAGTAGGTCCCTTAGTAGGGACTAAATAAATTAACCGACTTGGTATTACATGGATCTCACAACTTTTTACGGTAGAAGAACTGTGTTGCGAGGCTTGAGTTTTTGACAAGTTTTGTTTTTAATGGTATTCAGATTACTTGAAGTAGTTGAGGTAATTGTTTTCCAAATTGCTCTAGGATTACGTTCGTTTTTGGCTATATATTCACTGTTGTACATTGTATGAGATAAATTGATACACATTCTTAGAAACTTATTGTAGGTATTTCTTAATAAAAGCTTTATCTCTATTATTCGAATATAATTTGCGTTTAGTTTTACAGGTTTTTTTAGGCCTCTAGTTAACCATTTTAATCGAGTCTGTCGATTAGTAATTTTTACCTTAATAACCGGAAAACATAAGTTGTAAAAAAGAGAAATTAGATCATGAAAATTGTCATAAGCTGTAATTATATTGTTACTAGTCAAAATGTCTGAAAAGGAGAGTGCTGATATGCAATTAAGGAATTTCTGAAGATTTTCATCACTATTATCCCGTTCATATTCGAACCATGTGTGGTAAGCCTTTTGTTTTTGAAAATTGAACGAGACAGTCTGGGCAGTTTTATGATCTGATAAATTGAAACAATGAATTTTTGAGTCTACTTGGTTAATATTTCTGGCAATTTGATCTATGCATGCGTTTTTCCTAGTGGGAACCAATATATGTGGCTGCAAGTTGTATGACTGTAATACTGATATGGTGGTCATTTCATTGGAACTGTAAATTAAAAGTGAAAGTTTATGTTTGATACATCAGTCCAGTTCCATTTCAGCTAATTGCTATCCACTGCTGGACAAAAGCCGTCGTGATGGAAAAAAATGGTCGTCGGTCCATCGTGCCGCAGGGCGCCCTACACTTCGTTTGCCAAAACGAAGTCTCCACTCCAATACATGTCGGTTCCAAAGGCCATCAGTCCGCCTGGAGACATGACCGGCCCACTTCCACTTCAGCGTACTGATTCTCTTAGCGATGCCGGTGACTCTCATTCTCTGTCGAATTACTTCATTCCGACTTTAGTCTAGTTGTGCAAAGATAAAGTTATATTTTTATTTGTTACATTTATCGAAGTTGAGGTTGAGGAGTTTATTTGAGTAGTGCCCAAAGATTCTGAAACTGGCGTTTGAGGGTCGTTTTGGATTGTGAAGGTTGGGGAAGATGATACTTGAGGCAGTGTCGTTCAGTCGTTCTATTTGGATCATTTCTGCTAATAGAGTAGCCTAGAGTAGCCTAATAGATTCTGCAATTTCAGATATTTTGCAATTTCTTTTGGCATGGAGCTGATTTAATTTTTGTCAATGACTTGTCTGTTGCAATTTCTTTTCCAGTAGCCTATGAAAAATCGATCGGTGTTTATTTGAGAGGAGCGCGTAGAGCTTGGTATTTTTCAACGACTAGTACTACTCACGGACTACGAATGATCGTTCCCTCTTTGTTTTGGTGCCTGGCAAGATGACTAGTAATAGATTTGAATGCTTTTCGATATCTTTCACTTTTATGTTTACGAGTTCGTTTCCACGACAAGCGCCATTCACTCCAAAAATCAATGCCACTTTTAACATTAAATACGAAGGTACCTAAGTGACTATGTAGTTAGTTTATATACTAAAGTATGTAAACGTTATAAAAAAAACACCATTCGAGATGATTCTTTTAACAAAGAGTTTTCAAAATGAAAATTAAACAACAGTTTAAGTGTCGACCCACACATACCACAAGCACACTATATCGTAGCGATAAAATATGGTCAAGCAGTAGTGGTAACGTGTGAATAACGTCGCTGCAGGTTTTAGCAATTCCGTTGTGGTACTAACAAAATGAAGTTGTGTCGCTGGTGGTTGCAATGTGGTCGGTATCACTCACGCGGTCGATAATGACGGCAAAATGTGGTATATGTTAATTGTAGTATATTTTCAATATAAAATATGCTCCCTGAACAAGGTCCCAAAAATGAAACAAAGTTTCAGTGGCAAAAAAGAGATCATAATGATTTATTTTCATTTGCTTATATCTAGCGTTGCGAAAATCTTGCTAGCGTGTTTTAAAAAATAGAAGAGTGCCATCTAGCGGTGAGTAGCAGAATCTAAAATACAATTATCAAAAGGGTTCTATTATAAGGCGTCTTAACATTCCGCCCGCTATGGACTTATGTCCATAAAAGAAAATAAAAAGAAAAAATCTAACTTCTGTTCTTACAATTACAGAAAACATAAATTTAAATAGGTACATCTTACGACAATCCATAATTGTAAGAGTTGATACATTAAACTCTTATGCTTAAAGAAGTGCATAGTAATACAAATTACAAAGGTTTGCTTACAATAAAAAATACTGATACAATCTTTGAGGATACAATGAATACTGTTCGTGTAACATACAAAATCGCATTACAGCCTTAATGTTACTCTAATTTAGGCAAATTCACTAATTTAAATACAGGTCTTTTGATTGTAGTGCCTTTATATTTTATGGTGACAACGCGTGTGAGTCCGTCCAAACCTGGATGCTTATTCACAATTACACCTATTGGCCACCTAGCAGGTGGAAGGTTGTCTTCCTTGACCAATACTACGCTTCCCACGTCTGGTTCAGGGACTTGATCAGACCATTTGTAACGATGCTGCAGTTGAGTCAAGTATTCCTGGGACCACCTACGCCAGAATTCTTGGACCATACGCTGAGTTAAGTTCCACCTTTTCAGGGTGCTAATATTTGATGTTTCATAGTTAACATCGGGTACGAGCACTAATGGCTCACCTACTAAAAAATGTCCTGGGGTTAGGGGACTTGGATCATCAGGGTTATTAGATATCTGGGAAATTGGCCTAGAGTTTAAACAACCTTCAATTTGTGACAATGTGGTAGTTAGTTCCTCAAATGTAAGTGTGCTGTTTCCAATAACTCGTTTGAGATGGTGCTTGGTTGACTTTATGCCCGATTCCCACAATCCTCCAAAATTTGGAGAATGGGGAGGGATAAAGTGCCAATCAGTTCCATTCGAGGCCATCCAATCGGCTATTTCAGCTGCAACATAAGACCTTTCTGCGGAAAATAGCTCCTTGAGCTCTCGAGCACTGCCTACAAAGGTGGTGCCATTATCGCTCCACAAGTCAGCGACATGACCTCTACGTGCGACAAATCGTTTAAATGCAGCCAGAAAACTTTGAGCAGTCATATCGCTGACCACTTCAAGATGTATTGCTTTAGTTGCCATACATACAAAAAGACATATATAGCCCTTTGTGGAACGATAACCGCGGCCCTTGGCGATTTTTATATTAATGGGCCCTGCATAATCAACACCGCTTTTGAGGAAAGGTCTATGTGCAGTCACACGTGATGATGGTAGTTGACCCATCATTTGTTGACTAGTCTGTGCCGAGTGGCGGATGCAAGTCACACACTTATGAACACACTTTTTAACAAGGCTTTTTGCCCCTATAACCCAATATCTACTCCTCAGATAATTCAGCATAATTTGGGGTCCTCCATGCATGGTCTTAACATGCGCCTCGTCAATTATCAGGTTTGTAAGTGGTGACTCGTGAGGGAGAATGATAGGGTGCTTCATGTCGCTGTTAACATAAGCATGTTGCAGCCTTCCGCCAACACGAAGAATTTGGGTTGAGTCTAAAAAGGGATTCAATGAAGTGAGTTTACTTTTCTTATTTACTTTTCCTGTCTTCTCTAGGATTTCAATATCGTCACTAAAACCTTTCCCTTGACACATCTTAATGCAGGTAAGTAATGATTCATTGATTTCTTTAGCTGTTAACCATTTACTAATGTTTGTTTTTTCTTTTTCAGGTTTTTTCCAGTGTAGGACTCTCCGGCAGAACGACACGACTCGAGTAAGTTTTTTCAAGGTTGAAAACTTCGACAGCAGATCATCGGTTTCAGTCGTTGTAGTTGTAAAACCTTTGAGTATAGGTTTCTTTTCCTCCAGATCCGTATCCTTCAACTCGTCTCTTTCATACCGAACTTCCCTTTGACGCAGCCACTCTGGCCCTTCGTGCCAAAGTTGACTCTCTACATATTCTGATGGCTGCAACCCTCGCGATGCTGGATCTGCTGGGTTTTCCTTGGAAGCAACATGCGACCACTGATCTCCATCTAAAACGGTAAGTATTTCCGAAGTTCTATTTGCGATGAATGTCTTCCAACGAGTAGGATGACTGCGGAGCCAGGCGAGAACTATCGACGAGTCCGTCCACGCATGTAATCGTTTCTTAGGTACTTCTAGAACCTCTGACACTTCTTTCAGCAGCTTAGCCAGAAGAACGGCACCGCAGAGCTCCAGGCGAGGTATCGTGATCTGTTTAATTGGAGCTACTCTCGTTTTCGACGTGATCAGGTGTACGTGAACGTTTCCTTCGGCATCGACAATGCGTGCATAAACGACAGCTGCGTATGCTGCGTTGGACGCATCTGAGAACCCGTGCAGCTCGTAGATCAGATCATGCTGCTGTGAATGGATCCATCGCGGAACTCTAATTTCAACGAGTTTGTGCAGATTATCACGGAATTCTACCCAATCCTTGAGTAGCGGGGATGGAAGTTCCTGGTCCCAGTCTATTCCGGTAAGCCATACTTTCTGTATGAAGACTTTTGCTGTAGTAACAACTGGTGCCAACCACCCCAGAGGATCGAAGAGACGTGCTATATCTGAAATCATTTTGCGCTTTGTTACAGGAGGTTGAAGTGGAGGAAGATCAACTGTAAACCGAAATTCATCGGTATCTCTTATCCACTCCAGACCGAGGATTTTGATGATTTCGTCAGTCTTCAACTCAAGATTTTGATTTGGTGTATTTATGTCAATCTGAATTGCTTTCAATAGATCCATACTATTGCTTGACCACTTCTGCAGTGGGAACCCTCCACGGTTCAGTAAAGCAGTCAGTTGTTCATAAATTTGAACACCTTCAGCAATAGTATGACAACCGGTCATCAAGTCATCCATATAAAAGTCATTTAAGACTCTGTGTTTCGCTAAAGAAAATTCAGAACCCTCATCGCGAGCTAACTGCTGAAGGCAGCGTACAGCTAAATAAGGTGCTGATGAAGTACCAAATGTAACTCGCAAAAAGCGAAGATGTTGAAGTTCAGCATCTGGATTTTCGCGCCAAAATATGCGCTGAAAATCTAAATCTTCATCAGCTACTCTTATCTGCCGGTACATCTTGACAATATCGGCGACAAGAGCGATTGGAAAAGAGCGCCACCGCATTACTATGTGGCGAAGTTCCGGTTGAAGAGTTGGACCCACTAATAACTCATTATTAAGTGATATACCATGGGAGTCTGTACAAGACGCGTCAACAACCATGCGTACTTTGGTTGTGGTCTTGTCGTGGCGAACTACAGCGTGATGGGGTAGATATACTGATTTCTTATTAATTTCATTAGAGTTTACTACTTCCATATGGCCTGAACTTAAATACTCATGCATAACTTTCGAGTACTCGTCTTTGAGTTCAGTGCTCTTTAACAAACGTTTTTCTAAAAACAGAAACCGTTTGTATGCGATATTTCTTAGGTTACCGTACTGACAAAGTGGATCTTCCGTTTTAAACGGTAATTTTACGATATATCTACCAGACTTGTCGCGCTTAGTAGTTTGAATGAACAATTCCTCGCACCGTTTCTCTTCTCGAGTTAGATGTTTGGATTTATCAAAGTTGGGTTCCGACTCTAGTTCCCAAAACTTTCTAAGAATTTCGTTCTCATTGGTTTGAATGGCGTGTAAACTTATAACACTGAGACATTTATTCTGATCGGGTAGTCTTCCAGACAAGACCCAGCCTAGTCTCGTTTGTTGCGCCACTACAGAGTCTGAAGGACTCTTGATTAACCCTTCCATTAATATCTGGCTATATACTTCAGCGCCGAGTAATAAATCTATTCTATTTGGACTGTCAAATGTTGGATCTGCCAACACACTCGACGGGAGAGCTGGTAGCACTGGAATGGTGACCTTGCTACTTGGTAGGAAGGTTGTGAGTTTACTCAATACTTGAGCTTTAACAGTAATTGTAAAGCTTGGGTCGAGACGAGACTGAATTTCAATAAACACTGCAGACTTTGAAGCTAAAGTCGCATGGTCGCCGCCAAGACCTGATACTAGGCTAAGCCCAGGTAAGTTCTTGAGTCCCAGCATTTGTACTGCAGACTCTGTGATAAATGAGGCCTGAGATCCTTGATCGAGTAAAGATCTCAGAACTTGGGTGGAGTTCGTTTTAGGAGACTCCACCTTTACCAGAGCGGTAGCCAACAAGACTTGCCCAGGTATGTTTGAAACACAAGTAGTAACTACTTGAGGAATCAATGGTTCGCCACTGGTCTGTGGTGGAACTGACTTGACAGCTTCAGGTCCTTTCGCAGACTGATCAGCATTAGCGATATTAGCTGATTTTAAATTTTTGGGATGCAGTAGACTATGGTGCTTTTTCTTGCAAAGACGACACCTAGCTGACGCTGTACATTGATATACTGAATGTTCTGATCCGAGACAATTAAAGCATAAATGATGAGTTTGAACGAACTCGCGGCGAGTGTCACAACTTTCCTTTGAGAATTTTTTACAATTATACAATTTATGATTTTCAGTACAGAAAGGACAAGTTACTACAGTAGTGGCAACGTGAGTACAATTTGGTTTCTCAATTTTTTGAAGCTTTGTATCTAAAAACTCTAACGATCGAAATCTGTTTTGTAAAAACTCTTCAAATTTGTCAAGTTTTGGTAAATCCTGAATGGAATCGCATGTTATCTGCTCCCACTGCTTGCGGGATTCAGGATCTAACTTTTGAGTGATAAGAAAAATTATAATTACGTCCCAATTGCTAGTTGGAACCCCAATATTGTCTAGTGCATGTAGGCATTCTTTAGTAGTGTCCAACAATTGTTTGATGGCACCAGCAGACTCGGAAAGTAAACTCTTTTGACTAATTAACTTTTTTAGAATGTTGTTGGCTAAATATCTTTTGTTGTTGTAACGACTTTCCAGTTTTTCCCAGCAGATTTGATAATTATCTGAAGTTATAGGTAAATGACGTAACAATTGTTCTGCTTCACCGATGACACTACTTTTAAGATAGTGAAGCTTTTGAACATCATCTATACTAGAATTCTTGTGTATTAAGGAAAGGAACAAGTCACGAAAGCTGACCCACTCGGAGTATTTCCCAGAGAATTTAGGGATCGATATTTTTGGTAGACTTACTGCGGTTGGCTCACTAACATTTTCAGGAGGACTATTAACCCTTAAATTTGACAATGCTTCTTTCAAAATGCTTTTATATTCAATGTAAAGTTCCTCAGTTTGATCATATACATCTAATTTATGATAAGTTGAACTCTCTAATTCCTCTCTTCTTACTTCCAATACAATTTTCCTATGATTATTAATAAATACATTCCATTGAAGTTCTAAGGCTTCTAAACGTGTTTCAATATAAGATTTGGTAATTCTGTCCTTAGGGGATTTTTTAAAGTTTATTTGAGCCTTACGAATTTTCGAAGAAATGTCTTCCTGAACCTTTACAAATTCAGCCATGTTGGTGAATTTAATTAAAACAATGAGGTTGAAAATAAGCTATTATAAACTGATTACAATTATGAAAACATATAGTAAATACATAAGTTGATGTTAAATAAACAAAGATCAAACCGATGAAATGTTCCACAGTAAATTCAAACCGAAACTTAAAAGTTAAATAAGTCTCTTGAAGTAAATAACTCGATACTGATCCATAAATAGACCAAGTGGGTTGACGACGACGAAATTTTACAAGTCCGAGAATGCACTTCGAAATTTTACAAGTTCAAAAGTTCACAAAAATTTTCTAAGTGTTTGGAACTCCGACACTCGCTCCAAATTTGGGCATGGATTCCCCGTCGGTTCACTTTTTTCAAAATTATTCTAAGTCCCTAACACTTGTAATTTAAACACTCACTTCACATGCACTATTTGAATCACTAAGTTCACAGCCTCTTTAAAATAAGGTTCAAAATGTACTCACAATTTGCTCTTCATACAAACTCAAACGCCTTGAAGACCGGATGATATGTCAGGGGGTGCTCCCCCCGCCGTAGCCGCCTGCGACGCTCTCTGTTGACAGTCTCTGGGTACCGCTGTGCTGTGCTGCATCTGCCGCCCCCTGGTGTCGCCAGCAACACTAAGCACCATTGACAGCAAACCACTGCCCCGTCGGCGCCGCAATGGACTTTGTACAGGTCAACTTCGCAAAGCCGAATTGCACCGGCAATCGAAGGACCAATGAACAAGGTCCCAAAAATGAAACAAAGTTTCAGTGGCAAAAAAGAGATCATAATGATTTATTTTCATTTGCTTATATCTAGCGTTGCGAAAATCTTGCTAGCGTGTTTTAAAAAATAGAAGAGTGCCATCTAGCGGTGAGTAGCAGAATCTAAAATACAATTATCAAAAGGGTTCTATTATAAGGCGTCTTAACACTCCCCTATATATATTTATACACCTGTTGTGGTTGTGGTGTGGCTGTGGTACGCGTGGGTTGTCTATTTTCAAACCCAATATGTAACGCCAACCATCAAATTTGTCTGTGGTAAGTATGCTAGCGACATACGTCTTACGTGACCTGCTTGATTATTTGGTCAATTCCAGAGTTTTTGCTTTCTTCTGTACTGCTTGTTTAAAGTGGAAAATTACTTCTGGGAATGCTGTTTTTACCGCTAACATGATACTAGCTGCAACATATTACGGGATTGAACTACGGAATTTGGCTTTTAATTATTTTTTTAGTGTTCGTAATACAATTGTTTTTTACCGGGTAATAAGGCCTGGTAACAATACTGGGATAATGTTTGTGTGTTCATCATTGCTGCCAAGATCAACTTGTAGTGTAAACAATAATAATTGTGAAAGGGTGAACAGTAGCCTTAAAAGTTCCACCAAAGAACATGTCTTTATCATTTTTTAAATCTGCCTTCCTACATTTTTATTTTCTTGTGTGAATTCTGCGGGTACAAACTCTTTAAATATACCTGGTAGGTATTTGTAGGTACATCTTGTAATTTGAAAAAGCGTAGCTAGGTAGGTATTTTTTAGTTTTCAGAAATTTGTTTCAATGTGCGTACAGATATTTTATTATTATATTATTTTGGCAATTTAACAATTAAATCAGTTAGTGGCTTATACCTACCTACGCACCGAGAACCTACCTACTGCCACACGCTACGCCACTGAATAAAATATGAAAGCTGTTTTAACTTTTGAAATCCGGGAATGCTTTATTCTTATTATACTAAATAAATAATATAATATACCTATTATTATTTTGCTTTTTAAATTTATTTGAATTTAATGTATATAGTACATGCATGAACAGTAATAGAGGTTAAGTATAAGATTTCTTACGACCAACGTAACCACATAAAATAAGTATATATATCTATACGTTCATGTCGGAATTGTTGGGGCGATATGCAGTGCTCCAACGTGTGGAGAATAAGAAAGGCGTTAGTCCAAAGTCGTATATTATCAACAGACGTGTTTACATGATGAAAGGCAAATTTGAAGTTAATACCTACTAAGAATAGTGAAAGAGCATTTTGACTAATTTGTTTTGAGGTCTTTGCAACTCCGATATTTTAGTTTTGAATGCATTGCCCCATATTTCTATCAGATACGAGTATAGTAGGTGTAGATACTCATACGTACTTTCCAGGGAACACACCGCACCATGCCACGTAACAAACCTAATAACGAATACAATTATTACTCATATTCCATGTGATTCGAATATCCATTCGCAATCCTAAGTATTTTTCTGTAGGTAAGCTTCTCTTCTGTTGATAGTTAGTGGTTAAATATTTGTATAATTTTATTTTTTGGATATCATTGATAGACGAACCAAAGTACCTATAATAAACACATTCCCCCATACAAGACCCAAGTCCACGATGTTATTCACGTAGATAAATTAGAAAGAGTAGGTACCTAAAGGGGCCAAAATCCAGCCTTGGGGGACGCCAAATGATATAGGTAGACGTTTACTTTGCTTGTCATTAATTTTAACAATTTGCTCTTTGGGTATGATTCGAACATTTTTAGAGCAGTGCCAGTGACTCCCAACATCTCAAACTTTTTGTGTGTAATGAGTTACATGGTTCCACGCGTGAAATAATTTTTTAAATCAGTTTAGTCACTAAACTTTAGTAGTCAAGGCGTGAAAGCGTAACAAACCTACAAAGTAACTTTCGCATTTATATACTGGTGATTTTTTTTACCGTCTGGAAAAAAATATGACGTGGAGAGTTGAAGTACCTAATGCTGGCGGTTGTCGGTAGATAGCGTATAAATGGAAGCTATGAACCTGTTTCTTTATAAAATACTATTTCAAATATCTCAGTGTGTATTATTGACTACAATTGAGTAATGTATATTAGTTTAAGCAAGAAAAAAAAAATATTGAGAAAAAAAATAATTTTTAAGTAACATTGCCAAATGAATATATTACACTTACCTATTACACCACATTTTTTTCCAGACGGTAAAAAAAGTCACCCTGTATAATAAAATAGTTTATATAAATCTATACATATAATAAAACTCGAACGGGGCCGTGTCTGTACATGAAATATTTTTTGAAAATTTTAACCGCAGTGCATATAGTTATTAATATAGATACCGAAACACCAATTTTTGAAATTTTTGTCTGTCTGTCTGTCTGGTTGTGCACGCATCACTCAAAAACTACTGGACGGATTTTTATGAAATTTGGTATGGAGATAACTGAGTACCCGGGTCAACATCTAGGGTACTTTTTTTCCAGGAAAATATCTCATTCCCACGGGAAAATAGAAGAAAGAAAGAGAAAGAAAGAACTCGTTTATTTGCAGAAATACAGTCAAGTTAAAGGTTTTAAAATATGTACAAATGTCCTTGTATTCTGCCTGCAAGCAGGCGTGCAAAATTATGATTTGTTGTGATACCTATTTAAAATTCATAAATTCTTGTACACTATAAAATCACTTAACATTTAACCATTTAGTCAATGTTTTCTTGAAAAAAATTATATCAATTAATTTGAGATCGTCAGGTAGTATATTAAATATATCTATACACATATTATAAACGTTATTTTGGTAAATATAGGTTTATATAACTTATGCATATATGCAGATCTAACATGTCTTTTTTCAGTTTCTGTAAGCTTTAGAAATTGTTCTGGATGGAGTTTAACAAAATAGCAAATATCTCTAATGTACAAGCAGGCTATAAGAAGTATTTGAAGCTTTTTGAAGAGTGGTCTACAATGGTCCTTGCACCAAGCATTGCAAATGCAAATCGCACGTATACATTTCTTTTGCAATATAAAAGCTCGCCCATTATTTACCGAATTTACTTACAAAATAAGTCCATAGCTTAGTAGGTACTGATGATACATAGCCATGGTAGGCTGACAGTGCTGCTTCTGGTGAAATTGTTTGTCTCACACGCTTCAATGCATATACAAACCTATCTAACCTACTACAAATAGAGTCAATATGTTCTTTCCAATTTAAATTTATTATTATTTACTTCATCTAATATGTCAGTATTGTATTTTATTCGTAACTAGCAGCGCCCCGCGGTTTCACCCGCGAAGTTCCCGTTCCCATGCATGGAAATACGGAAATAAAATATAGGTTTTGTTACTCCCTGATAATGAAGCTTTAAATTGATGAAAGAATTTTTAGTATCAGTTTCGTGGTTTAGGCCTGTTCCCGTGGGAAAAATATAGCCCATGTTACTTCCAGAAAAGCACATTTTCCACTGGTAAAAGAATTTTTTAAATCGGTACAACCGGTAGTAGGTATCGGAGCCTTTTCAATACAAACAAAAAAAAACTTATCATTCCTCAATCCAGTTTATTCCCATTCCCGTGGGACTTTCCAAAAATCCCTTTACAGCGGTTGCCTACGACATATAAGCCACCTACATACCATATTTCAAATACCGGGTTCCCATAGCGACGTTGCCCGCGCGCATCCAGATTATTCCCGTTCCCGTGGGAATTTCCAAAAACCCTTCATAGCGGTTGGCTACGATATATAAGACACCTTCACACCGTATTTCAAGTTTCTAAGTGTTATCGTTTCTGAATAGTACGTATTTCTCGTTTTACCCAGTTTTTATATTTTCCCATGGAAATGAGGTATTTTTCTGGAATAAAAAGTACCCTAGATGTTGACCCTGGTACTCAGTTATCTGCATACAAAAAAAAAATTAAAAAAAGCGAAAATTAAAAAACTGGGTTTAAAGAGAAATACGTACTACTGCGAAACGATAACACTTAGAAACTTGAAATATGGTATGTACGTCTCTTAGATATACGTCGTAGGCAACCGCTATAAAGGGATTTTTGAAACGCTGCTGCGCTATAAAATATAATAATTAATATGAAACTTTCAAAGTGACCGAATGATGTATCAAAATCATTCAATCTATTTACTCGTCAACTCTTCTATATCTTGTAAACATTGTCTTTTTCTGCTAAGGATCATATTTTATTCTTCTCTCACATCATTGAATTTACGTATCATAATATATAATAACTCCCGCACGCCACTTTTTATAGGTTTCACCACTATTTTTCTTGAAAATAAGAAAAAACCACAAATTCGAACTCGATCTGACAACTCAACTACCACGAATTTGACTGACAAAAAAAATTGCCATATGCAAATGTTTTTGGGGTTGCCCGTTTATTCCATTGCAGAGTTAGCGTTGCCAGACTCTATTACATTTTTAACTGTTTATTTTTTAACTACTATCACAGAATAAGTAATAGTACTACGTACAGAAGGTTCACTGTTAACAAATTCCCTGTTTAGGTATGCCAAACGTGCCTAAATGTGGCCATATCCTTCTATCGCATGCAACGCGCTCTTTCGGAGGCGGAGCCTTAGATCTAGGGTTGCCGGCAGCTCGACCCTTTAAATTATACGTCAGTAGTAGTAGTTAGTATAATAGTGTATTTTACCTACGATATTACGATTATTCTTTACTAGCTGATGCCCGCGACTTCGTCCGCGTAGAATTTGTTATTCCGTTGCGTTTCAAAAATATATCAAGAAGGATAATCTACACTATCTATCTATCTATCAACACTAATATTATAAAGAGGAAAGATTTGTAGTTTTGTACCTATGTTAATAACGAATAAACTCAAAAACTACTGGACCGGTTAAAAAAACTCTTTCACCATTAGAATGCAACATTATTCCTGAGTAACATAGGCTATATCTAAAAGGAATTAGGGATCCCTACTAAAACTTGACTGTACATGCCAGGATTGGAACCCGAGCCTCACGAATGAGAGGCGGGCTCTTTAGCCAGTGGGCTATCATTGCTACTAATTTATATTTTTGTTATTCAAAACACCCTATATACAACGCGTCCCAGAATAAGCGCAATTCCTCATACTCCCCAATTAGTATACTAATATAAAAATATGGTAATGCATTCGTACTTTAGTTTTGTCTAACAAAATTTCTTAAATAAAGAGCGATACAGTACGGTTTCCACAGCCCTAACCCTAACTAAATTCAGTTCTATGCTAATCGTTTTTCTAAAGAAAATTTACACATACTAAAAATAGCTGAAATCAATTATGTAGTCGATACTGATTACGTATTATATAGCCTAGGACACCCTCTGGTTTATGATTTTTGAATTAGTTCTTGATACCAAACGCTATGCATGTGCTCATAATAACAAACAAATTTCTTCAAGGAACCCATAGTGAATTCTCAAAAAAAGAAAAACAACACGTCTCCGTACAAACTCCAACGCCCTGTTTCACACCCTCAGGGGGGGTTTTTAGAAAATCCAGGAATACGTGTCTTGTTATTTGTTTTGAGGAGTATTTTTACAAAGTTTCGAATTGATACACCAAAAAATTAGGGTTTTCCATACATACCAAGTTCAACCCCCTACTTTCACCCCTTTTGGGGAAGATTTTCGAAAAATCCAAAAACTCGTTTTCATTTATTTCTAAAAGTATTTGTGCCAAGTTTCAAGTTGATAGACGTAAAAAACAACACATCTCCATACAAAATCCCACCCCCTGTTTCGCCTCCTTAGGGGGTGTTTTTTTGCAAATCCCGAAGTACGTGTCTTGTGGTTTGTTTTGAGGAGTATTTGTACAAAGTTTCGAATTGAAACACCCAAAAATCAGGGGTTTCCGATACATACCAAGTTCAACCCCTACTTTCAGGCCGTTAGGGGTCGATTTTCGGAAAATAAAAAAACACGTGTGTCATCATTTATTTCTAAAAGTATTTGTGCCAAGTTTTAAGTCGATACACGTCAAAAACAACACATCTCCATACAAAATCCCACCCCCTGTTTCGCCCCCTTAGGGGGTGTTTTTTACAAAACCCAGAAATACGTATCTTGTTGTTTGTTTTGAGGAGTATTTCTAGAAAGATTCGAATTGATACACCCAAGTATGAAGATTTTCCATACATTCTAAACTCAACCCCTACTTTCACCCCGTTAGGGGACGACTTTCGGAAAATCCAAAAACAAGTATCTACTCATTTATTTCTAAAAGTATTTGTGCCAAGTTTCAAGTTGATAGACCTAAAAAACAACACGTCTCCATACAAAATCCCACCCCCTGTTTCGCCCCCCTAGGGGGTGTTTTTTACAAAACCCAGAAATACGTGTCTTGTTGTTTGTTTTGATGAGTATTTCTAGAAAGATTCGAATTGATACACCTAAAAATGATGGTTTTCCATACATTCCAAACTCAACCCCTATTTTTACCCCGTTAGGGGACGATTTTCGGAAAATCCAAAAACACGTATCTACTCATTTATTTCTAAAAGTATTTGTGCCAAGTTTCAAGTTGATAGACGTAAAAAACAACACGTCTCCATACAAACTCCATCCCCCTCTTTCACCCCCTTATGGGGTGTTTTTTAAAAAATTAAGAAATACGTTTCTTGTCGTTTGTTTTATAGAGTATTTTTACAAAGTTTTGAATTGATACACTAAAAAATGAAGGTTTTCCATACAAACGTTCAACCCCTTTTTCAACCCCTTAAGGGTTGAATTTCGAAAAATCCTTTCTTAGTGCTAGTTTACGTCTTAAAAACAATAGCTGTAAAAAAAACAGCTTTCTAGGTCTAAGGGTTTAGGCTGGGCGTTTATGAGTCAGTGAGTCAGGACTTCTCTCTTTATATATATAGATTTAGGTACTAAAGACCACCCAACATCACAAAAGCTGTGTAATTTGCCTTTAGGTTATGTTATGACTTTTAAACTGCCTGTTTCTGCAAAATGTAAGACGAAGACATACAACTGGGTTATCACATACATACATTATAAATAATGTAAAGAAAAATAGTTCATAAAAGTTTTAACGAGATTCAGAGCGCGAACGTGTGTCCCGTAGCACTGCGCGGCAACCACTAATATACCGCAGTGTGCCACCCCTGCTACTATGTATAATAGTTTATTTTTTGTTGACTTTTCATGAAAATTTTGTAAGTTTAATTTCATTTAATAAACAAAAACAGTACAGTTCACATATTTTATTACTTTGCCCAAGATAGGGTGTTCATTATTCATAATGGCCGGAAAAATTAATTAATCATGCTGTTTTAATCACATTGTCCAATTGAGTCGGGCATTATGAATACAGACCGGCAATTATTAATAGTGCCCGGACTTATCAAATTGCCCATAACATATAGATTGAAATGGGTTTGCATTATAAGATGCATATTGCATAATCTTAGTTTTTCCTATATTAATTTTTAAGTAATTTTTATCAAGCCATCGTATAACTTCTGATAAAGTTTGATTTATTTTGTCTGCGTATAGGTAGGCTTTTATCGTCACAATCTAAGTATTAATGTTATGTCATCTGCATACATAATAACTTTTTGTCGCGTTGCAAGAGTCAGATCATTAACTAAAACATTAACTAAAAACTGGTTAAAAAGAGAAATACGTAGATACTACTCCGCAACGATAACACCTAGAAACTTGAAAAATGGTATGTGGGTGTCTTTTATGTCGTAGGAAACCAGTATGAAGGGATTTTCAGAAACTCTTACGGGAACGGGAATAAACGGAATCTGCGCGGGCAACGCCGCTGGGCACCCGCTAGTAGTATATATATCTAGACTCGCATGCAATGAATCGACCGGGTCACTTAAATAAACGGAAAAATCTAAGAATGCTTAATGAAATAAATTGTGTTTAATAGACAGTATACCTAATACCCCTTATATGAAAGTAATAACATTTATGAGTCACTACATTTCATTTACAAAAAAAAACTACAAAAAATACATACTAAGTTGTCAACTAGAGAACCAACAAACTGGCCCAGCGACCCAAAGAAGAATCCCGACTTCATTAACTTCTTCGTCTATAAAAGTATTTCTGAACATTACCTGAACATTCAAAGCAGTCTCGATAGTTCCTCGGATCATACCCCTATAATAGCAACTATTAGCCCAACTATAATAGAAAAAACAAACAAAGTAGAAATATATAACAAAGTTACGGACTGGGACTCATTTAGAGAACATATTAGAGCAAACTTAGACCTAAAAATCTTACTTAAATCTAACGAAGACATTGAAGCAGCTACCTATATCAAAGTTTAGAAAAACGCTTCAAACGGCTTGCTGGTTAAATACACCTAAACGAAAAAAGAAAGTAAATCTCGACCAAAATGTTCCGCTGGAAATAAAAAATAAAATACTGGAAAAAAGGAAACTATGAAGAATATGGCATAACTCTCGAAATAGCAGAGACAAATCTGTATTCAATTAAGCCTCCAGGGAGTAGAAGGAATTCTTAAAAGCAATCAATGAAGAAACCTTGCAGAACCAACTGGAATGCATGACGCCAATGGGCCACAACGAACACTCACTATGGAAATAAGTCAAAAGCAGTGGGAAGCCCTACATACCTCAGTTCCCCCTAAAAATAAGAAGTGGCACCTGGGCAAAAACGGACTCAGAAAAAGCGGAAACATTCGCAATGTTTTTACGTGAAGTCTTTCAACCGAATGAAAACGGCGATCAAGCCACCGAGGCCGAAGTAGAGGAATATCTTAATAGCGACATACAGTTGAGTCCTCCCATAAAAGCTTTTAGTCCCAGGGAAATCTGGAAAACTATAAAGAGCTTAGATTTGCGCAAAGCCTCAGGTTTCGACTTGATAACTGCAGAAGTCCTTAGAGAACTCCCAAAGAAGGCTATTATATACTTAGCTTTACTGTTTAATGGTATAATTAGAACTCGTATTGCTTACTCGTGCTTCCTTTACTACGTTTATGCGGTTTGGCATGCTGTGCGTACACCAAGTACCTACCATATATGATTTTGGGGAATATTCTCCCATTCCTCTGTGAGAGCAATTTTGAGCTCACGACACGTGATTGGGCGAAGGTTTCGTTGTATTACGCATCTCTCTAGCTCATCCCAAGCATGCTCGATCGGGTTGATATCCGGGCTGAGTGCTGGCCACTCCATGCGAGTGATTTTTTTTATTTTTTTTATTTGGAAAACATACAGTCACACAAATATTAACAATATTTGTATTATTATACAGACCCGGAGTTCCACTATTTAAAAGAACAAAAGAGTAGGTAGGTACATCGAGATCTCATTTAGTCGACTACAAAATAAAACATGATTTTAACAAAATTAACACACGTAGAAAAAGTTTAGGTGCAACCAACCACCGCTAGCTTAAACGAAGTTAAACAATTTTACCAATCTGCCGAAAGATAACCCAGAAATATCAATATCTGTGAACCGCTGGTTATAATACTTATAATTATCCAAAGCACGCCTAAAAAAGGTATTTTTCATAAAATTTGTATTGCACGGTTTTGTATAAAATGAATGTTTAGAACGCAAGGAGTCTCTAAAATTAATTTTAGCCAGCAAAGGGGACGACTCAGCGAGGCTAGGAACTAGCTTATATAAATAAACTAGCGACCCGCCCCGGCTTCGCACGGGTGCAATGTTAACACTAAAACCTTCCTCTTGAATCACTCTATCGATTAAAAAAAACCGTATCAAAATCCGTTGCGTAGTTTTAAAGATTTAAGCATACAAAGGGACATAAGGACATAGGGATATAGGGACAGAGAAAGCGACTTTGTTTTATACTATGTAAGTATAAGTAAGTAAGTAAGTATGTAGTGATAATGTCCATATATTAGGGTCGCGACACATCTGCGAAACGTACAGCGCCGAAGGTTCGGTGCATTACGGTTGACGCGGATGGCTGATCCATTTATCTTTAAAGTGAAACGTCAATGTATGTTGTTCACCGAACCTTCGGCGCTGTAGGTACGTTCCGCAGATGTGTTGCGACCCTTATGCACGTCTGCTATCAAGGGGAGAAATTAACTTCCCAGTGCGATATTCCAGGTTTTTTAAGTTTTTTTTTTGGATAGCCTTAAGAGAACTGGTCCCAAATAGGAACCCTGAAGATCCCGGATGTGATGGTAATTAAGCTAGACATATTATTATAACCTTTTGTAATGTTCATGTCTTGCTTGAAGGTAGTAAGTAATTCACAATCCAACCTGTATGAGGTCGGGCATTGTCCTGCATAAAAATCGAATCCTCACCCAAATTGACCATAAATGGACTAACGTGTTTATTGAGAATTTCTTCCACATATATTTCGTTAGTTAAAGAGCCGTTTTCTATGAACACTAATTCTGTGCGACTCTCACAAGAAATTCCGGCACAAGTTGCAGGCCCACCACCGACACACTTTTTTTTTCGATGCATGTTTGCTTCTCTGAATCTTTCGCCTGGTCTACTATACACTCTGTGTCTTCCACCGTGCTTGTAGAGCATAAATTGAGATTCGTTGGAGAACATAACTTTTGAAAGCGATTACGAAGCATGGTGTTCACCAAGTATCGATCTTCTCGTGCTGTGGTACAACCTGGTTTTGCCTGTTCCTGGTCTACGTAGGTTAGAGCTAGTTTCGTCGTAACGTCGGAGAACTCTTTGTGCTGTTGACAGCAACACACCGACAGTCCTGGTTGTATCACGCCGACTCTGGCCGGTTTCCAGCATTGTGAAAATCCTGGTGCATTCTTCAGGTGAAAGTGACATGATTAGAGCTTGAATAATAAATATTGAACACTGTCAACATGATTTATATTATGCAAATACAAATGCTGTAACTAATCTTCGAAAGTCTCCCTTTTTCAAATTAGATTTTTTATGACATAACTTGACAATAACTAAGAATACCTTCATATATGGAGTATTTAAATGTCTATAATAAGCTAGCATTATTAGTTTCCGAGATTTTCAGTGACCCGAATTCTTTGCTCTTATTAGGAATATCTTTAACTTTTAATAGTTATTTTCTTACGTACCTATATTTTTTGTTTTACTGTAACCATAATAGCCTGCGCAGACGACGGACTTTGTCCCCGGAGGTCAAAATCCCCCGAATCGTAAAAAATATGTCCGCCGCGGACTTGCCGCGGACTCAACGCACACGGTGTGCGATCTTTTGTCCCCCGGAAATTTAGAGAAGCGCACGCTATAGAAGCGAATATTCTGAGATTACGTTGTGTTGTAATTTACATGAAGTTTAAGAAAAAGAGAAGTAGTTTTAAAAGAGAATACTGGGTGCATCCCTTTATATCAGATCGATTAATGAATGGATATTTTCATGCGAAGCATGCTCAGTTGAAACCATAGATTTAGAATTTTTTGCTATGGTTGAAACAATATCCAAAAAGATTCTTCAAATATTATAAAACGTCGGTTGGAACTTTTGAGGAGTGGTTGTCAATTGTGAAACCCTCTAAAAGTCATTCTGATAAGGATGAGGATGTGTATTGGTCCAGAAGAATGAATTGTTGTTATTAGTTGGTTAATAATAATAATAAATAAGCAAAAAATACCATATTTAGTTTTTTCCTAATTCCACATTAAATCCCTAAATGATAATTTTTCATTTAAATTGGTATATATTTTTCGTATAATTGATTTTTAAATATCGATTATATTTATGAAAATGAATCATTTATCAAAAATCCATTATTATTAAAAAGAATAATCGTTTTTTTTTATCAATCATCCCTATCGAGCGCGCAACGAAGACTAAAGTTTGCCGTGTGCGTTGCAGCGCCTAGTCACGTTATTTTTATTTTTTCTGGGACTGCCGAGTACTTTTTGTCCTGTCCAGTCCCTCGGTGTCCGCGATTATTCGGGGGACTTTTTGTACGCGATACTTTTAATCCCTCGTGTGCGTTACTCGATGCAGTTGTAAGCGATCTATTTTGGCGGACAAAAAAATACGAGGACAAAAGTGTCTCGTCTGCGCAGGCTATAAGCGTATAAATAACATTACTAAAATCATACAGTACCTATGTAGGTACATCTATAATCGCGCACTGTCACTTTTGTATTCGGGTTGTAGGTACCTATCAATCCTAATGGAGACGCTCGTTTTTATGTAGAATGTACTCTATTTTAATCGATACTAAATCTATACCTATGGTCGATTGTAGCATTTTCCATGTTCAGATGGCTGGTGTTACGATTAACGATCTTCAAAACCTTTTATCTTGAAAAGTACCTAACTCGGTTACAAATTCTGAAAGTTCGTACAGAATGATACATTTTGGGTAGGTACACAATCTCGAGTGAAGTGAGAGTTTTTTGTGAACCTTAGTCCGGCTAGCGTTACGACAAATGTTTTATTCGTACTTTTGTTTGATCTACCTAATGATAATAATTTTTTTTTTTAGGGTGCAATACCAGGAACATTCTTTTGGAAACCCCGATTAGGACTCGATTTGTCCATTCCGACCACAGGTTAGTGACTTATATAGTGCCAAATATTTAACATCATTGTATTAGTAAATAAGTTCGTGACCAATCAAATGCTATTAATTAAATCAATGCTAATTTCAGCCGCATCTCAAATTTTGTATTATGCACTGACCCTCATAATGTCTGATTCTGTGTAAATTTGGAATATAAATACAACACGTCACAAAATAAGCGCAATTCCTCATAGGTACACCCCAATTAGTATAAAATACTTATTAATATAAAAAATTTAGATGCATTCCTACTTTAGTTTTGTCTAACCAAATTTCTTAAATAATGAGTAATAATAGCACGGTTTCCATATTATGTAGCCTTAAATTCAGTTATGCTGTCTTTTTTCGAAAAATATTAACACTTATTACCCAATAAGGTAGATGTACCATATTACGTAAGTGTACGGAATTCCGTAAGTTTTCGGTTTAGGCCTAAAAATAAGAAAACTTCTAATTGTTTCAAAATTTTATGTAATTATCCATAAAGTACAAACTATAGACTGTCAATTAGACACGGTAAAAAAGAACTGTAACTATCGTTGATTAAGTTGTGACGTCTCTATCGATCAGTCAGCGCAAATCCGGCTTAGTGGTAGTGTGTGATTTGGTTACGCGCAAGCTGCCGCATGGATATTCTTAAGGGTATTACGACTGATTTATTTAATTATTTTCATAAAAGTGTCGCAATTATTTTTAAGGGTTTTATAACAAACTGATGGATAACCGTTTCAAGTTATTTCATTTAGTTTTTAGCGAGTAAATTGATATTTTCTGATTGCCGCAATTACCTACACCAAAAACCAACCATGTCCGTTATTACGTAATAATTACGGAATTGCGGAAAGGGTCGTTCTCTCATTTCGTCCGGATTTCGTGTCAGCGCCCAAATTCAGTGCTTAAATTAACTTATTTTACTAGTGGCAATTTTCTAAAGATTTCTATAAAACTTACGCAAAAGGAGCATATATTATAATTTAGGTAAATCGAATGATCTATTAAATAAAAAATAAAAACATACTCGAATTTCATTTCCTACCCACATATAACAGCGCTTCATTAGGTTAATGATTACAAAAATACTATTTATTGCAAAAAATCCTACCATGTTTTATTGATTCTCAGAAAAACACTAAATTAATATTAATTTAGTATAAAGCAACATAAGCCAGAGTTACATTATCATAGAGAGAACGTGTTTTTTTATTTTGTCAAATGAATTACTTCATTTCCTACCGCGAGAATTGAAATACATTTGAACGTGAATGCGTCCTTAATTCGCGAGAAACAATGATACCCGCTCGTCTTTCCCATCTCAAGCTACCGAAGCATCTCACCGGGGAAGGTCTCGCACACGTGGTTTGCAAAATATTTGAGTTCTCTCCGCTAAAAACCGATTTTGTCACGGGTAAGTAATCATTATTATCCTAGTAGTATTTCGATATTCTCTAATGTAAATAATTTCTCTGTCACGTTATTTATTGACATTTGGGTGGATCTTCATTCGTTTCGCTTGATGAACTTGAAGCACAAAAGAAGCCGTTGTAATTTGAAATTAAATACGAATAATTCATTCCACTCCTATGCATTTCCATCCATTCCCTCCAATATTTTGAGGGAAGGAAATGAATAAATATGGAAGGAAATGATTTATACCTAATTGTTTTAGTATAAATGTGATTAGTTTCACTGTTTTTTGGTACCTAGTTTGATTTATTGTTACTATCTGCGTCATTTTAATGTAGTCAAGGTTATTTGTAGAGATGCAACATATAGACAGTGGAAAATGTAGAATTGCACGAATAAAACGTCAACCGTTATGGTGGCCAAGATAACTTTGGACTTACGGGTAACATTGAGAGTTTTCAGACTAAGTACGACATTGAAGATCATGTTCGAACTGTTATAACACCACCGCAAATTGACACCCCGACCTTATTCAACAATTTAAGAAACATAATTGCTAAACCCACTTTAAATAAATAAGACTACCCATGAAGAAGATATTTTTAATTCAACGCAAGGCTCTGGAAATCTGAATATTATATCAAGGATACTCTACAGTTATCAAAGATTTTCAGCTCGTTATCATTCAACTGGATTTAGCTCTATCCATCAAACCGAATTTGAGAAACTTTTGCTAATATTAATGACCCTGAGTTTGACCAGCAGTTATCAACTATAATTGATACGATTTAAAATACGACGTTGATATGTGGGTTGTAGTAGAATACAAACTAAAAAAAACTTCGCAATTCTATATCGGGAAAATTATTAAAACGTGCACTAACATCAAATAATACACTATGATATTGGTAAGAAAAGTTCGCTCTGGCTTGTTTGGTTGTCAATTTAAGTACCATATGAGCTGCCTGGTAAGATTACATATTTTTTACTTTTATAAGAATTTATAAGACTTCTTGAAATGTTTAAAATATTTTTATTTTTGCAACGCATTATTATTGAATAATTTAGGTCAAAGAAGACATTTTATTCAAATACTTAATTAATTTAAGCTAGTCAAGACATTCAAGATTTCATGTTATTGCTTTATGTTCTATAGTTCTATAAAAACAGTTAGTATGTAGCCTATAAGTAGGCACTAAAATTTATGTCGCAAATTCCTACTTCTTTATAATAATTATGTGATAATATAATTGCCTTATTAATTACCTTCTTGGAAATATTATTTTTCATTTTATACCATTTTATTAGACTTGTTCGAAACATTTTTGTTTAAAACATTTAAATTTTAAATGTTTTAAACATGTTTAAAACATTTTTGTTTGTGTAACACATTATTTTTTAATTATTATCAAGAAGACATATTTTTTAAAGATTTCTAATTTGAGCACGTCAAGATATTTAAGATGCCTTGTTATTGCTTTATGTTCTAGTTCTAGATAAAAAACGAGACTGAGGATTAAGACTGGAGTTTGGGCAAGGTGTTAATTGGGAAAAAATGATTTTTAATTATTATTTTTTTAAATACACCAACTTGTTTTTTCCACCCAGTCAAATTTCATTTCCTTCTATGCATAGTTCATTACCATCCCTTCATTTTTCATTTCCATCTATGCCTTCATTACATTCCTCCTTTTTTCTTTTGAAATAAAAGCATTACGTAGGTGCCTTTTATTAAATAATATACAAGATGCTTATACACATCTGCAATATCTCAATCAACGAAATACCTTTTAAAAAAAATTATTCTCTTAAAAAGACCAAATCCGGACGAAATGAGAGAACGACCCAAGTAAGGTGATTTTGATTTTTGTGATTTTCCAGGAACGAGATGAGATAAGTAAATGAAAGATCCTGTTACGGATCTTATGTATAACATAGTTTCTCGGAATCAAATTACGTATTACGATTTTATTTCTCTTTGATATAAAAAAAACGTGTTAAAAGTAAAACCATTTTTATACTTTCAACAGATTCGTCGCAAATAATAGCGGTACAGATTCATTAATTAATTTGATATATTTCGATGTTCCAGTATAATTGTTGGTATTTATTACTAGTATGATTGCATTCCTATACAATTCAAGTTTTATTATGTTGTTGGGAATAGTTACTCGTTAGAAATATCGGTTAATCTGACTACCGCAATTACCTACACTGTTTTTGGCTGTTTCTCTTATTACGGTACAAGCAGCGCCCCGCGGTTTCACCCGCGTAGTTCCCGTTACCGTGGGAATACGGGGATAAAATATAGCCTACGTGTTATTCTGATGTATAAGCTATATAACTGTAAAGTTTCATCAAAATCCGTTCTATAGTTTTTGCGTGAAAGAGGAACAAACATACATACATACATCCAGACATCCATCCAAACAAACTTTTGCATTTATAATATTAAGTAGTAAATAGGAAGTAGGATAGTAGGTAGTAAGCGAGCTACTTTATAGGGGGGCTAAGATACTTACTACTTAACTACCTACTACTGCTACTACCTACGTATTACTAACAAAACTACTACCTACTTACTTAGGTAGTACTACTTAATAAAAGTTTATGGCTCTAGTGATTTCAGGCTTGGCCCCGTATTAAAAAGTTGTTCATAAAAATAAACAGTTTTCCTAAATAAAAAAAAATAAAATAAAAAAAAAACAGTTTTCCTTTATTGATAAAATGAAGTTATTTTATTTAATAACACGATACCTAAAATTTAAGGTGTAAGGTATTTCCTATCTCGTATAATCCTGCAGCAAAACAGCATTTTACTGCATATACCGGAATTACCAGCACGCATTGCCGGAATTAGCTGCAGAGTCAAATTTTATACCGTAATAACGGACATTTATAGGGCCCAGAAAAATTACGATAACTCATATAAAATATAGTATAATACAGTAGTGTTATATACCAATCTCCTCTCTGAAAACCTCTTTTTACGACTGAACTAATTTCAATGCGCTGAGTTTTACTGTTTTACCGGAAATTGCTTGGAAAGACAAAAATGCCTTAATAGCACGGAATTACGTACAGTTACCTTATAGGCAATAAAATAAAACACAATTGATTTTTAGTTGTTACGGTGCCCATTGGAACCGCGTTTAAAAATAGCTGAAATATTCTGTTACATATATTGTATATATTTTCAGAACCGACGGCGAAGGTTCATCAGCCAAATAAAGAAACTATCGCGGATGGTCTTGTGGTTATGGTTGATGGCTACCAGGCTGGCATTACGGTAATTGCACTTGCAGCTGGTATATCGAGTGCTGGCCCTTATCCACACTTGAACCCGATGTCTGCTTACTATTACACTAACATGTATAGATGGGGCTTGAGATATATGAGCCTGTAAGTCCGTTTTGTTAAAGTCACTACAAGGTATTAATTTAGTAAACAATGAACTTCTACTGAGTTTCATAGTGACAGGTAGGTACGAGTTAACTAAATCCAATTAATTTCAATTTATATAAGTACGGGTAATCGAGTTTTATATATATTAAACTAGCAGCGCCCCGCGGTTTTATCCGCGCGATTCCAGATCCCGCGGGTAGGATAAAATATAAGCCTATGTGTTATTCTGATGTATAAGCTATATAACTGTAGTTTCATCAAAATCCGTTCAGTAGTTTTTTGCGTGAAAGAGGAACAAACATCCATACCTACATAGGTACAAACTTTCGCGTTTATAATAAGTATTAGTACCTACCTAGGATACGAAACGAACATGCAATTTCAATTAGTCGGATTAGGTTTAAGCGATATATAGTATGTAGGTACTGTCAACCAACTATTGTGGTACAAGGACTCGGGATTGTAAACATTCGGTCTGTAATTTTGAAGTATGCCCGGGGGGTCGATTTTTGAATCTCACCAAGTGACTAATTCTCACCGATGTGAGTGATTTCCGAAAGTTCGTATTTTTGAAACTCATCGGTGACTTACATTTGTCATACCTATGATATCGATTTACGAGTGCCCCCACTCTCCGCTAGGAGTAAAAGTGTTCTGTCAATCGCATGGTGATTTCAATTACGAGTGGGTGGGGGCACTCGTAAATCGATATCATAGGTATGACAAATGTAAGTCACCGATGAGTTTCAAAAATACGAACTTTCGGAAATCACTCACATCGGTGAGAATTAGTCACTTGGTGAGATTCAAAAATCGACCCCCTGGCCCCATCATCACGTCACGGCACCGTTGCCGTGCCGTGAAAATACACGGCGCCGCACCGTGTATATTTACTGCATGGCAACGCCCCGGCGCCGTTGTACGATGGCGGCGGCACGCTGTGATGATGGGTTCAGGCCCTATGGGCGTCATAAATTATATTTATATCGAAAACAGTATTTATAATTAAATCCAAATGTTGCCAACCACTGAATGTTTGTTCACATAATTTATACCCTCTCGAAACAGTAATTTTCGGAACAATACTTATGTAATTCATTATTTCCAAAGTTTTTTTTTACTAAAGAAAAGTATATTTTTAAGGAATCGTCAGTCATTCTGATTCTGTATTTAAATAGAAAATAATAAATTATTTGTAAACATTTGAACAGTTTACCGCTCTGGTTGAGTGGCACTGGCGGCAATTACGTGGATACACATCGAGTATGGCGTAGGCGGTTCTACTACATGGACGAGTTCGTGCCGGGCTGGCTCAAGAATGTAGTGCCATATGTAAAGAAAGAGGAGTGGGACAAAGAGGAACTCGAATGGAAACGATTCAAGAAATACGCTGAACCTGCTTTCGGTAAACACTATCGGTACCCGACTAAATTCTTTAACAATTTCAAGTCGCAGGAAACTCAGGAAACCGTCGAAAATTTGGATGTTTCCTCAAACTCTATTTGAACACAATAAGCATGAATTACGTCATATGATAAAAATAAAAATAAAGAAGGCATTAACAAATGTATTTAATTAATCTAACAGATACTGATAACGTTTTAATGACAGTAAATATTATAATCTTTGGTTATACCCAACTTACTGTTTATGGTTATGGTATTATGTACCTATTACAATAGGGAATATGCACGTAAATCCAAAATACCCAAAACACTTTATTGGTACTTAATCTTTATTGCTTAAACGTACCTACACAATTATTTTTAAAATGTATCATAATTTAATGTTGAAAAATGTAATCATCAAAAGGTGGCTTTTTTAAATTCTCTCGCCAATTTCCAAAACGCAAGGAAACGTGACCTTAGTTGTACTGACTTCTTCTGTCAACAAGTTGATTGTATGGTTTGTGATTTTAATTTGTATTGTTTCACGGTTATTAGTTTTCAGTGTTAAAGTATTAAATCCCACCGAAGAAAGACATAATGTCCAAAACCGGTTTTGTCAAAGCACAAACAGATAATCTAAAATAGACGTGTTTATTATGACCACGTATTTCGCATCTTATTCATATTTTCCCTTCGCACGACTAATCTCCAAAAAGAAAAATGTCCAAGCAATCAAATATATCCAGTCACTAATTTGACCACCCATAAAAATGTCCAACTATAAAAACACCCGACCAGATACATGACCAGCTATAATAATGTCCAACTGTAATTATACCCCACCAGATAAATGACCAGCTATAATAATGTCCAACTGTAGTTATGCCCGACCAGATAAATGACCAGCTATAATAATGTCCAGCCATAAAAATGTCAAATTGTACTCGTACTATTCTATAGACTCAAATAATTTATAATATTTTGGTAATACCACAGAATAAGTAATACCTAGTACTACGTATAATACATCAAAACTCTTCAGAGTGGCACATAAGCGATAACTAGATACTGGGCACTTGTATGAAGTATTGCTTGATTTTTAGAAAACGAATTGTAATGTCACATGAGACGTCTCTGCAATATATCTCTAGTGCAAAATATATCGTCTCTAAAATAAAAATAATGAGCGACGAAGAAATATTATTTTTAAAAAACCAGAAAGGTAAGGACACCCTATTATTGGGAGCTTCGCGTTACAACTTTAACGGAACAAATCCAACATCACGCAGCACCTTGTGGAGATGTATATATCGATTGGAATGTAGTGCATCGGTAACCATAAACCACAAAAGAAACAGGGTGCTACGATCTTCTCCACACACTTGTGCTATCGATCCAAAAAAACAAGAAGTCTTTAAGACTATGGTTGCATTAAAAAAAGATGTCTGTGAAGATCTGGGTTCGGTTCAAAGCTTGTATGAAAAGCACACTGATGTTTTGAAGGCCAATAATAGTGCCTACATAGATGTCTTGCCAGATTTTAAAAATGTTGAATGGAATGGAATGGAAAAAATGGAATGTAATAAGATATCATTTTCTAAGTTGTCAGAAGTTCATGTACCAAAAATTCTGGCAAATAACTTTTTATTGTGCGACGATGACTCAGAAGAAAAGATTTTAATTTTCTGCTCTCTCACAGCAAGAAAATTTATTGAAAATGAAAATTTCGATTCTTATTTGGGAGATGGCACATTTAACACTGCTCCGCCACCGTTTTACCAATTTTATACTCTACATTTAGATTTGGGGTCTAACGAAAAAACAAACAATGTTGTCCCGGTAATCTACGGTTTATTACCTAACAAATCACAAAGTACATATGTAAGATTCTTTGAATTGCTGACGACAAGGTTGAACATTCATATGAAAACATTCAAGTGTGACTTTGAGCTAGCGGTCATCAATGCGGTGCAGCAGGTACACCCAGAAGTTCAGGGTTAAGGGATGTTTCTTCCATTACCAGAAGGCAATTACAAGAAAGGCAGAACAACTGGGACTTATGGACAGAAAAGACTGCAAAAAGGTTTTAAAACTCATTAAAATCCTGCCGTTATTACCAGAAAACCATATCAAGAGTTGCTGGTTGACAATATTGAATATTGCACCCGATTGTGACCAGTTCAGAACGTTCAAAAATTATTTCGAAAAGCAATGGCTTTCGAAAATTTCGACTATTTTATTGAGTTGTTCTGACGATAAACATCGCACTACAAATCTTCTAGAGGGATGGCATCATCGATTATCTGTGAAAATACCCAAGAATCCCAACTTATGCAAGTTTTTGTACAATATGAGAAAATAATCTATACGATATGATTATAAAATGAAAAACAGCCTTTTTTATTCCGTGCAAAAAAATCGACGAAAGTCTGATATAGCATTCGATCGGAAATATGCGAAATACTTGAAATCACTACATAATAATGAAATCACAGATCTGCAAATGATTGAAAAAATTATACATTTGCGATTTTCGTTAAATTCAAACGAAAAAAGCGACTCTAGCGATCAGAGTGCATGTTAATTATTTAAGCCCTTATTTGGAAGGTGTATGATTTATTTTACTTTAAGTTTTTAAGTTTAATGGATGCTTAATTAATAATAATATTTTTTTGTTTGATATACAAACGACTTTTATTCAATACAATGAAATACTCGTAACTCTTTATTTTTGGCCACAGAGGCCATATTTTACAATTTTACTATTAAACTTTTAAGTTTGGCCAAGCTTATCAATTTTATAATTTTGACATGCCTTTGGACATTTGTCTTTTTGGACAATTTTTATCCATTGGCTATATTTATCATTCGTCATTTTTATGGTTGGGCAATATTACTACTGGTCATTTTTAAGATTTGTCCATTTTATTATAGGACATTTTTATTGTTTGACTATATAGATACTGGTCATTTTTATTTTTGGGTAATTTTATCATTGGACTTATTTATGGTTTGTCAATTTTATCACTTGGACAAGCCTTTGGACATTCGTCTTTTTGGACATTTTTCTTTTTGGAGATTAGTCGTGCGAATCATATTTTCTGCTGAACTCAGATGAGTAAAAGCTGCGAGGTCAATAAGTAACTAAGTAAAAATGATTTTTGGAAAATATACTTTGTCAGGAGCAGTTTGATGTTATTTTGGCACATTGGAATGACATAATATTTAAAATAACTTTTCTTGTGCCTTTCCACGGCGTAGTTACAATGAGTTTATTTTATCACATTTTTTTTACTTGTAGTAACTTTGTACAAGTAACACTTTGTTGACATCGAACTTGTGCAGTGTGACGTCACACTTCACAGAATGACCGCGTTCAAATCGCCCGAAAATTATAGTCATTTTAATATAAGAAAAACAGCTTACTGGTTTATATTTCGGATGACTTATACTTATTTATGGTAATGTAATAAGTAATAACTTAGTAGAAACGTTCAAAAAATACATGCATATTCCCTGTTGTTTTATATTTCTACTAACTTATAAGATAAAACTGATAAAAAATTATGTTATTAATATTCTTATTTTTTTAAAGTAATTGCTATTGATTAAATATAAGGTTGTTACTACTTGATTAGTAACTCTTACATCACATCCATAGTACCTATTCTAGAAGGCAAGATATTGTTTATATTGAATATGCAGATGTCATTGATCAAGGGTCGACAAATGAGATCATGATGTAGCGCGTGCCGTTGGTGACGCGGAGCCCCTCGTGGTAGTGCGTAAGTCGGCCTGGGTGCATGAGCAACCAACCTTGCCTCGTGTCGCGCACCGAACAGTTGTACCTCAGGAACCTGCAGCCTCCGCCCTCGAAGTCCACATCTGCACCGAGTTAAATAAAAAAATTAATTGTTGGACACAATTCATACACGGTTATTTAGTCCTAAACTAGACTTGTACTATGGGTACTAAATAAGTGATAGAAATCTATACATATTATAATAAAACTGTAACGGGACAGTCAGTGTCGTGGAAATTTTTCGTTTCGAAAAAAAAAAGCGTTTGTGTAGATAGTTATCGATTTATTTCGTTGTGTATTTTACAAAGACACAAATTTTCGACATTTTTGTCCGTCTATCTGTCTGTTTGTGCACGCATCACGCAAAAACTATTGCACGGATTTTGATGAAATTTGGTATGGAGATAACTGAGTACCTGGGTCAACATCTAGGGTACTTTTTATCCCAGAAAAATATCTCATTCCCACGGGAAAATATAAAAAATGGTTAAAACAGAAATATTTACTATTCCGAAATGGTTACACCTAAGAAACTTGAAATATGGTATATAGATGTCTTATATGTCGTAGGAAACCACTGAATAAATTTTTGAAAATTCCTACGGGAACGGGAATAAACTGGAGCCGCGCGCGCGGGCAAAGCCGCTGGGTACCCACTATTCGTAATATAATTCCACATGCGAGTCTTACAAATTCTTTCACCAATGGAAAGCTTACTTTTCTGGGATTAACATGGGCTATAAATTTCCTACGGGAACGGGACTGACGCGGTTGAAACCGCGAAAACCGCTATGATGGGATTTTTTGCTAGTACTATTAAACACTTTTCCGTAACAGTTAGTGTTGGCAATGGCAACATAGTCAGAATTTTATTCGACTTGATGGGTGTAGTGCAACTTACTTGGAGTGTTAAGGGCCAGGTTAATAGTGTACGTAGATGAGTCGTGGTGCGGACGTAGAGATGGCTGTTCGTCTGGCCTGTACCGTACTACGAAGTTCATGATCGATACTGGTGGCTGTAATATATTTTTTAAATATTTTTTTACTAATGAAATACTTATGAGTACCTTTTTTTAACTAAAGCCGATACAGTATTAAATACTTACATTGTGGAAGTAGCCAATGAAGACCATCTCCTGCAGCGGGCGTACGTACTGCTTCAGAATGTGCAGCCACTGGCGGTCTAACCCGACCTGAGACATGTGGATGTCACGGGTTGGCACGGCTTCGTAGCCGCTTTCCAATCGTTTATCCTGCCGACAATTAACAATATTATTATGTTTTTCATGTTCCCAGAATTCGTCACTTTCTTCGGTCTCGAATCCGTGAAAAATATAATATACATCGTAACATCATAAGGAAACCCGCGGTTACCAGAATTGACTCTTAGGCATGTGCTGTTGCACCACGATCCAGCTATAGACTCACCACCTGTCACGTTTAAGGGTCCAAAATATATACTGGTGAAAAGTGGATATTTTCAGGAATAGAAAACATCTGTATTTAGAAAAAAAGAATCTTACGCTATTAGATCCATCACTCCACTGGCCAAAAGCTTCCATAATTTGTATCCATTCCACGCAGAATCGTTTTGCCATCAGTGGAAACCAATACACATCGGGGCATGGCTGAAAACGAAAAAATATATACAACAGAAACCACGTTGGTTAAGTAATTTCGGGGAACGGATGTAGAACTACCAGTAGTACCACTATTGTATTACACCCCACGAGTATGATGAAGTATAATTTTACTATGCAAGCAAGGTGAAAAGATACGATATTATATAATATCAATTCATTGAGTCGAGTCATGCGTAAATTGGTAAATCTGGGGTCATGGTAGTGACCCTACAAGAGCCAAGCAAAGTGCAAGGGCACTAGCTACCTTTTCTTGAAACGCTTCATCGTTTTTTTTAACCCTCATAACTTAGGTTAGGATTATAAATACCAGACCAGAGAAACCAAATTATCGAGATATAATTTCAATAGTAGTTATTAAAAATACAAAGTTTCAATTGCATAACTTTTATACTTAAGATTTTATTGATACCAAAAAAGCTCTGATTTCTACACTCAATCACTCACTGAAGATCTTCAAAATTCATAGGGTACTTCCTTATTCCTAGAAAGCTGAAAGAAGACGTTCCATCTTGGGCCTGCACATTGTACACCAGCGTGAAAGATAGAGAAAAATCTAGTGATTATCAGAAAAATATTTTAAAAAATCATTTCTATCTATTTAACTTGCACAAAAGTAATTAAACTACAATGGATTTGCATGGAATCATATTGAAATAATACTATTTTTAACTTCTTAAGCCCAATTTCCATGTTATTATGAATTAGTCCGACAAACATCAAAATAATGTTAATTGTCATTTTACCGGTCAGGTCGCAATTTTTCCCAGTCTCCATACATTCATGAAACGTCTCCTTTGGTATGTAAGCTAGCATTAGCACACAAACCACAACTAAATTCTAAGACTTGGAACTTTTACCCCCCCCCCCCCCCACACCTTAAAATAGGGGTTGGAAGTTTGTATGCGTTGGTTATTATCACATCTTATGTAGAGCCACATATTTTGACTATGGTGTACAGTTTCTGAAGTTAGAACTTGTAGAGTTAGAAGCTTGGCTCTACATGAGATCTGATAACTTTTTGACAGTGACAGCCATATGATCTCGTCTTTTCAACATTTTACATAAAAAATATTTTGGTGGGATATGTTGTACAAGCCTTGTAAACAGTAGCTGATGCTCACCAACAAATGCTTTCGACCTTCGGCGAAGTTCAGGGCATATTCCTCATGGAGGTACCTCTTCTCCCACTCGATGCTGTTGTCTATCACCTGATAAATGTCGGGGTTCGTGCGGCTGATGTCATATGTTTCAGGGTTCACTAAGTGACCAAAGTCCGCTTCATTGCTCACGTGCATGAATATACCCTGCGAATGGCAATCAATTATATAATTTAACAGGATCTTGACATTTCCTAATCTAAATCTATACTTACACTTGCATAATATAATATAAAATTATAAAGAGGATTTATTTTTATTTTTGTATGCTTGTAAGGAATAAACTCAAAAACTACTAGACCGATTTTAAAAAGTTTTTACCCATGGAAAGCTTACTTTTATGGGTTACATTTTTGCTACGGGAACGGGACTTACGCGTTTGAAATTACCCAGGAACAGCTACTTTGTAATAAAGTAATTTTAAGTTATACCACAGCACCACTACGAGGTTTGTTATCGAGGAGTAAAAGCGACACAGGATATTGAATACTAAGTCGATGAAATTAAGTTTTAAAGTGTGTTGCAGTAGGTGAATGTCCTTATATGTATTTAAGTCATGTTTTATACGATATTTTTTATTGATGAATACAGCAAAGGAAACTACAAACAAGTAGGTCTATCAGTTTAGACAATTGCCTAAACAAATTCTTCAAATTTGATTAATCTGTACTTAAAAATACTTAGTTTCACTAAATAGCTACGTACAAGCTCTCTCAAACTAGCACAAAGAGCCATATCGGGGTCGACATCATCCTTGGAATAGGATACACCTTTAGCCGGAGGATTTCTGAACAGCGCCATCTTCATCAAATAGCAATTGGTTATGAAAGGTACGTTCCATATTCCTCTGAAATTTAAGAATATATTCCGATATTAATTATTGTCATTTACACGAAATGTAAGACTGGAATAATGTTGATAAGTTGTTGCTAACAAGATAACCTTTATTTTAACCTTGGTTCATTTATATAAAAAAAATTATTAAATGTGGAACAAACTTTTATAATCTAGAGAGTAGTATAAGTCATATCTATTGAGTTGCGATTTCGAAGGGGACACAATCATATTTTATGTGCTTTTGGAAACAAACAAATTTATTAACTATTGTAAAGGCATCATCCTACTGATTGCTGTGTTCGGTGGAACACAGTTTCCTAAAACACAAGAACACCTAGTTTAGGAGACAGGGTTTCGAAGTTTTAGCCCACCTTTTGAGAAAGTCATAAAAAGTATTTTTATTTAAGTACATAGTTATATCTATTGTGAAATTGTTATAGTCTCTGTTAAACTAGCTGTAAGAAAAAGGTTTTTATAAATAAATTATTATTATTATCATCGTGAAAACGTATGCATATTTGAGACAACCAAGCAATGGTAATCCACGGAATATTACTGTAAATTCTTATAAGAGAATAATTCTTTTTCCTATAATACAATCAACATGATCACAATCATAACTACAGAAAGTGTTTGATGTAGGTATGTCCTTGTTTGATGCATGATTATTCATTACCCAACTCCCTGAAGCCAGAACTTTGAATATGGTCAGTAGTCGCGTTTTATGATGTAGACACTTGACGCTCGCTAAGGAGGGTTTTATAATTTCGAGGGTAAAACACTGCAAAACGAATATGGAAATTTTGGAGACCGAAGTTCAGATGTAAATGTCGTATTTAGACTTAACAATTTATATATACGTCGTTACGTCTTACATCCGACAGAAAATCAAAGTTATCGACATTGCTCAAAGAATTAGCAGGCTGAAGTGGCAGTGGACCGGCCATATCTCGCGAAGAACCGACAGGGGTATACGTGTTCTAGAGTGGAGACCGCATCGTGACAAAGGTAGTGTAGAACGTTCGCGACCCGATGGGATGACGATCTGCGAAAGGGTGCAGGCAGATGCTGGATGCGTCGAACTGAAGACAGGGCGCTATGGCGCTCATTAGGGGAGGTCTATGTCCAGCAGTAGACAAGTATAGGCTGATGATGATGATGATTATACGTTATTAATTCTTTTCTTTTTAAAAATAACCATTAATTTCCAAAACCCGTCCTTAAGGGTATCAGATTTGTTTTATTTAAGAAGACGTAAGGATGTAGGCGGGTGCCTAGAAAAATATTTTGATAAACCCATACCAACACATTGAAAAACGAGATCTACGCCAGTCACGCCACTTCCCAACAATTAAATAAGTCTGCAACAGGAATTATCTGAACATTGGGAATCAGGACCTATACAGATTTAAAAAAATAACTAATAACTATCGCTTATAAATTGCGAAAGGAAATGACGCTTGTGTATTACATAGGGGAGACAAGGGCCCTCCTGCGATCACCTCCGTCATTAGTCAATTGAGAGATTGGCGCGACAGGAATCGCGGTGTCGGTCTCTAGCACCAGTAGCTCTCAGACCTCTCACAAGAACGTACCAAATACTTTAAATCACATACTAAAGTATAAGCGCATAACATCGCATAATAACATCAAGTATTTACGGCTTCCAAAAGCACTAATGTTTCTCTTGAAAGTAAAGGTTCTTTTAGGTTTACTCGTTCTCTACTGGTTTTTGATAAATCCGACTGATGCAAGGCGAGGACGTACAAGAAGCAGAACAAAATCTAAGGTAAAGTACAACAATATTACGCCTTTAAAATACAGTTATCCGGTTCAATGAATATTATTAATAAAATTGCAAAAACCATTGACAAACAGGTGCAAATCGGTCTACCAATTACCGGAAAATACAGAGATCCTGAATCCGATCAGTACTACAATAACAACGATGTAAGTAGTTCATTAATGGCAAAGCTAATGATTCCCAATATGTCTTCAATCATGTCAGCATTGTCAGAAAATAAAGATATTGTAACTGCTGAGCGATATTGTATTTTGCTAACATTGATGCTGCGAACTGAAACAATGGTATACTCGAAAACAATCGCTAGTGGTCATGAATGATAATTTGATTACCTTAGTATATAAATTAGCTTAGGATAAAAAGGCGTGAGATTATATATATATATATATATATATAACTTAGCTTTCTTATTGAATTGTCACTGGGAGTTGCCTAGCGGCTATGCCCGCAGGAATATATTATATAATTCCCGTGGGAAGTTTAAAAGCCTTATGTTAATAACTGTCTACCTCCTTATTTAAAATTTCCGACTCCTAAGTTCACTGATTGAAGCTGTGAGTAGATAGGAGAGTCACTCTTCTTCTTCAGAAATAGACAATAGATAAACTATAACTATGCTTTGTGTACTTTATTTGATCGTATACAACAGGGAGCAAAGATCTTACTCGCCTCGCACTTCGACTTTGAGTACGTGCTCGGTCACAAGATTGCTTTCCTCTGCATTGCGAAAGGCTCTCCACGACCACACATCACTTGGTTCAAAGACGGAGTAGAAATTTACGCTCATCACTACCTACACGTAAGTTTTAAATTTTTATTAATTTCTGGAACTACCATCAGCTTACGCTAAGTGTACAAGTTTATAGGTACATCTTAGCATCGTTGCTTCGGTTGGATTGGGCTTTAAACATCCATTATATGATGAAAATCCTTGAACCAATTTCTGCACCAACTGAAGCTGTGATTAAAGTGCTTCAATTTTATCATTTCGTTTAAATTTTATTAGATACTAGTGGCCCGGGCAGACGTCGTTCTGCCACCTTATAAACCATCCCTGGACCCACTCTAACCCACACAAAAAGTTTCATCAAAATCTGTTCAGCCGTTCTGGAATTTTAATCAGACTAACGAACATCAATTCATTTTTATTTATATAGAATATAATTATGAAATTTCTTACACGCGTGTTACACCTCCATGAAAGTAGTCAATACCGATAAAAATCAACAGACAATAAACAAATCAAATGTGGGACACAATTCACACACGGTTATCGCTCCCAAAACTTGGCAAAGCCTGTAGTATGGGTACTAAACAACTGATTGGTGTGCGATTTGCAAACAAATACCTAGAATGGAAAACAGTATTGACTGGACTTAGCCAAAATCCTTTTCGGGATGTGAAGAGTGGTTGACTGTGATGATTTGCTCCCTAACAAAGATTCTTATAAATATGCTAAGCTAATGTTTTAAAGTGTATAATAAGTATTTCTACTGGTAGCAAGATTGTTCTTTATATAGTTTAAAGCAACTTGTTTAAATTTAGATCCACGAATGGCCGATCGGCGATGACAGGGTGAAATCGAAGATCGAAATTGACCCGGCGACGCAAATGGACGCCGGAGTGTACGAGTGCACCGCCGACAACATGTATTCCATCGACAGGCGCTCCTTCAAGACAGATTTCTCTATAGCTTTCGACTGATTGTGTCCATTTGTGTGTAGTAAGTAATTATTATAATGCCAACAATAGACCATTTTGTTCTTCATAATAAAAGTTTTATCAACACAATTAATCGTACCATACGCATTTATTATTAAAATGTAAGTAACTAAGTATGTCATATTTTATGCAAATAAAATGTTACTATATGTATGTAGTTGGTTCAATTCTACAACACCGGTTAAACCTCCTAATTTTATTTTAGAGCTTCTAAAACATTTTGCTGTTCTGCGCTGTACTGTCAAAATCAAATGACAGGGGTAAAATGAATTTGACGTTCTTAATTTATCTGGCCAATTCAATTCAGCTTTACCGGGCTTATGGCTTTTCTGTGGACGCCATTTTAAGCATTTTAGAAATGTCATCATGACTAAATCTCCTAAATTCATTGGCGATTAAAATGGTGTCGCTTATATTAATTTATAAAGAAAATTCGGACATATTTGTGTTTCGTTAGATACGTTATTATTTTTTTTAGAAATAGTCGAGAGGCTTTTTGGCGGGAATCCTAAAGGGGACGTCATTAGTTTTGTAGAATTGTTTTTCTGGTTTTGACTTATAATAGTGATAGTATATTATGTGTCGTGTCTGTGAAGGTTTGCAGTAAATGGGAAGTTCAATAAGATTTATGGGATGGACGACTGGACGTTTTTAGATTGCCTCAAGAAGTCGCAATGAAGTCTTGAGTAAAAGTATGTACCTACCTACTATAATGTTACTGTCGGTGACCCAAAAAAGGATGAAAGTGTTGATGACACTGTATTTTTGTGCATGGACTCTGAAGCAGTTAAGGAATTTTGACTGAAGACAATATTGCATTTACAATGAAACAAAGACTGAAGTCGAGGCACATTGCCATTTCTAGATAATAAGTGAAGACTTGGCAGTATTGTCTATGACTCTAGCCTGTCCAACACGAGTTGGGCGAAATAAAAAAAATATATTTGACAAGACCTTTTTAGTGTTGCCCAAATAATAGTGTTTTTTTATATTTGAAGTATGTAAAACAAGAAAAAGTAAATAAAACTTGTTAAAATGAAAATAATAGCATTGAAATTAATAATAGCAAAAAAATTTTCATATTTATTAATATGTATACTTACACATTTATTTTTGTCATCTACTATATAAAAATAAGTCGGGATTTCCTTCCTGACGCTATAACTCCAGAACGCACGAACCGATTTCCATGGTTTTGCATTCGTTGGAAAGGTCTCGGGCTCCGTGAGGTTTATAGCAAAGAAAATTCAGGAAAATTTTTAACAGAAAAGCGGGAAAATCTTATAAGCATTGCACCCGTGCGAAGCCGGGGCGGGTCGCTAGTTTTTTATAGATTTTATTTATTCATTCACTGAGCCCTTTTTTTATTTGTAGTAACAACACTATTTAACTTAGCTATTTCACGCTGTACCTACTAAATTTAGTCACCATGGCGTTTTAGAATTGCATTTGTCTAAGCCGCTGCGTAAAACTAAATATAATTTAAGAAATTTAGCAAAAAAATCAAAATCAAAAGTTTTTATTCAATGTAAGGGCTTATAAGTCCTCTTATTGAAAGTCATTGCGTCTCCGCCGCTTCGGTATGTATACTCGTAGTTGAGGAGAAGAAGCGGGACAAGAAACTCTTCAACACATTGTTCTTTTAAACAATCAATATACCTAATACAAAGTACAAGTTACATGGTTTTAGTGCTTTGCTTAGCTGGAAAAAATTTACACCTAACATCATTGTCATTCAAATATTCATCTAACTAACACAGCTATTTACGCAATATGCGCGCAGAATTGATCCCAGTGTCCTAATAAATTATTTTTGACACGTCATTTTAAGTTTTCAATTTTATTTCAATAATCTGCGAGTTCACAGAAACATTAAAAAAAAATTGTATATCGTGCATCGAAAGTTTTATTCTTCTTTTTTACTTATTCGTCTGTACAAAGAACCAAAAATTATTGTTATTATTAACAGCGCTTTGAGATTCTGCGACAAATCGTACTTGCCCATCGTGAATAATGATGTCTGGTGATATTTATTAAAATTGATACACACGTGGCAAATTTATAAGTACTATATTGAAATTGTAACTTCTTCTACTCGAATTATTTGTCGTATTTTATAGGGTTCCGTAACAAAATGTTCAAAACGTTATGGTAACTTAAAGAAAATATGGTGTAACTTAAAGGCGCAATCTCTTCATCTTTCTGAGCAACTACGAATCCAATCGATGTATTATAGTATTAAACTTTTAATACATAGTTTTAAATTATGCTTGACATCATCGAATTCATCGAGGTTTTAAGGCCATGATCCAATGGCGAGCAAAATCGCCGGTAAGCCAACGATCTTGTGAGCCTGCGGACTTTTAAGTGCTCCATTGGCGGTTTGGAACTTTGGCTCGCGAGTTCGTTGGCTTACCGGCTCGGCGGTTTTGCTCGCCAATGGATCATAGCCTTTAAAGTGGGGTTACTACAAAGAGATTTAAATATTAATTTAATTATAACGCAATTTTAATTATAATTTAAATCTCTTTGGGTTACTAGGTCAAGTGGGTTTTTATATCTTTATTTTTTTTTACTATTCAGAGTTTTGTAAAGATTTGAAGCTTTATATTTCCATTTCAATTCAATTTCGTACCTCATACCAACCCGTCATTTCGTCGTCACTTTTTTAAAGTCTAACTTACAATGATAGTTGCAATTATCTTCACAACAGTATAAACTGCTCAAACACGATATTGTCTCTTCTCATCACCTTGCACCACTTTTTTCTTAAAACTGCATTTTTCGGCATAAGGAAATATACTTTGTCAGATGCAGTTTTGATGTTATTTTCTCGCTTAGGAACGACATAATATTTATAATAAGCTTCCCTGTGACCATGGCAATAAATTGATTTTATCATTAACTTTTTTACTTTTAGTAGGTATCTTTGTGAACGAAACAACTTCGTTGTTGACATCGAACTCGTATAGTGTGAGGTCACGCATAATAAGTACTTAATATAATAACATGCGCGAATAATGGCCGCGTTTAAATCGCTTGAAAATAATAGATTTTAATTATTTTAAATAGCCTAATGGTTTATTTTTCGGATGTGTAATATTAATTTTTGGTAATGTAAGAACTAGTAGATACGTTTAAAAAAAATAAAAATATGTGCAATTCCCTATTCATGGTTACTGTACTTGCTGACACTAAAAAGGACTATTGGTACCTGTGTTCACGTAGTTTCCATTATGGTACCTTGGTTTGGGACGACATGATCGAACATTTATCGCCCCTGCGAGTCATTTCTTACATGTTGTCATAGAGTAAAACAGAGTTAAGTTCTAAAAACTGGCCAAATGTCGGGCCTCACGCAATGGAGGGTTGCGTAATTGTCCGTTACAATTATAAGTTAAGTTGGTCGGTTACTATTCGTTAACTTGTAAAGCCTAATTAGTATTATTCCCTACTTCAGCCAATCAACTTGAGGCCATGCTTCAAGAGCTAAGTACGGCTAACCTTGAGGCTATGCTTCAAGAGCTAAGTACGTTTAACCTTGAGGTTTGACTGAAAATGAATAAGAGCCAAGACACAGTTGATGACCAACAGAAGGAAAAGTAAGGTCGAGGTAGATGGGTAAAAAATAAACCATGTCGACGAATATATCTACTTGGGCCAGATAGCCTCCTTTGAAAACAGGCAGGACATGGAAATTGAACACTGAGTTCAAAACGCCTGGAAGAGCTATTGGTCCATGACGGAGCTTATGAAGGGCAACCTTATGTGTATTTTACCCGTCCTAACTTACGGTGCTTACGGTGTCACTGACTTCTCTACAGAAGTCCATACTCAAGGTTTGCCAATGATCGGTGTAAAAAAGATTGACACAACGCTGCGCTTCAAAACCCAAATCATTGACGTCGGCTAAAAATCTGCCAAGCTGAAGTGGGAATGGGCAGGCCACGCTTGTCGTATGCAGTCCGACAGATGGGCACAAATCTGCACCAACTGGGTCCTTTTATAACAAGTTTCCTCAACATTTTCAAACCCTTGTGTTAAGTTGTGTTTATAAATGAAATTAATTAGTAACAACAAAACTATTGATTATATTTTACTACTACCGACTCAATTGCAAAAACAGAAACAATAATCAACTCACCTGATAACGTGATAAGCAATATCCATATAATCTGATGACCGGGCGTAAAATCCGGCGGAGTTTATAGCACCCCAAAAGTTGGACCACGCCTGACCCGGACGAACCAGCAGCGGCGCCACCACGTCATAACCAGTAGATACTAGGTAACGCAGAGTTTTCTTTTCTATTCTTGACAAACTATCGACGGAGAAAAGGTAATCGCAGTCACTATTTAAGCATCGATCTCTGCAAACAAAAATCAATAAGTATATTTTCATTTTATTCAATAGTGTCATAGCAGCAAATTTGCTTCGATATAAGCAAAAAGATATTAAAATATATTTAAATCTTTTAGGATATAACAAATGAGTTAAGTATTATAAAAAAAACACCACGTCTACTTACTTAGCAATGTTTCTAGCTTCAGATTCTGAAATAAAATCATTAGGTTTGATACGCTTTGCTGTAGCGAATTCCGTTGAATGTTTATGGAAGAATTCTTCTACTTCAGTTTCATGATACTCAATATTATTTCTCAGAATTAGATGGATCTTCGTTTTAGGGTAATCTGTGTCTATAAGTTGTTGTAAAAACTCCTCCAAGAATGGTGTTGCTTGCTCGATAAATACAGCCATCATAACAGAAGGTAACTCATCATCCTAAGGGAAAATACATTATTATGGTAAGGGTACATTAAATCAGCATAAAATGATCCTAAGCCTTATTCTTAAGTTAATTCGTTACAATTTTTATATAGTACAGTGTAGTCCGTTTGGTAAGACTTCGCATTTAACAACCAACCGTTTTTAGCGACGTAAGTACAGGCATATGTTTGGTTTTAATATGAGCCACCATGAAAGTACATCCGTTTATTACGACTCCGCTTACAACGACCGACCGCTTTTAACGACGCATTTTAAAAATAATTGTCCGGTTATAACGACGAAGTTGACGTGTTGACAAGTGAATCGTAGGTAAGAAGCTATCTGCGCCCCGCGCACCCACCTTGCCTGCACACCTGCACATCGCTGATTGGAATACGACTGTTTGTGTTTATTTTACGGTAGTTTGCGGGTAGCCAGAAAGTACGTAAAAAAATGGCTTCTACAAACGAAAAAGTTTCTCTATTGAAGAAAAAAGTGTAATAATACAACATTTAGAAGCTGGAGAGTTCGACTCTCGTTACGATAGCGAAGGAATTCGGTGTAAATCATTCGACATTACACATAAATACATTACTTTGTGATTAATAAGAAACTAAAATGTCTATTCGTTTAGTACGGCGTCCGGTTAGTACGACGTAATATCAACGGTCCCTTGGCCGTCGTTATAACCGGATTCTACTGTACATTGCATTTTAATCAAAAAATAAGCCTTCTTTATTTTGTGTTGGCGGAGTCAGGGCTAGATATTGTTGTGTTATTGTTTTTTTTTTCTATAATTAGCAAAGTAAAAAAATCCCAGCATGTGAGATAAGATAATAAAACGTGGGAGCGTGACAAATACGAAGACATCGCATAAAGCGCGCGACAGTCTGTTTATCGATATCACATAACTCCAGCATCTTAGATACTGTAGTTAAATACAGTGTGACTGGTAAATCGAGGGAATCTTCTTTGGAGGTAAAAGAGTAACCGATTTTCATTCCGCACACATGTAAATTAATTATAAAAAAAACACTACTTTTGCGCAATTTTCTAAAATAATGAACTTGCCATATACTACGAAGCGTATGGAACACACACGCCGCCGGCCGATAGCCGCGGCCCCGGCGGTCATTGACTTTGCGCAGCTGATTTTGAGAGTATACGCTAATATAACTGAAGTATGTATTTTATTAATTGTCAAAATGAAGGTGGTGTTTGTTTTATACAAATGCTGAAGTTGTCGGTTTTTTATTCAACCCCTTGAAGGATTCGGTCGATTTACCAGTCAAATTGTATAAAAGTAATTGTTTTTTGGAGGTGTGTTTGATACACAAGTGGTACCAGGTACCTACCTACTAAGTGATTTAAAGGAACATTGATCATTATGATCCACAAAAATGTCTACAGAAATGGTGTCCTTTAACAATGTATACCTACTACACATACAGGATGAAAATTTGATATGGGGCAGCAATGACGACAGTTCTTCGATGTTGTGGTAGTTAATTCATAATCAAAACATAAAAATCTGATACTAAAAGTTAAACAGGTGCAACAATTTTTATATTGTTGCACCTGTTTAACTTTTAGTATCAGATTTTTATAATAACCTTTATATATATATTATTATGATAAAAAAGAGAGAAAATATCTTCATACCTTAAATACAATTCTTTTCTCAGCACAGAGAGCACAACCTGTCTTGACAGACCATGATTTTGCTAGGTAATTGCCTAGATTATTTAGAGTTAACTTGGAAGGTCCATTTCCATGCAAAATAAGTGGCTTTACTTTAGTGGCTACATTTTCAATGTACGGCCAATCATCTGTTGTAGAGTTAGTTTTGAGCTCTACATCCGCTGGAAAATTTATAAGTTTCATTTAAAATTAAAGCTATTTACATAATTATGGGGACATTCCCCATACTGCAGAAACAACTCACATAGTGCTCCATTGAGATTCTGGAATATTGCTGAGTAGTGATCCAATGATATTTTTAATGACTCTCGCATATCTTTATTCAAGTATACTTTTGTATAATAAAGTTGATCATCATCCTCATCCTTTATTGGCTTGTAATTAACTATTTCTGTAAGTTCTGGCAAATAACCTAAAACATAATGTTATAAATTCAGTTGTAAAATTTAACTTAGGAAGTTGTCTATCTGTTATTATTAGTGATCGAATATTCGGATGCATATTTACCTAAACTTCATTTTTGGTTAGGAAATTATGGAAGGGGCTTCTTAAAACATATTTTTTAAATATAAATCCCGGGAATTCAGAAAATTTGGGAATGCGAAACTAGTCTGTAACATGGTGAAGAAACGTCGTCTTTAGCATGTGGTATTTATTTTTAAAAAACAGGGGGATGTTATTTATTATTCCTTTGAGATGAATGTTTTGAAAATTTAAGAAAAATGAAGAGGAACTTATTATTTCTAGTTTTTTTAAATATAACAGTTAAAATAAGTAAATATACCTACACCCGATTTGATTTTATAATAAAAACAGTAAATTTGTTGAATCCGAAATCCCGGGATTTTTTCGATACAAAAGTGCATTCCATAATAATTTCAAACACTTTAAACTAAGTAAATATTCCTACACCCGATTTGATTATATTGTAAAAAAAAATTGTCGCTTCGGAATTCCCGGGATTTTTTCGATACAAAAGTCCATAATAACCAACACCTACACTTTAGGTAAATATGCATCCGAATATTCGATCACTGGTTATTATCTTTTAAGTATGCACATCGTGATTCTACATACTGTCAGTCCGTGGCATATAATATTTACTTACCTATAAAGCCACCTGAATTTAGATATGGATTAGGGCTCTTAGTTTTTGGATATTGCCCAGCCAGTTTAGTGTCTGGCCAACAAAACTGCTCAGCAGAGAATAATACTCTAGTGTCTGGTATTGATGTGAATTTTTTCAGTATGTCATCTAGGTTGGCCAAGAACATGACATCATAACTGTAACAAAATCACAGTACAGTGTATAATTAATTATTATGATACTTTGAATAAAACACAAGAAACAATAAACTAAGCCAAAATACAAACCTGTCTGTGAATAATATGATATGATCTTTGTTGGTTTCAGATTTTACCAATTGATTCAGTTTATCTTTAAGGAAGTTGACCTTTTGGCCACCTCCAGCAAAATTCATGTCTCCACCGGACCATTTCTCTCCTCTACCCAAAATTTCAACATTAATGTCATAGACCTTAGCAGACCTAAGGAATCTTTCAAGACCATGGTTGTCATCTGTAGCTACGGTTAGGACTGTAACATCGCCTGTAATAATCAAAATATTTTTAGAGTCAAAAACAAATAGTTGTGTGGTTGTCTCTTTCCATCCGGTCAGTCACAGTAACATCTTATTTTTTCTAGTTTTTTATTGAAATGGATGAAAATTTGTTCCTAAAAATACAAACATACTTTAGTGAGAGATATAGGCACCTATCTAATTGCAATAAAACTTAGTGTAATATGTTACACTAAGTTTAACAAGCTACTTTATGACTAGTGTTATATCTTATTTAGCAGTAGCTGACTAAACCCGATTAAAAATTATTTTTAGGTTTTTGCTGAATTCTCCAACTTCCTAGACAACTTCTCCAACTTTTCTTTCTTTGAAGACCATATTCGTACAATGACAAACATGTGATAAATAAATTGCCAAATCAGTTCAGCCGTTCTCAAGTGATGTGCTTACCAGTCAATAATATTTCTTACACACATATATACAGGGTGGACTTTTGAGACGGGTCAGTAATGGCAGGTACCAGGAAAACGTTCCTAGGAGACCATCACTAACTTCTTAAGACATTGTGAACTGCATTCACAGATTTTGGAGAAAATGTACAGTCAGCGAAAAAATGCTAAAATACAAAAAAAAATATTTTTATGCCAATCGATCTTATTTTGTGTAGGTATCAAAAGACTCTATGGGACCATTTAAGTTATGAGTACTAGAAATGACAGAAATCGCCAGAAACTTTTTTCATACATATTGTACTTACTGAAAAACGAAAATAAACTCGAAATTTTGGTAATCATATTTCTTATTGTGATCAAAATATTATTTAAGTTCAACTGAAATTTAAATACAAATACTACGGTAAGTCACAACTTAGTTTTTTAGGTGTCCCACCAAAAAAAAAATCGAGAGGCGTTAGATCGGGGCTGCTGTGGGGACACCTAAAACAGATGTCTACAAAAGGAATTATGACAGTGTTCAGGAGCTGAAAGAGGCATTGACGCCGATTTTAAATAATATCCATCCAAGAAAATTATCGGCTGCTACTAGCTCAGTACAAAAACGAGTAAACTTATGTATTCGCGAAAACGGCGGTCATTTTGAGCTATTTATTTCGTAGATCACCTATTTTTAAGTTTGTGTTTAAAAATACATGATGCCAGTGTTGTTGTGACTTACCGTAGTTATTGTATTTAAATTTCAGTTAGACTTAACTAATCTTTTGATCACAATAAGAAATATGATTGCCAAAATAAAGAAAAATTTCGAGTTAATTTTAGGATTTTTTTCCCTAACGGTAATGTACCGTTTGTTGTAGAAAAACTGTGAATGCAGTTCTTAATATCTTAAAAAGTTAGGGATGGTCTCCTAGGAACATTTTCCTGTAACTATAACGATTAAGGTACCTGCCTTTACTGACCCGTCTCAAAAATCCACCCTGTATAGAAAGAAGAAAGAAAGAAAAAATGGAGAAGAATGTGTAACAGAATAAACGCAATTCCTCATACAACACAATTAGTATATTAATATTAAAAAAACATGATGCCTTCGTACTTTAGTTGTGTCTAACCAATTTTCTTACATCAAGAGCAATAATAGAATGTTTACCATAAGTAGCACTAAATTCAGCTATGTTAATTCATTTTTGGGAAAAATTTAACACACTATATTAAAAATAGCTGAAATTGATTAAGTAGTCGACACTGAACAAACTAATTTCAGGAATTTCGCTTATTCTGTTAAATAATCTATATGTAAAAAAATATGATTAACTGGCAATGTTAGCAGTGATAGCCTTACAGTTAAAATAGCAGCGATAGCCTTATGGTTAAAGAGCCAGCTTCACATGATGATAATCAGTGAGGCTTGTGTTCGAATCCTGGCATGTAACAATGAGTTTTTCAAAAAAACTTATATACATTTTATCACTAGCTCAACGTGAGAAAACCCGCAGGTCCCAGAATGAATTCTGACATGTGTAACAGACCCAGTCCGGCGATGAGCTCACCAACTATCACATTTAGGGGTCCAAAGAATATCTTGTGAAAAGTGGGTATATCCAGAAATGGAATACTTCTGCCTACCCCCTCAAGGATAAAAGGCATGTTTTTTTTATATTTATATAGATTTAAGTAACTAAACACTGCTTTAGGATAGTTCTGCTTCTGGAATAGAACCAAATCTAAATGGTTGCAATGTCAGAAGCAGTAAAGCTGGTTTTTCTCACAAATAAGTATCTTCTTCAGTAGAAGCAATCCACAAAAAGGGATGTACACCATTATTTCTAATTAAAGCAGTACTAATTTATGTGTGCCTTATTTTGTGGTAAAATTTATATCATATTTTAGATTTATAAAACTTTGTAAGGAAATAGGTATTATGTAAATTTTCTGGAACATGGCTTATTTTTTACTAGCGACCCGCCCCGGCTTCGCACGGGTGCAATGCTAACACTAAAACCATCCTCTTGAATCACTCTATCTATTAAAAAAACCGCATCAAAATCCGTTGCATAGTTTTAAAGATTTAAGCATACATAGGGATATAGGGACAGAGAAAGCGACTTTGTTTTATACTATGTAGTGATGACATAGGTACCTACCTTAATGGAATGGCATAGCAAGATAGGTGAGTATTTTATAATTATTGTAAAACATTAGACCTCCTAACAAAATACCAAGGTACCATGAAAGAAACAAACTTCCTTGTGTGTGAGAAAAGACCCTTAGCTCAGAAGTAAGCTGTTACTGGTTGATGATAATAATGTAAGAACGAATAAAAACAGCACAGCAATGTTACAAAAACAATAGACAAGAAACAATTGAGAAAAATGTGGTTAATAATAGGTAACTTGAAAATAATTATGGTTCTTACCGTTTTTTCCTTCTCCATTTACTAACAAGGAAATACCAAAAAGAAATGCCAAAAAGAGAGCAAGAAAATTTCGAAATTGATCCATGTTCACGGGTTCAATGGGCTGCGCGCACAACCATTAACTGAGGTTCATTGAAACTGCGCGCCCGGCTAAATAAGGTTGGTCCAGAATTCCAATTACGTGTTCCCGCTTCCGACCGAAGCGATAAGCTTTCGGTGGCTACGAACAGAATTTTGACCGTGATAAATTCGGTCGCTTCCCCTCGTCGAATGGATGCGACTACGACTGGCGGCGCGCCGGCCGTTGAGATAATGAGATCACTCGGTGTACATATGATTTAACATTTCCTTGATGACACACCAATCAGAATAAATTTATAATAAACACAATCAAGTAGGTACCATGTCGCCACCGATCGCCGTTCGCCGGCCGCACAGCGGTCACGTATTTTTATAATAGGTAGGTAGGTACTGACTATTGTTTGTGCAACTTGTGGATACTCAAACAAAGCTGCCTTGCCTATAAACTTTATAGCTTTCGTTTGATGAAGTGAGAACTGCTTGTAACAAAAGTTCTTGTTTACTTTCTTTCACATTACACTTGGTAGGTACTGCCACAGTTTAACAATGCCGTTAAATAATCAGCATCAGCAAATTGTGTCACGGCAGCCAGTGACCAGGGGGCCAATTCCACTAAATGACAGCGGTGATAGTTGTATGACAATTACATGATTGTGGTCACTCTATGGTGATATTATGTCAAATTTTGACATAATATCACCATTGAGTGTCAAATTTTGACATAATATCACCATTGAGTGACCACAATCATGTAATTGTCATACAACTATCACCGCTGTCATTTAGTAGAATTGGCCCCCTGTGTGTGTGTGTGTTATTGTTTAATGGACCATTTACACGAGGGCAATCCACTAAGACAATCCACTAAGACTGCATACAAAAAAAACTTGAGGACAATCCATTCCATTGTCCTCACGTTTTTTTTGTATGCAGTCTTAGTGGATTGTCTTACTGGATTGCCCTCGTGTAAATGGCCCGTAATGGCCTTTGGATTCAAGTCCTTACAGAGCCAGTGTGTGTACACACTACACAGTACAATGTACATACAATAACATTACAAATATTACAATATAGGTAGGTAGACTTAAGGCTCTACCCCACAGGCGCGTTATTACCGCTCGATAATATCGCGCACTGTGTTGCCAACAGTTAAATTAACTTTCCACCAGATTCAACATCTAAAACCACCAGAAAACCACTAACGAAAAACGACCTTACTCTCATAGTCGCTAAATTTTTCACTAAACGCTTTTTTATTAACAACATTTAGTTATTTATAAGTGTAAATTCTCTTCTAGATGTCATCCATAATTTTTGTCTCCATTTAAATAATTATTTCGTGGGAAAAATAACCGCTTTTGGTTTCCTCTACCATGGCCCTATTTTATAAAGCTACAGGTTACAAGTTACAGGGAAAAAAGCAGCAACACTGATTAATTAAACAGCAACACTAGATAAAATTACAGGTACAGGTGTTTTATAAAGCTACAGGTCATTTTATTTACAATCTACAGGAACCCGTGCCTGTAACTTTCCATAGACAATTTAATGCTAAGTCGAGCGTGATTCAACCTAATAATTACAAGTGTTTACGGAAAAACTCGTGAAATACAACTGTGAAAAAACTTAAAAAAGAAATACTTGTAAACATTTCTACAGGTGTTTCGACGTAGGTAATTTAGTTACAGGAGGAAGTTTGTTATATTGACTTATGTTTTGTTGTTTGTTAATTCGAATATTTTGAGTGATGTTGCGTGTTTGGAGCGCAGACTCGGTCTCTGAGGAATGTGGTCAACATCCAAGAAGACGACGGCCAAGAACTTTTGCCGTCAGACCCAATATGAACCCGCAAACAATTTTCACCTTCAATGAGACATTTAGAATGCTCAAATGCAATATGTTTTGGAGCATATTGGAGGACATATAAAGAGAGAGACGTGCAGAAACCATCTCCAACCTCTTACACCGAAAGAGCAACTTTTTATTAATTTTGGACAAAAAATAATGCGATTTCTTTCTATAACTACGTAAATAAACCATAGAAATACAAGAAAATAAACAATTATCTGTTTTTATTATAAATAAACTAGCGACCCGTCCCGGCTTCGCACGGCCAAACTCTTACGCCTTTTATCCCCGAGGGGGTAGGCAAAAGTATTCCATTACTGGATATACCCACATTTCACGAGATATATTGGACCCCTAAACGTGATAGGTGGTGAGCCTATCGCGGGACCGGGTCTATTTACACATGTCAGAATTAAATCTGAGACCTTTCTTCTTTTTCGGTTTCTTCACGATGTTTTCCTTCACCGTCGAGCAAGTGATAAATATGTACGTAAGTTTTTGAAAAACTCATTGGTACATGCCAGGATTCGAACCCGAGCCTCACTGATTTTCGGCCGGCTCTTAAACCGTTCGGGCTATCACGGCCAAACCTTCCTCTTAAATCACTCTATCTATTAAAAAAAAACGCAGAAAGCGACTTTGTCTTATACTATGTAGTAATATTCATATTTTATGGCGCAGACATTTAAGCCAAAAAACAGATGTCGATTCTGTTTTTGAAGTGAAAACTTCTTTAGCGGCGTTGAGCACTTTTGTGGGATGGGTAAAAACTATGAAACTCGCGTCAGGTCACGTGTGCTGATCGAAAAAATACCGTAAGACCGAATCTGCCATCTGCGAGCTATTCTGGCGTACGCTGCAAAAACTGTGTCTACGGTAGACTCAAACGAAACGCACATCAAATTGAAGAGCGTAAAAAATAAGTCGATCTGAGTCGACAACTTATAGGCGGAAAATTCGGATTATCGAGTATTATTTATATAAAAATGAATAAATTGCTATTAAATTAATGGTGTTGCTAAGTAAACATGTCAATGTCATCACGTGTCACAGGTTCGTATTCCCTTCTCCTTTGTGTTTTGGGTAAATAAGATTTAGCAGAAATATCTAGAGAAGCAGAGAGAAGATAATCACGATGTTGTCAAAAGAGGTTAAATGCTATTCCCTAACTATTCCAATAAATCAAAAATGCACAACGTTAATAATCAAGTTTTCACTTCTGCCGGCACTCCCGGAGTGCAACCCGTGTTTTTTTTTTATTGGTACGGTTGATTCATAGTGCTGTACTCGCCTGTGGGCGGGAGCCTTTAAAAAATTGTGTTTTGCTTTGTTTTGCAATGCAAGGTTTTTTATATTTTATTTATTATATTTATTGAGGCAAAAGGACCTCAACCGGTACAGCCACGGGGCGTATAGGCCTGGGCCACAGCCCACAGGCGTTGTCAGTGACAGCTGTCACTTGAGTATTCAAAGGTGTTTTCTAGATGGTGCTGTGAGCCATGATCGTGCTTTTATATTTTTGATCGGGTCATAGAGTAACTTAATTATATACTACGGAATGGAATGGTTCGGGTGGAATCTACCTAGCAACTCTATTTTGAAACAGATATTAGTCGAGGCAATAAAGGTAGTGGACCTCAACATTAATTCCTCAGTCGATGAAAATTGCAGGATTGTAGTATAGTATGAGACAATACTTGCATAAAAAAATCCAAAAAAAAACCTAGTTAACCAAAGTTAGGTTTTTATACTAAAAAAAAATTTTTTTGTGGTTGATAATTTGATAATTTCTGAAAATAATATAGCGAGACGGTTTTTATTTTGGATTTTCCTATTGCAAGTCCACAGCGACTATTAAAAATGACATTCCAGTTAAAAAAATGGACTGAGCAATTTTCCCGTGCAAGGTACAATATACCTACCTACGTCTGAGTTTTGTTGTTTCTACCAGGATATATTTTTGGATATTTCGCATACTTATAGCTTTCTTAACATACATGAATATTGCTGGCGAAGAAAATGTTGACTGAGCATTTTTCCCAACAAAGATATCAAATAAATAAGTATTTCAGTAAAAATACCCAACTTCGGTTAGGTTTTTTTTTTATTTTTTTATGTAAGAATTGTCTTATACTATACTACAATCCTGCAAAATTTCATCGACTGAGGAATTAATGTTGGGGTCTTCATACAAAAACCCGCTTCATTGCCTGGACTATATCTTCAACCGATTGAGCTGAAAGGCATAGTAACTTATTATAGGTACGCACAGAGCGTGTGTAGTTACAAATTGTAAATTGATTTGCAAGATTATAATCTAAGTAAGTTCTACTCCTACCGACTCTTCCTGTTTCCTAGCACTAAAAGTCAAGGTTTTGGCGCCTCCCAGTAACCTCCCGGTACTTTAATGGTCTCTTTGTTCTTTCTGCGAAAAGTGGCTCCGCCGGGGAGGACGGTGCCAGTGGTGTGAGTGGTAGTAGGACGCTATCGTAAGTAGGTAGGTAGGTACCTACCAGGAAGACTGTTAAGGGCAGCGTCTCCCGGGATAGAACCGCACTGACCGCATCTGTGTGTTCCACTTGGAGAATCCGGCGCCATTCGCCATCCATGTTTTACGCAAATAAAGAAATATTCTATTCTATTTTATTCAGCAGTAGGTAATCTAAGTATTTATTTTCACCCGAGAGTGCCTCAGAAGTAGGGTAATGTTTTTCTGGCATATTTATTTAAATTTAATAATCTTTAAATATTATAGTTAATAAAACTCAAATGATTTTTTTTTTAATATTTTAGCGGTACCTAGTGCATAGTGATGTAGATACCAAAACACAAATTTTTGAAATTTTTGTGTGTATGTCTGGTTGTGCACGCATCACGCAACTACTAGACGGATTTTGATCAAGTCAACTTAGGTACAAGTAAGTAGGTATGTAAGTACGCAGCGGGACCCTCGGCCCTAGAAAGATATGGACGTGGTCAAATGAGCCCACAGACCACTTAGCCCGCGGGCCAAGTTGACACTCTTATTTTTTCTATTGGTAACTTGACCTACTGTGTTAACTGAGCCCGCGGGCCCGTTCAACCACTAAACGCTCGCACGGGGAAAAAAATACTTCCTATGGTTCACCTTAGTCCACCTGGGTGGTCCATGGGTAAACATAATTGCCCATGGTCCACCCAGGTGGACTCAATAGGTTGACCACGGGCAAGACCCGGGTTGGTATATACCTATAGTACCTACCTACCCCCAAACTTGTATTGAAATAATTTGTACCCCGATGGTTTTAGAGTACCTAAATAAAAAAATAAGAAAGGCGCGATCCAGCTGAACAATCCATAAGTATACATTCAATTGTTTTTCCAATTGCATTCGATTATAGTAGGTACTACCCCAAGACCCCCTTTTCAAAACAACAATTACTTTTTACCTAAGTGTTAGGTAGGTATAGTTTTTACATAAAATCAAGTGGAAATTCTAATAATCTAGGGAGGGCCCCGCTGCATCAATTATTGATCCAGCGGGGCCCTCCCCAGATTGGTATTGAACAGCCGTTTTGTATTTTTTTCCGTTTATGTAGGTAAAATTACTTTTTATAAATAATGTGTTTAAAAATACATGCTTAAAAAATAATATTTACTGGTATAATAATTATCACTATCACTACATAGTATAAAACAAAGTCGCTTTCTCTGTCCCTTAATGTCCCTATGTATGCTTAAATCTTTAAAACTACGCAACGGATTTTTATGCGGTTTTTATTAATAAGGTGGGTGGACTATGGAAGGCCACTCTAACAAATAAACAGTTATTATTCGTGTATTTACTGGATAAATGAAACAAACAAATTATTAAGTGAAACTTTGTTTTGTTGTGGTGCATATAAAGCAGTTTTTTTTATTACAGATTTCATAACTATTTATTTTAATAAACTCAAGTTTTGTGACACTCTTGCAAACGGCCTTGCTAGAAACAAGGCTCCATACAAGGCCAATATAATCAATCAGTCGTTTAAGTCAAAACTAACGTTGTGACAATCGAAATATCTGCTGATATTTAAACTTCATAAACAGGTCTTTCATTAAACGAAACATTAAATGCTTACTATATTATGTTCACTTATAAAATACTCAACGAACATTCCTTGAACACAATCGTATAACTAAAGATGTATTCGTTGAAATGTTTTAAAAACAATAATAATGAGTATTATATCGATATCAAATAAGTTACCAATAACCTTTTTAATGAAATTATAAAATAAAAATTTCTTACCTAAAATGCCCTACTAATTTGTATTGACCTTACAAGGAACCATTGGCTTTCCTAGAAACACTACCAATATTTTATGTAAAATCGAAATAAAGTTATATTTTTTTTCTTCAGTGCCATAGTAATTTTTTTATTCTCGAGTTCAGATTAAAAAAATTAGAAAATAATAGGTTATTTACTTAAAAACTTACGTTTTGCTGTGAGCGAAAATTACAATTTGAACGTCATCGACCGAAGTCTTTTATGATTAAAATTAACTTGGGCAGATAAAATATAATAAAGAAACATTTATATACATACCTAATTATTTAATTAAATTAATTTTGACAGTAAATTACAACCAATTAATCTCTAACAAAAACACAAAAATATTAATTTACTTTATTAGTATATAGTATTACTATACTGGCTGTTTTTTGTGCCTTTGCCTAAAAAAATGCTGATGCGCGCGCATCGCTAATTTGTGAACAAGTAAAAATTATTCAGCGCGCTTTTTCTTAACGCTGTATTGTTTTTATTCGTTTACCATAGTCCGAGTTTTATTTTATTTCCTCGCAAATGTGTTATAAAACGTCGTATGACATACGTGCGCTTTGTTAATTACAGCCTCTGCTTACTTGTAACCCTCGCCTACGGCTCGGGCTAGCAATATCGCCTCGGCTGTAATTTTCAACTTACCCACTTATATCATAATGTACTATTATTTTATCATTATTGTAGTCAAAGTCCAAGTCAAGTACTTTTTACTACAGGAAAATATCTCATTCCTACATGAAAATATAAAATATGGTTAAAAAGTAAGAATAGAAAAGAAGAAAATAATACAACGTACCTACTACTTAGGTACCTACCTACTACAAAACGATAACATCTAGAAACTTGAAATATGGTATGTTGGTGTCTGATATATCGTATTTTTGTGATTCCCACGGGAACGGGAATGAACTGGATCCGCGCGGGCAACGCCGCTGTTTGAAATATGATAAGTGGGTGTCTTATATAGTATATTTTGTATCGAGGGACTAAACGAAGCCATTATATAATGATGGAAACTAGGTGGAAACCGAGGGTATATTAAGTTGGCGTTTAGTCTCGAGGTGCAAACTGTACTTTTCACTTTGAGTGCGAGAAAAATAGTCAGTTTAGTACAAAAACATTTAATAAAATTACCTACTTAAAAAAGTTAAAACAACAAAAGATTTTTTACTTGAAGCTAAATGTCATTGTCGATTTTAAAATATAATACGTACTCCACAACGACGATGGTTGATATTTTTTCGACAATTCATCGATATAAGCCAAAATGACGCTTTCTGTGTAATAATTTATATGTTTCTTGTTCCTCCAGTCCATAAAACTTTCGTAAGTTTTTAGATAAAGCTTCCGCGATTTTGGCGGTATCTAACAGATTATCTATTATGCGTTTTGCCTTTTTAGTCCAGGCAATGAAGCGGATTTTTGTATGAAGACCCCAACATTAATTCCCAACAAGGACATCAAATAAATAAGTATTTCAGTAAAAATACCTAACTTTGGTTAGGTTTTTTTTTTTGGATTTTTTTAAGCAAGTATTGTCTCATACTATACCTACTACAATCCTGCAAAGTTTCATCGACTGAGGAATTAATGTTGGGGTCCACTACCTTTATTGCCTCGACTATTTGCTCGACGTCAAACTCTGCACTGTCATTGTGCATTCTTTAATAAATTTATTTAAAACCGAACAAATCTACACTCGACAGAAGTTCTGAAATTTTCGCGGTTAATTTTTTCTTCTAAACCAGTCACAGATTAAAAATAAAATTTAAATCATATGGCGCCACCTTCTTTGCGGAAAAAAAAACTATGGAACTCAAAACTCTCAACATTTTTGCATATATTTACTGGCTGTTTGAGTTTGTATTTGTCTAATTATGGAAATTAAAAAACTAATTACTTTAACTCCCTAGAGACTAAAGTGGTCACTTTAGTCCCGCTTCGCAGGGCTATATTGGCGTACTTTTGAGCATGAGAAGTGAAAATAATATTATGTCGTAGGCAACCACTGTAAAGGGATTTTTGGAAATTCCCACAGTGACGGGAATAAACTGAATGACATCTTAGTAAACTATTATTTATTTTAAAAATAAAAAAAGGAATTTATAAAATCTGTAGGTACAAGTAAGTTTTCGCATAGCGGATTAGAAAAAATATAAATAAATATTTCACCAAAGCTTTCATAAATCAAAATAAAGGGCTTTCTAGGTATAAGGACGACTTCACCTTTCTTTTAAAATAAGTTTTTATTACAGATTGTGTGTTAGTGATAACTCGGTAGGTACTTAATCATAATAAATTTATAAAGCCATAACATTAGTTACCTACCTGTAGGATAATAGTTTTGTTGAGGACAGCCTTCGTCTTCGGTATTCTTAGTGCAAAACTCTTGAGACAGGGTGCCAGATTGAAGAGCTATAGTCATGGCCACCACCCAACAAAAACATTTTAGCGGAAAGCACCGATGCCCTCGGACCATGTTGACGCAAAAGCCTCCGACGCTAGACTGCAATCTCGATTCCGATACAACCTATCAAATTGATTACAGCATAAAAGGTGAGAGGTATTTTTTATTTAACGTTTTAGAAAATACATTAACCGTAAAAAGAAAGTAGGTATGCTACCGTTAAATGAAAAGAAAAGAACATAATAGTATCCGCAACTTTTGAACACAATGATGGCGTAGCGTATTGGGTATAGAGACTAGGTACCTACCTAACTACTGTGACGGGTAGGCGTCACAAGTAGATTTAGATTAGAGAAAAAATAAAAGAGGGTAGAATTAAGAAAAATAACGTATAATATGTTTCCACAGTAGCCGGTGAGCGGGGTCGTAGGATCTTTAATGGGTAGTTATCGAGCGCGATTTGAGCGGTTATAAAACAACGTCACTGCCCTGAGGTGAAGTCCGATGATGGAGCGCTGCTGCTTGAGATCTTCTTAAGTCTAAATTGTCACGGGATAGGTCCGGGACACTCCTGGTTAAGGACAGGAGTCCAAGTAGTCGGCCTTCTTGCCGGAGCAGTGAACCCTGGAAATTCAGTCGGAATAGTCATTTTGCGAAAAGTCCAGTTTCATGTTACTGACTGCAACATTCGGCCTGTTTTTCAAAAAGTGCAAGCGCAGCGTAGCAGGGGCGGGCAGACGTTAAAAGCACTAAATAGCAGTCAATGATGAGGTGAACTAGGCAATTCACAGAAAAGATTACGTAACATAGGTAACTTTCTTAATAGTTGACAAATCACATTATAATTTTGGAAAAATGCCTATTGTATAGAATAAGATACAGAATGACATCGGCAGCGATATTTACGTTACACAAATATAATTAAATAATTAACTATAGAATTGAACTACAAATTAGGTGCATGACCTTGCATAAGTCAAGGTCATGTCAAATACTGTGAGGACGAAAAGTGGAACAAAAATTAACTAAATCTACTATCATCAGCTTTAAAGCAATGAAATTGTATGCGTAGGGTTAAATGCGATAGGTAAATTTTATCAGCTTAGCACAATTTACTACAAATATTTTAACTAAAGCATAGATATACTAAGTCTACTAATTACATTGTAAAAATACAACACTTACCCAATATCGGGGTTACTTAACACTTTTAAAAGATAGAAATGGTATAAATTATTAAATTGATTTTATTTAGCTGGTAGTTCTCAAATAATTAGTGAGATCCTCTCGCAATCGCGGAGCGCAAAGGTGTGTCACGGTCAGCTGGAGGACAAAAGGTCTGTTTAAAAACCGGTAATTGATCGAAGCGAGAGCGTTTACTCTGATGGATTAGATTTAACTGTCGCGACAATCGCGACATTTAGTTTGTACGTTTATTAATAAGGCTAGTTTTAAAAAGGGATAATATTTTAGATTATTTTAATTTTATTTGATAATTGTATTTAAGTAGCTTTAGTTCGATTATTAGATTTGACTTATTAGCTTTAACTAAACTAGTTAACGGAACGTTACATACCCCCCTTTTTAGAATTGGATTTTTCCTTAGTAAAATCCCTTCTTATCTACCTATCGTCTAAACTTAAGGTAGTGTGTTTCTAACTTTCATCCACATTCAAGGTACCTTTTCTCATTCATTCCTCATTCATTCATAATCAACAACTGCACTTTAAAGATAGGACACTGTTCACGTACATACTGAGTATTTAGTTTATGTACTAATATACTCACACACCACATTAAATAGATATTGTAAGTAACTAAGAATTTTCGCTGATACATTATATGTTTAGGAGTAATTGCGTTTTAGAAGCAATTAGGTATCGGTTCATATCAAGCTTAGCTACTTGAGAAACGACAGGTAGTATTTTACCTTAACTTTTAGGTCGTTAAGATATATTTTTTTGTTTTAGCTTTAGCAGAATGAAGATAGAATTGCCAGAATAATACACGAAACTTTTAGGATGTATCAACGAAAGACTTCAGTTACTAATAGAATGTGCCTAGGTAGTTTTAATATTGTGGGGTTTGCATTTTTTTATTTAAATACAATTATCTTTGTAGTTAGTCAGCTTAAGGTCTTTTATATGCCAAGAGCCCAAGTTATTACCATCCATGTCTTCAAGTTCATAGACCAACGGAGATTTCTTAACTACAACTCGGCATTTTAGAAATTTTGGAGCTAGTTTCTTAGCGAATTTATTATCTTTGTCACTCTGGTAGTAAGTGCGTTTCCACACTATATCTCCGACGTTCATTTCGACATCTTTTCTGCGCAAATTATATTGTTTAGCGTTGCGAGAATGAGCTTTTAATAAACATGTTTGGACCTTGTCGAAAATTTTGTGCAGCGTTCCAAAATCTTCGGCATATTCATCCCGAGGGGCAAAAATAATCTCAGTCAAATCGGAATCAATGTAGTGTGATCCACAACTCACTAACTCACGTCCAAATACCAAGAATGAAGGAGCAAAACCTGTGACCTCATTTACGGAACTATTAAGGGCAAATTGAATTTTAGGTATAAGTACGTCCCAAGATCTGTGGTCATTTTCAATGAATGAAGAAACAGCAGTCATAATTGTCCTGTTATATCTCTCAACAAGGTTTACTTGTGGAGTATATTTCGGAGTATAGTGAACATTCGGGACTTTGTAAGTTGCAAATAGTTGACGTAAAGTGTTGCTAATAAATTGCTTTCCATTGTCCATTAGAACAGTGCTAGGGATACCATGAACAAGAAAAACTCGTTCTTCAACAATACGAGCAATTATTTCAGCTGTTGCTCGACGTATGGGGAATAATAAACAATATTTAGAGAAGCAGCAGGTGACGACAAATAAAAAAGTATTCTGAGATCTAGTCGCTGGCATTGGTCCTACAAGATCCATGCTAATCATTTGAAACGGTCTAGTACATTGTTTAGGTCGACCCATGACACCTAGGGTAGCATGATTAGGGTGCTTATGGGCATGACAAGTGTCACATCTCGACACGAAGTTAGTGACATCGCGGAGCATATCTGGCCAGTAATATTTTAGACCTAAACGTTTAAATGTCTTAAAAATACCCAAATGTCCAGCAGTAGGTTCTGAATGGTTTTCAGCTATTACGTCTGATCTTAGTTCTAGCGGTATAACTTCTTTCCATTCGAATTCTCGTTTTAATGGGTTTAGACTTTTTCTAAAACGGTACAATTTTTTATTCATTACTTGATAGTTTAGAAATGATGTAGGAGAATTTTGACAACCGTTAAAAATGTTAAGGTACCAAGTATCCAACGTGCTAGGGGATTGAGATGATGGAGCAGAACCATCATTAGAAATAGCACTAACAGGCACTATGCGGGAAAGACTATCAGGGACAACGTTATCAGAACCCTTTCGATGTTTGATTTCAAAATTGTAGGCGGACAACCTAACACCCCAGCGTGCTAAACGTCCAGTAGGATTATTAAGGTTTAGAAACCATTTTAGGGCAGAGTGATCAGTATAGACCGTAAATTTTTTTCCGTTTTCTAAATAGCATCGCCAGTATTCGACAGCAGTTAGGACAGCTAACGCTTCGCGCTCCGTAGCACTATAGTTGCGTTCTTGATTAGACAGCGTCTTACTCATGTACGCGATCACTTTCTCATTCCCGTCTATGTTCTGAGTCAGATAAGCACCAATACCGTAGTCACTAGCATCGGTATTTACCTGGAAAGGTTCGTAATAATTTGGACAAGAGAGAACTGGGGTAGTCACCAGACAGTCCTTAAGCTTTTTGAAGGCGGTATCAGCTTCGGAAGTCCATGAGAATGGAGGAGCATTCTTACCTTGAGATGTCAATTTATTTAGTGGAGCTGCTAATGAGCTAAAATTAGGGATAAAACGGCGATACCAGGACGCTACTCCCAGAAATCGTCGTACTTCCTTTCTGTTAGAAGGAGCAGGGTAATTTAAAATTGCTTCAACTTTTTCAGGGTCAGGATGTAAGCCATTCGAGTCAACCATGTAGCCTAGATATTTAAGTTTGTTTCTGAAGAATTGACTTTTTTTGAAATTAATAGTTAAGTTTGCTGATTTTAATTTTTCTAAAACGTGTACTAAAAGGGAAATATGTTTTTCAAATGTGGGAGAGACGACTATAATGTCATCGATATAAACAAATACCATGTGCTCAAATTCAGGACCATAGAACAAGGCATCTACCAATCTTTGCTGTGTAGCTGGTGCATTAGTGAGACCAAATGGCATACATTTAAATTGAAAAGTACCTCGAGAAGGAATGTAAAAGGCAGTTTTACATCGATCTTCCTCTTTTATTAAAATTTGCCAAAAACTTTTAGATAAGTCAATGCTGGATAGATATTTAGCGTCACGTAGGTTATCCAATATTTCAGATATATAAGGCAAGCTATAGGCATCTTTTTTAGTAACTGAATTTAGTTTACGACTATCCAAACAGAATCTGAGTTCTCCATTCTTTTTAGGAGTCAGCAAAACAGGGGATGACCAAGGACTATCGCATGGTTCTACGACATCTTCCTTCAACATATCATCGAGTTGTTCATTTAGTAGACGCTGTTTCTCTTGCGACTGCCGATAATAGCGCTGACGGATAGGCGCAGCATCACCAGTATCGATGGAATGAGTAATTAACCCAGTTCGACCGAGTCCTCTTTCTTCGTAGGATATGTTTCGAAATTGCTTAATTACATGGTCAGCAGTTACCTTTTGAGGTTCAGTGAGATGATTGTAAGAGCAAAGATGTTCAGACTCGTGAGCAGTTAGTTCAGCTAAGGAGAAATTTGGTTTGCAGAGTATTATAGTATTGAGGTGCTTTGGGAAGAGACCAAAAGCAGTCCAGAAGTCCATTCCAAGAATTAAATTGTTTGATATATCAGGAACAACATAGGTATTAATAACATGAGTCTGGTTCTCAAAGGATATGGGTAGGTATATCAAACCAACAGGTTGCAGACGTTGACCACCAGCAGCAATGAATTGAAGGTTTCCACAGTCGTGGAGTTTAAATCCATTATTAATAAACTGTAAATGAGATTCATTCCCTAAAATAGTGACTGAAGAGCCCGAATCTAAAAGACCCAACATCGAGAGACTGTTAATTTTAATAGGTGCATAGGGTCGAAGATTGTTAGGAGTTTTTGTAGTTCGGATTGAAGTGACAGTATAACAAGAAAAGAATTTCGAAATAGTTTCTAACCATTCTTTCCATTCAGCTTGATTAATTTTTGAGTTATTTTTAGTGTTACTATCACGGCAATCCAAAGTACCTAGTTTTTTTGATTAGGTTCCTTAGACTGGCAGTCTAAACATTCAGGAAAACGAAAACCCTTTTTTCCACATTTAAAACAGATGGGAAAGTGAGGTTCCTTACATTCTTTAAGAGAATGATTGTTAGTTCTACATCGTGGGCAGAAGACACTTTTGCTTTCAGAATTTACAACAGCAATTGGTATATTTTTATTTTGTTCACTTTGTTGATTTTTGTAGGTATAGTTAGTATTATTATTAGTTTTGTAGTTATTATAATTTGTATTAGGTTTAGGTTGTTTATAATTATTATTGTTGCCGTAGTAGTTAGGTTTATTATAATTGTATTTAGAGTAGTTATTAGGATAAGTATTTGGATAGTTTGGTTTTCTGCTACTATGGACGTAGGATGAGCTTCCAGGTGTAAAGGATGGTTTATCGTAAGCAAAATCCGGTGCCAGAGTTTCAAAACTCACTTTAGGCGGTTCGTGAAACTGTTTCAATCGTGATTGAATGTTTTCGTAGTTCCTACAAACACTTTTAAGGTTTTCAAGGGTATCTACAGCAGATGATGCAGCAATAGTACTCGCATAGCAAGGTCGTATATTGTGTAGCAATATTTCAAGCTGTTCATTTTCTGAGGGAGGTTTATTTAGACGAGAAAACATACCGTGCATCACAGATAGGTAAATAGTAATATTTTCATTCTCGCCCTGTGTCCTAGAACGAATTTCATTCAAGAGTTTGTAATCGTAGTCGCTCTGACTGAAATCTTGTTTAAGTAGTACCACTAGTTCCTCCCAGGAAGTAATCTTTGTTTTAATATAACGGTACCAATGAAGTGCATCGTCAGTAAAGAATTCGTAGGCATAAGTTATAATCTTATCAGAGGAAACGCCTCTAGTTTGCATAAATTCGTCCATCCGCTGTACGAAAGAACGTACGCAGGTTTTTCCCGAAAATTTAATTTTACTTAGTTCAGAAACCAAGTTGCGCTCGCAGTTGACCGTGATAGGGTTGGGATCGTTAGAATTACCTTGAGCATTCTGAGGTTTCATAGCTAACAATCCTTTATATTGAGATTTAAAATTTTCAGAACAGACTTTATAAGTTTCAATAGAATTAGCTTTAGGTGTAATTCTATTCAATCTGTGATAAACATGGTGTAGAGTATTCTCAGTTCTAAGGAACAAATTTTTATCAAACTTATTTGTCAAAGTTACGATATTTGCTTGAGTTTTTAGTAACGTCTCTCTTACTGCTTTGACATCCTCCGACGCTTCTAAATGAGATTCGAGTATGTCTTCTGGCGGAAAACCGGGAGCGATCTTTACAATTTGTTTTCTTAATTCAGCAACAGATTCTCCAGGTGTACCACCACGAACAACAACCTCGTATTCTAATTCCGTCTTTTGCAAGGACAAATATTTGATATCGTAATTCATTATGTATTGGGTAAATGTTCTATATATTTTAGCTTTTAGGTACTAATAAAAATGCACAATCAATGAACAAATATAGAATTAGCTAGAAAGCCTTAGCACAACCATCACCAGGGACAACTACAAAATGCAGAAAACCTGACAAATCGCTCTCGAAACCACGCATTAAAGCTTAGTGGGCGCCATTGTGACGGGTAGGCGTCACAAGTAGATTTAGATTAGAGAAAAAATAAAAGAGGGTAGAATTAAGAAAAATAACGTATAATATGTTTCCACAGTAGCCGGTGAGCGGGGTCGTAGGATCTTTAATGGGTAGTTATCGAGCGCGATTTGAGCGGTTATAAAACAACGTCACTGCCCTGAGGTGAAGTCCGATGATGGAGCGCTGCTGCTTGAGATCTTCTTAAGTCTAAATTGTCACGGGATAGGTCCGGGACACTCCTGGTTAAGGACAGGAGTCCAAGTAGTCGGCCTTCTTGCCGGAGCAGTGAACCCTGGAAATTCAGTCGGAATAGTCATTTTGCGAAAAGTCCAGTTTCATGTTACTGACTGCAACATTCGGCCTGTTTTTCAAAAAGTGCAAGCGCAGCGTAGCAGGGGCGGGCAGACGTTAAAAGCACTAAATAGCAGTCAATGATGAGGTGAACTAGGCAATTCACAGAAAAGATTACGTAACATAGGTAACTTTCTTAATAGTTGACAAATCACATTATAATTTTGGAAAAATGCCTATTGTATAGAATAAGATACAGAATGACATCGGCAGCGATATTTACGTTACACAAATATAATTAAATAATTAACTATAGAATTGAACTACAAATTAGGTGCATGACCTTGCATAAGTCAAGGTCATGTCAAATACTGTGAGGACGAAAAGTGGAACAAAAATTAACTAAATCTACTATCATCAGCTTTAAAGCAATGAAATTGTATGCGTAGGGTTAAATGCGATAGGTAAATTTTATCAGCTTAGCACAATTTACTACAAATATTTTAACTAAAGCATAGATATACTAAGTCTACTAATTACATTGTAAAAATACAACACTTACCCAATATCGGGGTTACTTAACACTTTTAAAAGATAGAAATGGTATAAATTATTAAATTGATTTTATTTAGCTGGTAGTTCTCAAATAATTAGTGAGATCCTCTCGCAATCGCGGAGCGCAAAGGTGTGTCACGGTCAGCTGGAGGACAAAAGGTCTGTTTAAAAACCGGTAATTGATCGAAGCGAGAGCGTTTACTCTGATGGATTAGATTTAACTGTCGCGACAATCGCGACATTTAGTTTGTACGTTTATTAATAAGGCTAGTTTTAAAAAGGGATAATATTTTAGATTATTTTAATTTTATTTGATAATTGTATTTAAGTAGCTTTAGTTCGATTATTAGATTTGACTTATTAGCTTTAACTAAACTAGTTAACGGAACGTTACACTACTATTCTGCAACAGATACATCTATCTATACATATAATAAAACTCTGACGGGGCCGTGTCTGTACATGAAATATTTTTTGAAAATTTTACCAGTAGTGTATATAGTAATCAATATAGATACCGAAACACCAATTTTTGAAATTTTTGTCTGTCTGTCTGTCTGGTTGTGCACGCATCACTCAAAAACTACTGGACGGATTTTGATGAAATTTGGTATGGAGATAACTGAGTACTCGGGTCAACATCTAGGGTACTTTTTATTCCAGGAAAATATCTCACTCCCAGGGGAAAATATAAAAACTGGATAAAAAGAGAAATATGTACTACTCCGAAACGATAACACCTAGAAACTTGAAAAATGGCATGGAGGTGTCTTATATATTAGTATAATAGTAACCGGTATGAAGGGATTTTTGGAAATTCACACGGGAACGGGAATAAACTGGATCCACGCGGGAAAACACCGCTGTCCACCCGCTATTTGAAATATGGTATGTAGGTGTCTTACATATGTCGTAGGCAACCACTATGAAAGAATTTTCGGAAATTCCCACGGGAACGGGAATAAACGGAATCCGCGCGGGCAACGCCGCTGGGCACCCGCTAGTATAAACATATTATACTTAATTAGGTAAGATTTTTTACTGCTGCACTAAGTTTGCGTTGGATATATCTATCTATATACTCGTATATACCAACAAGCATTTAACCTCTCCATAAAATTTAGTGATTATCTTCTCTTCTTCTCTAGAATAGTAGGTAATCTTATTTACCCAAACAATTATGATGTCTCTGTCTCACAGTCAAAGAAATTAGACCTTAGTAGAGGTCACAAGGAAGAACGGAATATGACACCAGTGACACGTGATGACTTAACACCAACGCCACATTGATGACATTGATATTTATTCATTAATGTGTATAGGTATATAAAAGAAAGTCTTGTTTGTTACACTATTTATAACTCAAGAACGGCTGAACCGATTTGGCTGGAAATTGGTAGGAAGGTAGCTTAGAACCAGGAGAATGACATAGGATACCTTTTATTCCGATATTCCTGTGGGAACGGGGACTACGCGGGTGAAACCGTGGGGCGCTGCTAGTTATTATTAAATAGCAATTTATAATTTTTTTACGCTCTTGTTGGCAACCTTGCGCGCTCCCATAGCATAGCGACGACGGCGGGCCGCGTCGTATGGAAGTGCCGAATCGCCGGAATGTGTTTACATTAACAACATTAGGCCTGGAGCGGATAATAGTTCTTTGTCGTGTACTGAGAAGTGACTGTATAAAATAATAAGTGATGACTTGGTTTTTGATATAGGGCGCGGGAACTTTGTGACGAGTAGTGTCGATTCGAAGCGCTAACGTACCGGTCGTAAGAATAGTCTGACAATTAGTGAAATGTTAACTTGTGACCGATAATAAACTGAATACTAGAACGAATGGTTTTATTCAAGTTTACATCAGAAGCGAGAAGCAACCCAACCCACGCATAATGGGCAAGCGTAAGAATAATAAAAACGTAAGCGAAAATGAGTTCGCTCAACTTCGACTTCCAGCAGCGACAATGATGCCCGGACTCCGTCGTCTCTACTGGAACGGATAATAAAGGTATCATGTGTCAATGATACTGGAACTGTGAGTATCTGCATACAATTACTAATTGGTAGTGACCCTGCCTTCTGAGCCGGAGGTCGCGGGTTCGATTCCCGCTCGAGCCCACAGCATTTGTGTGCATGAACGTGTCTGTTGGCTTCGTGTCTGGTCGTTTGATATTGATTTAAGTATGTTTATAAGTTGTTTGGTGCCCATAGTACTGACTCTTTCTAATTTGGGAATGAATAACCGTGTGTGAATTGTGTCCCACAACTTATTATTATTATTTTATAATTTGTGCAACAATATCCGTTATAGGAGGACATAAATGCTTAGTTAAAAATTTAGGTTCCTTCATGGAAATGAAGTGATTGGAAACAAAGATTAAGTTCAATTATTCAAATTTCACTCAATATTTTGATCTTTTTAATAGTTAAAAAGCCATCTGAAAATCACTCACTTTAAGAGTGTGTATACAGAGTCGTGAACCAATTAAATGTTGTGTGTATGTAATCAATAATCGTAGGAGTCAGTGCAAAAAAAAAAATAAGTGCATTTATTGTGGTAAGCGGGGTCATTTAGAAACTTTTTGTTATTAGAAAAAGAATGACAGTAAACCTGAAAAACAAGAAACGTTTGTTTCAACTTCAAATCCGAGAAATAAATATTTCTTTATTTTAATGCAAGGTTTTACAAAGTTTAGTGGCAAATATTTTTTTTTCTTATAGCACTTTGGCTCATGTAGGCTGAGTGCATATGGTTTTCTCTAATTGCATTGTTTGTGATATTGTTAAATTATGAAAATAATTTTGTTTTGTTAATATTCTACATTTAAAGTCAAAATTAATTTTTTAGGTGGAGATTAGTAACTAGCATTATTTAGGTCATAGCTACAATTTGTTAAGGAGCTGTTAGTTCTCCAAGAGGCGAATAAATAAAAAGCATAATTGTATATAAATACTATTTACGTTATTCACAAACTGACGATCGCGCTAAAAATTTATTATGTGAATTCGACAAACGTTGAGTTGTAGGTTCTTGATCGATGATCTAGCAGATTGTGAGATCCTCATACTTCTTAGGTAAAAATGGAGTTTGATCTCATTTAACCAGGAGAGCGCTCAAGTTTGATTTACGAAACCATTTGATTAATTACAAAGAAAAAAAAATATTCGCAAATCGGTGAATGAGTTATTAGATAACAATATTATACGTGAAATGGACCATCTTGTTTTCAACACCTTATTATGAGAGTGATGTGAAACTAAAGATTTGATAACGTAATGGAAACTATAGATAACGTAATTGTATACTTAGATGACTTCGATCTGTAACGGAAACAGTCATCGAATTTTAAACTGCTCGAAAAGATTCTACAAATATTTCGAAACACGGACTAACACTGAGTTTAATCAAATTATTTTTTTTAATTGTGTTCCTTGGCTATAAAATAAAACCAGACAGCCAAATAAATAAGCTACTTTAGAATCAGGAGAGGCCGATGATGATTACGACGCTTGTATAAATAAAGTATGAACTGTTAGGTAGTAAAGCTTATAGAAGGATGTGGAGGGCGCCACATATTAATCGTTGAGTAGTACCAAAACAATGTGTTTGGATTCATTAAATGCAATCATGATGATCTGCGTCACTTTTCCGGAGATATAACGATCGAGCGAATAAAAACTCTAGATAGGTACCTATATTGATTTCGCCGTATGCGGAATGTCGTTAAATAAGTATCTTAAAAAAAATGCTTGAATTGTATTTAGGTAGGTATTATAAAAATAAAGGAGATCCTAAAGAGGGAGAATTAAAACCGTTGTCAAAGTATGTCCAACCTTAATACCTCCCCCTTGTTGATCATCCAGACCATTTTGTAGAAACTAGAAATAGAAATAAATATATACAATGACCATTGTATAGCGCTTTATAAAATTCATGTTCATGCGTGCGTGCACTTAATTCAACAAAGAGTTATGTTGCTAATAAGGAATTGGAAAATATTTCTAATTATTTGGGAACCCTAAAATAATAAAATCAGATGCAGAAATCTGTTTTACATCACACGAATGTATTAAATATGGTTTAAATAAGATATGTAAGGTAGGTTCGCATACCTACTGTAGCAACCAGTGCCACGTTCGAATAGTTATGTTTAAAAATTTAACCCGGCAACTACCGATTAGGAGACACAATCGGACCATATCTTGTCCCTGATCGCACTTGAGCAGCTAATGAGTGACTGGTTAATATAGTAACCTCGGTAAGCGAGAATACAAAGAAGCCGAATATAATTCTCGCTCATAGAGTTTACCTACTCAATAACACGGTTTGTCACTTGCCAAGGTTTGGGAGTATTTTCTCTCATTTATAGAGATTAATAAAAATCTAAAAACATGGTGCTAGAGCGTTAAGAAATAAGTAGGTAATCATTATATACATACACATTTAGCCACATGTTGACGATGAGTACCATGAGCAAGTATAGGAACAAGCACACAAGTTTGCTACAGATGTCTTGTAATTACCTTCATCAAAAACAATGAAAATTTGGCTTTCGTTATTTACAAAAAAGGATACGGTTTGGTTTTGATTCGAATTGCAAGTTTCTGAGAGTTCCTTTGAAATATGTAGGTATTATTGTAAATACTCTCGCTACTACAGAGGTGTAGAGTAAGAAACTGTCACCTAGAGGTCTAGACTAAATGAATAAATCTAAAAGTGACTGTGTCTAAAAGAGGTTCTTCTGTCAGAGCATATATATATATTCAAGGAAAACGTTCTTCAGATTATGTTTTAGCATTTGTTTACAACTATGTGATTTTCTCTGAAATATGGAATCTTATTATTATATATATATATTAGGCGTTGGTTACCTTGTTGTTATGTCACGATTTGATGATGAATAAATTTAATTGAATTGAAAAAGTCGGTTTTCGGGGGAAAAAAAAAAAAAAAAAGCCGAATCTCAAAAGTTGCGATTTTATAAATCACGAAAAAGTGCCGAAGTGATTTAGTACTGACAATAAGACAAATTCTGTGTAAAAAGCGGAATATTACGGGCTGTATTCAAAGGTTTCCCCTCCAATTCAAAACTATATTAAGGAATGATAGATATATAGGGTTACGGATGAAGGAGGCAGCGGAAGATGCACTAAAAGATATACGGGCATTAACGCAGCAAAAAAAAAAAAACAATCTATTCGGTTAGCTGACGATGTGTTGGACTCTGACTGAACTCGTATTTGGCGAGTTATGTAACCAGTTTATTGCGATAATTATTTTTCTTTGTCCGTGTTGGCAACGTGTTGGTAAAATATGTTAGTTGTCTACACGTCACTTAACAATCGGCATTGGATTTAGTCAATGACATTTATATAAGAAATGCGAGTCAAGATAAAATAAGTAATTCTTCTAAAAATAGCTTGTACGCTTAAGTGAATAAAATTTCTTTAAGTGCGAGTAGTTTTTGAATATTATTGATTCTTGTTGAGTGATTCTAAAACTAACTTGGTACGCTTAAGTGAACGAAATGTCTTTAAGTGCAAGTAGTTTTGGAATGTTATGGATTGTTAGCGGGATTCTAAAACTAAGTTGGTACGCTTAAGTGAACGAAATGTCTTTAAGTGCAAGTAGTTTTAGAATATTATCAATTGTTAGCAGGATTCCAAAACTAACTTGGTACGCTTAAGTGAACGAAATGTCTTTAAGTGCAAGTAGTTTTGGAATGTTATGGATTGTTATCGTGATTCTAAAACTAACTTGGTACGCTTAAGTGAACGAAATGTCTTTAAGTGCAAGTAGTTTTAGAATATTATCGGTTGTTAGCAGGATTCCAAAACTAACTTGGTACGCTTAAGTGAACGAAATGTCTTTAAGTGCAAGTAGTTTTGGAATGTTATCGTGATTCTAAAACTAACTTGGTACGCTTAAGTGAACGAAATGTCTTTAAGTGCAAGTAGTTTTAGAATATTATCGATTGTTAGCAGGATTCCAAAACTAACTTGGTACGCTTAAGTGAACGAAATGTCTTTAAGTGCAAGTAGTTTTGGAATGTTATGGATTGTTAGCGTGATTCTAAAGCTAACTTGGTACGCTTAAGTGAACGAAATGTCTTTAAGTGCAAGTAGTTTTAGAATATTATCGATTGTTAGCAGGATTCCAAAACTAACTTGGTACGCTTAAGTGAACGAAATGTCTTTAAGTGCAAGTAGTTTTGGAATGTTATGGATTGTTATCGTGATTCTAAAACTAACTTGGTACGCTTAAGTGAACGAAATGTCTTTAAGTGCAAGTAGTTTTAGAATATTATTGATTCTTGTTGAGTGATTCTAAAATAATTTGAGGCAACCTAAACCTGATTATTTATGTAGCTTTGTGATTATGATTTTGATTAGGGCGCGCGCTGCACCAATATAAACAAAAATGTAATAAGGTTCAATGTTGTATGTTTCAGTATTTTATCTGACTCGTGAGGTGTCTGGGGCAGACACCGCGCAGGATGGCAGTGTTGGCAACCTTGCGCGCTCCCATAGCATAGCGACGACGGCGGGCCGCGTCGTATGGAAGTGCCGAATCGCCGGAATGTGTTTACATTAACAACATTAGGCCTGGAGCGGATAATAGTTCTTTGTCGTGTACTGAGAAGTGACTGTATAAAATAATAAGTGATGACTTGGTTTTTGATATAGGGCGCGGGAACTTTGTGACGAGTAGTGTCGATTCGAAGCGCTAACGTACCGGTCGTAAGAATAGTCTGACAATTAGTGAAATGTTAACTTGTGACCGATAATAAACTGAATACTAGAACGAATGGTTTTATTCAAGTTTACACTCTTCAATATGATGTGCATTTCATTCGAGTCTACCATAGACCGGTACCAAATTATTAATATAGATAGGAATAAGGATTATAATTGAAAATTTGCCCGCATAGAGTTTATTCCCGTTCTCGTGGGAATTTCCAAAAATCCCTTTATAGCGGTTACCTACTGCATATCATACGACACATAAGGTACATACCATATTTCAAATAGCAGCACCCCGTGGTTTCACACGCGTCAGTCCCATTCCCGTGGGAAAATTATACCCCATGTTACTCCCAGAAAAGTAAGATTTCCATTAGTGAAAGATTTTTCAAGTCTCGCTTGTGGAATTGTACTTATTACAAATAGCCCAGCGCCTTTGCCCGTGATAGTATCTAGTAGATTACTATCTACGTATTTCTCTTTCCTACAACTAGCAGCGGCTCTAAGTTTTACCTGCGTCAGTGCCGTGTAAAAATTATAGCTCATGTTACTCCCAAAAAAGAAAACTTTCCATTTGTAAAAAAATTTTAAGACCTGCATGTGGAACTTTCTTACAAATAGCGGGTGCCGAGCGGCGTAGACCACGCTGATCCCGTTTTTTCCGTTCCAGTGGGAATTTCTAAAGATACCTTCGTAGCGGTTGCCTACGACGTATAAAACACCTACATACCATGTTTTAATTTTCTAAGATTTTTTAATAACTCTTAGAAAATTTATCTCTTTAACCAGTTTTTTAATTTTTCCGTGGAAATTAGAAATTTTCAAAAGTACCCTAGATGTTGACCTACTCAGATATCACCACACCAAATTTTATCAAAATCTGTCCAGTAGTTTTTGCGTGATGCGTGACATAGACAGACAGACGGACGGACAGACAGACAGACAGACAGACAAAAAATTCAGAAATTGGTGGTTTGATATCTACATCGATAACTATCTACACTACCTACCGCTGAAATCTGAATAAATGAATGAATCTACACTACAAATTTCCAAAAAATATGGCGTGCACAGAAAGGTTTTGTTAGAGTTTTATTATATGATGTATAGATGGTCCTAAGGGCAACTATTTAGAGGGTAAGTAGATCAAATAATGAACAAGAAACTATTTTGTGTATTGACTGATATTGTGGAGATATTAGTTATCGAAGTAAATACCAAAACACATATTTTTTAAATTTTTGTCTCTCCGTCTGTCTGCTTGTGCAGACATGACGAAAAAACTACTGGACGGATTTTGATGAAATTTGGTATGGAGATATAGGAGTAACTACATACCTGGATCAAAATCTAGGGTACTTTTTATTTCAGGAAAATATCTCATTAATCTATTTATATAAAACAAAGACGGGTTTGTTACAACACTTATAACTCGAGATCGGCTGGATCAATTTTCATGGTTTTTGTTTCGTTGGATTTGTCTCCGCCCTGAATAGCAGAATACATTTTAAAAACAATGAAAACTTGACAAATAGGTACATAATTATGAAATAATATTCCCACGGGAACGGGAACTACGCGGGAACGGGAATGGGAACGAGAACGGGAACGCGGGTGAAACCGCGCGGGGACAGCTAGTAACAAATATAAAAAGTGATCAAAAAGAGAAATACGTACTGTACCGAAACGATTACACCTAGAAACTTGAAATATGGTATGTACTTAGGTGTCTTATATTATGTCGTAGAAACCGCGATGAAGGGATTTTTGAAAAATCCTACGGGAACGAACATAAACTTGATTCGCGCGGGCATTATATTTGTAGTAGAATTCCACATGCTAGTCTTATAAATTATTTCACCAATGGAAAGCTTACTTTTCTGGGAGTAAAATGGGCTATCATTTTCCCACGGGAATGGGACTGACAACTACTACACAATAATAATAGAACAAAAACCTAACACGCTGCACATGAACAGTACCAACACACTACCAAACCTAAGTAGGTAGGTACCTACCCCGCCAAAAGCGTATCAAACAAAACGACGCGGTGCGGGCGTACTGTGTGTGCTGTGTGTGATTGGTGTATTATGTATGAATGTAGTGTTAGTTCGGAGTTTTTAGTGTGGTAGTGAAGGTTTATGCAACGCATGCTTACAAAATAAAAACAAGAAAAAACTAAGGCAAGTAAGTATATTTTATTTTCTAACAATAGTAAGGTTACCATAAGTACCTAGCCCTAAATTCAGTTTTTTTTATTTTCTTAATCTATATCTCTTACACATTTGTACCTACTATTCCCGCGGGAAATTTAAAAAACTGGTGAAAAAGAGAAATACTACTAGGTACTCCGAAACGATAACACAATAACTTGAAATATTTAGGTGTCTTATTAACTTCCTCCTGCGTAGCATTATAAGAGGAAGTTAATGGTTTGAGTAGGATGTCTGTCTGTCTGTCTGTCTGTCTGTGTGTCTGTCGACAGGATATCTCCGGATCTACTGGACCGATTGACTTCAAATTCGGTCAGTAGATACCTTAGGTCAATACCTCGATCGAGTTTGAATTTTAGACCCGTGGGTCAAAAGGGACTGGGCATTTCAGATTTTTGAGATTTTTGACATTTTTGACCCACTCTGGGGTAGATACAATGACAAATACAATGACAAATGCACCTTAACTACTTATATCTAAACCCTGAGTCAAACGATAGTGCGTTTTAATTCGACCATGGCGCCATCTATCGAGAACGTATGACAACACTTGTTTGCGTTACGTGTGCGTTAACACTAGTGTGTTCCACTATTATTTTTCTACTATTTGCCGATGATCATATTATATCCAGTTAGGTCTAGTCCAGGTGTCGAGGGTCAGAGGAGTATGAAGGAGTGGAGGTGGAATCTCCATCGTGAAAAGGGAAGATCTTCCGCCAGGCGAAGTGATCATGCCTGGGGACCGCGGTCCTACGGTTGATGTTGGACAGTTGTATTTATACAAACTCATTAGAAAACTTCGATAGCGCGGTTTCGAACTCGGCCGTCTATTGGCGCGTTCTATGTAGTGTCACTTATATTAATATGCTTAGCGCATAAAATAATATGACTGTATTAATATTAAATAATATGATGCTGGGATTTCATCGTATTTTCGGTGATACTTCTTCATATTCAACTAGGAAATCTATATAAGTACGGTGACGGTGTCATTGTGTTTTATGTTTATAATCTTACTTATAAATATCATACAAATTTATAGTACAGTGAGATATTATTTAAAAAGAGAATATTATATTGTGTGACCAATTTTTACGATGCTAAGTATTATAATATCGCATTACCTATTCCAACTTAACTTATTAATTCGATTATAGCGTAACATTAACCTATTTTTTCCTTATTGGACGACAATGCTCCAGTTTTAGACAAACGTCACGTTATTTTATGATTACGAAGAATTAAAAAGTCTTTGTTATAATTATGTGAGCGGAATGGAGCGATTGGAGCTAGCGCCGAAAGTGCTGTCATCATATTATTTTTAAGGAATCACACAGAATGTTATGCATACTCATAGATGAGATTCTGTAGTCGTATTTTAGTAATCATCACTATATTAATATGATGCTTACTCTAAAAATAAGATTCTGTAATCAATTTTAGTAGGATTCACATTATTCTATAAAATTAAATGTGGTGCTAGGACTTCATCGTATTTTCGGTAATACTTTTTCATATTCAACTAGGAAATCTATCAAAATACGGCGACGGTGTTATTGTGTTTTATAATTATAATCTTACTTTATCAATATCATACAAATTTATAGTACAGTGAGTTATTATTTGAAGAAGAGAATATTATATTGTGTGACAAATTTTTACGATGCTAAGAAATTAAGAATCATAATATCGCATTACTTACTCAAACAATTCGATTCCAACTAATATACATATTTCGATTATAGCATAGTATTAACCTATTATTTCCTTATTTTACGATAATGCACCTGTTTTAGACCAACGTCACGTTATTTTATGATTACGCCGAAATGACATTTTTTTCAGTGCACCTTTCAACGATATCCAAACGGGTGAAGCCGCTGTTCAACAGCTTACTGTTTTATAAAACAATAGTTATTATATTTTATAATAATAAATCGTTATAGGTACACATTTAAAAACCTTTATATCCCAAACAAACTGCACCGACAGTGAGTAGGTACTTACCGTCAAAAGAGTTTTCGCCAATCTATTGTAAAAGAAAGAAACAGCACTATTGCTGTCGTGAAAGTTGGAGTTATCTGGAGCGCATGTCATGCTTGAGTTAGCAGTTTGTTGACATCAACCGAATCAAACCCATATTTTACCTACCGTTAAAAAGTCTTTGATTATTATGGAAAATGTACCTGACGGCGGAGGGGCCCCTGCTCGCTACACTACATCACTCATTACAATATTATTGATACTCAGAGGTCTCCCGCGCACATCAGAAGTATTCAGGATTAGCCGATACGATATCTATGTGGGCGTATCTACTCTGGGTAGGGTAGTAAGTAATAATTAAACTGGTTACACAACAAGGTACATAGTCACTTTATTAAGTAAGGTCACCAAGTAGATCAAGAGACAATACGATAATCACACCAACAGAATAATAGTCTACTAAAGGTATTCCAAATACATGAGCGGGTAGGTACTCAAGCTAGATTGTGGGATGTGACCAGGCGGCCCACCCACCCTCCTGGGGACAGACCCACCACCATCCCATGGTCTCGCCGTTCTATGGCACTGACCTAAACGCGGGCTGCGCTCAGTAATCCCTCTTTACTGCTTACTTCGCGCATGTCTTGATTCCCTACAAGTCAACTGTCCCCTTACCTCGCTATTGTCTATTCATTGTACAAACATTACCTGATGCAGCAATGATCCATCTCGCCTTCCACGGCACCGCTGGTGCATAGGTTCCAGCTCTGTCACGTTTACCTTGTGACTCCTCTCACTTGGCTTATGTTCACTTGCGTAATCCTTTATTCAGACTCCTCAACGCAGACTCAGTATTATTTAGGAATAACCACAATACCGTAACCATGCAACGATCATAATCTCCATTCATTTGTCCGATGATTGACAGCCGTTCAAATTCAAAACTACTTCTGGGTTGCCATTTCTTCTAATCGATCCAATTAATTAACATAGTAACACTGACAACGATTAGATCCAATCTTCATAGACTAGACCGCGTTGCTGCGACACGGCTCATTAGTTCTAGTTATCATAATAGATGGCGTTCCTGTTTCCCCTACACGGCCATTCTGACTTTCACACGTCCACGTGTGTGTACCTGTGAACAACAAAACCAAGCACAGTATCACATCGTTCGGCTATCCTGACCTTAAGGTCAACTCCGACCACCAACTTTATTTTATCATCATCATCATCTATCGAAAGTTTCTGCTAACATCGAAACCTAAGGTTAGGTTAATTTTAAGTTAAGTCAACTCTTGACTACCAAATTTGTTTTATCATCGAAAGGTTATCATATCAAAAGCTGTCATTAACATTAAAGCTATCATTATCAGTTTTAATTATCATCATGAAAGTTTTATTCTCTCGGCAAACAGTACCAACTTTAAAGAACTATTATGTTTCTTTCAAATGTTACATCAACGACATTTCTGCGTTGGGTCAACCCCAACCACGGATAGTACAGAGTATGTTCGCTACAAACGGTCCAACCACCAGCATATCAATTTGTTCGACATGGACCGGACCCTTCGACCAGCTTCGGCATGGACTGGACACACCACCCCTACGACCAGCCTCGGCATGGACCGAACTCACCGTCCCTTTGAACAGCCTTCTACTAACACACAAGTAATATGGACCGGTCATAGCATACCTTCGACCACCTCGACAGATCTAAATTAGTTACCATCTAATTATCAATGAAATACTTTCATGATTCATAATCTCAACTTTAACTCTGTCCGAAAAGCAATACTTCAAAACTCCAGTTCAACTAAATATTTCACTAACATCGAGTAAGTAGCTCAATTTCAACTCAACAAAAAGGACACGACTCACTGGATTTCAACGGTACTGCTGGACACCGATGTAAAAGGTCACATCGCGACAGCGCGGCGACTGGACACACGAATCCCCACACATTGGTGCGCTCTGGTGCGCGCGGCTTTTCTCCAATATTGCTGTGTCACGGCGCTGCTCCAAATAAACCCGTAGCCATAGGTACTCGTTGCACCTCAGCCCGTAGTGAATGTAATTCGAAATATGAAGCAGAGTTTACCGAGAACACATAAACAAAGCATTTTAAAGTACACTGTGTTTTTATCATAGTTTACGACCAGTTTTTCCAATCTCAGCCCAGAATAGTGTCCCGGATCCCACTTCTGATGACGGCGGAGGGGCCCCTGCTCGCTACACTACATCACTCATTACAATATTATTGATACTCAGAGGTCTCCCGCGCACATCAGAAGTATTCAGGATTAGCCGATACGATATCTATGTGGGCGTATCTACTCTGGGTAGGGTAGTAAGTAATAATTAAACTGGTTACACAACAAGGTACATAGTCACTTTATTAAGTAAGGTCACCAAGTAGATCAAGAGACAATACGATAATCACACCAACAGAATAATAGTCTACTAAAGGTATTCCAAATACATGAGCGGGTAGGTACTCAAGCTAGATTGTGGGATGTGACCAGGCGGCCCACCCACCCTCCTGGGGACAGACCCACCACCATCCCATGGTCTCGCCGTTCTATGGCACTGACCTAAACGCGGGCTGCGCTCAGTAATCCCTCTTTACTGCTTACTTCGCGCATGTCTTGATTCCCTACAAGTCAACTGTCCCCTTACCTCGCTATTGTCTATTCATTGTACAAACATTACCTGATGCAGCAATGATCCATCTCGCCTTCCACGGCACCGCTGGTGCATAGGTTCCAGCTCTGTCACGTTTACCTTGTGACTCCTCTCACTTGGCTTATGTTCACTTGCGTAATCCTTTATTCAGACTCCTCAACGCAGACTCAGTATTATTTAGGAATAACCACAATACCGTAACCATGCAACGATCATAATCTCCATTCATTTGTCCGATGATTGACAGCCGTTCAAATTCAAAACTACTTCTGGGTTGCCATTTCTTCTAATCGATCCAATTAATTAACATAGTAACACTGACAACGATTAGATCCAATCTTCATAGACTAGACCGCGTTGCTGCGACACGGCTCATTAGTTCTAGTTATCATAATAGATGGCGTTCCTGTTTCCCCTACATACCTATTAACTTTGTATACAATGCGTAACAGAATTATCGCAATTCCTCATACGGGGTGTATGAGGAATTTTAATTTTTTAATTAGTATATAAATATAAAAAAAATTATGATGCCTTCTTAAATATAGAGCAATAATAGTACGATTTCCATAGGTAGAACTAAATTCAGCTACGCTAACTCATTTTTTGGAAAAAATTTACACATATTAAAAATTGCTGAAAATAGATACTGTACGGTACATTTAGTTGTACCTACTTATGTGTGGTTTAGCTGACGCCAATTTAAGTACATAAAATATCAGTCTTGACTCAAAAATAGAACAAAACTATATTCAGGAATTGCGCTTATTCTGTTACATATTTTATATGTACACAATACTAAAGTTAATACTTAATCTACTATATAAAAATAAGTCGGGTTTTCCTTCCTGACGATATAACTCCAGAACGCGCGAACCGATTTCCACGGTTTTGCATTCGTTGGAAAGGTCTCGGGCTTCGTGAGGTTTATAGCAAAGAAAATTCAGCATTGCACCCGTGCAAAGCCGGGGCGGATCGCTAGTTACTTATAAAACACACATAATCAATCACATAATAGTTACAATCGAAACTAAAGATAAAATATGGCCTCCAGCGCACCATGTTGAGGTAAGGCACCAAAAATGCTGGCTGCATATCCCCTCTGGACAGCCAAGCTAATCCTCTGGATGAAATAGCCCCCAGCCCTTGGGTCGCCAGTGGTCTCAGGCAGAACAAGCTTTTTAAAAATAAAAGGAAAAACTCAAGTTTTTACTCTTTAAACAAACCGAATATCTCGACACCCGTGAGTGATAAGGTGTAGTAGGGTACAAGGAGAGAACGATGCGGGCGACAACTCGAAACACGAATTAAAGTACCTAATTGCGTCGCTCTGCGCGCTGTTCTTGTGTATAGGACTAGCTTTTACCAGCGGCTTCGCTCGCGCACGTTTATTTCAGCCCCTTAAGGGTTGAATTATGCAAAATTATTTCTTAGTGGATGCCTACACTCTATCTACTTATGTGCAAAATTTCATGTTACTAGACCCAGCGGTTTAGACTGTGCGTTGATACATCACCATCAGTCAGTAAGTTTATCATTTTATATAAGTATATAGATAGGAGGCCCCATTGTGTTTTTTGATGGAAAAGTAACTATCTTTTGTTTGTAAGTACATTTTTGTAATTATTATGGTTCTACTAAAGATAGAATATTGAGAGTATTTTTATCGTTTTAATTGAAGTTTGTAGAATATGGCTGTATGATTAGTTTTTATTTAAGTTGATTATCACTCTTTCTGTAAACTGTTTTATACCTAGAAGGGGGGGGTTGCTGCAAGTTGATAATTTTTTTGTGGGAACATTTGAAACAGTTTATTTCTTTTATTTTCTTGCTTTTTAGATGCCGAGGGTAAGTCAAATAAAGACTACGAGAGGTCAGGCCAACTTAACAACGTACAAACAAGTCTACGAATGTGTATTCGCATGAAGAGTGCATAGAATGTTGTCTTAGTTCTGTTAACAACAAAATTGTAGTTTTAAACGATATCTTATCTACAAGTATTTTTAGTTAAAATATTGATTGATATGAGCAAAAGGTAGTGAAGTTATGTTTCATCATTTGTTTATCTATACATCAAAATGTAGACGTGAGACGTGTTATACGAGTAGAAATAATGTTAACCTCTCAGATCATGAATCACAGACACAATAGATTTTTAATTGTGTCTCGGTTCCAATTGGAACCGGTGGTTCTTAACTGATTAAGAAGTTTTACTTAAAGTGCTAAAATCTAGTTTATAAATAAGGGTTCCGTTTTTTCCTTTTGAGGTACGGAACCGTAAAAACAACATAGTAGGTACCTAGTGTAATCGCCGCAAATCACAAATAGTTTATGTATAAACTTTTGCAACAATAAAATATTCTCAGTGTTATTATTTAGTAAGGTGACCCGGGGCTATTGTAGCTGGGGGGATATTGTATCTGTTCTTATTAAATCATTTCCTGTAGATGTTTATGTATTGAGAGATCTATTAACTGATGGACGAACAAAAAATTTATTGGTCTTATCGGAGGTGGCACCACTGAGCCGTCGGTTGGCGTCCTTACAACGCCATGTTCTTTTTCGGCCATTTTACGTTGTGTTTGCCAGAAGACTGTCTTCCGATTTTATTCTGAAAAAAATACTGTGCAGTGGTTTTCCGTTGAAAATTTACAGTAAGTAGTTATATAGTGAAACGTACTTTTAAAACTGAGATTATTTATCTATCCTGTGCTGTTATTATCTGGATTTATTCACGTAGATACATTAGCCTCACCAAAATTCTGTTGCGGGGTAAATGTACCTAGAGGTTAGATACAATAGCCCCGTACATTTTAGTATGGAGTAAAAATTTACTAGTGATGTTTCAAGTTTACAGAAATTGTCGGTATTTTTTTGTTATTTATCATAAAAATGCATTCGTATCGTAATTTTAAAAAGCAGATGTGAATAATTGTCTATAATATTAAATATTCATAATCCCCTTAATATTATAAATTCGAAAGTTTTTTTTTAGGGTTCCGTACTCAAAGGGTAAAACACGGGACCCTATTACTAAGACTCCGCTGGCTGTCTGTCTGTCAGTCACCAGGTTATATCTCATGAACAGTTATAGTTAGACAGTTGAAATTTTGACAGATGATGTATTTCTGTTGCCGCTATAACAACAAATGCTAAAAAACAGAATGAAATAAATATTTAAGGGGGCTCCCATACAAAAAACGTCGTTTTTGCTCGATAACGGGCTGTATCTCATGAACCGTGATAGTTAGACAGTTTAAATTTTCACAGATGATGTATTTCTATTGCGCTATAACAACAAATACAAAAAAACAGAATAAAATAAATATTTAAGGGAGCTCCTATACAACAAAAATGATTATTTTGCTCGTTTTTGCTCGATATTGACAACGGCAACAGGTATACGCTTGAAATATTCACAGAATATTAAGTTATATATTCACTTTAAAAATAAATTTATAATTAAAATAAAACAAATATTTAAGGGCATTCCCATAGAGCATTTGATGATTGATGACAAAATGATATTTTATAAAAACGGCAAAACAATCATGTCTGTTGTATGGGAGCTTCCCTTAGATACTTGTTTTATTTAATTTAATTGTTATTAACCTATTTATTTATTTTTAGATGGTTCGTCACTACAAACCTAACTTATAAAAATACTCTGAAAATATCGACATCACACAATCACTACATCCCAACACTATCTTAGCAGTAAAAAGCTACAATAACCCCGTTTTCATATTCAAAATAATTTAATAGCATATTACACCCTATTAATAGATAGCTAAGATTCAAAATAATTTAAATAATTACAAAACGAAATTCAGCAACTCGGCTAGACAATTGTAGCTCTTACCACAAAAGATTTTAAAGCGATAGATACAATAGCCCCTGGAGTGGGGCTATTGTAGCTTTCGTCACTTTTTTCAATTTTCAGCTACTTCACCGCTAACCTAAAAGTTTTTTGCTAGTTTCTATTATTAATCTGAAAAGTCAGATAAACGTGTGAGAGATTTATTCGCAAAATATTACTGTAAGATATAAAATGATAAAATTATAACAACTCAAAGATACATCTTTTTGTTGTTTAGTTACAATAGCCCCGGGTCACCTTACTTATCAACATCTCAACTTGAATAAGTTTTTTTAAGTAGGGCAAATAAATTTTATTGACTAAAATACTAGTTAAATCGATCCGCTTTTTAGGAGGTACTATGTAAGATGAGATTATTGGCATTAGTCTCGTTTTGAAATTCTTCCCCTCTTTCTCCGGAATGATTGTGAGACTTCCAGCTTGACTTCAAGTTGAAAGTCTCACCAAAGTACCCTAATATCTTCGGTTGCTTTGAAGCACTGATTCTGAAAGTTTGCAAAGGGTAGAGAGTTGTTTGTCATTATCAGAACAGCTCAATTCCATGAAGAAGCTTCCAACTCGACCGAGCAAATCAAATTGCATAACAATATTATTATGCCTTAAAGGTAAAAATATCAGTTTCTTTTAAGAAACGATAAACTTACTTAATAAAATTTTCAACCTTTTATCTTTTAGATTTGTATTGAGAATAGAATAGTAGATTGTTATACAAGGGTCGGAAGGAATCAATTCCCATACGAGGTATTTAGACGCCCGAGTGCAGCGAGGGCGGATATAGTCCGAGTAGGAATTGATAACTTCCACCCGCTTGAAACACTCTACTTTTCATTTCGAATTCAAGGAAAGTAAACAAAAAAAAATACAATTTTACAAAAATTCAAACATCCAAAAACGCAATAATATCTACAAAAAAAAACAAAATTGTCAACAACACAACCAAAGAGGTTGGAAGAAAGAGAAACTTTTTCTTTAAAACGTCTTTAAATACTACATCAGTACCTAACCTAAATAACATTACAAAAATAATATACAAATCCTTCCACTTTATAATAATATGTACTTTTAGCCGAGTAATAGTGTTCTGTGCTTATTAGTGTCGATGAAAAACAAGATTTTGAATTTCGGAACAGCTTACCAAATTATTACTCTTTTTTTAATTTTAAATATGGAACGCGTACCGCCCCGCGCGCGGGCTATTTTTTATTGTTTATACCTACACTCACAAGGCCGCACCGTTTCTTCTTATTCTAATTGATGTAAAAGTTTCGTATCCCTACTAAGTACCCAAAGAGGTTGGAAGAAAGTCATTCTCTTTCCTAGAGAAACTTTTTCTTTAAACGTCTTTGCCAAATGTAGTACTTTTTTTTTATTCATTCCCGCCCTAAGGCCGGAAGCAATTACTATGAGTCTTTCCCGACCGAGGGCCGGAATCACAGCCCTGAATCTCTCTGTGGTGGGAATCATCGCTTCCGACCCGGTACTCAGATCAAACATACACTACTTTCCGAGTATGAGATATGAAAAATATTTATTAGTATTAGAGGCATGAAAAGAAAGTTTTTTTTTTTAATAATAATTTCGAAGAAATGATAAAGTATTCCCGTGTAAGTACGTATTAAAATGCTGAAAATTCACAACACATATACCTACGACCGAAATATCGACACATAAAACACCTATTTTCTAAATACCGAAAGTCCTAAATGTCGATATCCGAGAAATAGACCGAAACTTGAAAGATCGATTATTAAATGACCGATAGTTCGAAATCCCGAAAGTTAAAATGTCGATAGTTATTTAGTACCTATTCCCGTGCCGTAGGGGAATCCCTAGTCATAGCTCTAGTATTTAACTAACATTAATTACGTTCCGTTCCGAAACAGGATTCACACAATATGAAATTAAAATTCAAAAAACTTTTTTTTTGTAAATTAAAAACTAAAATTATTTTCCATTCAAATGCAAAATGCTAAAGTCACTCACGAGCTCCATGGGAAAGTAGTTAAAACACTTATTAATAGCATATAATTACGTAGGTATAACTACTACGAATTAGGTTGTACTGGGACTTGAAACTACAAAAGAACGTCGTCTGAACTCATATTTATATTGTTTTCTCTGCTGAACAATCATGGAATCTTGCTGACCAAGTAGTTAGGTATTTTGCGAACTGAATGTTTTTTTATGCAAACTCAAGTTATTGTAAGCTGCCTATTTACGATGTCATTTTTGACCATTATCAAAATTATTTGCGAAACAAGGATTGCTGCCCGATTTTTTTTAACTGCAAACAAAATCTTTGTATGCCGACCAAATTATTTAAATGCTGTTTGCTTTTGGCTCCCCAAATTTTATAATTGCTGAACATTTAAATACTTATCTTCTTAATTACTTCTAAAATCACTTTGGTAGTATTGATTGGAGTCTATTTTATACAAACAACAAACGAAAAATCAAATCTTTCCTCGATTAAGTTTATTCCCATTCCCACAGAAAAATATCTCATGCCCGCAGGAAAATTTAAAATAAATACGTAGGTACTAAAGGTACTACGAAACGAAAACACAAAGAAAGTTGTAATATGGTTTGTAGGTGTCTTATATGACGTAGGCAACCACAATAAAGGGATTTTTGGAAATTGGCGGTGCTAGTTTCTGGATATTTTTAATAATAATATAATAATATAATATAATCTCACGCCTTTTATCCCCGAGGGGGTAGGCAGAGGTATTCCATTACTGGATATACCCACATTTCACGAGATATATTGGGCCCCTAAACGTGATAGGTGGTGAGCCCATCGCCGGACCGGGTCTGTTTACACATGTCTCATGTTTTCCTTCACCGTCGAGCTAGTGATAAATATGTAAGTAAGTTTTTGAAAAACTCATTGGTACATGCCGGGATTCGAACCCGAGCCTCACTGATTTTCGGCCGGCTCTTTAACCGTCCGGGCTATCACTGCTCTTGGATATTTCTGAAACCCTATTAGGTATATTTACTATTCTCAATAGGCACCTAATCTAGTCTTCACTCAATACCCCTCTACTGGACCCTCTATGCGTTGATGCCTGCCTATAAAAATATTTTAAATATTATGTGCCTGACTAGGTATACCCCTGCGCAACTTCAGAGTGGACTATGTGTTAGATATTTGGCGCGATCTGTATAGGTACTTATGGTGCACACAGAGGTCGGAAAGCGGGCGCGATCCGGAGCTGAAAATTTATTAAATGTTCAAGAATGTATGCGAACGTCCTGACTCCTGTCTCACAGATCGCGACTGCTTCCCCGTCTTTCCCGTCTCGTTGTGCGCTGACCTAGTTTGCCTGCAGCCAGCAGCTTAAATTTCTGAGACTGGCAGTTAGAATTCAAAAGACGAAGTCAAAAATTTGACCATATTTGTAGATTTTTTTACTCTCCTTTATATACGAGTATATTATAATAAGCTATACCTACGCCCTTGAGGTTGGTAGATATGTCAGTCAGAGACACTAAAGTAGGTTAGTCAGTATTGAACAGAAAGAGGAATGCACATGTAAAGCTTCAGTTGAACAGTAGATAATTTAAAATCCAATTTAGATAATCGGATTACAAACAGAAAGCAGCTTCAGCACAGCGAGCTCACAACCAGTGGCAGTTCGTTCAGTGATACTCGCATTCTCATTAACTTCATTAATATCTCCAATATTTACGGGAAAAAATGCCTAAGGAAGACCCCGAAACCACAGTCCTAAAGAAAGAGTTAACTGATATAATAACAAAAGTAAAGGTAGGTTTTTGACAAGGTATTTCATAATTTAATTCTTAAATTATACAAATGTGTTAAACCAAGCCAAGATGCAATATTTTTTAACTATTAATTTGGACCTTATGATTAAGGCAGAAAATTGCAAATTTTTCCAAGAAAATTTTCAAACTCCAGCGTGTATTGAGACAATATTTGAGTATGTTATTTGGTTCGTCCTCGAAAACTTCTAATTATAACGTAACTAAAAGGAACATAGAAGAAGTGTATTCAAATTCGCAGGCGGAGCAAGAAAAAGGGGCTGACGCGAAACTAGCAGAAAAATGTGCGGATTTAGCAGGTGTACCAAAGATCCGATTTGTCACAAAGAAAACACTGAAAGGTCACATCAATAAAGTGAATTCAGTTCATTACAGTGGCGATTCTAGGTAAGTTTACACACTTATATCGACTTTAATTTTTGGTCTTATAAAGCGGTGGTCTAGGATAATGTTGGTCTAATACTCAAAGAGGATAATCAATAATCTATTATAAGCTTTGCGAATCATATTAAACCCCAGTTTCCGAAAGGCAAATGAAACTAAAATTTGATGAAAATCTTGATGATTTTATTCAAACAATCAGAACAGCTAAAATGAGATATAACCGTCTGTCAGCTTTGTTTAATTTGCCTTTTGGAAACCGGGGGTATGCTACTTACATTTAGATTTAAAATAAAACTAATAGGGTATGCAAATGAATAATTTCGGGTGTATTACCAGCCTATATCATTAATGTCTTTGGAGGAGACAAATATAATCAGTGCATGTCAGGCACGTTGGTTTTGATGATCGTTGTGGTGGTGGATGGTGTGTGATAGAAGTTGCTACACGTATTCCGTATCTTCAATCCATATGGCGGATACTAGATGGCTAAATCACGAAATTACTAAAATTTACCATTGTGATACTTATACATGGTTAAAACAGTCTATAGCATCTATGTTACGTTTGAACTAACTATTTTACATGTTTGATTTTCGCATGCTTACATATGCGTTTACAGTTTCATAGTAAATAATAGTTAACCTAATAATATGTGTATCTATCTTGCTAGATGTCCCTAGAATCTGTCTATTGTTTTTTTAATCAATACCATCACGTGGACGCTATGGTATCTCCCTATCTTATATTTCTGTCGATGTCACTTACAATTTTCAGACATTGAAATGGATTTATAATAGAATGTCTGCTGCAGATGATATCAGTAAGAGTAGGTAAAGCTACGTGCATACTGAGATTATGTAAAACTTAAGGCGAGAGTTTGACGGCGAAGCTGAAAATATAGATTTTTTAGGATACCTACATTAGCGTATGTAATGTGTTTGAATCCTATGACCTAAGTCCTAAGACCTCTAAGTTACTACTACTCAAGTTGCTACTAGAATCCCCCCGGTTATCAGGACTCGTAACCGCGCCATGCCGCGCTCTCCCATTTCCTGTGTTTTTGCTTATATTACAATATTTTGTTTATAAATTATTCAAAAAATTCAGGCTAATATTTACTACAAATCATGTTACACTTATTTATTAAAGTTGATTTGATTATTACATGCAAAATATCCACAACAGGCTTCGTCAAATTTAAAAATACATAGGTACCTCCATTGTTAGAAACCACAACAGGCTTCGGTACCTACGTACTTCGGTTCGTCCGCAGCGAACAGGTGACAAAAAAATGTGTCAAAACTCCACCGCTAATCGTCCCTGGTTCAAATAACCCCGGTACCCTAACTGCATTGCCAAGATGGATAGCTATGGAAAACTTTTGGACCAGGTACGAACCAGAACGAGGATCGCAACCTCTTTCACGGAATCGCCTACCAAGCTCACGCACTAAAACCTTTGCCTCAGTTCCCCAAGTGCCAGTCGTCTCCACTGTGAATGGGACATATTTGTGCTTCATTCCCGCTGCAGTTTCGACAGCAGAGCCAGCCACACGGATTGTGGCATTAATTTGGGAGGCAGCGAATGTACTTACACTTAGAATTTGTATTCCTTTTTTGTTTTTACAATTTATTGCAGTACATTAGGGCGTCCGCGGAACCCGCGTGGTGTTCAATCGCCCGAGACACAAATCACGCAGCGGCGCTTGCAGATTAAAAAAAAACAGCTCTGCTTGCGTATTCCGTCGCACAGCGATGCATGAGGCGAGTCACCCGTAGCACGCAGCGCTCGCTTTTCACAGCGGCATAGCGGCGACCATGAAGCATGTCGCGAGGCAGTAACGGGAGTGGCTTTGCTGCTCGAAAACTGATAGACGGATAGTTTACTAGGATACAAATGAAATTTATAGGCTGCATATAATGAGGAAGAGACTATATTGTCTCTGCCTACCCTAACGGGAAATAGGTATTGGTATTTCGAACCTATACCTATAATCTGTAGGTATTATACAGTTTTAAAGACATTCTTGGGCCTTAAAATGTATTTTTCAATGTCCAACTCATGGAAGTGAAGTCCTTTCTTAACCTCTCAGACCATGAATCACAGACACAATAGATTTTTAATTGTGTCTCGGTTCCAATTGGAACCGGCGGTTCTTAACTGATTAAGATTCTACTTGACCGAGGAAGAAGTGACCCTTTTTAAAATTCCTACGGCCTTTCAGAGGTCTTTACTAAAAAAATATAAATATAAGTAGTAACTTTGGCAATATGTTTAGATACATCGCAGCACGGTACCTATTACATAAATTCACATTAAAGGTTCCTTTCCTTTCTAGTAAAATTTTGGCACGGTATCCTAAAAATTAAGGACTACTACTAAGTACTATTTACTTATTCTGTGCTACTACTTATTTATTTATTTCATCTATGGGCCCTGCGCCTCGCGCACAAATAAATTAAAATAAAATACGTGTGCCATCCACAGACACTGCGTTACCGGCTCGCTAGATGGCAAGCTCATCATTTGGGACACGTGGAGCGGAAACAAAGTGCAAGTGATCCCACTGCGCTCAGCCTGGGTTATGAGCGTCGCATTTGCGCCTTCTGGAAACTTCGTTGGTGTGTTTGGAGTTTTATCCATCCTTACGAGTACATTATTTGATAAATATTAAGAAAACATATTTTATCATTAAGTAATTAGCAACTTCAATTTTTTTTTAAATAGAGAAGTCAAATTATGTAGATCATAAAAGTACCTACCTACCTAATCAGAGCATCGAACCCTAAAACATCACGAACTCTTTTCTAGCTTTTTTATCGAGCAATGACCACAAACTTATGTAGTTATATATAACTTCGATCCAACTGTTAGTGACCGAAAGAAGCTTTGTTTTTTGGCCATTTTCGACCAAATAGTCATGATTCGGCCATATTTTCGTTATCGGCCATAAAACAGTCGAAGCTTCGGAAAAGCTAAAAAAACAGAAGTTCCTGAATTGTCGCGACCTAAGTACCTACCTACTTCCTAAAGCTCGGCAATATTAGGTTGCTTCGGTATGAAAAGGGTCATCTCGTGGTTTGACTCCGACGCGATTTTATTTCTTTTTGAAGTTGTGAAGCGAAGTTATGTTGTAGGTACCTAAGTATTTTTTATTCACGCGCATAAATTAATGTATAAGTTCATGTCTTTAGTTTTTATTTCCAATATTGAATTGAAATACAACAAAGAGTACAAAATGGAGAGCCTAAAACATTTGTTGATTATAAATGGTTCATAAAAATGGAGGAAGTTTATGAGTATCTACTTAAGTAGGTATTGCGATAAGTACCTAATTAAAGAAAAAGCGAATTTTTTTTACATTTAAAGAATGGCACAATTTTTAACAACCATAACAGACTTGTCCAGAATCTGAGTGCACTACCCGCATTGAGCAACACCGGTAAGGAGTAGGCATACGGGACGTTTCCCCTCTGTCAAAGTACAAGACCAAATGGTCATAAAGTTTAACAAAACTAGTTGCGCTCGGATTTCTTTCTAGACCGAGTCCAGTCGCGCAAGTGAACACTAGAATATGTAAAATGCCGAATTGCTCAGTGTTTTGTTGTAAGAAGAGGTCTACAACATCAAACTTACAAAAAGATGGTGTTACATTTCACTAGTAAGTAAATTCTTGTCGTATTGTTGATATTTAATTACATTTTAACTCTAAATTCGTATATTTTATTCAAATGTAGTTGTTGGATTTGTTGAGCAACATCGGGTCTGCACGTCCGTACAAATTTCGGATCGGTCGCGTGATAAATCCGACTTCTCGCCGACGAGCAATTTAGTGATGTTACCGTTACATAATGTTTGTCGATAAATTTGGCCGATATAATCATATCTATTTAATAAATTGTTATCATGGTTGTGTTGAGCAACAATTAATTGTTATATGATATGGGCTTTCTATTGTATGTTATTGGGTAATTATATTGGAATTATAATTATTACATGGAATTAGAATAAAAATAGAAGAAGGCATTTTTATCATAATATTTTATTTATCATACATGAAAAATCTTTTTTTATATTAGCAGTATTTTTAATATTCCTTTGTACCTTCATAATAAAATAATAATAGGTCAGTTCAACCGATTACGATCACGTTAGCCGATTTTATCGATAAATAATGAAAACATTTTGATTTTATTCATTATTTTACACTTTTTGTGTTTATAGCTTCCCTAAACAACCCGAATTAAGGGATTTATGGAAAACATTTTGCAACAATAATCGAACCTGGGATCCCAAGCGGACTAGCGTAATTTGCTCAGTCCATTTCCAATTGGATGATTTTGAAGTGCTTGGGAACAAGAAAAGGAGATTAGTAGATGGTTCCATACCAAGATTAATACCGGACTGCATTTGTGCTGTAAGTCTCATAAATTCTCTCGGTTTAATAATAGGGTCACAGATTTGCATTTCTCTGTTATATTTATTTGGGTAGTATTTAATTCAATAATTTATTGTAAATCCTCTTTTTGGGACAAAATGTTCGAAAGTAGCACCAAAAATACTGGTTTGCACATTAAGACACAACAAAATATTTCAAACTATTTTATTGAAACTCGTCAACTCTTAAACTTAAAAAAAAAATGTGTATCAGCTAGTTTGGTTGTGAATTAGCTATTTTGGTTGTGAATTAGATAAAAAAGTTACTTGGTTTTATTTTATAGAACAATGTTAAGATAATCAAGTAGTTTATTAGTAGAGTAGTCTTTTGTCAGGTATGCCGTAGGTAAATTAGTGGAGACACTTCGTTTACTGAAATTATAAATATAGGTGCAATCAAAAATTTTCCTATTTTTCCAGAGTCATTCATTACCCATTGAACAATCTTACAATACTGCTGGGGTTAAAAGTTCAGTTGCCCCTAACATTTTGACATCTCTTGGTGAATCATCATCTCAACAACAGCAAGTGAGTCACTAGTTACGCCTCTAGAATTAAAAAATAAAAGCAACTTTCAGTTAGAAAACCTTGGTTTTCATGAGTTTAAAAATGTGTTTATATCGCGAAATAAATAAAATTAGCAAAAATATTTTTCTTTTTTGAGATGTTTTAGTAACAAACCTTTAAAAAGAGTGTTTTTTATACAAATAATTCACAACCTGACCCTATATACAGCTGACAGTTTAATTTATGACAACGTGACAACACATTATAAAATAAAAAAAAAATGTGAAAATTGCGTACATTTTTAGGGTTCCGTACCCGAAGGGTGCCAACGGGACCCTATTACTAAGCCTCCGCTGTTCGTCCGTCCGTCCGTCTGTCACCAGGCTGTATCTCATAAACTGTGAGAGTTAGAAAGTTGAAATTTTCACAGATGATGTATTTTTGTTGCCGCTATAAGAACAAATACTAAAAAATAAAATAAATATTTAAGGGGGCTCCCATACAACAAACGTGATTTTTTTGTCACTTCTATAGATAATGGTATGGAACCCTTCGTGCGCGAGTTCGACTCGCACTTGGCCGGTTTTTCGTAACGTAACGTACGTAACTTCACGCCTTTTATCCCCGAAGGAGTAGGCAGAGGTATTTCCATTTCTAGAAGGTCTTAGAATAAATTCTGAGACCTGCAGGTTTCCTCACGATGTTTTCCTTCACCGTTAAGCAAGTGATAAATATGTACGTAAGTTTTTTGAAAAACTCATTGGTACATGCCAGGATTTGAAACCGGTACCTCTCGCATGAGGTTTTTTTCTTACTAAATTTTAAGTTTTAATTAAATATTTTCGTTTCTAGATAGAAAAAAGTGCTCCAGAATCTACATCGCAAACCGAAACTCTTACCCCAAGAAAAAGAAAAATGCAAAACCAAATAGACCATCAAAAGAAAAAAATAAAGCGACTCCAAGCTAAAAATCTTTTTTTGAAGAAAAAAGTTGCTGGCTTGCAAGAGATTCTCAACAGTCTCGATGAAAAATCATTTATTGATAAAGAAGAAAAAATTATTCTTGAAACAATTGGCGTAGAAGAAAAGGAACTAATTCAGCGTCAACAGAAAAAAAGTCAAAGTGGTAAACTATCAAGGGCTAAATATTCACCAGAACTAAGATGTTTTGCTTTAACTCTTAACTTTTACTCCCCAAAAGCTTATAAATATGTACGCAAAACGTTTGGAATATGTTTGCCACATCCGCGTACTCTGACTAAATGCTACAGTAATATTGATGGTCAACCAGGTTTCACTGAGGAGGCATTCGTAGCTTTAAAATTTAAGGCAGATGCCAATCCACACAAGGTAATTTACGGCACTTTGGTTTTCGATGAGATGAAAATAATGGCTAAAACAGAAAGCCCTCCTCATAGTAACAGACAATTTGGTTATGTTAATTATGGCTTCGACTTAGTAACAGACAATTCGGACGAAGCTACGGATGTCCTGGTTTTTTTATTAGTGGGTATAAATGCTTCTTGGAAGGTTCCAATTGGTTTTTTCTTAGTAAAAGGCACAAAAGCACAATTAAAGGCACAGTTGGTCACTAAAGCCTTCGAACTGGTGCATGAAACTGGAATCCAAATTAAAGCATTGACATGTGACGGCACAAAGGCTAACCTAGCTATGGCTACAGAGCTAGGTTGTAGTTTAGATGCAACCAAATTGCAAACTACGATATTAGATCCTACGACAGGGCAACGAGTTTATTTTTTTTTGGATCCATGTCATATGCTCAAGTTGATTCGTAATACTTTTGGTGATTATAAATGTTTGTTTGACAATGATGGGAACAAAATCGAATGGAAATATGTAGAAAAATTGCATAAAATTCAGGAGGAAGAGTTATTTTTATGGCAAATAAATTGAGGACAAACCACATTTATTTTAAATCAAAAATTATGAACGTCCGTCTGGCAACACAATTGTTTAGCGCAAGTGTTGCTGATGCACTTGTATTTTGTGAAACCAGATTAGGTTTGCCAGAATTTGAGGGCTGTACGGCAACTGCAAAATTTATTTTGCTCATAAATAATGTTTTTGATATATTAGATTCGCGGTCTCGTCAACATGGTTTCAAAAGGGCACTGAACAATGGAAATTTTGAGGAGGCTTTTCAAAAATTAGATGAAGCTCGTCAAGTTTTGATGAATTTGTCGGCTTTTGTTAAAACGCGTAATGGCGAGACAAGCGAGATGAATTTATTGAATTCTCCACGGTGTACAGGTTTTCTGGGGTTTTTGATCTGTATAGAGAGTACAAAATCTATATTTCAAGAGCTAGTACAAAATACTCAAGGTATCCGTTACATGCCTCTTCATAGAGTAAGCCAGGACCATATTGAACGTTTTTTTCAAATGTGAGAAGTCATGGTGGTTATTGCGATAATCCGACGGCTTACCAGTTTGAAGCAATATATAAAAAACTTCTTATCAATACACAGTTAATACAAAGAGATGGTGGGACTAACTGCATACCTTTAGAAAAAATTTCTGTACTGAACTGCACTTCCGCAATTAAAAAAATTAATGCTTCATCTGTACGGGAATATAGCAATGATATGACTGATGAAATCAATTTTCAAAATGTTGTTGACGACTTAATGGATGAAATCGAGATGCAAACTTTCTTATCTCCTTTTGGTGAAAAAGTTGTTGAGTATATAGCAGGCTTTGTTGTTTATTCTATATCCAAAAAAATCAAATGTAATACTTGCATCAAAGGTATCCTTGGGCCAGTCGATGAAAACAGTTTGATACACCAAAAAAGCAGAGGCAAGTTACAATATGCCTCAAAAGAAGTAATAAACATATGTCGAATTTGCGAAAGGGAGATAAGGCAAAGATTGGGGGAAAATAATAGACCAAACCGAACTTGTACTACAAACCAAATTTTGCCAAAAGTATTGAAGAAATTCATTGGAAAAGATTTATTCCCGTTCATTACTTATCATTCCTATGAAAATGATTTTACAGACCATAATTTGGAACGTGCACGATTAATTATGGAAAAATATATCGACACACGAATTTGTTTTTTAATGAAAAAATCCAATCCAAATAAATGCATCCGCCAAATTTACACAAAATTAATTCATTTTAAAAATCAATAAACTTCTTCCTTCTTCTTATACTAACGTCAAAATAGTTAAACGGGTGCTAAAGATGTAGTCATGTCTACATTTTGGAGAATTATTCACTATCAATTATTTAATAAGAGCAGAAAAAAAAATGTTCTACTAAGTAAGTAAGTCACAACTCAATATTGTACACCAATAAAAATTTGCAATAAAAGACACAATAATTAAAAAAAGTACAATGGGTGGTCTTATGGCTTTAAGCGATTTCTAATAACATAAACCATTAAGTACAATAAAGATAAAGTGTCTCTCTGTGCCATTAAATTAATGCCAAAATATAAATTATAATTTATATAATTTTTGTTATAATCGATGTTATCTAGTAAAGTAACGCATGAAAAATAAAAATCAATGCAAAAGATAGTTTCTTGTTAATTGTTTGAACTCTACCCTTTAAATATTAGCACTTAATTTAAAATGACCAATTATTAATAATTTATTGAAATAAATATTGGCTTGAATGAAGATGTATGACAAGGATAGAAAAGGGTAGGTATGTTAAGCTGGTTTGGTCATTTAGAACGTATGGATGAAATAAGAGTAACGAAAGAGATTTATGGTGCGAATGTTGAAGGATGCAAGGAAAGAGGTCGCCCCAGAAGGACGTTCACGGATCAAATTAGTGACGTCCTTCAAAAAGCTAGGGTCCGGAGTGCGAAGAATAAAAGAGCGTGCATGAAAAGGCTTATGGTTTTGAAGGAAGCCATAGAAGTGTGCGGAGATCGGGCAAAGTGGCGATCCATCGTCTCTGCCTACCCCTGTGGGAAGAAGGCGTGAGCTGTATGTATGTATGTATGTCACACAGCCAGTCACTCGTAGGACTCTACACTGGTATTTCTTGCTATTTACTATACCCTAACCATTGAACCGTATAAAACCGCATGTAACTGCGCCTAACCGCTAGGGGAAACCGCAGTTGCAAATTCCTGGTTCGCCCAGACACACTGATGCGAAAATCTAATATTGTTTGTTAGCTCGGAAGCGACGTAAACAGTTGGTGACTAAACAAAGTTGATAATGCAGAGATTTCCTGTGACTTTAAAGGTGTAAATAGAATAGAATAATTTTCAATTCAAACCATGGAAAGTTCATATAAATGGTTAGTAATACAAGGTAATACACCAAAAAAAATAAAGACTTAGGTTAGTACACATAATTGTATTCTTAATTATTCCTTCTTCCAAATTTTATCGATATTGCAGCATCGACGACGGTTACTACAGCCCTACTTACGTAGAAACATATCAATGTGTGGGTTGTGACTTATGCGTGCACAAAATTGTTGGTGTATTGTAACATTTTTTATGTGTTAGTGTCGTCTTTACAGTTTTCTTTTTGTATGTAAGTGTGCAGAATTGCACTTGTGTGCATATTTCCCCCCGCAAAAAACGCCAGAAAGGTTTGAATAGTAGGAAATCTCTATGCCCACTCCTTACCGGTGTTGCTCAATGACTACCCGTCAGACGTCTAAAACGAAAGCATGGACAAGCTTTAGCAGCGGTGCTGTATGCAGCAAATAAATAGGCAGCCTGACACTGGGAGGGTAAGCCTAAAATATCAATATACAAACACATGAAAACTGCTTATGGACACCTGCTTGACTTGTTGATTTTAATCGTGGTTAGTCATGGAGATGGGCTGCTGTTTACATTTAGCCAATCTTTATCGACGAGTTTAGAGTGCCTTGTTAGATTATTGACATTTGTAATATTAGTATAGGTAGATAGTAATATAGGCTATCTCTGAAGAAAACTAAATATGTATAGGCTATATTTCCTCTTTCTCTACTAGGTGTAAAAAACAAAAAACAAGATAAGAAGGTATATTTATATAAGTATTTTAATGTCTTAATCATTTTAGTTTTCGGCTGAAAATCCATTTTCGGTTGGACACTGTGCATGTGTAGGTACTAAACCTAATTGTACCAAAATGAGTGAACTTTTGAATGAAGTAGGTAGGTAAATCTATATCTATACTAATACTATAAAGAGGAAAGATTTGTATTTTTGTATGTTTGTTACGAATAAACTCAAAAACTACTTGACTGATTTTAGAAATACTTTCACCAATAGAAAGCTGCAATATCTCTGAGTAACATAGGCTCTATTTTATACCCGTATTCCTACGAGAACGGGAATTAGGTGGGTGAAACAGCGCAGAGCCGCTAATATGTAATAATTCAGTAACTGGTTAACGGCAAAATTACAAAAATAGTAAACAAAAACATTGGTAGTAAATAGCAATTGAATAGGTAGGGTCTTAATGAGTACCTAACCTACCTATCCTAGCTATGATTGTTATTTGCATTTTCAAGCTCTGCACTCTAATTCAAGATTGTGAACGCAAGAAGCCATGCTCTGATTTCAACTAACAGCGCGTATTGTTATAATTGGCAGCTTGCGGTGGCATGGACAACATGTGCACAGTGTATGACGTGAACAACCGCGACTCGACTGGCGCTGCTAAGATGGTGCGCGAGCTGGCTGGCTACGAGGGTTTCCTCAGCAGTTGCCGATTCCTTGACGACACCCATATCCTCACCGGCTCAGGGGACATGAAAATGTAAGTAATTTGCATGAGTATCGCGATCTTACCTAACCGTACACCATCATCGTCACCAAAAATATTATCAAGATACTACAAATAAAAGTTGATCATGGTCATACTTACCTGCTTACGCTTACGCCTCACGCCCCCCTAGCCAAGTGGCATTGTACAATGTACAATCTAATCGAATGTTCTTTTAGATTGACATGTATGGGATTGACATTAGCGTTAGCGCTCGTTGGCAAGTGCTTATTTCAATCCCATACATGTCAATCTAAAGAACATTCGATTAGATTGTACAATGCCACTTGGCTAGGGGGGCTGGTGAACAATCGAACCTGAATTTAACCGACATAAAAAAAGAAGAAGGTTCATAAATCGTTTTATTTATTTTTATATATTTCCTCTCTATACCTACAGTTGTGTTTGGGACTTAGAAGCTGGTAAGAGGGAGATGGAGTTTGATGCTCATGCTGGCGACGTCGTAACAATTTCTTTAGCGCCAGGTAAGATAAAACTACTTACATTAAATTATTAGTTGTATAAACATAAATGCTGATGATGATTTTAAATACAAAATGCAAAATACCAATTTGGAATTTTGCATTTCAATACCTTTTAAAAAAAGCATTTTGTATTTTATTTGAAATACTTCTGAAGACCTTATTTCCATTTACATACATACATACATAATCCATGCCTTTAATTCCCGATGGGGTAGGCAGAGGTACTCCATTTCTGGATATACCCTCTTTTCACGAGATATTCTTTGGACCCCTAAATGTGATAGGCGGTGAGCCCATCGCCGGACCGGGTCTGTTACACACGCCTCAGAATTAATTCTGGGACCTGCGGATTTCCTCACGATGTTTTCCTTCACCGTCGAGCTAGTGATGAATATGTACGATTTATAATACCTACTTACTAATACTACCTAGAAGCACAGAATAAGTAATAGTACAAGTTCGGCGTGATGGAAATTTAGCTTTATTCCCACTCTGCAAGTGAACATACGTAGCGTAGGTACCTACCTGGTAAAAGCACCTTTGTTAATTCTTATTTACTATCTAATAATTATCATATACTACTAGTCTTTGCTTATCTCCACACTTCTTTTAGATATGAAGACGTATGTAACAGGCTCGGTGGACAAGACTTGCAAACTTTGGGACATTCGGGAAGACAAGGCCAAACAAACATTTTTTGGCCACGACGCGGATGTCAATAGCGTTTGTGTAAGTAGACATTCGTAAAAAGATTAAACATACACATTAAAATAGGTACTTAATTCTTTTCTATAGCCATTCTTGTTTTTTTCTACCTCACAGTACCACAACAGCGGATTTGCATTCGCGACTGCGTCGGAAGACAAGACGGCCCGCCTTTTCGATATTCGCAGTGACCAGCAGCTTGGACACTATTCCCCACCTGGAACGTGTGGCTTCACCAGCTGTGGTTAGTCTACCCTCTAATAATACTACACAGCAGAACTAGGACATACCTACAAATGACAATAGCTTTTACAATCCTTATTGTATGTAGAGATCCCAGAACGGACATCGATTGTCTAAGGCGATGAATGTTTATGTGTGATAACGTAAGCGGCATTTGTTTCTGGCTCTCCTCAATCTATCTATATTCGTATCTATACATATAATAAAACTCTAACGGGACCGTGTCTGTACATGAAATATTTTTTGAAAATTTAAGTGGAAGTGTAGATACTAGCAAAAAAAATCTAAATCTATGGTAGATACCTACTTATCAATTTAGCTATAAAAACAAAAAATTTGAAAATTTTGTCTCTCTGTGCACGCATCACTTAAAAACTACTGGACGAATTTTGATGAAATTTGATATAGAGATACCTGGGTCAACATCTTGGGTTCTTTTTATTCAAAGAAAATATTTCATTCCTTTGGGAAAATGTAAAACTGGTTAAAAAGATAAAAACGTACTACTCCGTAAAAATAACACCTAGAAACTGGAAATATGGTATCTTATATTACGTCGTAGGCTACCACTAAGAAGGGCTTTTTGAAAATTCCTACGGGATTGGAATAAACTGGATCCGCGTGGGCAACTCCGCTGGGCACCCGTTGTTTGACTACTTAGGTGAGAGGAAACAGAGAGTAAAATAATAAAAGTAAATTAAAAAAAAAATAAACCCGACTGCTTAAGAAGCTGGAAACATAGTGAAATAGGAAGTAAAGACCATCTGCTCCACAATCTTACAACAATCTCATGCAGTCGGCGGCAATATGGCGGCAAAATGTCGTGATTGAGAGAGAGAATTGTTTAAAGAAATAAATATCTTAACAATGCCATGCCAGTATATTTATGAAAATATTATGTACTTACGGAAGAATACTCTTACTTACTATTTTTACAAAAAACTGTGACAGGCCCAATTGTAAGTAGGTAGGTAATCTTAGAAATAAAAATAAAATAGAGCAACCACATTACAGATTAAGTAAAATTAATGACTAACTTTCAACAAGAGGACTTATAAGCCCCTATATTGAATAAAAACTTTTGACTTTGACTTTGTCTTTATTGTTGAATTGAAAAGTGCCTCCGACTGCATGAGATTGTTATTAAATAAGTATTTTTTATTTTAATTTGAGAAATGGTATGTAGGTGTCTTATATGTCGTAGGGACGAGAATAAACTGGATTAAGGAAAGATTATATTTTTTTGTTTGTATTGAATAAGCTCCGATACTACGGGTTTTACCGATTTTTAAAATTATTTTGCCAGTGGAAAACGTTCTTTTCTGGGAGTAACATAGGCTATCATTTTCCTACGGGAACGTGACTGACGAGTGAAACCGCGGGGCGCTGCTAGTATTAGGTATAACAAATAATGAAGCTGTAGAGAGGTTGTGTCTGAACATGAATTTTTTTATTTCTATTTTTGCAGTAGGGTAGATATATGTATAGCGATGTAGATATAAATGACAATTTTTGAAATTTTTGTCTGTCTGTATAGTTGTGCACGCATCACGCAAAAACTACTCGACGGATTTTAATTAAATTTGGTGCGGAGATAACTGAGTAAATGGGTCAACATCTCGAGTATTCAACAATGTCTCATTCCCACGGAAAAATTAAAAAAAACTGGTATTCGTATTTTTGTGAGCAGAAAAATATAATCTGTAAGCAGAAATTGCTAATTGGTCAGCAACTCATGGCCAGCAAACATTCCAAAATCAATCAGCAATTTATGTCATTCTGGATGGCTGTTATTATTTTTGTACAGCATATTAATCTATTAGCTGCAATGAGCTGCTCCTTTTTAATAAAATTTTGGTAAGCACTCAGAGGGTGAGCAAAAAAAATTCATTTTGAGCTGCATATAAAAGTAACAAAAATACTTTACTTGTCATGCGCAAAATAGGTCCCATTCCTTACAAAGATTATTTAGGAAGGAATTTAGATTATGCAACTTATTATCATCATCATCATCTCATCATCGTCATCGCATCATCATCACATCATCGTCATCTCATCATCATCATCATCTCAACATCATCATAATATCATTATCTCATCATCATAATCATCCCATCCACTCATCATCTCATCACCATCATCATCATCATCATTTAACGTACATTAACGATTTTTCAACAAAACGCAATCCAATGAGTTATTTTGCTCGCCATGTTTTAAATATGCATACCAATCAAATACACGGCTTATAGACATGTTTTCTCTGCATGAAATCTTGCTGACCAAGTACCTACTTATTTTGCGGACTAAGTAGTATGTTATTTGCGGAACAATGATTGCTGCCAGATTTTTTTTATTGCAAACAAATTTTTTGTATGCCGACCAAATGATTTAAATGCTGTTTTTTTGTGGCTCACCAAATTTTATAATTGCTGATCAATTAATTACTTCTCAAAGAGAAATACGTACTACTCCGAAACGATTACACCTAGAAATTTTAAATATGGTATAAGTATAAGTTGTAATATATATGGAGCAGTGATAGCCCGGACGGTTAAAGAGCCGGCCGAAAATCAGTGAGGCTCGGGTTCAAATCCTGGCATGTACCAATGAGTTTTTCAAAAACTTACGTACATATTTATCACTAGCTCGACGGTGAAGGAAAACATCGTGAGGAAACCCGCAGGACTCAGAATTAATTCTGAGACATGTGTAAACAGACCCGGTCCGGCGATGGGCTCACCACCTATCACGTTTAGGGGTCCAATATATCTCGTGAAATGAGGGTATATCCAGTAATGGAATACCTCTGCCTACCCCCTCGGGGATAAAAAGGCGTGAGATTATATTATTATTATATATGTAATATATATATCGTGCAAATTCCCACGGGAACGGGAATAAATTGGATCTGCGCGCAACGCCGCTCGGCACCGGCTGGTTATAAATAAATAATCGCCCCACTACATTCGACGCATAGAACACCCATTTGCCATAATGACCTCACTTATGCCGTGCTACATGATTAATTTAAAATAATATATTTTAACATTTTCAGGATTGTCACTAAGCGGTAGGTATCTGTTAGCAGGATCCGATGACAATTCCGTACACTCTTGGGACACACTAAAAGTTAGTCACACAGGTGAGTTCTTATTGTATTAGATATTTTAGATACATTACTCGTACCTACATAAAGAAATTCTTTCACCTTGTCAGTACTTACCGGTTTTATGACGACAAAACGCATTTAGAACAATTTGTTTTTTAATTAACAGATAAATACTACTGAAGCCAATTTTCCATCTTTAAACTTATTTTTATGTAATATTTGATAAGTACGTACTGTGCATTCAGTGTGCAAAAATACCTAAATTTTATTTCAGGTTGCCTTACCGGTCACGAAAATCGTGTCACGTCGGTGTCAGTGGCACCCAACGGCGTTGCGATGGCCAGCTGTTCCTGGGATCAAAGCGTTCGGGTTTGGGGCTGAAATCCCTTGTATTGACTCGTTTATTTTATTTATTCATACTCTTTAAACGTACCTAAGTAGTAAATACTCATGCTTTATAATGGCTTCAAAAAATTCGAATAAATTGTGCTACCGCTCCAGTGTACGCGTCGTTTTATTTTAAAAGCTTTTATTTTTATAACCTACCAGGTACTGAAATGTAACAACTGTGATCACTGAGTACCTAGATCATTGGGTACTCATCATCAATAACTCGCAAAGATCTAGAAAATTTTCGACTAGTGCTTCTCGGTGTACCTACTGCTTTTGGAACCAGCAACTCGTCGGTGGGGATAGGCTGCTGTTTAGCTGGGGATAGCTAATTTCCATGGACGAGTTTAGAGTGCCTTGTTATTAGACTATTGAGATTTTTAAGTGTTCTTTTTGCACCTACAGAAAAAAATTATAATTTTAGATTATTTTTTCACCTAGGATGAAAGAGAAGTTTTCGGTCGGTGAGCTCTCATGGTGAGCTATTATTATTTTGAAAACACTATCTAAATATTCAATAAAATCTTATGTTCCTCTACCTAACCAAAGTTTTGCCGTTGAAATCTCTAGATTTATGCAGTGTATCCAGGTAATTAATTATGTAGGTACAATGACATTGTAATGCTGGGAGTAGGGACGACTGGAAATTAGAGATGACGTCTAATTTGAGCCCTAGAATCATCCTAGCATACAATTTTTTTTTAATAAAGATAGCTAAACGTTGTCTTATAGATGGGTGATTATTATGGACAAGCAGTGACGTGATTTCCACCGATGAATAGCGAAGAAAATTTGTTTGTTTCAATGTTTACAAATTTTCCTTGGATTTTTAAATAGTTGGCATAGTGATTGTGGCAGTTCACGTGTAAATCTTGTAAAATATGCCGGACCAAAGTGCACTAGCACAGTTTAATAGTGATTTAAAAAAAAATTCATCCCGAAATAAACTACAAAAAATAGCTTATTATTTTAAAACTATTGCATTATTATTCTTATGTTTTTACATAGTTAATACTGAATATTTACTTGGATATAATGTTAAAGTTAATATAACAACTCTTTTTGTAAAAAGTAACAGACGCGGTTTTTTCACACTTAATGACACCAAACCTGAAATGAAGCACATCCTTCTTTGGACAAGTGAAAAATCGACGCCATTTGTGTATTTTGGAAAAGGACAGACGAATTTTCTAAATAGAAAGTGCAAATGGACCAACTGCTATGTCACTGCAGACCGTAATTATTTAGGGTATTACACCGAATTTGATGTTATAGCATTCAATGGCCCACAACTAAGTAATATTTTAAGCATTAACGATTTCCCAAAAAGACGGTCAATGCATCAAAAATATGTGTACGCAAATATAGAATCTGCTGGCAATTACCAAATTTATACTAAAACGTGGAATGAATTCTTTAACTGGACTTGGACTTACAAATTGAATTCGGATGCTATTTGGGGCTACCTAATTATAAGGAACGCCACTAAACATGTTATCGGGCCACGTACTGATATGCATTGGATGAAATGGTACGATATGGACCCGATAGATGACGAATTAAAAAAACAGTTGAAATCAAAAAGAAAGGCAGCAGCTTGGTTCTCTTCGAACTGCCACACCGCTAGTCTTAGGGAAGATTTCGTGAACTTAGTTCAAGAGGAATTAAAAGAATATGGTCTCCAAGTAGATATATACGGAACTTGTGGAAAATTTCAGTGCCCCAGAGAGATTATGGATCGATGTTTAAAAAATTTAAAAAGGCAATATTATTTCTACTTTGCGTTCGAAAACGCTTTCAGTGCAGACTACGTTACAGAAAAAATTGTTTATGCTCTTAATAACAATGTCGTGCCGGTAGTGTACGGTACTGCTAATTATTCCAGGTATTTAAAAATATATGCCTATTTAATATTTGCGATATACGAGTACGTTAGTTTTACTATTTTGAATAGGTATATACTAACCTACCTATAATAAAGGAATTGGTTCATTAAAGGAAATAAATTTACCTAATAATAATAATATAATAATAATTTCATCAAGAAATTAATTTCATCTTTCGAAAATCAGTCTTGAGTTTTGCCCTGAACGCCGAATCAATATTTAATTGCTCACCTAATCACCTAAAAAATATGTTCCTGGAGGGCTACCACCGTCTTTCGATTTACGATTCTATGATGAACTATGATACGCGTCGCTTTTTGACCCCGATTGGTTCGAAGTAAGAAGAAATATCCTAAATCGGAGGTAGTAGCCTCTCTGGTTTCAATAATAAACGTTACGTAGGGCACACAGACCATTAATATAGCTAGATTATAGTGGTCTGTGGTACAAAGGTATACAAAGGTAGGGCAGTACTAAATGAAAAATCTTTAAGAATTTTTTTTTTCTCACTACATCTTTGGTACTTACACAGATAATTAGTTCAACCTCCATATATGTGAATGATATATCTACTTATTATAAGAAACATTTTTGAAAGCAAGCAAGGAGTTTATTTAAAGATTTTTTTTAAGAGCCATCATATGAATTTCGTGGAAACTGCCCCTGGAAAACGCCTCATTGAAATAACTACATCTCATACTTTTTATGTAAATTAAACTCTACTTATTTCAGATTTATGCCAGAAGGAGTTTACCTTGATGCCTTAGAATTGGGCCCGAAAAAATTGGCTAAGAAAATGAATGATGTCATTAATAACCCTCAAAAATATTACGATTTTTTTCGATGGAAGAAATATTATACTTACCATTTTCGAGGGGACAATCCCGATACGGATGATTATTGCAAGTTTTGTGCTTTGCTTAATGATGATGTAAAAATGAGCAAAATGACTGTCTATGAAGATTTTCAAAGATGGTGGATGGAAGGAGTCCCTGTCATAGAATCAATCCAACACTTAAGTGAAAAACTTGTTGAGTAGGTTCGATTAATAATAATTGAATCTACAAAGATTTCTTTTTGTGGTTCATAAAAACATAAGTTCTTATATGGACAACAAGAAGAAATCTGTGTTTTATTTTAATTAGAATCATTAGTTATAGTTTTAAGATGTTCAATGCTGCATATCTGAGATCAATAAATTAGTAGGTCTCTAATTGTAAAATATAGACGCCACGATAACAATAATAGCTGATTTATTTATTATGTCACTGTCGTTGTAACATAAGGCCTGCTGTGATAATGTCCATATTATTATGGCCTTTTGTCCCAGTGCACATACAAGTATGTATAGGTAAGTTCGAGTGTATAAACAATGACGCGGTCGATTTTGGTGTCCAAAAGAGAAATTGGTATTAAGTATTAATTTACATTAAAATTTTAATGGGCCCTGGAGTAGGTACCTAAATTAGCGTAAGGACATCAATGGGGTTATTACAAAACATTACAAAACGGGGTCTAAAGATAAAAAAATAATAAAATAAATAAATAAATAATCTGACGCCTTTTATCCCCGAGGGGGTAGGCAGAGGTATTCCATTACTGGATATACCCACATTTCACGAGACATATTGGACCCCTAAACATGATAGGTGGTGAGCCCATCGCCGGACCGGGTCTATTTACACATGTCTCAGAATTAATTCCGAGACCTGCGGGTTTCCTCACGATGTTTTCCTTCACCGTCAAGCTAGTGATAAATATGTACGTAAGTTTTTGAAAAACTCATTGGTACACGCCAGGATTCGAACCCGAGCCTTACTGATTTTCGGCCGGCTCTTTAACCGTAAGGCTATCACTGCTCTGAAGATAAACAGCGTCTATAACAGATGCTGTCACTTTTCTATACTAATCGACGAGTAGGTATACTAATATTATAAAGAGGAAAGATTTGTATTTTTGGATTTTTGTTTTTTAGTATGTTTGTTACGAATAAACTCAAAAACTTCTGGACCGATTTTAAAAATTCTTTTACCAATGGAAAGCTAGAAGATCCCTGAGTAACATAGGCTATATTTTATTCCCGTGTTCCCACGTGAACGGTAACTACGCGAGTGAAACCGCGCAGAACCGCTAGTAATATTACAAAGAGGAAAGATTTGTATGTTTGTTATTACGAACAAACTCAAGAACTACTGGAACGATTTTAGAATTTTTTTCACCAATGGAAAGCTAGAAGATCCTTGAGTAACATAGGCTATATTTTATTTCCGTGTTCCCACGGGAACGGGAACTACGCCGGTGAAACCGCGCAGAACCGCTAGTTTAATAATAATTTTAATAAGACCTTCAGTAGTTACTATACCTATGTATTTAATACTATACAATAGTAGATTATACAACAAGGGAATGAAGCACTGTTTTATGTCACGGCCGCGACATTGAATCCTGAACGTAACGAAGGACTCCCAGTTTTACGATTTAATTCCCGAGCTAAGCGAGGGAATTAAGACTGAGTCCTGAGTTTAGTGAAGGATTTAAGCGCCCAAGACAAAAACAGTTTTATTCCCGAGTTATATACTCTACTTTTCTCACCTTATGCGAGAGAATAAAATGCAATTGCATGGTAGTAGATTATTGACAATGCCTATGGCATCTAAGTAGTTTAATAGACTCTGGAGTCAAAGTACTTTCATCGCTGGACATTTTCGATATTCTTTTTGAAATGTTAAAGCTATAAAATGGATACAGCAACTTGTTTCTGCCGGCGTGACCTACTTGATTTAACAAATGAAGATCGTGCGAATCTAGTTGGTCGCGGCTTCGGTTTTCGAAAATCGCGTTGGCCACGACCGTGGCCGCAGGCGGGTTTGCTTAACGAAATTAGACTTTATCTTCATAGCAATAAGGATTATAAATAGTGAAAATTACATTATTGACCTAGGGTTATAATGAAATTCCATACAACATTATAACCCGGCTAAAGCCAAGGGATATAATGTCTTGCTTTCGGTGAGGTTTTTAAGATATATAATCCGGCTTTGTCGAGCATGAGGTGTGAAAATACATATACCTACCCACCGCCCTTGCTTCAACTCGGCTTACCAAAATAAAATATATGTTCTGATTCCTGAAAGATATAGAAATAGAATATAGGAGATGAAATTCCAAAATCTCTATAGAAATCTGTTGAACTGTTTCGAAGCCTATTCGAGACAAACTTTCAGACAAACACAAATAATCTGGAAACGGCCACTTATGATTATTATTAGGCATCAGAAAGACACTTAAATTTTAGTATAATGGCGTATGTATCTAGATGATTATGTCGAGCCCGGATCATAGAATTGAACATTTCATCAAATAGTCGACCATTTCATGAAATAGTTGTATACAATTTCGTGAAATAGTCTCCTAACCAAATAATAAAGTGATCAATTCTACGATATGGCCACGAAATATATGTACATAATACCTATAATAAATCTCAAACGGGACCGTGTCTGTACATAAAATATTTTTTGAAAATTTTTGCGGTAGTATATTTATATATCAGAACACCAATTTTTGAATTTTTTGTCTGTACCTAGATATGTCTGTCTGGTTGTGCACGCCTCACGAAAAAACTTATGAAAGGATTTTTTTTATTTGGTATGACGATAACTGAGTAACCGGGGCAACATCTAGGGTAGGTACATTTTAGTAAGTACGGGAAAATATCCCATTCCCAAGGGAAAATAAAAAACTATGTAAAAAGAGAAATACGTAGTACCTACTACTCCGAAACGATATCACCTAGAAACTTGAAATATGGTATGTAGTGTAGGTGTCTTATACGTCGTAGGTAACTGCTATGAAGGGTTTCTGGGAAATTCAGACGGGACCTGGAATAAACTGGATCCACGCGGGCAACGCCGCTGGCCACCCGCTATTTGAAATATGGTATAAGTAGGTGTCTTATATATCGTAGGCAACCACTATGAAGGGATATTCATTACCACAGGAACGGGAATAAACGGGATCCGCGCGGGCTACGCCGCTGAGCACCCGCCCGCTATAACAATATTAACAATAATTTTCTAGTTTACCCGTCGATAGGTAATTCGTAGCTATGAAGACTACGTCTCGTTCTAACAGATATTCAGGAGCATACATAACAGTTGCAAAGCTTCCACACCATTGGCGTAGCTAGGTATTTTTCCTAGGGGGGGCCGTGACCCCAACCAGGAATCCGCCGGCCGCACAACAAGGTGGTCACGACTATCGGCGCATGCGCAACTATAAAGGTATCAAGTTTGGTTTTCAGTTATCCTATCCTATAATACTATTCTTTTTCTTTTATCTGTGTCCTGACCACAACTACTTACTTAGTTGAAGTCGCTTATATAGCTATGAGCTAGGTATACACCGACAAGAGCTCCGCTCTTTTAAATTACCGACAACAGCGTACCTAAATCAATCATCATGCGTGTATTGTAACAATTAAATGCAGATTGCCATGGGGGGCCGGGCCCACCCTAGAAATCTTTTGGCCCACCCTAGAAAAATACCCTTTCTCTTACATAAAATAACTTCATCCTCAATTACCGAAACCGAAAACCGTCTTCAAAAGCTAAAATAATTACCTACTAATCACTTGTGTCTATCTCGCTCGCCAACCTGCGATCTACAGATACAAACGAACAATCTGCATATTATAATTGTTACGATACACGGATGATGATTGATTTACCTTGTACGTAGCTATATTAGCGACTTAAACTACATAGTTTTGGTCAGCACACAGATAAAAGAAAAAGTAGTAGGATAGGATAACTGAAATCCATACTTGATACCTATCATAGTTGCGCATGCGCCGATAGTCGTGACCACCTTGCTGTGCGGCCGGCGGATTCATGTCTGGGGCCATGGCCCCCCCTAGGAAAAATCCCTAGCTACGCCAATGTGCTACGCCTATGTTCTACACATCCAACCTCCGACATGGAAAAGTACCATGACTAGCAAAAGATTTCGTAGAGCTCCTGAAATCAATCAGGCCTAAACGGTTTAACATTTGGATAAAATCTGACATACTCAAATAGACCATAAAGCTAAATTAACTATGGGACTTTTCTATTTCGGAAAAAATATACGAGCGGATGGCATGCCAAGACAAACCCTAATTTAAAAAAAATATGATCCCGGTAATGGCACTTGTAAGGCCATGTTACCCACGATATTGACGATTGAATTTTAATTTTATTGACCCGATAAATATAGGTACTCGTAGATTTCGATTTATCTACGTTAATGCCATATGTAATGTAACGAACGTCCATATCTTAGTTTGATTAATATCAAAGGTTAGGTAATTATGATTATCATGAGTGATTTTTGTTCTTTCTCCTCCTTACGTAACGCAGATAGTCAAGCCAATCTATTAGATTTATATAGGTACATTGTAAAATAACAAATCTGACTTCACTGACGCTCCGATACCTATCGCATTATTATATGTAGGTAGGTATATGTACTTTTGAATATTAACCTCTCAGACCATGAATCACAGACACAATAGATTTATAATTGTGTCTCGGTTCCAATTGGAACCGGCGGCGGTTCTTAACTGATTAATACCTACGTTGCTTGTGTAGGGAGTGTAAATATTTAGATATAAAAAATCCTCTTGTCCTTCAATATCTTTTTGCCAAATAGGTATATGGATTTCCTTGAACGCATGCAGGAGCTAGTTTTGTTGCGTGGGTTTGGTACAGGAGCCTGAAAAAAAATGCAGGAACTTAAGTGACGCAATATTTACATTTGTAGGTAATTTTTACCCAACATATAAATGGTTTTTATAACACATTTGCTCGTAAAAGGTGTCTTATTTCACCAATTTCAATATCGTATTGTATCTCATTACGCCCAAGTGCGGTAAGTGTAATGTAAAACGCACGGTTTATCAAGATGGTCCGTCTTAAAACGAACGGTACTTTTTAAGATCTCAGCAAAGAGTTTTTATGTCAAAAAAGTTGTCAACATTTTATGATTAAAATTAACTTTGGGAGATAAAATATAATAAAGAAATATTTATGAACATAATTATTTAATTTAATTAATTTTGACAGTAAACTACAACCAATTAATCTGTAACAAAAACATAAAAATATTAATTTACTTTATTAGTAATACTGGCTGTTTTTTGTGCCTTTGCCTAAAAAAAATGCTGATGCGCGCCGCGCGCTTTTTCTTAACGCTGTATTGTTTTTATTCGTTTACCATAGTCGGGAGTTTTATTTTATTTCCTCGCAAATGTGTATATAAAACGTCGTATGACATACGTGCGCTTTGATAATTACAGCCTCTGCTTACTTGTAGCCCTCGCCTACGGCTCGGGCTAGCAATATCGCTTCGGCTGTAATTTTCAACCTACCGCACTTATATCATAATGTACTATAATGTTATAGGACAAGTAAGATGAAGACGTATTTCCGGGACAAAAAGAATCAAATCCCATTCCGAGCAAAAAAATATATCGAAAATGATATGGATTACTATTGTTGATTCATTTATATAACTTTTTATTTTTAGACCACTACGTCGACCGCGGTGTGGGATGAAACGTAGCCCTACCTAAAGATACAAGTTATCTGCCTTACAAAACTACCCAACATCGGTTTAGCGGTTGTAGGAAAAAAAGGTTATATAAAGACAAAGTTTCCTAAGCTTTTATAATAAGTATAACATTTTAACTTTGACTCCATTGTCGATCCGCTGCTTTGTTACCACTGGAATTAAGGACAAACAAACAGCAAACATACTTTTGCAATCATAATAATTATATAAATCATGTAATATCTAGGTACTTAGTAGGGATTATTAGATTGTCAATGTTTTTTAAAATTCCATAAGTCAGTGAAAACTATATAGTAAATATTTAAGATAGGACGACAACAAAGATAATTAAACTTATAAATTATCGTGGTCGATAGTGTTGGAATAGATAAGAGCCCAAATAAGTTGGTATTTTGGATTCTCTTAATACTTGTATGGTGCTTAAGTCCTCTTAGGTCAGAGAGCCGTTCGTACCGTGCCTACGAAGTAGGGCAATAATTTAAATCTATACTAATATTATAAAGCTGAAGAGTTTGTTTGTTTGTTTGTTTGTTTGTTTGTTTGAACGCGCTAATCTCCGAAACTACTGGTCCGAAACTATTGAATAATTCTTTTTGTGTTGGATAGTCCAGTTATCGAGGAAGGCTATAGGCTATATAACATCACGCTACGACCAATAGGAGCAAAGATATAGTGGTAAATGTGTAAAAAACGGGAGAAATTATTTCATCTTACGGGAACTACGCGGGTGAAACCGCGCAGAACCGCTAGTTATAGATATTTTTGAGTTTCGTTACAAAAACCTAAACTTTTATTCTTTGCTCTATCTGTGTGTCACATTGGTTAATCTAAGCAACTAAGTACTAATGCTATCGACTTGAAATTTGGTGTAGGTAGTTTGAAATAATTATTGAAATGAAAAACTATATTGCAAATTAAATAAGTACCTATGTAGGAGTGTAATTTCAAAAAGATGTTTAATTTCGGAGCAATAGGTAACGAAATTGGGGTTACCAGGCCCAGGGCATGAGAAAGGGCTTACTAATTATAATTTTATGTTTTTATGATCCATAGTTTTACGAACTATAATGAAAAATTACAACCATTAGGTATCTCTGAAGTTTGCAAAGCCAAAAATCTGAAATAATTTGTGTTTAAGTATAGAGGAAACAAAAACAAAAAAAATACTGGAAAAATAAAACGATGTCTATTTGTCTATCACCGTTTTTCAGAACTATGCACAAATCGTTTACCGTCAAATGTACCATCAGCTGTACTACATGACATATTGTGTTTCATGAAATACCTGTTTATATGGTTTATTAATGGCTTCGCCAAATGAATGAAAAGGTAGATAACTGTCTGTCTGTGCACGCATCATGCAAAAACTACCGAACGGATTTTTATGAAATTTGGTGTGGAGATAACTGAGAAACTGGGTCAACATCTAGGATAATTTTTACTGCAGAAATACCTACTATTTCATCATTCATTCGTCAACTGTTCTTAATTTTGTTTACATAATATATTTTCTCATTTTTTTGGGTCGCGCACCCAAAAGGTTGTAGGTACCCACCTACAGGGTTTACTAAAATGTGTCTACCCTCCTTATTTATGTACACAGCTTGTTTAAATAGAGGTAGCCCATTAAAGGAGGTCAGATCCGATCACCGATCACATTCGATCTCGACTCTCGACACGAGCAACATCTCTCATTTCTTCAACCCTCTTCGTCCTCGTCATCACTTAGTGGCAGTCACCCTCGCTGCCCCTAAAAGCGGGACCCTATTACTACGACTCCGCTGTCCGTCCGTCTGTCACCAGGCTGTATCTCATGAACCGTGATAGTTAGACAGTTGAAATTTTCACAGATGATGTAGGTACCTATTTCTGTTGCCGCTATAACAACAAATACTAAAAACAGAATAAAATAAATACTTATTTATGGGGGCTCCCATACCTACAACAAACGTGTTTTTTTATAGATAACTAGCTGTTCCGCGCGGTTTCACCCGGGTTGTTCCCGTTCTAAATCTAGCCTATAGTCAAAGTCAAAGTCAAAAGTCAAAAATTCTTTTATTTCAGTAGGTATAAAAAATACACTTTGAAATGTCAATATAAACAAGGCACACTAAACTCGTCCATGAGGATTGGCTAAATGTAAACAGCAGCCCATCTCCACCGACGAGTTGCTGGTTCCAAATGCAGTACCCCGAGAAGAGCCAGCAAGAAACTCAAAGGCAGCTCTTTTTAGTCTCATGTCTTACTAGTAAATATGGTTCACAATAATAATTATAATGAATAGCCTTACATAGCGCCGAGTCGGTTAAACCCATGCATTTTGGTCTATTAAGTAGTCGGTAATCTTAATTTATATATGTTAGTCAGTGATAATGTAGCTTTCCATTTGTGCAAGAATTTTTTAAATCGCTCCAGTAGTTTTGAGTTCAGTTGTTATAAATGTTTCCTCTTTATAATATTAGTGTATGTAGATGGTACAGAAACAGAACCCTTCGTGCGCGAGTCCGACTCGCACTTGGCTGGTTTTTTATATGATTCAAAAACAGTTACAAATTAGTCTGTAAACATCATAAATGCAAATTGAGTGAAAATCTTAGTTTTTCGCGGATGTTTGTGAAACTGATTCGGTGGAGAAAACGAATAGGTACCTGTCAGTTTAAGAACTTCGGTTCAAACTGATTAACTCGGGGAGTACCTACTTATTGCTTTGTTTTCTGTTGTGTTTAGGCGATTAAACAGACAGCGATATTAATAATTACTAACCAACACACACTCATATTTAATTTAAGCAGAGAGATTTAAATTGCCCTAGTATTTAAATCTCTTTGAATTTAAGTAATATTTATAAGTATTCACAGATCCTACCAGAATCACAGAGACTACAGCAACTTGCATTGATAATGTAGTAGGTAAAGCCATAATAAACGAGAGAATGTAATTCTATGGACAAACTTCCACCTGTTTACTGCCAACAACGAAAACATTTTTGTCATTTTTGTCATTTTGAGATTTTACATTTTGGAGATTTTTAGAATTTTTGACATTTTTGAATTTTTCACATTTTAAAAATTTTTTTGACCTTTTTGACATTTTTGTCAGTTTTGACATTTTTTGACATTTTAGACCTTTTTGACATTTTTTACGGTTTTGACATTGTTGAGATTTTTTGCATTTTTGACATTTTTTGACCTTTTTGACATTTTAGACCTTTTTGACATTTTAGACCTTTTTGACATTTTAGACCTTTTTGACATTTTAGACCTTTTAGACGTTTTTGACATTTTAGACATTTTTGACCTTTTTGACATTTTTGAGCTTTTTGATATTTTAGACCTTTTTGAAATTTTAGATCTTTTTGACATTTTTTGACATTTTTTGACATTTTTGACATTTTAGACCTTTTTGACATTTTTTGATAGTTTTGAGATTTTTGACATTTTTGACCCACGGGTCTGAAATTCAAACTCGATCTAGGTATTAACAATAAATAAATAAACATAATTACTATATTACATAAATATATATATAATAATAATATATTATTATGTAAATAATTATAATAACAATAAATTAATATTTATATAATATTATTATGAAAATAATAATATTTATTAATTATTATTAATAATTATTATATTATTAAATTATTAATATTAATAATATCATATTCATTAATATATTAATTTTATAATGCATCTTACTTATAATGTCAATGACCTAAGGTATCTACTAACCGAATTTGAAGTCAATCGGTCCAGTAGATCCGGAGATATCCTGTCGACAGACACACAGACAGACAGACAGACAGACATCCTACTCAAACCATTAACTTCCTCTTATAATGCTACGCAGGAGGAAGTTAATAACCTAAGATCTGAACACAGTGGTCAGTGTTTTGTACGAGTACTCCCTGTGAGAAATCTGTCATAGTAGGTATGTAAAATACAGAAGTACCTCAGTTTAAAAGAGCAGTAGAATCAAAATTCCCTGTAACTTAATATTTGTAAAATTAGATTACTATGTACTGACTCCCCTTTTCAATTGTTGTTTTGAGCTGCTTATGTTGTAATGTTGTATGCACATATTTTGGTTTTAGTGACTAGATCTTTTAATTTTAGTTTTGATTTGAACTGTTATGTGCGTTTATATAAATAAATAAAAATCTAAATTACCTTTACCCGATCCTGTTGATACTGATAACAGCTATTACCTAAGTATATGAAATTATTTTCTGTTTTAAGTGGGGAACTTGATTCTTATTTTTAAGTTAAAATAAAATGCTTACTAACAAAAAAAATGGTGAATGGGTGACTACAGGTTTTCTTAGAAGCAGGGTATTTTTTTTTGTGTGAAAAGCGGTTTTATACACCCATGATGAAAAGTTTTTTAAGTAGGTACCTAAGAATGTTAGACATTATTCTAAAAAGGTTTGTGCTTGTACAAATGCAAAATCTAAGTATGTAGGTAGGTACTATTAAATAATCGCATAACAAAATAAGGCTGTTTGGAAAGTAATAACGAGAAACTAGAAAAGTGAAACCACGTGACCATAAATTAGCAATTTCAACTGACCACGGCCTAATTATATATTTTTTAAAATTTTATAATAATATAATTTTAATTTTTTACACTAATATCCCTATTAAAACAAAAGAATTTCTGAACTTAGTGCATCTCTTGCAGAAACTTTTCTAAGAAGTAATGTAAATAAATAATAATAAGCTGTTAAGATTTAGTTAGACACACTAGTCCAGACACTCTTAATAAAGGGCGCTCCACACTTCTCCCAAGGTTCTTGCTATTACTCGAAATTCATCCATGGAGATTGGACACGCATATCACTATCACTGTATTTAAAACAAAGTCGCTTTCTGTTTCCCTGTATCCCTATGTATGCTTAAATCTTTAAAACTATGCAACGGATTTTGAAGCGATTTTTTTTAATAGATAGAGTGATTCAAGAGGAAGGTCTTAGTATAAGCATTGCACCCGTGCGAAGTCGGAGCGGGTCGCTAGTTAAAGATAAAAAAGAAAATATGTATTATTAGACCTAATATACTTAACAATTTTTTTAATTTTATTTTTATACCTTTGTAGCTTGCTATTAACGATTTTTTAATTCAATCAACGTACTAATTCATTTCCATGCAGCGTGGTTTTTAGGGTTCCGTACCCAAAGAATAAAAACGGGACCTTATTACTAAGACTTCGCTGTCTGTCGGTCCATCCGTCTGTCCGTCCGTCTGTCACGAGGCTGTATGTCAAGAACCGCGAGAGCTGACAGTTAAAGTTTTCACAAATTATGTACTATTTCTGTTGCCTCTAGAACAACAAATATCTACTAAAAACAAAATAAAATAAATATTTAAGTGTACTCCCATACATCCAACGTGATTTTTGGGCCTTTTTGTATTTATCTATCTATACATATAATAAAACTCTAACGGGGCCGTGTCTGTACATTAAATATTTTTTGAATATTTTAACGGTAGTGTATATAGTTATCGATATAGATACCGAAACACCAATTTTTGGAATTTTTGTCTGTCTGTCTGTCTATCTGTCTGTCTGTCTGGTTGTGCACGCATTACTCAAAAACTACTGGACGGATTTTGATGAAATTTGGTATGGAGATAACTGAGTACACGGGTCAACATCTAGGGTACTTTTTATTCCAGGAAAATATCTCATTCCCACAAGAAATTATAAAAACTGGTTAAAAAGAGAAATACGTACTACTCCGAAACGATAACACCTAGAAACTTGAAAAATGGTATGAAGGTGTCTTATATGTCGTAGGAAATTGCAGGTATATAGGGATTTTTGGAAATTCCTACGGGAACGGGAATAAACTGAATCCACGCGGGAAAACGCCGCTGGGCACCCGCTATTTGAAGTATGGTATGTAGGTGTCTTAAATATGTCGTAGGCAACCACTATGATGGGATTTTCGGAAATTCTCACGGGAACGGGAATAAACGGAATCCGCGCGGGCAACGCCGCTGGGCATCCGCTAGTAGATATATAATAATGGTACGGAACCCTTCGTGCGCGAGTCCGACCCGCACTTAGCCGTTTTTTGTTTAGTTTATTTTGTACTAGCGGGTGCCCAGCGGCGTTGCCGGCGCGGATCCAGTTTATTCCCGTTCCCGTGGGAATTTACGAATATCCCTTCATCTGGGTTGGCTACGATGTATAAGACACCTTCACACCATATTTCAAGATTCTAGGTGTTATCGTTTCAGAGTAGTACGTATTTTTCTTTTTACCCAGTTTTTATATTTTCCCGTGGGAATGAGATATTTTTCTGGAATAAAAAGTTCCCTAGATGTTGACCCGGGTACTCAGCTATCACCACACCAAATTTCATCAAAATCCGTCCAGTAGTTTTTGCGTGATGCGTGCACAACCAGACAGACAGACAGACAGACAGACAACAATTCCAAAAATGCCCCCGTTAGAGTTTTATTATATGTATAGATAGTATTTTGAATTCATATTCCACAAAATTCAATTCAATTAATAAATAAAGATTTACACGTCAATAAATCGGTTCTGCTCGGAAATTCTCTAGAAATCATTAAATACCACGCACAACAGCGTTCTAGTCGGAGAGTCGCTCGCTGTCGCTACTGAAGAACATGCAAGTGTGGAGTCAATAAAAGTTTTCGCCCAGGGGCCTAATTCTCGCGAAACACGACATTTTCTCGAAGTCGACATAATGTCGATCCGGCAATGGGTTCAATTCTACAACACCGTCTAAACCTCTTAATTTTATTTGACAGCTGCTAAAGCATTTTGCTATTCTAGGCAGTACTGTCAAAATCAAATGACAGGACTAAAAATGAATCTGACGTTCCTAATTTATCTGGCCAATTCAATTTAGGGTTAGCGACCTTATAGCTATTCTGTGGACGCCATTTTAAGCATTTTAGAAATGTCATCACGACTAAACCTCCTAAATTTAGCGGCGATTAAAATGGTATCGCTTAAATTAGATTATAGGAAAAATCCCGACATATTTATGTTTGTGTTATTTTTCAAGATATGTTCCATATTTTTAGAAATAGTCAAGAGGGTTTTTGGTGGAAATACGAAAAGGGGGATCATGTTTTTTTGTAAAATTTATATTTTGCTGTATATTTTGGGTTTTGACTAATAACAGTGGTGGCAGGTGTCTGTGAAGGTGTGCAGTGAATGGAAAGTTCGATAAAATGCATAGGATCGACGTTGTTAGATTGCCGAAGTCATTTAATGAAGTCTTCAGTAATAGTACTATAATTTTACTGTCGATGATCCAAAAAGGGGTGTTGATGACTCAGTATTTTTGTACATGGACTCCAAAGCAGAGCCGTTTAGCTAAGAAATTTGAAGATTGCTGGAGATGTTATTGAATTAACAAGAAAACAAAGACTGAGGACGAGGCACATATCCATTTAAAGATAAACTTAACTGAAGACGAGGCAGTACGGTCTATGACTCTAGCCTGTCCAAAGAAAAAAAATCTATTTGATAATACCTTTTCAGTGTTGCCCGAATAATAGTGACTTTAGTATTTGAAGTAAAACAAGAAAATATAAATTAAACCTATGTTAAAATGATAAAAATGGCATCGAAAGTAATCGTTGAGAACTTTATTTACATATTAATAAATATATACACATTTATTATTGTATTTTTTTTAGATTTCATTCATTCGTTCACTCAGCTCTTTTTTTTCTTTGTAATTGCAACACTATTCAACTTAGGCATTTTACGCTGTGGTTATAGACTATCTAAATCAGTGCTGCCAACTTAGCGCGTTCCGCACCAGATCTAGCGCTTTTTTTGTCTCGAAGCGCGTTTTAGCGCCTAGCGCTAAATCTAGCGCTTTTTTTAAATATGAAACTATATTACTTAATACATCGTAAAACATAATAACTTACTAGTCCTAAATAAAATTATGTACTACTACCCACTAACAACATTGAAAAACTAAAAAACGAAGTCTATGTTCTCATCATAGAGTCATTATGTATGCTATGAGAACGATTATGTCTCGGGGATTCCCCGCATATTATTTGTATTCCTCCGTAGCGAACTTTACTAAGATCGTTTCCGGCTGGAATAAATATAAAAGAAGAAAAATCCAAGAATCCGACAATGATGAAGATTTACCTAACCTGGCTTGATTCATCAAAAATATTGTTTCTTATGTAGGTATGTCATTGTTACTTTCAAGTTATTTCATTTTTTATTTTAATTAGTTATCATGTTAGTTAACAGATTTTATGTGTCTTTGTTTCATTTCATACTAGTTATCATATTTTTCTTCTGATTCTGTAAAACCATTTGGGGTTGGCGCGAAATATAGCGCCTTTTAAAAAAATGGCATTTAGCGCGTTCTAGCGCTTTTTTACAGCGCTGACAGCGCGTTTTCGCTAAAACTAGTTGGCAGCACTGATCTAAATTTAGTAACCATGGCGTTTTAGAATTGCATTTGGCTTAGCGGCTGCGTAAAACTAAATATAATTTAAGAAATTTAGTTTTAAGCTATTCAGGCAGTGGACGCGTAGAATTGAACCCAATGTCTACTTAAAATCTCATTAAAATGTATTTCACTAAGAAATCGTATTCTCAGTTAGAATAGAGATGGTTTGTCGACAATACGTTCCATTTATATCGATTGTATTTTAAAACATAATCGTGAAAAAATATAAAGAAAAATCCAACTAGAAACGTTTGGGAAATGACAAGTTTTCTATTATTACTTGCGTCTTACGAAACGCAATTGTCATAACAACCGTCAATTTGTCAAAAGTCAAACATCGAAAATTTTAATAGGTACGAGGCCGCGAATGAGGCTCCAAAATACTCATTAATTCGATAACTAGTCCCATGGACATCCGAAAGTTTTTCCTAAAAAGAGCGTCCGACATTTGGAAGGAGTCGTCTCTCGACATTGCTCGACGTCGTGGAATCTCCGCTGCATTTTTCATAAAGTTGTTCAATCGCAAAATGCCTCCACCAGCAGTTTGTTGTCGCCGGTTGTTGCTGAGGTGCCCACAACCCTCGCCCTGCCCCCGCCTCCGCAGATGACGTCGCGTGCGAGCGCGGTCACGGCCCCGCCGCGTGCTTACGCAGCCGCCGCTGCCGCGCCTGCCCCCGTCGCTGCCGCCGCACCAGCCCCGCTAAAGAAGCGGCCCTCCCAGGAAGGGGAGAAGAGCCGGAGCACATCTAGATATTAAGCAAAAATATTTGTAAAGAGCGCAACGCCTACAAACTGCTCCTGCAGTTTGGCGACTTTAAGTTTCTGTAAGTGTAGATATATAAGAAATGAATAAATAAATAAAAAAAAAAAAAAAAAAAATATCTGCTGGCAAGCAAGTGCCCTCACCGGTTTTCAGGAAAAACCAGTGTGATGAGGAGGGCTTCCAAAGAGTAGAGAGGAAGAAGAAGAAGCCCTCTAGCCGTAATACCCGTAGCACTGCTCCGTCCGGATAGAACCATCTGCTGCGTCCTGCTGTACCGTCGAGGCAGCTGTATGTGTCCCGCTTACACTGGTCTACGAAGGTCCAAGACGTCGTAGACTACATTGTGAAGAAGTCCACATTTTCATTGAGGGTTGAACGGTTGGAGTCTGGTGAGAGTACCAACCCATCATCTGGAAACCTTCATGAAGGAGGACTTCTGGCCACAGGGAGTTGTATTTCGGAAATTCCGCGGTCAATTACCTGCCGACAGTGCTCGCCCGTTGCAGACATTACGTGTAAAATAGTTTAGTTAGTTATTTTATATGTATGTTAGTTGTAAGGTATATATAATAATTATGGGCCTCTGTTTACGTTATTTAAGATCTATTAATGTAAATATTGCCTGAAATAAAGATTTGATTATTATTTGATTATTATAAATGCGAACATAAATTCCTCAACTACTACAAATAATAATACCCTAACCTAATTTATGTCTTAGTGATACATATCCGTTTGACGTATTTGCATACGACTTTGCGTTCTACATCACGTCTCGACTGCAACCGACCACTCGTTGCATGTCGAGCGCTGAGGGTAGACATATGTCTACCGTGAGATTCTGAGAATAGCGAAAACTGTTTGAGATCGACATTCGCCATGTTTTTTCGACATATCTCTACTTCGACATGATCTCTATTGTGCGAGAATTAGGCCCCTGTTCTCGTGTTCTCACTCCTTTAGCGCGCTCTACAGAAAATCGGCTCCACACTCTTACTTCTCGCGGCTTTCTCGCGTTCTCGCAAGAATTTCGTGAGAGTGTAGAGCGCGCTTAAAACTTTTAGAGCGCATAAACTACAGCAGACAAGGGGCATGTCTGTTAGGGAATGTACCTAGTTTCATTATACCCATCCATAGCAGCACCATATTTAGCTTATATCTTCATCTACACGTCTACACTAATCTACACTAATATTACCGAATACAGAGAAAATATTTGTATTTTTGTATGTTTGTAACGAATAAACTCAAAAACTACTAGACCCATTTTAAAAAAGAAAAATAAATTCATTCACCAATGGAAAGCTAAAAAGCACCAATTTCTATAAAATAATAAAAAAAGTAAGGAGTAGGTAACATGGGCTATAACATTTTCCCCCGGGAAAGGGAATTAGGCGGATTAAATCGCGCGGAAGAGTTAGTAGGTAGGTATTTAATAATTGTATTGACAAAGGAATATCTCCTCACAGAAGGAAAAAAGTAAAATTATTCCTCTTTTTAAATCAGGAGCAAAAATACTGTTCTGTTTTACCAAACCTACTTAGCAAAGTTGAAAGTTATAAAGATTTAAGATACCTAAATGTCAGGGCATATCTTGCTGTGGGGCAGAGCTGCTGATGCAGAACCTATTTTTATTTTACAAAAAAGGGTTATACCTACGCGCCTTTGTAGGAGAACTGTAGGTAGATACTATATTTTAACAATGCATTAACAGTACATTTATGAAAACATTAATTTTGTCAACTCCTACCTCGATCCTCTATTCATAATCTAATAAAACGATTTTGAAGCAGTTGAAGATGTTTGAAAAAGCCTAGGGTTAAATTCAACCGTATAACGGAGAGGGATAAGCAGAAGAGAAGAACCGACGAACGATATCCACGCACCCTAATTCCGGCGCCCGAAGCCGCGGCCAAAACCTAGTTGGTACTTCTATGCTATGTCCATATGTAGCTAAGTACTTAGTTACCTAAGTGATGAATATTACCTACCCAAACGTTTTTTGCAAAAAGTAAATAACTTAAATTTATCAACAAAAACTATAGGTTAAGTAAAACAGTAATTAACGATCCGTGAATTTAGTTTATTGATTATTTTCTTCGAGGAGATTTAGGCTTGTTCATATTTCTGTTCAGCAAATGAAACATGTGATGGAGTACATAGGATCTTCTCCTCATCCGGTAGCGAGCAGCTTTGTCGGAGATCGGCAATATTGGAATGTGATCGTCAATTTCAGCGTTTGCTTGAGATTTGCCGATCTTGGGGGTAAGATTAAAACTTCGCTTCCGATAGCCGTGATGGGATGCCCTACAATGATGTCGGTTTTCGTTGCTCTTATTGGCGTTTTCCAAATCTTGTATTTTACGAAGGATATCTTCATTTTGCTTAGCGATGTGTTCTGCCATAGTTTTGAGGTGCATTAAATCGTTGTTTAATTTTGGTAGCTGAATTTTGTTAACCAATTCAAACTTTTCAGTTATACTGTTAATAGTAGTAATTAAATTCTCTTTAGATTGCCGATTTTCTGAACTGATTTTACTAACAGAATTCTGGCACACAGCACACTTCCACTGGAAGCCTCGGTCACCACCTTCGCGTAGATCCTTGGTGGAGTCATTTACACATTTCAAATGGAATCTTGATTGACACTCATCACACTTGATACCTTCACTGCATCGCAGAGCTCGGAGGCAGCGTTTGCAAAGCATGCTGTAAAATGTACTTTTAAGTCATGTCAATACAAAGGTTCACTTACAAAAGCTTGGGCCAGGTTTATATTTAAGTACGTACTTAGGTAAACTAATATTATAAGTACAATAGGTATGTACCTATCTGAAAATTATTTCATAGGCGGCTTTAATATTGACGCTAGTGAAATTCTTTATCCTACTTACTTATAGGTAGGTACCTAGGTATTAAATAAATTTTAAACGCTTAAGTTTGAAACGATGTCTGAATGATTCATAACTCTTTCACGCAAAACACTACCGAACGGATAAAAGAATTTTTAAAATCGGTTTAGTGGTATAAGGGTGAAATCGTAACAAACAAACAAACAGTCACTTTGACATTTATAATATTTAGGAAGGATAGGATTGTTAATAAAAATAACAGCAGCTCCTTAGTTTATTTGCGTGAATCCAGCTACCCGTTGCTGCAAAGAATTTCGAAAACTTGCTTCATCTTTGCAGATTATTACTTGATTATTACCTTTCGGAACTTTTCAAATATTCAAGAGATGGATCCAAAACATTGGATTTTAATCTATTAAAGTAGCTTATCATGAATATTTTAATAGATAAAGCGGGGATCGACCTTCTTGTGCTGGTATAAAAATATAAAATTAGAAAGAAATTAAAATAAAACTAAATAACTATAATATTATGTACATATTATAAAAAACAATTCCTTCATTTCTTTGATTGATGGTTAAAATTTATATTTTTATCTATGGTTGATATCATAGATTCTTATACCTCCAATGGAAATGAGTGTTAATGTTAGAAATGAATGTTTATGAAAATCGTCAAGTAGGTAGGTACCTACTAGATAGGCTTTGAGTATTAAACCAACTTTGAGTTAACCAACGTTATTGAGTATTAAATTAGGTAGTTGGTTTAATACTCAAGGTAGTGTAATAGCTTTGTAATAGGCGTTTCGAATGTTCCTTACTCCTAAATAAAAATAATAAATTACGCCTACAACCAGTAGCGGCGCTAGGGTAGGGCGCGGTTGGGCGATCGCCCAGAGCGCCAGATATAAAGGGGCACCAGAAGATAACTATAGAATATAACGATTGCTAGTGGTAAATGGAGTTTTTCCAAGCGTAAGCTGATCAAAACCTATCTGAGATTGACAATATCTCAGTCTAGATCGACAGATTTGGCAACTTTGTTAATCGAAAATGAAATTAGTCTTATATAAGAGAATTCGCCGATAAAAAGGCTAGAAAACGACAATTTTATTTAAAAAAAAAATGGTTTCTTAGTTCTGCGTAGGTATTCACGGAGACTCGATATCGTTTCCGTTCGATTCAGATCGAGTGAAAAATTTTCCGATGTCGAATCTATCGACTTCGGAAACTTTATTCTAGGCGTTTCTGACAGCCACGGAAAATTTTCCGAATCCTTATGTCACATATGACATTAGTTTTTGATACCAACCTCAGCCCATCTCGAAAGTTTTCGACAGATTTTCCGATATCGAATATCGACGCTCCCTGAATACGCCTGCTGACCCTTGCCTTTTGTCGTTTGGGTTTGAATGACAGATAGTCGATAGGGGGCGCCGTTTAAAACTCGCCCAGGACGCTGGTAGTTCTAAAACCGGCACTGCCTACAACAGGTTTTGTTTTATATTGCGATGTAAAAGCAATAGGTAAAAGTTGTAAGATTTTGCGCATTGCTGAGTAGGTAGTTTGAGCGTTGCGGGGTTTCTTTTTTAACAAGTAAGTACTTTTGAGGCGTTTTCGGTGACAGCTCTCACTTGAGTATTCAAAGGTGTCAATAGATGGTGCTTTGAAGAACTTTCATGGAGCTGTCATGCCAACATTAAAAAAACTGGCTAAGTGCGAGTCAGACTCGCTCGCCGAGGTTTCCGTACAAACCTGTAGGTATTATAAGTAAAAGTTCACGCTTCGTTCGCAATATTAAGTTTAAAACATTTTTATTTTATGATGTAACCAAAAAGGAGACGTTTCATAAATGTATGAAGACTGGGCCTGCACCACGTACACCACATTTTTAGATAAATATAAATAAAATAACTATAGTTTTATTCATGATTTTGCTCATAGTTGTCTAGTTTCGTTGTACAATAAACTTTATTTTTATTTAACTAGCATCGCGACGACCGAAAAAAAAATTGCGACCTGACCGGTAAAATGACAATTGTCATTATTTTTATGTTTGTCGGACTTTCAATATGATTCCATGCGGATCCATTGAAGTTTAATTACTTTTGTGCAAGTTAAATAGATGGAAATGATTTTTTTAAATATTTTTCTGATAATCACTAGGTAGATTTTTCTCTATCTTTCACGCTGGTGTACAATGTGCAGACCCAAGATGGAAGGTCTCCTTTACGGTTTTCGCATTTTTTTTATCTGTGCTGTAAGACGTTGCTTTGTACCAAATTTCAAGATTCTGAGTTCACGGGAAGAATTACAGGGTGTAAGTAGGTTTTGAATCCCTTGCAAGTGTCGAAAATTTGCGGCATAAACGGCTGTATCTTTTGATTGCCTTGGCTTAGAAGTTTGATTTTTTCACAGCTTCAAGGGACAGTAGACCTGAGTATTTGATTTAAATTCCAGCTTGATACCTCCACGTGTTCCTGAGAAAAAACCGGCCAAGTGCGAGTCGGACTCGCGCAATAAGGGTTCCGTACCGTTATCTATAAAAAGCGAATGAAAGGTAAATTGCGGTTTACCTACGACTTGACGTAAAAAAACTACTTATGGACTAAGTATAGTAAATCTCGTTCAAACCAATTTTCGGTGGAAGTTTGCATGGTAATTAATGTACATCATATATTTTCTTTAGTTTTATCATTCTCTTATTTTAGAAGTAACTGGGGGGGGGGGGGGGGTACTTTGGAAGTGTCTATCTCGCAAACTATTCAGTTTAGAAAAAAATGATATTAGAAACCTCAATATCATTTTTGAAGACCTATCCATAGATACACCCCACAATGATGGGATCAATGAAAAAAAATTTGAGTTTCAGTTCCAAGTATTGGGAACCCCCTAATTTTTTTTGTATTTTTTTCTATTTTTGTGTGAATTCGTTAAGGTACACCCGCCATTCTGACTCTCATGAAAATCTTAATGCGGTACACAGAATTCATCTACTTACCAAGTTAGTTTAGTTTCGGAAAAAAGTGGTTGTGACATACGCACGCGACGGACAGACAGACGTGACGAATCCATAAGGGTTCCGTTTTTGCCCTTTGGCTATGGAACCCTAAAAAGGATTTTGACAGACAGACAGATGGGCGGAAAACAAAGTGATCCTATAAGGGTTTAGTTTTTTCTGTTCGAGGTAAGGAACACTAAAAACGAGAAGTTGACATGTTGATACTGATAGTAAATAAAAATGGGTGTTATTTATATGGTTAGCAGAGTAGGTATTCGTATTTTTGTGAGCAGAAAAATATAATCTGTAAGCAGAAATAGCTAATTGGTCAGCAACTCATGGCCAGCAAACATTACAAAACCAATGAGCAATTTATGTCATTCTGGATGGCTGTAATTATTTTTGAGCTGCTGAATAATCTCAGCAAACTTGTCATGCGCAAAATGGGCGCATTCCTTACAAAGATTAGGAAGGACTTTGGATTATGCAACTTTTATGATTATGATTATTATTACGATTACAAGTAGTGGTGGTGGTGGTGGTGGTGGTGGTGGTAGTGGCAGTGGTAGTGCTAGTGGTAGTGGTGGTGGTGGTAGTAGTAGTAGTAGTTATAGTATAATTTTTTACGACTTGTTTTCTCTGCTGTTCAATCATGAAATCTTGCTGACCAAGTAGTTATTTTGCGGACCAAGTAACTATTTTGCGGACTGAATGTTTATTATGCAAACCCATGTTATTGTAAGCTGCCTATTTCTGATTTAATTTTTGACCATTATCAAAAATATTTGCCGAACAAGGATTGCTGCCTGATTTTTTTATTTGCGAACAAAATCTTTGTATGCCGACCAAATGATTTAAATGCTGATTTTTGTGGCTAACCAAATTTTATAATTGCTGCCCATTTAATTACTTCTCAATAAAAATTTACACTGAGAATTTTTATTGCTACAAAAGGTTAAACACGATTTGCAGCGACTACGATATCAATTATGTTGTTATTTTTAACATGCGTACATGTGTCCATAACATGTGAATCCGAGTAAATATTCCTGTGTTTGTTGGAACCACTTTAAACCTAGTGTAAAGCAGGACAAAACACACCAACTGCAATAGAAATTAGATATCACTAATAAACAACACGTCTGTCAGCATCAATAGCTGTATATTTTCATGACCCTTGCATTAATTAAAGGAGAAGGTGGTAATGTGGCCCCCGCAGATATTATGGCCCCCTTCGATATTTCTAGCTTAGAATCACGTCATCTAGCGAAACTTTTCTGTAACGGGGAGCTTTAATGACAACTTCAATTTAATGCACACAAAAAATAAGGGAAGGCATCACATACATTTGTTATTCGAGGCATTTTGACCTTGCACTCGCAAAAACTTTTTATTGTGTTTCATTAAATTACATAATTTTGGAAATACCAAGTTTTCACACCTGACATTTAGATATTGTGTTTGATTAACGTTTTCCTATTGGATTTTGAAGGTACTTACGCAATCTATTTGATGTTTTATATTTTTAGAGGTTGATTTGTAGATTTCACAATACTGGTAATTTGGCCCCCTCATGTTGGTTGTATTATGGTCCCGGGGTCCATATTATATATATATGAGTGAATTGTTTGAATCTTAGCGCTTAGCAAACACTCGTGGACGTGGACGCGGTCGGAATGATAGAGACGTAACATCCAGCAGTAGGTCCCATACTGACAAAATAGTAGAAAGCGACTCATCAGGCAGGATGTAATGAAAATGTCTGTCAATCTGTAGTTCCTGAAAACTCAGATACGATTTGTATATTTTGAGACAATAATTACTCCAGCGACAGACGTGGTGTGGTGAGGAGTGGATTCAGTGCCAAAGCTGCAACTTATGGGCTCATACTGACTGCGTGGGCACTGAATTCGAATATTATATTTGCGATTTTTATCGTTAAGTATAATACATTTAATTTGGCCCCCTGGGTGCCATATAACCCTCACTTGATCTCAACTTGTCAAATTTCCATTATTTAAAAAAAAATATTTTTAAATTATCTGTTGCTTTTTTTATTTATATTCTACATTATGTAGTGTATTGGCAAGTAAGTAAGAAAACCAATGATGTATTCATTACATATGTTTTCCTTTTATTTTTTACATGAGATCTAAAAAACAAAGTGGGGGGCCACATTACCACCTTCTCCTCTACAAAAAAAACGGCCAAGTGCGAGTCGGACTCCGTCGGTTCCGTACCATTATCTGTAAAAACGGCAAAAAAAACTTTGTTGTACGGGAGCCCTCCTTAAATATTTATTTTGTTTTGTTTTTAGTACCTACCTACTTGTGTTATAGCGGCAACAGAAATACATAATTTGTGAAAATTTAAACTGTCTAGCTACAGCCTGGTGACAGACAGACGGACAGACAGCGAAGTCAGTCTTAGTAATAGGGTCCCGTTTTTACCCTTTGGTTATAGAACGCTAAAAAATTTTTTTTTAAAAAAAGCCTCGTACTAAGTAAAGATGTGAGTCATTTCAGCAGCGCCACGGTCATCGATCGTGAAACGGATCCTTGCTTCATTTAGTCCCCATTTAGTCACATTAGGCCAAAAAGTTACTAAAGGCCATGTGCTGTACTTTCGAAGATATGATGAGAAGTTTGTGGCACTGCTGTGCTGACGTCAGCCCAGCAGCGCCCCGGCTTGAACTCGGTAATTAAAGCATATTACTAAAAGCTGTGGACACAGGATTTAGTCTCTATTTAGTCAAAATCGCTGGTGAAAAACCAGAACTCAGGTGTCAATACTTCCGAAGTTATTCGAGTAAGTTTGTGGCGCCGCTGGGGGGGATGTCAGCCCAGCAGGGCCCCAGCCTCTGGGGAAAACTACAGCATAGTTCTTGCTGGTTTTTTTTGAGGATTTAGTCAAAGTTGCGGTTACTCGTGAGAAATTTTCAGTTTTAAGGAAACTCAACAATTCTAGATTCCAGAACACAAACATATATTGATCCATTTTTAGGTATATCTCGTAAACTACGGTGTCTTTGACCGCTGTAACAGCTGTGACTTGTAGTACTTCTCATACAATTGTTTCGTGACCAAATCAGGCACTTTTACCAGTAAGCAAATGAAGGAATTATTATGAATTTAACAATAAATACCTGAAACGCTTACCAATTTATTGAAATCCCTAATCATGCGCTTGCTATGCATTTCTTACAAGGCGCTTTAATCGAGATTTGTGGTCGCTCTTGAAAATGATAGCACATTTCGAGAATCAGATAGCTTTGTTGAAATCTCCTTACCCTATATTTGAGTGACCAAATGTAAAACATTCACCACTTAAAGCGATTAATGGATAAAACTACATTTATTGAACGAACGTACGTTTATAGTGTAGATGCTCGCTAAGAAAGGATTTTGCAAAATCCAACCCATGTTTGTGTTCTGGAATCTAGAATTATTGAGTTTCCTTAAAACTGACAATTTCTCACGAGTAACCGCAACTTGGACTAAATCCTCAGAAAAAACCAGCAAGAACTATGCTGTAGTTTACCCCAGAGGCCGGGGCCCTGCTGGGTTGACATCCCCCCAGCAGCGCAACAAACTTACTCGAATAACTTCGGAAGTATTGACACCTGAGTTCTGGTTTTTCACCAGCGAATTTGACTAAATAGAGACTAAATCCTGTGTCCACAGCTTTTAGTAATATGCTTTAATTACCGAGTTCAAGCCGGGGCGCTGCTGGGCTGATGTCAGCACAGCAGCGCCACAAACTTCTCCTCATAATTATCTACGAAAGTACAGCACATGGCATTTAGTCACTTTTTGACCAAATGTGACTAAATCGGGACTAAATGAAGCAAGGATCCGTTTCACGATCGATGACTATGGCGCTTTGAGTACTAAACCAACCGGAGACGCCAATGACAGGCGTTCCCCTCTGCTGAAAAAAGTGTCGGTCAACGATCATACCTGTTATATACAACTAGTTTTTTTGAGTTCACGGAGTGCTCGTATTGGTGAATGTATTTGTGTGCATCTAGTTCAAGCCAGTGTTTAATTGTTTTGTCAATAAATGCGTTTGTTTTAACATTATTTGTGTGCGTTTCCTCGTCGCCCCCGCAGAAATTGGCAAACTTTTTTGCAAAGAAACTAGTGCGCGTGACGTCTCCTGTTGGTTTAATACTCAAAGCCGTAGCAGTAGTGATCTGTCCAACTTTGAATAAAAAGTTTCTCTATTTTTTTCTTCCAACCTCTTTGAACTCAACAAACATAAGCAGTACGTAAGCTTTAATTCACTTTGCACTGTGCCGGACGGGGCACGGTCAAACATCTATAGTATACTTTTCGTATGAAGATTTTGACCGTGGCCCGGCCGGGGCACGGACGTGCGCCGCCCGGGCCCGGACAGGGCACGGCGTCGAAATGTCGAGGGGTATTGTTAGGACGATTCACGTTACACAGTGCCGGACCCGGCACGGGACGGTGTAACGTGAATCTGCCTTTAGTTTGGCCGTTATATGCTGCTTATATGCTGATATTATATTTTAATCTATTTGGATTACATCAATTAAACCTAGCTCACAAATTTTGTCAGCACAATAAAGAAGCAAATAAGTAGGTACATTTATCTAACATTATTATCATTTATTACAAATTTATTGACATGACAATTCTTGTGCAACTTAAACCGACTTGTATAAGTAATAATAATAGAACATTGCTCAAAACATGTAAACAATAATTATTACTTAACCCATTTGACCCCAAAAATTGTAAAAAATATATATATGTACTTATACAAAGTTACCGACAATAAACATCACCCATTGCTGTGAACATTACATTTACAGGTTAGCATGGTATTTCTTGTAAGGAGCTAAACCAGCTGTAACTTTGTTGCCTAAATCAGCATCGACTTGAGTAAAGATCTTGATAGCCCTCTCTTGAATGAAGTGAGCAGCATCTTTAAGATTTCCAACTATGTTGTTGATAGTACGTTGCTTTGCCTCATTATCAAAAACGCGTTTGTAAAGATTGGCAGCTTGAGTGAAGTTATCTTCAGTCTGCCCACTGTCGTACCTGTCCACGTCACCACTGACATTGTATCTAGGTTGAAGGCGTTGAGCCCGTGGGCATTCTTGCGGTCCAGAGAATGAGTTGGGGAAATAGTTAGGACAACCTTCTTGGTTATTAATGGCCTGGGGTCCATCTCGCTGGTAGTTAGAGACAGTAACGCGGTACGGGCAGTTCACTGGTATCTGCAAGTAGTTAGCTCCAAGGCGATGGCGGTGCGTATCACTGTATGAGAACAGACGTCCCTGCAACATCTTGTCTGGTGATGGCTCTATTCCCGGAACCAGATTAGCAGGGCTGAATGCGATTTGCTCCACTTCAGCAAAGTAGTTCTTAGGATTCCTGTCTAGAACCAGCTTACCCACAGGTATAAGTGGATAGTCCGTATGAGGCCAAATCTTTGTCAGATCAAACGGATTGAACTTAGTACTTTCAGCTTGGGCCATGGTCATAGCTTGGATGTACAAAGTCCAGGTTGGGAAGTCACCTTTGGCAATAGCATTGTATAGATCCCGAATTGAGTAGTCAGGGTCCGAAGAAGCAAGCTCTGCAGCCTTGTCTGCTGGCAAGTTTTTGATGCCTTGGTCGGTTTTGTAATGGAATTTTACCCAGTGTGCTACTCCCTGTGAATTCACAATTTTAAAAGTATGCGATCCATATCCATTCATGTGTCTGTATCCATCAGGAATACCCCTGTCACCAAAGAGGTAAATAACTTGGTGAATAGTTTCTGGTCTTAATGTTAAGAAGTCCCAGAACATGTCAGGATCCTTTAAATGGGTAGCTGGATTCCTTTTCTGAGTGTGGATGAAGCTTGGGAACAGTGTCGGATCCCTAATAAAGAAAATGGGAGTGTTGTTGCCAACAATATCCCAGTTGCCATCGTCAGTGTAAAATTTAACCGCAAACCCTCTAGGATCACGTACTGTATCTGCAGATCCACTTTCACCCCCAACAGTTGAGAAACGGACTGCAATTGGTGTTCTCTTTCCAATAGTTTCAAAAACTTTTGCAGCACAGTATTTTGTGATGTCATGAGTTACTTCAAAGTATCCGAATGCCCCAGCACCCTTTGCATGCACAACACGTTCTGGAATGCGCTCCCTGTCAAAGGCAGATATTTCATCCAAGAAGTTGACATCTTGCAGGAGAGCTGGTCCATTCTTTCCCACAGTTTGAATGGCAGTCTTTACTCCTACTGGTGCACCAGACTTTGTAGTAATGTAGCCAGGAGAGTCCTGAAAAAAGAAAAAAATTATGAGTATAATACAATTAAAAGTACTTACCAAGTATAGTATAATTATGGTATTAATGGAGATTACATTATAAGTACATCATAATAATACAAAATTGTGGAACTATTGCTGAGTTTAGGAATTAATGACTGTTATGGAATTCATAACAGTCATTCAGTCCTAAACTCAGCAATAGTGCTCAAATGCAGCCTTAATTAGGTACAATGACAAATATAAACTATTCAGGGATCCACCAAAATAAATTGAGAAAAATAATTAAAATCTGTCCAACCATTTAGGAGGATTTCGGTAATATATACACACATACAGAGAATTATGATATTGAGACCCAAAACTAACAATCATGCACACAAATGGCCCCAGATTGTATCAAACCTCCTGTTACCTGCTCGGTTTTTGTGGCACATACATACATCAAAGCATACAATATAAAATACGATTAATTATGGTCTATTATTCTGTTTATCACTAACATTATCTATAGATTAAGATTAAGGTATGTATATCATAATAATATATGAGATTGTATGTCCCTACATTACAGTAGAATTGAATTTTTTGTTCTTCACAATATTCGCTATGCACTATGCTTAATTTCATTGCATTACAACAAATAAACAAAAAGGAAATTGATCGCAACATTGGGTAGGTGGCACACTATTATCATTATAAAAGGCAATAAATTAAAATATTCACTTATGGTCATGATTTAATATACTCTAAAATGTTTAGAATTTAAAGGGTTAAAAAAGTATTTGTACCTATTAGTAAATATATGGAGTAGTGCCAGTAGCTTCCCCTTTTTTTTTCCTTAATCTTTTGATAGAGACAACTGCCAGCCTCTTTGTCACATGAACCATGACCCAAATGCAACAATATCAGCTATTTTCATGAAAAACAAAACCTTGGGCCTCCCTCAAACGTAACAATGATTGTCTTGATTATGGTGTTAACACAATCTTGAATATGAATGAAAAAACTAGGTACACCAATTATATTTCTGTACTAAGGTAAGGTACACTTTGAACGATGACAAAGCGAAATAATGCACAGCAATGTTAACAGCTTGGAGCAGATAATGATATTAAAGACCAAAGTTCAATTACACTATTGTGAATGTAGGTAAGTAGTAAGCATGTTATAAATAATTGATTACCTACATTACACAGCGATAAAAACAAGGTAAGTACTTAATTCTTAAACTTACAGGAATTAGATTATAACAGCATTTAAATGAACGACACTACGTAGATTCTACTTGCATAATAATTTATGAGTTTATAATAGGTAGGTGCTGTTGTAAATATAAAAATCGGCATCGTATTATTCTGTAAAATGCTTTCTTAGCGTCTAACTGTGAACGTACCTTGACTGACTTCTTGAATTCGACCAGTTGGTCGGAAGCAGGGTCCCTTGAAGCCATAATTAGTTATTTATACGGAGCGACACACTGAACGCGCACCGTGTGGCGTGTACACAAATATCGCGTAGCAGCGAACAGGCCCCCTTATATAGAGTTTCTCGCGATAAACAACTGTCACGGCAAACAAGTGAGCTGGCGACTGGATAGCGTATATGTGTACGTTTGGTCAATGAGAATCGATCGATAGCGATAATTTTCACTAGTGAGGAATCCAGAGAGTCCATTTTACATATCTGAAGTATTTTACCTATTCGTGAATAATTTAACTTTTTCTAGCGGCGTTTGTTTGTTTTGTTTATAATCTAGTTACACACATTCCACATCACATAGCTCGTAGGGTTGCCAACATCGGATCATGGTTTTGTTAGGTAGGTAGGCTACTTATTTATTTATAAGAAACAGTCCCAAATCCCAATCTGACCACGACCTGTGATGACGTGATTGATTTGTATTTGAATTTGAAATGATTGTGAAATATTGACCTACCAACTAAAAAAAAATATGTTGATATAATGGGAAAAGAGAAACGGAGAGGGATGCCATGGACATGACACTGACTAAACTTGACACAAAAAATAAAACGGGTCGGACTAGCTCATGGAAGGTTCCGTACTTTTTATTTAGGTACTTTCCTCAACTATAAAAAAATATGGAGGAATTAATAATTAGGCCTATAAGAAAATACACACATAATAAGTCGACGAAACATCTACAATAATTTCGAGTCGGTTTTTGGGGTGGGGCAATTTAAGTACCTACCTACCTACCTATACCTACCTAGTATCTTTAGCTCCTTTGTCTGTTTATTAATGAATGTTTAATAATGACTTTTATAAGTGTATTTTCTATAGAGATACCTTCAAAACTTAAATGATTTTTCGACTTTGAATAAATGTTAGTAATTATATTTTATCCGTAATAACAATATTCTTTGTTGGAATTATAATTTAATTAATAAGGTAATAAAAAAATCGTAATCTACATCTCTACTTCTACACTAATATTAGAAAGAGAAATGTGTAGGTACCTACCTACCTATGTTTGTAACGAATAAACTCAAAACTACTAGAACGATTTTAAAAATTCCTTCACTATTAGAATATGCTAACATAGACTACTTATTTCTAGAAAAAATTGGGATCCCTACTAAAACTTCAATAATGTAAAGCCGTATACAGAAAGAAAGCTGAAAGCTTGTCGGCGCCGATCGGCGCCGGTCCATTCTACAGAAAGCAAGCAGATTGAAGCAGAGCGAGCAAAATGTCGTACGATGATTGGCGGACGGCACCAGCGCTGACCGGCGCTTGTTCATATAAATGCCTGCGCCGGTTACCTGCGTAGACCGGCGCCGATGTGCGCCGATCGGCGCCGATCGGCGCTTATCGGCGCCGATAAGTTTTCGGCTTTCTTTCTGTATACGGCTTAACACAAGATGTTAAAAATTAAATTTTATAAAATGACTTTCATCGCATAATATGCTGAGCAAACTATTGGTGATAGATCAAAAAAAATTCTACTAGGTACCTATGATAAAGAACATATCAATATCTACAAAAAACTTACATAAATACATACATACATACAGCGCACGCCTTCTTCCCACAGGGGTAGGCAGAGACGATGGATCGCCACTTTGCCCGATCTTCGCACACTTCCCTCGCTTCCTTCACACTCATAAGCCTTTTCATGCACACTGACTTCGCACTCTGGACCCTCCAAGGTCTGCCGTGCCTAGTGATGCGCGATGACGTCCTGGAACTTGGCTAGCTCCAGGCACTATTTAGCCTTACCCGTCATGCGGGGCTCTGACGGGTGGACAGTGTTACTTCCCAAGCTAATCGTGGGACCACAAAAATCTCACCGATGCCATATATCCAACTACTCGTATTGTAGTTATGTCACTGCAACTACTTTTTTACATTTTCGTCGAGCACCGCGCGGTTCCAATAGGCACCGTAACAATTAAAAATCAACTGTGTTTTATTTTATTGGCTTGAGAGGATGATTTACCTACTTAATAGAAATGCCGACCAAGATCAGACCATCTTATCCATACCTTTATGTTAAACCTTATCAAAATAAATCATAAATTCATATTCAAGACTGTTTTAATATCGTAGGTATAGAATAGACGTCCAGTAGGTGCATTCCCGCAGACTCCGAAGGAGAAATAAAATTTAATAACAAAAATATAAATAAATACCCACAAGTCCCAGAAATAATTCTGAGACATGTTTAACAGCATGCCGGTCCAGCGATGGGCTTACCACGTTTAAAAGGTTGGACCCTTAAACCCTTAAATACTGGTGAAACGTCCAGAAATGGAATACCTCGGCCTCGGGGATAAAAACCGTAAGTTTTTTTTAGTTACTATATATTACTTAATCTACCTATACATATAATAAAACTGTAACGAGACCGTGTCTGTACCTAACTACATGAAATTTTTCTGAAAATTTTTGCGGTAGTTATCGACTTAGATAACAAAACCAAAAACTTTAAAATTTTGGTCTGTCTGTCTGTACACGAATCACGCAAAAACTACTTGACTGATTTTGATGAAATTTGGTGAGGAGATAACTGAGTAAATGGGTCAACATTTAGGGACCGAACTACTATTTACTACAGGAAAATATTTTATTACCACGGGGAAATATAAAAACTGGTTATAAAGAGAAATATCTACTGCTCTACTAATAACACCGAGAAACTTGAAATTATGATAATACTAGCGACCCGCCGCGGCTTCGCACGGGTGCAATGCTTATAAGATTTTCCCGCTTTTCTGTTGAAATTTTTCCTGAATTTACTTTGCTCTATAAACCTCACGGAGCCCGAGACCTTTCCAACGAATGCAAAACCGTGGAAATCGGTTCGTGCGTTCTGGAGTTATAGCGTCAGGAAGGAAAACCCGACTTATTTTTATATAGATGTACCGTAGGTGTCGTACGCAAACGCTCCGTAAAAGGATTTTTAGAAAACTCTCGGGAACGGAAATAAAACTGGTTCCGTGCGGGCAACGCTGCTGGGCACCGGGCGGCTATTTGAAAAATAAAAATGTCCTGCATAAAGATAAATTTAGGTACTCTACGCTTATCGCAAAATGTTTAAAAATTTATGTCCACCCGTGCGAAGCCGGTGTGCATCTGGATTGAGGGCCCACTTTTTAAATTATTGCGAAACGAAATGATACTTACAGGGCATTTACTTAAAATTTTGTAAAACCTAAAGCAAAGATTCTTAAATTTCTTAAACGTGAATCAAAAGAGTTATGGTCAAATAGCTTGGGCCCTCAATCCTGACGCCTGCATAAAACGGCATAGTCGAATCTCAGAAAGTACTATCCCTGGGATAATAATTTTTATTCGAGTATTTAGTTAGGAATTTCTTAAATACATTAAGAAATTGTCAAGTCTTAAGAATGCGACAATACAGATTTATGGCGGTTTAGCTTGGGCCCTCAATTCATCAATTTTGATATTGTAGAATCAGCAAAAAATATGAGTTTTTCTAAGGAAAGATATTAATACGACTATAATATATTTGAGTTCCATATCTCGGAAAATTTGTTAAAAAGAAATAACGACACAAAAGTTAATTGTTAAAAAGTTATTGAAATTCGTATTTTTTCAAAACGTCTGAACTGAGGGCCCAAGGTTTTTGTCAGTATTGACTAGGCTAAGCCTTCTACACTACCGCACTTTAGGCTAAGTATTTTAACAAATTTTTAACTAAAAGGCTACAAAGCGTCCATTCTTCTAAATGCCGTACTTTAGGAGAAAATTGATTTTCGATGTTTTATATGAGAAAATTCAGTAGGGTGTATATGATTTTGTTACTTTTTTGAGACAAATCAGCATGTACCCTCATATTAGATATTTCATAAGTTGTTGTCGGAAGCGATTACGTTTTGTGTGATCCAATAATTACTATAGGGTGTTATTTAAATGGTTATCATAGTATTCGTATTTTTGACGCCTGACGTACGCGCGTCCCCGTCATGTTTTTTGTTTAATTTTCATTTTGCTGTGTATTTCGGGTTTTGACTCATATTAGTGATAGTATAATATAATTATATACATACTATTTCATATGTTTTGGCAGATTATAATGTAAAAGAATAAAGATTTTGTCAGGGTTTCATATTATTTTTATTTTCTTGTTAAAAACAAATTAAGGTTACCCTTATTTGTAAGCTAAATATGTAAAAATGTTATACATAAAACAAAACTCTAACGGGGCCGTGGCTGTATATGAAATGTTTTTTGAAAATTTTAACGAGTCTATTTTATCTAGTCTATATAATTATCGATATAGATACCAAAACAACATTTTTTTAAATTTGTGTCTGTCTGTCTGTCTGTCTGGTTGTGCACGCATCACGCAAAAACTACTCGACGGATTTTGATGAAATTTGGTATGGATATAACTGAATACCCGGGTCAACATCTAGGGTACTTTTTATTCCAGAAAAATATCTCATTCGCACGGGAAAATATAAAAACAGGTGAAAAAAGAAATCGTAGTCGACCGCTATGAAGAGATTTTTGGAAATTCCCACGGGAACGGGAATAAACCGGATCCGCGCAGGCAACGCCGATGGACACCCGCAATTTCTAATATGTTATGTAGGCGTCTTCTATGTCGTAGACAACCGCTATGAAGGATTTTTTTGATATTCCCAAGGGAACTGGATTGAGGAATGTTTTGATTTTTTGTATTAAAAAGGCTCCGATACTATCGGTTTTACCGATTTAAAAAAATCTTTTGCCAGTGGAAAGCGTACTTTTCTGGGAGTAACATGTGCTATAATTTTCCCACGGGAACAGGCCTAGACCACGTAACCAATTTAAAAAGTTCTTTTACCAATGGAAAGATACATTATCAGGGAGTAACAAAGGCTATATTTTATTCCCGTATTTTCACGGGAACAGGAACTACGCGGATGAAACCGCAAGGCACTGCTAGTTGTTAATATACAGGGTCATAATTTTAATACGTCCAATACATAATGTCATTGATTATTGGCACTTTCTTATTTTATTTTTCCACGCATACGTAGGTGAAGGCACAGCACAGCTAATCGTATATAATTATATCGAGCTTTATATATTATATACAATATGTAACAGAATAAGTGCAATTCCTGAAATTAGTTTGTTCAGTATCGACTACATATTCGATTTCATCTATTTTTAATGTGTTAAATTTTTCCGAAAAATGAATTAGCATAGCTGAATTTAATGCTATCTATTGAAATCGTACTATTATAGAACGATATTTAAGAAAATTGGACAACTAAAGTTCGATTGCATCTTTTTTTATATTAATTTACTAACCGGGGTGTATGAGGAATTGCGCTTTTTCTGTTACGCGTTGTATAATTATATATATTGTATCTGCGCTTTACAAAATACTACTTACATGATCACAACGAATACTTGTTTATACTTACGATAAACATTATGGTCACCCTACTGAATTTTCTCATATAAAACATCGAAAATCAATTTTCTCCTAAAGTACGGCATTTAGAAGAATGGACGCTTTGTAGCCTTTTAGTTAAAAATTTGTTAAAATACTTAGCCTAAAGTGCGGTAGTGTAGAAGGCTTAGCCTAGTCAATACTGACAAAAACCTTGGGCCCTCAGTTCAGACGTTTTGAAAAAATACGAATTTCAATAACTTTTTAACAATTAACTTTTGTGTCGTTATTTCTTTTTAACAAATTTTCCGAGATATGGAACTCAAATATATTATAGTCGTATTAATATCTTTCCTTAGAAAAACTCATATTTTTTGCTGATTCTACAATATCAAAATTGATGAATTGAGGGCCCAAGCTAAACCGCCATAAATCTGTATTGTCGCATTCTTAAGACTTGACAATTTCTTAATGTATTTAAGAAATTCCTAACTAAATACTCAAATAAAAATTATTATCCCAGGGATAGTACTTTCTGAGATTCGACTATGGCGTTTTATGCAGGCGTCAGGATTGAGGGCCCAAGCTATTTGACCATAACTCTTTTGATTCACGTTTAAGAAATTTAAGAATCTTTGCTTTAGGTTTTACAAAATTTTAAGTAAATGCCCTGTAAGTATCATTTCGTTTCGCAATAATTTAAAAAGTGGGCCCTCAATCCAGATGCACACGCGAAGCCGGGGCGGGCCCGCTATTATCTATAATAATAAGTAGGTACACTAATATTAGAAAGCAGAAAGATTTAGTCTTTTTGTATGTTTGTAACCGATAAAGTCAAAAACTACTGAACCGATTTAAAAAAATCTTTTACCAAATGGCAGCTACATTATCAAGGAGTAACATACGCTCCCGGACAAATTTGAATTCAGATTATAGCAAAAAAATGACAGTGAACCGTCTCTTGTAGACATAGTCTTTTTCGAGGGGAAACTTTGGTTAGGTTTTTTTTTTGGATTTTTTTATGCAAGTATTGTCTCATACTATACTACAATCCTGCAAAGTTTCATCGACTGAGGAATTAATGTTGGGGTCCACTACCTTTATTACCTAGACTACTAACTTCTAAAAATTTAGGGTGGCTCGATTTAAGTGTCCGGGAGTGTATTTTATTCCCTTATTCCCACGGGAACGAGAACTACACGATCTGAACATTTGTATTACCTTCCTTGTGTAGGTACCTACACGAAGTGAAACTTATACGATTGAAAAAAACTTAAATTTATAATGTACTAGCGACCCGCCCCGGCTTCGCACGGGTGCAATGGTAATACTAAAACCTTCCTCTTGAATCTATCTATTAAAAAAAAACGCATCAAAATCCGTTGCGTAGTTTTAAAGATTTACGCATAGGTAGGTACATAGGGATATAGGGACAGAGAAAGCGACTTTGTTTTATACTATGTAGTGATGACAATGAGTTGGTATCAATCAATACAAACTACAAAGTGTGGCATCCTCGATTATAAAAAACTTGTCGGCAACCATTTTTCATAGAAATTAGAATTATCTAATTAGATTGTGTAAGTCCTCGTATGTCAGTCACTCCCTATAACACACTAAAAAGTTTTCCAAAAACGAAAACCCCAAAGTCTGGAATATGTAGGTACCTACGTAAGTATATTCCATGAGTGCGCGATGGGGTCGAGATCTGGCGACTGGGTGCCATGGTACCTAACAGACTGGTACCCGGGTAAGCGACTCGCTGACCATAGATGTTTTACGTTAAATCAACGGATATGTGACCCGAGTCCCGACACAACCCCACCCGATTTTTGTGTATTCTTCCTGTCGTACACACACACACCTTATTTCAAGTTTCTAGGTGTTAACGTTTTGGTGTTAGTAGGTACGTACTTATTTCACTTTTGTTATGATAAACAAGCACATGCTAAGCGATGTTCCTCTCGGAAGAGGATCGATCGAACCCGAGAACTCTGACTGTCTCATTATAGTTAGGGAGGCGAATAGGGGAATTTTCGGTAATACTCGAGCGTGGCAGTTTAAGATATGAGAGATACCTTAGACCTAATAGAACAACCTTGTCAAGTATTTAGCTCTATAAGTAGTGACGCGCGCCTAGGATAGACGATCAGATTAGTAAAAAAAAATCAATAGTCTGAAATACTCAAGCGCGTCAGATTAAGATATTGGGGGTTGATTTTAGTGTTTTAAGACTAAATTTAACTAATCTGACGATAAGTCCTTGACGCCGCCAAGTTATAGGGTCGCGAACTTGTAAAAAAAAAAACGTTAATCCGGCATTCTCGAGCGCGATTTTTTTATTTTTTATTTTGAAGAATATAATCTAAAACTTACTAAAAATACAAAATCTGCCGGTTTCCGCATGACCGGAAGTGTGGAGGAGCCATTTCGTCTTCCGAAAAACGCGTTGCGGCATATAAGTCGCGAATGATACATTTTACACAAAAAAAGTTTAAATAAACAAAAAAGGTAATTTTATTTTACACAAAAAATGTCTCTTTACATTTTTGTCCAAAGTTAAAACTTTTTGACTTGAAGCATCATAAAAAAAACTCCCGGTTTTTTGAGTATATCTCGAAAACTGAGGTTTTTAAAATAAATTGATATGAAATAACGATTACTAAATTATTGAACTTTTATTATATCTCAATTTTTTTTTTCTAGAGCTTCTCGACAATTTTCGTGGACTCGGAAAAAGTTACGCGTATCTGTATACAAAAATATTATTAACATGTACAGTTCCATGTATGTATATTATTCAATAGCCTGTTGATTCTCAAATTGTTTTTTGTACGTTACTCGTAAGCAAAACAAAGTGAAGAATTGAAGCAAAAAAGAGGAATTTGCCATAAACATGTAATACAGACTGAGCGCTTCGCGGAAATATGCCGTCCCACCAGTATTTTTCCTTTATTTCGCAACATTGATGGTGGGGAAAAAAACGGTAGAAGGGAATTTTCGGTACACCTTAATATACCTAGTCTTGCCATAAATGCTGAAACAAAGAAAAACATTTTTTTCTATTGCAAATAACATTTATTATTTTTACAGTGTCTTAGTTTAATACATAAATATAAAACACTTTAAAATATAAAAAGCTTATTCGATGTGGTCTCTATTGGCTGCCATACAGTCCATTAAACGTTGAGGCCAGATATCAATAGAAGCACGCACTCTTGCCATGGGAAAATTCTTCACTGCCAATCGTACGGATTGTTTTAGGGACTCCAAATTATCATGGCGTTTAGAGCAAGCCGTACTCTCTAAAACTGACCATAAATCATAATCCAGCGGATTAAGATCGGGACTAGACGACGGCCAGTCTTCAGCTCTGATAAAGTCCGAAACGTTCGTTTCCAACCAAGACTGCGTAGACCGAGCTTTATGACCCGGCGCCGAGTCTTGCTGGAAGAACCATTCTTGGTTATTGAACATGGTGTTGTTAAGGGGCTTCACTACCTTCTCAAGAATGGTATCTTGATGCACTTGTGAAGATGTTTTGATACCTTTTTCACAAAAGTATGGCTCAGTCACTCCTTCATAGCTAATACCCCATTAAACCATCACTGAAGTCGGATAGTGCCCACGTTGCACTCTGTCGACTTATTGGGAAGCTTCCTTGGAGCTTTGAGCATAAATACGGTCATTTTGTTTGTTAAAATATTGCTCAATTGTAAAAAAATTCTCATCCGTAAACAATTTTTTTCTGTGACTTTCCTTTGCGTACCGCTTCAGTAGTTGTTTCGATTTCACCACCCTATTCTTTTTTAAATTATCAGTTAAGAAATTACCAGTACGTTTCTTGTAGGCTGCAAGTACTAAGTTATCTTTTAAAATACGCGACATGGTTCTAGGTGCTATCTTCATCTCCCGAGATAAAATATTTTGCTTTCAGACAGGATTTCTTCGAATTCTTTCCCTTACTGCTTTGACCACCTTTTTCGTACGAACACTACGTGGACGGCCAGATATTTTTCTGTCACAAACAGAGGAGGTCTCATTGTACCTATTAATAGCCCGGTACACAAACATTGTACTAATACCAAGCGTATGGAGAGTTTTAAAAATTGCATTTATCTCCATATCTACTTTGTGTTATGCAATCGCAGCGATTCGGTTCTCTTTATCACCCCTTTCCATTTTAATATTGCAAAATATTGTACAATGTATTGGCGCCAAATTGAGAACACCCAATGAACAATCATATAAAAATCACAGATTTAAAATTCAAATATAACATTTTGTTTATTTTTAACTGTAACAGTATTTATGGCCAGACTAAGTATATATAATTCCCCGTTTTATCAAGGAGAAAGAAAGGAAAAAAATAAACCAAAAAACCATTTTCGGTCAGATTAAGAGAACCCACCAACATTTTTGTCAGATTAAGAAAATATGCTTTCAGGATACCAAGATAAACCTCCCCTATGAAAATCTGACGCGCTCAAGTATTGCAAAAGAACTATTTTTTTTTGCATTTTCAAACATTCATCGTAACTTATCGTCACGCCCAAATCGTCAGTTTTTTTAAAGGGAGCTTCCTTGGGGCCTACTTAACACCCCTTCCGAAAATCTGACGCGCTCGAGTAATTATTTTTTTTTTGCATTTTTGACTACTTTTTATATGCCTACCCCCACCACGCAAACCGGCAGATTAGTATACCGTTGTTATCAGAGGCACTTGGGGCATACGTAGTATGAATATCTGACGCGCTCGAGAATGCCCAAGTAACTGTTTTTTTTTACATTTTTGAAAAACCGTACACGCCAAACCCACCGCTAAAATGGTTTTTACCATATTAGCTTTTCTTTTCGAAATTATTTTATCTTTCGATTTTGATAGGTCTCGACGGCGCCGTTGAATTACGCCATTTAGCTACCTCGCCTCCCTAACTATTAGGCACCTAGGCAATTTTCATGCACCAAATTACTTTCGCAAGTTAACATTTTTGTGACTTCACTATCTCTTTGTATGATAACAGTGTTAATAATTTAACTTATTACTATTATTAGGTAGGTACATAATTATTATGTAAGTAATAACAAAGCTCTGCGGCATTATAATATATTATTCAAAATGAAATAACCATAAATAAGCAAAATCATAACCTTGATGATAAGTAAAAGTCATCAAGATGACATCAGTGACATTATTTTGTAATATTATTTTTTACATTATCGTATTTTTATAATTATTTTTTATCATGGAGTAGGTACCTATTGATGACATTTTATTCGTATTATTTTGCATGTCTCGTTGTTATTTCATTTAGTAAGTAGGTACCAGGCAAAGAGATTTAAATAGGGTAAAAGTACCGGTTATCGGCCACTTAAGCGACTTGTTGACTTCAAGAGTTTATTTCTATCATAACTGTGTAAGTCAAGACTTTCAAAAAATTATCATTTGATCCTACAATAGTCTATTTTCAGAAAACCTAACGTTTATATATGTTGGAGTGAGACATAATTAAAAAAAATATATTATTTGTAAAAATAGCAAATATACCGGTTATCGGCCTTCTTAACTAGTTGTCGTCCACCAGTGCACTAGTTATCGGCCGCCTAATTCACGGTACAAAAACGATTCCTATTCAATAGCTCATAGGGTTTATAATAGTATGAAAGCAAAAGAGTACTAAATTAAAAAAGCTGTATATTTTTACTCTCTTCTGAGACTTGAAAATACAATTGATTAACAGTTTAAAATCTCGATTCAAACAAATAGCTACTTTTGGCTTTGGTATTTATAAAGATCTCCTAACACAATCATATAAAAATTAAATTTTAAAAGTACATGAAATTCTATGCCCAGTAAAACCTAAACTTTAATGCGAACTAAAATAGGGACCAATAAATCGGGAAATGCCAGTAAAATAAACGACACAGAAAACATATTAATACTTAGTATTTCATAGCATCAGCTCTGGAAACACCATCAACTCTTATAGATGAGGATCAATTTAAAAAACACCTGAAATTTCTTGATGTCGTTACTAACCAACGACAACTTTTCTCCTTTGATCAGCAACACGACCGGAAAGCCTGGCATGTGTGGTGGCTCAGGACCAATCTGAGCACAGCCCAGAAAGACCTCGAGAATCTACAAAGATTTGCTTGCGTACCAATTACCGGCAGCATGAAAACATCACCTACTGCTGCCCTTAAGGCGATGCTGGGTTTACCACCCCTACACCTTGTCGTAAGGAAAGATGCAACTCTATTTACGATCAGGCTGGAGCTATCCGGCACCTTAAGCAGAGATTCCAGAATCAAACAAAACAATTGTCAAGGAGTTTCTTGCCCCGCTTCTTCTCCCCAACTATACATACCGAAGCGGTGGAGTCGCAATGACTTTCGATAAGAGGACTTATAAGTCCCTACATTGAATAAAAACTTTTGACTTTGACTTTGAAACACATACGCATAAAAGAGGATGCAATGTCTCTACACACGATGATGGCATCACCGAGCGATAGGACCCAGAAAACATACTGCTTCGTAAAACACTACAACGTACAGCAGAGTTGTATGATCACTCAGGTCCAAAAGAGAATAATGATCTACACTGATGGAACAAAAACCAACATTGAAACTGGAGTCGGAGTCTACTCAGATGATCTAAACATTAGAATCTCCAGACCACTAGGAATGCTCAACACTGTCTATCAAGCAGAATGTGTAGGCATTATCCAGGCAGCACACGCCATAGAGGCCAGAGAATTTATGGATACCCATATCCGTATATTCTCCGACAGTGCCTCAGTCCTTCAATCCTTAAATAAAACCAGATCACTTCAAGGCTGATATTGGAGTGCCATAAGTACTAGAACGCGTTACGGTACTAAACCACAACACAGTGACACTTCAATGGATTAAAGGGCACAGTGACTCGCGTGGACACGAAGGCCATCAGACCCGAACCCATTGTACCCATTCCGTTTATCCAGCTTAGGAACTGGTTACGGGAATACACACAAACGCAAGCGGAGAAATGGTGGACCTCGGCGCCAGGATCTAGGCAATTTAAGGAGGCTATGACATCCCTGGACACGAAGCTGACCAAGCGCCTTCTGCGCCTGAACAGAGACAGCCTGCGAATGGTATCGGGGACCATCACCGGACACTGCTCATTGAATAACTACTTACAACCTTAGGTCTTACTGACAGCAGCGATATCCTTCTATGCAGAGCGTGCATTGAGGCAGAGGAGACGGTAGTGCATGTGCTCCTCGAGTGCGTTCACGTTGCCCAGATCCGCAAGAAAATTCTTGGAACACCAAAATTCCTTGAGTAGACTCGGAAGTTTGATCTTCTTGAGGAAAGGTGGGCTAATTGGAATAATCGGCCGCTCTGGCTCACGTACAATGTTCCAATTTAATTTCATTCAAACCCTTCTAGCCGTTGAAGCATAAAGGATTAACAAACATAAAATCACAAACAAAATGTAACAGCCAGAAAGAAGTTACATTAATATTTTTAACATATAAGCCGCCTTTAATTTCCTAGGCCGAAAACAGATTTATTTCTTACTAATTATCGGCCGTTGTTTCTTTGAAAGGCCGGAATCAGGTGTAATTTTTACCAATTTTCGGCCGCTTTTATTTTAGACGGCCGAAAACAGGTTTTGTTTTTACTGGTTATCGGCCGATAAACTTTCAGTATTTTTGAAAGGTCATATCTTTGAAACTATGAGGTATACTGGCGGCCGGAATCTAGTTGTCAATTCACAAAAATCTTGCTGTTCACTAATAGAATGGAATCTATGTTGGTGAGTTTAAGGTTTCCGCAATGTAGGCAAATAGAAATGACGTGAATAAACCGGTTTGCGACCACCCGGCCGGAAACTAGATTTTGAAATTAATCGATAACCTATTGTCCGACCACCGAATATATTACAAATTATGCAAAGTTTGATGACACTTGAAAATTGAAATTAAACATGCTAAATACACACAAGCCAAATCTGTCACCAATAAAACAAAAGTAACACCTAAAATTTTTTCTTTGAAAATCAATCCACCCGCTATTTTTTTTGCTAAATTTACCTCGCGTCCACATACCGAATTTTGGAATGGCGATTGAAGGCTCAGTTTGCAAATTGCGAGGTCATGAAGTTGGATTATGAACCGTGAAGTTCGTCCGGGTTCCATGGCGCGAAATCAGAAAGGAGCTGTCTATAAACTATCTATTATTCAAAATAAGGTGCGAAGTGGCCGATAACAGGTAGTGGCCGGCAAACCGGTACGGTTACCCTATAATAGGGCATAGAGGGGACAAAGCGAGGAAAATTTGAAGTCAAAAGTTATTCCAAGTGGAATAAGTCTAGTACAATTTCGACCGAATGACAGCTCGCGTTCATACTAACTGACATGACAAGGACATGACGCTTAGGCTTCAAAGTTTTGTATGAAAATATTCCCAATGCCCCCTCTATGCCCTATTATATTTAAATCTCTTTGGTACCAGGCATATTTAGCTACCTAGTCTTTTTGGCATTGTACCTACGCGAAGACCCACAAAGACCCCATTTTCTTAAAAAAGTGGTAAAAAATAAAACCTTAAGGATGTTACAACGGGCCGGACCCCGTCCGGGCCCGGACGTACCCCGTCCGGGGTGAATCATCCTAACAATTCGCCTCGACATGACGACGCCGTGCCCCGTCCGGGCCAGCGCATCATACAAAAACGGTACAAAAAGTATACCTACCTACGGACTACCCCGGTGTAACATAAAACAGCCTTTACGGTGCCACACTGTAGGTACCTACCTAAATCTGTCTATCTGCAGTGACAGCACGTTACCTCAGCAACTTTTAATGCTATATAATATCGACTTGAAATTAAGAATAGTTTAAAATTTATACCTACATAACTATACCTACTACGTCCATGAGTTTAAATTATGACTTGCAAAACTACCTAAAGTGCAAATTGCAAATTATATAAGCACCTACCTACATTGTTTTTCATAGTACCTAAAGAAACAGAAATGGTAGGATATCATTTTAGATTACCTAAATGTAAAAAGTAGCGTAAACATGACTGTTCATTTTTATTTTATTCGCCGGTAACATTTTACCGTTCCCGTGGGATTTACACCCTTTGGATTTGTTATCCTATGATTAAAAACCATTGGCCACTAATTTTTGACTAGCTACCCGCTGTCGCTTCGCTTCGGTTTATACCTATAATATCTACTCCAATCAAGGCGACTCGATAGTGTCGTTAAATGGTCATGTTTGAAGAGGCTTATATAAACGAGCAATCACAAATTTCCAGAAAAATATATCGCATTGATCTACACTTCGTTCATATGAAAATGCTGTAGAATATTAAATACCTACCTACCCTATTTGAAAAAAAAATTGTTATAAATTTTAAATTCGATTCTCCTAAACTACAAGAGATATTTTCATAGCTCTTGCGGAAAAACATTAGTACCTAATTCATTTTAAAAAAATTCACAAGAAAGCCCTTTGAAGCCATATTAATTATATTTTTTTTTTAAATAAGTAGGTATTCACTATTTATAAACTAAACTCGCAATCAGTAAAAACTATAAGAAGATGCTACGATCTCATAATGTTTCATTAACAATAGTGTAGGTATTTTTAACTTACAATGTGTACTTAAGTAAATACATTTAAAAAATCTAAATAATTAGGTATGTCATGTAACACCATAAAGGCTCTACCTACCCCAAGCCCCACAGGCGCGTTATTACCGGTCGATAATATCGCGAGCGTTTTTGCGATTTTGCGTCCTGATTCCTTACACACAGCCGCGTTTTTATCGCTCGTTATTTTTTCAAAACTAAAACTAAACTAAAACTCAAACTGCCTCGTCTTCAGTCTTTGTTTCCTTATAAACGTCTTTATTTAAAATTTCTTTTCTTCGTTAAATAGCTCTGCTTCAGAGTCCTTGCACAAAAACTTAGTGTCAACACTGTTTATATATACAACATGTAACAGAATAAGCGCAATCTCTGAAATTAGTTTGTTCAGTATCGACTACTAATTCGATTTCAGCTATTTTTAATATATGTTACATTTAAAAAAAAATGAATTATCGTAGCTGAATTTAGTGCTTTCTATAGAAATCGTGCTATTATTAATCGATATTTAAGAAAATTGGTTAGACACAACTAAAGTTTGATTACATCATATTTTTTTTATATTAGTATACTAATTGCGGTGTATGAGGAATTGCGCTTTTTCCGTTGTAACGTGTTGTATATATTTTTGGTTGCAGACAGTAAAATGATAGTGACTTGTACAGTCAAGAGCACGCTAAGCTTGACACTTTGGACGACTTTGACCCGGTCCTGTATTCTATGGCACGCTACAGAGCTCAGCCATTCACTGCACACTTTCACGGACACTTACCGCATAATATACTATCACTATTATAGAGTGACGTTCTATCCACACTTTTGAATTTGTAAGCCTCTTTGGCGGAAATCCAAAAAGATACGACACGTCATAATTTTTGTAAAATTTTGATTTGGTGTATTTCGGGTTTTGACTCGTAATAGTGATAGTATATTATGTGTCAAGTGTCCGTAAAACAATGCAGTAAATGGGAAATGCGATAAAACTCGATAGGATGGATAACTTTAGATTGCCTCAAAAAGTAAAAATGTAGTCATTATCAATTACATTATCAATTCTCAGTTGTTTAATTAATATACCTTCATTTGTATAACTTCATTCTATGTACATTGTATGCCCGCAGCGGGTAGATTGTGTGATTCTCATTTTTTTATATAAGATCCTTGCGATGTACCACAATTGAACAATAAATATATTCTATTCTATTCATCAGTAAAAGTTCATTCGATCTATGGCCAAAATAGGGGATAAAAAATTGCACTGTCTAAACTCTCTGCAGAGCCATTTATCGAAGAGAAACAAAGACTGAAGACGAAGCAGAACTATTTTAGATCCTTAGCCTATCCAACAAAATTGGGTGGAAAAAAAAAAAACGCGCGATAAACGTTCCAATACGGCGTTATTATCGCAGCAGTGTGTAACTTCGTGAGCGTCCTAATACAAAATGGACTGAAAACAGATATCGCAATAACGCTCGCGATTTTATCGGCCGGTGCGCCTGTGGGCGAGAGCCTTAAAGTAAAAAATGATAGGTACCCCAAATGAGAAAGGATTCAAGCGCCACAAATTTGTTCCGAACGAAACCCTGCTCAAAAAAATCTCCTGATTTCATTGATGTCTGAAGTGAAGTCGCTTATTAACAGTCGTCAGTTGATATATTAAAAAAATATATCTCACGCCTTTCATCCCCGAAGGGGTAGGCAGAGGTATTCCATTACTGGATATACCCACATTTCACGAGATACATTGGACCCCTAAACGTGATAGGTGGTGAGCCCATCGCCGGACCGGGTCTATTTACACATGTCTCAGAATTAATTCTGAGACCTGCGGGTTTCCTCAAGATGTTTTCCTTCACCGTCGAGCTAGTGATAAATATGTAGGTCCGTAAGTTTTTGAAAAACTCATTGGTACAATATGCCAGAATTCGAACCCGAGCCTCACTGGTTTTCGGCCGGCTCTTTAACCGTATAGGCTATCAACTGTCGATATATTAATTATTATAAAAACCTTATTCGCATAATGCTCTTTATACCGAGTAGTGAAAAACTGAAAACCATATCAAAATCCGTTGCGTCTTCTATAAGGTCTAGCTAGCGTAGGTAGGTACCTACAGAACAGACGCAGAAAGCGACTTCGTAAAGATTACGTGCACTCAGGTGCCCAAGGTCAAAATACCACCATCTATACTATACTATATCTATAATACCACTGCTCCGCAATCACTCTAAGTTTAAAGGGTTATGAGCAGTGGCGTAACTATACCATCTGGGGCCCGTGGCAAATTCTTTTGATGGGGCCCTATCAGTAAAAATCGTCACGTTGTACTCAGTTTAATTTTAATAAACTTCGAGATTTTCAGCGTACTCAATTACACGTTGTATCGTATCATAGTGTGTACCGAGTGATGTACGTCTCTAAAAATGAATCAACATCTTTTTGGTTAGGTTGGTTGAAATCAAAGAGATTTAAATATAATAGGGCATAGAGGGGGCATTGGGAATATTTTTATACAAAACTTTGAAGCCTAAGCGTCATGTCCTTGTCATGTCAGTTAGTATGAACGCGAGCTGTCATTCGGTCGAAATTGTACCTACTAGACTTAACCCGTATACAGAAAGAAAGCTGAAAGCTTGTCGGCGCCGATCGGCGCCGGTCCATTCTACAGAAAGCAAGCAGATTGAAGCAGAGCGAGCAAAATGTCGTACGATGATTGGCGGGCGGCACCAGCGCCGACCGGCGCGAGTCGGCGCCTATCGGCGCCGACAGGCGCCGGTCGGCGCCCATCAGCGCTTGTTCATATTAATGCCTCCGCCGGTTACCTGCGTAGACCGGCGCCTGTAAGCGCCGATAGGCGCCGGTCGGCGCCGATGGGTTTTCGGCTTTCTTTCTGTATACGGCTTTATTCCACTTCGAATACCTTTTGACTTCAAATTTTCCTCGCTTTGTCCCCTCTATGCCCTATTATATTTAAATCTCTTTGGATGAAATGCTAACGATTAACTTGAAATTGTATTATGGTTTTAAGTTGTCTCACTTTAGATTTTAAGCAGATGTCCAAGTCAATCTATTTATTTAAAATATAAAAGATTTTTAATCATGATATGGTCCGTAGTTTCCATTTCCGTGGGAATACGGGAATAAAAAATAGCCTATTTTACTCAGATCGGTGAAAGAATTTTTAAAATCAGTGCTTTAGTTTTTGAGTTTATTCGTAACAAACGTACAAAAAAAACAAATCTTTCCTCTTTATAACATTAGTATAGAAGTATAAATTAGTGTACCTAGATATTTATGTGATAGACAAAAAGAACTTCGCGGCTGCACGGATTTGGATGAAATTTGGTAGGTAGATAGATTAGGACCTGGATTAACATATAGGCTTCTTTTTATCCCGAAATAACGCGAACGAAGTAGCACTATATAGTGTTTAATAAAAGTACTTTTTTCGAAAATTTTCACTCTTTCCGAACGTGTATAGTTCGAAAACGGGTAGGAATTTGAAAAAAGTGTAAAAGATAAAAGTTGCAGAATATTTTATGAGCTTTCTTTACGTAGAAGATATTTTTTCTCTACGACACACCGTTTTAAAGATATGTATTAGCAAAAAACTCAAAAGTGGGAACTTTAACCCCCCCTCCCCACTCCGGCGGACCTCCTAGACGCCGGGACTTTTAGTATGTTTACCCTGAACAACTTACTGAAGAAATCGCTTAGGTCCCAGTTCACGCACTCTACACCTACTGTTGGGTTATTTGTTGAGTGGACTATTAGGTGAACTAAGCTTATTTTGCAGGTGGTAATGGCACGATACGTTACGGAACTATTATCGGGTGAAATAAAAACATCACGTACAAACAGTTAGTGTACAAATACGTTTCACATGGTGATGAGTGAACACAATAAACATATCTATCTACGCATTCCCAAAGTGTGTTATTCCTTATTTTTCTGATAAATTCTTGTAAAATGCTAGTTTCTTTACGATGTTTTCCTTCACTGTCGAGATAGTGATAAATATGTACGTAAGTTTTAAAAAAACTCATTTGTGCATTCCAGAATTAGAACCCGAGACCTCACGCAAGAGAGGCGGGCTCTTTGACCGCTGGGCTATCACTGTTAAAAAAACAATTTATATCTACATGGGTGCCAAGTCCTGTAGATAATATTCTTTTGTAAATTAAAACAATTTCCTGTATTTTTCTTGCTACAACAATATTTTCTATTAAAAGATGACTTTTTAAAGAACAACGGCAGCTTTGGTACGCACTGAAATAGACACCCACGGGGTATCACACTATGCTTGTTTTATTGACTCATAACAAGTCGAAATTTTCCATATTTTTTAATTATTCTAGCAGTTGGAAATATTGAGTCAAATAATTCAAAAATATCATAGAAACACGAATCGATCGATTGGGAAATCTATTAATACCAAAGAGATTAAAATATAATATAAGGCATAGAGGGGACAAAGCGAGGATTATTTGAAGCCATAAGTTATTCCAAGTGGAATAAGTCTAGTACAATTTCGACCGAATGACAGCTCGCGTTCATACTAACTGACATAATGACAAGGACATGACGCTTGAGCTTCAAAGTTTTGTATGAAAATATTCCCAATGCCCCCTCTATGCTATTATATTTTAATGTCTTTGATTAATACAAAAACTTTTTTGTTGTTGTGGTAAAATTGAACGTCGTGTCATCACGTCAACCATGTCATTCACTACTTTCACTAGGGATGGCCAAGTGAAAAAATAAATTGATATTTATCGTATCGACATTTCTAAATACTATAGATAAAAATCGAGTGAAAAATATCGATATATCGTCAGTTTTTACATTATTATTTATACATATTCCCAAATTCGTAAAAAAGGACGATGAAAATAGTATTTTTTTATAAATGCTTGAGTCTAAACCTACGAATAAGGAATAAGTCAAGAAGAGTAACAGCGGTCAAAAAATGACCCCACGAAAAGTACAATCTTGTAGGCGGGGCAAAAAACTACAATCTGTGCGTTTTTCAGTCTGTCACACGCTGTCAGTGAGATAGGCCCTCATCGTTTTATTTGTGTAAAACTCGAGAAAAATCTGATAAATCTTCACAAAAATGACCACCTGTGTAGTAGGTTGGTGTAAAAAATGTAAGGAAAGAAGTAAAAAGCTAACCGGGATAACTTATCACAGATAAATATGAAATAATATTCCATTTTGTTCTCGTGAAAATATTGTTGTTTGGTCCGCATTACAGAAGAAGCAGCCAGCCAGTTTATAAAGCGTAATTTAGATATATTATAATTTGTAATACTATACAGTTACGAAAAAGCAATTTCCAGCAATATACACATATCTGGTATTATTTCTTATGAAAATTTACTTTTTTAGTTTCTCCAAAAACGAATTCCGACGACAAAAATGGATCGAATCGAGATTATTTGTATCCTAAGTTGCAATCGTATTAACAGTCAGTCGAATAAAAAAGTCCCCTCAAAATCGGTCCATTAGTTTTGGCGTGATGTAGTATACATACAGACAGACAAAAATCTAAAAAAGTTTTGGCCTTGGTATCGTTAATAATGCCTGTTGCAATACGGTATATGCAAGTCTTTTTTTAAAATTATCAGTAAGAATAAATGTGAAAAAAAAAACACAAAGTACTTGTTAGTTTACGAGTTATAATGCTGTTAAAGTCGTTGGTTAAAAAGAGAGATCCGAACTGTCGTGGACGTCACATGACGGGAGCGCCACATTACTTCCATATAAAATTTCGTTTCGAAGAGAGGGATAGATAGCCTAGCTTTACGATTGTATATCTCGGTGATTTTTGATTAATTTCATTTTTCTGTTTTCACTGTTGTTATTATTATAATTTTCTATATTTTTTGTAAATCAGTTCAGATAGGAACGGTTAATATTTTGTATGCATATAAGTACTCTATTATTTTTTTACAAAAATATTCACTACAGACGCGACCCCTCTAGAGATTAATTATATGTATAGATTTATCTTATCTTTCGTAAACACAATATCAGATTTTGATTTTGATTGATAACAAATTTGTTTCTTACACGCAATTATAAATATATCACTAAAATAAAACACTGAAATATTCAATAGTTGTTTTTTACTTTTACTCTCCCGTACATTGCATAACATCGTCCACGAATGCAATGACAATTTAACAGTGACAATTCGTAATTCAAACACTCGAACCAATCACTATTATGATGGCTGCTGAGAACCAATCACAGAGCTTGTCGGAATGAATCGCGTCACGCAATCTCTACTGATTGGTCTGTATGGATATATGTCCTTTTAGTTTGTATTAATTATTCGTGAGGCCAGTTTTTCGACGGAGTTTGTTCTTAGTTACTGTTCCTGACTTATTCCTTATTCGTTGGTCTAAACAAGTATTTAGTACCTAACATGAAATGAAACACGAAACCAGAATTGCGTTAAAAATATATTAAAATTGATACGAATTCGATACTGTAAAATAAATGTCGATATATCGCCATTAAAAATATCGACGATATATATAATATGCTAATTATTTATTTGGAAAAATATCGATATTTTAATATAGGTATCGATATTTTTTGCCCAAGCCATCATTAACTGCCACTATGTGGCACAGAGTAACTTATATGGCATGTGGTAGGCAGTACTATTTTCTAACAAAGAGGTTGGAAGAAAATCATTTTCTTTCCTAGAGAAACTTTTTCTTTACACGTCTTTGGTACCTAAAATCTCATAATAACCTACAAAATACACTAAGTAACGAATAACTTTTAAACCCCAACTTATAAAAATGTGGTATGATTACATATTATCTTAGTCTGTCCAAGAACTATCGATTTTACACGGTTTCGTCTTCCGTGGGCAGGTGTAAGTGGGGTACCCAAAACACATGGACTTTTGCCAATGTTCTTTAAGTAGTAGAATTATTTACACTTATTAAATATTTAAGTAAATACCTAGCTTATCATCTATTTAATAATTAATTGTGAGACACGAGTGTTACACGCAAGCAAGTTATAGTTTTTATATTGTAAGAATAGAACATTCTTCTAAATATCTGGGGCACGGTCACTCACTGACCGATGATCAAAACTCTATGGCACTATAAATCAAGGAAAAACTCAATTATAATTTACCCAAAAATAATTTGCAATTTCGGTCTAGGTTTCTAGGAAACACCAACTGCATAAACTTTGTAATCCCATAATAATTGTTTAAGATTACAAAATTTGATGTTCAAGTGGAATGTTGCAACTCAATTTTGAAGCAGATATCTTCAACCGATTGAGCTGAAATTTGGTATACTTATGTAAATTTGGTCACAATGCAATAATATGGTACCACCGAGCTGATCTGATGATGGTGCAAGGAGGTGGATATCGCAACTCCTCAATGACTACTCGTAAACCGCTCAAGTTTGGGCTCGTATGATTCGTCTTGACAAATACTTTGGTGCTAGATTGTAACTAGGGTCTGATGATGGAGCTGGAAAATGGCCATGGGAACTCGGTAATTAAATGACACAACCCCATTGAGTTTGGGCTCGTATGACACATCTTCACGAGTTCTTTGGTGCTAGATGTTAACCAGAGTCTGAGGATGGAGGTGGAAGACGGCCAAGGAACTCAGTAATTAAACGAAAAGACTCTATCGAGTTTAGGCTCGTTTGATTTGTCATGACGAGATCTTTGGTGCTAGATGGTAACCAGGGTCTGATGATGGAGCTGGAAAATGGCCATGGGAACTCGGTAATTAAACGACATAACCCCATCGAGTTTGGGCTCGTTTGATTTGTTTTGATGAGTACTTTAGTACTAGATGGTAACCAGGGTCTGATGATGAAACAGGAAAATGGCCATTGGAACTCGGTAATTGAACGACATAACCCCATTGAGTTTGGGCTCGTTAGATTCATCTTGACTAGTACTTCGGTGCTAGATGGTGACCAGGGTTTGATGATGAAGCTGGAAGATGGCCATAGGAACTCGGTAATTAAACGACAGAATCCCATCGAGTTTGGGCTCGAATGATTCGTCTTGACGAGTATTTTGGTACTAGATGGTAACCAGGGTCTGATGATGGAGCTGGAATTTCGTATACCACATGACCTCAGAATTAATTCTGGGACCTGGGGGTTTCCTCAAGATGTTTTCCTTTACCTTCGAGCAAGAATCAGTTGTTGGTATACAAGAAGTAGAAAGTACTTACCGGAAAGGAAAAAAGTAAGACTATCTACAAAAAGAAGTGAGATGCCATTAAAAACAAAACTTGTCAAAAACCCAAGCCTCGCAACTCAGTTCTTCTACCGTAAAAAGTTGTGAGATCCATGTAATACCAAGTCGGTTAATTCGTTCAGTCCCTACTAAGGGACCTACTGTCTTAAGTAATTACGCAATAATCTAATCTAACAACTTCTTATAGCGACCATAACAATATTAAAAATCTTTATGTTCTAAATAAATAGATTGACGGCATCGCACTTAACAATCTAATTTAATATAATATGTATCACTTATGAGATACATTGGGTTTTCATGCGATGGCCAAGTCAATCCATTTATTTAGAACATAAAAGGTTTTTAATATTGTTATGGTCGGTATAAGAGGTTGTTAAATTACTTAGATTATTGCGTAATTACATAAGACAGTAGGTCCCTTAGTAGGGACTGAATAAATTTACCGACTCGGTATTACATGGATTTCACAACTTTTTACTGTAGAAGAACTGAGTTGCGAGGCTTGGGTTTTCGACAAGTTTTGTTTTTAATGGCATTTTATTTACTGGTGGCGTTTTCGGTGACAGCTGGTACTTGATTATTCAAAGATTTCAATAGACGGTGCTGAAGAAATTTCACGGAACTGACATAAAACTATTATGGTAACACCCATGCCACACAAAAAAAAATTACATGATGATAGTAAATGAAATAAGAATAATAAAATCTTTATTTGACAAAAATACAATTGACAAAATGATAATTATTTATTATTGAGAAAATATTTTACCACCTATAACGTTACGGAGATCCAAAGAATATACTGGTAAAATCTGGGTAGGTACTTCCTGTAATGGAATACCTCTACCTACCCCCTCGGAGATAAAAGCGGTGAGATTATTTATTTCTAAATATCTTAATATTTTATTGTTACAAAAGATTATACGTAAGCTATCTATTTCCGATTTGCGGCGATTACAATAGATAGGTATTACGTTGTTTTTTTAACATGTGTAGATACATGTGCCAACGTTACCTGTAAAAATGGAGGCGTTTATACTTATCCAACTGATGAGACCTTATGATAACAGTGGTCTAGAGCTACCAGGATAGATGTACAATAGAAATACAGTAAATTTTTAGAAGGCACTAGCGACCCGCCCCGGCTTCGCACGGGTGCAATGCTGAATTTTCTTTGCTATTAACCATCCCTGGACCCACTCGAACCCACACAAAAAGTTTGATCAAAATCGGTCCGGCCGTTCTCGAGTTAAATCGTCAGGAAGGAAAACCCGACTTATTTTTATATAGAAGATTGCCTCAAGTTTAGTTACCTACATAAATTAAATGTCTCCTTGTTATGGAGGTTTGGCAACTGTATAAGATATCACTAAACAAACAAAACGTGTTTCGCCTTCAATAGCAAGCATGACACATGAAAACATTCAAACAAAAAAAGTATGACAACTTTCGATAACGTCGCCATCTATCGATTAAGAATGAACTAGTTTTTCTTTTTTAAAAACGCCTCATTGTTTTTTTTGGTGAAGTTGACATTCATACCATCATAATATTGACCTTGACTTACATTTTCGCATTTATGTTTTTGGTGGGATTATCGTTACCTATTATAAATAAACGTATTTTTGTCTATACAACGCGTAACAGAAAAAGCGCAATTCCTCATACACCCCAATTAGTATATTAATATAAAAAAAATATGATGCAATCGAACTTTAGTTGTGTCTAACCAATTTTCTTAAATATCGATTAATAATAGCACGATTTCCACAGAAAGCACTAATTTCAGCTACGATATATTTTTTTAATTTAACACATTAAAAATAGCTGGCTGAAATCGAATAAGTAGTCGATACTGAACAAACTAATTTCAGGAATTGCGCTTATTCTGTTACATGTTGTAATAGTTAGGGAGGCGAGGTAGCTAAATGGCGTAATTCAACGGCGCCGTCGAGACTCGAGACCTATCACAATCGAAAGATAAAATAATTTCGAAAAGAAAAGCTTGTATGGTAAAAACCATTTTAGCGGTGGGTTTGGCGTGTACGGTTTTTCAAAAATGTTAAAAAAAACAGTTACTTGGGCATTCTCGAGCGCGTCAGATATTCATACTACGTATGCCCCAAGTGCCTCTGATAACAACGGTATACTAATCTGCCGGTTTTCGTGGTGGGGGTAGGCATATAAAGCAGTCAAAAATGCAAAAAAAAATTTTTTTCTCGAGCGCGTCAGATTTTCGGAAGGAGTGTTAAGTAGGCCCAAAGGAAGCTCCCTTTAAAAAAACTGACTATTTCGGCGTGACGATAAGTTACGATGAATTTTTGAAAATGCAAAAAAAAATTGTTATTTTGAAATACTCGAGCGCGTCAGATTTTCATAGGGGAGGTTAATCTCGGTATCCTGAAAGTATATTTTCTTAATCTGACATAAATGTTGGTGGGTTCTCTTAATCTGACTGAAAAAGTTTTTTGGTTTCTTTTTTTTTTTCTTTCTCCTTGATAAAACGGGGATTTATATTTATTAGGGTGTACCGAAAATTCCCTTCTACCGCTTCTTTCCCCACCATCAATGTTGCGAAAAATACTGGTAGGACGGCATATTTCCGCGAAGCGCTCAGTCTGTATTACATGTTTATGGCAAATTCCTCTTTTTTGCTTCAATTCTTCACTTCGTTTTGCTTACGATACGTCCAAAAAACAATTTGAGGATCAACAGGCTATTGAATAATATACATACATGAAACTGTACATGTTAATAATACTTTTGTATACAGATACGCGTAACTTTTTCCGAGTCCACGAAAATTGTCGAGAAGCTTTTTAAAAAAAAAAAGAGATATAATAAAAGTCACATAGTTTAATCATCGTTATTTCATATCAACTTTTTTTAACACCCTCAGTTTTCGAGATATACTCAAAAAACCGGGAGTTTGAGTTTTTATGATGCTTCAAGTCAAAAAGTTTTAACTTTGGACAAAAATGTAAAGAGACCTTTTTTGTGTAAAATAAAATTCCCTTTTTTGTTTATTTAAACTTTTTTTTTTGTAAAATGTATCGTTCGCGACATAGATGCCGCAACGCGTTTTTCGGAAGACGAAATGGCTCCTCCACACTTCCGGTCATTCGGAAACCGGCAGATTTTGTATTTTTAGTAAGTTTTAGAATATATTCTTCAAAATAAAAGAAATAAAAATCGCGCTCGAGAATGCCGGATTAACGTTTTTTTTTTACAAGTTCGCGACCCTAAAACTTGGCGGCGTCAAGGACTTATCGTCAGATTAGTTAAATTTAGTCTTAAAACACTAAAATCAACCCCCAATATCTTAATCTGATGCGCTCGAGTATTTCAGACTATCGATTTTTTTTTACTAATCTGATCGTCTATCCTAGGCGTGCGTCACTACATATAGAGCTAAATACTTTACAAGGTTGTTCTATTAGGTCTAAGGTATCTCTCATATCTTAAACTGCCACGCTCGAGTATTACCGAAAATTCCCCTATTCGCCTCCCTAACTATACTTATTGTTTCAACCTTTTATTTTCACAGAGTAGTGAAAGTACTACCTATATTATATTCTGTGCTACAGTTTAACAATCTTTACCTTTTATTTTCACAGAGTAGTGAAAGTACTATATTATATTCTGTGCTACAGTTTAACAATCTTTACTTACTTGATAAGTGTAGGTAGGTAGATACCTACAACTAAGTAGGTACTAAAAATACCGTGTGGGCGCGGCGACTACTGGTTGAACCGGTCTGGTTGGGTGAGTTAAAAGTGCCATGAAGCTGTTACTAAGGAGTTAGTGCGCCTTTGAAACTCACCAGTCTTAGCGAAAGTCACCTCACATTTAATGTAATTTGCCCCTTTCTAGTATTTACATCATCGCTGATACAAATTCCCGATACATTTTCTTGCTTACCTACTTATTCCAATTTCAAATCTAAAAATAAATGTACTTTCTATAATGGGCCATTTACACGAGGTCATTCCATGAGCCATTCCACTGAGCCAATCTATTAAGCCAATCCAATGAAAAGCGCAAAATTGGAGTCGTTCATTTACACATCATAAGCCAGGCCAGTTCAGATTCGGACGCTATGGATAGACATAAAATTGCAATATATGAATTTTGACGTAATTTCGGATGTCAATTTGGTTAAAACCACGGTTATGGTTATCACCAGAACTTAAATAATCCTGTATTTACTAAAAATAAACAAAACGTGTTTCCGGCTATTGAAAACAAAACAATTATTTAGTGTCCGAGCGAAAGTTCGGTTTCGGCCAAAAATCAAGTTTCGGCGGCAGTTTCGGTTTCGGTCAAAATTGGTCGAAACTGATTTCGGAAGTTGTCGTGCACGCTAACCTAACTTCGTTTCTCGCGGCAACGCTTTGGCGGATGCATAGCGGCCCTGTTCGGGAATTTTCGTGCATTAATATATTTTTATAACACATTTGCTCGTAAAAGGTGTCTTATTTCACCAATTTCAATATCGTATTGTATCTCATTACGCCCAAGTGCGGTAAGTGTAAAGTAAAAAGCACGGTTTATCAAGATGCTCCGTCTTAAAACGAACGGTTCTTTTTAAAATCTCAGCAAAGAGTTTTTATGTCACAAAAGTTGTCAACTTTTTATGATTAAAATTAACTTTGGGAGATAAAATATAATAAAGAATTTTTTTTATTATTATTATTATAATCTCACGCCTTTCATCCCCGATGGGGTAGGCAGAGGTATTCCATTACTGGATATACCCACATTTCACGAGATACATTGGACCCCTAAACGTGATAGGTGGTGAGCCCATCGCCGGACCGGGTCTATTTACACATGTCTCAGAATTAATTCTGAGACCTGCGGGTTTCCTCACGATGTTTTCCTTCACCGTCGAGCTAGTGATAAACATGTATGTAAGTTTTTGAAAAACTCATTGGTACATGCCAGGATTCGAACCCGAGCCTCACTGATTTTCGACCGGCTCTTTAACCATCCGGGCTATCACTGCTCTATAAAGAAATATTTATGTACATAATTATTTAATTTAATTAATTTTGACAGTAAATTACAACCAATTAATCTGTAACAAAAACAAAAAAATATTAATTTACTTTATTAGTAATACTGGCTGTTTTTTGTGCCTTTGCCTAAAAAAAAAATTATGATGCGCGCCGCGCGCTTTTTCTTAACGCTGTATTGTTTTTATTCGTTTACCATAGTCGGAGTTATATTTTATTTCCTCGCAAATGTGTTATAAATCGTCGTATGACATACGTGCGCTTTGATAATTACAGCCTCTGCTTACTTGTAGCCCTCGCCTACGGCTCGGGCTAGCAATATCGCCTTGGCTGTAATTTTCAACCTACCGCACTATATCATAATGTACTATTATATTATGTTAAATAAATTATTATTACAAAATTAATCCTACTAATATTATAAACGCGAAAGTTTGTTTGGATGGATGTATGGATGTCTGGATGGATGTTTGTTCCTCTTTCACGCAAAAACTACCAAACGGATTTTGATGAAACTTTACAGTTATATAGCTTATACATCAGAATAACACATAGGCTATATTTTATCCCCGTACTCCCACGGGAACGGGAACTACGCTGCGTGGACTGTCTCTGTTTACACGAGGCCATTAGTGGATTGGCTTTGTGGAATGACTCAATGGAATGGCCTACAAAGGACAATCCAATGTATTGTATTGTCTCTATATACAAGAGGCCATTATTGGATTGGCTCACTGGAATGGCTCATGGAGTGGCCTCGTGTGAATGGTCCATAATGAATAACGAGTGTTTTTAAATAATATGCTTCCAGATTAAAAATAACTGTTTAATTTGATAAGTAGGTACCTACTGCTTAAACTAAAATTAAACTACATTTAGACTACCCAAAATTATACCAAAAGAGAAGAATAATGGTTGTAACTGAACCCCCCCTCTTAATATCTCTACTTTTCACTCTATACATTGGAACCACCAATGCCAACGTAATAGATTTAATTCCCAGCCATGCAAAGCTAAACATCATATAATGCTAAGCAAGTATTGCACAGCTCAAAGCGAGGATCTCATTCACAAGATATCGTTTCAATATTTTGTTATCATGTTCTCTTGCACGGAATTAGAGAGAATCTACTGTATGACATTCCGCTGCTAACTTGTAGCAAACGAACATCAATTTTACACGTATAGACGTAAATGAGTAACCATCATTTACGTCCTACGCATAGTTTTAAACGACCTCAAAATTTAGCTTCATGATGTTCTCCAAAGTATTTACTTTGGAGGCATCGCTAAATAGGTCGACACCGTCAAATATCTCCTGCAATTTTGGCCTTGTAATTAATTTATGTGATCGTCTAGAGTGTAGGACACTACTTTGTGAATAGTAATCCAGATCCTTTTTGAGGATCATGCTTTGCCATCAAAAGAAATCTTAACTTGAATCAACCTATACCATTAATTATCTATCGCGTATTTATAAAATTGTCTTTCGCTTTTAATCTTTAATAACGCTGCCCACTTCAGCGTCATTCATGCCTAAGGCAATAATTTCATGAAGGACACTTCATGTTTCCCTCCCCTGCTATCTCTTATCTGATGACAGACTCGAGATAAAATCGCCTTCCCCACATTCTCACCTCCTTTCAAGAAAAGAAATAAAAATGTGGTTGGTGGGAAGAGTAGGAAGCTCCGCCTCGCTTCATACGGTGATCGCCGACCCGCAACATTCCACAATTGCGTTTGCGACCCCCCCGAACGTCCCGGTTTTGCCGGACATCCGGTCTTATATCCCGCCGAAGCGGGACCGTTGCAGCCGAAGCTGATTGTTGCGGCCGTAGCCGATTGTTGCAGCCGAAGCTGATTGGTGCGGCCGTAGCCGATTGTTGCGGCCTTAGCCGAGTTTTGCCCCGAAGGGACCGGTGCGACCTTAGTCGATTGGTGCGGCCGTAGCCGTATTTTGCCCCGTAGGGACCGGTGCGACCGTAGTCGATGGGTGTGGCCGTAGCCGTGTGTTGCCCCGAAGGGACCGTTGCGACCGCAGTCGTGTTTCCCCTAAGGCGAGTTACGCCAGTCATTAAGACCTCGGGTTCATTTGCAGCAAGCCCCGAAAGGCAATCTCGAACATATTTGAATTGGTCTTTAAGACCTCAGGATCATTTGCAGTAAGCCCCGTAAGGCAATAATTCTCATAGGACAACTAGTTCATAGGTCTTAATGCTTAACATAACCCGACCTCGGTCCCTACGAGCCATCGATTCTCGTTCAGCCATCAGAGGCACTGTCACACCCTGAATGAGCTTATAATGGTAAAACCATTAATTTATATTAGTACGCGTCGCGCGCGCACTCATATGATAGTATGGAGTAACCGATGTACGTTCTGCAAAATACATGGTTATCATAAGATATATGAGGCGTTCCCCTTCTCGATCATTCGTGGTATCACTTTATTGCAATATCAAACTCAACAGAATTGTGACAGACATCCCCGTCAAGCTAATCAAGTCTCTAGACCCTTTACCATGCCAACACGAATGCCAACATGACTCCAGTTCCACACCCCGAAGAGCTTACTCCTGAATATTTGGTCGAGTGTTCGCGTACTAGACCAAATACTCCTCGAAGATAACTTATGTTAATGCCCATTTCGAACCGTCAGGTCTACGATCAAGCTAGATGTTGCTTTTCACATTTCAATGAGAGACGTTATCAACCTCCATCAATTAAGTGTTAGTCGATACCATCGTCTCCGTTACTTAGCATCAAGAAGCTCAGAAGCAGTCCCGGGGTATCTACTGTGAACCACAAGACAGCGCTAAGAGGTGCGTCGTCGGTCATTCCACTACTAGCCCCAATGTGTAATATTTGAGCGATCGTTACATCCAACAAAGCTTATGGACCATGTCCAAAAACTAAGTCTATATAACGTCACCTTGCCGTACCGTAAGGCAGTGCTCGAGGCACGGACTTTTACCTTTTCGCACTATGTCGCCAAACAGTGTTGAACAAGATCGTTGTGTCGAAGCGTAAGCCTCTACATCACAAAGAAGTCATAATGCAAGTCAAAGATCAGAGGTGCCGCCACCGCCAAGCTAGCATTGGTATGTGCTGACATAACACCATCCGCGGTACGGTGTAACGTGCTGACATAACACCGACCATGGAACGGTGAAACGTATTAACACAACCGCTGCACCACTCGGGCAGTACTACACACTCCTTCAATAACTCAAACACTACAACCCCTGCCTTGTCCCAATATTTGAATTCGAGCGGACAGCGTTAGCTGCCCTAAAAGCGGGAGGGAAACCCAGATGTATAATAGGTCCAGCTCTGTTATTTACTTTTATTCGCCATGCTTTCATACACACACCGGCACAATTAGCGGAACAGAAAAAAAAGGGAGTATTTACGCATTTTTGCGTGTTACTGGCCGGCTAAACAAGCTTTTTTTAAATTTGGGTTTTAATTTAAAAATGGAATACTAAGCGACTGCCCTTTTTTTCATTCTTTTGTTTTAATTTTCATTGATTCATTTTTTCCACCGCTTGTCCGTTTTTAGAAGGTTCGTGAATTCCATTTGAAAAGCTTTGAATTGCAGTTTTTGAGGCTTTTGAGTTTTTTCGCATATTGATAATTTACGAGCATCTAATTATGCCTGATTTAACGCCATCAGAAATCATTAGGGCAGATCAAATGAGGAGAAATGGTCAAACCTACAGATCGATTGCCAGAAGCCTTCGTCGATCGTTATCAACGATTTATCGTAGCATCCAACGATACAGATTGACGAATGCTCTAGTGAGAAGGAGAGGACAAGGCCGGAAAAGGTGTACTTCAAGGAGGGATGACCGTTTTCTCCAACTTCAAGTCCGACGGAACACGAGACTAACGGCGGTGCAGGCTCGAAATTTACTGGAAGAGGTACGAGCAGTAAGGATGAGTGAGCGGACAGTTCGTAGAAGATTCGAAGAAGTGGGTATAGGCTCGTATGTGCCCGCCAAAGCCCCAAAACTTGAGAGACATCATCGCACAAACCGTCTACACTTTGGTCGTGAACATCGTGATTGGGACTTCGACGACTGGGGACAGGTTCTTTTTACTGATGAATGCAGAGTTATGTTAAATCAAATTGATGGAAGGCAGCGAGTATGGAGACGCAAAGGAGAACGGTATATCCAGTCTAATTTTGAAAATACAGTTGCATATGGCGGCGGTTCAATTATGGTCTGGGGAGGAATATGTTTAGGAGCTCGTACGGAGTTAGTAGTGGTCGATGGCGGGAATCTGAATGCTGATCGGTATATCAGGGAGATTTTAGAAGAACATGTTGTGCCATTTGCCCCCTTTATTGGTAACAACTTCATTCTAATGCAGGATAATGCTCGGGCTCACAGTGCTCGCACAGTACAGACATACCTAAACCATGTTGGTATAACGGTGATGGAGTGGCCAGCACGGTCCCCCGATATGAACCCTATAGAACACGTCTGGGACTTGCTAAAGAGGAGTGTAAAGTCAAGAATGCCCCCTCCCAATAATCTCAACGAGTTGCGAAACGCATTACTTGAAGAATGGCAGAGGTTGCCCCAAGAAACCATTGATAACATCATCCGCAGCATGCCCAGACGGATGGAAACCCTCATCAGAGCACGAGGAGGAAACACTCGATATTGAACAGTCATTGAAATTGTTGTTAAACTTTGGAAAATCTTGAATTTTCTGCTGTTTCTCTATAATTAAAAATCGAAGAAAAATGCATTTCGTTTAATTTAATTTTTATTTTTATAAAATTTTAAGTATGGTGTTACAAATGAATGTCAAAACATGTTAATTTAATTGTTGTTTCATTTTAAATAATATATTGTTTAAAAATTACATTCATTGTTCTAAATTCCCTCTTTTTTCTCCTTTTTTTTTCTGTTCCGCTAATTGTGCCGGTGTGTGTATATTAGGTTCGTCTAGAATATCGCATAAAACTATCATATTCCATTAATCAGACAGGGGACCCATACCTGCCTTGTCCTCATAACTTCTGTTATTAACGAACCTTCAAGCCAATAACGCCATATTATTATGAAAGTTTTATAAATTTATTTTATTTATAAATTTATATATATATATATATATATAATCTCACGACTTTTATCCCCGAGGGGGTAGGCAGAGGTATTCCATTACTGGATATACCCACATTTCACGAGATATATTGGACCCCTAAACGTGATAGGTGGTGAGCCCATCGCCGGACCGGGTCTTTTTACACATGTCTCAGAATTAATTATAAATTTATTTATTTATATATTTATTTGCCATTATGCTCAACATCGCTCAACAGACCGACCTATGTATCATACATCTTAAGTCCAACCTATGGTTGAGGTGGCAGCCTCGCATCCCGGCTGCGCACCCCTCACCATATATGCCAGGACTTTCTCTTCGTGTCCCGCAGCGGAAAATAAGAAAAACCCCGACCATCTCCGATTTGGATGAAACCTCTTTCATATCGTAGTGTCCGTCAACAGTACCACAACGATATGCTTCCCATCTCTCCAACTCCATTAGTTCCGGAGTTATAACCGATTAATGGTTTATTTCAATACGAGACCTGTTTCGCATTTCCTTCCATGGGAAGATGTTTTAACTTTTCCTAAACCCTACTGAAACCTAATTCTAACTACTTTTATGAAACTTTTATGCTATCTTAACATCTCTTTGACCAATCAAAGTTCTACTTTACTGATTTTTCATTATTTTTAAACTTTTCCTAAGTTTTGATAATTTTCTATTTCTGATTATATTTACATGTGTTTACATGTTTACAGCCCCACCAAGCTGTTTTATATTCTTTCAGTATTTAATATTTGTTATTAGGGACAGGGTGTTACATGGTGTTATTTTATTCCTGTTATTTTTTTACCAGAACCATATAGATATCATTGTAGAGCTAATTTACTGTGGGTTATTTGACAATACATATTAATGAAATATTTTATAAAGTCTCCCTATGTTTGAAAAATTTTGTAATATATGAGGGCTTAGATCACTGATGAAACGAACGTCACCCTTTTGGTCTATGAACCCAAAATGATTTAAAATAATAAATTTATTTAGTGACGTGTTCAATTAGGCTAATCGAATTTGTATGATTATTTAGTATTCCCTAAATTATTACAATATTTTTTGTTAGTCAAATATATAGTGGTATGTTTGTTTCGTGGTGATTTTGAAGACACTCCATGCAGGGGAAGAAATGTCAAATTGACATTGGCAGAGTCAAGAAGCTTAAATATTCGGGAGGAAGTGCTCCTAAGAAAATTCCGGTCCTATTGAGAGGCACCTCGAATAGTATTGTGTCCCTTTCTAGTATTGACATCATCGCTGTTCCAAATTGCCCCCTACATTTTCTTACTTACTTATCTATGATATAAAATCTATGAAATAAATGTACTTTCTATAATGAATAACGAGTGTTTTTTAAAATATGTTTCCTGATTAAATATATCTATGTTTAATATGAAACTGTAAAAATTAAAGTACATGTATCATACCAAAAAGGGTTACGATATTTTACCTACGATGGCAACATCAACCATTGACATTTTCAAAGTCAACGGGTGACCATATTGACCATGATATATTTTGTAGACATTCTTTACAATAGGTGGGTGGGGTAGGTTTTTAGGTAGGTAGGTCAGACTTATATTACAGGAATAAGAATTGATAACTTTCACCCGCGTTAAACACTACATTTATTTTCGAATACAAGGAAAGTAAGCAATACAGAAATACAGAAGTCCCAAAGTCAAAAAGTTCCAAAGTCAGAAGAACGTCCTAAAGGGAAAAAGTCCCAAAGCAACAAAGTCCAAAAGTGAAAAAGTCCCAAAGTCAGAAAGTCCCATAAGTCAAAAGGTCCCAAATTCAGAACATACCAAAGTGAAAAAGTTCCAAAGTCAAAAAGTCCCAAAAAGCAAAAAAGTCCAAAATTGAAAAAGTCCCTATGTCGAAAAGTCCCAAATTCAGAACGTCCCTAAGTGAAAAAGTGCCAATGTCAAAAAGTCCCATAGTGAAAAGTCCAAAAATGAAAAAGTCCAAAAATGAAAAAGTCCAAAAATGAAAAAGTCCAAAAATGAAAAAGTCCCAAAATGATAAAGTCCCAATGTCAAAAAGTCCTAAAAAGATAAAATCCCAATGTTAAAAAGTCCCAAAGTCAAAACGTCCCAAAATGAAAAGTCCCAAAATCAAAAAAGTCCCAAAGTCAAAAATTTCCAAAGTTACTAAGTCCCAAAGTACAAATCCTTCCTCTTTATAATAGGGGCCATCTATAAATTACGTGACATGTTAAGGGGTCGACGAAATGTTACATTGTGTGACAAGGAGTTGGGACACTTTGAAACGTCACTTTTTAAAATCTAATATTTTTTTGAAATTTCTGATTTGTTGTTCATTTTATTAAAAATAATTTAAATGGAAATAAAACTAATTACGGAACTGCTGTTTTAATTCAACGACTCGTTGTAAAATTGCAATTTATGTGACGTCACACTAGGGAGGGAGTGGTCTCACAACTGTGAACAGTTGTGTCAAGGACGGGGGGAGGGTCAATCAATAATACAATTTGTGTGACGTAATTTATGGATGGTCCCATGTTAGTGTAGACAGGTGTAGATGACAAATAAGATATTGAATTTTGGAACAGCTTACAGTGTCCCTTCAAGGTAGTAGTCTTTTTTAAATTTTCACAACCAACCAAAACACTTCACCGCTGCTGGGTATTTTATAGTTGTTTATACCTACAATCATAAGATCACGCCTTTTTTCTTATTTTAATCGATCTAAAAAGTGTAGCAATGTACTACCTTACCGAATGTAGCCCAATTTTTTTAAATCAATCCGGGAGGGATTGATTTAAATTTATTTAGGGAGGGCAGCAATTACCACGAGTCTTTCCCTCCCTCGAGCGGGAATCACATAGTAGTAGTCTCACTTTAAAATTTCAACTCTTCTTAGCTTCGAAATTCTACTAATACTATAAACGCGAAAGTTTGTGAGTATGGATGTGTATATGGATGGACGAACGGATTTTAATTAACAATACAGATATATTACTTTTACATCAGAATAACACATAGGCTATATTGTATTCCGCGGTAAACTACGCGAGTAAAACTAGGGGATGCTGTTAATAAATAATATTTTAAAAATTCTTTATATTAGTTCAACAATCTTTCAACAATCAATGTAAAATGACAAATTGTCCATGTTTCAAAGAAAATTGTGGTTGCACTATCAGAAAGGGACACAATACTATTCGAGGGGCCTCTCAACATTACAGGACCGCGTGCTTTCTTAGTAGCACTTCATCCCATAAGGAATAAGGTAAGTTCCTTGCTCTTATCTGTCATTAGCGTTTTTGCGGAAGTGAAATAAAACACTGTTATTTTTTAATTTAATTGTCTGTCTGCTACTCTGGTTACTGGTCTGTGCTGCTACTCTGCCCAAGGAGTTTGTACCTTATTCCATAAGGGAGGAAGTGCTACTAAGAAAGCAGGCGGTCCCAGTGAGAGGCATCTCGAATAGTATTGTGTCCCTTTCTAATAGTGCAACCACAATTTTCTTTGAAACATGGACAATTTGGCATTTTACATCTTTTGTTGTGAAATTGTTTAAATAATAAAAAGAATTTTAAAAATAATATTTACTAGCAGCACCCCCCAGTTGCACCCGCGTAGTTCACGTTTACATGGGAATACGGGAATAAAATATAGCCTATGTGTTTCTCTGCCTGATGTATAAGCTATACTAGCGGCCCGCCCCGGCTTCGCACGGGTGGACATTTATTTTTTAAACATTTCGGGATAAACGTAGAGTAAATTTATCCTTATGCAGGACATATTAAGTAGGTTCTGTTTATTTTTCAAATATCCGTTGTCCGTGTGGAACCAGTATATTCCCGTTCCCGTGGGAATTTATAAAATTCCCTCCATAGGGTGTTGCGTACGACATATAAGACACCTATATAACATATCTCAAGTTTCCAGGTGTTATCGATTCGGAGTAACACTGATACCAATAGGTATATGCACGTGCTCATGCAACAAACAAATTTACCCAAGGAACCAATACCTAGTGAATTCTCAAAAAAAATGGACTTTGTATGGAGACTTTTAAAGAATATTTGTGATAAGTTTCAAGTTGATAGACACAAAAAACCACATTTCTTCATACCAACTTCAACCCCTACTTTTGCCCCGATGATGATGATTTTCGAAAAATCCAAAACACTGTCTCATTACTTATTTCTAAGAGTACCTATTTGTGCCAAGTATCAAGCTGATAGACGTAAAAAACAACACGTCTCCATAGAAACTCATACCCCCTGTTTCACCCCCATAGGGGTTGATTTTCGAAAAAGCCAGAAATATGTGTCTTGTTGTTGATATTGAGAAGTATTTTTACAAAGTTTCGAATTGATACACCCAAAAATGAAGATTTTCCATACAAAATTTCAAACCACACTTTCACCCCCTTGGAAGATAATTTTCAAAAAATCCTAGAAGTAATATTTCATAGTTTGTTTAGAAGAGTATTTGTACAGGTTTAAAGTTGATAGACGTAAAAAACAACACGTCTCCATACAAACTCCAACCCCCGGTTTCACCCCTTTAGGGGGTGGTTTTCGTAAAATCCAGAAATATTTATCTTGCTATTTGTTTTGAGGAGTATTTTTACAAAGTTTCAAATGGATACACCCAAAAACGAACGTTTTTCATGCAAAATCAACCCCCACTTTCACCCCTTTAGGATGATTTTCGAAAAATCCTAGAACTAATATATCATTGTTAGTTTTTAAGAGTATTTGTAAAAACTTTCATGTTGATTGACGCCAAAAAACACACTTCTCCATAGCAACTTCAACTCCTGCTTTCACCCCTTTAAGGGATGATTTTCGAAAAATCCTAAAATACGTGTCTCATGATTTATTTTTAAGAGTATTTGTGCCAAGTTTGAAGTTGATAGACGTAAAAAACAATACGTCTCCATACAAACTCCTATCCCCTGTTTCACCCCCTTAGGGGATGATTTACGAAAAATCCAGAAATACATGTCTTGTTATTTGTTTTGAGGAGTATTTTCACAAAGTTTCGAATCGATACACCCAAAAATGAAGGTTTTCCATGCAAACTTCATCCCCTACTTTCACCCCCTTGGAGGATGATTTTCAAAAAATCCTAGAACTAATATTTCAAAGTGTGTTTTGAAGAGTATTTGTGCCAAGTTTAAAGTTGATACACGCAGAAATCACACTATCCCATACAAACTTCAACCCCCTCTTTCACCCCCTTAAGGGTTGAATTTCGTAAAATCCTTTCTTAGCGAGCATCTACACTATAAACGTAACCTACACACAAAATTTCATGTTTCTATGTTCAGCGGTTTGGGCTGGGCCTTGATTTTTAGATTTAGCTTCTCCTTTTATATTTATAGACTAGATGTCGCGCGGTGCGCGAGGCTGCAAGCGGCCACGCGTGTCTCTGTGTGGTTCGATTGTGATAGAAAATAAAGTCGAATTTTGGGCGGCCATCTTGTTTTAGCCATTTTGAGTCGAAAAATAATAAAATTTTCTTAAATATTTCTTTTCATGGCAACACTGCTTACTGAGACCCACAATCGCTCCATACAACCCAACTTTCCAAACTGTTACCAACTTGCTAAAAAATGCTGATTAAGATTAAGAAAGTTGAAATTTTTCAGTAAAACGAAAAAAACGGGGCGGCCATCTTGTTTTTTCAGATTTTCGGGATTTTCTGGTAAACTACAGGATATGACCTATGTGATGACACCAAACACATCCCTGTAGGATATCGGCATCTGGGAGATCAATTCGGGTCTTTTGAGGTCTACCCTAAAAATTAAATCAACCATAACTTTCAGTGTTGCCAGGTGAAATTCAAAAAACCTACATAAGGTCATAAGGAGAGATAAAATGTTTCACTGACTGTCACTTGTTTTTGCAAAATGGTAAAATTTAGAGTTTTGACATTTTGCATTAAAAGTAAAAAAATACGCCAAATTCCGGGAATATTCTTAAACATGGCAATATTACGTAATGAGACCTCTAACCCCGCCATACAAGCCAACTCGCTCAGGTGTCGCCATCTTGCCGAAAATCGACATTAAAAATCTGGTAAAATTCATCTTTTTCTTTGGGAGCCAATTACAGGGCGGCCATCTTGTTTTTTCAGATTTTCGGGATTTTCTGGTAAACTACAGGATATGCCCTGTGCGATGACACCAAACACATCCCTTTAGCATATTAGCATCGGGGAGATCAATTCGGGTCAAGTGAGGTCTAAAACCACTCCAACTTTGAAACATTACTTCGCGGCCGCCATTTTGTTTTTTCAACTTTTTAAATAATTTTCGTAAATCGTCTAAGCAGTACTACAGATTCCCAAAATTTGAACCGAATCGGCCGGAAAACAAAAGAGATACGATAGGCAACCTTAGCCGCCATTTTGTTTTTTTGAAAAGTCGGAATTTTCCCGGGGTCACCCTGCCATCTTGAACTCTTTTCTCTTATATGACTTGCCTCCAAAACGACTCCTTCTGGGAGAACAATTATGTCAGTGAGTCAGTCAGTGGTAATCGAGCTTTATATATTATAGACTAGATGTCGCGCGGTGCGCGAGGCCGCAAGCGGCCACGCGTGTCTCTGTGGGGTCGTATTTTGACAGAAAAATAAAGTCTAACTTTGGGCGCCCATCTTGTTTTAGCCATTTTTGATAATTTTCTATGTGAATTTTGTCTTTTTTTAGTATAAGTCGAAAAATAATAAAATTTTCTTAAATATTTCTTTACATGGCAACACTGATTACTGAGACCCACAATCGCTCCATACAACCCAACTTTCCAAAGCGTTGCCAACATGCTGAAAAATGCCGATAAAAATTATAAAAATCTTAATTTTTTAGTTAAGAGAAAATACCGGAGCGGCCATCTTGTTTTTTCAGTTTTTTGGATTTTTCTAGTAAACTTCAGGATATGCCCTATGCGATGACACCAGTCACGTCTCTATAGCATATTGGCATCTGGGAGATCAATTCGGGTCTTTTGAGGTCTACTCGGAAAATTCAATTAGCCATAACTTTCAGTGCTGCCATGCGAAAATTAAAATACCTACCAAAAGTCATAGGGAGTAGTAAAATGTTTTATTGACAGTAACTTTTGACTGTCACCGTTTTTGCATAGTGGTCAAATTTAGAGTTTTGTCATTATGCATTTAAATTAAAAAAAATACGCAAAATTTTGGAAAAATTCTTAAACATGGCAACACTACGTAATAAGACCTCCAACCCCGCCATACATGCCAACTCGCTCAGGTGTCGCCATCTTGCTGAAAATCGACATTTAAAATCTGGTAAAATCCATCATTTTCTTTAAGTTTTGATTTTGAGTTTTTCGGATTTTTCTGGTAAACTACGGGTCATGCCTAAAAAGACGACGTGCCATTTGTAACTGCACGAAGTCGACAACCATGCTACTAATTCGGGTCAAGTGGGGTCTACAATAGCCTAAACTTTGAAACATTACTACGCGGCCGCCATCTTGTATTTTCAACTTTTTAAAAAATATTCGTAAATCATCCTAAAAGTTTAACGGATTCCAAAAATTTCAACCGGATCGGCCGGAAAACAAAAGAGATGAGATAAGCAAGCCTGGCCGCCATTTTGTTTTTTTGAAAAGTCGGAATTTTCCCTGGGTCACTTCGCCATCTTGAACACTTTTCTCCTACAAAACTTTTCTCCAAAACTACTCCTTCTGGGAGAACAATTATGTCAATCAGTCAGTGAGTCAGTGAGTCAGTGAGTCAGTGAGTGGTAGTCCAGCTTTATATATTATAAACTAGATGTCGCGCGGTGCGCGAGGCCGCAAGCGGCCACGCGTGTCTCTGTGGGGTCGTATTTTGACAGAAAAATAAAGTCTAATTTTGGGCGCCCATCTTGTTTTAGCCATTTTAAATCGAAAAACAAAAAAAAATTGTTAAATATTTTTTTTCATGGCAACACTGTTTACTGAGACCCACAATCGCTCCATACAAGTCAACTTTCCAAAGTGTTGCCAACTGGCTAAAAAAGCCGTTTATTATTATGAAAATTTAAATTTTTCAGTAAAACAAAAATAACGGGGCGGCCATCTTGTTTTTTCAGATTTTCGGGATTTTCTGGTAAATTACAGGATATACCCTATGCGGTGACACCAAACACATCCCTGTAGCATATCGGCATCTGGGAGATCAATTCGGGTCTTTTGAGGTCTACCCTAAAAATTAAATCAACCATAACTTTCGGTGTTGCCAGGCAAAAATCAAAAAACCTACAAAAGGTCATAGGGAGAGATAAAATGTACCGTTGACTGTTACTCGTTTTTGCAAAATGATAAAATTTCGAGTTTTGACTTTTTGCATTAAAAGTAAAAAATTACGAAAAATTCCGGGAAAATTCTTCAACACGGCCACACTACGTAGCAAGACCTCCAACCCCGCTATACAGACCAACTCGCTCAGGTGTTGCCATCTTGCCGAAAATGGACATTCAAAATGTGGTAAAATTAATTCTTTTCTTTGGGAGCAAATCACCGGTCGGCCATCTTGTTTTTTCAGATTTTCGGGATTTTCTGGTAAACTACAGGATATACCCTATGCGGTGACACCAAACACATCCCTGTAGCATATCGGCATCTGGGAGATCAATTCGGGTCAAGTGGGGTCTAAAACCACTCCAACTTTGAAGCACTATTCCGCGGCCGCCATTTTGTTTTTTCAAATTTTTAAATTATTTTCGTAAATCATACAAGCGATCCTACAGATGCCGAAAATTAGAACCGAATCGGCCGGAAAACAAAAGAAATACGATAAGCAAGTCTGGCCGCCATTTTGTTTTTTTGAAAAGTCGGAATTTAGGTCACCCCGCCATCTTGAACACTTTTCTCATTTATGACTTGTCTCCAAAACGACTCCTTCTGGGAGAACAATTATGTCAATCAGTCAGTGAGTGAGTGAGTCAGTGGTAGTCGAGCTTTATATATTATAGATATCTGTAAGTTTAATCAAAATGCGTACAATGGTTTTTGTGTGAAAGAGCAACAAACATCCATACTCACAAGCTTTTGCGTTTATAGTATTAGTAGAATTTCAAAGCTAAGAAGGGTTGACATTTTAAAATGAGACTACTACCTACTATGTGATTCCCGATTGAGAAAGAGAAAGACTCGTGGTAATTGCTTTCCTCCCTAGGGAGGGATTCATTTAATAAAATGGACTATATTGGGTAAGGTAGTACATTGCTAAACTTTTTACATCGATTAAGTAAGAAAAAAAAGGTGTAACCTTGTGAGTGTAGGTATAAACAACTATAAAATAAACCGCGGCGATGAAGCTGTGTGTTTTGGTTGGTTGTGAAAATTTTAAAAAGACTACTATCTTCAAGAGACACTCTGTAAGCTGTTCCGAAATTCAATATCTTGTTGGTCATCTACACTAATATTATAAAGAGGAAGGATTTGTATTTTTGTACTTTTTGTATTTCTGTATTCTTGTACTTTTGTATTTTTGTATTGTTTAAAATAAATGTAGATTGTATAACGCGGGTGAAAGTTATCAATTCCTATTGACTTGACTTTATCTAATGTCATAACATTAGGAAAGCATAGTTCATTGACAGTAATTCATCAAAATATACAGGGCATTTCCAGCAAAGAATTAGAAATAGAATTATATTTAGAAAGGATAGTGTAGACATTTTCTGTGTTACAGAACATTGCTTAAAAGTTACTGAAATGATTTTTGGTTTTGTAAACTTTTGTGCTGTCAGTAGTTTCAACCGTGTACTCACTGCGCGTGGAGGTTCCGTCATATTTGTCCGAAATAATCTCAAAACAAGGGAACGCCTAGACGTTGTTGGGTTATCAGTTGAGAGTACTATTGAACTGTCTTGTGTTGAGCTGGAGAAGCACATCATTGTGTGCGTATACAGGCCTCCATATAGTAATAACTTTAATTCTTCTGAAAATATTATGGAGGATGTACTAAAATTACTTAGTAAAAACAAAAAGTCTGTTGTGGTATGTGGCGATTTCAATGTCGATTTACTTGAAGACAGTTTGTACAGTCAAGAGCACGCTAAGCTTGACACTTTGGACTTTGAACCGGCCCTGTATTCTATGGCGCGCAGTACAAATCAGAGCTCGGCTTAAACTGGTAGTGTCAAGCTTGACTTGCTCTTGACTGTACAAGACAAGAATATTAAGCTTATTTAATGAATTTAATTTATCCAATGTCTTTATGGAGCCCACTCGAGTGACGGCGACTACAGCCACTTGTATTGATAATATGTACTGCAATTGCGATTTCACGAGCAAAAAAATTATTAATTGCCTAAAATCTGATCACAGTGGACAATGTATTGTTTTTCCTATAGTGAAACGTGAAATTCAGACTAGGCCTGTCACAGAGACTAGAATAGAGAAATACAAGCAGGCATTACCTACTGTGTAAACTTCCAATACCAGACTGTATAAAAATAAATCCAAATAGTTTTATAAAGGTTTTTTCACTGTACTTAGTACGGAGTTTGATCATATTTTTAAAGTAAAAAAAAATATTTTAAGAAATAGATTTAAATTTAATGACTGGGCAACTCCTGGAATCCGTAAAAGTAGGTATAAGTTATTTGAATTGTATGATAGAAAAACATATACCGTTGATAACGGTTTCATAGAATATGTGAGGAACTATTCCAAAATATTTAAAAAGGTATGTGCTCGTGCAAAATCGTTTTACATCAGCTTTATTGAAAAATCTGATAATAAAATAAAGGCTTTTTGGAAAGTAATAAACAAAAAAACTGGTAGGGTGAAACCATGTGACCATGAATTTGTAATACAAACAGATCGTGGCATTATTAGCACAGGGCAGGAGGTGGCTCAGGAATTCGAAATTTTTTTTACTAACATTCCTATAACAACAACTGAATTACTGAACTCCTCGCCTACTATAGCCGTCAAATTACTAAAAAACCATGTAAAAAGTTGCAAAGAAAACTTCAGGTTTATACATGTTAATCCAGATATGATTGTAAAAACTTATAAATCATTAAAGCTTAAAAACACCGAAGATATATGGGGTATGTCAGTAAAGGTGTGTAGTTTTATCATAACCATAATAGCCCCGTACCTAGCTCTTATTTTTAACAATTGTATAGATGAAGGAGTATTTCCAGATTTAATGAAACAAAGTAAAGTTATACCACTTTTTAAAGCAGGAGACAAAAAGGATCCTAGTAACTTTAGACCCATTTCTGTTTTACCAGTGCTCAGTAAAGTCTTTGAAAGGTTAATACTTGACCAAATGCTTTCTCATTTCAACTTAAACAATTTATTTCATGACGAACAATTTGGCTTCACTAAAGGGCGCTCCACCACTGACGCTGGAATTGCGCTTCTCAAGCATATATTTAATGCTTGGGAAGACTCAAGCAACGCAATTGGAGTCTTTTGCGATTTATCGAAGGCATTTGACTGTGTTGATCATCAAACTTTGCTACGTAAATTAAAACATTACGGTGTTAATGATAAATCTTTAAGCCTTTTAGAATCATACCTAGAAAATAGAATACAAAAAGTTCAAATCAATGGTAATAAATCAAAGGGATCACTTGTTAAAATGGGGGTCCCTCAAGGTTCAATTCTCGGTCCCTTTCTATTTCTTGTATACATAAATGATCTTCCCTTCATGGTTGAACGCTTATCAAAGATAGTGTTATTTGCTGATGATACTTCTCTTATTTTCAAAGTTAATAGACAATCTCATGATCTTGGAGAAATAAATAACGCCCTAAAACAGGTTCTCAATTGGTTCACTGCAAACAACCTAGTGCTAAAAGCGAAAAAGACAAAATGTATGAAATTTGTTGTTCCAAATGTAAAGCAAGTAGATAGTTCTATAATATTGAATAATGAATGTTTAAATTTCATTGATAATACAGTTTTCTTGGGAATAACTATAGACTCGAAACTTCAGTGGAACCCGCACATATCCACCTTAGCGGGCAGACTCAGTTCGGCTGCTTATGCAGTCAGAAAAATTAGATGGCTCACTGACGTAGACACAGCACGTCTTGTCTATTTTAGCTACTTTCACAGCATTATGTCATACGGCATACTGCTGTGGGGTCGAGCTGCAAACGCGGAATCCATTTTTATATTGCAAAAGCGAGCTGTGAGAGCCATTTACAAATTGAGATGTCGTGATTCCCTAAGAGAATTGTTTAAAGAAATAAACATTTAACATTGCCATGCCAGTATATTTATGAAAATATTATGTACGTACGCAAAAATATATCTCTTTTTACAAAAAACTGTGACAGGCACAATTGTAATCTTAGAAATAAAAATAAAATAGAGCAACCACATTACAGATAAAATTAATAATTCCTTTATGGGTTTGTGTGTACGCTTTTACAACAAGATACCTAAAGCTGTTGTAGATTTGCCAGAAAAAATGTTCAAAACTCACGTTAAAATGGTTTTATGTAATATGGCATATTATAAGTTAGATGAATATTTGAATTTATTTTTTATTTATTAACTTATTCAAAACAAATACATGAAATGTTCACCAAAGAGTGTAACATAAACCGGTAGGGTTTTTCGGTACACTCCGAATTCCGTCGACAATTATTTTATCAGGTAGTATGATAAATCTAACACGCCATGCTATTATAGGTAGATACAACTCATTAGAGTCACTGTGGTTTTTTTGTTCGACTCAAACATTCGCGTACATTATACAGGAGGTGACTTTTTATAGTAAATATGAATTTTTAGTATGCACAAATAATGTTAGATAAGTAAGTATTTTGTTCTATGAATCTATATATATATATATATATATATATATATATATATATATATAAATATAAATAAATATATATAAGTATATATATATATCTTGTAATGGATTGTTAATTAAGTTAAGTTTGCTATAAAATATTCTCTTAAATTATGCTTAATGTTTTTATTATTTATTTCACTTTGTATTTTTTTCGGAAGTTCATTTATGAGGGTAGGTATTTTGACTTGAAGTTTTTGATTGCCGTACATATTAGTGGAGGGTATTTCTAGCCTGCATTTTCTAACACTGCGTATTTGGCGTTGTTGCTCGGGTATTATCTTAATGTCTTTGTTAAAAAATTGTTCGACCAACAAAGTGTATTTGACTTTATCGTGTATAGGTAAGATTTTGCATAGTTTAAATAAGGCATAGTACTGTTCTTGATATTGTATTTTAGTTTTAGTTGGTATTATTGTTTTTAGAATCCTGAGTTGCAGATCGTATATTTTATCTAGATGGGACTTACATGTTCGTCCGTAGCTGCTAAGACCGTATTGAATTATTGATTCTCCGAGGGCTTTGTACAGAGATAACAGAATTTGGTAGGGAATTTTATATTTAATTATGCTGAATTTTGCAAGAATTGCTCGCAGTTTGGCACACACATAGTTTATATGCTCTGTCCATTTAAAGCGACTGTCAATTACTAATCCTAAATACATTTGTCTGTCCACCATATCAATTGGGTTGCAGTTACAACCTGGTTTGTTAGCATGTAGGCAGCTATGGTCATGTGCTATGAGATTAATCTCAACATCTTTTCTATTTCGACTCGAACTTATATACATTAATTTTGTTTTGTTTGCGTTGATTGACAGCCCGGAGTCATGTGACCATTTCATCAGCAAATCAAAGTCATGCTGCAACTTACGAAGTGCCCTTTCCACGTCATTATCAACAGCTACCAGGCAAGTGTCATCAGTAAATTGGTAGATTTCACACAATTGTACGATGTTAGTTAAATTATTAACGTACGTAAGGTAGTGGAGTGGTCCCAAAACCGAGCCCTGAGCCGTGCCTTCTCTCACAGGTTGTTTTTCGCTAAGTACCTCATCCACTTTGACATAATAGGATCGGTTATCTAAATAATCTTGACACCACTTTAGTATCGGGCCTCTTATGCCGCAGTCGTCCAATCTCTTGAATAGTAAACCATGATTTAATGTGTCAAATGCCTTACTGTAGTCAATGAATACTATTAATACATGTTTCTTGTCGTCAAGGTGAGTATTCACAGCATCAGTAAATGAACTCAGGAGTTGTGTGGTGTTCTTATTAGGTTGAAAGCCGTATTGATTTTTAGTAAGTATATTATTGGTGCTGTAAAATGTATATATTTGCTTACATATATATTTCTCTATTATTTTATCGATTGTAGGAAGTATTGTTATTGGTCGATAATTTTCCAGATCCATTCTGCTACCTTTTTTAAATATAGGTCTGACTATGCCGGTTTTTAGCTCTGGGGGGTACTTCCCTGTTTCAATGCATGCATTCACTAGCTTTGCTATTACTGAGGATATTTTTGTGCATAATATTTTGATGTCAATAGCCCTTATCTTATCTATACCCGGAGCTTTTTTATGATTAGTTTGACTTATAATGTTGCTTATTTTATCAGGAGTAGCCTTTTTAAAATATAATGATACATTTGAAGGATTTCTATATTCATTTTCCTTCAGCAGCGGTTTGTTGCACATAGGTATTATATTTCTTACGCTTTTGCTAAATGATTTAGCGAAGTTATTTGAGATATCTCTTATGCTAGTGTTATTTCCAAATGCATTTAATATTATGTTATCAATTGATGGTTTTACTCTTCCTGTAATTCTATTTAGTATCTGCCATAATTTGGAGGAGTCATGTTTATTGTTGTTGATGTCATCTTGTAGTGCTTTATTTTTAGCTTTCTGTACAATCTTATTAGCAAAGTTTCTGGTTTTGTTATAATTCAATTTTATAATCATATTGTTAGGGTCTTTTTTCCATATATTAAATAATGAATCTCTATATTCGCATGCTTTGAGAACTCTTTTATTTATCCATTCACAGTTAGTTCGACTTATATTTTGAGGTATTTTTATTTTCAATTCTGACTTATCATAACAGTTCTTAATGTTACTATTAATGTAGTTATAGATTTTTATCGGGCATGACATATTATATACGTTTTTCCAATCTATGTTCTCTAGTTGAGGTTGCAGCTTACTTTGGTCATATTTGATTTTATATTTGGGAGCACTCTGTATTCCTGACGGGCCAACGGCTGCCAATACGATTGCACGATGGTCAGCCAGTACAGTTCCAAGAGCCGCTGTGAATAAACATTGTGTGCGGGATCTCGCGAATATATGGTCAATACAAGATTTACTGATTCTATTTTTATTATTCTCTATACGTGTGTATTCCGAGATGCCGCACTCAAGCCCACAGCCATACAACATGTTCACATATTTATGTATTACAGGGGAGTCCATCTTTAAATCTATGTTGATGTCGCCTAAGATAAGAAGGTCATTGCAAGTGTCGAGTTTGCTAATTGTACGGTGAAGTTCTTCTATAAATAAGTGCTTATTCGTGAGTGGTGGACGGTATACTGCAATTACGTTAAAGCAAATTTTAGTAGGTGTAATTATTTTTGATATTAGGGATTCGCAGTGTATAGTGTTGGATGGAATTTGTGTAGTTTTGTGTTTCATGCGTATATAGATAATTATACCGCCACCTTTACGATTTTTTCTTAGATTAGAGTGCATGTAATATCCATTTAGGTGGAATAGGCAGCTCAAGGAGTCAGATATATTTGCTTCTGTAACTACGATGACATCAATATTTTTATTACTAGAGAGGATATATTGTTCCAGTAAAGAAAAGTTTTTAATTAGGGATCTTATATTAATATGCATGCATACAAGGTTAGTATTGTTAGGAATTTTTGCAAAAAATTGGTTAATATTTACACAATCGGGTATTTCATTCTCATTAACTATTAAAGACGCCATTTTTAAAACAGTTCGTTTTGTTGAGTTTACTTATAGATAGACTACCTACTGTTTACATTTATTTTGACAATAATTTCTTAATGTCATTTTCGGATCTGATGATGTGGATTTGTCCTTTCTCCTCTTGGCGTACTCGAATTACTCCTCCTTTACACCAAATAAACTTATGAGTGTCCTGGAGAGCCTGTTTCGTATTCCATAGCATTTTTCTTACGTAGGGGGTAAGTACTTCACGAATGAAAATAGGTTGAGCGGCCAGTGTTTCGGAGCTGATCTTGATAATATCTGCCACTACCATCCTTTGGGATTTCGCGGCTGTTGGCCATTTGGGTGGCGAGTTTTCATTTTTTAGTTTTATTTGTATAAGTCCTGCTTGATCCTTTTTTGCTGGGAGTCTTCTAGCAGATTCTACGTCATTAATTGGAAGCTGTAGTTTATTTGCTATATTTTCGACTATGCAGATTACTTCTTCTTTCTCTTGATATGGTACGTTGGCTACTTCTATTTGTTTTATCAGTTGCTGTTGCTCTAACTGGTGTACACGTAGTTCCAGCGCCCCGACACATGTTTGTAGATGATTATTGTTGTTTGTCAGATCTATATTTCTTTTTTTCAGATCTTGGATTGTGTTTTTGAATGCGTCCATGTTTTCAAACATTTCCTCCAACTTGTCGCTCTGAAATTGAATGGCCTCTGTGACCTCTTTTAGCTCCTTGTGAATTGCTTTTTCCATTTCTTTAGAGATGTCTTTTAAGAGTTGTTTTACATCAATGTGGAAGTTTTTTGTACCTTGGTCGTCATCTTCCTCGTCACCGGCGTCATCGTCGTCACCAGGGATGATTACGGAGCGTCGCTTAGACGAGTTTACCTGGCACTCCTGGCAGATCCATTCCAAGCTTTCAGCAGCTTTTATAGCGGCACGTTGTTTAGCTGATAATCCAGAGCACTCAGTGTTGAGATGCACATGCTTTTCACATCTATTGCATTCCAGACCTGGGTTTCTTTTTGTGATGGTTTTATTACATTTGTAGCACTTAGACATGATGAGGGTAGTTGATAATACACAGCACTGGTCGAATAGCAAGCGTGTTGCTCGTTAGAGGGATCGGCGCGGAATGACAATGATGTTTGGTGTAAATTTTCTCCAGCTCAGCAAAGCACTAAAACCATGTAACTTGTACTTTGTATTGTATTGATTGTTTAAAAGAATAATATGTTGAGGAGTTTCTTGCCCCGCTTCTTCTCCCCAACTATACATACCGAAACGGTGGAGTCGCAATGACTTTCGATAAGAGGACTTATAAGTCCCTACATTGAATAAAAACTTTTGACTTTGACTTTATTCCTATAATATAAGTCGGACAATACGTCAGACCTACCTAAAAACCTACCCTACCTATATTGAAAAAAATGTATACAAATATCATGGTCAACATGGTCACCCGTTGACTTTGAACAAATTTCAATGGTTGATGTTGCCATCGTAGGTAAAGTATCGTAACCCTAAATTTGGTATAATTTTTCGTATGCTAAATGTACTTTAATTTTAACAGTTTCATATTAAACATAGATATTTTTAACCAAGAAACATATTTAAAAAAGTCACCAAATAATCATTACAGAAAGTACATTTATTTTATAGATTTTACATTGGGTTAAGTGGGTGACTTCGCGGAAACTCATGAATTGCAATTTCCTGCTAATAATTAATTAAATAATATAGCTGCATTCTTTTTTTACTTTACATGACATTTCTTACACATTTTTACGTAAAGTGCCGGTATTTAAAATTGCATACCACCTTTATTACATTTATATATTTCAATAAACACGCACCAAACGTCATCACCATCTGCGAATAAAAGTAGAGTATTGAACTTCCTGAATTATTTTCCAAAAATCGTCAATGTACTTTCCGTTTTTTTTTTCATATTTCGAAAATGTACATTGTCTAGAATAACACAATTAATTATGAAGTGATTTGATAATGAATATCATATATAAATAAATTAAAGAAATTTTGTCACGGAAATTCATCAACACCATCGCGGCACCGTCAAAGTTATAATATTCTCGAATTTCTAATATCTACCGTGACCGAGAGGCGACCACCTCCTTTCCTCAATCTCTGTGGTCTCTCTCACAAAGCTACTTCAATTTTATCCACGCAGGAGTATCAAAATTTTTGACTTATATTAGCTTATGGACTCTTTGTCATAAATTCACATCATCACCATCGATAGAAAAATTCAGGTTTGCACCATTTCTACATCTTTTTAAACTATCCCGGCTTGTGTGTCTTATGTAAAAGACCACAAAAATTGCTGGTGGTGCTTTTTGCAGCTTGGAGTTTTTACTAAAAAAAATCATAAACGGTCATTCATCATAACCATCATCATCATTACCATTTCTTCTGTGTTAATGGTGATGATAATATGTAAATGGTAATGATATACTATGTGTTTATCTCATATTAATTCTGACTATATGTGATGTTTGCTCTTAAAAAATATTTTCAACTGTTAGTTTATTAATGTCTTAGACGGCGATACAAAAAATGAGCACTAAGTATCTATATTTATGACACCTACATACCATGTTTCGAGTTTCTAGGCAATGATATTTCCTTTTTAATATCATTGTTCCTAGGTGTTATTGTTTCGGAGTAGAACATACATATTTCTTTTTTTAACAAGTTTTTTAATTTTCCCGTGAAAATGAGACTTTTCCCGCTGTAAAAAGTACCCAGATGTTGATCCAGTTACTCAGTTCAGCTAGTTGTTCAGCCACACAAAATTTTTAAATTTTCCCGTGGGAATGAAACATTCTCCCGCTGTAAATAGTACTCTAGATGTTGACCCGAATACTCAGTTATCTTCACACCAAGTTTCATCTAAATCCATCACGTAGTTTTTGCATATTGTGTACTTATACATATTATTACAACTCTTTCAACCTTTTTAATCGTTATATCTCAAAAACAGTGGCTCTTAGGGAAAAAGTATAAAACATTTTTTAAAGATAATTATCTGATCTACAATTTTTGTTCAGGCAAATTTTAAGATTAAAGTTACGGTTTTGCTAAAATTTGTGAAAGACCCGTTTTGTGACCTTTGACCCTATGTAATTTGTTTCCAGGTGTCGGATTGATGAAAACTTTTTAATATTCATTTAAAATGGTGTTTTGTACAATCCCACCAAGCGGTTGCCTACAACATATATAAGACATTTACATGCCATATTTCAATTTTCTAGGTCTTATCGTTTCGGAGCAGTACGTATTTCTCTTAATACCCAGTTTTAATTTTCCCGTGGGAATGAGACATTCTCCCGCTATAAATAGTACTCTAGATGTTGATCCGAATACTCAGTTATCACCACACCAAATTTCATCTAAATCCGTCCAGTAGTTTTTGCACATTGTGTACTTATACATCGCGATTATAACTCTTTCAACGTTTTGAATCGTTATATCTCAAAAAGAGTGGCTCTTAGGAAAAAAAAGTATTAAGACATTTTTTATAGATAACTATTTGATCTAAAATTTTTGTTTAAGCAAATTTTATAATTAAACTTACCGTTTTGCTGAAAATCGTGGAAAACCCGTATTTGTGACCTTGGACCCTGAGTAAATTTTTTTCCAGGTGTCGGATCGATGAGAACTTGTTAGATTTCATTAATGATGGTGTTTTGAACAATCCCACCAAGCGAATGCCTACATATTATAAGACACCATACCTACATGCCATATTTAAAGTTTCTAGGTGATATCGTTTCAGAGTAGTGCGTATTTCTCTTATTACCAAGTTTTTAAATTTTCCCGTGGGAATGAGACATTCTCCCGCTGCAAATAGTACTCTAGATGTTGACCCAAATACTCAGTTATCTTCACATCAAATTTCATCTAAATCCGTAGAGTTGTTTTTGCATATTGTGTACTTATACATATTATAACGATTACAACTCTTTCAACGTTTTGAATCGTTATATCTCAAAAACGGTGGTTCTTAGGAAAAAAAGTATTAAGACATTTTTTATAAATAATTATCTGATCTACAATTTTTGTTCAAAGAAATTTTATGATTAAACTTACCGTTATGCTGAAAATCGTGAAAATGCCTTTGATCCCGAGTAAATTTTTTTTCAAGTTTTGGATAGATGAGGACTTTTTAGATTTCATTTATAATGGTGTTTTAAACAATCCTACCAATTTTCAGCTGGCTGCGAATTTTTGTAACTTCACTCTAATTTTTTTGGTCTAAATTGACTGGACTACATATCATTTGTTTGCCATTGTTACTATTTAGAATATCTATAGGTACATCACACCAATCGTTGATTTGTGATATTTTATTGGGATTATAGTTAGTAATTCAAAGCAGAAACCTGTGTTATTTGCTATTTTTCATCATTTCCATTCGCTTGTCATCATTACCGGTAAAGAAAAGTCATTACCAGGCTTTAGACATCATTACCATTTCAATCAAGTAACTTTAAAAGTCGATAACTTCTGATTCTCTTGTTGGATTCTAGTGCCTTCAGTAGTTTTGTAAAGGTTATTAAAAAACCTTTAAATTTATTATTTTTTGCACGCATTTCCGACCACTTTCAAAAAATATTCAAAATAAATAAGAATGAATCAAAACGGCGAATCCACCCAAGTAAGTAAGAAAATGTAGGGGGGAATTTGGAACAGCGATGATGTCATTACTAGAAAGTTACACAATACTATTCGAGGTGCCTCTCAATAGGACCGGAATTTTCTTGCACTGAGCCGGAATTGAATTTTGCCATTTTGATGGCAGTTTGTTTATCCCTTTACTGTAGAAGTCTGCCGGACGGGAGGCGGAAATCGAACCGACTAAAATCTGAAAAAATATCAACCCGTACTTTTTAATGATTCATAATTTCGTATAAGAGTAGGTACCTACCTACCCTATTAACACGTGTTTGTAATGCAGACTCTTTTTTTAACTGAAGTTTTTATGGTTTTCCTTTTATTTAATTTATCAAGTTTGTTAGAGAGATTTGATCGACCTATGATATGATTGACCTATTATCGATCGATGCCATAAAAGTAGAGGGTGTGTTTTTTTCTGATTTTAGCCGGTTTTAGTTCCGTGTGTGTGGCAAGCAAATTTACGCACATATTGGAATGGTGTATTGTTTCTATTTAAAAATAAAAAATAAAAAAAAAAAATTTCACCAATGGAAAGGTAGAAGATCCCTGAGTAACATAGGCTATATTTTGTTCCCGTTTTCAAACGGGAACGGAAAGTACGCGCACGGGTGAAACCACATAGAACCACTAGTTATATTATATACCTAAAACATAAAAAATCTAGCTATCTATATATTATGTCCGTTATACCCTTAGAAACCACCCAACAGATATGCCCCACCCAACTTCACGGACAACGCCGCTGATCACAGTCGTCATCATAGTACCTATCAGTCGCGGTATAGTCAATCATATCATAATAAATATTATACTTTTAGGGTTTCCAACGGGATCCTATTGCCATTTGCCATTGGTGAAAGAATGTTTAAAATCGGTCCATTAGTTTTTGAGTTTATTCGTAACTAGCAGTGCCCCTCAGTTTCACCCGCGAAGTTCCCGTTCCCGTGGGAATACGGGAATAAAATATAGCCTATGTGTTATTCTGATGTACCTATAAGCTATATAACTGTAAGGTTTCATCAAAAACCGTTCTGTAGTTTTGCGTGAAAGAGGAACAAACATTCATACATACAAACTCGCATTTATAATATTAGTAGGACAACGATACAACAAACCTTCCAAAAGCCTGCACGTCCCGCCATATTCTTACTCACAGTTTTCCATTAAAAAAATACGGAGGCGGAGGCGGAAGCGTAGGTGTACGTTTTCCCGCGTTTGACCGCGCGCGAGTGAGTATCGGACGTTCCTGAAACGGTCATTTTGAAAACGGACATTCTGGGAAACTGACATATTGGGAAGTGGTCTTTATGTACCTAAAGGTTCTAAAATTGCGGGGACGAGTAGGTATATTGAAGTAAATGAAATATTATTATAATATTATTATTTTTGGGGTTTACATGCCAGTCGTAACTTAAAGCTTTGAAATATTGTAAACCAAAACCGTAAGATCTGTCCGACAATATCGATCTCAACCTCTTATTTTCTTGGTCCCCATTTCACCGCGTATTCCTAAGCCGCCCGGTACATCGGTTTCGGTCAAACTACAGTACGAGTTATTTTCAATATAGAGGCGTCGCGCCGGTGAGAGGCTTGCCTACGGCGCTCTCAACGTTTAATCCGCCTCTGTACGTACGTAGGTAGCTAGGTACTACATGCTCGCAATAATATATTTTTTATCAAAAGTAAGCGGTGATGATAATGTACTTGATTGTGTAATCATTTACGTAACTTTTTGCACACGCTATAGGTACACCTATTATGGATAAGTAATTATGTAAATTAAATATACAACGAGCATATAACGCGTCACAGATTAAACGCAATTCCTCTAATTAGTAGGTATATTAATATCCAATAGGCAATAGGTACCCTAATTAGTATACTCGTATTAGGTAATATAATATAAGAACCTAGTACCTACCTACTTAATATTTTGTATCGAAAGCTCGGGAGTCAATAAAACCGAGGGTATATTAAGTTGGCGTTTAGTCTCGAGGTGCAAACTGTACTTTTCACTTTGAGTGCGAGAAAAATTTACAATTTAGTACAAATTTATTTAAAACCGAACAAATACCTACACTCGACAAAAACTCGGAAACTTTCGCGGGCAGTTTTTTCTGCTAAACCTGTCACAGATTAACAAAGAGATTTAAATCTCTTTTTAAACACATGGCGCCACCCTCTATGCGGAGACACCATGGAACTAAAACTCTCAATATTTTCGCAATGAAGAATGTACCATCTTCAAACTTCAAACTCAAACAGCCAGTAAATATCTGTGAAGTGACTCCACAGATATTTACTGGCTGTTTGAGTTTGTCTACATCTCATTAAGGAAATTAAAAAAACTACTTAGGGGAGACCGGGGCAAGATGAGGTTCGGGGCAGGACGGGAAATGTGCTGGTGTGCGTGAGCTATGCACGATATATGAGCTCCGGCAGCACCATTAGTACGAAATTCAGTCGCGCTTTGTCGGTCAGTGGAAACAAATGTGTTGCTGCTTGTTTTGGCTGCTCTGCGTGAACAAACTTAATATTCTGAATAATATTAAAAAAGTTTACGACAATTATCAATGTGATAAGAAGTAATTAAGCATGTTTTGACAACATTTTTAAACTTAACACAGCAATGCAAGATCAAATGTTTATATGAGGCGCTGTTTATAACCTACACAACTTAAGGTTAGGAATGCTTGGTATAATTACAAAAAATATTCGTTGGGGCAAAATGGTCGGGGCATAACAGGATATCATGTTTTGCCCCGTCTTTGCGAAATGTGTAGAATTTTTTTTTTAAATAAAGAAATAAATGAATAATATCACGCCTTTTATCCCCAAGGGGGTAGACAGAAGTATTTAATTTCTGAATATACCCACTTTTTACTTTACACAAAATTCGGCATCCACTGAATAGGCATCTCAGTCTAAACCCTAAACTTCAACTATTTTAGAGAAGACCTCTTTGATCAAGGTTCCTGTGACCAAAAACACTCCGGAGAAAAAATATCAAATGCCACGTTTATGGTTTCTCCTGCAAACCTCATAGAAATATCAAAGGAAGATATGTACTCTTTTTGCCCCGTGCAATTTCCCATTATGCCCCGAGCTATGGGGCAAGATGGGAAAATTCATTTTCTTATTGTTTTTCTTACTAACCAAAAACTATGTGATTTAGAGAGCAAAACAAGTTAATTATATAAAGTTGATTAGTTAATGTTGCTATCTATGTAAAAGTTAGTTCATTAAATCGTTCAATTTCCTTTATATGATTTTTTTTTCCTTATATATCCCCTTTTGCCCCGGTCTCCCCTACTTTTTACTCCCTAGGGACCAAAGTGGTCACTTTAGTCCCGCTTCTACGATACGGCTATATTGGCGTACTTTTAGAGCTTAAGAAGTGAAAAAAAAAACCGGCCAAGTGCGAGTCGGACTCGCGCACCGAGGGTTCCGTACAACCTTGCAAATTTATGGTTTTCGTAATTTTTCCTTTATCTATGCTATAAGACGTTGCTTCGTACCAAATTTCAAGATTCTGAGTTCACGGGAAGCACCCTGTAGGTTTTGATTCCCTTGCAAGTGTCGAAAATTTGCGGCATAAACGGCTGTATCTTTTGATTGCGTTGGCTTAGAAGTTTGATTTTTTCACAGCTTCAAGGGACAGTAGACCTGAGTAATTGATATAAATTTCAGCTTCATACCTCCACGCGTTCCTGAGAAAAAGGGTCTTGACAGACGGACGGACGGACGGACAGACGGACAACAAAGTGATCCTATAAGGGTTCCGTTTTTTCCTTTTGAGGTACGGAACCCTAAAAATTATGACGCATTCGTACTTTACTTTTGTCTAACCAAATTTCTTAATTATAGAGCAATAGTGAGGTAACCCTAAATTCAGTTACCTATGCTAATTCATTTTTCGAAAAATTTTGCGCATTATTTAAAAATAGCTGTACTTAATCAAAATTAAGTAATCGATACTGAATTAACTAATTTCAGGATTGCGCTTAATCTGTTACATGTTGTTTAATGTAACTACAAAGGTGAACTAACTAACACATCAATCAAGGTCAAGTTGAATTACCTATCTACCAACTTACACATTAACTATAATAGTCTAGACAAGATCTCATGACACAAATCACATCAAGTGATTACCTTTTAATCTAACCTAAATAAAACCCACTAAAACACTAGTCATTCCGAATTCTTTTAAATAGGTACTTAAATACCTAAGAAATATATAACTATACGAGTATACGTTGGTGGGCTCGCGTGGGAGATAATAGCCCATACTTCCTCATGTGTGAGTAAAGACTCTTAGCCCAGCCCAGGTACAGGTTGATGATGATGACGTTGTTAAACCAGAGACATACATACGTACCTACCTACTAGGTACCTACTCCGAAACGATATCACCCAGAAACTTGAAATATGGTAAGTACTATGTAGGTGTCTTATACTATGTCATAGGCAACTGCTATGAAGGGATTCTTGGAAATTCCCACGCTAACGGGAATAAACTCTTAGATAAAAGCAAAAAAGTAATAACTGGATCCGCGCGGGCAACGCCGCTGGGCACCCGCTAGTTATGAAATATGTTTATTTCGGTACAAAACGGTCTATGATGACGTGTTAACATTTTAATAATAATAATAACTTTTTTTTATAGTTTTTCTATGTACTTATGTATAAAGTTTCTATGTATAAAGAGAGAAGGCCTGACTCACTGACTCATCAACGCCCAGCCTAAACCCTTGGACCCAGAAAGCAGATTTTTTTCACAGTCATTGTTTTTAAGACGCACCTATACTAGGAATAAGAAAGGAATTACTCATAATAATCATACCATCTATTCGAAAGTGACGTTTTGGTCCTCAATAAGAGGGAGCAAAGTAAGTTTTTTCCAATAGGGTTTTAATAAGTGCGAATAAAAGTGTTTTGAATTTGGAATTAAAAATATTCTTCAACATTCTTAGCCAAAGAGATTAGCAAAATAAGTTTTTCATCTAAGGGTGGCGCCACTGTAGTTTACATCAAAGTTTTGTATAACAAAATATTAGTTCTATTTTTCGCCGCATTAGGTTGACAAGGCTGAATGGCGTTCGATGGTCGTGCCACACTGTCAGAAAATTTTCTGTGGCAATGCGCACGCTTTCTTAGTTATTTTTGGGTGTTATTTAAATGGTAAGCAGAGTATTCGTATTTTTGTGAGCAGAAAAATATAATCTGTAAGCAGAAATAGCTAATTGGTCAGCAACTCATGGCCAGCAAACATTACAAAACCTATCAGCAATTTACGTCATTCTGGATGGCTGTAATTATTTTTGAGCTGCAATGAGCTGCTACTGTTTAATAAAATTTTGGTAAGCACTCAGAGGAAGGTCAGGGGTACGCGCGCCCGGCCTCAAGAGCCATCGCTAGGGCAACCCACTGTCCTTCCGTCATAGCGATGTCCCTTCCCTCCCACTTGTCCATGTACCTACCTCCTATCCCCCTACCAGTCCTTTTCCCTCTCCGCCAATCCAAGGTCTGCCGTGCCTACGGATGCGTGGCCAGGGGCGAGCCTGGTCTTGAGCGTGCCGCCGTCCTGGAACTTGGCTAATCCCAGGCACTATTTAGCCTTACCCGTCATGCGGGGCTCTGACGGGTGGACAGAGCTACTTCCCTAGCTAATCGTGGGACTAGAATGTGTAATAAAACTAAAAAACACGGAGGCGGCGATGTTGCTCGCCACACATCACGCCAGAGGTTACCACGGGGCGAAAAGCGGGCGAAGGAGAGCCGCTTTGCGACGCTGAATGTATGTGGAGGGATGGAAAGTAAATAAGATGAAGTATGTATGCTGATGGATGAAAAGAGGTTGGATGTTCTGTGTGTGAATGAAACGAAAAGGAAGGGTACGGAAGTCTCACACCACGGGCCGCTCACAGCAATATGGTCGGGCGTTGCCGAAAACGACAGAGCGTGCCAGGGTGTGGGGCTCCTGCTGTCTGAAAGAATGGCTGAAAGTATGACCGAGTTCAAGTGTGTGAGTCCCAGACTTCTCTGGGTGAGGCTCAAAATCGGACTGATACGGGTACGCGTCATTGGCGTGTATGCCCCGGATACATCCAAGCCTCAAACCGAAAGAGAGGAGTTCTGGAAAATGCTGGATGACTGCTTGAGTGAGTGTGACCAGAATGAGAGGCCTGTGCTGTTGGGAGATTTCAACGCATGGGTCGGTGTGCAAAGAAGCGAATGCGAGAAAGTGTTAGGGACTTTTGGAGATGCAAGAGTGAATGAAAATGGTGAGAGTCTGATTGAAGTATGTTTGGAGAGGAATCTTGTTGTGGCCAACACCTTGTTTGATCACAAGAAGATTCATATGTATACATGGGAAAGACAAAAGGATAGGAGTGTGATTGATTTTGTGATTGTGGATGAAAGAATGAGAAAGTGCGTTGTCGACACAAGGGTATACCGGGGAACTAACGTCGGAGCGGACCACTTTCTTGTGATCTCAAGGATGTGTGGTCTGTTCCGGGGTTGGCGTAACCGACCTAAAGTGGAGACAACAGACCTGAAAAGAATAAGAGTGGAAAGACTGGATGACGAGGAAACAGGCAAAGAGTATTTGAAGAGATTAAGTGATAGATTGAGCGATTGTGATAGTCTGGAAGAAAGAGAATTAGAGAATGTATGGAGAATATTTAAAAATGCTGTGGTAGAAACGTCGATAGAAGTATGCGGAGAGAGTAAGAGGAAGAATGGTTCCCCAAACCACTGGTGGAACAAAGAAGCTAGAGAGATTGTTGAGCGAAAGAAGAAAGCATGGTTGGATGTATTGGCAATGAGGACCAGAAAACCAGCAGATGCCAGAGTGACTGAAAATGAAGTGAAAATGGTAGAGAATGAATACAGAAGGATAAAATGGGAAGTGAAAGATAAGATTGAGCAAATGAAGAAGAACATGGATGAAAAGAATGAAAGAAAGTTGTCCGACAACTTCTGGGAAAACCAGAAATTGTTCTGGAAGCAAGTTCGGGTATCCCGGGGAGTGTCGCAAAATACAAAGACGAATGTGATTAGAGATGAGAATGGGGAGCTAATAATGGAAGAAGATAGAGTGCTGAGCCGATGGAAGCAATATTTCGAGGGACTATTTGAATGTGATGATTCCCTACCCCAAGCAGATCTTGCAGCTACTGTAGATCTGCTTGAGGAGGAGATAGATGAAAATGAGATTAGCATGCATGAGATTGAAAGAGCGATGAAGAATATGAAGAAAGGTAAGGCTGCAGGGTATGACAGAATATGTGTCGAAATGCTGAGAGCTGGGAAAGGGCTGGTAGCTTCTTGGTTGTACCTCATTTTTCAAAAATGTTGGGCCAGCGGTGAAGTGCCGCAAGACTGGCGAAAAGCCGTAATAGTGCCCCTTTTCAAAGGAAAGGGGTCGCAGCAGGAAGCCAAAAATTACCGCGGAATCAGCCTTCTCAGCATTGTCGGGAAATTGTATGCAAAGGTATTGATTGAAAGAGTGATGAGAGAGACAGATGAGAAAATTTGGGATGTACAGGCGGGATTCAGAAAGGGAATGGGGTGTATGGATCAAGTCTTCTCCCTAAGGTGCCTTACAGAAAAACACCTCGCCAAACATCAGAAGGTGTTTTGCGCCTTTATAGATCTGGAGAAGGCCTATGACAGAGTGAGGAGGAATGAAATGTGGGATGTGCTGTCCAAGTTTGGGATGGGGAGCCGGTTGATAAATGCACTGAAATCACTCTACGAGGATTCCAGTGCATGTGTCAGACTAAATGGCGCCTACACAGACTGGTTTAACATCTCAAGGGGTGTTAGACAGGGCTGTGTAGCATCTCCGTGGCTCTTCAACCTATTCATGGACAGCTGTTTGGATGATTTGCGTGAGAGTGATTGTGGATTAAAAATGAGTGAGACCACCATCAAATGCCTCTTGTACGCCGACGACCAAGTCATCCTTGCATCGTCGGCATCCGAGCTGCAAAAGATGGTGGATATAATGAATGCAGCATTTGAGAAGAAGGGCATGAAAGTAAATGTTGCAAAAACGAAAGTGATGATTTTTGAAAGAGAAGAGCGTATGACAGAGTGTGATATAAAGATCTATGGTGAGAAAGTTGAGCAAGTGAAAGAGTTCGTGTATTTGGGTAGCGTGTTTACAAGGGACGGCAAGTTTGAGAAAGATATTGAAAGAAGAGTAATGAAAGGAAATGCAGTGAATGGGGCCCTGAATAGCCTTGTGAGTAGCCAGGTCGTGTCCAACGAGGCAAGGATGGCTATGCATAACGCGGTTCTGGTTCTAACGCTGATGTATGCGAGTGAATGTTGGGTGTGGCAGAAGAAGCATGAAAGCAAAGTGAACGCCGTGGAGATGAGATCGTTGAGGAAAATGTGTGGAGTGAAATTGTGTGATAGAGTGAGGAATGCTGATATACGAGAAAGGTGTGGTTTGAAAGAAGATGTAGTGACAAGAATAGAAAAGGGCATGTTACGCTGGTTTGGTCATTTAGAACGTATGGATGAAAGAAGAGTAACGAAAGAAATATATGGTGCGAATGTTGAAGGATGCAAGGAAAGAGGACGCCCCAGAAGGACGTTCATGGATCAAATAAGTGACGTCCTTCAAAAAGCTGGGGTCCGGAGTGCGAAGAATAAAAGAGCGTGCATGAAAAGGCTTAAGGATGTGAAGGAAGCGAAAGAAGTATGCAGAGATCGAGCAAAGTGGCGATCCATCGTCTCTGCCTACCCCTGTGGGACAATGGCGTGAGCATTATGTATGTATGTATGTATGTACTCCTCTACCCCCCTACTACCTCTTCCCCCCGGACCTCGACAGCGAGTAGTCGTGTCTAAACCACGTCGCTGTTATTTAAAAATCTGAATTTCCAAACTTGGCAAAATTAATTCGAAGCTAAAAAATAGGAGTGCATAAGACATCAAGAGTTTCCTAGTGAAGCAAGCGCACCGCTTTACTGTGCGAGTGGGACGGCGGCTTACTGTTTTCTCGTACCTGCGAGCTGCGCTACGTCCGAGTGAGTCACCCACCATCTTTCTAATTACTTGATGCACGGCGCGCCGGTGTGTGCGTGGACTGCATCTGTGTGCGCCTGGCGCTGACATTGATTCTGCACGTATCTCTGCAAGTTTATGCGATCCTGGTAGCTGCATCTACAAACTCGACGTCCGTATTCTGGATACCTCTAATTAATGTCCGTATTCTGAGATACTTTGAAGCTTTAAAAACTTATGTGACCCTGGTAGCTGCATCCGACGTCCCTATTCTGACAGCTTAATTTACTGCCTACTTTGCTTAACATCTCGAGTCTCTTTAAAGTTCTGCGATCCTAGTGATTTAATAAAATTAGAATGTCGCCCTCTTTGAACAAATCTCACTCGGCATCGAATATTGAAGATATTGGGGCCGAAACTACGCCTCCAAATTACGTCTACTTACGCAGTAAGAGAAGAAGAGAAGAAAATTTACCTTCGGAATTCGAGGCTTTTAAAAATGAGATCAAAGAGATGTTCGAGCAATTCATGATAATGCAAAATAGCAAAATGGATGAAATTGTATCTGATTTGAAGGAAATCCAGCAAACAAACAATAATATTGAGGGTTCAATGTCTCTGATCAGCAGTCAAAATGAGGAGTTTCGTAAGAAAATTGAATCCCTCGAGAGTCAAACTAAAATCAACTATGAGTATACAATATGTATCAGAAAGGTGAAATAATATTGAAGGGTGTATATGTATATCGTGTAACGAAATACCTACAAAAATATCAGATCTAATATAGCAACTTTTTTCTTTCATATAAACTTAATAATTACTTTTTATGTGTGAATTTTCGCCAACCCTGTGATTGAAGAATAAAAGCGTAGGGGCTCCCTACGCGCTAGTGTCGTTGACCGTAGTAGTGGCAGGTAGCGCCTGCGCGCGCAGCTGATCGCTCGCGCCGAGCGCCGGTCGCCGCCCGCGCCTTAACATACCTACCTATTTTATTCTAGGGTAAATGTTATTGGAAATAATAAAAGTTATTAATAGCAGTAATTATTTATTCAAAAAAAATTAGAGGTAAAAGCATAGTTTTTATTCAATAATAAATTTAACTTATCAAAACATTGTCATTAAACAAGTAATACCTACCTACATACTAGTCATGTAGTTTCAACCAACTTTTACACTTTGGGATTTGGGTCCTACCTACTATTGGTTTACACACACATTAATACCGCACAATAACTCAAAATGTCCACCCGTGCGCGCAGTGGGTAGGTACCACCAGCCGCAGGTCCCGGTGCCACAAGTAGACGTACAGGCGCGCGACCTTGGGGGTTTGAGCGCGGAACGAACCAGCCTCGCGCGGAGGCAGACACCTGACAAATTCTCCCGAAGCAGCTGAAGGATAGCATCCGCTGCTCATCCAGCGGTCTACCTTCGGCGAAGCGCACGTGACACAGCTCCCTAACTCGACTGATATTGCCATCAGGAGCACCGACACAAAGTCATTTCATAAGATTCACTTGAATAATCGTGAGACACTGTAACGACTGTTGCGAGTCATAGTCTTTGATTATAACACGTCTTCACTCGTTGATAGATAGGAAGCAACTAAGTTCATTGATTTGAAAATGAAAGAATTTGCCGATTTTCTAAAATTTTGTTCTAGGGTTCAGTTGAAAATTAAACATAAACCTATGAAGATAAAAGACGTAAAAATAATTTTAAGCGATACAATGATAATGAATCAATTAATTACATAATTTACTTTTCTCAATTGTGAAATAATAATAACGTGAAATAAGGTAAAAGACTTAGAATTAGTAATATTTTTTAAAACATACGGAACCACTCAATAAATAGAGGGTGGAGCTAGACTCTTTAATAATGCCGCCGACGGCCCTTTGACCTTTGCGCAGTGTCCTTATTGGCCAAAAAGGAGCGCGCGGACGTTCCTAGTGATCAATGGATTTTTCATTGATCTAAGACCGCAATCCACGTGGACTACAAAATTCTATCAAAGACTAATAATGTCAGATATTTACGTAGGTAAATTAGTAGGTTTTCTTTAAAACTATGGGGAAAAAAATAATAATGATGGAGTATTATCGGGCCTGTTGGCTCAGTTGGTAGTGACCTTCAGAACCTGAGGTCGCGTGTTCGATTGCCGCTGAACAACATATGTTGGCCTACAGTTGTGTGAATGAACATTTTTGTGGGCTTCGTGACTGGGTTTTCAATAATTATTTAAGTATATCTATTAGTTATTTAGTACTCATAGTGTAGGCTCTGTCTAGTTTTTCGTAGGTAAAAACACGATGTCTTATCTGTACCATGTTTAGTCACTTAATAGAGAGTTCAACAGCATTTAACAGCTGATTTAAGGGTTGAAAATGATTTTTTTTAATGATAACTTCCACGTCGTTTTACTCCAAATTTATAGTATATATTAAACAAGAGACATTTTTCCCGAACGGTATATAAGCTACTTTATATGACCCTTAATTATTATTTCACCTTTCTGATACATATTGTATAGCTGTTCTTGAGCACAAGATTGATGATCTACAGAGAAGTCTGCGTAAAACCGCTGTTGAAATCAAAAATGTCCCCAAAAAACACCAAGAAACAAGAGAAGATCTAATAAATATGGTACTCAATCTGGCGAGTAACATCAACCTCGATATGAAACGTGAAGACATTAAGGACATTTTCCGTGTATCAATAAAAAAAGAAGGCACTACTATCGTTGAGTTCGGATCTACGATGTTAAAAAGTGATATTTTAAAGCAAACGAAGGTTTTCAACACAAGAAACAAATGCAAATTGCAAGCAAAACACCTTGGCCTCACTACTGGAGAGGATGCGCCAGTTTTTGTATCTGAGCAGTTGACACCCAAGGGAGCACGTTTGTTCTTCTTAGCTCGAGACCTAGTTAAAACCAAAATGTATAAATATTGTTGGACCTCTTTTGGAAAAGTGTTTGTACGACAAGACGAAAACTCCCGTATAATCCAAATTATTAATGAAACTCAGATACATCAACTTACGCAGACTCAATGACTAATCTTTTACTTATTTTTATTGTGCTCATGTCAGGTGATATTGCTCAAAGTTTCTAATACTTTTTTGTTGTTCCTAATAAGCCGTAAGTTAAAACAATCCAGTTGTTATTCTTTAAAATACTTAAATTGTAACAATCTCTCACGCATACACACACAAAATAAACTCACAAACACACTTTATTCATCGAAAACTCATTCTCTCACACTCAAGACTATCCTAGAAATAACAACACACCTACTCATACAAAAAACGCAAGCAAACTCAATCACACATCATATATTTTCATTAAAGGCCCACTTTAAAGATTCCCAATCAAAAACATATTTAATACACCGATCTTACAGGGACTACCTATAATACAATTGTTTCCGTTATGGATATTAACCTAAATACACTGGAGGAATTGGACAATGTAGAAATCGCCAAGTCTATATCATGTAAAGTTGACGACTTACCAAGTTTTATGCAAACCCATAAAGAATACTTTACCGTAGTATCTCAAAACATTAGAAGTATTTATAGTAGTAATCATGATGATTTGCAGGTTAATCTATCGCAACTGCCATTTGAATCCGATATGCTGATCTTGACTGAATGCAGACTGGACAATAACAAGAGAATTCCTACTTTGACTAACTACGCGACACACTCTACGACTAGAAATCTCAATCAAAATGATGGAGTCGTAGCGTACATCAAAACTAGCCTTCGGGTCGAGGTGACTGAACTGCAACTGGCCAATGCCTCTGGACTTCAAATTATTACTGCTGCGTTCACTATCATTGGTATTTACCGCTCACCGTCTACAACAGATGCTGAAAACTTTATCGAGTCTCTGAATGCACATCTAGAATCTATAAACAGACATAAAAATATTATAATAATTGGAGACATTAATATTAACCTAATTGTTAAATTAACAGAAAACACAAGTAATCGTAATAATAGACTAAAATATTTAAATATGTTAGCTGTACACGGTTGTTTGTCAGGCCACTGCTTACCAACTAGAAATGAGAGTTGTCTTGATCATGCAATGCTAAAATTAGATAAGAAGCAGGTCTCAGCTCTTGTTGTGGTTTTACAAACTTCAATAACAGATCACTCTATGGTCCTGCTCAGTCTCAAAAATGTAAGTAGCACTGCCTCGCCTGAACTTAAAAAGACCTTCTTTGATTATGATAAGACTTACAGTTCTCTCATCACTACTGACATTACGCACTTTAAAACTTGCAATGACCCTAATGCTATGGCAAGTATTCTGATTAACATTATAAAGACAGCTATTTTAAACAACACAAAAATTAAATCTTTAAAGAACCAGCGAGCTCTAAAGCCCTGGATGACAAACGGCGTACTTCGTTGCATCAGGTTAAGAAATAGTATGCAACTAAAATTAAAACTTGAACCTTTCAACACCGTTCTCAAAATCACATTTTCACGCTTTAGAAATTTCTGTACAAATTTGATTAGGAAACTAAAAAGACAACACAACAAAATTCAACTTGAGAACGCAGCTAATAACCCAAAACAGTTATGGTCAACCATAAATAAAATTGCCCAATTTAAGAAATCCAAAACTTCTAATAAAAACTTACTTAATATTACTCAAAATCCCACTGACTCTGTAAATCGCGTAAATCAATTCTTCGCAGGCATAGGTAAGACATTGGCAGAAGAGATTATGAAACGCTCAGGCTCGCAGTTTACTACGCATGCTACAAATTTAAATCAATGCTCCAATTCTTTTGTCCTGCTAGAGGTTGATCCGCAAGAAGTCAATAATATACTTGTAGGTCTTGATTCAAACAGCGCTCCTGGATGGGACGGCATCCCGACTAGGTTTCTTAAACACTGTCGAGACTTCATCGTTCCGCTGATAACAGAATTGGCTAACAAATGCTTTAAAACTGGAATTTTCCCTAAAGTTTTCAAGCAATCAGTGATTACACCTGTACACAAGGGTGGGGACAGCAGTGATGTGAACAACTACCGGCCTATCTCAGTATTACCTTGTATATCAAAAATTCTTGAAAAGCTGTTAAATAAAAGACTAATTAGTTACTTAAATAAATTCGAAATTTTGTCTCATAAACAATATGGTTTCCGCAAGGGACTATCTACTCAGGATGCTGTTTTAGACCTTACCAGTTTGATTGTTGAAAACGTGGATAAAGGAAAAAAGTGTCTTGCTGTGTTTTTGGACCTCCAAAAGGCATTTGACACCGTTTCTGTCCCTATGCTGGTGAGTAGACTTGAGAGTATTGGAGTCAGGGGAACACCATTAGCGCTGTTTGAAGATTATCTTAACGACAGGAAGCAGATCGTTAAAGTCGATAAATGTAGTAGTGAAGAGGCGAATGTTACCTTTGACGTCCCACAGGGATCAGTACTAGGGCCTACGTTATTCCTCATCTATATAAACCCACTATGTAACCTTGAGAACAGTGGAGGTAAGATATTTTCATACGCTGATGACACGGCAATAGTGTTTTGTGGTCAATCTTGGAGCCTGGTTCGAGAAGTTGCTGAGAACGGTCTGGCCAGGATAGCGAAATGGTTAAACACCAATTTGCTAACCCTGAACACAACTAAAACTAACTACCTTTGCTTCAGCACTGACCAAAGATCTCAACCGAACGATGAGTTTCAACTTAAAATTCATGAGTGTGCCAATCAGTTCAATAATATTAATTCAACTGTGCTTGCCCAACCATATGTAAAGTTTCCTACGTAAAATATCTTGGTATAATGGTTGACCAAAGACTTTCGTGGCACTCTCATCTGGATCTAATTGTTGGCAGAGTCCGTAAACTAATATGGATTTTTAAAAACCTGCGTCATGTTGCCTCTACTGAGCTGATAAATAAAATATATATAGCCCTTGCTCAGTCCATAATAACTTACTGCATCCCCGTGTGGGGTGGCGCGACAAAAACGCACTGCCTCGGCCTGGAAAGGGCTCAGAGATCTCTATTGAAGGTTATGTATCTTAAGCCATACAGATACCCCACTCATGATTTGTATAGGCTTAGTGGCTTACTGTCTGTGAGACGACTATACATTTATAGATTAATAACTGACCTACATAAAAAACTGCCGTTAGATCGCAGTAAAGTAATTAAGAGAAATAAGGATGTGGCACCTTCCAATCCAGTTCGTACGACTTTCGCTGAGCGCCAATATAGCTCGCAGTCTGTGTTCATTTATAATGCAGCAAATCGTAAACTAAATATCTACCCTCTGCAATCGTATGACTGTAAGAAAATTCTGTTGGACTGGCTTTTGACTTTATCATATGATGACACCGAATCCCTTCTGCAAAGGGTCACCTGATTGACTTGCATTATTGCACCTCGTAGAAATTTATGAAAAACACCTAGGTATACACTCTCAATTACACACAGGTTAGTGGAGGCTGTCTTGACAGCTTCCGATTCCAAGACTAGTTCGTAGGGCTAACTCACACCCAATCACACCCTCTTACTCATGCGCAATCCACCCCCCCCCCCCCCTTCACACATCACCACACACACACACCCCCCCCCACACCCACCACCCCACACACACACACACACCCCCCCCACACACACACAACCCCACGTACATGAATTACGTTAGGAATATACTTAAGTTTGTGGTATAATGCTTTAGAACTAGCAATTTTGTTTTCTTTTAGTTACTTAGTTACTACTCCGCTAGAATTGTCACGGGGAACGAGCGAGACAACCCCAACACAAGTATTTTATTACTTACTGGGAGTGTCTCATTTTTGTCAGCATTTTATTAAGGAGTAATAAAGTTTATTTTATTTTATTTTATTTTTATTTTATTTTTATTTTATTTTTATTTTATTTTTATTTTATTTTTATTTTATTTTTATTTTATTTTATTTTATTTTTATTTTATTTTTATTTTATTTTTATTTTATTTTTATTTTATGTACTCAGAGGCAGAGGGGAAGCCAAAAAATATTTTTTGAGCTTCATATAAAAGTAGCAAAAATAAACTCAGCAAACTTGTCATGCGCAAAATGGGCGCATTCCTTACATAGATTAGGAAGGTCCAAAGATATTTGGGAATATTACGGAATATTTGGGAGTTTTTAGTGGGAGTGGGAGTGGGGGTGGGAGTGCGAGTGCGAGTGCGAGTGGGAGTGGGAGTGGGAGTTGGAGTTGGAGTTGGAGTGGGAGTGGGAGTGGGTGTGGGAGTGGGAGTGGGTGTGGGAGTGGGAGTGGGAGTGGGAGTGGGAGTGGGAGTGGGAGTGGGAGTGGGAGTGGGAGTGGGAGTGGGAGTGGGAGTGGGAGTGGGAGTGGGAGTGGGAGTGGGAGTGGGAGTGGGGGTGGGGGTGGGAGTGGGAGTGGGAGTGGGAGTGGGAGTGGGAGTGGGAGTGGGAGTAGGAGTGGGAGTGGGAGTGGGAGTGGGAGTGGGAGTGGGAGTGGGAGTGGGAGTGGGAGTGGGAGTGGGAGTGGGAGTGGGAGTGGGAGTGGGAGTGGGAGTGGGAGTGGGAGTGGGAGTGGGAGTGGGAGTGGGAGTGGGATAATTTTTACGACATGTTTTCTCTGCTGTTCAATCATGAAGTCTTGCTGACCAAGTAGTTATTTTGCGGACCAAGTAACTGTTTTGCGGACTGAATGTTTATTATGCAAGCCCATGTTATTGTAAGCTGCCTATTTCTGATTTAATTTTTGACCATTATCAAAATTATTTGCCGAACAAGAATTGCTGCCTGATTTTTTATTTGCGAACAAAATCTTTGTAAGCCGACCAAATTATTTAAATGCAGATTTTTTGTGGCTAACCAAATTTTATAATTGCTGCCCATATAATTACTTCTCGTTATTTTTCACAATTCACAGTTTATTTTACGCCAAATTTTCGAATTCCAACATCGAATTCATAGAAATTTAGGTTAATGTTTCACGAAAAATATAATGATTCGCTAAAGTATGTACGTTTTAGTACAATCTTGTTTTTTTGCGGTGAGTCTTTGTCTTCTTTCCTCTAGTGCAGTACTGCAGGTAGGCATATAACTACACTGGATAGGAAAAATAACGGGTCATTTAGAAAAAACGCGATATCTCCCAAAGCTATTTACATAGATCCCTCGTATAAATAATATGTTATAGGCAGATTTGTGACGCTTATTAGTTATACATATCAAAAAAGGTTGCATTTGAACAAGTTACAGTTTGAAACAATGTAAGCTCTGACACGATCCGGCGGCGACTTCGGGAAGCTGATTTATAGCCTTATAGGCCGCAAATGGCCCTAAATTGCTCAGAGAACATCGAGTTGCCAGGTTGCGGGTTGGTCGAGAACACGTCCGATGGACACATGAAGATTGGTCCAGGGTTATGTTTTCCGATGAGTCAAGATTTTGTTTATTCGCCCCCGATGGGAGACGAAGAGTAAGTATATAGGTGAACAATAAATGAACTTTATCGTTAAGCGTGTTTTGAGGAAAAGGTGCCATTCGGTTTAGGATCAATAATGGTTTGTGCTGAGATATCTTCAGAGGAACGGTTCTCTGACAGCTCCCAAATTTGAAGAGGAGATTTTAAATAGCTGGTCCTTTCTTGGTGAATATGGGCGCAAATTCCATTTTTATGGACGACTAGCTGATGCCCGCGACTTCGTCCACGTGGAATTTGTAATTACTTTGCGTTTTTTGAAAATATATCAAGAAGGATAATCAACACTGTATATCTATTTACACTAATATTATAAAGAGCAAAAAAGGTATTTTTGTATGTTTTTAACGAATAAACTCAAAAACTACTTGATCGATTTTAAAAATTCTTTCACCATTAGAATGCTACATTATCCCTGAGTAACATAGGCTATATCTATGACAAAAAGAATTAGGGATTGTTACTAAAACTTCAATAATTTAACCCAAGGGGTAAAACATGTACCAATAAAATGTCTTTCATCGCATACGCTGTGAAAACATTGATGATAGAACAAAAAAAAATTCTAAAATATTAAAGAACATATCAATATCTACAAAAAACTTAACGACACCATAATACATACATACATAAAGCTCACGCCATTGTCCCACAGGAGTAGGCAGAGACGATTGAGCGCCACTTTTCTCGATCTCTGCATACTGCTTTCGCTTCCTTCACATCCATAAGCCTTTTCATGCACTTTCTTGTATTCTTCGCACTCCGGACCCCAGCTTTTTGAAGGACGTCACTTATTTGATCCGTGAACGTGCTTCTGGGGCGTCCCCTTTCCTTGCATCCTTCAACATTCGCACTATAAATCTCTTTCGTTACTCTTCTCTCATCCATACGTTCTAAATGACCAAACCAGCGTAACATATAATAAAATGTAGTGACAAGGATAGAAAAGGGTATTTCTAACCACACTTCTCTTGTATGTCCGTATTCCTCACTCTATCACACAATTTCAATTTCCACACATTTTTCTCAATGATATCGAAAATCAGTGAGGCTCGGGTTCGAACCTGGCATGTACCAATGAGTTTTTCAAAAACTTACGTACATATTTATCACTAGCTCGACGGTGAAGGAAAACATCGTGAGGAAACCCGCAGGTCTCAGAATTAATTCTGAGACATGTGTAAATAGACCCGGTCCGGCGATGGACTCACCACCTATCACGTTTAGGGGTCCAATATATCTCGTGAAATGTGGGTATATCCAGTAATGGAATACCTCTGCCTACCCCCTCGGGGATAAAAAAGGCGTGAGATTATATTATTATATATCACCTCCACGGCGTTCACTTGGCTTTTCTGCTTCTTGTGCCACACCCAACATTCAATCGCAAACATCAACGTCGGGACCAGAACCGCGTTATGCATACCCATCCTTGCCTTGTTGGACACAACCTGGCTACTCACAAGGCTATTCAGGGCCCCATTCACAGCATTTCCTTTCATTACTATTCTTTTATTATCTTTCTCAAACTTACCACCCCTTGTAAACACGCTACCCAAATAAACGAACTCTTTCACTTGCTCAACTTTCTCACCTTCTATCTCTATATCACACTCTGTCATACACTCTTCTCTTTCAAAAATCATCACTTTCGTTTTTGCAACATTCACTTTCATGTCCTTCTTCTCAAATGCTGCATTCATTATATCCACCATCTTCTGCAGCTCGGACGCCGACAATGCAAAGATGACTTGGTCGTCGGCGTCCAAGAGGCATTTGATGGTGGTCACACTCATTTTCAATCCACAATCACTCTCACGTGATGATTCACGTTCCAAACAGCTGTCCATGAATAGGTTGAAAAGCCACAGCGATGCTACACAGCCCCGTCTAACACCCCTTGAGATGTTAAACCCGTGTGTGTAGACGGCATTTAGTCTGACGCATGCACTGGAATCCTCCGACACCATAATATGTTCTAATAATGTAGTGATGTCACAACAACTTTTTTACATTTTCAAAGTTAATCGACTTGCCAACCAAGATCAGACCATTTTATTCATACCTTTACATTAGTCCTTATCCAAAAAAAACATTTCATTCAAGATTGCTTTATACATAGACCTGCCTACATACATAAAGCTGACGCCATTGTCCCACGTGGGTAGGCAGAGACAATGGATCGCCACTGTTTCAATACTTGTAGATTACTATTTGAATAATTCAAATCCGACATTCTCATCCTCCCTCCCTCCACTTATCCTTATCCTCTGCCTACTCCGGCCATGTCCTCGAGAAGGCGTCCAGTACATTCCAGCAGCCCCGAAAGGAGATATAAAATTTAATAACAAAAATATAAATAGCAGTGATAGCCCAGTGGATAAAGAGCCCGCTTCTCATTCGTGAGGCTCGGGTTCGAATCCTGGCATGTACGTACAGTCAAGAGCACGTAGAGCTGGACACATTGGACTTTGGGAACACATAGTGAATTCTCAAAAATAAATTGGACTTTGTACGGAGACTTTTAAAGAATATTTGTGCCAATTTTTAAGTTGATAGACGCAAAAAACCACACTTCTCCATACCAACTTCAACTCCTACTTTTACCCCTTTAGGGGAAGATTAACAATAAATCCAAAAACACGTGTCTCGTCATTTATTTCTAAAAGTATTTGTGCAAAGTTTTAAGGCTGGGTGGGCCGGCCGAGGCCGATTTTTGTGATTTTTAAAATCATCTGAGACATAGAAAATAGTGTTTAAAATTCTGAAAAAAAGATATATATAACTTAAGGACATACTCTAGTCAAAGTCGCATTCGGTTACACGATTTGATGAACTTCACTCGATAGAAAAAAATCTCAAAGTTACCCCTTTTTGTTTTGTTTTTTCTATGTCAGGTCTGAACTACTGATATTTTACATTTATTTTTTGTACTAGATTAATGATATGAAATATTTCTAGACAAATTCGCAGAGTTTGACTTTATAAAATGATTTTCATAATCACTATGTTGAAAAAACTACAAAATGCACGAGCGCGGTGGCTTAGCTGGCGTGTTCAGTCGCGCGCTGGCGCTTACGGATGACGGACCTGTGTCAATTTTTTCCGTGACAATTTTTTGCACCAATCAATCAGTTTTGACGAATTGATATATTTGTTGCAAGTTATCCATAATGGGTAATAAACAACGAAAGCGAAAAAAGGCGTTTACCACTATAAAATTAGTAAATAAAAAGAATTAACTCAAAATATATGTGAAGAAGTAAGTAAATGTTTAATTTGTCACGTCATTGTCGACTTTGACACACTCACATTAAATTTCATTTTACTTCAATCTCATTTATAAATTCATAAAAAGATCATGCCATAGTATAAGAATATCAGTAGGTATAATTCAACTGAAATTAGGCAAGTAATCAAATAAATCGGAATATGAAGGTGGGTAAGGCCGTCAATTTTTTAAATCTGAAATATTGCATACATGTGTAAATCGCATGAAAATGCAATATTATGATGACATGGTGCTGATCTGATGATGGAGCTGGAAGGTGGCCATAGGAACTTCGCAATGAAACGACACAACCTTATCAAGTTTGGGCTTCATCGAATCGTCATGACTATTTATCGCTGAACATAATTCCTCAAATTGAGCAAAGCCAATACCAGAAGCCACAATGCCAGTAGTGGCGGCTGTATTAAGATTAACTTGGTCTTGATTGCATTCAAAACGAAATGTTTTAACATTAATGTTTTATGTTGTTTTTAGGCACTTGTCTGAAATGGCTGACGTGTCCGAAAACTCTGTCAGTAAATTGAATTCTGTCGATCCTGTCGACACTGTAAATCTTAACGTAAGGATCACATTTGAAATGATAACATTTATCTTAACATTTTTATGTGTATTTTGTCAGTCTATTAACTTTTCACTATGCTAACATCAAAAAATATATAGATAACTAATATTAATCTAAAATATGTAATACTTACTATATTTGTTCACTGTTTCAGAGATACTGAAGAGGCGGAAGACTCACTTATCGTAAAATATGCATTCAAAGAAAATGAATTTCAACCTGTTTCGGGATGGCGAATTGTTGATATAAATTACATTTTACAGGAGTTACAAGAGAAAGCTCGTCATAAGGGTTTATTTAACTGCACCTTAGAAAAATTCCGTTTGATCAGTGAAAAACGACGAGGACTTTTATCAGTATTTCATTTTGAATGCAATATTTACAAAGAAATTTAGCTCGATTAACTCTGAAGACCTAAACGATAGAGATCAAGTTAATCTTAATACAGCCGCCACTAGTGGCATTGTGGCTTCCGGTATTGGCTTTTCTCAATTTGAGGAATTATGTTCAGCGATGGATATTCCGGTATTCAGCTCAAAATACTATTCCAAATTAGAAGATGAATTATTTGAAAAATGGAAAAAGACGGCAAATTTTAATGCTTCTATGGAATCGAAGAAGCAGCTCAAGTGGAGAAGGATATCGCTATCGCAGAAGGTCGAACTAAAAACGGCTACCCTTTAATTGATGTTTACGTTGCTGGGTCATGGTGCGCTAGATCTTACGGCACCAACTTTTTCATCGCATTTTAATCTTTTTCGTCATCATGGATACGTTAAAAATTCGAGTAATTATGGAATATGAGTACCGTCGTGGCAGCAACGCGGCACAAGCGGCACGCAACATCAACGACGTTTACGGAGCTGACACTACAAACCAACGCACCACCTGTTATTGGTTTGCTCGCTTCTGTTCTGAAAATTTCGACCTAAAAAATAAACTTCGCGGTCTTCCGAAGACTTTGGTCGACAATGACGAATTAAAGGCGATTATGGAAGCTGATGATACACAATCTACGGCTGAATTCGCAGGAGCTTTCGACGTTAGCGTCAAAACAATATTGGTCCATTTGCGTCAAATTGGCAAGGTAAAAAAGCTTGACAAAAGGGTGCCCCACGAACTCAATGATCGCCAGCGCGAAGTACGCGTCGAGACGTGCCTTGCACTGCTGAACAGATACACAAATGAAGGAATTTTGAACCGCAATGTTACCTGCGATGAGAAATTTATTCTGTTTGATAACCGCTAGCGCTCAGCAAATTGATTGGATTCAGGTTCAGCACCTAAACAATGCCCTAAAGTTTAAACGAAAACTTACCCCTAGAAAAGTGATGAAGTGACCTGTTTGGTGGTCTAGCGCCGGTGTGATTCATCACAGCTTCTTACCAAACGGGGTGAGCATTACTGCAGATGTATACTGTGAATTATTACTTCGATTAATACAAATAAAAATACATGAAAAAAATTCGTTTCAATTTTTTCATATAAAATGGCATTTTCATTGGTAAAGACCTAATATTTATGTCAAACAGAATTTTCAATTTTTTATTTTTGTCACCATGATGTATACACATAATAGCTATAATAATTACATAAACAAACAAAATAAAAACAGATAAGTTACTTCATTTATTTACGTAACTCTAATTTATTACTATACCATAAACAAAGTTTGATAATATATAAAATGCATTTCTAAAGTCAAATAAAATTATCCTACTGCTAATTTCTATTCTATGTCGCTGGCGGGGTCATGCGAGTTCACTGCCGATGCGTCCGATCTAACTATTTTGCGCGCGACCCGTGACAGCGCTAAATGCCTACTGCTGCAGGAATACCTGGCCTAAAGTTGATAGACGTAAAAAACAACGCGTCTCCATACAAACTCCAACCCCCCGTTTCACCCCCTTAGGGAGTGTTTTTTGGAATATCCAGAAATACGTGTCTTGTTGTTTGATTTAAGGAGTATTTCTACAAAGTTTCGACTTGATAACCACAAAAATGAAGGTTTTCCATACATATCAAACTCAACCCCTACTTTCACCCCTAAGGGGACGATTTTCGAAAAATCCAAAAATATGTGCCTTGTTGTTTGTTTTGAGAAGTATTTCTACAAAGTTTCTAATTGATACACCCAAAAATTAAGGTTTTCCATACATACCAACTTCAACCCCTACTTTCACCCCTTAAGAAGATGATTTTCGAAAAATTCAAAAACACGTGTCGTGTCTCATTATTTATTTTTAAGAGTATTTGTGCCAAGTTTCAAGTTGATAGACGTAAAAAACAACACGTCTCCATACAAACTCCATCCCTCTCTTTCACCCCCTTATGGGGTGTTTTAAAAAAAATAAGAAATGCATTTCTTGTTGTTTGTTTTATAGAGTATTTTTATCTTATAAGTATAGTTATATTTTGCAGCTTAAATTAAAACACTGATTAATGAGAATAACCTTGACAGATGGCACTCGGGGGTCGTTTATAATAACAATTAAAAACATAACACGAGATACATTATGCTATTTGTTTTGATATTACCAAATTTGTTTGCCTAAGACCGCAATATTTCAGCACTTATTCTTGATAGCTGGTGCCCGGCGGCGTTGCCCGCGCGAATCCAGTCTATTCCGGTTCCCTTATGCTTTATGCTTCAACGGCTAGAAGGGTTTAAATGAAATGAAATTGGAACATTGTACGTGTGCCAGAGCGGCCGATTATTCCAACCAGCCCACCTTCCCTCCAGAAGATCAAACTTCCGAGTCTACTCAAGGAATTTTAGTGTTCCAAGAATTTTCTTGCGGATCTGGGCAACGCGGACGCACTCCTTCCAGGCGCAGAAAGCGCTTGGTCAGCTTCGTGTCCAGGGATGTCATAGCCTTCTTGGATTGCCTAGATCCTGGCGTCGAGGTCCACCATTTCTCCGCTTGCGTTTAAACGGATTTTTTGCGGATAAACGGAATGGGTAATGGGTACAATGGGTTCGGGTCCGATGGCCTTCGTGTCCACGCGAGCCACTGTGCCCTTTAATCCATTGAAGTGTCACTGTGTTGTGGTTTAGTATCGTAACGCGTTCTAGTACGTTATGGCACTCCAATATCAGCCTCGAAGTGATCTGATTTTTTTTTAAGGATTGAAGGACTGAGGCACTGTCGGAGAATATACGGATATGGGTATCCGTAAATTCTCTGGCCTCTATGGCGTGTGCTGCCTGGATAATGCCTACACATTTTGCTTGATAGACAGTGTTGAGCATTCCTAGTGGTCTGGAGATTCTAATGTTTAGATCATCTGAGTAGACTCCGACTCCAGTTTCAATGTTGGTTTTTGTTCCATCAGTGTAGATCATTAGCTCTTTTGGACCTGAGTGATCATACAACTCTGCTGTACGTTGTAGTGTTTTACGAAGCAGTATGTTTTCTGGGTCCTATCGCTCGGTGATGCCATCATCGGGTTAGAGACATTGCATCCTCTTTTATGCGTATGTGTTTGATTCTGGAATCTCTGCTTAAGGTGCCGGATAGCTCCAGCCTGATCGTAACTAGAGTTGCATCTTCCCTTACGACAAGGTGTAGGGGTGGTAAACCCAGCGTCGCCTTAAGGGCAGCAGTAGGTGATGTTTTCATGCTGCCGGTAATTGGTACGCAAGCAAATCTTTGAAGATTCTCGAGGTCTTTCTGGGCTGTGCTCAGATTGGTCCTGAGCCACTACACATGCCAGGCTTTCCAGTCGTGTTTCTGATCAAAGGAGAAAAGTTGTCGTAGGTTAGTAACGACATCAAGAAATTTCAGGTGTTTTTTAAATTAATCCTCATCTATAAGAGTTGATGGTGTTTCCAGAGCTGATGCTATGAAATACTAAGTATTAATATGTTTTCTGTGTCGTTTATTTTACTGGCATTTCCCGATTTATTGGTACCTATTTTAGTTCGCATTAAAGTTTAGGTTTTACTGGGCATAGAATTTCATGTACTTTTAAAATTTAATTTTTATATGATTGTGTTAGGAGATCTTTATAAATACCCAAGTCAAAAGTAGCTATTTGTTTGAATCGAGATTTTAAACTGTTAATCAATTGTATTTTCTAGTCTCAGAAGAGAGTAAAAATATACAGCTTTTTTAATTTAGTACTCTTTTGCTTTCATACTATTATAAACCCTATGAGCTATTGAATAGGAATCGTTTTTGTACCGTGAATTAGGCGGCCGATAACCAGTGCACTGGTGGACGACAACTAGTTAAGGCGACTGTAGCCGCCAACGGCCTTGGGCTTCAGGGCGGAGCTTATGTTTCCCGCTCCGCGCTTCCCCGCATTTTGACCACGCGTCTTGATAACGCAGTAGGGTCAGTAATAAAATATATACAATACAAAACGAAACTTGCATCAATATAAAAATGAATCTTTGATCTAATATTCATAACAAAACATTTTGTGAATGGAACGTTACTTCAAACACCAAACATCTTTTAGTAATTATAATAAACTGATAACAAAAACCTAGAAAGCAAAATTGTGGAAGAGTTCTCCTGCCACTTCACCATCAACTCCACTAACCATAGGTAGTATGCATTGTGACGGACGAGCATAAAATGCTTGGCAACTCTATCAAAGTAATACTAATAAAAGTAATATTATTATTATTAATACAATCGCAACAAATAAAATACTAATCATTGAGTAGTTCAGGTAGCCGAATCTGGTCTTCATCATCAGTTCCACTTCACCAAATGGTGCTTACCAAGAGTAAATGTACTAGTTAAACCCAAATTGCAATAGGTGTACACTATAATATTCATAGATTTATCGCACCCTTAGAATGAAAGTGACCTAACTCAAAATTCCTGTATTTTCTGATTTTGCTATAAACTGACCTGAAACAGCCTATTCTAAATCCCTATGGAGAAAAAGAGACCAAACCATAAGTAAAAGGGGGACCGCCGATAAATCGGTCACTTTAGTTGATCACGGTATTTACCTATGCATGTCGTGTGAAAGAGATCGAAGTAGTATTGCGTCAGAAGAGGTCGCGAGTAGACGAGTACAACATCGACGGATCTCGAATTATGCCAGTTTATTGGAAATACTGTAAAAGTAAATAACATTTCTTTTTTTGTACTAAACTGACCACTTTTTTGAAATACGTCTGTTTATAACAAAATATCTATTAGATTTTATTGACTGTTTTTAGATTGGGTTACTTTAGTGCTAACATTAAATAAAAGAAGAAAGACACTTATAGGTATAGGCCTCTTTAGTAGTATATATTTTTGCCATAAAGTGACGTAATTTGGAACTACTTTATGTTTAATGTCAAAATAAATATTTAAAATACATTTAAATTGAATATGATGTTACTAATATGTACATTAAAGATCAATACATATACCCGCGAAAAAGAAATCATTTCCGATGAAACACGGTAAAGATACATTAAGTTTATCCAATTTTACACGCTTTTGAAAACTTTTTTGCTCATATTCCACAAATTGCGTTTTTTGACTTAGGTCACTTTCGTTCTGGGGGTGCGTTATAATATTGGAAGAGTTCCCTCGATTTCTCGAGGATCCCATCATCGGATCCTGACCTGATGAGTAAGGTTCTACCTGGAAAGTATACGATTTCAAACGAAAAAACAATTTCCCGAATCGCAGAAAGCAGTATTCGAGTAATCTGGGAACACACAAAAAAAGAAATAAAAGATTTCGACACTGATAACTTTCTCTTTTTTTTTAAGTTGCTAAAATAAAAAAAACGATTTAATGAAGGAGATTCGTGAAAGCTAACATGGATCATGGTAATAAACATTGTCTATGTACATCTTATCCTCATTTTATATTGTGTCTAATAATGTTATTAGCCGACTTCAAAAAAAGCGCGAGGTTCTCAATTTGTCGGTTTTTTCCCCGATTACTCGAAGTCGACAGGACAGGTTCCGAAAATTCTTTTTTTGTTTGAAATCCTATACTTTCCGGGTGTTGTTCCCACTATCATTAAGTCAGGATCTGATGATGGGAGTCTGGAGAAATCAAGGAAACTCTTCAAATATTATAGGAACATCTATAGTGATTTGCGAATTGGGTGTTTTCCGTCCGATCCGATCCGGTTGGGTACAGTCCGATGTGGTCCGATCCGGTCTGGTTAGATCCGTTCGGGTTCGATCTGATCTGAACTGGATCGGTTCGGACCGATCTGATCAGACCAGACCAGGTCGGATAGGATCAGATCGGACCCGATAGGCCCAAACCGGATAGTACTGGACCTGATTGCATCATATTGGATGGGATCGGACCAGATCACATAAAATCGGACCGGATCGGATCAGACCACATCAGACTGAATTGGATCAGATCACATCGCAGCGGATCGGATCAGGTCACATCGGACCGGATCGGATCAGGTCACATAGGACCGGATCGGATCAGGTCACATCGGACCGGATCGGATCAGGTCACATCGGACCGGATCGGATCAGGTCACATCGGACCGGATCGGATCAGGTCACATCGGACCGGATCGGATCAGGTCACATCGGACCGGATCGGATCAGGTCACATCGGACCGGATCGGATCAGGTCACATCGGACCGGATCGGATCAGGTCACATCGGACCGGATCGGATCCGTTGCTTACATTACTATGGTTGGTATGGTAATGTTTTGCAGTAATAAAATAGAACTCTAAAGAGTAAAAAACAGATTTTAAATTGTATGGTTTTCTTTATATTATCCCTAGGTATAAGCCATTGTCAGAACTGGACTACACGGCCAGCACCAGCTTTCAAATAAAAAAAGAATCACCAAATTCACCCAGTCTAAAGTTCTGAGGAAACAAACATAAAAAAACATGCAGCCGAATTGAGAACCTCCTCCTTTTTTGAAGTCGGTTGAAAATGAGAAAAATCTTCAGTTCCACTTCAATAAATTGAGGTTTCCAACAACAAATAAAACACCCCTATTGTTTCCTTGAATCAATCTTTATGTTTTGTATCCCTTACCCGACTGCCTCATAAGGATGATGATGTTTGTTATTACTTGTTATGATGAAAAATTCTAAAAATAATAGTTTCGGCTTCTACTGCCGTTATGAAGACCCCCAAACACATACGTTTTTCTTAAATATCTTATATATGTACAGACATCAGTTACAATTTTATTATATGTATGTATATATAGAAATGCATAGTTCAACGTTTTAGTTGTATTATGTTTATTTATAATTATTCTTTGCGAAAGCCTTACGTGTTTATTTTTATAAGTACATGCAAGTTATTGTGTTCATATTCTAAGCTTTTGGAAGAGGTAGGAGGTGAGATTTAAAAAAAATTTTGAGTAAAAAAATTATTAATCGAAACATTATTTTAAATGTATGTATATTTACACCAATATTACGAAATTTGACATATTTAATTTTTTTATAAACCAGTAACAATTTTTCATATTTATTTATTGTGTTAAAAGTTTAAAAGACATCCCTCTTTGCACACTGTACTACACTTATAATGCGTAAAAATTCGAGCGCGCAGCGGCAACGCGGCGCGCGGCCTCTCTCCTTGAATGTCTGCGCTGGACTGGCTCCCGTCGCCCCCGCACGGACCCGCTAGAGACGATTTGTAGTGAAACTGCTATTTCGGAATTTGCGTAAAAACTAATTGGTCTTTTAAAAAACTGAACTATAAAATTTTAGATAGATAAATTACCAATGTTTTCCCGCAAGAGCTATGAAAATATCTCTTTTAGTTTAGAAGAAGAAGCGAATTTAAAATTCAAAACAGCCTTGTTGCAATAATTTTTTTCGTATAGTAAATAATGTTCTACAACATTTTCAAACTATGAAAATGAAGATTATATATCAATGCTTAAGATATATTTTTTCTGGAATTTTGTGATTGCTCGTTTATAAGCCTTATGCCTTCAAAGATGACCATTTCACGACACTACTCGCCTTAAGAAGGCCGATAACCGGTATATTTGCTATTTTTACAAATAATATATTTTTTTTAAATTATGTGTCACTCCTACATATATAAACTTTAGGTTTTCTGAAAATAGACTAGTGTAGGATCAAATGATAATTTTTTGAAAGTCTCGACTTACACAGTTATGATAGAAATCAACTCTTGAAGTCAACAAGTCGCTTAAGTGGCCGATAACCGGTACTTTTACCCTACACGGTGTGACTATCTTAACATTTGCAGTTTCGGACATTCATGTGGGTAGTCTTAAAGGTACCTAGTACAGCAGATACAAATAATAGATAAGTACGTCTATGTCGGTCGGTAAGATCGCTACGTATTCCTGGAAATCTACATGCATCTGTAGCTGCATTGCCTGCAGCACGTAAATGTGATCAAATTGATGAAGGACACCTATTCGACGCGAGGATTAACTCACAGCTCACGGGAGACAATGCAACGATTGCAACATAATACTGTATTGTAAACAATGTTCTCCGCGCTTATTAAAAACACGTTTTGCCATGCGCTGCCGTCGTCGATACGACAGCAAATGGCTGATGCCAGTGGTTTGTACGAAATTAATTTATCGTTGAAGTCATCAGCGTGAGTTGTGACGGATTGTATCCACCGTGGTAAATAGCACCGTTAATGAGTTCCAAGACGTTGTTAAGTGCACTCATGGTTTACATCAATATGCACACCACTCTGTTAATTGCAGTGGCGGTCGCGGCGGTTTCTATTCAAGCTTGGGACATCAATTATTGTGAAGAGCTCTGCAAAACATCGTGAGTCTCATTACTTTAAGTTTCTGCTTATTTTACTTTTCCATCTACTTAGGTATCTGAACCTTTGTCCCGTACCTAACACTTACTTTTTTAAATTAATCCTTCTGCTGAAGGACAATAATTAATTTATTTTGATCTGAATGATTGATAATTTATTTTGATGATGATGATTTGATTATTTATATTGATCAGGATAATTGAATAACTATCCTAATCAATATAAATATATAATAAAACTCTAACGGGGGCGTGTCTGTAGGTACCTACAAGAAATATTAAAAAAAAAAATAGCGGTAGTGTATATAGTTGTCTGGCTATTCCTCTAGCCGGCTGTCCCATCCTGGTGGGGACAAGTGGATTTCTTTTTCTACTCTTCCCTACCACGCTATCACTGGTTGAGATAATAGGAGTTTTTTATCGATTTAGATATAATTGTTGTTATTATAAACTATTGAAGTTTTTAACATATTCTATACCTACCTAAAGAAAATAAATAAATTTTGAGTTTTTTGAGTTTGACACCAAAAAACCATTTTTTTTTTGGTTGTGCACGCGTCACGCAAAAACTATTGGGCTGATTGTGATGGAATTTGTTGTGGAGATAACTAAATAACCGGGTCAATATCTAGAGTAGTTACTTTTTACAGCGGGAGGATGTCTCATGCCCACGGGAAAATTATAAAACCGGGTAAAAAGAGAAATACTACTCCGAAACGATTACACCTAAGAAACTTGAAATAGATATGGTATGTAGGTGTTTTAGAATATGTCGTAGAAAATTGCTATGAAGGGTATTTTGGAAATTCCTACGGGAACGGGAAAACTGGACCCGCTCGGGCAAAGCCGCTGGGAACCCGCTATTGTAATAAAATTCCGCATTCTTTCACCAATAGAAAGCTTACTTTTCCGGAAGTAACATGTGCTATAATTTTCCCACAAAAACGGGAACGACAGGGGTGAAACCGCGGGGCGCGAATTAGTTTTGTGTAAGTAATGCCCTGTAAAGCCTCGTCCCCACTAGGAACATTTGTCGAGCGACATGTGTCCCCGGAGACATCGGGCGATGTCGGGCGACGTCGGACGACATCGCCGCGACATTGTTGAAACTGTTCCTTGTCGCACAGTTGATGAAGAGTAGTGAAGTCGGACGACATCGCCGCGACATTGTTGAAACTGTTCCTTGTCACTACTCTTCATCAACTGTGCGACAAGGAACAGTTTCAACAATGTCGCGGCGATGTCGTCCGACGTCGCCCGACATCGCCCGATGTCTCCGGGGTAACATGTCGCTCGACAAATGTTCCTAGTGGGGACGAGGCTTATACTACTAACTTAATTTTTATATTAATTAAAAACATGGATCAATCTTTTTCTATGGGGATGGCCCGATGGCGATGGCGGATGGATTATGCCCGATAGACTAATAAATTAATGCTGAATGTTTACAGTTTGAAGTAAAATATGTTTGTGTTTTCTTTTTGCTTAATTAAAAAAACACTGCTCATTTGAGAGATTTCCAAAAAATCTGAGTCAGGAAGAACAATCTATCAAAAATATTTTTTGAGGTTAGGTACTCTTCCTTCCTTAGTAATCCACCTCTAGTAGGTACTCTTCGGAGTAGCTTAAACGAAAGACGATTGAAATACTTAGACGAAACTCTTAATTATCTTCCACGACAAGCAATAGTACCCTATTCTACGCCAGGGTGACAGGATGTCTATATTAAAGCATTTATTAGCCTTTCTGAAACTGAAACGGCTTAACATTTCATAGCGGATAGGTACTATTCTTACATTCATACAGCGGCCTTATTTATTTTGTTTTGTTGCAGATCTATCGGTACAAACTACGGTACATGGCAAAGTTACTGTGATTGTTCTCCTAGAAATCCTTCATTTCTTCGTGAACAAAATATTTGGCCCATATTTGATGGTATTTATTATGAGCCAGCTGAAATTTATCCTGTAAAAAAAAATTATTTTACAGATCCACCGTTTTATTTAGTAAGTCCCGGTGTGAGCATTAATCTCGAGAATCATTTTTTAGGCGAAGTTGGTAAACTAGTTAGACTACGTTTTGATATACCTAGTAGGGAAGATGTTCATATGAGAATCAAGAATTCCATAACGGATTTAGATAAAATGAATGTTGATAATAACAAAAAACTTGCAGAAAATAAACAACATCCGTTATACATTGATGTTACTGGTGAAGTCTCGATAAACAACGGTAGAGCAGATCACAAGGAGGTTGACAAATTTCGGAACGCACAGTTAATGGAAAAAAAACTGTTAGAATGCCTTGATCTGCATCTCTTAGCTTGCTCTCGACAAAATGCTAAAATAAATGATTTAAAAGAAGCATGGGATTCAAATAAATTCGAAAAATATGGTAACTTTACAGATAATGATTTGAAAACTAAAATAATAGAGAAGTGCTCCGAGCCAGATAAAGATTTCAAAGAAAGTTTAAAACAAATAAAACGAAACAATCCTCGGCAAAGTAGCAGTTTTGACGATTCAAAAGGTAAAATAACTAATAATAAGGAAAGTCGTACCCTATACCAACCTACACAATACAAAGATAAAACGCTGCAGTTGAATGAAAGTATCACCGAAAACTCGAAAGTCATGCCTTCATTTTTTCCACAAGAAAATAAATCAGATTTAATTAAAAATAGACTGAATTCAAAAGTTACCTTTTTCTTAAAAACTAATAGAACAGTTTCCTCAACAGAGAGAACAATATTATCCAAAGATGTCAATTTTGATAACAATTTCAAAACAATGCAGCCTTCAGATGAAGAAACCTTTAATAAAACAATTTACTCCCAAACTACTCTTGATACTGCTATCAACAGTGAGACAGAGCCAGAATTTACATTCGAAGACAATTTGTATAATAATAATCATTTAAAATCGACTGATTTTATTCCGGATCCGACGGCAATAACTGAACACAAACCAATAATAGGCAATCAAAAAATAAAAGCCAATGCGTATGCTGATAATGTTTTGGCCACTGAAACTCCATCAATTGCTGAATTTTATAAAAGTAATATTACTCCGAGTAAATGGTTTCCTATTGAAAATAACAAAACTGAATACAAAAATGAAGAATTAGAATTGATAGATGAAATTAACAGTGATTACAACTTAGTTGGAGGTAGTACTAATAAAATTCAAAATTTCGAAATAATTACAGAAAAACATAATATTGAAGGTAAAACTGAATTTATGGTACCTACAGGCAATGACAATATTTTACTTAATTACGATGGTACTGCCACAACTAAAGTATTGAGTCACTCGGAGGACCGCAATATAATAATGGAGGATCAACTTAAAATACCTAAAATTATTACGATAGAATTTCCAAACGATACAGCTGTTAGTAATATAAACGGAATAGAGCAAATACCTAACAATGACTTCGTAAATAGTGAGATGCACATAATAGAAAGTGATCAAGATAATATGTCACGACAAATGATTTATAACGACAGTAAATCAGGTTATCCGGAAGCAGAAAACATCTCAGTAACTACATCCAAAATAACCGGAAAACTTGTTTTTATATTCGATAAACAAAACATTCCAGCCCATTTTGTTCAAAGTACTGATGGCAATATTCAGGTAGGCGTCGATGGACCTGCACTATGTGAAAAACTTGAGTTCCTAGGCAACAAGTCTGTACTTCTGACCGTATTATGTAATTGTTTCCGATATAACAACTGTACTAAGCAGTTAGAGTAAAAATAACGGAATATTCTGTGTTTTATTACTTAATATCCCAGCAAAAACATTTTCATATAAAATGCTGCCAAGACGAGACCATAGTATGGCTCTCAATGTCAAAAAGCTATCAGATTTCATGTAGATCCAAGCATCTAACTCTACAAGCCCTAACTTACTCTGACTCGACACTGTCTTTTTCACGTAGCATGAGTTCGGTGACAGTTCACATTTGTCCGTTTTACGCATACCTATACTACTTTCGGCTCATAAAAATAATTGATTTTTAATATAACATCATTGCAAAAATACAAGTAGGTATTGTCGCCTCGAAAAATCTAAATGAAACAGGCGGAACGACGATTGAATCGTGCCTTTTGCCTTATTTGTTTTTTACAGGGACCCCTGAAGCATGACATGAAAAAACTGATTTAGGCCAATGTTTTAGTAAAGAGACGAGTAAAAACAGAGATTAAAATTGTTCTATTATATTTTACGATACGAGCTAAAAAAGAATGAGGCGTTTTTTTTTTAAAAAAGAAAAACTACTTCATTCGCTGAAAATCATAGACATATTCTATGCTGAAAATAGATGGCGATTGATGTTTTTTTTTGTTCTAATGAATGAGGGGATCATGAAATTTTTTTAATGTGTGGTATGGGTGTTACTATACTAAAGTCTATTTCACGTAGCACGGGTTCGGTGACAGATCACATTTTTCCCTTTTACTCATCCTACTTTCGACTAATAAAATAGTACATTATGGTACAAGTGTGTAATGTTGGTGATTACCGCGCTGTGTCTGCTGAGGCGTCATTGAAATTAAGACCCAAGCTGTTAGGCGAGCAGGTCTTAAGAGAGCCGAGGACGGTAATCATCAATACGCACGTGTATTATACAAGGTTTTTCAACACACTTGTGAAGAAAATAATAATAAAAAAAGTATAATTATAATTTTTCGCAATGGCGGGAAAAAGTAATTAGTTTTCCTATGCGCGCGCATCTAACAATGGCGATCGGCCATAGAATATAATTCATAAAAGAATGAGGTTTCTTTTTTGTTTTGTTTTTCGTATACTTAGGTTGGCAATGCGAGAGAGAAAGAACATAGGTACCCGTGTGTTAGAGCGAGATAGATAGACGAGACCATTTTTGTAAACGTTACGGGTTTCTACCGGCCCGATGTCAGTTGTGAACGAAACAAATCTCGCTTATTTTAATTAATCTCGCGTATTAAAAGAGTAAGTTTGATGTTTAATAGACGTAAACAGCTATGGTTACGTGTGCAGTACCGGTTGTAATTCATCTAGGAAAGAAAATCCACAGAATTAGTCATTTTACATGTAAGTGCGATTGAAAGATTTAATTATCTAAATGCAATGATTATTATAATGATTATTAAAACAAATCGTGCACAAATGGATAGGTCATACATTGCTTTTTATTATATAAATGTTCTGAATGTATAAGAATTGAATTTAGCGAAATATTAAATATGTACGTGAATTTCTCGTATTTCTAACCTCAATTTTATAGTGATTGCCGTAATATCGATTAATCACATTTCTATAACGTAACTGGCAAAAGTATTAACTACACAATATACCACACGCCCATTTTTTATCGAGAGCTACAAGTTTAGGGACTGGGAGAGCAATATTTGTCTTGCACACATCCACGTTACACGCACAGAAGTGTCAATTTTTTGAGTCTAGCCGTACTGGCGCTATTTCCAATCTTTGACGTTAGTATACTAAATCTATGATTTTAGCCACGTACTTACAAAATTGGGAATTTAAAGTTTTTACAGAGAAAACAAAAGTTATATTTAAGTGAAAGTTTTGTTTATTAAACACGTACATAGGTACAAGTTGAAATTATCTATTTAAATACGAAGTTGCATGAAATGAGCAAGCAATAGGTATAATTTATTTGTACTATTGAACACGATCTTTTTATCGAAACTTTTTCAAGAACAAAGCAACTCAACCAATTAAATTGAAAAAAATAATTATAACTCACTTGTGAATAATAGCAATGAAAAAGTCACAGTTTGATTACAGGTGTCATTATGTGCTTATTTGCAGTGAAATTAGAGCCACTTTATGAGCAAGTGTGTTGAAAAATATTGTATTTTTGCAATGATAAACTAATAAAATATCATTATACTTAGTCCGGTCAATTTAGACATACAAATTGTGGTCAAATAACAAATGGGAATTTTTATTCCCACAGTGCCAAATTTTGGTGGACAGCTGGGGTTCACCATTACAAATAAAGTTTTAAAAATCCCCATCGATCCTGTGTGCTAAAAAAGTTATTCGGGTTCATATCAAAATTTCAGGTTTCGTGGATTTTTCACGAAAACTGTAAGTTTTATCAAAAAGAACCTCAAGCCATAGTTGTAGATCTTAAAATTGTCTACAAAAATGGTCCTTATGATGTTTTTCCTAAGAGTTACCATTCCTGAAATATCGCGATTCTAAGCCACATTATACAATATGATATGCACATAGGTACAAGACACGTATACTATAGGTTCATACAATACAATACAATAACTCTTTATTGTACACAAAAAACAACACAATATGGATACCTACCAACATTAACTAAAGTACAATGGGCGGTCTTATCGCTTTTAGCGATCTCTTCCAGACAACCTTAGGATGGATGAAACTGAGAGATTAGAACTAGGGTAGACGGCTGCACTGAATATTATTGAACATACTCTAACATACATAATTGTACTCAATTGGACATTTGAGCAAAACTGACCTTGGCAATGGGGAACTTGCACTAAAATTATAATTATAAATTATCTTAATATGTAATTTAATAAATAAATGGAAATAAACTATAAATAAAAATAATGATACTCGATAAAAGTGAATTGCTGAAAAAAAAATCTAATATTATGATTTTTTCGCGAAATATTTGAATTCTAAGTAACGCTCTATGAGACGTAATTTGAAACACCAATCAGCGATGAGTGACGTCACTCCATCGCAAAGCGAAAAAGAGGAAAGGAAATACTTGTATGTTTGAAACGAATAAACTCAAAAACTATTGAATCGATTTCAAAAATTCTTTCACAAATAGAATAACATTATCCGTTAGTATTGAAAAAAACTGAAAATATGTTATTTCTGTAATAAATAATAAATTCACGCGCCGTGAAAAGTTTACTTTATAAGATGAGGAGTGATGTCACCTCAAGCCGGTAGGCGTTTACGCACGAAATTTGAAATGTAAATTTTTGATTTGCAATAAATATATTATTTGTGTAGGTATATTTTAACGTTTTTCTTTTTGGTATCTTTATGTAATCCTTAAATATTTAAGATAAATTAAAAATATTTTTTTATGCAAGTTCGCCATTAGTACACGCTAGAGAACACAGCAACCCGACTTTTTTACAGCCACATTTCAACCTTTTTTGCAATTGCAAAAAATAGTGTTGAGGAGTTTTTCTGGAGGTGCGACTAAAGTTTGAATCGGTTCCAGAGTATTATCTATCAATTTCCAACCCCAGTCTTATGGGTTCAGTTGATGGCCTAGCCATGTTTGAACTTGGCGCCGATGTTAAAGGAAGACATGATAGTTGAACTTGTTTCTTTTTTACAAAACGACGGTCCCTACGTATAACATAACTGCAAAACCCAAATTTTACAGTAGAGCGCTTTGAAGTTTTAAAGATGTGTATTTTGAGTTCTATTAGTCGTAAAGTGATAAAATTTGGCAGGGATGTTTAATGTGTGCTATATTTCAATTAAAATTAATAAAATACTCAAAAACTTGAGGTTTACTGTATTATTTGCTATTTACTTACTTGTACATCGGAAACATGCTATTTACCAATAACGTAAGTGAAACTTAGTGACTTTTACGTGGCAGATATCAGATGGATAAACTCACAACTGTCATTTATGTATTTATACTTGGGATCTATTACACACTTAAAGGTTTTGTATGTAAAATAAAAATCTAGGTAGGTATGTAATTTTTATTGATGATAAAAAAATTACATACATACATACATAATCTCACGTCTATTTCCCATTGGGGTAGGCAAAGACAACAGACCGCCACTTGCTACGAACCTGGCAGATCTCTCGTGCTTCCTCCACATCCATCAACCGACTCATGCATGCTCCTCGGTTTCGGGTACTCTTTATCTGGCTCTTCCTCAACAGGCCTAGGTTGCCTCTACCGACTCGCCCATTCACAACACCCTTGTATATTTCTCTCGTTAGACGACTTTCATTCATCCACTCAAAGTGACCAAACCATCTCAGCATTCCTCTTTCAATCCTAGTCACTATATCATCTTTCAAGCCGCAACGCTCTCGGATCACACTATTTTTCAATCTATCTATCAATCTTACTCCACTAATGCTTCTTAACGAACGCATTTCGATTGCATTTGTTCTACTTTCATACGTCTTCTGCCATACCCAACACTCACTGCCATACATCAACGTAGTTAGGTACCACCATCATCATGTACAGCCAGACGTGCTTTTTTTGTCACATTCTGGCTCATAAAGGAGTGCAAAGCTCAGTTAATCATGTTCCCTGCATTCACCCTCCTTTCAATGTCACTGTCACACTTTCCGTCTCTTGTAAACTTACTTAAACTTACTTGGCACGCAATGATGAATTAGGAGTATTAATACCTGACCGCCAGCCTAGAACTCCTTGGCATGGAGTTGAGTTTAGACCTCAACTTCGACACCTATATTGAGTCTAAGGCACAAACTGCGGCCAAAAAGCTGGATATCTTTAATAAGGTTAAGTGATACTTCACACCTGGACAGCTTCTAACACTCTACATAGCTCAAGACGTCCGATCGTGTATGGAGTATTGCAGCCACCTTTGGGATGGCTCAGCTGAATACCAATTCGCCGCTTTAGACTCGGTAGAGCGCAGAGCCAGGAGAATGATATGTGACGAGATGATGGGGACTAAGCTGCAATCTTTAGCCCATAAAGTTGCCAGACTGTCGGTATACTACCGATTGCAGAGCTGCACGAGCTCATTCCGCCTTTCCCTTTTTACAATCGGACTTCCAGATGCACGGCTGGGCTTCATCCCAACTTGGCGGATATCCCATCTATACACACGAAGCGCTTTTCAAGACCTTTTATTATGCGCACCGCCAAGGAGTACAACTATCTGCCGGCGTCTGTATTTCCGAGTTCATATAACCCACAAGCTTTTAAGGATCAAGTGAACAGGCATCTTCTGGGCAAGCTCGTCCCATCGTAGGCGCCGTGTTTGCTCTCGGGCTAGTCTGGGGTCAAGAGTAAGCCCATCATTACTATAAAAAAAATGAAAGGAACTAATATTTCCTGACTCAATGTTATTCAATATAGTTGATGTAGAAAAAGATGCTAAGGGAGTAGGTACCTACTTGTATCCAAAGGTTGATCAGTATTAAGCGTTATGTCTATCTCTTCTATGATCACATTATTTTCCGATCGTGTGAAATTCTACTAGAACTTCTTCAGTGATTGTAGATGGAGATATAGGTGGTTTTGGTATGTTGCGTACTTCTGTATTATTAAACTTCTCATATTTTTCATTTGTAACGTTATTGAAAGGTGGAACAGTAGCTAGCAAGAGACCAGTAGTCTCACCAGCATACGGCTAAATCATATTAAGGTCTGCCTGCGATGAATCTAACACTTCTATGGCACCTATGTCCAAATTATATCACCATTGGTAGGAACAGTGGCAGAAATGGCAGTGTATTAAAGGCAAGGCGGTACAAAGAGGGGTAAGGTGGGGCTAGGCGGGAAAAGGAAGGGCAAGGCGAGACAAGTAGGGGCAGAGTGGGGCAAGGCAGGGAAGGGAAGGGAAGGAAGGGTAAGTCGGGGCAAGGAAAAGGAAGGGAAGTGAAGTTATGGGAAGGTATGGTGAAATACATAATAATTTATCATTCCATAAAACCCATGCAAAGCCTGGGGGAGCCGCTAGTAGTAAAATAAAATAATGTGAAATAACATAAATGACACGGACTCACAGTATCAGCATAATGTTTCCAATGTACAAAACCTTAAATGGTAGTTAGTAAAAAAATGAGTTTAGATTTTACAACGTAAATGCACATATCTACCAGACAAGTTAATTTGATTTTTCATTTTCCGAGCAAAATAACGCAAATACCAAATACAAAAATATACGGCGGAAATTGATTAATTAAGTCTGGTTTGACTTAAAACTATAAATTTTAATGTTATTGTACATGATAAACACAAAAAGTGACTATTACCTTCGTTAAAATAGTGTCACTAATCTTAATAGTAAAATTTAGCTTACTTTTTAGGAATTTTGATATTTTCACACTTTCCCTTTTTAGCTTTTACTGCCTTTTTCACATTCCGAGATGGCACATTAGGTCATTTAGTAGTATTTCTCCTTCGTGGCATGATTTTTAGCTAAATTTATTGATACTTTGCACAGAAAATTATAACGTGACGATCTCCTAGCTCGGCGCCTTCGCAATTGTCCCGCATGTGGCAGTTGCGGGAGAGGCGCGCGGGAGTGTGGCTAACAATCCCACGTAAAATCACGGAATAACCACTCCTGGTATTTTACGTTGGATATTTGGTAGTTTTGTAGTTACGGTAAATGTGGGGTGTGAAATAAAGTTCAATTTTGAATATTTTTGACCCGTTTTTTTAACCAATCGAAAGAGTAGGGTTACTGGTAGGGTCACGGAACAAAAAAGTACAAATCACGTAACTAACACATACGTAACTGTACGAAGGGACCGTCGAAAAGTTAAGTATGGCTATTTATCAATGCAAGAATTTTTTTCTTAGCTCCATAAACCGCAAGAAAGCGAATTCCTTCCGTAATTATTGTTTGAGGTATGGAATCAATTTCTGTAAATACTTTAGCGCAGTCAGTCAAACCTTTTTAAAAATAATTTAAATTTAAAAACGTGAAGTGACAATTTCGTAATAGTAGGTATGTTTCATTACAAGTTCGGAAAGCCTGTCATTGCAAAGAGTTCCGACAAATGTCTACCCGAGTCGAGGGGCAGCCAAAGGTGAGGGTTGACAGTCGGAACAAGTTGCAATGACGGTTCCGCACGTGTAGGGGAAATCCAGGTAGGAGACATGCTCCACAACGTATAAATCTGTTTAAATTTCGCGCTCTCGGGTTCGCTGTCAGGTCGTTGCATGCTCGGTTATTGTTTATCATTTATGCGTCGCCATTTTGGCCGCCATTACTCAGGTTTGTCAGTGAGCGAGGTAAACACGTTTTTGGTAGTGGCAAGTGGAAAAAAAGATTTTTTTGTGTTTTTAGATTACATCGACAAATACTAAGGTACGTAATGTTTTACATATTAGTTAGATTATTGAATTCATATAATTTTATGAATATAGTGTGCTTTTTTCTTCTGATTTATACAATTTCTACAATACGTCATGAAGTGATAAAAGTGAGGTTAGGGAGATTTGATCCACAATGCTTAAGGGAGACATGATCAGTGGTTCAACTGTCCCATACGTGTTCCTAACAGTAAGATATTTAAATATGTTATGTTTTATTTGCAGGTGTTAATGTCATGCTGTTCCAATATAAAGCCTTAGCTTTTTCTACCCGCAAAAAAGTCACTAAGCAGGTATTACAAAACGCTATTGAAGAAGTAAAATCGAGTGTCTCCCTTCGTAAAACAGCTATTAAATATGGGTGTAGACCACATCTTAATTCATTAATTATTAGTGTAATGACTTATCGTTACACCAATAATGAACTCAAACTGCGGAAGTAAGTAAAGTAAGATAAAAGTTTTATATTTCTTTTTTTATATCTCTATAATGTTTACTCTTTGTTAATCTATTTAAAAGTGTTTCTTTGATACCTAAATTTAACGATAATTAATAAGAAATAGGTATTCTTGACGTTTGACGTTACTTTTATAAAACAAATTTGATAATTACAACGTATTTTTCACTACTTCTGCTTTAAAATTAGATATGGTTAAGTCTCCCTAAGACGATGGTCAACTCTCCCTTGCGTTGGGGAGATTTGAACCACAAACTGATTTTTAAAAAAACATTAATATATCTGAAATTAATTGATCAGCGGAAAATTGTACATTACAAAATGGTACCTATTTGGCAATGCTATATATACGTTTTTGAGCTGTTAAGGTACAGGTTATTATTACAATGTTATGCGGGTTAAAGTAAAAGGGGGTTCAACTCTCCCGGACTCCCTGAACAACTATTTTTAATACAGTTGCGAAAAAATGAAGCAATTTAATAAAATAATAAAAACACAATAAACTCAACTAACATTTTTGGAAAATGGCGCTAACCGTAAAAGAATATAAGCAGAGATTATTTTTGTTTTCTTCACCCATTCTCGGTATTCAAAAGGAACTATGCCCATACAGCCAAGTCTTCAGTAGAATTTTTCATTGATATTCGAAATGAAAATGAAATTTAATGAAATGAAACCTGACCTAACTCATTGAATCAAATCATTAAATATGATATTGATTGAAACAAATTAGTAGCTTCTTTTTAGAAATATTTGCATGAATCATAACAACTTCTATGAATTTTTTTTTTGCATCTTTTGAATAAATGTTTTCAGAATAGTATAATATATACAGATCCCAATTAAGGTACTCGACGCAATTAACGCCCACTTAACTTAAAATCATTTTATTCTCTATAAAGACTTCTTAAGTGGAACAAATAATGAGGTAGAAAGGTAAAACATAGTTTTCTGAACCGAAAGATGTTAGTTGTGTGCTTAAATTATTTATTATTTCCATGCTAATGACACCTTTTTAAAAACCTTGTCTTGGGCGTTATTAACAATACTATGTTTATTACCGCCCGTTTACTAAATAAAATCCTGGATGCGAAAAATGCATTCTTAGAGGTTATAAAACTAATAAAACATAACCGTTATTATACCATTTTCTTTATCAGAAATAATGTAATGTAACAAATTAACATTTAACATAAAAACTAGCATATTTCTTTTAAGTGTAGGGTAACTTCAATCTCCTGGTTATAATAATTTTTAACAATTTTTTTTAGCTCATTAATAAACATTGACATGAAAAAATAGTATAACAGCCGGTTTTAAAAAAAAAAGAAAAATTTGTTTAAACCTATATTGGGCGTTAATGAACGATGAAGGGCAATGGCGCCCAGGTGTCCTATAAAAACTGATTCAAGTAGGTAGGTATATATCAAATAGAATAAGTTGAAGTAATTGAATATTTAGGAAATACATTTTATTTTAAGATAATTATTAGTTAGTTACGAATTATTTTATTTACAACGTAATGTTTTTGCCATGGTATTATTACGCCCATATGTAGGTCAATAACGCCCAAAGATCATTTGACCGGGCGTTATTACCTCAATGGGCGTTATTGTCAATTTGTATATTTTTTCCAAAAAATACTCCGTTTTACTTCAAAATATTAACGAACAATGAATGATAGTTACATACACTATAACACAAATGAAAATTATACAAATAATTATAACAAAATATGCAAAAACATTAAATTTTGTTGGAGTAGTTTTTATAACAGCGACGTCCGTGACCGAAGTCATTGAAGCACAGCGTGTCACGGGCAAGATGGTGGCCCAAGAGACTTGCGCTTACGCTAGGCGTGTCCATATTGGTGTCTTCTATGTTTGCGTAAGCCATGACGCTGCTCATTTAATTAAAAGTGGTTTTTCTGTAGTTTGGGCGTTATTTAACACAGGGCGTTAATTGCCATTCCGTGTTTCGGAAGGCACGTTAAATTGTTGGTCCCGGTTTTCGTTGTGTTACGCACAATGGAAGTCGTTAAGCCATGTCAGATACCCTTGGGTGGCTTGAAAAATTCTGACTGTTAAGTGGCCACTAGCTTAACACCATCTCCCAATCCGCAGTGGGCTCGCGTGGGAGATTATAGCCCATACTTCCTCATTCGTGAGGAAAGACCCTTAGCTCAGCAGTGGGCTGTTACGGGTTGATGATGATGATGATGATGATGTTAATTGCCATACCTACCTTATTAGATTAATATAAAAAAAATACGATGCATTAGAACTTTAGTTGTGTCTAACCATTTTTCTTAAATGAACAGCAAAAATAGTATGATTTCCTTATGTAGCACTTAATTCAACTATACCTACTTATTAACTTTTCGGAAAAATTTAACACATTAAAAATAGCTGAAATCGAATTAACTAGTAGTCGATACTGAATAAACTAATTTCAGGAATTGCGCTTATTCTGTTACGTATTGTATATAAAAGAGACACAAATAGGTATTTATACTTGTCTTAAGTGCCTGATTATGTATATATTATGTTAGAGCTAGGTCAATAGTACGAGAGTTAACTAGCAACATTATATATACATAACAACAACACAGCCGCTACGAGCATTCTGTATCGAGACTTCGCGATGAGCGGTCGTTATTGAGAGTCTGTAACGAGGAGTCCACGAGTAAACATCGTTCAAGAGAGGTTGGAGCTTTGCTGTTTCTGGTAATGTCTGTACAATAAGGAGACGATAGCGAGGTATGGGACATTCAGTTGTTTTGTAGGGATCAAGACGTGCTAGTAGTGAAATGTGTGAGCGATCTCTATACGCACTCCCGTGATTCGGTCCGTACAGCCATAGAATGGCAGGATCATGGGAAGGTGGAGGGCGTGTCCCCTTTTTAATCCCACGATGGGGTCTGTGATTACTACCCGCTTATTTAATTAGAACAGCTCACAGATAATTATTATTATTTAAGTGTGACGACTGACATCTTTTATTTACCTACTTTGTAACCTTATTTAATAAAGTGATTGTGTAACTTATAACCAGTTTAATTATGTACTGCCCAACCCAGAATAGACGCCCACATTAAAATCTTATAAGTAAACCGCTATCGGCCATCCCGAAAACGTCACGTCACGTCACGTCACCCAGGGGTCCTCGCTAACATATATGTGGCTTGTATATTGTGCATATATCATGTATAATGTGACTCTTAGAATCGCGATATCTCAGGAATGGTAACTCTTAGAAAAAAATCATAAGGACCATTTTTGTAGAAAATTTTAAGGTCTACAACTTAGGTTTGAGGTTTTTTTTTCTGATAAAACTTACCGTTTTCGAGAAAAATCCAAAAAACTCCAAATTTTGACCTTTGACATCGAATAACTTTTGTAGCACCCATAGGATCGATAGGAATTTTTAAAACTTTATTTTTAATACAATTGCTCAAAAAGTGGCATATTGCAGGAACGTACCTATGGCGTTCGGGATGTGGGCTATTATGGGCCATTTACACGAGGCCATTCCATTGAGCTGTTCCACTAAGCCAATCCACTAATGGCTTCGTGTAACGAGCCATTTACACGAGGGCAATCCACTAAGACAATCCAATTTTCTTTACCTTTTCCGAACTCGTGCGTTCTCTTTCCCAACTGTCAAAATAATGTCTATAAAAAAGAAAAAACCAACCACGAAGTTTTTACTAAAAAAAATTCATAGAAGTTTTTATGATTCATGCAAATATTTATAAAAAGAAGCTACTAATTTGTTTCAATATCAGATTTAATTATTTGATTCAATGAGCTTAGTTGGGTTTCATTTCATTTCATCTCATTAAATTTCATTTTCATTATATATCAATAAAAAAATTCTACTGATGACTTAGCTGTATAGGCATGGTTCCCTTTGCCTACCCAGAATGGGTGAAGAAAACAAAAAAAATCTCTGCTTAAATTCTTTTACGGTTGGCGCCATTTTCCAAAAATGTTCTTTGCGAGTTTAGTTGTTTGTTGCGCAAAATGAGTAATTTCGACGATATTTTATTTGAATTTAGAGCAGTGATAGCCCGGACGGTTAAAGAGCCGGCCGAAAATCAGTGAGGCTCGGGTTCGAATCCTGGCATGTACCAATGAGTTTTTCAAAAAACTTACGTACATATTTATCACTAGCTCGACGGTGAAGGAAAACATCGTGAGGAAACCCGCAGGTCTTAGAATTAATTCTGAGACATGTGTAAATAGACCCGGTCCGGCGATGGGCTCACCACCTATCACGTTTAGGGGTCCAATATATCTCGTGAAATGTGGGTATATCCAGTAATGGAATACCTCTGCCTACCCCCTCGGGGATGAAAGGCGTGAGATTATTTTTTTTTTTTTTTATTTTTTTTTTTTTTATTTGAATTAACACCATCGAAATTTAGTACAATTGCATAAAATGCTTCGAAGAACATTTTACCGGAAAAGTCAAAGTCGCTACATTTCTACATACGAAGAATTTATTGCGTGGAGAGAAGAGAAAAAAGCAAATAGCATTTCAGAAAATGTGGGTCTGAGAAGAATGTGCACTTCGCAAAATGAGCACTCGATACAAAATGTGCATATCCCAGTTGGTGCACTTCTCACAAGGGGCACTTCTTATAATGTAGGTACACTTCGCAAAATGAGCACTTCGCAAAATGCGCACTTTTCTAGGGTATGAACCAATGGCTAGTAACAAAATGAAAACGACATGATTTGTATTTAAAATAAAATAAACACATTTACAAGTAATCATTTATTAAAAAATATTAATTCAAGACCAAGTTTTGATCGTCAAATACATATTTCTTATATATAGATACTTTAAACGCAATGGAATTAATAAAAAAATACTTTGTGAAAGTGTTTATTTTATTTTAAATACAAATCATATCGTTTTCATTTTGTTACTAACCATTGGTTCATCATACCCTAGAAAAGTGAGCATTTTAAGAAGTGCACATTTTGCAAAGTGCACATTTTGCGAAGTTCACATTTTGCGAAGTGTACCTACATTATGAGAAGTGCCGCTTGTAAGAAGTGGACCAACTGCGAAATGCAAATTTTTCGTCGAGTGCTCATTTTGCGAAGTGCATATTCTGCGTCAGACCCGATAAAAAGTGTGCTGAAAATAAGAAACAACGTGGATATAAGTGAATACCCAAAACTAAATGCTTTCTTAAAACGACAATCAGACGGTTTTACAACTAAAAAGTCGAAAATATTAACATCAAATGAAGTGGAAAGGTTTTTGAAGGAAGCTCCCGATGATCGTTATTTAAGCCACAAAGGTAATTGATTAATAAATACTTATATTTTTCTTTAGTATTCAGTTTACGAAATCGCAAAATACAGTCAATATATTATTTAAAAAAATATTAATCAAGTCCCTTTTTTTATAGGTTGCGCTGATTTTTGGCGTTGTTGGAGCTTGCCGCAGAGAGGAGTTAGCCAATATTACTTTAAAACATATTGAAGCCAATGAAAAAATGCTACTAATCAAGATTCCGAATACAAAAAATAAGATACCGAGAAACTTTGTTGTTGAAGGAGATTTTCTTAGAATAGTGCAAAAATATATGAATCAGCGGTCCCAAAAAGCAAAAACCGACCGTTTTTTCCAAAATTATCAAAAAGGGAAGTGTACAGCTCCAGCAATCGGGATAAACAAATTTGGTAATATGCCAAAAGATATAGCTACGTTTCTTGGTCTCCCGGATGCTGAGTATTATACTGGGCACAGCTTCAGGAGGACCTCTGCTACATTATTGGCACGTTCAGGAGCCATTTTGACGGCCTTAAAGCGACTAGGAGGTTGGAAGTCAGACAAAGTTGCAGAAGGATATATTGCTGATTCATTACACAACAAACTAGAAACTGGGAAAAAAATCACACAATCCATTAATTTAAAGTCCAGTTCGTCTCCTTCACATGACAATAAAACTAAAGAGAACGTTCGTCCATCTACCTTTGTTAATAATGATAATTTATCAGATCCAATTCCATCAATTAGCAAACGCCATTGTATAACACCTTTGACAAATATACATGAACAATCCATACGAAATTAATAATAGTTTGTCTCAAACAGTAAATTAATATGCAACCTAAAACTTCCCCAGTTAGTATAAAAAACTGTACTAATTTCAATGTATATGTGAATTATAACTTTTATAAGAAATAAATAAATGATTACTTAGTTGATTTTGTTGTGTTTATTATTTTATTATTTTTCGCAACTGTACACACACGTTCACTGCGGGTCACCCACAATCGGCCTGATGCTGTTCCAAATCACTGTGCGCACGGAAAAAACAGGTCTTTCTCGCTTGTGCGGAACAGGTTTTCTGGGCATTTTTACGAGCATGACAGAGACAAATATAGTTTTCGAATTGTGACAAGAAATGTAGTAATATAGGCAGTTTATTTACACGTCAGATCATTTTTGAACTCCGCCGCACAGGACTTGAAAAAAGTTATGGCCTGTTTCGGTGGGTGACCGGTAGCGACCTGTTGCCGCACTGTGCAGATGCATACGCGTTGAGCCGCCAGTAATGTTGTGCAGTCACGGGTGGATGACGCGGGATCGTCGATTTCAGTATCTTAAATGGCGCATCGTAAAAAAAAATAGCGCTAGAAAATGTTAGTAATAGTGATACCGAAGACGATTACGAAGAGCCTAAACGAATTAAATACAGGAAAATATTTCAAAAGCAAGAACCTAAGCCATCCACCAGCAAAATCACAATTTTGGAAAATAAAATAATCCGCTCAGCAAATTATATAAAAATAACTTTGTTTTGTTTTGATTCTAATTACCTACTATGTTTGGCTTAATGCTTATTAAGATTTAAATATAATTAATGACTCGATATTTTATTTTCTTTTACTATCCCATCACTATAAAAATTACACTTTGGTGCGGGATCAGGCCTTGTCGACCTGACATTTTCGATTGCTAATTTCTCATTTTCTGTTTAGAGAATCCAGGGACTGGGTCAATGCAAAGACAAGTGATTCATTAAGATTTCAAAACTATAAAAAATATATACTTATACTTTAAGGGTTGGCTAAGATAATAGAGCTTTAATACCTCTCAGAGCTGTCAGGTCGAAAGGGCCTGCCACGCACATTAGGAAAGTCAAGTGGGTGCTTCTTTGGACTGCCACTGCACCAGCTGAAAGTCATTGTTATTTTTTACGCAGTTAACGTGTTAAAAAGAGTTGTTCAGTACACGTGCGGAACCGTCATTGCAACTTGTTCCGACTGTCAAACCTGAACCCTCACCTTCGGCTGCGCCTCGGCTCGGGTAGGCATTTGTCGGAACTCTTTGCAATGACAGGCTTTCCACACTTGTAATGAAATAAACTATTTTAATGTTAAACCCTAGTTAAACCCCAGCTGTCCACCAAAATTTGGCTCTGTGGGAATTTATGTTATTTCAAATGTCTATATTGACCGGACTATAATTTTTTAATAAAATATTTTTACTAGTCGAACAATATCTTTGAGTCGAACATAGTAAGCGTGGAACGTAAAAATGTGAAATGTCACCACAGATTAAGTAATAGTACCTACTATGTCACTGAACCCATGCTACGTGAAATAGCCTATAGTTAATGACAGATCCATAAAAGTTTTTCAAAGCACCATCTATTGACACCTTTGAACACTTAAAAGTGACAGCTGCCACCGAAAACGCTCGATTGTTTTTTTAAATTGTTTAACGGCCTTTGGATTCTAGTCCTTATAGCCTAATTACTTTCCTTCTGGCTGACCAGCTAAAATCCTATTTTTAAGTTAGCTCTATTCTTTTCCACCGCTTTGGAAAGGAAATGGACAGAAATAAGCGCCATATTTATTTATGCCTAATGTCACAAATGTCAAAATAACAAAATTTAACCTTATAAACGCACACATCTTATTCAAATAAACGTGTTTAGCAATTTTAGCGACGATGTAACAAGGTCATGGAAAAAGTGACAGATAAGCACGTTCATAAGGTATAAAATAGTTGGTTTTTACATGTTTGACATTACTCTTCAATCTATGGTTTGTTTCTGTCCCTTTTTCATCCGTATTCTATGGAGAAGGATAGGCAAACATAAAATTAGGAATTCTAGCTGGTCTGTAGAATCGAGTCCATTATTAATCTATATCTATATCTATTCTATACATATAATAAAACTCTAACGGGGCCGTGTCTGTACATTAAATATTTTTTGAAAATTTTAACGGTAGTGTATATATTTATCGATATAGATACCGAAACACCAATTTTTGGAATTTTTGTCTGTCTGTCTGTCTGTCTGTCTGTCTGTCTGTCTGTCTGTCTGTCTGTCTGGTTGTGCACGCATCACTCAAAAACTACTGGACGGATTTTGATGAAATTTGGTATGGAGATAACTGAGTACCTGGGTCAACATCTAGGGCACTTTTTATTCCAGGAAAATATCTCATTCCCACGGGAAAATAAAAAAAACTGGTCAAAAAGAGAAATACGTACTACTCCGAAACGATAACACCTAGAAACTTGAAAAATGGTATGAAGGTGTCTGATATGTCATAGGAAATTGGTATGAAGGGATTTTTGTAAATTCCCACGGGAACGGGAATAAACTAAATTCAAGCGGGAAAACGCCGCTGGGCACCCGCTATTTGAAATATGGTATGTAGGTGTCTTAAGTATGTCGTAGGCAACCACTATGAAGGGATTTTCGGAATTTCCCACGGGAACGGGAATAAACTAAATCCAAGCGGAAAAACGCCGCTGGGCACCCGCTATTTGAAATATGGTATGTAGGTGTCTTAAATATGTCGTAGGCAACCACTATCAAGGGATTTTCGGAAATTCCCACGGGAACGGGAATAAACGGAATCCGCGCGGGCAACGCCGCTGGGCATCCGCTAGTCTTAGCTAAATGGCTTTGCTTCAGAGACCACGAACAAAAATTCAGTGTCTTCAACACTTTCTACATCCCTCCCTTGGTTATCAACAGTAAAATGATAGCACTTTTACTGAAGACTTCATTGTGGGAGTCACATTGAGGCAATCCAAAAACCCCTGCATTTTATCGAATTTCCCATTCACTGCACATTTTCACGGATACTTGCCACATAATATACGATTACATAATATGAATCAAAAACCGAGATGTACAGCAAAATGAAAATTATACAAAAACCATGACGTCCCTCTTCCAATTCCCGCCGAAAAGCCCAACGCCTCATTTTCAATCAGCAGTGTTGCCAAATTAGGGATTTTCCGCCTCTTAAGCTACCGTGGAGTGCGTCGGAACGACAAATAAAATGCGATTGGGGACCAGCTTAGCTATTCCGGAAAAAATGGTGGGCGACTTGAGAGCTATAGTAAAGGCATTCCCCCACAGGGGAGTTATTATCGGCCAGTAATACTGGTTGCGTTATTGCGATAATGCGTCTTTATTTCATACAAACAGATGCAATTTTATTGTCAGATATTTTCAAATGCCGCATCTACACGCTTGGCAAACCTCTACAAGCCGTCACAAAAAGCATTCAAAGATGTGGAGCAATATGATAAAAGTGAATAAACAATACAAATAATAATATTAATTATTTTTCAACACACTTGCTCATAAAGTGGCTCTAATTTCACTGCAATTAGGCACATAATGACACCTATAATCAAACTGAGACTTTTTGTTTGCTATTATTCACTAGTGAGTTATAGATTTTTTTTTTCAATTTTGTTGCTAGAGTTGCTTTGTTCTTAAAAAAGTTTCGATACAAAAAAGATCGTATTCAATCGTACTAATAAATTAATACACAAATATGGCTTGCTCATTTCATGCAACTTCGTATTTAAATAGATCATTTCAACTTGTACGTGTTTAATAAACAAAACTTTCACTCAAATATAACTTTGGTTTTCTCTGTAAAAACTTTAAATACCCCATTTTGTACGTGGCTAAAACGCTATCCACGACAAACCAAAGAAAAAGAAACCTAATTTTTTTAGTCCATGGCCGATCGCCATTGTAAGATGCGAGCGCATAGGAAAACGAGGCTGTATGGGCCTAGATCCTTTTGCCTTTTCCAAATTATATAAATAAAAAATTGGAAAACCAATTAATTTTCCCCGCCATTGCGAATGATTATTTTAAAATGATTTTTTAGTATTATTTATTCACAAGTGTGTTGAAAAACGTCGTATGATACACGTGTGTATTGATGATTACCGTCCTCGGCTCTCTTATGACCCTCGCCTACGGCTCGGGTCTCAATGGCGCCTCAGCGGTAATCACCAACTTTACTCACTTGTACCATAATGTACTATTGTGCACCTAGTAACTAATTAATAAAATATTTATAAATATCAAATATTTTTATATTGATCATGTATATTTGATCTTTTGCTTGCCTCTTTGGGATAAACTAACGCACTCGCAAGCGTGTGCGCTTGGATAGCGACTTTTGATTCCCATAGCAAAGAACTAAAACTGACTTCAACTAATAGCACTAACAATATAATCGATGTACACACATGGGCGCAACCGCCCCCCCCCCCCCTGGAATCTTGCAGAACATGCATGAACTCTCCTATACAGTAACAGCCATGCCACAAATAAAAAACATAATATTGATAGTAAATAATAACCGAGATTTTTTTACTGCTACAAAAGGTTTTGCATTTTGCAGTAACTACGATTATATATTATTTTTAACATGCGTACATGTGCCATAATTAACTAGCTAACTGTAGAAATTGAGGCGTTCATACATATCCAACTGATGAGACCCTAAGACAATAGTGGATTAGAGCTACCAGCTATAGTCCTTGGGCATATTAACAGTTTATATGCACTGCACTCAAACACAAAACAAAATACTTAGTAACTATCTTGGTAGAGTCCCTATCTCGATAAAGAATCAATATCTAGATATAAAGAATCCTATCTCAATAAAAGCGCACTGTCTCGACTGTGAAACTGGAATAAATAAATGTAAAGTAAAGGGAAAGACACCAACCACCACTAATAAACAGCGGCTGTATATTTCATGACGCTTGCCTTCATGAGAACAAAAAAAAAAGCCATCATTCGATGCACAGACCAGTAATAGAAAAAGACAAAATTTTGGTCCAATTCAAGAATTCAAGAGACGTTGGGGGAGGCAGAGAAAACAACATAGAATCTATCTTATTTCTCAGTCCCCCTTGAGCGATCGGTCACATTCCACTCTTGTATCTGTTTCACACATTTTACATAAGTATTGGCACCTGTCATCTTTATTAGGGATGCCCTGCTTACGCATTTAACCGAAACATCGGTATTCAATGAAAAATAGTGATGTGATTTTTTCGATTTTTATCGGTTTTGGTTTTCCGGTGTAATAGGTTTCTTCTTATATCATTATTTTTAAGATTAAAAAAAAAGACGTTTGAAATAGGCACATTTATTTTTATTCTATACATAAACAGATAATCAACATTTCAAAAACAGGCCAAGTGCTCAAAGGGTTCCATACCATTATCTATGAAAACGGCAAATAACAACAGATACTATAAATTTGTTGTTTATAGTATCTGTGGTTATAGCGGCAACAGAAATATTTTGCGAAAATTTCAACTGTCTAACTATCGCGGTTCTTTAGATACAGCTTGGTGACAGACAAACGGACGGACAGACAGCAAAGTCTTAGTAACAGGGTCCCATTTTTACCCTTTGGGCACGGAACCCTAAAAAAGAGGTACATTCAAGAACGTAAAAGTTATGGAATTTTTTTCATATAAACTGCCAATGATGTTGATACTTGGTGGCTGAATACTTGCGCTGCATACTGGATCTGAAAAACGACATTTCGGAAAATAAACAATCTGATCAGCATCAACACGAATATAAATTTGATGAATCTTATTTAGTTATTATAGGTATTTTGATTGAAAGTAAAGTTGTTTGTGTGTAAATAAACATTTTTGTTTTATACTACAAGGTCAAGATGTTAAACCTTTTTACAGTAATCTCGAGTGATTCTTTAAGTATGAATTTGTAGAATCACCCTAATATGAAATCACAGTTACTGTACGAAGCCACTGTCAAGTAAAGTAAAAAGTTCTTAATATATTATGTATAGCTGTAACGATCTAAAAGTACTTATGATATTTGTGTTTTATATGATAAAAATCATTTTTATTTTGATTATTATTAACTATAATTTATTTGACCGAAAGGGCTGTAAAACTGATGTAAATTAATCCTATATTTTGTGCTAATTCTACTTCACTATGCAAGTAAGAATATAAATTAAGTTTGGTTGAAAGACAAAAAGTGAAAAAATGAACTTTCTATCCATGTGCTTCAAATTTAAAAAAAAATTACCTTCATTTTATCATAGTCCTAAGAGTTAATATGCATCAATAAGCTTGGTGCTGCGTGCTTTGCCACCGCTCCCATCTACATTATAAGACATCTCAAGGGAAGCCCGTTGTGCTTGTTGCTGTCCTGCAATAAAGAGATATTTCATTTGGAAATTGTTAAATAAAAAAATAAAAATCTCAGGACTTTTATCCCCGAGGGGGTAGGCGGAAGTATTCCATTACTGGATATACCCACTTTTAACTAGATATATCGTCCCCTCACCGTGATAGGTGGTGAGCCCATCGCCGGACCGGGTCTATATACACATATCTCAGAATTAATTCTGGGACCTGCGGGCCTCACGATGTTTTCCTTCACAAAATTGTTACGAAAGCATTTCAGCAGATGTGGGGGTAAAACTTTAGTATATGGACCGTCGATTTAAAGAGGGGGGGAGGGGGAGGGGGAGGGGGGAGGGGTAGGAGGCCCCCCTGGCAGGGAGGGGTTGCGGAACACTAGTTTTTGAAAAAAAAAAACAAAAAACTAATTTTGAGGTTATGTTGCGTATGGAAAATCACTACCGCTTGGTAAAAAAGAGGTCATCAGTACCAAATTTCGAATTCGTGACGGCTCCGGCGCTGCGGAAATTGCAGCACCTCCGCCCTAGCGTAACTAAGCACAGGCGTATGCGCCAGCCTACGCAGCTTCGGCTTTATTGGTCGCCTTCGGCGACCAGCCTCCGCCGCTCGGCTCGCGCAATGCCTGTGCTTAGTCACAGCGGGCGGGGGCTGCATTCCCTACGCGCCTCCGGCTTATAAAAAACACTCTAGGGGTAGGACAGATAAGACCACGTGGATATCGGGGTGGGCAGATTCGGTTCTGAAACAGTTAGTGACCTAATCTATCCCATTCGGGGTGGGCATATTCGGTTCTGAAACTGTTAGTGACCTAATCTATCTCATTCGGGGTGGGCAGATTCGGTTCTGAAACCGTTAGAGGCCTAATGTATCCCAAAAAAGTGAAACGACGAAAAAATACGAAAGTTTATGATTTTTTTTTTTTAAAACTAATTTTCCGCAATTTGAAACTTTGCAAAAAGCCTCTTTGGGATAAGACCTTTTTGCTATAAAATTGCCGTAATCCAAATCAGCGGTCCACATACCCTAACCTCCATAGTTGCGTTTTTTTTCATACAAAAGACGAAACTTTATGATTTTTTTTTGGAAAAACTATAATTTTCCGCAATTATTACATTTAGATTACAATTTAGATAGCAGCCATATTGGAAGTAAATACAGACCATAGACCAATAACCGGAATAACCGGAATAACCGGAAGTAAACTACCAACAGAACAACTTGATTCTTTTTTTAATTACTCACACATACAAATTCAGCACACACACAGACGCAAAGGGCATGAAAAGCGAGAGTGTAAGTGGGACTTTACAGTGAGTGCGAAAAGTCCTATCGTGTACATATGGTCAGGGCCAGCTGGATGATTCGATGACAGGTTAATGGTCAGTGGACATCGCCATCTGTCTTTAGCGAATGAACTAGTTTTTCTTTTTTAAAAAACGCCTTATATACTAATTAAAGTGTAAACGGGGGCTTATGCTCTAACTATTAAATAATAGACACTGGCAAAATGCGCGGTGCATTGGTGGACGAAGATTATCAAATCGTAAGCTTGTGGTTCTCCGTACCACCTCTTAATTCTTTTCTAAAACCACCTAGAAGTATTATGACGGTGATTGTTGTAATGTAGGTATATTGAGAATAAGTGCGGGCGGTGTTAGTTTTAAGTTTCCTTTGTACGCCAGTCTGCCAATATACGTGTAATAGCTCAGACGCTTGTTTTATTCCCGTTCCTAGATCTAGATGTACAGTTGTGGTCAGGACTACCTAGATATCTAACAGTGGCGACGAGACTTGAAGGACTTACGTGTGTAGTAAATATAGTGCGCGTAGTGTATTTTGCTAAAAATGTCAATCGGTAAAATATCGGAGTTTGACATTCACAAGGATGACTGGCAGCTTTATGCAGAACGGTTGGAGCAATATTTTATTGTTAATAAAATAGAAAGCAAGTTGCAAGTGTCCACGTTGATTACTGTCATGGGATCTGAAAGTTATGAGCTGTTAGTAAACCTGTGTACTCCCGGCAAACCGTCTACAAAAACTTTCGAGGACATTAAAGAAGTGATGACTAAGTTTTTAAACCCGAAACCGAGCCCACTCGCCGAAAGATACAAATTTCGTCATAGAAAACAAAAAAACGGCGAATCAATTTCGGAATATGTCACGGTTTTAAAAAAAATGTCTAAAACATGCGAGTTCGGGTCCTGGCTGGAAGAAAGTCTACGAGATCAGCTGGCGTGCGGGATTGACAGTGAGGCAATACGTCAGAGACTATTCGCGGAGAGGGGACTCAATTTTAGTAAGGCCTACAGCTTAGCGGTCAGTATGGAGGCGGCTGAAAAGGATGCAGCATTAGTGCATAGAACGTCATCCAACGTTTCGGCCACGGCCGATTGCCAATCCATTGCGGGGGCAAGGCGGCGGACCTCGAAGGACACGGCGGCGGCAGGTGAGATGGCGCGCGGCGGTCATGGCAAGGCGCAGGAGGCCGGGTCGCGGGCCGCGGCGCACGGGCAGCGGGGCACGGGAGGCACGGGTGGTGCAGGGCGCGCGCGCACCGCTCCACGTGGCTCATCGACGCGACCGGGGCAGTGCCGGGCTTGCGGCGCGGCGCATGACGTGTCGAGTTGCAAATTCGCTCGTTACGTCTGTCGCGTATGCAATAGGGAAGGACATCTACGGCGCATGTGCCCTAACCTAGCCGAGCAACATTGTGCGGCGGCTGCGGTGATGACGGGGCGAGAGGATAGTGAGTGTGCTAGCGACGACGGAAGCGACGAGGTAATTATTATTGAAGTTAATGACTTATCAATAAACAAATGCGAACCGATAATGATACCAATAAAAATTGAGAATAAAGTGTTACATATGGAATGTGATACCGGTAGTGCAGTGTCTTGCATAAGCGAAAAGACTTTTAATAAACTATTTTCTCATTTGCCGATGCTTAAATGTAAATTAGCGTTAAGATATTATACTGGGGAGATAGTGTATCCACTGGGAGTTATACGACCGTCAATATGCTATGGAAATATAACGAAACAGTTAGACTTATACGTGATTAAAAATGGGAAAACGGCATTATTGGGTAGGCAAATGGTTGGCAGAGTTAAATGTTCGTTTGCCCATGTTTAATTACAATTCAGTGAATGTTATTTGTGACAAGTTCGATGTAGACGCGTTCAGTTCCAGATACTGTGACGTGTTTGCGGACGGGTTGGGCCGTTGCACCGGTCCGCCGGTGCGCATTTACGTGCGCGAGGGCGCGCAGCCCGTGTTCCTGCGCGCGCGTCCGCTGGCGTACGCGCTGCGCGAGCCGGTGGAGCGCGTGCTGGACCAGCACGTGCGGGACGGCATCCTCACCCCCGTCGAGCGCTCGGACTGGGCCACGCCCATCGTGCCAGTCGTCAAGAAGGACGGTAACATCCGAATCTGTGCCGACTATAAATTAACGTTGAACAAGGTTCTAGAAATTGACCGTTACCCACTGCCCAGAGTGGAAGATTTGCTGTCGCGGTTGCATGGTGGTCAACGTTTCAGTAAGATTGATCTTTCGCAAGCATATGCCCAGCTCGTTCTAGATGAATCTAAGAAGTATACTGTGATAAATACGCATAAGGGTTTATTCGTTTATAATCGCTTAGTGTACGGATTAGCATCGAGTCCCGGAATATTTCAGCGACGCTTAGAAGAAATGTTCGCGGACCTGCCGCAAGTAGGCGTATTTTTAGATGACGTCATAATAACCGGCAGGACGACGGCGGAACACGTAGATAATTTACACAAGGTTTTCGATCGGTTACATAATAATGGCCTTCGAGTAAAAAAATGTAAGTGTGAATTTTTTGCAGAATCCATTACTTACCTAGGGTATGTAGTTAGTAAAGGCGGAGTGCATACGTGCCCAAATAAAGTAAAAGACATTTTAGATACACCCGCACCTAGTAACGTCTCGGAGCTCAGATCGCTATTGGGTATGATTATGTACTACGCAAAATTTGTAAAAAATGTAAGTACCTTATTAGCACCTTGGTATGAGTTACTAAAAAAGGGGGTGGCATTTAAATGGAGCGATGCATGTCAGGGTGCATTTGTGGAGGTTAAATCGCGACTAGCTAGTACTGAGGTACTAACGCACTACTCGCCGGAGCTGCCGTTAGTGCTGACGGCGGACGCGAGCAGCGTGGGCGTGGGCGCCGTGCTTGCTCACGTCACGCCGGACGGCGAGCGGCCCGTGGCGTACGCGTCGCGCTCTCTCACGGCCGCGGAGCGACAGTACTCGCAGATAGATAGGGAGGCCCTCGCCATCATTTTCGGTATAAGAAAGTATCATCAGTACTTGTATGGCAGAAACTTTACACTTAGGACAGATCACAAGCCCCTCACATATATTTTTGGTAACAAAGTAGGTATACCAACAATGGCGGCGTCGCGCTTACAGCGATGGGCGGTACTGCTTTCGGGTTACAAATACGACATAGAATATGTGACCTCTAAAAAGAATTGCGCAGACGCTTTGTCACGATTACCGTCGAAAGATAGCCGTAGTACCGTCAAGGAGATAACATATTCAAATTTCGTGGAAGATTTTCTGCCAATCACGAATGAGCAAGTAAAGAAAGCGACCAATCAAGATAGGGTACTAAGTAGAATTAAGCTGTACGTCGAATCAGGCTGGCCGTCTGTTTGTCCCGAAGATGAAGTAAAACCCTACTTTGCAAGAAAGAACGAGTTGTATGTCGATTGTGGGTGCGTTATGTGGGGTTATAGAATGTTAATTCCCACTGATCTTAGGGAAACAATTTTAAAACAATTACACAGTACGCATATGGGTATTGTAAAAATGAAAGGTTGGGCGCGCAGCTACGTGTGGTGGCCGCGCATCGACGAGCAGCTAGAGGCGCTGTGCCGCGCTTGTGAGACGTGCGCTCGAGAGGCGGAGGCGCCGCCGCGCGCCGCGCCCCGCCACTGGCCCTACCATGCGCAGCCCTGGACGCGACTGCACGTAGACTTCCTGGGCCCGCTTAACGGTAAAACTTATTTTGTGCTGATCGACGCGACGTCCAAATGGCTCGAAGTATATGAAATGAAATCTACGAATGCTTCGAGTGTCATTAAAGTACTTCGAGCATGTTTTGCACGATTCGGTTTGCCGTTGGAGTTTGTTTCTGATCAGGGTCCACCCTTTACGAGTAGTGAATTACAAGAATTCTTAAAAAGCAATGGAATCACACAGATGTTATCACCGGCTTACCATCCGTCGTCCAACGGGGCCGCAGAGAACGCGGTCAAGTTGTGTAAACGAGCCCTAAAGAAAGCGATCCGCGACAAGGTGGACTTGGAGGCGGCGCTGCAAGCCTTCCTGTTAGCATACCGTAACACAGCACACAGCACGACTGGCGAAACGCCAGCCATGTTGCTGCAACGGCGGGCGTTGCGTTCACGTTTAGACCTGCTACGCAGTGACTGCACAGTACGGAACAGAGTACGCAGCGCACAGAACTCGCAGTCTAAATATGCAGGCGGTGCTGAGCGGGACTTCATTCCTGGCGAGGGGGTATGGGCTAGAGGTTTTTGTACGCACGATAAATGGCTTAAGGGTAGTGTGATAGACAAAGAAGGTTCTCGACGATACTTACTGGATAGTGGTAACGGTCAATTCATACGTAGACATGTCGATCAATTACGGCGTAGGTCGCGGCTATCGGATGTTAGTTGTCCTGAAGTTACAAATGACGTTGGCACACCCAAGTCTGGCGAGGGTGGGGAGGTGGTTCTTCCGGAGGAGGCTGTGGTGGAAGGTAGATCATCCGGTCTGGAGACGGTACAGAGGGAATTCAGTGACAGTTGCGATAGTCGTACAGAGCCGAATGAAGACCTACCACAACCGCCACCAGAACCCCTATGTAAACGGGAACGCAAACCTGTCATTCGATATGGATTCGAATTCGATTAGTATTTAAGGTAATCCATATATTTCTGTATAAGTTTTAAAGATTAGTTCGTAGGCTTAGTAAATGTAATAGTTAAATGTATAATTAACTTAAATTAATTAGTTGTAATTTACGGTGGAGGTGTAATGTAGGTATATTGAGAATAAGTGCGGGCGGTGTTAGTTTTAAGTTTCCTTTGTACGCCAGTCTGCCAATATACGTGTAATAGCTCAGACGCTTGTTTTATTCCCGTTCCTAGATCTAGATGTACAGTTGTGGTCAGGACTACCTAGATATCTAACAATTGTGACAGTGATTTCTGGTGAGCATATGGACGTCCGTACCACCTCTTAATTCTTTTCTAAAACCACCTAGAAGTAATGTGACGGTGATTGTGACGCTAATTTCTGCTATCATTTTGATTGTGACGGCTTCCTCGCCGAAGGATGGATCAAAATAGGTGGTACGGAGGTTCACATGCTTTGTCTATGGTTTTCACACAAATCGTCGAATTCCAAGAGAATCACACCATGTACCGGCGAAATTAACATTTTAAACCAATGTGACGGAATATGTGACAGCTACAAACACATTCTTTACATATGTGACGCAATAGGGACAGAGAAATAAGCGATCTTTTTTTCAGAAGCATGTCTTGAGTTTGGCCACCATTTATAGTCGAAAATCCTAGTGAAACATGCATTTAAATAAAAACCTAACAGGAATTCGAAACCATTTAGTCACGACAAAATAGCTCATAATATTATTTCTACGACTACTTCATTATTTTTTAAGAAAAACGCGAATGAATTTTTCATATACACGAATTAGGGTGACCAATGTCTTAGATCACTTTAGGACATTCATCTATGTATAAATAAAAAAATTGAACTCTCATCAGCTCTAAATTCAAAAGAAATGTTTGCTGTCGAACGAATAAACACGCTGTAATGGTAAACTGAAATAAAGCTAAAGAAATATTTATAGAAAGTATAAGAATTAATGGAATACCGCTGCCTCCTCGGGGATAAAAGGCGTAAGATTTTTTTTTTTATTTAAAAGAATTAAATAATTAACGACACAATTTATGTTATCGTAAATAACACTGGATCGACATTCGCACAATTCGATTTATTAGTAATAAAGTAATAATCTTACGCCTTATATCCCCGAGGGGGTAGGCAGAGGTATTCCATTTCTGGATATACCCACCTTTCAACAGATATTTTTTGGATCCCTAAACGTGATAGGTGGTGAGCCCTTCGCCGGACCGGGTCTTTTACACATGTCTCAGAATTAATTCTGGGACCTGCGGTTGTCCTCACGATGTTTTCCTTCACCGTCGAGCTAATGACTTACGTACATATTTAATGTACGTAAGTTTTAGAAAAAGTCATTGGTACATGCCAGGATTCGAATTCGAGGCTCACTGATTTTCATCATGTGAAGCGGGCTCTTTAACCGCAAGGCTATTACTGCTCTTGATATTACATTAGATTAATTACTTTAAAAATAATTTTGGAAAGTTCATATTTTGAAATATGTAATATGTTTATTTTTTAAATTTTTATCAAAATTAATAGTTAAAAAAATAAAATGAAAAGACCCCAATCCGATTTAAATAATAGTTTAAAATAATCGTCATATGAGCAGTAAGATGTATAGACAAAAGAGAGAGTAGATTCTTTTTATTTTGTCTATGTAGGTATTTTCAACTTTAATAATTAACGTATCACGTTTAGGGGTCCAATATATCTCGTGAAATGTGGGTATATCTAGTAATGGAATACCTCTGGCTACCCCCTCGGAGATAAAAGGCGTGAGATTATATATATTTTTTAATTAACCAGCCACTTATTATTTAAAACTTTTGCCTGATACACCCAAGGGTCATTTTTGCGAGCAGCAATCTTTTTCCACCCCGCTCCGTGGCGACAAAGCCCTCTCTTATAGTAACAATGACAATTATAAAAAAAAAGTATTTCTTTCATGTTTATGACCATTTTGTGTCGAATGGGAGGGAATGGAATAAAAAAACGGTGTTACTGGCTTCTCATTGTTTAACTCTAATTAGGGTCCTGGTAATAAAGCTTGAGCTTACAAGCGACAATTCTACCGAATATATCAGGCTTAGCGTTTGTCGTACATGTATCATTACAAGATGTTTCAATAAATATTATAATAAAAACTTACTGTCTTTTATTGAATTCTTTACTTTCATTAAAATTTTCGATTCTATATAGTTATTGTAAATAAAACATACTTAGATACTGGCAGGTAGACAATAAACACCCCTCATTTACCGTTTGCGCAGTGCCTACCGCACTTCAGTATAAAGTACTTTCAGTCAAGAGGGTCGACTCTGAATCAGTCCCAAAAAATCATAGTCACCCTATACAGTAACTTTCCATAGTAATGGACAAATCCAATTTTCTCTTAAACGAATAAAGTAGTCGTAGAAATAATATTATGAGCTATTTGTCGTGACTAAACGGTTTCGAATTCCTGTTAGGTTTTTATTTAAATGCATGTTTCAATAGGATTTTTGACGTTAAAATGGTGGCCAAACTCAAGACATGCTTTTGAAAAAAAGATCGCTTATTTCTCTGTCCCTATTGCGTCACATATGTAAAGAATGTGTTTGTAGCTGTCACATATTCCGTCACATTGGTTTAAAATGTTAATTTCGCCGGTACATGGTGTGATTCTCTTAGAATTCGACGATTTGTGTAAAAACCATAGACAAAGCATGTGAACCTCCGTGCCACTTATTTTGGTCCATCCTTCTGCGAGGAAGCCGTCACAATCAAAATGATAGCAGAAATCAGCGTCACAATCACCGTCACATTACTTCTAGGTGGTTTTCGAAAAGAATTAAGAGGTGGTACGGAGGACCACATGCTCACGATTTCTGCTATCATTTTGATTGTGACGGCATCCTCGCAGAAGGATTGATCAAAATTGGTGGCACGGAGGTCCACATACTTAGTCTATGGTTTCCACACAAATCGTCGAATTCCAAGAGAATCACACCATGTACCGGGGAAATTAACATTTTAAACCGGACGGCATAATACCTATGTGACATCTGTATGGTATCTAGAGATCTAAGAAATTGGTGCTATTTTAAGGTGTCACGCACCCACAACTTGAATCTTGTAGCTACATTTTCTAGCTACTTTAGGGTATCGGCCCTTAAATAAAAAAATAAACTAAACGTGGCGGGCGCGATTTTAACTAAAATATTGTGAGCATGTTGACGTCCATGCCACCTCTTAATTCTTTTCTAAAACCACCTAGAAGTAATGTGACGGTGATTATGACGCTGATTTCTGGGGCCCGTTCAACTAAACTACAAGTTACAAGCAACAAGTCAACAAGTGACAAGCCCCATTGTTAACAATTTATAAGTACAAGTGTCCATCGAACACTGCTTTCCTACCAGACTAGTTACTAGTTTTTTTTTTGCTGTATTACAAGTGGTTCTCCTCGATTTAACAAGTGTTGGTTACATCACTATTTATATATTATTATGTGTCTGAAATCTATCTAAGTTTTTTGAAAATTGTTGCTGTACGTACTTATGATTAGAAATAACAAAAGCCATTTTTTTATAACTTGTTTTATTCTTAAAATCACGGATTAATCATACCTAATCCAATCATCCTCCGGCCTCGGTTCGATCTTGGGTACGTACTGGAGAACTGTCCGTTAGAACTCATGTATGGATCTATGGGTCAAATGTTGGTGCTAAACTTGTGTAAACCGTGTTCAAAGCATGAGAAAATACCTCTGAGATTCCTTGTCCATTTGCTCGGTGGTGAAGGAAAACACCGTGAGGAAACCTACACACTTGAGGTAACCGATTTAGTTAACTAGGCCTACAGTAAACTGGGGGCCAATTCCATTAAATGTCAGCCATTGTCATCGAACTATCATTCCATTATGCTGCAACTGGCAACTATGACATCTAATTTGTATTCCACTAAAATCATAGTGGCATTACAATGGAATGACTATGGACTACGTTAGGTGTTGCCTACCATATATTATAATTATTACTACCATGCGTGTCATTAGTTTTATTTCGGGTTTTCGGCACTAAAATCTTTAGATGATTGATTTTATTCATGGTACATGTGACATTTCGATAAGTTTTGAAGAAACTTGTGTATTTTTGTGCATAGACTCTGAAGCAGAGCTAAAATCTGAATTTCGTGTCGTGTTTAGGGATGATGGCTAAATTGCCAATGCCTTAAAATAAGGGAAAAAAAGCAATCACTGGACAGCTCCATTCCATAGTAGGAATAGTAGAATACCAAAAGTGGTCAACAATGATAGTTGAATGATTGTGAAAACTGACAGCTAACAGCTGCTGCTGCAGCTAATACAAAAAGTGTCAAAATTTGACATAATATCACCATTGAGTGACCACAATCATGTAATTGTCATACAATTATCACCGCTGTCATTTAGTAGAATAGGCCCCCTGGACTCGAGTCAAACAGATTCTTTACCCAATTTAATTTAATACGAATTTCAATTGTTAGCTTCCGTCTTGGATTTTAAGCAAGGAATTGGCTACCAAACATAAAGCAATCAGCACTCCTTGTTATTTAACTGCGTCAAACAAAAGAATCTCAGAGCCACTCGCACCTTCTACTAATTTAAATCGCACAATTTACAAGTCTACCTAGCTCCAAAGGTAAGTAGAATTGTAAAATTTTTGACAGATATTAATTAACAAATCCACAAATCTTTGTTGAACGCTTGTTCGATTTGGTGATTTTTAACTATAAAAAAATATATTATAGTCTATGGAAGGTAAACCTGGGGCCCGTTCAACTAAACTACAAGTTACAAGCAACATGTCAACAAGTGACAAGCCCCATTGTTAACAATTTACAAGTACAAGTGTCCATCGAACACTGCTTTCCTACCAGACTAGTTACTAGTTTTTTTTTGCTGTATTACAAGTTGTTCTCCTCGATTTAACAATTGTTGTTTACATCACTATTTAAAAAAGGTAAATGTTATGGTAAATGCATTACTGGTCTGTGGTAAATGCCTGTTGATCTTTTCAAATAACTATCTGTGGTTTCTGTTGTGTTTTGGGCTTTTGATAAACATGGAAAACAGGAAAGAATTAAAAACTTAGCAGCCGCTAGGTGTATTCAATCTAGTTCAGAACTTAGCATTTTTGTTATGGAAATAGTATTTAATGTCATTGTAGTTTGTGATAGTTTGGTTTTGTCAGGTATGTGACATGTACCAAGTGGGGGGCATTTTTGAACTACCTACTTCATTGGTTTTTCATTTATTAATTGTTTGACAAATATTTTTTTATATAAGTATTATGTGTCTGAAATCTATCTAAGTTTTTAGAAAATTGTTGCTGTATGATTAGAAATAACAAAAGCCATTTTTTTATAACTTGTTTTATTCTTAATATCACGGATTAATCACACCTAATCCAATCATAATATACCTACATCAGGGATATACATAACATTTGCCGGCTAGAGCTCGGCCTCGGTTCGATCTTGGGTATGTATTGGAGAACTATCCGTTAGAACTACTACTACGCTTCTTCTACCCAACTATACATAGGTACCGAAGCGGTGGAGTCGCAATGACTTTCGATAAGAGGACTTATAAGTCCCTAGGTACATTGAATAAAAACTTTTGACTTTGACTCATGCATGGATCTATCGGTCAAATGTTGGTGCCAAACTGGGTGTAAGTAAACCATGTTCAAACCATGAGCAAATACCTCTGAGATTCCTTGTCCACTTGCTCGGTGGTGAAGGAAAACACCATGAGGAAACCTACACACTTGAGATAACCGATTTAGTTAACTAGACCTACAGTAAACACTAAACAGTGGGCAAATTCTACTAAATTACAACGGTTACAGTTGGATGACAATGACAATGACATGGTCGGTCGATGGTGTTATTTGCTCTGAAAAGTGTCAAAATAACACCATTGTCTGACCATGGATATGTCAGTCATCCAATTAAGACCGTTGACATTTAGTAGAATTGGCCCCCTGGACTCGAGACAAACAGATTCTGTACCCAATTTAATTTAATACTAATTTAAATCGCACAATCCACAAGTCTACCTAGCTCCAAAGGTAAGTAGAATTGTAAAATTTTTGACAGATATAAATTAACAAATCCACAAATCTTTGTTGAACGCTTGTTCGATTTGGTGATTTTTAACTATAAAAAAATATATATAGTCTATGGAAGGTAAACTTGTAGTTGTAGCAAGTAAATCACAAGTTGTGATATCGCAGTTTCCATGAACACTAATAACGTCAGTGTTGCCAGACTTTTCACCAGTGCTGCCATTTTTTTCTACAAGTTACAAGAATTGTAGTTTCGGTAAACGGGCCCCGTTCAACTAAACTACAAGTTACAAGCAACAAGTCAACAAGTGACAAGTCCCCATTGTTAACAATTTACAAGTACAAGTGTCCATCGAACACTGCTTTCCTACCAGACTAGTTACTAGTTTTTTTTTTGCTGTATTACAAGTGGTTCTCCTCGATTTAACAAGTGTTGGTTACATCACTATTTATATATTATTATGTGTCTGAAATCTATCTAAGTTTTTTGAAAATTGTTGCTGTACGTACGTATGATTAGAAATAACAAAAGCCATTTTTTTATAACTTGTTTTATTCTTAAAATCACGGATTAATCATACCTAATCCAATCATAATATACATCAGGGGCCTCGGTTCGATCTTGGGTACGTACTGGAGAACTGTCCGTTAGAACTCATGTATGGATCTATGGGTTAAATGTTGGTGCTCAACTTGTGTAAACCGTGTTCAAAGCATGAGAAAATACCTCTGAGATTCCTTGTCCACTTGCTCGGTGGTGAAGGAAAACACCGTGAGGAAACCTACACACTTGAGGTAACCGATTTAGTTAACTAGGCCTACAGTAAACTGGACTCGAGTCAAACAGATTCTTTACCCAATTTAATTTAATACTCATTTCAATTCTTAGCTTCCGTCTTGGATTTAAGCAAGGAATTGGCTACCAAACATAAAGCAATCAGCACTCCTTGTTATTTAACTGCGTCAAACAAAAGAATCTCAGAGCCACTCGCACCTTCTACTAATTTAAATCGCACAATTTACAAGTCTACCTAGCTCCAAAGGTAAGTAGAATTGTAAAGTTTTTGACAGATATTAATTAACAAATCCACAAATCTTTGTTGAACGCTTGTTCGATTTGGTGATTTTTAACTATAAAAAAAAAAATAGTCTATGGAAGGTAAACTTGTAGTTGTAGCAAGTAAATTACAAGTTGTGATATCGCAGTTTCCATGAACACTAATAACGTCAGTGTTGCCAGACTTTTCACCAGTGTTGCCATTTTTTTCTACAAGTTACAAGAATTGTAGTTTCGGTGAACGGGCCCCTGTAGTTGTAGCAAGTAAATCACAAGTTGTGAAATCGCAGTTTCCATGAACACTAATAAAGTCAGTGTTGCTAGACTTTTCACCAGTGTTGCCCTTTTTTTCTACAAGTTACAAGAATTGTAGTTTCGGTAAACGGGCCCTAGGTGGTTTTAGAAAAGAATTAAGAGGTGGCACGGACGTCCACATGCTCAGGCTTTGCTGGGGTGAGAAAATATGAATGATTTTCAAGTACTAGTTGTACTTACCGAAATTATTTTTCATATTTGTAATTTAATACATATGCATTTTAAGTTAAAAAGTGACTTACTAATTTAAAAATAATGTTTGATTTAATCTCTAAGGATTTATTTATACTATTTATATTATATTTATACTATTTTATAGTATAAAATAAAATAACAAATTATGACAATAACTTCATAATTATCAAACTTAGCTACATTTTGTGTAAACAAATCGGGCAATCTAGCTACTCTCTGAAAGATGTCTAGCTAGAGGGTAAGGGTAGCAGATGGCAACACTGACAAAGAGTGAGTCCAGTATTCCCAACTTAGGGGTTTTCCTCCCAAATTTAGGGGGTAAATAATTGCGTTGGAATTTTTTTAAGGGATTTCATTTTTAGGGGTGTCCTTTTTTGGGATTTTTACCTGACTTCGTATTTTTAATTTTTTTAAAGAGAAAATTACGTTACTCCAGGCCGTATATTGATACGGCCTGGAGTAACGCAATCTAAGTAATCATATTTATTTGTTCTCTATGTGGTTCGGTTTCATAATACTTGGAATGTGGAGTTGAATGAAAGAATAAAATGAGGCGTTTTAAAAATAAGAAAAAAATAGTTCATTCACTAAAGATAGATGGCGATGTGTTCTGATTAAGGCAAGCGTCATAAAAGTATACAGCTGTTGATGCCGACAGACGTGTTGTTTACGAGTGATATATAATTTTTGTGATGGTTGGTGTGTTTTCTCCTACTTTACATTTATCTACTCCAGTTTTGCAGTCGAGACAGTGCGCTTTTATTGGGATAGGACTCTTTTTAGCAAGATATTGATTCTTTATCGAGATAGCGACTCTACCAAGATAGTTATTATAAAATATAGTTTTGTGTTTGAGTGCAGTACATATGTATGTATAAACTGTTAGTATGCCCAAGGACTATGGCTCGTAGTCGCTAGCCGACCCAAAGGTGGAATTACGAAAACGGAACGCCAAACTTACTGGTAGAACCTTTGAATCAAGGTTGCTTACCTTGGTTGAAAGGTAACAATTAGATAGATTGTGTACCTTTTGTAACAATAAAAAATTCTCAGTGTTCATATTATTTTACTATCAACTGTGGAATTGGTGTTACTGTATCTTTGTATACTCTGTACTATGACAGCTCCATGAAAGTTCTTCAGGATCATCTATGGACTATTATATTAAAACTATGTAAGAAGACCAATATTTTTGCTTTACTAACAAACATTTAAAATATTCGTTTCGAAATTAAGGCAAAAATCTTGCCTACTTTTCAATTCTATTTAATAATAATGTTTTTTTATTATTTTATCAGATTTTATTGGGTTTTAACATATGGGCAAACATTTTTGAGAATTGGTAACACTGAGTGAGTTAGTCCAGTCGACTTGTAACGATCGAAGAACGGTGAACATCTAGGAGAGGTCGTGGAGGATTTTACCATCTAGCCACCATCGCCGTTCGCCAATTACACCATGGCTGATACCGAAAAGGCGCCGCAGCCGCAGCCCCAACAGCAGCAGCAGGATCAACCAGCGCCGCCGCAACAGGCCAAAGAGGCTAAACAAAAGCAGGTCATCGGTAAGCGCCGCTACGCCATCTTGATATCGCATGGTCTGATACTAAGAAGAAAAGCACATGGCTGCATTTTTGTAAAATCTTGCTGATTTTATTAGGTTTTATGTTTTTATATTATATATTTATGAGCTACAGCACGAAATATGTTTAAATTTAATAGTATATAATGGGACGAGCTAGTTATTGATCAGCGGCGCAGCGTTATCTATGTGTAATACCATGACGCGAAATAAATCAATACATTCATAACCTACATGCGTACAATATCAAAATAACTTATCATCGTGCGTGATTTAATTTAGATTGTGCGCCTTGCGAGACCACGGGAAATTAGACACTAATTAACGTCATTTTTTATAAATGTCTATTTCCATTTGTATTTTTATATCCATATTTCCTTTTATGAGATACTATAATGCCCTGCCCAGTTATGAAATGTAGCTTGAATAATAAATAACTATGTTCTATGTTAGGGATTTGGTTTCCGCAACTTATGGACCATTTACACGAGGTGATTCCATGAGCCAATCCAATAATAGGCCATTTACACGAGGCCATTCCACTAACTAAGCCAATCCACTAATGGGCCATTTACACAAGGGCAATCCAGTAAGACTGCATACAAAAAAACTTGAGGACAATCAATTCCACTGTCCTCAAGTTTTTTTTGTATGCAGTCTTAGTGGATTGTCTTACTTGATTGCCCTCGTGTAAATGGCCCATAATGGCTTCGTGTGAATGGAGACAGTCCACTGCAATGGATTGTCCTCAAGCTTTTTTTGTATGCAGTTTGGATTGTCTTAGTGGAATGACCTCGTGTAAATTGCCCATAATAGGCCATTTACATGAGGGCAATCCAGTAAGACAATCCACTAAGACTGCATACAAAAAAAACTTGAGGACAGTGGAATGGATTGTCTTCAAGTTTTTTTTGTATGCAGTCTTAGTGGATTGTCTTACTGGATTGCCCTCGTGTAAATGGCTTTGTGTAAATAGAGACAATCCACTGTATTGGATTGTCCTCTAGCCTTTGATGAAGGCAGTTTGGGTGAATTAGCCTAGTGTAAACGGTCCATTATGGGCAATTTACACGAGGCCATTCCATTGAGCCATTCCACTAAGCCAATCCACTAATGGCTTCGAGTAAATGGAGAGTCCACTGCTATGGATGGTCCTCAAGCTTTTTTTGTATGCAGTTTGGATTGGCTTAGGTGATTGTCTCAGTGGAATGGCCTCGTGTAAATTGCCCATTAGTACTTGAATTGGACCATTGAACCTATGTGAGCCATGGTTATTCCAACCAGCCTACCTCCCTCTAAAAGCAGATCAGTCTTCTGAATCTTCTCAGGACATCTGCAAGGGATTCTGGTGTTCCCAGAATTTCCGTTTGGATTTGGGAAACGCCAACGCACTCAAGGAGTACATGTGCTATTGTTTCCTCTGCTTTCATGCGCACTCTGCATAGAGGGCTGTCAGTTATACCTTAGGTGAGGAAGGGTTTATTCAGTGACCAGTGTCTGGTGATGGTCCCACCACCATTCGCAGGCTATCTCTGTCCAGGTGCAAAAGAGGTTTGGTCAGCTTTGTGTCCAGCAATAGCATAGCCTCCTTGGATAACCTACACCCTGGTGTTAAGGTCCATCATTTCTCTGCTTGCGTTTGTGTGTAATCCCTTAACGAGTTCCTTAGCTGGTTAAATGCTATGGGTTCAGGCCGAATGGCTTTCATGTCATAACCCCTTTTGACAAGTTCATCCGCTGCTTCATTTCCATGTGAGCCGCTGCCCTAATCCATTGTAGTGTCACTATGTTGTTATTTGGTACTGTAACCCGTTCTAGTGCATAATGGCAATCTAATATTAGTTACGAGGTGATCTGGTTTTTCTTTAAGGATTGTAGGATTGAGGCACTGTCCGAGAGAATATGGATATGGGTATCCGTTACTTCTCTGGTCTCTATGGAGTTGCTGGTTGAGCATGCTGCCTGATAGACAGTGTTAAGCATTGTTAGCGGTCTGGATATTCTAATGTTTAGGTCATCTGAGCAAACTCTCACCCCAGTTCTGAGGATAGTTTTTTATCCATCTGTGTAAATCTTTTATTCTTTTGGACCTGAGTAGTAATATGAGCCGTATGTGCCTGTCTGTATATGAATTTTTTTTTGTGGTAGTTTTCAGAACGGCTATTTTAACTTGGCTTCTCTGAACACTCGCAAATATATAATATTATAAAGAGGAAAGATTTGTATGTTTGTATCTTTGTTATGAATAAACTCAAAAACTACTGGACCGATTTAAAAAATTCTTTCACCAATGGAAAGCTAGAATATCCTTGAGTAACATCGGCCATTATTGTATTCTCACAGGAACGGGAACTACGCGGGTGAAACCGCGCAGAACCGCTAGTCTGTTATAACAACCACATCAAAATCTGTAGTTTTAAAGATCTAAGCATACATAGGGATAGACAGACTGAAAGCGACTTTGTTTTAAGCGCATCACACACGGTGAAGATAATATAAAATATATATTATCTTAGAGCATATTTTAGAATATCGCTCACCATACAAATCCTATGAACCATCACACACGACGAAGTTAATATATATTTTATCTTCAGTACGTTTATACGCAAATATGGAAATATATATTTCGTATCTTAAGATAAAATATTATAGCATCTGCACCGTGTGTGACGCGCTTTATACTATGTAGTGATATGGAAATTTCATTTCTTAGAATTATTATTAGTACCTATTACCAAGTTACAAATAGGTACATATTATGAACCTATTACAGTTTTGTTTTTCATTCTCATTGTTTTAAATTATAGTCTAGGCAATAAAGGTAGTGGACCCCAACATTAATTCCTCAGTCGATGAAACTTTGCAGGATTGTAGTATAGTATGAGACAATACTTGCATAAAAAAATCCAAAAAAAAACCTTACCGAAGTTAGGTTTTTATACTAAAAAAAAATTTTTTTTTGGTCGATAATTTGACAATTTCTAAAAATAATATAGCGAGATGGTTTTTATTTTGGATTTTCCTATTGTAAGTCCACAGCGACTATTAAATGACATTCCAGTTAAAAAAATGTACTGAGTCCCGTGCAAGGTACATATATACGTCGGAGTTTTGTTGTTTCTACCAGGAGATTTTTTTTGATATTTCGCATATTGCTTTCTTAACACACATGAATATTGCTGGCGAAGAAAATTTTGACTAAGCATTTTACCCAACAAAGATATCAAATAAATAAGTGTTTCAGTAATAATACCTAACTTCGGTTAGGTTTTTTTTTTGGATTTTTTTATGCAAGTATTGTCTCATACTATACTACAATCCTGCAAAGTTTCATCGACTCAGGAATTAATGTTGGGGTCTTCATACAAAAATCCGCTTCATTGGCTGGACTATTAATTATTAGATGACATTATTATCCTTTATTGTATATCAGTTTCCCTTACTGGATTGTTCTTTGACACAACACTCTCCTCCATTAGATTTATGTTCATGTTACTTTTCTTCTTTTTTACATTTTGTTTCTGTTGGATCATTTTGGGGGTATATAACTACACTCTAGTAAGTTCAAGATATAATAAATATGTATATTAATTTTTATCAAAATCTCACTGGTACATACATACATGCCAGGATTCGAACGCAAGACCTCACACATTAGAGAGGCGGGCTCTTACCACTGGGCTATCACTGCTCTGACTGAGTATGGTATTTTAAATTTAAGGAGTACTTTCCCTTTCCAAGACAAGCAGCCTTACTTTGGATTTCTATAGTAAGAATAAATTTATAAAACATATAAATAAAAAAACGAATTTATTAATATGTAATTTATTTTCAACAGCTGAAAAGGTTTCGGGCACCGTAAAGTGGTTCAACGTTAAGAGTGGATATGGTTTCATCAACAGGTAAATGAAGTATTATTTATTTATTATATGTTATTTAGTACTTATAATACAGGCTCTGCCTAGTTTGGTTTAGGCACAAGTAACCATGTGTGAATTGTGTCCCACAATTTATTATTGTTACAATTTATTATTACATACTATGTCAAAAATAACAAAATCTCACGCCTTTTATCGCCTGAGGGGGTAGCATAGGTATTTCATTTCAAGAAATACCCACATTTAACCAGTATTTGGACCCCTATCAGATATAGGTGGTGAGCCCATGGCTGGACACATTATCGCTGGTCTGTTACAAATGCCTCAGAATTTATTCTGGGACCTGCAGGTTTCCTCACAGTGTTTTCCTTCACTGTCGAGCTAGTGATAAATATGTACGTATGTTTTTGCAAAACTTATTGGTGCATGCCAGGATTCGAACGCGAGCCTCACGAATGAGAAGTGGGCTCTTTAACCACTGTGCTATCACAGCTATCTTAAATGATGTTTATTTATTTCTAAAAAACCTAATGCTGACATATGATCATTGTACAGTCAAGAGCAAGTCAAGCTTGACACTACCAGTTTAAGCTGAGCTCTGATTTGTACTGCTCGCCATAGAATACAGGGCCGGGTCAAAGTCCAAATTGTCAAGCTTAGCGTGCTCTTGACTTTACTTGTATGTTAAAAAGGATTTTGATAATTTTTAAGTTTTTTTTCCAGGAACGACACCAAGGAGGATGTGTTTGTTCACCAAACGGCTATCGCCCGGAACAACCCACGCAAGGCTGTGCGCTCGGTCGGCGACGGTGAGGCGGTGGAATTTGCCGTGGTTGCCGGGGAGAAAGGCTATGAGGCGTCTGGAGTCACCGGTCCCGGCGGCGAGCCAGTGAAGGGCTCGCCCTATGCAGCAGACAAGCGCCGCGGCTTCCATCGCCAGTTAGTACCTAAAATCAACATGACTGTCTTTATTTTTTATTTTAGGAATATAAAGAAAAGTGAACTGTACAACTGAGCCAATATTATTATCAAAGAGGTTGGAAGAAAATCATTCTCTTTCCTATAGAGTGCTAATGTATGAAAGCTCGGCCTAGTTAGTCCTAGCCAACACTCGGTTGACAAACCATGTTTAGACATCACCGCTGGTTTGACAACACAATGCCATATTGGAAGTCAGATCGAAACAAGCTCGAACAAAAATATGCCCGCTTGCGTCGTTGTGTGGCGCGGAAACTCCACAGTAAATTCGCAGAAATCCTATACATGCACTACCTATCACCATTTAGTATTTTCCTATTCGAACTACACCACAAAAAATATATTTAGATATTTGAATTTTTATCCATTAATATTTCCTTAGTGCTTGACAAAAAGTATAAAATATCGATAGATCAATAATTTTATGTCGATAAAATTTGCTATATTTTGATCAAATATAGAACTGAAATTATAAATGATTTTCAGATTTACAAGAGATACCAACCTAAAAAAAAATTTGGTTAACTCTACAGGCAAGGCTGAAAATTTGATTCCATCAACACATTCCACAATTTGAACTAAACATTTTCAGCCTGACTATACTTCAATCTTCTTCTACTTGCAAATATACCAAACTGACAAAGTCTGCTATTCTTAAGGTGCAGCATTTATCGATATTGATTGTGTGGTATATGATTACTTCACTAGTCCGTCACTATTGAAGCAAATTCAAAAGTAGAATAATACGTGAGCTTTCTGATTGGCCGAACGCAAAATGTTCTTAAAATACCATTGGTAAATTGATTGACATTTAGTACGTCATCTCATACTTCGCCCCCCGAACCCCGATTTTTGGTTGAAGTGATTTCCATAGTGTTTTTAGAACAGCAGTCTATAGGAGAGAGAAACTTTTTCTTTAAACGTCTTTGATTATTATGTACAAATATAGTATTTGTTAATGTTATTTACCAGATATTATCCCCGTCAAAGCGGCGGACGTGGCGGTGAAGGCGCTCCACGCAGAGGTGGCATGGGACGGCGGGGGCCCCCGTCAAACCAGGGGGGTGCACAGGGGGATGAGGGTCAGGAGGTAGGCGGAGCACCACCACAACGCAGGTAAGAAGTGTCGATGGCTTAAACCTCTACTACAGTAGTAGAGGTTTAAGCCAATATCATTAATATCTTTTGCCAGCAAACAGTTGAGCGCAAAATGTTGTGTATATGGCACTGACAAATTTTTTGACTTGTTGACTAATTGAGACTTTCTAAATATTTTTTTATTTAATTAAATCCATTGGGGAACAAATTATTTAAGTACACATTCAGTATGTTGGGTTGAGGGTACTACCATATCTACTCTAGGGCCGAGGGTCCTGCTGGGTATAGGTACATTAACTTTTGTATGGAAATTTAAACAATTTGCTGTTTTTTTACTGCTACAACTGTGTTTGGAATTTAAAAATAGATTTTAAATTTAAATAAAATGACTTCCACGAAGTTAATAACTTATGATCTATTAAACTTCAACATTGACTTGCCTAGTTTTCATATACTACCTATCTTGTATTTGGTTAATCTACTTTATCATGTTTATGTTTATTCTTCGCAAATATTTTGCTATTAAGAACTAGCCAAGTCAAAGTTGAGGTTTTTACTATCTCGGGAGATAAAAAGGTATTTAAAATTATTATATGGTGACATATACAAAGTAATTTTTTGGGATATAAATAAATTCATTGGCAGCAGATGGTCCCTTAATCCCTTCCAATAAATTAGAAATGTACACACGAAGTATAAATTCAAATATGTAATTGTATGAAATGTTATATGACCCTTCATATTGACCTTGATTCATCGTAAAGAATCTGTTATAAACAGATGCTTTAAATTCAGAAAAACCATAAATATACATATTTTGTTTCAATAAATCGTATCTCCCAATGGTAGCTACTTCCGTCGTAACTTCCGCGGTGGACGTCGTGGTGGCGGCCCAGGGCCCATGAACCGCGGCGGGTACCGTCGCATGCGCCCGCGCAACTCCCAGCCGGGCCAGGGTCCGCAACCAGCCCAAGGTGGAACTCAGGCGCCTCGCCAGAACGGGCAGGAGGGTGACGCTCCGGTCACTTCTTCCTCACCGCCGCCACCACAGCAGGCCAAGCCCAAGAGCAACAACAAGCCTGCGGGCACCACCATTGAGACAACCACCAATGAGAGCCAGGCCTAAACAACGGCTGCCGCATGGTGTGGCACACCAATTGTAGTGCATGTTTATCTAGCTGTGCCGCACATCCATCACATCTTACTGTCTTGTCTGTTCAACTGAAGCGTGTTTCAATTAAATGTTGTTGCTGAGATAAGATCTATGTACTTCCAAACAACATTAGTTTTTTTCGTCTTAATTGATGTTACTGGGGAGTTAAGATGGAACTGCTTAGTATCATGGATCAAAATTGTGATATTTTTATTATTAATATATAAATTAATATATGTACTGTATTATTTATATGTTAAATTTCTTATTTTTTATAGTATACCATTAGATTATATAGAATTGGAATTAAGAAAACTAATAACTGAACTCATTATGGTATACAACTAAAGAGAGAATATTATCTCTCAAAAAAGTTATTGTGCAATTAAAAACATAATATTTTATAGATTGAGAAATGATAAGCAGGTTCCAATGCCCCAAGAGAATCATGTACTTTTAAAATGCCTTGTTTATTTAAAAAGGTGTTTGTTTTACAACAGATACTTATACCATTTCTTGGTAGAAATTCGTAGTACATAACCTGAACACTATCAGAAAATAAAACTTCTTTTTACCTGTGTGAAACTTATTTTCTTTATTTATTCCTGTAATTGAATAAGTTTTTAAAAACTTACGTACATATTTATCACTAGCTCGACGGTGAAGGAAAACATCGTGAGGAAACCTGCGGGTTTCTGCGATGTGTCTTAATTCTGAGACATGTGTAAATAGACCCGGTCCGGCGATGGGCTCACCACCTATCACGTTCAGGGTCCAATGTATCGTGAAATGTGGGTATATCCAGTAATGGAATACCTCTGCCTACCCCCTCGGGGATGAAAGGCGTGAGATTATATTATTATTCTTGTAATATCGCATTCTAGCGACCCGGCTTCGCACGGGTACAATGCTGATACTATAGACCGTGCGAAATAGATTCTGGATAAAAGTGCATTGACGCCTCTCTACCGTACGCCATTTTTGCAAACGATACGCTCCAATGTCTATGACAAGTATCGCAAATACGTCTTATCTTACGTATCGCAGTAGAAGGCGGGGTGAGCAAATGACCTAGCCAGATGTGACAAACATTTTTTAAATGACATTAGATTTATTTATGTGGGGTTGTACATTAGTATTTATTCATAAACAATCTACTTAGTATTCAAATATAAAAAAAAAACAATTTAACACAAGCAATTATAAATTTTATGTCAACTAAATATACATGGGTAAATTTTCAAACGTACTTTTTTATAGGCGTCCTGTGCCCTTTATAGAAAAACTATCATTCAAAACAGACTAAACACAGGCTTTTTTGAAAATATACCTCGTAGATTAACCATTTACATAAACCAATTAGAATTAATATTAAAAACTTAAAAGAAATTCCACGTTGAATAATCCTACTTGTCCGGCGGCCTACCCCTGGGAGGCTTGTCCCACTTCAAATTGCGCTCAGAAAACGACTCACTATAACACGAAATTTTTACGTATCTTTTATCAAAATATCTCACTTTAAAGATATTTACTTAATTCCTAATTCAAAATAGCAAAAGCTGAACTAACTATTAAATTAAAAAACTGAGAAGCTAATATGTTTTTGTCCCGCGTAAAACTGCTCTTTTGATGCTCGTATTTGACTACTTGTTTCATATTAGTCAAGCGATTTCACGCCAAATTTTTGTATCGTACCACCCAAGCGTTTGTCGGACCCCAACTTGTGTGTGGAGAGGATGGCGTATACGCAGGTTTTTACATATTCCTGAAGTAATTTTTTACTGAAGTCTGGTTTGGTCACCGTGAGCGCCCAGTTCGGTGGCATGTTTTAGATAATGAACAGAGTGATGTACTGTATCGTCAAGATAGTATGTTGTGGATAATTACCTCGATATTACGACCTGCCAATATCTTCCAAATTAATTAGGTAGTTGAGTAATTATCATGAAAAATACCATTTGGTCGTCATTTTGGTGGCGTCATTGCAGTGGCGCAGTGGGCCACCGTAATGATGAATGCCTGTATAATCAATACTATTACTAATAATATATTAAGACATAGTACTTACTTGTTTTTCATATATTATTACTGTGTTGTAAGTATTTCACCGTGATAATAGCATAACAGTAAAATTTACGTACTATGTAGGTATAACTGTGATAACCCTATAAGGCTACATACATTAAAGAAACAAATAATATTAGTAATGTTTTGGGTACCAAAAAAGTTGATTAATACAAAATAAAACATGTATGTACATCTTTTTTATTTGAAACTAGCGGATGCCCAGCGGCGTTGCCCGCGCGGATTCCGTTTATGCCCGTTCCCGTGGGAATTTCCGAAAATCCCTTCATATTGGTTGACTACGCCATATTTAAAACACCTACATACCATATTTCAAATATCGGGTGCCCAGTGGCGTTTTCCCGCTTGGATTTAGTTTATTCCCGTTCCCGTGGGAATTTCCAAAAATCCATTTATACCAATTTCTGTGACATATCAGACACCTTCATACCATTTTTCAAGTTTCTAGGTGTTATCGTTTCGGAGTAGTACGTATTTCTCTTTTGAACCAGTTTTTATATTTTCCCGTGGGAATGAGATATTTTCCTGGAATAAAAAGTACCCTAGATGTTGACCCGTGTACTCACTTATCTCCATACCAAATTTCATCAAAATCCGTCCAGTAGTTTTTGAGTGATGCGTGCACAACCAGACAGACAGACAGACAGACAAAAATTCCAAAAATTGGTGTTTCGGTATCTATATCGATAACTATATACACTACCGTTAAAATTTTCAAAAAATATTTAATGTACAGACACGGCCCCGTTAGAGTTTTATTATATGTATAGATATAGATATTTAAGAAAACGTCATTACGGTGGCGCAAAAATTTAAAAAAATATATTTCTCCGAAAGTAATGTGTTTCAAAGGGCGCCTCCCAAATTATTAGATTCACAGCATCTTAATGTATAATCTAAAGCATTTAGTTTGAGCGAAATATGAGAAAAAAAAATTACCACCGCATATGAAAAAAAGGCCGGTTTGAAAATTTACCCACATACATAATCTCACGCCTATTTCCCATCGGGGTAGGCAGAGAAAACAGACCGCCACTTGCTACGAACCTGGCAGATCTCTCGCGCTTCCTCCACATCCATCAAACGACTCATGCATGCTCGTCGGTTTCGGGTACTCTTTATCTGGCTTTTTATAATGTAAAAATAACTCTTCAATAAAAATAAATAATACTTACAATGTTTTAAACCAATCAAATTAGTCAAGAACAGAAATAAGCATACTCATCAAAATAAACTCAATGAAATATAACCACTTTTCTACATAGTGATGTTATTACCTATTCCTGATAGTTGTCCTAAACGCTTTGAGCCTGAACGGCATAAGATATGTCTTATCTTTCCTCTTTATAATATTAGTGTAGAAGTGTATAATGTGGATTGGTTGAGTTTTCTCACAAATTAATGGGCAGTATCTTGGACAAATAATTTTTATCATCTGCACTATCCCCGATGACATCACATCAGTATCAGATATTTCACTCTCAGAACTTTTGGTCGAGCCGTATATTTTATTGTAGTATTAAATAAAATACATCATGGGGAAGGAATTAAAAACAAAAAAGACACGTAATCTAAGCCTGAGTACTAAAAATTGAGATTTTGTAGAACTACAGTTAAAACTAAGGCTGACTACACTGCGACCGAGTGGCGTACCCCTGGCCGCAGGACGGTTGCCAACGAATGCGCGTAACTTAAACTATTAAATTTTTGTGTCTCAAAAATACAATTGTTAATTACTATTATGTAATCAAGTATTTTACAGTCTATATTGAACTATGCATATAGAATTGAGGACTACATTGACAAAATATTTATTTAACGTAACTAGATCTTCAATTACTTATATTAAAAATACTGAAAATTGCGGATTATATATGTATTTAACAAACATATCAACCTTAATTTCTGATATAATAATAAATGTCAAAATAATAATAATGTCATTTACCAAAAAAATATCCTGATAAAGTGCGACTTTCGAGGTTACACTTTTCACATTTGTCCGACGTATTATGAAACGCGTGTCGCGTCATGATTAGCGACAAGGTAGCGACAGTTTGTTTGACGAGCGATAAAGTACGTAAATGTTTTGTGAAATGTAGTAGAGGTTGGGTCAATGCACTTTTATCCAGATCTATTTCGCACGGACTATAAAACCTTCCTCTTGTAAAATCGCTTATTTTGGTCCCCTACTATACTATAATGTTTTAAATTAACGATCACTCACAATTCAATTTTGATACAGTGTAATACCCAATAATAGTACTAGCTCAAAGTGCTTGTACACGGTGGTGCAAGTGTGAATAAGTCGTGGTCTCCAAAGAATTTAGTTAAAGTATGTAGGTATAGAAACAAGAAAGAAATAGTAGATTGTTATACAAGGGTCGGAAGGAATCAATTCCCATACGAGGTATTTAGACGCCCGAGCGCAGCGAGGGCGTATATAGTCCGAGTAGGAATTAATAACTTCCACCCGCGTTAAACACTCTACTTTTCATTTCGAATTCAAGGAAAGTAAACAAAAAAAAATACAATTTCACAAAAATTCAAACATGCAAAAACGCAATAATCTACAAAAAAAAACAAAATTGTTAACAATACAACCAAAGAGGTTGAAAGAAAGAGAAACTTTTTCTTTTAAACGTCTTTGAATACTACATCATAGTAATATACAAATCCTTCCTCTTTATAATAATATGTACTTTTAGTCGAGTAATAGTGTTCTGTGCTTATTAGTGTCGATAAAAAACAAGATTTTGAATTTCGGAACAGCTTTCCAAATTATTACTCTTTTTTTAATTTTAAATATGGAACGCGTACCGCCCCGCGCGCATGGTTATTTTCTGTTGTTTATACCTACACTCACAAGGCCGCACCTTTTTTTCTTATTCCAATTGATGTAAAAAGTTTCGTATCCCTACTAAGTACCCAAAGAGGTTGGAAGAAAGTCATTCTCTTTCCTAGAGAAACTTTTTCTTTAAACGTCATTGCCAAATGTAGTACCTACTATTTTTTTTTATTTATTCCCGCCCTAAGGCCGGAAGCAATTACTATGAGTCTTTCCCGACCGAGGGCGGGAATCACAGCCCTGAATCTCTCTGTGGTGGGAATCATCGCTTCCGACCCGGTACTCAGATCAAACATACACTACTTTCCGAGTATGAGATATGAAAAAGTGTTTACAGAAGTTATTTTTGCAAGATACGTTATTACCTCCGCCAAACTGCAATGCAGTTTGTTGGCAGACGTAAAACATGCACATATTGAATCATTTTTTAAACTAGAGCTAACTACTTGAAATTTAGACAGTAATTCATTTTATGAAGCCCGCGCTGACAACGACCGCGACGCTGGTCGACTCGCTTGCCAAGAACCGTAGTAACGTAGCTGTACCATATTACGTGAGTGTGCGGAGTTCCGTAAGTTTGCAGTTTAGGCCTAAAAATAAGAAAATTATAATTGTTTCAAAAATGTATGTACCTAGTTATCCATCAAGGTATAAACAAAAGAATGTCAATTACACGGTAAAAAAGAACTAACTATCGTCGATGCAATTGTGACGTCTCCCTCGGTCAGTCAGCGCCAATCCGCCATAAAGGTAGTGTTTGTGTTGCGTACCCGCAAGCTGCTGGATGGATTTTTCACAAGGGTAGTGATTTATGTACCTAATTATTTTCATTAAAGTGTCGTAATTATTTTTAAGGGTTTTATAACAAACTGAGTGTGTTTTATAATTATTATTGTTTATAAAACAACTTCAAGAAGTAACTAAGGTGATTTTGATTTTTGTAATTTGCCAGGAACGAGATGAGATAAGTAGGTACCTAAACGAAAAATGATGTTTCGGGTCTAATGTATAACATGTTTTCTTGAAATCAAATTACGTATTGCGATTTTATTTCTGTTTGATATAAAAAACGTGTATATAGTCAGATATAGTGAAAAAAAAAATTTACTTTGAATAGATTCGTCACAAATAATATCAGTACAAAATCATTAATTTATTTGATACATTTCGATGTTCCAGTAGAATTGTTGGTACCTATTACTAGAATGATGACATTCCTATACAATTCAAGTCATTTTAAGTTGTTGAGAAGAGTAACTCGTTAGTAATCAATTACCTACCCTGTTTTTAGCTGTCTCTTATTTATTACGGTACTAGCAGCGCCCCGTGGTCTCACCCGCGTAGTTCCCGTTACCGTGGGAATACGGGGATAAAATATAGCCTTTGTGTTATTCTGATGTATAAGCTATATTATTGTACAGTTTCATCAAAATCCATTCCGTAGTTTTTGCGTGAAAAAGCAACAAACGTACATCCATACTCACAAACTTTCACGTTTTAATATTGGTAGGAAGTAGGATAGTAGGTACTACCTAGTAAGCGAGCTACTGCTTTATACGGAGGCTAAGGTCCTTACTACTACTCAGTGGTGGATTTATACTAGGGGCAGTCGGGGCTAGTGCCCAGGGCGGCAAATTTTATATTTTCAAATTATTGTATGTCTTTTTGATAGTTAGGCGAGTTTGCCTGTGAAAAAAATAATGCAATACTAATATATGTCGTTCTTAGTGCAAAATTTATAATTCTAAGAAAAATACAAATATTTTTTCATATTACTATAATATATAATATACAGCGTGTTACCGAAAGGGTATATCAAGCCGAAAGTGGGTTGTTAGAGACATCATTTGGAACAATATTCACTATGGGACCAACTTGATCAGAGCAACTTTATTTTTCTCATCTCAGTACATTTCGGGTTCAGCGCTCAGCTGATTTGTATGGTGGAGTGAAAATTAAAGTTGCTCTGATCAAGTTGGTCCCATAGTGAATGTTGTTCCAAATGATGTCTCTAACAACCCACTTTCGGCTTGATATACCCTTTCGGTAACACGCTGTATGAGTAAATAAAGAATAAATAATATACAAAACATAATAAATTTCCTGCAATTAATTAGTTATTCTAATTCTTAAAAAATAAGATATCAAAACTATTAAAATAAAATTTAAGTCATAGGGCGGCATTTTCTTTAGTGCCCCAGGGCGGCACAAATTTAAATCCGGCCCTGCTTATTACTAACTTATTACTAACTAAACTACTACCTACTTACTTAGTACCTACTTCTTAATAACTACTAAGTAGACCACCTACTTAAGTGTATGGCTCTAGTCGATCATACCACGAGCTAAAAAATTGCATCCTAAATAAACTGTTCTCCTATATTAATAAAATAAAGTTATAGAATAAATCACCATCAATTTTTATTTCCTGTTTCGTATAATCCTGCAGCAAAACAGCATTTTACTGCATAATAATAATATAATATAATCTCACGCCTTTTTTTATCCCCGAGGGGGTAGGCAGAGGTATTCCATTACTGGATATACCCACATTTCACGAGATATATTGGACCCTTAAACGTGATAGGTGGTGAGCCCATCGCCGGACCGGGTCTGTTTACACATGTCTCAGAATTATTTCTGAGACCTGCGGGTTTCCTCACGATGTTTTCCTTCACCGTAGAGCTAGTGATAAATAAGTATGTAGATACCTACGTAAGTTTTACTGCATAGTATACCGGAATTACCAGCACGCATTTCCGGAATTAACTGGAGAGTCTTTTATACCGTAACCGACAATGACGGTTACCTAGTCTTATTTATAAAATCACTACATATGTAGTATAAAACAAAGTCGCTTTCTCTGTCCCTATATCCCTATGTATGCTTAAATCTTTAAAACTACGCAACGGATTTTGATACGGTTTTTTTCAATAGATAGAGTGATTCAAGAGGAAGGCTTTAGTATTAGCATTGCACCCGTGCGAAGCCGGGGCGGGTCGCTAGTATAGTATAAATACATTAGTGTTACATATCAATCTTTTCTCTGAACACCTCTTTTTACGACTGAACTAATTTCAATTCGCTGAGTTTTCCTGTTTTACTGGACAAGAATGCCTTAATAATCCGGAATTACGTACATTTACCTTATGTTTATGATGAGGGATCAGAGCATTATCAGATACCTATCTATAGGTAAGTAGGTACCTACTTCCCTACCTACTTATTTTTAACAAAAAATCAGACCTATGTAGGTAGGTAGCAGCGTTGCCAGACGTCCCGATTTTTGAATCAAAATTTAATGTCAGAGTCGGGACAGGCTCGGTCCCGCTTTTCGGGTATAACTCGACTGACTCTTACAAATAATTTATTCTCTTAATGTAATTTGCAATTTGTAACACTACTGTTTGAAACTCCATATTTTTCTAATGATTACTGGAGTACATACAACTTTTTCGATTTCTGTTTTATTATTATTTTTTATTTAGAAGACGAATAAGCCTCAACTATTTAACGATAGGGTAAATCGTTGGTTTAATAGCCTGCGCAGACGAGACACTTTTGTCCCCGTATTTTTTTGTCCGCCAAAATAGATCGCTTACAACTGCATCGAGTAACGCACACGAGGGATTAAAAGTATCGCGTACAAAAAGTCCCCCGAATAATCGCGGACACCGAGGGGCGGTACAGGACAAAAAGTACGCGGCAGTCCCCGAAAAAATAGAACTAACGTGACTAGGCCCTGCAACGCACACGGCACACTTTAGTCTTAGCTGCGCGCTCGATAGGGATGTGACATTGATCGAAAAAATATCGATTATTCTTTGTGGTAATAATGGATTTTTGAAAAATGATTAATTTTCTTTTAAATAATCGATATTTAAAAATCGATTATATGAAATAAAAATACCAATTTATATGAAAAATGATCATTTAGGGATTTAATGTCGAATTAGGAAAAAACTAAATATGGTATTTTTTGCTTATTTATTATTATTAACCAATAACAACAATTCTTTCTTTTGGACCAATCCACATCCTCATCTTTGTGAGAATAACTTTTAGAGAGTTTCACAATTGACAACAACTCCTCAAAAGTTCCAACCGACATTTTATAATATTTGAAGAATCTTTTTGGATATTGTTTCAACCATAGCAAAAATATCTAAATTTAAGGTTTTAACTGAGCATGCTTCGCATGAAAATATCCCTTCATTAATCGATCCGATATAAAGGGATGGACTCAGTATTCTCTTTTAAAATTACTTCTCTTTTTCTTAAACTTCATGTAAATTACAACACAACGTAATCATAGAATATTCGCTTCCATAGCGTGCGCTTCTCTAAATTTTCGGGGGACAAATGATCGCACACCGTGTGGGTTGAGTCCGGAGCAAGTCCTCGGTGGACATATTTTTTTACGATTCGGGGGATTTTGTCCTCCGGGGACAAAGTCTGTCGTCTACGCAGGCTATAATAGTCGAAGGGTAAATTTGATTTTAAATATAATATTTTTACTAAAATCCATTTTCTATGCTATTTTTGTTATTTACAATACAATACAATTACTCTTTATTGTACACCAAAAACAACGCAAAATGGATACCAACGTTAACCAAAGTACAATGGGCGGTCTTATCGCTTTTAGCGATCTCTTCCAGACAACCTTAGGATGGATGAAACTGAGAGGGATTAGGCGCACAATGCCACATTCGCAAAATGACACATTGGAATTTCGCAAAATCACACATTGGAATTTCACAAAATGACATACTTACTTATTCGCAAAATGTCACATTAGCAAAATGCCATTTTCGCATAATGTCACATTCTCAAATGTTCTTTTTAGTAGGCATTAAGTTGTAATGATTCTCAGCGGCATTAGCCATTTCAGTAAAATTTATTTATTTATTTTAGATTAAAATAAATGGAAATTAATAAAGAATGTAATTAAATACTAAAATAATTAAATTACGTTTTATTTTCTAATTCATAAATCATTGGCCTACTTCAAGAAAACGAGTTGAACAATCTTGTTATTTTGATAATATAGCACTTCGTGGCATTTTGCTAGTGTAGCATTTTGCTGTGTGTCATTTTGCTTATGTGGCATTTTGCGAATGTGGCATTTTGCGAATGTGGCATTTTGCGAATATTGCATTTTGCGTCAATGTGGCATTTTGCGAATGTGGCATTGTGCGCCTAATCCACTGAGAGATTAGAACTAGGGTACACGTAGACGGTGTACCTACTATATATTATTGAACATACTATTACATAAATAAATATATAGGTATAAATATATACATAATATACATATATTAAATAAATAAAAAAGTTAATTAAAATAATTAACTTTTTATCTCATACTTTTTAGTTTGTAACCAACTTTCAACCGTTATAAGTCCTAAATGGTCATTCGAAATGGAAAATTTTAAAAGAAACCTAAACATGATTTTCAAAAACCTATTCAATGATACCCCACTTAACATATTTCCTCGATTTTCTTTTTTACAATTTGGCGCCAAAAATCCGCCATTTTATTTTTTTCTAAATTAGATATACCCAGTGTCACTCTCACTGTAAATACGAATCTAACGACACCTCGCAAGCTAAAATCCATCAAGCCGTTCAGGCTGCAGAGCGCGGCATGCCAAACAATTATACATACCTACATACATACATACTCTCGAAAAACATAACACTCCTTCTGGCGCAGTCGGGTAATTAAACAAGAATAGAAAATACTTACACACATTCACACATACTTGAGGATAAAAATAAATAATTATAACAAATAGAGCAGAAAATCTATTGTCACGTAGGTACCTAAACGTAATTTTAACTCAAATAAAAATATAAATATTTAAAAACTTCTGATTATAAAAGTTTTTTTACTATGTCCCGCTTTCGACGAAAGAATCCCGCTTTTTTCACTCAAAAAGTTCCAAAATCCCGACTTATCTAAAAAAATCTGTCAACGCTGGTAGATAGGTACCTACTTTAGAAAAAGAAAAGCACTAAAAGACTAAATTGTAAAAAAATATATAGGTAAGTATCTTAATTTAGCAGCCTCCAAGGTTGAAAAGATTTACTACTTTTATCTTTGAACCAGTTTGGAGTGCCGACATCGTCGACAAGTTGATAAAAAACTTCATTATTAAAAGTATTTTTGCCAGTTTTGCTATCTTTCATCACAAACAAAGTTGTTTCTATTATCTATGTATGATTGGTACGAAATTGGTACCTACCTACCTGGGTACCAATAGTAAGCTTATTAGGTACCCACATATTTCCATAAAAGTGAAGAGCTAGTAATGGGGGGCGGGTAAGTTATTCGTGGCATCGAACCTATTCAAATTCCTAATCCACATACCTAAACTATGAAAACTTCTCAAAGGTACAGGGCTTCCTCAGCATACATCTTAGGTACAAAGTTTGCATCACAAGGATTCATTTTTTTGTAGACAAACCTAAGCAAAAAAATTAAAAAAACCTACATCTTTAAACAAAGTATCTTATAGGTAGGTAGGTATTGACTAGGTATATTTGATTTTTAAAGATCATGACACTCATCGCCTTCACCCCTCTGTCACTGATGATTAGGTAGGTACTTTTTGACCTCGGTTTGAACATAAAACGTACACACCTGACCAGTTGAAAGTTTATTTCTTGGCAAGGTTAAATACCTATCAAGTATCTTGCATAGGTTACAGCCATACAAATTAGTGACAATCGTTGCCTGTAGCAACCATTCACCGCACGCTATACCTACCTATGTAGTGCCTTGACGGCGGCGCGGCGCGACCACCGCCATGTCGCCAGTCGCAAGTCAACAGTCGCGTGAACTGCTGTACTTTAAAAATATTTATTCAAGTTGTCAGTTGTCATAAATTTGTAAAACAATTTAAACAAGACGATTAGGACTTTTAGTTGTTCAACATTTTACGAAACCGAGATCAAGTAAGTAGTAGTCCTGTACCTACATGATCTATGCGTTTATATATTATTATGTCCTTACCCATAAACGTTACCTGCATACCCAGTACATATGTTACGAAATTTTGGTCTATAGATATGTAAATGTAGTCGCAACTCAACTGTTTTTATACCTACTTACCTAATTATTCAATTTCTACACATGTTTAGTCTTCAAAATCTTATCTTACTTATATCCGTCTACTAATTTCAAAATTAAGTAATTTAGGTCTTATGTATCTATCTAACTAATGACTATTTATTATTAGGTATAGGTACTTATCTAATTATGTGCATAAAGATTCGAAAGTTAGTCCGACCACTATTATATGAGATTGCCTGTCAACGTTTAAAAAAAAGCGAAAAGATTCTACAATCAGATTCCATTTGTGTCATGGAACAATAGGAAGTCAAAATATTTTAATTTATTGGTTAGTCAATAAACTCTGTTTTTAAATCTTATAATATACGAGTAGCGTTGCCAGGCGTCCGGATAAAGCCGGACATAGTTAGGCTTTTTGATTGCGTGCGCGTGTCTGTCCAAAATAAGTGGTGTCCGGCCTGGATTCGGCGCACAATGCCATATTCGCAAAATGACACATTGACGCAAATGCCACATTCGTAAAATGCCACACTAGCAAAATGCCACGTTTGCTAAATGCCACATTCGCAAAATGCCACACTAGCAAAATGCCAAAGAGCAAAATGCCACACTAACAAAGTGCCATATTATCAAAATAACAATATTGTTCAACTCCCTTTCTTGAAGTAGGCCGATGATTTGTGGATTAGAAAATAAAACGTAATTTAAAAATAAAAAATAATTATTTTAGTATTTAATTACATTCTTTATTAATTTCCAATTATTTTAACATAAAATAAATTTAAAAAAAATATTGAAATTATGAATGCCGCTGAGAATCATTACAACTTACCTAATACTAAAAATAAACATAATAAAAACAATTGGAGAATGTGACATTATGCGAAAATGGCATTTTACTAGTGCGGCATTTTGCGAATGTGGCATTATGCGCCTAATCCGCCCGGCCTGTCCGGCTTTTGTTAGGGTTTACTTTTCGCAAACGTACAATTTTGACTGATGACTTTATTTGACTGATAAGTAATAAAGTACTTACACTGATTTGGCTTTCGATTGTATTTATAGGTAGGTATTTCATTACAATTTAACAAGATCTAAGATAATAATAAAAAAAGATTGATTTTACATAACATTTTTAGTCGTACGCCTTTTTACCCTAATTTCCGGCTAAACTGGCTTGTCTGTCCGGCTATTAGGTTTAGCGACCTGGCGACCCTATATCTATACCTATATATAAAATGATAAACTGACTGACTGATTGATGATGTACCTATCAACGCACAGCCTAAACGAGTGAAAGCTAGTACGAGTATATAATTAATGCTTTGTCCTGAATGACTGACGGACGGATCAACGCACAGCCTAAACTTCTGATCGCAGAGACCTGTGGGTCTAAAATGGCCACTTTGAGCAATTCCTCCTTTTATGAATTCCCAGCAAATCCTAAGCAATTCCTCTAAATTTCGTAAAATGGTCCCGCATTTTAGTGATTTACTGACAATTCAATTCATTAGGAGATTCGTATTTGGTGAAAATTTCGAATATGAATCGAAATAGAATCCTATTATGATTCACCCGAAACGGCCTTTTTAGACCCCCTGAAACTTGGAGGGTGTGTTCTTTGTATGACGTAGGCATCCGATAAGAATGGATTTTCCAAATTTCTACCACTAAGTGGGTGAAAAAGGGGTTCAAAGTTTGTATGGGACAACGTGATTCCTTGGTCCAACCTACTTCCAATTTTGCACAAACATGCTTTAACAGAATTGATGGAAGACATGATTATTATTTTATTGAAAATCATCCCTTAGCGGCGCTAAAAAGGGGTCAGAAAGTTATTTTGGGGGTGATTTGGTTCGAAGTTGATATCAATCAGCGTTTCCAGACATCCCAAATTTCCCGTGTCCCGTCCTGCGCGGGACAGGCTCACTCCCGCTTTTCGGGTATAAGATGAATTTAAAAGGGTCGGAAGCCAGAAATAAATGCTCCGTAAATTTTACGAGAGCAAAATAACTCATCCAGTTTCATCTACAGTTCTTCATTTTTATTAAAGAGAAAACGAAACTTCAAAAGGAGTTAAATCTTCTCAGAAATATCATGAATAAGTAATTATTATAATTAATAATTACTTTTTCTCTTTTTGTAACTTGCAACACTCCCTCCCCAGACTAACTACTGTTTGATTTCTACTTTTATGATTTCTGTTTTTTTTTTTAATTCAGAAGACGATTAAGACTCAACTATTTAACGATATTGTTAATCTGATTTAGAATATCATATTTTTATTAAAATATATTTTCTATGACTGCTACTTATTGTCACGTAAACGTAATTTGAGCTCAACTCAAAAGATAAATATTCAAAAACTTCTGATTAAGTGTACCTATACTTACGTTTTTTTACTATGTCCCGCTTTCGACGAAAGAATCCCGTTTTTTTAACTCACTACCTACTTATATTACCAAAATCCCGACTTGGTAACAAAAAAATCTGGCAACGCTCTGATATCATTAATACCTACCTACTCCTTAGTGCTTTTGATTTAAATTACATTTTATTTTGACACATGTTTGAAAACTCAATCCGATTCTATTCGCGAGATTGAACTCACAAAAAAAAAGCTTTTTGCAAATTGCATGCAAATACTCCTTAAAATGTCTACTTATACCTTATACATTGTAACGAGACCGTGTCTGTCTACATGTCTACTACCTACCTGTCTCTACATAAAATATTTTCTTAAAAGTTCAGCGGTAGTGTAGATAGTTATCGAAGTAGATACTGGGTTCGATTCTGCATTACAGCACCTAAACTTATATTAGTTTAGTCCTGTCATTTTCTTTCTCATAGAAAAGAAAAGAGACGAGTGATATTTAGTCCTGTCAAATTAAAATTAGTCCTGTCAACTAAGGCATTTCATAACGTGTTTAGTGCATAAGTAAATAAGTCACGACTAAAATACAGCCTCTGACAGGACTAAATTCGTGAGGTTATCTTCTATCCCTTTTCTTTTTTTGAGGTAAAATAAAGACAGGAATAAACTAAAATAAGTTTAGTCGCTGTAATGCAGAATCGAACCCATTAAAACACCTATTTCTACATAAAATATTTTCTTAAAAGTTCAGCGGTAGTGTAGATAGTTATCGAAGTAGATATCAAAACACCTATTTTTAAAATTTTTGTCTGTCTGTGCACGCATCACGCAAAAACTATTGGACAAATTTTGATGAAAAGTCGCATGCTTGCCGCTACGGCAGAGTAGTACCTACCGTGAACTCGTGACCCCGAGCGAGCGGGCCGTCGCGTTCAAATGCCTAATCTTGAAGAGCGTAGTTTTGTGATAGGGCTCTTAAGTGTGGTGATAGATAGCTGAGTAGCGGGGTCAACATCTAGTTAAAATATGGTACCTATGTAGGTGTCATAAATGTCACAAGCAACCACTAATGAAGGGATTTTTGGAAATTCCCTCGGAAACGGGAATAAACTGGATGGACGTAAGATTAGATTTTTTGTTTGTTTGTATTGAATACGCTACCGGACCGATTCTACTGGGAGTAGGTAGGTAACATGGGCTATATTTTATTTAAGTTTTTCTACGGGAATGGGAACTTTTTTCACTATATAGGTAGACCTACCTATATAGTGAAAAAAGGTTTTACCTGCGTACCTGTACCTTCGTGATTGATAATATCAAACGCAGTAGCAGACTGAATTTAAAAAAAATTAGGTACTCTTTGTACAGTATCGTAACGTACCTATGTATGTAGGTAGTCCCTTTCTTGTACCTTAGTTAGACGCTTAAAAAAATAACCGACCTCCTTTGAACTTCGAACATCACTCCGATAAAACAAATCTCGGGTCGGCGCCCGAATTACAACAACGGGTTTTCTGGGTGAAGTTGCGTTCGGGATATGGATGAACTGAATATAAAAAAACTGAAAAGGTAGGGAGGTACCTACCCTTTGTCAGAGGCAGTCATGCAAGAATTTTCAACTACCTCTATTAGAAGAAGAAAAGTGCAGATGGGTAACTAGATACATCCCAACTTTATTATTTGCTTAAAACGACATATTATAACCAGGAAACGAATAATTATTATAATCCTAAAATTGGATTTTTTTAATCTGCATAAATCAGATAGAGGTCGCCGATATATATTTTTTATATTTTTATTCTCGATCTCGATTCTCAAATTCCCAAAGGTGACCCTGCAAACTGCATAAAAATCATAAAACCTTAGTAGAATATGTAGGTGTATATAATTAACCATCATGCTAAAATACCTACTAAAGACCACTGCAGTTTTACAATCTATTAAACTGTGCCTAAACTAATTTATTGTGTTTAAAGTCAGTACCTATACCAATTAGTCCAGTAAATTTGTCGGTTGAATGTATGGGCTCGTATGCGTCAAATCCGGTAGTTCTGATTTTTTGCAGACTTGTTTATGATGTTAGCCTAATGTATAATCCAAGTTTGTGACCTCGAGCGCAACTTTGTCAAAAATCGAAAAAACTGCGAAAAAATAGTTGTTTTTTCAAATTTTGGCGATTATAACCCTGAAGGACTAGTTTCTGAAAAAACTTTCTAAGGACGTTTTTAAAGTAGACTAAATTAACTACAATATAATACTAGAATTGTCTCTGTAGACCCAATAGTTTCTGAGATTTAGCCTTTCAAAGTTTATATTTTTTTTCGAGCTTCGCAATTTTTTGCATTTCTGTCGTTTTAAAATGTTGCCCGCTACTTCGTTCGCGTTATTTAGGGATAAAAAGTAGCCTATATGTTAATCCGGGTCCTGATCTATCTACCTACCAAATTTCATCTAAATCCGTGCAGCCGCCAAGTTTATTTTTTTCTTTTATCACATAGATATCTACACTAATCTATACTAATATTATAAATAGGAAAGATTAGAATGTTTGTACGTTTGTTACGAATAAACTCAAAAAGTACTGCATCGATTTAAAAAATTCTTTCACTGATAGAAAGTTAGAATATCCCTGAGTAACATAGGCTACATTTTATTCCCGTATTCCCACGGGAACGAAAACTACACGGGTGAAACCGCGCGGAACCGCTAATTATATTATAACACTAACGGTATTTGTATCGAATAAACTCAAAAACTACTGAGCTGATTTTACAAATTCTTTCACCAATGGAAAGCTACATTATTATTGAGTAACATAGGCTTTATTTTATTCCCCTATTCCTACGGGAACGGGAACTACGCGGGTGAAAACGCGCGGAACCACTATTATATATGAAACTAGCGATTCTGCGCGGTTTCATCCGCGTCGTTTCCATTCCCGTGGGAATACGGGAATAAAATATAGCCTATGTTACTCAGGAATATTTTAGCTTTCCATTGATGAAAGAATTTTTTAAATCAGCCAAGCAGTTTTTGAGTTTATTAGTTACCAACACAGTTAGTGTTATAATATAATAGCGGTTCCGCGCGGTTTCACCCGCGTAGTTTTCGTTCCCGTATGAATACGGGAATAAAATATAGCCTATGTTACTAAGGAATATTTTAACTTTCCATTGGTAAAAATATTTTTTAAATCAGCCAAGTAGTTTTTGAGTTTATTAGTTACCAACACCGTTAGTGCTATAATATAATAGCGGTTCCGCGCGGTTTCACCCGCGTAGTTTTCGTTCCCGTGGGAATACGGGAATAAAATATAGCCTATGTTACTCAGGGATATTTTAAGTTTCCATTGGTAAAAGAATTTTTAAAATCGATGCAGTACTTTTTGAGTTTATTCGTAACAAACGTACAAAAAATCTAATATTTCCTATTTATAATATTAGTATAGATTAGTGTAGATATCTATGTGATAAAAGAAAAAAATAAACTTGGCGGCAGCACGGATTTAGATGAAATTTGGTAGGTAGATAGATCAGGACCCGGATTAACATATAGGCTACTTTTTATCCCAAAATAACGCGAACGAAGTAGCGGGCAACATTTCAAAACGACAGAAATGCAAAAATTTGCTAAGATCGAAAAAAAATATAAGCTTTGAAAGGCTAAATCTTAGAAACTATTGGGTCTACAGAGACAGTTTTAGTATCATGTTGTAGTTAATTTAGTCTACTTTAAAAACGTCCTAAAAAAGTTTTTTCAAAAACTACTCCTTTAGGGCTATAATCGCGAAAATTAAAAAAATTAAACATTTTTTCGAGGTTTTTTCGATTTTTGACAAAGTTGCGTTCGGCGCTCGAGGTCACAAACTTGGATTATACATTAGGACAACATCATAAACAAGTCTCCAAAAAATCAGAACTACCGGATTTGACGCATGCGGTAATGTATAATTTTACTGGACTAAATAGGTAATGTATTAAATAAAGCACTTCGCACATAGGTAGCTGATATCTCCATGGGTAGTAGGTACGCATTAAATCATTACACATTTACAACAGTAGGTTAATTCTTGATAAATAATAGACTTCATGCAAGATTTTTTTTTCACTGACTACCTATTCCGTACCTACCTAATTAAGAAAAATAGGTACCACGACGATTTACTTAAATTTATCTCCGCATACCTACAATAAACGTGTTGTTGAGTGGAGACCGCAAACGTAGTGTAGGACGCCCTCTCCGTCCAGATGGAATGGATGACGATGCAGTGTTGCCAACTTAGCTACTTTATAGCTAGATCTAGCAATTTTTGGGTATCAGGCAGCTACAATTTACAAAATCTTGTAGCTAAATTTTTTAGCTACTTTTACTCTTTTACAAGATGTGAGTACTTTCGAGACTTTATAGTAGGGTATCGGTCCTTAAATTGTACCTAAACGTGGCTGGCTTAGTATTTTATTACTAATACCTGGATAAATGAAGGGGATCAACAGATTTCTTCGTTTAAAACTTTTATTGCGTTCTGCTTTGTCTTATTTTATAAATTTAAAATTATTGCTCGCTGTTTTAATAAACTGAAAATTGATTTACCTATGAAAAAATACGTAATCTGCTTACTTTACCTAGTTTAAAGTGTTAGCTACTTCTAGCTACTTTTTTGTGTCAACAAATCGGGCAATCTGGCTAATTTCGCAAGATATCTAGCTACAAGGTAAGGGTAGCACTTGGCAACACTGGACGATCGGCAAAAGACTGCAGGCAGATAGTGGAAGCGGGAAGACAGGTCGTTATTTTGCTATAAAATACTTACAATGAACGTGTCGACCGACATACAATGATATTAGGGCAGGAACAAAATCGACCTGCATGAGCATATTATTATGCATAGTACCTACCTAATAATGGCTGCTTTTCGCGGTTTACGCATGCGTTACAAAGCTTACAAACAAAACTAAAAGGCAGAAACTAAATTCTTACAACCAAAGCATAAAATATGATTTAATATTTTTTTTTGCTTTTGATCACTAATCAAATAATAAATATGTCAAAAAAACAAAATTTTCATAAAATATAGTAATTGGGTACATTAATTCAGGTCTTTTTTTTTTACAAAAATTACCTACTCATCTCACGTTCAGCATCAAAACCTTTTTGGTCGGAATCTATGAAAAAGGTTCAATTTTGTAAATAAGAAAATTGCCTAGCCGTAAAATACAACATTAAAATCCAAGTTTAGATGTCATAAGGACCATAATATTAGGTAATAGCACATGTAGGTATTGAAAAAGCTATAGTAAGTAAAATTCATGTAATATTTAAATAGCCTAATGTACAATAGGTACAATTAGTAATTTATACTAATTGTACCTATTGTACATTAGGCTATTTAAATGTAATTACAATAGTAAGTACAATTAGTAATTTATACTAATTGTACCTATTGTACATTAGGCTATTTAAATATTACATGAATTTTACTTATAAGTCACGATGACTATATCAAACAATCATTATACAAAATGTTTTGTCTCTTCTGAGACGGATGTCGGGGGTTTGATTCCCGCCCGGGGCCAACATCTGTGTGGATGAACATTTCTGTTGGCTTCGTGTCTGGGTGTTTAATATTTATTTAAGTAGGTATGTCTATCAGTTAGGTATTTAGTACCTATAATACAGGCTCTGCCTAGTTGGGGACTAAATAACCGTGTGTGAATTGTGTCCCATTATTTATTTATCATATTATTTACACCTATGGACACTAATATTATAAAAAGGAAGGATTTGTATTTTTGTATGTTTGTAACGAATAAACTCAAAAACTACTGGACCGATTTAAAAAAATCTTTCACCAATAAAAAACTAGAAGATCCCTGAGTAACATAGGCTATATTTTATTCCCGCATTCTAACGGGAACGGGAACTACGCGGGTTACGCGGGTGAAACCGCGCGTGAAAACAGCTAGTCTATATGTATACTTTATATCAGGGGTCTCCAATTACTTTCGCTCGGGGTCCGTTTTGAAACGAAATGACCATTGCATTGTGGTCCGCACATTTTACTTATAAGAAAAAATATTTATTAAACAAATGTAATTAAGGAAATAACAAAGGTATTTTGTTACATAGGTATCAATGCGAAAAATTAATTTTTTTATTGCGAATTATCTGTCTGAAGTTTGAATTAAAATTGGTGCAAGCTATTGACATTAAAGAAGTCTTTAGTGTAAGTTACCTACTGTGTTCTCGCGGTCCGCACAAAATGGGTCGGCGGCCGCGGGCGGTCCGGATGCGGACCGCGGTCCGAAATTTGGCGACCCCTGATTTATATTATAAAGAGGAAAGATTTGTATGTTTGTATATTTGTTACAAATAAACTCAAAAATAACTGAAACGCATTTAAAAATTAGTTCACCAATGAAAAGCTAGAAGATCCCTGAGTAACATAGGATTATTAAAAATACAAATCTTTCCTCTTTATAATATTAGTATACACAATCATACAAAAATACAAATCATTCCTCTTTATATTATTATTATAGATGTACGCAAACGAGACAGAAAGATGAAAACATCCTAAATAAGTATATGCTTAGAGTACCTAAGCATGACCACGACGATATATTAAAGACGATACATAAACCCAAACAAATCGTAGCCTCAACGCTCTCTGCTCGATCCTTATTACCCAAACTACCCAATTCGTGACAATAATTTTAAATTCTTTTATCGATATTAGTTTACCTAAACTAAAGTAGAATTATCTTCCGTAGAAACACGTTTTGTGCCGAACGCCACAGAGCACAATCTATTTTGAATTCTGGTTTTCAAGTTTCTTTTCTTCCGTTTAAGTGGCTTTTCCTGTAACATTCGTAAACAATGAATATTGAAGATGGCTAAGGCCGGCCCTGGGCTAAAGATATTAATAAAAATTATGGAGATTTCTTGGTAGGCATTCACTAAAAAAACATTATTCGAACTGTTGTATGTCCCGCGCGGTTTCACGAACGTAGTTCCCGTTCGAGTGGGAATACGGGAATAAATTATACGATGTTACCTACTCAGTGATAATGTAGCTTTCCAAAGGTGAAAGAATTTTTAAAATCGGTTCTGAGCGGTTTCTCGCAAGCTCAGGAGTCAAACCACCTCTTCTGGTATATAATGGCTTCGTTTAGTCCCTCGATATAAAATATATACATATATTTATAATCTGCAAAGAGATTTAAATCTCTTTGTTAATCTGTGACAGGTTTAGATGAAAAACTGACCGCGAAACTTTCAGAATTTTTGTCGAGTGTAATTTTTTAGGTTTTGAATAAATTTGTACAGTACGGCCGTTTTAACTTGGCTTCTCTGAACATAGGTTTCGCCTGCGCAAATCCCCCTCCTACCGCCATATGGTCGCAAAAAAATGTTACTGCGCAGTCATTTGCGCAACTTCAGAGATGTCAAGTTAAAACGGCCGTGCTGTACCTACTAAATTGACTATTTTTCTCGCACTCAAAGTGAAAAGTATGCACCTCAAGACTAAATTTAGATAGAGTATTTGAACGCACGCGCGAACGTTTTTTTTTTTTTTTGTGGCAGTAGTGCGATAAATCGAATTCTTAGCAATTTTAGCTCACCCTTTGCTAAACAGGTAGGTACAGGTTTTTCCTATAAATATTTACAAAAATAAAACCTGCCAAGCCAAGTGCGACACGGTCTCGCGCAGGGAGGGTTCTGCAACTTCTGCACCTTTTCTCCGATTATAGCACGCAATCAAGTTAAATTTTATTTTATTGGGATCTGTACTTACAAGCTGCTTTAATACTTATTGCTTAGCTTGTATTAACATTTAATTAAGGTTTCAATTTTTAAAGATTTTTATTAAAATAAAATAAATAAATGATCTCACGACTTTTATCCCGAGAGCAGAGGTAGTTAGGTATTCCATTTCCGAGAATATCACATACCTGAATCTCTCTAAATACCCACGTTTCACCAGTATAGTCTTTGAACCTCTTAAAGTGATGGTTGGATGAGCTCATCGCCGGACCGGGTCTGTTACACATGCCTTAGAATTAATTTTGGGACCTGCGGGTTTTCTCACTTTGTTTTCCTTCATAAGCTTTTTGAAAATCTCGTCGGTGCTCACCTACATGCCAGGATTCGAACGCTAGCTTCACGAATGAGAAGCAGGCTCTTTAACCACTGGGCTATCACAGCTCTCTGATTTTTATTCATTTCTAAAAAACCTAATGCTGACATATTATTGTACCTATCATCATTTCACCTACAGGTACCAATTTCATTATACCTATATTAACCCTAATTATTTCAGATTTTCCGCTTAGAGTATTTTTTTGATTTTATTTTAGTATTCTATAATTTAAACTTATATTTAAACTTACTTCTAAAGTTTTAGTACTTTTCTGTATGTAATCCGTATTCTTCGACTGATGTTCTGTGATTGCAGACTTATACTCATTTCCATCTGCTTCATTTTTATTCAAGGATGAAGATGAGGGCTCCTGAAATATATTTTATTTATGATATTACTAGGAAAGTAATCAGAACCACATACTTACTTATTAAGCTTTTGATATCTATCAACAGGTTTGTTTCGAAAAAGAACGTAAGTAGGTAGGTACCTAACTTTTCGATGTTTTCCGTTTCTCTTTTTATAAGTTGGAATCATAGATCTATTTTTTAATACGTTCAAAGTTGGAATAATGCTTAAAACTCTGCCACTTGGGTATTAAAGTGTCAATCAATCCTCGATCATCAATCCCAATCCCCATAGGAGATAACCATAAAAAAATCATCATTAACCATTGTTCCTTAATCTTATGAATCAATATGTAGTACCTAGTCAATTAACACAATCGCTACATTTTTATTGTATGGGACAAAATCGCAAAAGTGGAATTTTGTGCGTACTGGCATGTGGGACTGGTAATTATAGAAAATATAAATATTTGCTGGTATTATGAAGTAACAAATGAAGATCGTGCGAATCTAGTTGGCCGCGGCTTCGGTTTTCGAAAATCGAGTTGGCCAAGACCGTGGCCACAGGCGGGTGCACCACATTTTGCTTAACGAAATTAGACTTTATCGTCATAGCAATAAGGATTATGAAAAGATTAGCACGATCTTCATTTGTTAAATCAAGTAGGTCACGCCGGCAGAAACAAGTTGCTGTATCCATTTTATAGCTTTAACATTTTAAAAAGAATATCGAAAATGTCGAGTGATGAAAGTACTATGACTCCAGAGTCTATTAAACTAGATGCCATAGGCATTGTCAATAATCTACTACCATGCAATTGCATTTTATTGTCTCGCATAAGGTGAGAAAAGTAGAGTATATAACTCGGGAATAAAACTGTTTTTGTCTTGGGCGCTTAAATCCCTCACTAAACTCAGGACTCAGTCTTAATAAGCTGCGCTCGGGAGTAAACCTGGGAGTGCTTCGTTACGTTCAGGATTCAATGTCGCGCCCGTGACATAAAACAGTGCTTTATTCCCTTGGTGTATAATCTACTATTGCGACCGATTGATACACTCTGCTTTTCATACCTCTATAAGATAAAAATTGTTGATGACATTGTTTGCTTCTTTTTTTAATATTTTCCGGTGTTTAACTATCACTGCAGTCACTGCTACTTGAATTCATTTTAAAATATAAAATACACAAACAATTCGACGTTGGAATTCGAAAATTTTTCGTAAAAAAAATGTGAATTGTGAAAAATAAGTACGAAAGCGCGCGCATTACTACCACAGTAATTTTTCTGACAGTGTGGCACAATCATCGAACGCCATTCAGCCTTGTCAGCCTAATGTGGCGAAAAATGGAACTAATGTTTTGTTGTAGTACTTATGCTACAGTGGCGCCAACCTTAGATGCACACTTATTTTGTTAATCTCTTTGGCTAAGAATGTTGAGGGATATTTTTTATTCCAAATTCAAAACCCTTTTATTCGCACTTATTAAAATCCTATCGAAAAAGACTTACTTTGCTCCCTGTTATTGAGGAGCAAAACGTCACTTTTCGAATAGATGGTATGAAAAATATAATAGGGGATAGAGAGGGACAAAGCCAGGAAAATTGAAGATTGGAGCCAAAAGTTATTCCAAGTGGAATAAGTCTAGTACAATTTCGACCGAATGACAGCTCGCGTTCATCTAACTGACATGACCCTTGAGCTTCAAACATGCTTCAAAGTTTTGTATGAAAATATTCCCAATGCCTCCTCGATGTCCTATTAGATTTTAATCTCTTTGACCAGAGGTGGTCAATGAAACCGAGGGTATATTAAGTTGGCGTTTAGTCTCGAGGTGCAACCTGTACTTTTCACTTTTAGTGCGAGAATAATCGTAAATTTTGTACAAATTTATTTAAAACCAAACAAATACATTCGACAAAAATTCTGAAATTTTCGAGGACGGTTTTTTCTTCTAAACCTGTCACAGATTAACAAATACATTTAAATCTCATTTAAAACACATGGCGCCACCTTCTATGCGGAAACACCATGGAACTAAAACTCTCAACATTTTTGCAATTACTGGCTGTTTGAGTTTGTCTACATCTCATTAAAAAAATTAAAAAACTAAGTAATTACTTTTTACTCCCTAAGGACTAAAGTGACCCGCTTCGTATCGTAGGGCTATATTGGCGTATTTTTAGAGCATGAGAAGTGAAAAGAATTTTTTAAATCGGTCCAGTAGTTTTTGAGTCAATTCGTAACAAAGATATGAAATGAAAAAAATGAAAAAATTTTTATTCTCAAGAATTTTTACACTGAATGCACTAGTTTATACATTCATATAAATTAATTTAAACAAATAATACGACCCTGTTTCCTAAACTAAGAATAATATTCTTGTATCTCAGGAAACAGTGATCCGCCATGTTAAAAAAACTTGTAATCTAAATGCAGTAAACGTGTAATAATTTAAGAACTAAGAAAGTAGGAATAAGTAAGTGAACAGCATTGCCATGAATGTATGTGTGTTTGCGTATTGTAAGGGAGGGTGTATGTGTGTATGTTTAAGTGAGTGTGTATAGTGTGGGAAGTGTCCTTTGTCGTATTTAATGGTGTAGTGTACATGTATGTGGGTGTTTTATGTTAGGTCGAGTAATGAACTAATTCTTCAATCGAGTCGTAGTTTTGGCTCATCAACCACTGCGTCAGTTTTATTTTGACTTCAAATTTGTTAAGGTTTGATAATTTAAGGATTTTGTCGACTTTTTTGTATATGTGTGAGCTGAGAACTTGGAACTGATGTCTGTCTGATACAAACACACAAACATACTTAAATACAAATCTTTTCTTTTTATAATAATAGTATAGACTAGGGGGTGCCCAGCGGCGTTGCACGCCCGGAAGCCGATTTTTGTCAATGTTTTAATACCTTGTTATTTTGCTATTCGGAGTGGAGACAAATCCAACAAATCAAAGATCATTCAAATCGGTCCAGCCGTTCTCGAATTATAAATGGTGTAACTAACCCGACTTTTTTGTATAAACTCGTAATATGTTCTCGTATCCATATGTGATGCGTCATTATGTATACAATTCCTATAATAGAAAGGAAATGTGTGAATATGTTTTATCTACACTTCTATAGATACTATAATCTACATCTACTCTAGGCATCTACATCTACACTAATATTATAAAGAGGAAAGATTTGTATTTTTGTATGTTTGTTAGGAATAAACTCAAAATCTACTGGACCGATTTTAAAAATTCTGTCACCAATGGAAAACTACTTATATTATCAGGTAGTATCATACGCTATATACTATTCCCGTATTCCCACGAAAACGGGAACTGCCCGAGTGAAACCACACGGAACAGCTAGTACTTAATATATACTTACTTTTCCTAGGAAATCTATATATTTCCTAAATAGCGATCGGAAATGTATTAAATTGGGGGGACCAGTGGGTAGGTACAACGAAACATCGGAGAGAAGGTTAGATTAGGTTAATAAAATGTTATTATTTTAAAAATTTTGATTTTGAGTTTACTAGTGTGTTTTATTTATTTTATTCACAGAAGTATTCATTTTTCATACATTTCCTAGTATCATCTCGGAATTGCTTACAATTCCTTGGATATGTTTACAATTCCTAGGATATTACACATTTCCCACGAAATGTTTCTAGGCAGTGAGCTTATAGTAACATATAATATCATTGATTCTAGGTACCTACATTACAGAATCTTCCAACCATTATTTAACACATTTCCTAAAATATATGTTTGGAATTGTATACACTTGCTAGTTATTGTGTACAATGCCATGATTTCATACATTGCCTGTAACATATCTAGATGTAGGTAGCGGTAATGCGCATCAGTTCTCAAATATATCCACAAAATTAATTTACGTTTTCTTAAATTCCCAATTAACCTATGTTTGCCAAAACTCACTGATATAACAGATTCACTTGATTGCTGCAATGAATCATTAACTTCTCCCGGGGCTTTGAATATAGGCTGGACGAATAGTCGGTTGTCTTCATTGGTATTGAATATGAAGAAGGAGTAAGCCAATGGGGGAAGACATTGCAACAGAATGTGGGTAACAGCTAACAAAGCACAGGAAAGAGCTGCAAGTAAGGCAATAACTGGTGGCCAGCCCAGATACTGTATTGGCACGTCGCACATGGATTTGCGTTCATCATACCTGTAAAATATTACATCATTGAACATCTATACCGAACACTACGTCTTTAGTGTTATTATTATTATGACTCTTTTATATCGTCAAATTATAATAAGTACGAGTAAGTTAGCTAGCTCTATATCAGCTGACTTGCTAGTAACGAAGAATTTGTTGGGAGTATTGTGTTACTTTCATGCACTTCCGTGTCAGATTGGACGATGAGAGTTCTCAATTGAAACCTTAATATAGCGTGATGACGCATACTAGGTTAAGTATTTTTTTTATGATAATAGGTACTAACTTGAACATACGGTCTTTTTAAAATAGTGCTAGAATACGTATAGGAATGACGAGAGCCTTTATTTGTAGAAGCACAATCATTGTAGAAGATATATGTAGATACGTACGTAACATAAAAGTGGAACCTACCAGTCTGGAACCCCGCAGTTCTTGATTCCGTCGCAGACGACTCCACTTGTGAAACAGTAATCGACTTCAGCTATCACGCAAATTGTTTCGTTGATTGGGGCACAAGGCCGTGGACCCTTTAGACGAGCTGAGGTAGCTGTCACTTCGTACAAAGGCGCCTTTAAACAACATTTGTTTGTGAATGTATCATGTAAAAATATCATTTTTAAATAAGGAATTCTGATAAACTCAAAGCAGGAGGTAGCAAACTCTAAAAAACCCTACACGTAAAATTTTAGAAAATGTCAACCTGTATAAATATTAAATACTTACTAGCTGTTTCACTCAGTTTCACCCGCGTAATTTGCATTTTCGTGGGAATACGGGGATAAAATATAGCCTATGTTACTCCGTGATAATCTAACTCTGTTATTTCTGTTAAAGAATTTTTTAAATTGATTTAGTTTTTAGGCGTGAAAACGTGCCTAACAAACAAATTCGCATTTATAATATTGTAAGATTTTTAATATCGTGATAATCTCTGATTTCAATAATTCAAAAAGTGATGTACAGTTATTGAAACAGTCTTGAATATGAAATGATTTATTTGGATGAGATTATAAAGGTATGAATATTATTGTCTGATTTTGGTCAGCATTTCTATCAACTTATAAAATGTAATAAAGTAGTTATAGTGGCATAACTACAATAGTTAGACATATACTATCGTAAAGTTTTTTGTAGATATTAATATGTTGTTTAATATTGTAGAATTTTATTTTGCTTGTTCATTAATTGTTTCCGCAATGCATGCGATAAAAGACATTTTATAGATGATTTTTTTACACCTTGGGTTACATTATTAAGTTTTATTAGGGATCCCTTTTTTTCGCAATAAATATAGCCTATGTTGCTGACCGTGTGGACCGATTTCTGGAGTAGTTTTTGAGTTTATTCGTTATAAACATACCAAAATACAAATCTATCTTCTTTATAATATTAGTGTAGATGTAGAAGTGTACCTAGATATATCCTATCCTATAAATTAAAAATATAATATTGATAGGATGCCAAAACTTTGTTTTTTACGCTTTGACGCCTAAACCACTAAATTGATTTAAAATTTATTTCATCAATGGGAAGCTACATTATCAGGGTACATAGACTATATGTTTTATCCCCGTATGCCCACGGGAACTACGCGAAACTGCGAGGCACTGCTAGTAGGTAATAAATAAAAGGAAGTGGATAAGCTGCCTTAATGTTCATAGGTACGCTAATTTCAAATTGCTGAAATCCAGGATGTGCTGTCATGGTTGGTCATCAACAAATAAGTTGGCATTATGGACGCCGGGTTCGTCGCAATATTTTCGGATATCTTAAGCTATCTTCATTTTAACATGTACCTAGATATCTATTCTAGGTATCCACAAGTCTCACTAAGTTAAACTATCTATGAATAGAAATAAACATTGCATTGCTTACATTCATATCGGAATTTATACTGTTATTGCTTATGAACCGGAAGTGTATACTTTGATTGGTACTTAAAATAAAAAATCTAGTATTTGCATCCTCCTCGCTCACGTAATCACATATACGAACAATTCGCTCGTCACGAATCACCGTGAAAGCATCAGGATTGCGAAGGCAGTTGCTTCTTATGCTGTTCGGAAATCTTATCACAACAATGAGGAACAGATCGATATTTTCTTCAATATCTGTAAATATTTGTACTCCACATTCATAGTCCAATTCGTTCAATGACCTGAATACCTGAAATTGTACAATTTCAAATTACTTAAATATCTGTTTGAAGTCTGTAACAGGTTTACTTCAGAATCTTGAGATCGGATGAAATTTTAAACGCTCGGAGAGTCAGGAATGGCAGTAAAAACGGTCTCGAATCGGAGCGGGATTGTTTTGTAATGTTAGAGTTTGTATTGTATACCACAATCCATGCAATCCACGCGTTCGTCGCTTTCTGTAGCTCAGGTTGCGTACAAGCTCGAACATTACAAAAAAATCCCGGCTCTGTGGTTGGTGGTGGCCTTGACTGATTATCATGTTTAGTTGAATTGATTGATTGAGATATATTCCAGTAGATTCTTCAGAACTCGAACTGGTAGGTTACACAAGAGCAATATATTATTCTATTGTGTCTGCATCCTATATACTTGACGGGATGCTAATGCTAACAAAGTGCTAATAAATCAGAACGATATTTTACTATAATAGGTCAAATAGGTAACATTGATGCTTTTAATTCTGTAGATAATCAAAGGTCTCTCACCAACGTGATGGTATCAGACATGCCCATACCAAAAGATAAGTCATATCTTATATTTTGGGAAAAGACACAGTCTTGGCTGATATCATGAGGGCGATAAAGCAGTAAAAGTCCTCGTCCATTAACATTAGTTAATAGGGTCCACAAAATATTTAATAAAAATGTCAGGTACATGATGGATATTATCAGTATAATCTATACACCCATGGTTGTTACTTTAGGCTTTATTTAGTCTACTAGTAGCGCCCCACGGTTTCACTCTCGTCAGTCCCATTCTCGTGGGAAAATTATAGTCCATGTTTCTCCCAGAAAAGTAAGCTATCCATTGGTGAAAGAATTTTTAGGACTCCGCGACTAAGGCTCAGCGGCTTTGCCCACGCGGGTCCAGTTTATTCCCGTTCCCGTAAGAATTTCCAAAAATCCCTTCATAGCGGTTTCCTACGACGTTTAAGTTACCTACATACCATATTTCAAGTTAATAATAATAAAATCATTTATTCAGGATAAACAAACCCAATTTTTTACAACAATTTTCTTCTGCCAAGCTGCAAGAGAGTTTGTCGACAGTTTCTTAGGTATAATAGTTTCGGCATAGTACGTATTTCTCTTTCTATCCCCAGTTTTACTTCCCGTCGGAATGAGATGTTTTTCTGGAATAAAAAGTAGATACCCTAGATGTTGACCCGGGTACTCAATTATCTCTATACCAAATTTCATCAAAATCTGTGAAGCAGTTTATGAAGGATGCGTGCACAGACAGACAGACAGACATAAATAAAAAAAAAGTGTTTTGGTATCTAGCTAAATTGATTACTAGATACCTAGGTACACTACCACTAAAATTTTAAAAACATATTTCATGTACAGACACGGTCCCGTTATAGTTTTAGTATATGTACCTATAGATATTACGTGACGTTTCCTGAAAATATCCCATGTTTCTTCAATATATTGACCCCTTAGCGTGACAGCTGCCTTGAGCTGCCAGACCAAGTACCAATACCAATTCAGGAGCTTATGGTTTTCCTTAGGTACCTACAATGTTAGTTTTAAAATCCAAAATTAAAATATAGTTTTGATAGCATTATTTAAAACTATATTCCCAATCATTTCAAGTCGACAGCATTAGTAAGTATTCTATGCTGAGGCACAGTATAATGAATGGTGTAAAGCCGCTGCGACGAAAGACAGACAGAGGGACATCTGAAGGATTTAATTTTTACCGCTTTGGTACGAAAACCTAAATATCAATTACTGTACATACCTACATAAAAGTAGTCATTAAATGTAAGAATAGAATTTCAAGTTTATTTATCACAACTAGGGAATCCAATCCCGCATCAAAATCGCGATCCCGCAAGCCTGCGGGATTGAGGTCATCAATCCCGCGGATCCCGCGGGATTTGCGGGATTGTGATTTTTCTAAATATTCTTTTGTTTTGAGCAGTTATTTAAAAATAATTCAAACAAAGACAAGTAAATTTTTGTTTTTACATATAAACGTATAGGGAATCCAATCCCTCAAACCCGGGATTTCGCATTTGCGGGATCCTGCACCTCTTTTGCATTATCTAAAATTTTTGCGGGATTGAAAATAACATAAATGAGCTCAGACGACGTTCTGATTAGTTTTAAGACCCAGTACATCCTCATTAATAAGTGTTTTAGAAACTTTCCCAATAAACTTGCATTTAAATGAAAAAAAAAATCGTTTTTAATTTACAAAAATATATATTATTTCATTTTAAGTTGTGTGAATCCTGTTTCGGAACGGAACGTAAACCCCTCAAACCAAGAATCATAGACACAATAGAGTTTTAATTGTTGTTATTGTTGTTTAACAGCGCGATTCTTGACGAATTGTTAGTTAAAATACTAGAGCTATGACTAGGGATTCCCCCACGGTTAGGGAATATTTTATCATCAAATAATTTCCTCGAAAGTATAATCAAAAAAAATGTTTTTTCGTGTCTCTAAAACTAAAAAATATTTTCTATTATCAATACAAATCTAAAAGACAAAAGGTTGAAAATTGTATTAAGTATACCGTTTCTTAAAAGAAAATTAAATTTTTAATCTTGAAGCATAATTAAATTAAATTGTTGTTTAGTAATTAGTAATAACTCTACCTATTACCTGATAATAATTATAATAAAATTAAAATTTACTTATATTTATTTCAATTTTCTTAAATAATTACTCAAAACAAAAGAATATTTAGAAAAATCTCAATCCCACAAATCCCGGATTGATAACCTTAATCCCGCAGGCCTGCGGGATCGCGATTTTGATGCGGGATTGGATTCCCTACATACATACATATGCTCACGCCTTTTATTTTTATTATAATTATTATTAATAAGTAGAGTTATTATTAATAAGTAGAGTTATTATTAATTACTAATCAACAATTGAAATCAATTATGCTTTAAAGGTAAAAATAATCAGCTACTTTTAAAAAACGATACACTTAATACAATTTTAAACCTTTTATTTTTTAGATTTGTATAGACAATTGAACACATTTTTTAGTTATAGAGGCATGAAAACACAGTTCATAATTTTTCCAAAAAGTGTTTTCCATTCAAATGTCAAGTCACGCACGAGTTCCATGGGAAAGTTGTTAAATCACTTATTAATGAGGCTGTACTAAGTCTTAAAAGTAATTAGAACGTCGTCTGAGCTCTTTTTCTCAATCCCGCACGAGTAATCCCGCATCTTTGATCCCGCAAAAAAGGTGCGGGATCCCCCGTTTGCGGGATTGGATTCCCTAATCACAACACAACAAACAGATCCTTATCACGAAATAAATATAATATAACAACAACAACATAGGATATTGGTATTTTTTATATTCACTGAGACACAGAAGATTTAATAGACTGAGCCTCTTCAGTCTGTAACAAAGAATAATATTTAGTCTGTTATCTATTAAAACAAACAGGGACAGAAAATGATGAAGATCAAAAAAAGAAAAATAATCTTTATTCAGAGCTTAGGCGTTTTATTCTATATAATAGGTTACGGGTGTTATTTAAATGGTTAGCAGAGTATTCGTATTTTTGTAAGCAGAAAAATATAATCTGTAAGCAGAAATAGCTAATTGGTCAGCAACTCATGGCCAGCAAACATTACAAAACCTATCAGCAATTTATGTCATTCTGGATGGATGTAATTATTTTTGAGCTGCAATAAGCTGCTACTGTTTAATAAAATTTTGGTAAGCACTCAGAGGGGAAGCCAAACAATATTTTTTGAGCTTCATATAAAAGTAGCAAAAATAATCTCAGCAAACTTGTCATGCGCAAAATGGGCGCATTCCTTACATAGATTAGGAAGGACTTTGGATTATGCAACTTTTATGATTATGATTATTATTACGATTACAAGTGGTGGTGGTGGTGGTAGTGGCAGTGGCAGTGGTGGTGGTTGTGGTGGTTGTAGTAGTGGTAATGGGAGTGGGCGTGGGAGTTGGGGGTAGGAATGGGGTGTAGGAGTTTGGTGTAGGAAGGTGTAGGAGGTAGTGAGAGGTAGTAGAAGGTAGTAGGAGGTAGTGGGAGGTAGCAGGAGGTAGTGGGAGGTAGTAGGAGGTAATAGGAGGTAATAGGAAGTAGTAGGTGGTAGTAGGAGGTAGTATGAGGTAGTAGGACGTAGTAGGAGGTAGCAGGAGGTAGTAGGAGGTAGTAGGACGTAGTAGGAGGTAGTAGGAGGAGTAGGAGGTAGTAGGATGTAGGAGCAGGTAGTAGGATGTAGTAGGAGGTAGTAGGAGGTAGTAGCAGGTAGTAGAAGGGTTTAGGAGGGTGTAGGAGGTGGTAGGAGGTGGAAGGAGGTAGGAGGAGGTAGTAGGATGTAGTAGGAGGTGGTAGGAGGTAGTAGGAGGGTGCTGGAACGTGTATGGGGGTAGGAGGCTGTAGGAGGGTGCTGGAACGTGTATGGGGGTAGGAGGCTGTAGGAGGGGTATGAGTGGGTAGGAGCGGGTAGGTGGGAATGAGAGTGGGAGTGGGAGTAGCTATAGTATAATTTTTTACGACATGTTTTCTCTGCTGTTCAATCATGAAGTCTTGCTGACCAAGTAGTTATTTTGCGGACCAAGTAACTATTTTGCGGACTGAATGTTTATTATGCAAACCCATGTTATTGTAAGCTGCCTATTTCTGATTTCATTTTTGACCATTATCAAAATTATTTGCCGAACAAGGATTGCTTCCAGATTTTTTTATTTGCGAACAAAATCTTTGTATGCCGACCAAATGATTTAAATGCTGATTTTTTGTGGCTAACCAAATTTTATTATTGCTGCCCATTTAATTACTTCTCATAGGTTACTACTGCAAGATGAGTGTTACGAACTTATTATAACCTGACTACGGCAAATCAAAAAGAAGGGTTGAGATTTTGACCTGTACTTATGAATCGATGCATGTTTATCTGTTCCCTCATAACTTACGGAACTCTCCGTCTGCGAGTTTGACTCGCACTTGGCGTTTATTTTTATTTACATTCATTTTTTACTTATCTAACTGTTGAGTAAATAAAATACTGTTTTATTTTCTTTACCACCTTGTACATACTTCATATAACATGTAATTGTAATGATGAGCAAAGAAACTTACCGTAAAATGGGGCGACTTTCAAAACACGGGGCTTTGACGATAGTTTTGAAATTTGGATTTTGAATAATATTTTAAAAAAACCTAAACGGATTTCAGTTTATTTTTTAATTATGGTAATAAATACTGATATTTTAGCCAACTTTTGTCGGAACGTAGACGCATGTACTGTTTTGATTCCACAGAAAAAAACTTATTAAAATTCAGCTCCGAAAATCCATATTATTATGTGATAACATTTTGGTGGAAGACCAAGCATTGAATTCTAGTTAGTTTTGCTTTTTTTTTTTCATTTCATTGTACATACTCGTATTTAGCAGAAGGGCGGGCGCAATTTACGCGGGGCACCCGTGCACCCCCTCTCTATGGCACAGGTCGCATACCCTACAAACTCGAACATTACAAATTTTTCCGTCCCGGATCGCAACCGCTCTCCCGCCTCTGTGAATGTTGGCAAAAATTCACTGGCAAGCACAATCCCATCCTTTATAGCATAATTATGAATCCGATAGTTTTGAACCTATATATACGTTACAAATTAATATTTGAGACAAACAACTTTTCTCGTATTTACAGATGGCCTCACAAAAAGGTTATAAAGAGTCTGAACAAGCTACCGACCATTATGGTTACAAAAGGGACTTTCGGACTGCCTTGCCGCAACTGATTGCCGTGAGCGTCAAGAATTTGCTACTTCTAGGTAGGTACACTACCTATATGCTACTACAGTATTTTGATGAATACAATGCGTAAAATTTACCTACTAAATGTATCTAATCATATCGGTCATTACGTGTTGGTTCCATTGCAATCAACTTTTTTTATGTATTACTTGCCTTACTTCTAAGAGATCAGATTGCTGTCTAAAACTAAAGAACATTGGCGAAAAAATGGACTCAGTAAATGAAATAAATTACAAGGTAGGTATATTTTTTTCAATGGATCAACTTTAGTTCTCAGTAAATACCTATCTTTTGTATACAAAAGATAATTTGCCACATCTACGTTGGACCTGTCTTAAATGCTCTAAGCACGGTATTTTTGAAATAGAAACTTTATAAAGTAGAAAATAAATAGGTGTTTGAACAAAATACAACAAAAAATATTTTAGGAGGATGTTTATTTATTTTAAGTAGGTACCTGTCCCGCGCGGTTTAACCCGCGTGGGGACCTACTTCCCATTCCCACGAGAATACGGGTAGGTATAAAATATGGCCTACAACTGATAAAGTAGCTTGCAAATGGTGGAACTTAAAAATCATTACAAACATACAAAAATACAAATCTTTTCCCTTTATAATATTAGTGTAGATAAATAAAAATAATCAAAATAAAAAGGCTATAATATGACGATTATGACTTTTACCTGCGAGCAAGAATATAAATTTACTTGATGACAGCCCGGCTTCACTAGGGTAAAATGTAAACTCATAGGTACCTAAAAATATTCCTCAATAAAAAAAAATGCTTCTGTAGTTATCGGTTCTCAACGAATAATGTTTTGGCTACCTAGATTCTTATATACCATATTGTATCGTAGGTATACATATATTCAAAATAAACTAAAAAACCTTTTGAGAACATAGTGATTATCATAGATTTACCTATTAGGTCTAAGTGTAGATACTAGCTACAAAAATTCGCAGCAAATTATTTTTACCGGCTCTTCTGTTATGTACACATACAGCTACAGACTCGACAATATGACCTTAACTAATTACCTATACATACACACACCGGCACAATTAGCGGAACAGAAAAAAAAGGGAGTATTTACGCATTTTTGCGTGTTACTGGCCGGCTAAACAAGCTTTTTTTAAATTTGGGTTTTAATTTAAAAATGGAATACTAAGCGACTGCCCTTTTTTTCATTCTTTTGTTTTAATTTTCATTGATTCATTTTTTCCACCGCTTGTCCGTTTTTAGAAGGTTCGTGAATTCCATTTGAAAAGCTTTGAATTGCAGTTTTTGAGGCTTTTGAGTTTTTTCGCATATTGATAATTTACGAGCATCTAATTATGCCTGATTTAACGCCATCAGAAATCATTAGGGCAGATCAAAAGAGGAGAAATGGTCAAACCTACAGATCGATTGCCAGAAGCCTTCGTCGATCGTTATCAACGATTTATCGTAGCATCCAACGATACAGATTGACGAATGCTCTAGTGAGAAGGAGAGGACAAGGCCGGAAAAGGTGTACTTCAAGGAGGGATGACCGTTTTCTCCAACTTCAAGTCCGACGGAACACGAGACTAACGGCGGTGCAGGCTCGAAATTTACTGGAAGAGGTACGAGCAGTAAGGATGAGTGAGCGGACAGTTCGTAGAAGATTCGAAGAAGTGGGTATAGGCTCGTATGTGCCCGCCAAAGCCCCAAAACTTGAGAGACATCATCGCACAAACCGTCTACACTTTGGTCGTGAACATCGTGATTGGGACTTCGACGACTGGGGACAGGTTCTTTTTACTGATGAATGCAGAGTTATGTTAAATCAAATTGATGGAAGGCAGCGAGTATGGAGACGCAAAGGAGAACGGTATATCCAGTCTAATTTTGAAAATACAGTTGCATATGGCGGCGGTTCAATTATGGTCTGGGGAGGAATATGTTTAGGAGCTCGTACGGAGTTAGTAGTGGTCGATGGCGGGAATCTGAATGCTGATCGGTATATCAGGGAGATTTTAGAAGAACATGTTGTGCCATTTGCCCCCTTTATTGGTAACAACTTCATTCTAATGCAGGATAATGCTCGGGCTCACAGTGCTCGCACAGTACAGACATACCTAAACCATGTTGGTATAACGGTGATGGAGTGGCCAGCACGGTCCCCCGATATGAACCCTATAGAACACGTCTGGGACTTGCTAAAGAGGAGTGTAAAGTCAAGAATGCCCCCTCCCAATAATCTCAACGAGTTGCAAAACGCATTACTTGAAGAATGGCAGAGGTTGCCCCAAGAAACCATTGATAACATCATCCGCAGCATGCCCAGACGGATGGAAACCCTCATCAGAGCACGAGGAGGAAACACTCGATATTGAACAGTCATTGAAATTGTTGTTAAACTTTGGAAAATCTTGAATTTTCTGCTGTTTCTCTATAATTAAAAATCGAAGAAAAATGCATTTTGTTTAATTTAATTTTTATTTTTATAAAATTTTAAGTATGGTGTTACAAATGAATGTCAAAACATGTTAATTTAATTGTTGTTTCATTTTAAATAATATATTGTTTAAAAATTACATTCATTGTTCTAAATTCCCTCTTTTTTCTCCTTTTTTTTTCTGTTCCGCTAATTGTGCCGGTGTGTGTATGTAGGAGAGCTTCCTATTTTTCTTTTGTAACGTAATATCTATTTTGTGATGGTTATGTTAGGTACATACCTACAGTAAACCAGTAGGTACAAGGTAAAGAAGAATGACGAGATCCCTTATACTCGTATAATTAGTTGACATCACATTGTATGTAGGATGTAAAAAAATACTAAAATATTCAGTATCAGTTTATGCTAAGGAAGCCTGAAAATATAAATACTTATAATATTAAAGCCCAGGTCACACATGGCGTCGTGCAACACGTCCACATCAAAAAATAATTGTATTTTATGAGAATGTATCGGAGACTTTCACGATCACGAGTTTCACGAGAATATCACACAGTTGCATTGCAGAAGGCGCACGACGCGTTTGATTTGACCCGGACCTTTATGAAGCTTTTGCCTTTTGTATATTTCTAACAGAAATGACCATTGAATATTTTATATTGATTTGAATATTTAATCCAAAAACCTATTATAAATGCAAAAGTGACTTTATTTGTTTGTTTGATTGTTATGTTATACCTATATTTTAAAGCTACACTATCACGGAGTAACATACTAGGATATACTGGACCAAATTAAAATGGGATCACAAGGAAAGCATCGGCTTTCAAATTAAAAAAATCATTAAAATCAGTTCACCCAGTCTAAAGTTCTGAGGTAATAAACATTAAAAAAACATACGCCACGAATTGATAACCTCCTCCTTTTTTTTGAAGTCAGTTTAAAATACAAATCTTTCTCTATATAATATTATTAGGGAAAATTAGAAATGCACTTGCGTTAGTAATATTATTTGATGAGATACGGAAAACCTGTCTACACGCCATGCTACAGTCACTAATCGTCATTCCATCCGCTCATGGTCACCTACTTACCTCACCGACCGGAATTGCAAAGGTGTAAACATGACAAACATTATCATTTATAATAATACTTACTTACTAGCTAGTAGCTGTTCAGCGCGGTCTCACCCGCGTAGTTCCCGTTCCCACGTATGTCATACGACGTTTTATAACACATTTGCGAGGAAGTAAAATAAAACTACGACTATGGTAAACGAATAAAAACAATAGAGCGCTATGAAAAAGCGCGCGGCGCGCATCAGCATATTTTTTTAGGCAAAAGCACAAAAAACAGCCAGTATTACTAATAAAGTAAATTAATATTTTTGTGTTTTTGTTACAGATTAATTGGTTGCAATTTACTGTTAAAATTAATTAAATTAAATAATTATGTACATAGGTAAATATTTCTTTATTATATTTTATCTCCCAAAGTTAATTTTAATCATAAAATGTTGACAACTTTTTTGACATAAAAACTCTGCTGAGATTTTAAAAAGTACCGTTCGTTTTAAGACGGAGCATCTTGATAAACCGTGCGTTTTACTTTACACTTACTGCACATGGGCGTAATGAGATACAATACGATATTGAAATTGGTGAAATAAGATACCTTTTACGAGCAAATGTGTTATAAATACATTTACTACGTCCATGACCTACACTTACAAGACCACACCTTTTCTTATTTTAATTGATGTAAAAAGTTTCGTAGTCGACTACCTAACCAAATGTAGTAGGTAGGTACTATATAAAAGGCAAAAGTGATTGACTGATGTATCAACGCACAGGCCAAACCCTTAGGGCTTCAAACTTTAAATTTTACACACGTGTTCCTCTTATGCCGAAGGCATTCACTAAAAAGGATTTTTAAAATTCAACCCTTAAGAGGGTAAAATAGGGGATGAAAGTTTTAACTAAACAAATGTAGTAGGTACTATATAAAAGGCAAAAGTGATTGACTGATGTATCAATGCACAGGCCAAACCCTTAGGGCTTCAAACTTTAAATTTTGCATACGTGTTCCTCTTAAGGCTGATTCATGTTACAACGGGACGGGCCCCGTCCGGACCCGGATATGCCCCGTCCGAGGCGAACCATCCTACAATACGCCTCGACATTTGGCCCGGACGGGTATTTGACCGTGCCCCGGACGGGGTGCCCGGCCCGTTGTAACATGAATCAGTCTTTATGCCGAAGGCATCCACTAAAAAGGATTTTTTAAATTCAACCCCAAGGGGCTGAAATAGGGGATACAATTCGGTATGAAACTTTTTTGCCTTGGTCATATTTGCATGAAATTTCGTATGAATTGAGTACGGCAAAAATAATGAGTAACGTATTTCAGCGTTTTCCAAAATTCAACCCTTAAGAGGGTAAAATAGGGGATGAAAGTTTTAATTAAACGCACATACCAAACCCAGGGCTAGAAACTTAAAATTTCGCACACGTAGATATTCCTTTGACGTAGCCATCCATTAAGGATGAATTTTTCAGAAGCAGCCCGCCGTACTATGTACCTAGAGATTTTTTAATAAAGTACTTACCTATAAACAAAAGTTTAAATAAGTTCTAAAGTAAACGTGCGCGAGCGAAGCAATTAGGTATAATACATATCTCTCTGTAGTGAGAATAATAGTTTTCGACCCCGTAATCAGATCAAATAAATACTACTTTCCGAGTATGAGAAATGAAAAATATATTACGCAACCAGTCGGTAGGCAGGTCTACTCAAGGTAAGATTCAAAAAGTTTAAGAAGCTTTTTGCATCATCATGATGAAGGCTTGTTTTGATTACATCATTCGTCTAATTTGGCCGCAGAGTGTTCGTATTATAGACTCTATTTGTGGAGATACCTATATATAAAATTGGTCATGATCATGTGTAGTTGTTACGACTGGTCCACCTTTCGTAGTCCAAGTCAACGACCAATCGGCATAGGTTGAGTTTGATCGCAATGTAGACTTGGACAAGATTCTAGACTAAATACCTAAGGAGGTACATCTCATTTCATCACTTCTCATTTCAGGTTATGGAATGACCCTGGGATTCCCCACTATACTGATACCAGCAGTACAGAATCCCAAACAAGGCGAAAATCTTCATTTAGAAAACTCTGAAATATCGTGGATAGGTAAGTCAGTCTTTTGATAACGTTTGTTAATACTTTTTTGTAACTACCCTAAAAAATGGAGGTATGTTAGTAAATAATGTACCTAAATTACATTCGTCAATACTGCATTTCTGAATTTCACAATAAATCTTTTTTTATATTTCAGGTTCAATTAATTTAATCATAGTACCAATAGGATGTGCTTTGTCAGGAATTGTAATGACGCCTTTGGGTCGACGGCGGGCCATGCAGTTGGTGAATCTACCATTCTTTATAGCATGGCTAGTGTTTCATTTTGCTCAAACGACAGGGCATTTGTATACGGCCTTATTTCTTACAGGCTTGTCTGGAGGTCTTTTAGAGGCGCCGGTGAGTGGGGTTGATCTATACAACGCGTCATAAAATAAGCGCAATTCCTCATACACCCCAATTACCTAGTATATTATAATGTTAAAAAAAATATGTTGCATTCGTACTTTAGTTTTGTCTAACAAAATTCCTTAAATAAAGATCAATATTAAGCGGTTTCCATAGGTAGCCCTAAATTCTGTAATGCTGATTCATTTAATGGAAAAATACACATAATAAAAATAAGAATAAAAAGTATAGTATAAATATTTTTTCATACCATCTATTCGAAAAGTGACGTTTTGCTCCTCAATAACAGGGAGCAAAGTAAGTCTTTTCCGATAGCATTTTATTAAGTGCGAATAAAAGTGTTTTGAATTTAAAATTAAAACTATCCCTCAACATTCTTAGCCAAAGAGATTAACAAAATAAGTTTGCATCTGAGGTTGGCGCCACTGTAGCTTAAGTAGGTACCTACTATAACAAAACATTAGTTCCATTTTTCGCCGCATTAGGCTGACAAGGCGGAAGGGGGTCGATAGTTGTGCCACACTGTCAGAAAAGTTGTTGTGGCAATGCGCGCGCTTTCATACTTATTTTTCACAATTTACATTTTATTTTACGCCAAATTTTCGAATTCCAACATCGAATTGTTTGTGTATGAATTCAAGTAGCAGTGACTGCAGTGATAGTTAAACACCGGAAAATATTTAAAAAAGAAGCAAACAATGTCATCAACAATTTTTCTCATAGAGGTATGAAAAGCAGAGTGTATCATTCGGTCGCAAAATTATTTTTACCTTGGGCTACGTACTTTAAACCCCTCACTTCGTTCATGATTCTACATTAGAATCCTAGGATCATTCACTATGTTCGTGATTTAAAAAAAACGCCCTTACCGTAAAAATATAGTTTTGCTCCCTTATGACACAATCTACTATTAAGACTCGCATGTGGAATTTTATTACAAATAGGGGGTGCCCAGTGGCTCTGCCCGCGCGGGTCAAGTTTATTCACGTTCCCGTAAGAATTTACAAAAATCCTACGTATTTCTCTTTTTAACCAGTTTTTATATTTTCCATTTGGGAGTGAGATATTTTTCTGGAATTTAAGAACTCAGTTATCTCCATACTAAATTTAATCAAAATCCGTACAGTACTTTTCTAAAAATTTTAAAAATTGGTGTTTTGATATCTACATCGATAACTTTCTACAATGTGCCATTGAAATTTTCTAAAATAGTTCATGTAGGTTCAGACAAAGTCCCGTTAGAGTTTAGTAACATGGGCTGTAATTTTCCCAAGGAAACGGGACTAACAAAATTCAAAATAAGTACATTTATTTCTGTAGGTAAAAGAAAATTACATTTAGAAATGTCCAATAGACTAATACATGGATGAAGTCACGCGGAACAGCTAGGTAATAGTAAAAAAGTTAAATAAGTAACAATATAAAAGGAGATTTCATTCACGACACAAGATCAGTAATGTGATTTTCCCGCAAATATAAATTTCAGACACTTTAAGGGTAGGTAGACCTATCTATTGTCTAATGCTTGACAAGAGAACTAGTCCATTATTTAGAACAATTCGCATAATTATTGTCAATCATATAGGTTTCTACTATCCTCCAGTATTTATCTACGACATTCAACATCTTACCATGTTACCATATTATTATGATTACCTTAAATAAATTGTCGTATATACTCGTATTTACCTAATGATCAATCTAGTTTAATAAAGTTAAATGTGTATATAACTTTATATACCATACTAGCGACCCGCCCCGGCTTCGCACGGGTGAAATGCTTATAAGATTTTCCTGAATTTTCTTTGCTATAAACCTCACGTAGCCCGAGACCTTTCCAAAGAATGCAAAACCGTGGAAATCGGTTCGTGCGTTCTGGAGTTATAGCGTCAGGAAGGAAAACCCGACTTATTTTTATATAGTAGAATATGTAAATCTCACTTAAACTTCTTAAACAAGTCACAGGTCAGTGTCTGTGTAAAATGGCCTAAATAACTTGAAAGTTTTTTTTTCAGGTATTAACGTACGTGGCGGAGATTACGCAGCCCCATCTCAGGGGCGCTTTGTCTGCTACTAGCTCAATGTGTATCATTATCGGAGTTTTCACTCAGTTCCTCCTTGGAATTTTTCTCTACTGGCGAACGGTGGCCCTTGTCAATATCAGTTTTACGGTATGCATTATTAATAGATTTTCGTTCATGTTGGGAAATGAAATGTACCCTTAGATAAAGTACCTACCTAATCATTTCGTTCGAAAGTGGATTCGCCCAATCCGCATAGAGACTCTTCTTCTCTCATGTAAAGCTCATTGTGCAAGAGTGATACCTACTATAGGGTTTTTGAAGAAGGGGTAGATGTTAAAATTAAATAAAACAAGCTGTGTGTAAGGTATTAACAAAATACTTTTTTTATTTGAAATATGACATCGTTCAAATACCCGCCTTAGATTCTTACAGTGGCGCGGATCCGCGTGGTCCAATTTTCAATGACTCTTCCTCATATAGATCCGCCTGAATTTGAGCGATGGCCTGTGTTATGTTCACCTTTAGGGCATAGGTCAATTGTGGTTTATTTGCATAGACCTGCGACTTTAAGAAACCTCACAAAAAGTCTAGCGGGGTCAAATCGCATGATCTTGGTGGCCAATTCACATTACCCCTGCGAGAGATAACCTTACTCTCAAATCGCGTGTGTGGCACGTAGCGCCGCGTAAGAGTCATTGAAAATGTAATCCGTACCACTGTAAGAAGCCAATGCGCACATTTAAACGATTTCATGTTCCACACTTAATGGCACATAATATGGGCCTTTCAAATAAAAAAAGAATTTTGTTAATACCTCGTACACAGCTTCTTTTATTTCATTTTAACATCTACCCGCCCTTTTTGAAAAACCCTTTCTATCGTGATTTATTTTAGATTTTGGCTGTGGTTGCCCTTTGCTTTGTTCCTGAGTCTCCTCATTGGCTGATATCGAGGAAACGAATTGATGAAGCTAGAAAGGTAGGTTATTAATAAATTTCATGTTTTTGCAGACATTACTTTTAGCAGTCGGTCAAACACGGAAACGCATAGCATCTCACACTTTTTTTATTGCAAATATAGTGGACCATGACATGATTTTATACATTAGTATTGATAATTAAAAACTTAGACAAATGCTGACGAAGTCGTTATTCCACACGATGCTAGTCTTTTAAAGAATCCTTTGGTTTATTAAAGTCAACGATCCTGCTAAGTCACGAATTTTATTTGTTGGTTTTCTTTATAGAGTTTGCAGTGGTTACGAGGTTGGAGAAAAACTCAGTCAGTGGAAAAAGAACTGTTAGATATACAAACCTTATTTTCAAACGGAAAAGGTAGGTACTCCATTATTAATAGAAGTTTAATAAATTTTTGTCGAATATATCGATCATCCACTAACATGTTGTATACAGGTGGATTTTTGAGATGGGTCAATAAGGGCAGGTACCTTAATCGTTATAGTTACAGGGAAACTTTCCTAGGGACCATCCCTAACTTTTTAAGATATTATGAACTGCATTCACAGATTTTGGAGAAAATGTACAGTTATCGAAAAAAATGCTAAAATACAAATAAAAATATGTTTGTGCCAATCGATCCTATTTCATGTGGGGATCAAAACTCTTTGGGACCATTTAAGGTATGAGTATTAGAAATGACAGAAATCGCCAAAAACTTTTTTCATTCATTTTGTACTGAAAAACGAAAATCAACTCGAAATTATTCCCCAACTATTTGGCCACATCGCAGCCCCGATCTAACGCCTCTCGATTTTTTTTGTGGGGACACCTAAAAAACGAAGTCTACAAAAGGAATTATGACAGTGTTCAGGAGCTGAAAGAGGCATTAACGAGGATTTTGAATAATATCCATTTAAAAAAATTATCGGCAACTACTAGCTCAGTACAAAAACGTGTAAACTTATGTATTCGCGAAAACGGCGGTCATTTTGAGCAGTTTATTTCGTAGAGAACCTATTTTTAAGTTTGTGTTTAAAAATACATGATGCCAGTGTTGTTGTGACTTTCCGTAGTTTTTGTGTTTAAATTTCAGTTGGACTTATAGAATCATTTGATCACAATAAGAAATATGATTAAATCCTACTAATATTATAAATGCGAAAGTTTGTTTGGATGGATGTCTGGATGTATGGATGTCTGGATGTCTGGATGGATGTTTGTTCCTCTTTCACGCAAAAACTACCGAATGGATTTTGATGAAACTTTACAGTTATATAGCTAATACATCAGAATAACACATAGGCTATATTTTATCAACGTATTCCCACGGGAACGGGAACTACGCGGGTGAAACCGCGGGGCGCTGCTAGTAAAGAATAATTTCGAGTTGATTTTCGTTTAGTACAAAATGTATGAAAATAGTTTTTGCCAATTTCTGTAATTTCTAGTACTCATACATTAAATGGTCCCATAGAGTCTTTTGATCCCCACATGAAATAGTTTGTGTTTAAAAATACATGATGCCAGTGTTGTTGTGACTTTCCGTAGTTTTTGTGTTTAAATTTCAGTTGGACTTATAGAATCATTTGATCACAATAAGAAATATGATTAAATCCTACTAATATTATAAATGCGAAAGTTTGTTTGGATGGATGTCTGGATGTATGGATGTCTGGATGTCTGGATGGATGTTTGTTCCTCTTTCACGCAAAAACTACCGAATGGATTTTGATGAAACTTTACAGTTATATAGCTAATACATCAGAATAACACATAGGCTATATTTTATCAACGTATTCCCACGGGAACGGGAACTACGCGGGTGAAACCGCGGGGCGCTGCTAGTAAAGAATAATTTCGAGTTGATTTTCGTTTAGTACAAAATGTATGAAAATAGTTTTTGCCAATTTCTGTAATTTCTAGTACTCATACATTAAATGGTCCCATAGAGTCTTTTGATCCCCACATGAAATAGGATCGACTGGCAAAAAAATTTTTTTTTTGTGTTTTACCATTTTTTTCGCTGACTGTACATTTTCTCCAAAATCTGTGAAAGCAGTAAATAATCTATACATATAATAAAACTCTAACGGGGCCGTGTCTGTACATTAAATATTTTTTGAAAATTTTAACGGTAGTGTATATAGTTATCGATATAGATACCGAAACACCAATTTTTGGAATTTTTGTCTGTCTGTCTGTCTGTCTGTCTGTCTGTCTGTCTGGTTGTGCACGCATTACTCAAAAACTACTGAACGGATTTTGATGAAATTTGGTATGGAGATAACTGAGTACCCGGGTCAACATCTAGGGTACTTTTTATTCCAGGAAAATATCTCATTCCCACGGGAAAATAAAAAAACTGGTTAAAAAGAGAAATACGTACTACTCCGAAACGATAACACCTAGAAACTTGAAAAATGGTATGAAGGTGTCTGATATGTCATAGGAAATTGGTATGAAGGGATTTTTTTAAATTCCCACGGGAACGGGATTAACTAAATCCAAGCGGGAAAACGCCGCTGGGCACCCGCTATTTGAAATATGGTATGTAGGTGTCTTAAGTATGTCGTAGGCAACCACTATGAAGGGATTTTCGGAATTTCCCACGGGAACGGGAATAAACTAAATCCTAGCGGGAAAACGCCGCTGGGCACCCGCTATTTGAAATATGGTATGTAATGTCGTAGGCAACCACTATGAAGGGATTTTCGGAAATTCCCACGGGAACGGGAATAAACGGAATCCGCGCGTGCAACGCCGCTGGGCATCCGCTATATCTAATAAAGTTATAACGATTAAGGTACCTGCCCTTACTGACCCGTCTCAAAAAGCCACCCTGTATACTGGGTCATTTTTAATTATGTGCACATACTCTTATTTAAAAGGCAGATCATAAAATTATCAAAAACTATTTTCTTCATTGATTTTTATATTTCATACGCTACTTTACTAGATAACACCGATTATTAAAAAAACACTACCCAATCAAAACTTTCACGAAAATAACTTATATAATCTCACGCCTTTTTTATCCCCGAGGGGGTAGGCAGAGGTATTCCATTATTGGATATACCCACATTTCACGAGATATATTGGACCCCTAAACGTGATAGGTGGTGAGCCCATCGCCGGACCGGGTCTATATACACATGTCTCAGAATTAATTCTGAGACCTGCGGGTTTCCTCACTATGTTTTCCTTCACCGTCGAGCTAGTGATAAAATATATGTAGGTACGTAAGTTTTAGAAAAACTCATTGGTACATGCCAGGATTCGAACCCGAGCCTTACTGATTTTCGGCCGGCTCTTTAACCGTTCGGGCTATCACTACTCTTATAACATAATAACTTACCTATCTAACAAATAAATAAATAATTGCCCGACAAAAGTTGCGTTTTAGTGCGGTAGAGATGGTTTATACAAAACATGTTTAAAAAAAATTTTTTTTGCTACAAAATAACAACAAAAAAGTAAAGATTTTTTTCTCCCTTTTTTGGTAATTCTATTTATCTTACATATTTGAACCTACCCTTAAAATATTTGCCCTTGATTTAAAATTACCCTTAATTTATTAAGGCTAAACTAAAAGGCGTTTATAAGTTGTTATTAATCATATCACTTTTCTTCTTAGAGCCCGAATAAAGTCGCATACAAAATCGCAATTCATAAATTCAATGTCAACTTTTGTTTTGCAGTGAAATCACAGGAAATACTGGAGGAATCATTTAAAGAAAAAATGTTATATTTTACAAAAAGAAGTTTTCTGCTACCTTTCTTTCTCGTCAGCTATAGTTTTTTCGTAGGACACTTCAGTGGCATGACAAGTCTTCAGGTAGGTACAACTCTTTATAACATTAGTGTAGATTCATGTAGATGTACATAGATTTATTACACTGCTTATTGAAGTTCTTCCCCGTTTCTCTGGAATGATGGTGAGACTTCCAGCTTGACGTCAAGTTGGAAGTCTCACCCATATGTACCCTAATATCTTCGGTTTCTTAGAAGCACTAATTCTGAAACTTTGCAAATCAGAGGCACTATTTAAGAAGAGTTTTTTGGTAAAGTTCTTCAAGAACAGTGCCGTGGTTTTTGTGTACTGAGATGAGGCTGCTATCTTGACGTCAAGATAGCAGCCTCACTGAAGGAACTGAATATCTCCGAAAGTATGATAGCACTATTTATATGCATCGGGCACTATTTGGCACTATTTAGAAAGAGTTGTTTGGCATTATCAAAACAGCTCAATTCCATGGTGAGGCTTCTAACTTGACAGTGTTAGCGTTTGCTCTATAGACACTGACAGTATCGACATAAATCCGATTGCGATTGTCGAATTGAAGCCGATTGCGATTATGGTTGTCCAAACAAATAGCTCATCTGCAAATAGGGACGCAGCTTAATTTATGCAGACACAATTTTCTAATACCGCACTAAAATTAAAGTATCAGACCCGACATGTGCAAGATAAAATTGTTTTTTTTTTTTTGCGAAGTAATAAAGCAACTAGGTAATTAACTGTCATATAAAGTTGACTTAGCAATCTGCTTTTATTATAAATTATCTTATCTACCTACATCACAAACTCGGAGCAGGAAAACATTGCGAGGAAACTTGCAGGCCCCAGAATCAGAGGTACTTATGGATAAAACCACCCCGGTCCGGCGATGAGCTCACCACCGGTAACGTTTAGGGGTTCAAAAAACAATTGTGACAGGTGGATACTTCTAGGAATAAAATACCTGTTTGCTAACCTCGGAGATAATGCAAGATTAGAAGATTAGCATATATAGCATATAGCAGTGATAGCCCGGACGGCTAAAGAGCCGGCCGAAAATCAGTGAGGCTCGGGTTCGAATCCTGACATGTACCAATGCGTTTTTCAAAAACTTACGTACATATTTATCACTAGCTCGACGGTGAAGGAAAATATCGTGAGGAAACCCGCAGGTCTCAGAATTAATTCTGAGACATGTGTAAACAAACCCGGTCCGGCGATGGGCTCACCACCTATCACGTTTAGGGGTCCAATATATCTCGTGAAATGTGGGTATATCCAGTAATGGAATACCTCTGCCTACCCCCTCGGGGATAAAAAAAAAGGCGTGAGATTATATTATTATATTATAGAAGATTATTTAGAAGTTAGATTTGACCTTACCTCATTATAGGTTTTATCTGGTTTTGGGATAGAACGCGCCACATCCCTCATGTTAAGCGTTAGTATAATGATGTACTTATGTTTATTAGAGATACTGAGATAATGGTATTTATTAATATGTTTATGTGTTTGGACGCTCGCCGTACAGACATACGCGGTGTTCATTTTCCAGCTGTTGGAGGCTCCTATAGATAAATACTACGCTACTCTCATTTTGGGTATACTACAGATACTTGGATCTGGAGCATGTGTTGTACTAGTTCATTATACTGGCAAACGGCCGCTGACTTTCTTTTCTACGATGGGCGGTGGGCTCTGTTGTCTGCTCGTCGCTGGATATGATTTGTATATACGAAATGTAAGACATTGATCTTTATGAAGGGGACTAAACAATGTATGTCGCTTGGTGTTCCTTTATGTAGTCCTAATTAGGGTATTAGTAGAGATAATGTATATTCTCTGTCTTTGTTTTAGCACGGATTACCTGAAGTCACGTCCTCAAATAATGTTAGTACATCTAATAATTATACAACCGACAACATTGTACTGGTAGGTTCAAGATGCAATTAAACTTACCTCTTTTATATGTACAATAAATCAAGCTAACAAAGTTTATTTTTACAGAATAATGAGTTTTCATGGATACCTACTATTTCACTCATGCTATTAGCCTTTATAACACACACGGGGATACGGTTGCTACCTTGGATTTTAATCGGAGAAGTGAGTAGTATCTATACCTATGGTAGTTTACAACTGGCTTATGGGAGTTCGAAGATTGTAATTTAAAAAAAGGCTATGCGTTATTTTGGGAATTGTTGGATTGGTTGGTGATTGGTGGAGCAGTTTATTAAACCTCTAAAATAATGGTGATAACGATCGGTGAAGTGATAGTGGACTGTATAATGTATGTATGCTATGAAATGATAGAAACACTTAGAATAATACTATTTATTATCAAGGCAAATTAGAATCTAGACAAGAAGCAGACTAGTAGTCAATGACAACTAAAAAACATAGAACACGTCAGTATAAAAAAGCGTAATATTTAAATATACAATTTGAAAAGGTTGCATATCGGCCAGTCGCCAACAAATGGTAATATGCCCGTCCCGTAACACCCCTAAGCCCCTTTTCACACGTACCGGTTTCCGCCGGTCCGGCGGTAAAATGTGTGGCCGATTGCCCGGTTGGCCGCCGGAACGTATGAAAGCGAACGTACATGTCAGAACATACAACGTACAGGGGCTAAGCCCCTTTTCACACGTACCGGTTTTCACCGGGCCGGCGGGCGGCGAAGTATATGGCCATGTACGTTCGCTTTTATACGTACCGGCGGGCAACCGGGCAATCGGCCATACATTTCGCGCCGGGTCCGGCGCCGGCCCGGCGGAAACCGGTCCATGTGAAAAGGGGCTTACTGTCACACTGTAACTGGTTGGGAAAAATATTCGTCTTCGATTAACAATGTCACTGGTTGGAATAAATTAATTCACATCGGGTAACACTGTTACTCGATGAAACATTTTATTACCATCCAGAAGTAATACTCGTTTTAGGTATATAATATAGGTTCCATCCGGAAACACTAGCTCGTTATAGGTAACTCATTTTTGTTTACTGTGTTAGGTAGGTACTACTGGTTGGGATGAAATAAGATACCCAACGCGTAACAGAATAAGAGCAAAATTATGGGGTGTTATACTGGACGGACATACTCGAATCGTACTTATACCAAAATAATCAGAAATCAAAACGGATTCCTTTAGATTATTTTAGAGGTATACCTAACTCAGTAAAGAAATACAGACGCTTATTTGTTACTATGGTAATTAAATTAATTAATTAATTTGTTCAAATAAGTAACATTTATTCTTGTCTGTCTCTCAGGTATTCAATGCGAAGACTCGGTCAACTGGAGCAGGCCTTGCCAGCGCCGTAGGATACATCTTTGGCTTTCTCACCAACAAAATTTATATTACTATGGTCGATATTCTTTCTGTCGGGGGAATATACGGATTTTATGGCATCGTTTGGTAAGAGGAATTATAATGCTTAGATATTTTCGTATTACAATACAATACAATAACTCTTTATTCTACACCAAAAACAACACAATATGGATACCAACATTAACTAAAGTACAATTAACAAACAAAAATAGTCTATGTAAAAATTAGGTTAGTAGGTACCCACCTACCTATAAATAATTTATTAGGTAGGTACCTACTAGAAGAATCCATAAACCGGAGCACAGAAGATTTATTTATTTATAATCTATACACTCATACAGATAACAAAACTCAAACGGGGCCGTGTCTGTACATGAAATATTGTTGGAAAATTTTAGCGATGGTCTAAATATTTATCGATTTAGATACCAAATCACAAATTTTTGAAATTTTTATCTGTCTGTCTGGTTGTGCCCGCATCACGCAAAAATTACAAGAAGTATTTTGATGAAATTTGGTATGGATATAATTGAAAAAATTACAAGAAGTATTTTGATGAAATTTGGTATGGATATAATTGATTATGTACCTGGGTCAACATCTAGGGTAACTACTTTTCAATTCAAGAAATTATCTTATTCCCACGGAAAAATTTAGAAACTGAGTAAAAAGAAAAATACATTCTACTCCGAAACGATAATACCTAGAAACTTGAAATATGGTAGGTATGTAGGTATCGTAGCGTTAAAATTTCTAAGAGAAAAGAAATGAAAAGAATAAAATTATTTCATACACTATCACTGGCTGCAACCGCCAAACTGCCGCGAATTTCTTACAGTGTGCGGGGTCTAGAACAAAATACATTGAAAACGTGCCTTCTGACATTTCTATCAGAAAAAAAATTAAGTCCGGTAGTGTGCAATCCAGCGTGCATCCGCACCGGACGTCAGCAACGGAAAATTTCTGACAATATGCGGGGCTTAGTACAAAATGTATCGACGGAGTGCCTTCCGGCGACCATCAGAATTTTTCTATTAGAAATTTCTTACAATGTGCGGCCGCTCTTATAGCCTTGCTTTGCTTGTCTCGCAAAAGGTGAGAAAAGTAGATCATAGAGTAACTTATGAAGTAGATTATTCTCCTTTGGGATAAAGCTGTTTTCGTCTTGGGCGAGCTTGAATCCCTCGCTGGACTCCGTTTTAATTCCTGAGCGAAAACAGTAACACCCTCGCTACGCTATAATATTTATTATTTTTTATATTCAACCTTCATGCTAGCAGCTCCAACCGAACTATGCTAATCTATCTCAGTAGCACGAACGAGGACCAATCAGAAGAGAGAAACTCAAACTCCCAGGGGAGCAAACTGAAATTTTGTTCCCGCTATCCTTTGAAACCAATTGACGTGTTTCAAATAGGTGTGATGAAAATATAATACTTAATTACTTTGCGGTTCGGTTTAACTCACGTAGTTCCCGTTCCCGTGGGAATAAGGGAATAAAATATAGTCTATGATAATCAGGAATCTTGTAGCTTTCCATTGGTAAAAGAATTTTTAAAATCGGTCCTGTAGTTTTCGAGTTGATTCGTAACCAACATGAAAAAATACAAAAATCGAAAACTACAAATTTTTCCTCTTTTATAATATTAGTATAGATATAAATAGATGTAGGTACATACTAAATTGTATTTCTTACATGACAAATGACGGATTATTTCGCGGAGATTTTTATAGGTATTATATGTATATATATGGAGATTATTACAAAGCGCTCGTAGCCCTGCGGTACTAGTGTGTTTGTAACAATCACACTGGTTAAGCAAAGTTGGAGGCGGTCAGGCAGCGAATGGGTAGGTTAGCGTCTAGTGGTATTTGTATCACGAGCGTTTCGGAAGGCACGTTAAATTGTTGGTCCCGGTTTTCGTTGTGTAGCCTGGTGGCTTGCAAAATTACCCCCTTACGTTATTTTAGATTGGCTTTATGGATTTAATTTATCTTTTCAGTTTGACGGGATGTGCAACATTTTACTACATGCTGCCTGAAACTGAGGGCAAGAAATTAAATGACATTGAAAATCACTTCGCAGGCGTTAAGAGACTTACTAACAACGTTCAAAGAACCAAAGTTTGTGGAATTATAATAAGCAACAATAACATTAATTTTATTTCTTAATTTTAATCTCCTCTATTAACTGTTTAATAGAGTATTTTACTGTATCGAGATTAAATTTCAAATAATTATTATTTAAACTCTAAGGGTGAGTATAGACTACCTACAACATTTACTTGTATTAGAACATCGAGCATTCGCCATTTTAAAATTTACTCGAACCGCTCTTCGAACACGACGCTCGATATTTTGTTACAGCCTTTTAAAAACCAACGAGCATATTGGTGTAACATTTCGTCGAGCCTTATAGCCGTAAAGTACGCCGAACGTTCGTGGGAACGTTACATTACATGGAAATGCTTAGGCTATCTGAGCTTTTGCCTGTATTGTACCATTCGTAAGAACGTTACAAGGTACCTGCGGTAAATAAGGCCCGAGGGGTAAAAAGGCCCGCTTTTCATAATTCGCGCCAAATTTATTATTGTCACTGTTTCGGCTCACGCACACAAGCAACAAGTCACAACTTGCACGATTTGGCAACTTCGCGCCGGTTCGTGTGTTCCGTCTAACCAGTTATCGGCCATTTTTCGTCGGAGAGTTGTTTGTGTGTCAAATTATAAAAATCGCTGTTAAGAAATCGTAAGTTTTGATGCTTATTTACTATTTTAGTATTAAGGAAATGACTTAGATGAATATATACATAACCTAGTCTGTAATTACAAATAAATCATGCTAATAAGTAGTGTGTTTAATCGATTATTTAGACTTTTTTGCAACTATGTCGTAGGGCTAATAAGGCCCCCAAAAATTTGACATGGGCCTTATTATACTCTTTACATAATTCGGTGTCTTAATGCATTCTGTTTGTTACAAATTAAGCCCAAACTTTAAATTTAAACTAGCAAGCGGCTATGGCGGCTGTCGAGCATGGTCAGCTATCTCAACCGACTGCCCACGGAATCCCACGCCATACGTTAAGGAATCATTTGAAAACGAGAATTTATTGAAACGTCGTAAGGAGAAGTTCTATCATGAACAAAGAACAGGAACAAGATTTGGTCCAGAGAATTATAAGGTTCGCTAACCTCGGTATGCCTCTAACCCCACGGCTCATTCAGTGACAAGCATTTTTTTTATCCAATGTTTAATAAGGCCCGGTGTCCTATTTTTGGTAAAATTATAAAGAATTATGTTTTTTTTTGTTGTATTTGATTATTTAGTATTAAAGCTTTATATTGAACTTGTCATACGACAAAAATAAGACATAAAACTTGAAGGCCTTATTATACTACCGCACTAAAATAAGGCCCACAGGAAGTGTTTTAAAAAACGTCCAATAGTTTTAAAAATTGAAACAGTTTTAACTGGCTAGTTAATTTGATGGAAATTTCAATAAAAGCTTATTCACATAAGACTTGATTTATCATTGTAAAATAAATACCGCTGGATTTATGGCATTCTCAAGTTAAGCGGGCCTTATTTGCCGCAGGTACCTCATTACACCGAAACGCTCGAGGAAATGTTGTAGTCTATACTCACCTTTAAACTTCATTTCGATTATAATTTTACCATTATATCAAATTTTTATTTAATAAATAAAATCAAAAAAGTGATGCAATTGTGCACTAAAAATGATGACGTCACAAAGTCACGTACATTTTTCATAGTAAATTTTCGTTTTGACAAGTCATAAAAAGTTAACTCAATTGATTGTGCAGTAAAATACCCTATTACAAGAGGTTACGTACTGGTTATGCATGCTATATTTACGAAGGGGGCAAAATAATGTATATTATATTTACGGGAGATGAAATATTGGGCCCAGAGCATACCGAATGTTGTGAGGGACTCGAAAGAAGAATCTTGAGTAGGTAGGTATAGGGAGGGATTCAACCTCATCAGAGATGCAATGCAATTATTGTGCTTTCGAAGAAAATCGTCTCGTTTCTACTCATCCATGATAAATAATATTCTTAAAGGTTCATAATTAAGTAGGTAGGTACTAAGGTCCAAAAATACAAAAAAATCATAAACCCGACTGCAAAAGACAATTTAAAGTAATGAACTAAAAATGCAGTCGGGTTTTTGCGGTTTTACTCGCGTAGTTTCCGTTCCCGTGGGAATACGGTAATAAAATACAGCCTATGTTACTAAGGGATCTTCTAGCTTTCCATTGGTGAAAGAATATTTTAAATGCAGAGCAGTGATAGCCCGGACGGTTAAAGAGCCGGTCGAAAATCAGTGAGGCTCGGGTTCGAATCCTGGCATGTACCAATGAGTTTTTTTTCAAAAACTTACGTACATATTTATCACTAGCTCGACGGTGAAGGAAAACATCGTGAGGAAACCCGCAGGTCTAAGAATTAATTCTGAGACATGTGTAAATAGACCCGGTCCGGCGATGGGCTCACCACCTATCACGTTTAGGGGTCCAATATATCTCGTGAAATGTGGGTATATCCAGTAATGGAATACCTCTGCCTACCCCCTCGGGGATGAAAGGCGTGAGTTTTTTTTTTATTTTTTTTTTATTTTAAATCGGTCCAGTATTTTTTGAGTTTATTCGTAACAAAAATACAAAAATATAAAAATACAAGTCTTTTCTCTTTATAATTAAAATCTTTTATATATAAAATGATAAACTGACTGACTGATTGGTGATCAACGCACATCCTTAACCGCTAGGTCCAGAGACTTGAAAATTTGCACATAGATAGCTTATACAGTGTAGGCATCCACTAAGAAATGATTTTGCAAAAATCAACCCATGAGGGAGTCAAATAAACGTGCGCGAGCGAAGCCGCGGGTAAAAGCTAGTATTAGTAAAGATTTCTAATTAAACTTAAACACACAACTTATACACATTTTTGTAATTCCCGTTGAATGTCCTTTATATTGATACACTGCTCGATAGGCTTGGTATATTTTTTTATTAAATGTAAGTGTATCTACATATTACTATTGCGTGCCAAAAATCCGCCACTTTGTGTTTTTTTAAACACCTATTTAAGGACACTTAGGTTTTTATGACGAATATAACGAAATCCATCCAGCCCTTTGGAAGATACGAGGTAAGTAATAGGTATAGAAAATTAACAAACAAGATACTACGCGCGAACAACATAACCCTTCCGGGTGTTCGGGCAAGAAAAGTGTAGCCCACAGACCTGCATCTCTCTTAGTGTAGCCCCACCAATAGAAAAGTCAGTTTGGGCTCTGGATTTAATATTTCATCCTCCCCGTAGATACATTCTACACTATACTACACTTTTCCGCTTGATACACAAGTGTTATAGGTATTTAGGTTTAAAATCTGTTGGGCTTTTGTTAAAAAGCTGGTTTATTGAAACATTAATCTTTTTTTAGAAAAATTATATCGAGACATCAAAAATGCAAGAAATGAAAGGCGCCGTAAATCCATCTTTTGAAGAAGATTTTTAAAATTTTTTAAATTCAACACAAAGGACTATACCTACCTAAAGAAGAATGTGAAACGAAGACTTAGGTATACCTACTATATGTATAGACAGCATTGTGATATGTATAACTTTTATAGAATAATTAATTAATTGAGCATGGACAATGAAATCGCGTTCCCTCGTGAGCAGGTCTCCTTTAATTTTAAGGAAAATATACCTATATTATATACTTACCTACAATAAATGATATTAATTTAAGCACTTTTTATTCAGTAATCTACACAAATCATATCGCGCGTGAAGCGCTCTGCTTTACCAGTGTGGTTGTACCTAACGATCACACTGGTTAAGCAAAGTTTAGCGCGTTCAGGTAATCAAATAAAATATGGTCGATCGAAGCTATTTAGGCACTTGATCTCATTCATAGGTTGAAATTTGAAACATACCTAATAAGCGCAATTCCTGAAAGTAGTTTGTTCAGTAGTAACTGAATTTAGGGCTACCGCAATCAATACAAGTTTTGCAAATTAGTTTATGTAAGCTAAACTGACCTTTATTCCAAACCAATAAGACTTATTTAAACGCAGCACTAAATTTACATCAACATTAAAAGGTTGCAGGACAGCAGTGATAGCCCGGACGGTTAAAGAGCCGGCCGAAAACCAGTGAGGCTCGGGTTCGAATCCTGGCATGTACCTACCTACCAATGAGTTTTTCAAAAACTTACTTACATTATTATCACTAGCTCGACGGTGAAGGAAAACATCGTGAGGAAACCCGCAGGTCTCAGAATTAATTCTGAGACATGTGTAAACAGACCCGGTCCGGCGATGGGCTCACCACCTATCACGTTTAGGGGTCCAATATATCTCGTGAAATGTGGGTATATCCAGTAATGGAATACCTCTGCCTACCCCCTTGGGGATAAAGAAGGCGTGAGATTATATAATATATTTATTATTCTACGCCCTTTTTAAAAGTAGGTACTAAATCGTCGTGTAGCCCAAATGCAGAAATATACTATAGTTGCCGAGATACAGCGATGGCGCTGTAAGGCTGCAGCGACGCGCGACGGTGGCAATCTGAAGCCGTGGCGCTGCTAGGATGTATGAGGAATTGTATAAAAATCTCGTGTCACGGTGTTTTTGGTTGAACTCATCCGAAACGAATATTTGAATGTTATTTTTGAAGTGAAAACTTCTTTAGCGGCGTTGAGCACTTTTGTGGGATGGGTAAAAACGTAGGTAAAAACTGTGAAACTCGCGTCAGGTCACGTGTGCTGATCGAAAAACCGTAAGACGGTTGGAGAGTAGTGTTGTAACACCGAAATCGATAATCAAGTTTTCACTTCTGCCGGCATTCCCGGAGTGCAACCCGTGTCTTTTTTTTTATATTAAAAGTAAGTATCAGAATACGTAGTAAAGTATGTTTATACGGGTAGGAGGAGCCCGCATTTAATTCAACAGCTAGTCATAAAAAAAATTGCATTCTTGCTTGCATGCATTGCATTGCACTCAAGCGAGCACAGCAGCAGTTTCTATGCGTAGGTAAGTATTATTTTGCAAAATAAGTAAGATCCTGAAAAAAATTAGATTATTTACAAAGTAGCTTAACTCTTCTACGTGAACGAATAATAAATTTCAAAGACAGAGTGAATTAATGATAGTAGGTAAAGGCTTGGATTTTATTCAAACACCAACAAATAAAAAACCTTAAAATCGATCCAGCCGTTCTCGAGTTTTAAATGGTGTAACTAACCCGATTTTGTTTCACTTAGCATATTATAAGATATAAAGTACAGTGAATAGAGACCAAATAAGGGGGGTTACCTTACAAACGGTCCGGTAGTTCTAAATTTTTTACATGTTGTCTAGGATGGTTGTTAAGTGTTTAAAATGCAAAATGCACAATTCCCCCCCCTCCGCGCCCGCCGCCATCTTGCAAAAACCGAAAAAAATCGGCACTTTTTTTAGATTTTCACTTATATCTTTGTTTCGGTACATTTTAGCTACAAAACAGTTCTATTCAATGTTGTAGAGAATGAAATTCCCTATAATATACGTGCTAAATTTTGTTTGTAGGGCAGATAGTTCACGAGATATGATATTTTAAAAAATATAAAAAAATACGCATTTTCCGGAAATTTTTCAAACTTATCAAATAAACAATATGCCGTTTGTAGAGTCAACTAGCTATTTTTCTGTGTTTGTGTATAGTTCTGTCGTGTTAATGTCCAAATAAAAGTTAATTTACTCATTCAAAGTTAATGTTATTGTTGAGTAGTGTTCTGTGCTGTCATAGCTAGTCGACTATACATGAACGGTAAGGGAAAAGCTACTGTATTACCTACAACCACATGAGTAAAGAAACGGAACAGAGACAAAGCTTCATACAACCGCGCTGTCGTAGGTACACTACTACAAGCATGCAATGCTTGTGTGCGTTTCTACTAGCGCTGCGTCACATACGCGCCGCAACTGGATAAAACCGGCTCGGTCAGTAGAAATGCCGAGGGCCGCGCAATGGTTGCCGTATTTGTTTCGCGCTCCTGCTTAGTGAGAAATGGTTATTTTAAATTGTTTATGGTAGAATAAAGTATTAAACTAAAAAGTCAAGAAAGTGTAAATAATTAGATTCGGAGGTGTAAAATGGTTACCTACTGTACAGTTTACATGAATGTCTCGAAAATCACATATGTGACGAAATAAAATTGTTTGTTAATAGACCTGAACAACCTATAAATATGGGCAAAGATTCTTTAATTGCTCATTACAATAAACTCGACGTAAACATTGTAAATATTGGTACCTAATTATATTCTGAATCGAGTGTAAGATTGTAAAAATATTATGCCATGTGGAAGCGTCCTTAATGATTATTTGAAAAAACTTTATATCCATTAGATTTAGAATTCATCATTAGATTAAAAGATTTAATAATTTATTAAAAATAAAAAGTTATAAAAAAATATTTAGAGTAGGTAATTTGTAAATAATCTAATGTACAAATAAAAGTCTAATAAACGTTTTGTTTATTTTATTCTCCTTTGCCAACCCTACTAAAATAGGTAAGAATTTTGCACGCTCCTTAGAAGCTTTGTCTCTGTTCCGTTTCTTTACTCATGTGCTACAACCCTAGTTCCTACAATAGCCTAGCCCTAATCATATTTTCGACGTATATATAAATATATAGATACGTGCGGGAATGTCCGTTACCATGAGACCTAAGGTAACAGACGGAAAGTTGGAAGGATAAAGGGGTGTGTACGTCGTGCAGTGTACACAGGATGGTGGTTTTCTCAAGCTAGTCGGCCAGGCTCAACCGACTAATTAAGGGCGTGAAGGTGTCTTCGCCACTTGAGAGGAGCGGGTAAACCGCAAGGCAGGAGTGAAACTCGACTGCAGGTGGAAGAGTGATTTATTTACAAAATATACATCTATTTATACTACATATTACACACGACATTGTTAAGTCGTAAGTATACAAATGATTGTGCCAAATTGCATTTAGTCGCGAGTCAGCAGCTTCGTCTTGCTAACAATGTTCTTGGGTCAATGGTCGGTGACCGTTGACGCTGAACATCTTGGCGCCTCCGAAGAACAGGACTTCAGTTGGTATAGCTCGATGTCATGAGTCGTAGTCTGCTGCCGCGGCGGCTTGGCGGGGGCAGTTGTTCGTGGTCTTTGTGGGATGCTGTAGACAGGGCCTGGCTGGACCGCTACTCGTCTCGCTCGTTTCTCTCGTAACCATCTTGTCACCTGTGGGCCATAACAAAACGTAAGAATCGCTAAAAGTAATAATATTGAAAATGTACTGAAACTAACTACGAAAGATTGCGTAGTTATGCTACTCCAAACAGTGTTATCTAGGGTTGTCTGTAATGTCTTTTCTTTTAACTAAATTATTGAAAATGTCTTTAGAGCTATCTAATACCTGTTCCTTAGAAATATCATTATGACTACTTAATATAAATGTATTATTGTCTAACTTAAATTGGGAAATCCTATTAAAGGACGCTAAGACGTTAACTGAGATTATTCTTTTCGCATTCAACGTAGTACTAATAGTTTTTATTATACAATTTTCTGATATTTGTATAACTCCGACATCATGAATAGAAACTTCTTCTCTTTGCCCATCACACACAATGGACACAGTTTCCTCCTTTCTTGTCAAGTAAATCCATGTGTTTGTCATTTGAACTTGTTTCCAAATTATATCTGTTGTAATATTATATCTTCTAGTAGGACAGTCGGTAGTATTTTCAGATTTAGTCAATAGTCTAACAATGCAATTCTGATTCAATTGCATGTTTTTCACCGCCACAGGAAAACAAATGAAGTTATTAAATCTGTGTAGACAAGTCTTAAATTCTTCATGCGTTAGTTCAAAATATCTTTCATTGTTGTAATCTATGGCTATGAATTTTTGTGGTATATTTAATCCTTGAAATGTCCCGTCTTGGAGTTTAACTGGTATTGGAATGGTATGCATTAACGTATACTTCGCCTTTTCTGTTATTGGGAAGTACGTTAGTACTCTCATGTGTGTCTTATTCTCTGCTAATCTAGTATCTATTAACTGTGTTTGTATTATGTTTAGGTTTGAAGGTAATTTTTTATTTGCATTTCTTATTATGCCAGTGACTGCATTTGGTGTCATTATACTATAGACTGTTGCTTTTTCTAAGTATATCTTCATTAATCCTGAATAGGAGTTCATAATTTCTATTATGTAGTTATAAGCCAATTGATATGACTGTATCACTTGAATCCGTACGTAATTTGAACTGATTGACGTATACCATCTGTTATAGTCATTAATGTAGCTTATAGCTTGATTTAGTTTTGTTCGAAATCTGTCTAATTTCTTCTGAATTCGTTTTTCTGTCTGATTTACTGCCGATATAGTAGAAATCATAAACTTGGTCTGATGGTTCGCCGCGTCAATCAAATTTTGTTGATTTTTTTGTAAAGCATTAATATCTCTATATGCTACATCGTTCACACCAAACACTGAAGTCATTATTTGTCCTAAAATTCCTCTCTTTTTTCTAGTTTGATTTATTTCTGATAAGTATTGATGTATTCTTTAAAATTTTCCTACTTCTTCTTTCAGGTTTTCATAATATTGGGTGCAGTGCGTCTCGCTGTTAACTGTTATTGCTGTGTCGCAAAGATTCTTAAATTGTCTTAAAGCGTCTTCTGTTTTCTTTAAATCCTGATTCAGTATGTCTCGTTGATAACATGTTTCAATTCGAAACGTCCCTCTGTCTAGTGTTGCGTTTCCAATTTGTTCAACATAAAGTCCTGGTTTCAGGTTTCTAGTTGAGTAAGCTGTCTGAGCTGGAGCGAAGATTTGCAATACGGTCAGTAATAGAAAAACCCAGTATTTTTTAATTCCTGATGTTTTTGTATTAGTTGTTCTTTTAGGTATTTTAACTGTTGCCATGCTTATTTATACAGGCGTTTTTGTCGTTTCATTCGCGTCTAAGTTTTCATTAATCGGTAATGGTATCAAAGTATGTATTGCTCTTTTTTGATCGCTTCCCTGTGATCTTTGAATAGTTACTACTCTTGTGGCTCCATCGCTTCCTGGATGAATTTCTTTTATCTTTGCTATTGGCCATTTACTGGGACTTAAATTGTCATCTTTGACAAGTACCACAGTGCCAATTTTTAAGTTTTCTTCGTTTGTCTTCCATTTATATCGTTGTTGTAATTGATGTAAATATTCTTTAGTCCAGGTGTTCCAGATGTCTTTTTTCATTTTTTGGATTTGTTTCCATCGGTTTATGAGGTCAGTATTAATGTTAGATATTGGATCAGGAACACCCACTGCTTCGCGCCCAATCAGGAAATGGCTCGGTGTTAATACTATTTTGTCGTTAATGTTTTCTGTCTGTACACACAATGGTCGTGAATTTAAGCATGCTTCGATTTGATGCAAGAATGTCGATAACTCTTCGTAAGTCAGGGTGCTCTCTCCTACTACTCGTCTTAAATGATGTTTCATTGATTTTACTCCAGCTTCCCATATTCCTCCGAAGTGTGGCGCTGCCGGTGGTATAAAATGCCATTGCGTACCTATGTTTGTCAGTGAATCTTGAAACTGTGGTGATTGTGTAATTTCTAATATTTCTTTTTGTAAGAAATTCGCTGCTCCCACAAAATTCGTTGCATTATCGCTGTACATGTGAGACACGTGACCTTTTCGTGCCATAAATCTTCTAAGCGCTGCAATGAACGACTCGGTTGATAAGTCTCCAACCAATTCTAGATGTATAGCTTTAGTGGCTAGACAAATAAATACAGCAATGTATCCTTTGTACGACTTGTGCCCTCTACCTTTCATGGCTCGCACTTGGATCGGTCCTGCAAAATCACACCCTGTATGACTAAATGGATATGATTGCGTCACCCGTGGTTTAGGTAGCGCGCCCATCTTTTGTTTAGCTGTCTCAGCTTTGTACCGAATGCACTTCACGCATTTGTTAATGTGGTTCTTTACTTTTCGTTTTCCTCCCATAATCCCATATAATTGTTGTAGGTATGTGAGTGTGAGTCGATTTCCGCCGTGAAGTGTCTTTAAGTGTGCGTCATGTATTATAATCGACGTCACGTGGTGGTCGTATGGCAACAAGACAGGGTGTTTCTGATCATATGGCAGTTTTGAATTTTGTAATCTGCCGCCTACCCTGATGAGTCCATTTTCGTCTATGAATGGGTCTAAATTGGATAATTTGTTACCCTTTCTTAATGTTTGTCCACTTTTTAATACCTTGTATTCTTGTGCCAAAGCGTCTTTTTGTACTTGTTTTATAATGTGTTTTCTTGTGTCCTCTAATTCTTCACAAGTCAAAGGTTTTGCCTTTTTTTGTCGTCGTATAAATCTCAAACAATAAGATAACACTCTTATCATCTTGCTAAAACTGGAAAATCTCTCCAACACTTCGTTATTCTCGCTAATTCTAATTGTTGTCTGATGGCAGCGTTTAATTTCCTCAACAGTTTCTGGCACCCTTTTAGTCTGTATTCGTTTGTCTGTTTGTAGCCATTTAGGTCCATTCCACCACAAGCTGTAATCTTGTAATTTACTTGGTTCTATGCCTCTAGATATGACGTCAGCTGGGTTATCCTCTGATATGACGTGATTCCAGTAGGCGTGTGGAAGTGTATGTTGTATCTCAGATACTCTGTTCGCGACGAAAGTTTTCCATTTGTCAGCTTCTCCTCTTATCCATCCTAGAGTAATCATAGAGTCTATCCAACAATATACTTTTGTTACGTCACAGCCAAGGGCTGTTTGTATTTTCTCTGTTAGTTTTGTTAATAGAACAGCAGCGCATAATTCTAGTCGTGGTAAGGTTGTTTTATTTTTCTTTGGCGCTACTTTTGTTTTTGCTTGTAATAAGGTCACGTGATACAATTCGTTTACCTTTACACGACAGTAAACAACTGCTCCGTACGCTTTTTCGGATGCGTCACTGAATCCATGTAATTCGATCTCTGTCTCTGCGTAATGAATCCATCGTGGTATTTTAATTGTTTCTAAACATTTTAATTGGCTTTGTAAATTAGTCCATTTTATTTTTATTTCTTCTGACACTGTTCATTCCAATCAACCCCGTTAATCCAGATTTCTTGAACTAATAATTTCAGTGTAATTATTACAGGTTGCAGCCAACCGTGCGGATCGAATAATTTGGCTATTTCCGAAAATATGAAACGTTTTGTTGGATTTTCGCAAGTCGTTGTCGTAATCTCGAAATGAAAACTATCCTCTTTAGGTGACCAACGCACTCCAAGGGATTTTCTGTTTTCGTCCATAGGTAACTTGATCATTTTGTCGTCCACTTTTTCTTGCTGAATGTTTTCTAATCATTTGGCGCTGTTCGATGACCATTTTCTCAAATTATAGCCTCCTGCCCGTAGCATGTCAATAAGTTGATTTTGCAATATTTTTGTTTTCTCTAAGTCATTAGCTCCGGACAGAATATCATCGACGTAAAAGTCTTCCAAGGTTACTTTACTAGCTATGGGGTAGTTTTGCTGTTCATCTTTTGCTAGTTGCTGCAATGTTTTTATAGCTAAGTAAGGTGCTGCGGTTGTCCCGTACGTAACGGTAGTTAATTCGTATTCCTGAATTGGTTCTTTTGGTGACCATTTCCATAATATTCTCTGGTATGTGAGGTCATCGTTATAAATTTTTATGAAACGGTACATTTTCTCTATGTCTGCCATAAATGCCACTTTATGTTTGCGCCATCGTAGTAGTATAGTGTCCATGTCTTGCTGCAAACGAGGGCCTTTATGTAAGTTGTCATTAAGGCTTATATTAGTGCTTGACTTGCTACTTGCGTCAAATACACAGCGTAACTTTGTAGTCAGCGAGTCTTCTCGTATTACAGGTTGATGAGGTATGTAATATTTACCTTGATAGTGGTTTGTTTTGTTTACTTTTTTCATATGATTCATGTCTAAGTATTCTTTCATAAATTCATTGTATTTTTGTCTCAAGTCGTCGTTTTTTTCTAGTTTCTTTTCTAGTTGCAGTAGTCTTGCGGCAGCTTTCTGTCGCGTATTCCCGTATTCTACGGAAGAGTCCTTAAATGGGAGCCTTACAGTGTAGGTCCCGTCGTCATTTCTTTGAGTCGTTTCTTGATAATAGGTCTCACATAATTGGTCGCCATCTTTTAATTGATATTCATTTGTTACTTCTTCTAACTCCCAGAATCTATTTATTTGTTTCTCTTCGGTGCGTGTAATCAGGCTTAAAATTTTCATCCCGTTACAGCTCTCTGTGGGACAAAAACCTGACAGAATCCAACCTAACTCTGTATTTTGACATATAACACCGTTATCAAGTTTTTCGAAGCCTTGTAACATAAATTTACTATATTCTTCTGCTCCCAGAATGACGTCAATCGGTCCTCGCTTATAATAAGTAGGGTCAGCAATTATTTTATTTTCCAAATTTTGCTTCTGTAGTTGTTCTAAATTTCGCTTCGGAAGTGCTCCGGTCAATTTTGGTAGCACGATTAGTGACGTAGGTAGTTTATACTCGCTAGGAAATCTCGGCTTCAATGTGACGTCAATCATATAGTTCGAAGTTTTAGGTGTCTCGTCTGCAATACCTTTTATTTCCGCTTTTATTTTTCTTCTGGGGTAACCCAAAATTTGAGCTACCTCTTCGGTGCAAAGAGAGGCTTCAGAGCCCTGGTCGCATAATACACGTAGTAAGTGAGGAGTTCCGTCGTAAGTCGTTGTCTGTACTAAAGCCGTGGCTAGAAGTACGGTTTTCTGTTTATCATGTTGATGTATAGATACATTTGTTGTAAATTTTGGAATTTTATTTTCATTTGGCTGAGGTCTTGGTGGAATTGTGCTTGTCTTTGTTTTATTATTGTTAGCGTTATTATTTTTATTTGTGTTACTTGATGATTGAGGCTTTGTTAACAAGTATTCATTTAAGTTGCGATGTAACAGTGTGGAATGCGCCTTATTGCATATATCGCATTGCTTATACTTCTGACTAATGCATTCTTTTGTATAATTGTGCATTAGACACAAATAGCACATTTGTTTTGCTTGCACCTCTTTTATGCGGTCGTTGACATGTAGTGATTTGAATGCTTGGCAAAAATGAATATTGTGGTCGTTTTGGCAAAACCAACATTGTCCTTTCTTATTTTGCCAATATAAAGGTTTTTCTTGACTTGTCGTTGCTGATGGAGTATATGTCGTATAATGGGTAGAACTGTTAGCTCTCGATTTTGGAGTTAGTTTACTTGATGACTCTAAGCTTTTGAAGCGTTTTTCCAAAAACTTCATCATTTTAGAAAAATCTTGTAGTTTATTTGGTTCTTCTAATTGGTCTTCATATTTCATGTTAGTATCTTGGTCCCACTTGCGACTCAATATTCTTGTCAAAATAGGACTCTAAGTTGAAATGTTGATGTTCTGACTTTTTAATGCTTCTAGGCTCTCATTAATACAGTCATGCATGTCACGTAGCATTTTTGCGTTGGGTGATTGTATTTTAGGTAAATCCAATAATTTGTCGATGTATGTTTGTGCAATTAGTCTCTCGTCTTTGTATCTGTTTTTTAGCAATGTAAGCGCTGCCTTATAGTTGACCTCATTTACGGTCAAGTGTTTAATTAACTTTTCTGCGTCGCCTCGAACATGTGTTTTTAGGTATTGCATTTTTTCTGTTGTAGAAATTGTGCAGTCGTCGTCAATAATTTTCTTAAATAAATCGTAGAATGCGTTCCATGACTCGTAACTCCCAGTAAAAATTGGTATAGTGATTCTAGGTAACTTAGATGATGACGTTTTATTCGTTTGTATGTCTGTCTCGTGTATTTTTTCTTGCAATCTTTCTATTATTGCATCTAGCTCATTTTGAGCGTTAAGTAAACTGTCTTGTCTATAATATTCGTCGTCAAGTGTACTTTCCTCCATAAGTAACTCTAAATGATTGTCTTCAATTTCTTGAAATTGTTTTTCAAGGTTTGTCGTTAAAGTCTTAAGGTGCCATGCTGGTTTGTTTTCAGCGATGGCGGTCGATGCTGTCAATATTTTTCTCTGAAACTGCTTCATTCTGTATTTTTGAACTAACAGTTTCGGTGAGGGAACTTTTCCCTCGTCTTCTTCGTCGGTTGGAGGGTCTTTTATGTCGATTATGTTTTTCAAAACTTGAATTTTTTCTTCACATTGTTTCAAGTAGTACTCGGTCGCGTCGTAAGGTTTCTTGATTTGTGTTTCAAAATAGTTAAGCGTCTTGTATTTATGTGTCGATATTAATTCTTGATCGTCTAATAATAAGTGGTTTTGTAGAGCCCTCTGGTAAATACAGTATAGAGTGGCTCTTTTGTCGTGGATGTATCTTCTCGTCTTGTTTTTAGTCGACTCTTCCCAGATCTCCGCCTTTATCCTTTTGATCTCGATACTGTCATTTTCTTCTTTCTTCTTCTTCTTATGAGTTCATTAATCTTTGCGACTTCCATTTTGTCTTCTCGGGTCCTCGGGGTGTCTTATATATGATTTTTTTATGTCTTCTCTCTGTCTTCTTACGTCTTCTCTATGTCTTCTTGCGTCCCTATCCTATTCCTATCAAACTACAACCCTATCTGTTAGTACCAACCGCCCCTACACCCTTGGCACGGTATATGCGACTTCTCAATGGACTGGTGAGATCCGCTTGTGGAAGGCCAGCCCATCGAACCGCTACCGGCAAGGGATGTCTATAGGTTTGGTAAAGTACTAGCGTCTGTCTCAAAATGCAACAAACTGACGCTTTTTTGGTACGCCAGCCCGCTACACCCTGAGACGTATGTTTGTTTTGTCAATTAATCCCTATGGGGGAGAGGGAGGACCGCGAAATTTGTTTTTTAAAAAGCTCGAAGGACCATAATGTAGAGTCAACTAGCTATTTTCCTGTGTTTGTGTATAGTGGTGTCGTGTTAGTGTCCAAATCAAAGTTACTTTACTTATTCAAAGTTAATGTTATTGTTGAGTAGTGTTCTGTGCTGTCATAGCTAGTCGACTATACATAAACGGTAAGGGAAAAGCTACTGTATTACCTACAACCCTAGTTCCTACAATAGCCTAGCCCTAATCATATTTTCGACGTATATATAAATATATAGATACGTGCGGGAATGTCCGTTACCATGAGACCTAAGGTAACAGACGGAAAGTTGGAAGGATAAAGGGGTGTGTACGTCGTGCAGTGTACACAGGATGGTGGTTTTCTCAAGCTAGTCGGCCAGGCTCAACCGACTAATTAAGGGCGTGAAGGTGTCTTCGCCACTTGAGAGGAGCGGGTAAACCGCAAGGCAGGAGTGAAACTCGACTGCAGGTGGAAGAGTGATTTATTTACAAAATATACATCTATTTATACTACATATTACACACACATTGTTAAGTCGTAAGTATACAAATGATTGTGCCAAATTGCATTTAGTCGCGAGTCAGCAGCTTCGTCTTGCTGACAATGTTCTTGGATCAATGGTCGGTGACCGTTGACGCTGAACACCGTTGTTTTCATTTTAATGCTTACTGCCCCCTCCGTAAGGTTGGTTAAAAAAAGTATACATCCATTTTGTAGGTAATTAAATTCCCTACAATTTTTATTCTTATACTTGTTTTTCTCAAATAGGCCAAAATTGAATGAAGCGTTCTAAAGTTAGAAGTTTGAAAAATTTCCGGAAAATGCGTATTTTTTTATCTTTTTTAAAATATCATATCTGGTGAACTATCTGCCCTACAAACAAAATTTAGCACGTATATTATAGGGAATTTCATTCTCTACAACATTGAATAGAACTGTTTTGTAGCTAAAATGCACCGAAACAAAGATATAAGTGAAAATATAAAAAAGTGCCGATTTTTTTCGTTTTTTTCAAGATGGCGGCGGGCGCGGAGGGGGGGAAATTGTGCATTTTGCATTTTAAACACTTAACAACCATCCTAGACAACATGTAAAAAATTTAGAACTACCGGACCGTTTGTAAGGTATCAGCTCTCTATTCACTGGGTTAATACTATAGGTATATGTATTGCAAACGAGCTATTTTTTGTTATCTACCATGAGACTATAGTATTCTAATATCTGTGCCATGCATGAGTCATGATTTATGACAAAGAGAAAATCCCCATAATTGAGTTCCTACCGATCTACTGCTTTTGCCGATAATTGGTAGATATAATAAACCTATGTAAGTCAGAAATAATCAAAGGCCAACCTACCTACCTATAATGATTGTGAAAAACAGTGATAGATACCAATCATTCTTGTCTCTTTCCTCATCATTCTAAAGAGATACAAAACAAAAGTGATTCACATATTTTTATCTATTATCTCGTTTGGTTGGTCCAGTCATCCTGACGATTATCTGGGCGGGACTGTATAAGGACGATGATGATCATCTAGGTATTCAGCACTTATCACATTATAACACATTTATCCTGCCTATCGTGTTTTCTTGTTGTATCATTTGTTATATTTCTAATTTGCTTACTTGTTAAGTACCCACCACTCAACTGTGAAGTGCTAGACAGATTGCTTTACATTTTGCGTCGAACCCTTTGAGTATTAAACCAACAGGACATGCGCACTAGTTTCTTTGCAAAAAAGTGTGCCAATATCTGCGCGGGGGACGAGGAAACGCACACAAATAATGTTAAAACAAACGCATTTTTTGACAAAGCAATTAAACACTAGCTTGAACTAGATGCACACAAATACATTCACCAATCCGAGCACTCCGTGAACTCAACAAAACTAGTTGTATATAACAGGTATGCGCGTTGACCGAAACTTTTTTTTGGCAGAGGGGAACGCCTGTCATTGACGTCTCCGGTTGGTTTAATACTCAAAGGTAGAACCGCATAACCGTAGGTAAATGACACGCAGTTTGGTTTTACGATTGGACATTGTTGTCGACGACTGAGTGGCCCCCCACAGTGCCAAGAAAATTAATCAGGCAAGCAATATACTTATCAAAAATATTCAAAATTATAAGGTGAACTATAAAACGATCGAATAAAAAAAAACTTTGTGACTGATGATGATGACATATTATTATATACTGTTCTAATGACTTGAGCTGTATGAATTTGATTAAGCGAAAAATTAACTAAACTGACGACGAATATTGATTAATACTGAAATCCAGAACGAGCTTACAAAAAGTGGGTTGTGATTAATCCATTTCAGATGTTAAAATTCTATCCGTGCGACTACATTACACTACATACCTAAAGAGTTGTTACTTCCTTACTTACATTGCTAAGTGAGCGACTAGAAAAACAGAGAGGGCAACTTAAATATTAAGAGACCTAAGTAGATTAGATTTTTCCGATTGAGGTTTTACATAACGAACTACTAAAAAGTTCACTTTAAATAAAGTTTTGTAAGCTGCTTTATTAATGATTATTGGTTACTGATATTCTATTTATTGAGGTCTTACGTTTTTTTTTTAAATTTTGATACGATTTTTAATGAAAACTACAGATTGTTTAATGAGTAGGTACGCGCGAATTTGAATGAGGGGGGCGGGGCGACGAATCGATATACATATTAATAAGAAGATTACTTTTTTTTAGTTGACTGAAGAGTCTTATTTTATTTTGTTTTTAGGGTTCGGTACCCAAAGGGTAAAAACGGAACTCTATTACTAAGACTTCGCTGTCTGTCCGTCCGTCTGTCTGTCACCAGGCTGCATCTCAATTCACAAGAACCGCGACAAATTAAATGTGTTTCTGTTGCCGCTATAACAAATACTAAGTATATGGTGGCCGCTATAACGCTTCGTGCGCGAGTCCGACTCGCATTTGGCCGGTTTTTTTTGTTTATTTGATTTAAGGCGAGTAGTGTCGTGAAATGGTCATCTTTGAAGGCATAAGGCTTATAAACGAGCAATCACAAAATTCCAGAAAAAATATATCTTAAGCATTGATAAATAATCTTCATTTTCATAGTTTGAAAATGTTGTAGAACATTATTTACTATATGAAAAAAATTATTGCAACAAGGCTGTTTTGAATTTTAAATTCGCTTCTTCTTCTAAACTAAAAGAGATATTTTCATAGCTCTTGCGGGAAAACATTGGTAATTCATCTATCTAAAATTTTATAGTTCAGTTTTTTAAAAGACCAATTAGTTTTTACGCAAATTACGAAATAGCAGTTTCACCACAAATCGTCTCTAGCGGGTCCGTGCGGGGGCGACGGGCGGGAGTCACTCCAGCGCTGACATTCAAGGAGAGAGGCTGCGCGCCGCGTTGTCGCTGCGCGCTCGAATTTTTACGCATTTTATGTGTAGTACAGTGTGCAAAGAGGGATGTCTTTTAAACTTATAACTTATAACACAATAAATAAATATGAAAAATTGTTACTGGTTTATAAAAAAAAAAATATGTCGAATTTCGTAATATTGGTGTAAATATACATACCTACATTTAAAATAATGTTTCGATTAATAATTTTTTACTCAATTTTTTTTTAAATCTCACCTCCTACCTCTTCCAAAAGCTTAGAATATGAACACAATAACTTGCATGTACTTATAAAAATATACACGTAAGGCTTTCGCAAAGAATAATTATAAATAAACATAATACAACTAAAACGTTGAACTATGCATTTCTACACACACCGGCACAATTAGCGGAACAGAAAAAAAAGGAGAAAAAAGAGGGAATTTAGAACAATGAATGTAATTTTTAAACAATATATTATTTAAAATGAAACAACAATTAAATTAACATGTTTTGACATTCATTTGTAACACCATACTTAAAATTTTATAAAAATAAAAATTAAATTAAACAAAATGCATTTTTCTTCGATTTTTAATTATAGAGAAACAGCAGAAAATTCAAGATTTTCCAAAGTTTAACAACAATTTCAATGACTGTTCAATATCGAGTGTTTCCTCCTCGTGCTCTGATGAGGGTTTCCATCCGTCTGGGCATGCTGCGGATGATGTTATCAATGGTTTCTTGGGGCAACCTCTGCCATTCTTCAAGTAATGCGTTTCGCAACTCGTTGAGATTATTGGGAGGGGGCATTCTTGACTTTACACTCCTCTTTAGCAAGTCCCAGACGTGTTCTATAGGGTTCATATCGGGGGACCGTGCTGGCCACTCCATCACCGTTATACCAACATGGTTTAGGTATGTCTGTACTGTGCGAGCACTGTGAGCCCGAGCATTATCCTGCATTAGAATGAAGTTGTTACCAATAAAGGGGGCAAATGGCACAACATGTTCTTCTAAAATCTCCCTGATATACCGATCAGCATTCAGATTCCCGCCATCGACCACTACTAACTCCGTACGAGCTCCTAAACATATTCCTCCCCAGACCATAATTGAACCGCCGCCATATGCAACTGTATTTTCAAAATTAGACTGGATATACCGTTCTCCTTTGCGTCTCCATACTCGCTGCCTTCCATCAATTTGATTTAACATAACTCTGCATTCATCAGTAAAAAGAACCTGTCCCCAGTCGTCGAAGTCCCAATCACGATGTTCACGACCAAAGTGTAGACGGTTTGTGCGATGATGTCTCTCAAGTTTTGGGGCTTTGGCGGGCACATACGAGCCTATACCCACTCATCCTTACTGCTCGTACCTCTTCCAGTAAATTTCGAGCTTGCACCGCCGTTAGTCTCGTGTTCCGTCGGACTTGAAGTTGGAGAAAACGGTCATCCCTCCTTGAAGTACACCTTTTCCGGCCTTGTCCTCTCCTTCTCACTAGAGCATTCGTCAATCTGTATCGTTGGATGCTACGATAAATCGTTGATAACGATCGACGAAGGCTTCTGGCAATCGATCTGTAGGTTTGACCATTTCTCCTCTTTTGATCTGCCCTAATGATTTCTGATGGCGTTAAATCAGGCATAATTAGATGCTCGTAAATTATCAATATGCGAAAAAACTCAAAAGCCTCAAAAACTGCAATTCAAAGCTTTTCAAATGGAATTCACGAACCTTCTAAAAACGGACAAGCGGTGGAAAAAATGAATCAATGAAAATTAAAACAAAAGAATGAAAAAAAGGGCAGTCGCTTAGTATTCCATTTTTAAATTAAAACCCAAATTTAAAAAAAGCTTGTTTAGCCGGCCAGTAACACGCAAAAATGCGTAAATACTCCCTTTTTTTTCTGTTCCGCTAATTGTGCCGGTGTGTGTATATTATATACATACATATAATAAAATTGTAACTGATGTCTGTACATATATAAGATATTTCAGAAAAACGTATGTGTTCTTCATAACGGCAATAGAAGCCGAAACTATTGTTTTTAGAATTCATCATAACAAGTAATAACAAACATCATCATCCTTATGAGGCAGTCGGGTAAGGGATACAAAACATAAAGATTGATTCAAGGAAACAATAGGGGTGTTTTATTTGTTGTTGGAAACCTCAATTTATTGAAGTGGAACTGAAGATAATGGATTTTCAACCGACTTCAAAAAAGGAGGAGGTTCTCAATTCGGCTGCATGTTTTTTTATGTTTGTTTCCTCAGAACTTTAGACTGGGTGTACCGAATTTGGTGATTCTTTTTTTATTTGAAAGCTGGTGCTGGCCGTGTAGTCCAGTTCTGACAATGGCATATAGAGAAATAAAGAAAACCATACAATTTAAAATCTGTTTTTTACTCTTTAGACTCTATTTTTTTAATGCAAAACATTACCATACCAACCATAGTAATGTAAGCAACGGATCCGATGTGACCTGATCCGATCCGGTCCGATGTGACCTGATCCGATCCGGTCCGATGTGACCTGATCCGATCCGCTGCGATGTGATCTGATCCGATTCAGTCGGATGTGGTCTGATCCGATCCGGTCCGATTTTATGTGATCTGGTCCGATCCCATCCAATATGATGCAATCAGGTCCGGTACTATCCGGTTTGGGCCTATCGGGTCCGATCTGATCCTATCCGACCTGGTCTGGTCTGATCAGATCGGTCCGGACCGATCCAGTTCAGATCAGATCGAACCCGAACGGATCTAACCAGACCGGATCGGACCACATCGGACTGTACCCAACCGGATCGGATCGGACGGAAAACACCCAATTCGCAAATCACTATAGATGTTCTTATAATATTTGACGAGTTTCCTTGATTTCTCCAGACTCCTCCTAGATCCTGACTTAATGATAGTGGGAACAACACCCGGAAAGTATAGGATTTCAAACAAAAAAAGAATTTTCGGAACCTGTCCTGTCGACTTCGAGTAATCGGGGAAAAAACTGACAAACTGAGAACCTCGCGCTTTTTTTGAAGTCGGCTAATAACATTATTAGACAGAATATAAAATGAGGAAAAGATGTACACAGACAATGTTTATTACCATGATCCAAGTTAGCTTTCACGAATCTCCTTCATTAAATCGTTTTTTTTATTTAAGCAACTTACTAACAACTTTTTTTGTGTGTTCCCAGATTACTCAAAGACTGCTTGCTGCGATTCGGGAAATTGTTTTTTCGTTTGAAATCGTATACTATCCAGGTAGAACCTTACTCATCAGGTCAGGATCCGATGATGGGATCCTCGAGAAATCGAGGGAACTCTTCCAATATTATAACGCACCCCCGGAACGAAAGTGACCTAAGTCAAAAAACGCAATTTGTGGGAAATGAGCAAGAAAGTTTTCAAAAGCGTGTAAATTTGAATAAACTTAGTGTATCTTTACCGTGTTTCATCGGAAATGATTTCTTTTTCGCGGGTATATGTATTGATCTTTAATGTACATATTAGTAACATCATATTCAATTTAAATGTATTTTAATTATTTATTTTGACATTAAACATAAAGTAGTTCTAAATTACGTCACTTTATGGCAAAAATATATACTACTAAAGAGGCCTATACCTATAAGTGTCTTTCTTCTTTTATTTAATGTTAGCACTAAAGTAACCCAATCTAAAAACAGTCAATAAAATCTAATAGATATTTTGTTATAAACAGACTTATTTCTAAAAAGTGGTCAGTTAAGTACAAAAAAAGAAATGTTATTTACTTTTACAGTATTTCCAATAAACTGGCATAATTCGAGATCCGTCGATGTCGTACTCGTCTACTCGCGACCTCTTCTGACACAATACTAGTTCGGTCTCTTTCACACGACATGCATAGGTAAATACCGTGATCAACTAAAGTGACCGATTTATCGGCGGTCCCCCTTTTACTTATAGTTTGGTCTCTTTTTCTCCATAGGGGTTTAGAATAGGCTGTTTCAGGTCAGTTTATAGCAAAATCAGAAAATACAGGAATTTTGAGTTGGGTCACTTTCATTCTAAGGGTGCGATAAATCTATGAATATTATAGTGTATCTACACCTATTGCAATTTGGGTTTAACTAGTACATTTACTCTTAGTAAGCACCATTTGGTGAAGTGGAACTGATGATGAAGATCAGATTGGGCTACCTGAACTACTCAGTGATTAGTATTTTATTTGTTGCGATTGTATTAATAATAATAATATTACTTTTATTAGTATTACTTTAATAGAGTTGCCAAGCATTTTATGCTCGTCCGTCACAATGCATACTACCTATGGTTAGTGGAGTTGATGGTGAAGTGGCAGGAGAACTCTTCCACAATTTTGCTTTCTAGGTTTTTGTTATCAGTTTATTATAATTACTAAAAGATGTTTGGTGTTTGAAGTAACGTTCCATTCACAAAATGTTTTGTTATGAATGTTAGATCAAAGATTCATTTTTATATTGATGCAAGTTTCGTTTCGTATTGTATATATTTTATTACTGACCCTACTGCGTTATCAAGACGCGTGGTCAAAATGCGGGGAAGCGCGGAGCGGGAAACATAAGCTCCGCCCTGAAGCCCAAGGCCGTTGGCGGCTACAGTCGCATTGCTTTATTTTTTCAGAATACAATGACATTGTTTCATTTAATTACCTACCCTTAAATTTTAATAATAAAATTTCTTTGCTAATAGTTTAGTGTTTCTTCAAATAGTTATTTCAAAAGAAAAATTATAAAAATATATGAACTTTTAATACTCTGCTCATTACTTATAGTATTTTTCAAAGTGGTTTTTGTATTCTAAAAACTTTGTTCAGTTAACATAAAATGCCGCTCAGTATAAAAAAACTTTTGCCAAATATTGAAAAAAATGCAGGACGTAACGTTGACACTAACAAATATTAGGTCGCTCAAATATTATGAAGCTGCTCATTTTGTATTTTAAGTAACTCAAAAAGTTGCTGTTCTGTTGATTTGTCGTCATTCGTCGCTCACTTAGTAATAGGTATCTACTATAACGTAAATTAATTATTTTTGACACCTAAAACTTTAATTTACAGTCACTCGTTTAAAATACTACCCAAAATAAGTATATATGTTCCTAGGTATAAAATGTTTATTTATCCAGATATTTAATAACAAAATACATTAAATTCGTTGTTTACGAAAACAGTTTTATCAGATTAATAAACATAAGTAGGTACCTACCTAGTAATATTTAGGTTACCTACATACAGAATACATTATCCAAATAAGTGGGAGTGTGGTAGATTTAAGAGGTTATTTAAGTATAAGACATCGGTAAAAAAATACCTAACTACTAATTAGTAAGTAACTAAATTTATTGAAGTGGGACTGACGAACATAAACCGTCAGATAGAAGCATTTATTGATTTATTCTATAAACAACGAAAATAAGTTTACAAAACATGCTAGATAAAAACATAACTACAAAAATGTTTATTCTACTTTGTTGAGTTGGTTGATAAAATCTTGTTTTACATCGTGAGCTTCGTAATCTCTTCTAGCTTCCGCATCGTCAATCTCTTCGGGTTTACGTCGCTTCACTTGCTTAGCTTTCCAAGCCTTGCTCTTAGCTACAGCTTTCTGAAAGAAAACAAAATAGCCTGTGTGACAGACAGACCGAGCGACACCATAAGTGTTTCGTTTGCCTACATTGGTACGAAACACTAAAAATATTTTGAAAATGCATTTTTTACTTATAAACTTAAGTACAATGTACCTACGCAACATTATAACCATTTATTTTGAGCTAGTTGGTATACGTTTGAAATTTCATGTTATTATTCGGCTCGGATATGAAAAGAGAATGTAAATAGGTACTTAGTATCCCAAAAAGTCATTTCTAGAGTATGAAAGTTACAAAAAGACGTGATTTCAAGCAAAAAACACATTCTCATCTTTTTTATTTAATTTAAATATATTGTTAACCAGACTTTATTCGGTAGGTACTAATGCATTTTTATTTAGTGATGGTTATTTTATGAATTGGATACGAACATCTTTACGCTCTTTGTATATGTTTGCGCGATACGCTTGAGCTTCGATATTCTTTGCTTCAATCTTGTCGGAGGATATGTTGTACCTGCAGCATTAGTATATCAATCAATTTAAATAATTAAAAAACAGGCTGTTAGCCATTCTTTATAAATTCTACCTATCCTATTCTATCTACTTATATCTAGGTACTATAACACCTAGAAAAAAGAAATGTTTAAGGTTTTTTGGAAATTCCCACGAGAACGGGAGCAAACGGGTTCTTCAAGACGGCTTTAACAATTTCGGTAGAATTTTAATAACCGTCGATGGGTTCACCTACTACATATCTGGGGGCACGGCAGTGCCCCGGCCAAGTCGAGCAAAAAGCGGCACGGCATCCTTTTCTCGAAGCAATTCACGCCATTTTCGACCCCCTATAACTTTGTTGTGGATAAACCTAGAAGCCTGAATTTTCAGTAACCAAGCAGGCATTGTATAAACACAGTATATTTCAAATTTCATCCATCACGTTTACGGGTGCAAAGAATATACCGGTATAAAGTGTGTATTTCCAGAAATGAAATAACTCTGCCTACCCACTCGGGGATAAAAGTCGTAAGATTAATTTATTGAAAGAATCGTGAGGAAAGCCGCTGAGGCATGTGTAACAGACCAGGTCCGGCGATGATCTCTCCACCTATCACGTTTAGTGATCGAATATAGGTAGGTACTCGGGAAAAGTTGGTATTTCCAGAAATGGAATACCTCTGCCTCGGGGATAATAGGCGTAAGAATATTTATTTTTTTTATATGAGGAGAAAGTCGATTTAACTTGGTCTCATTTGAGGAAACTCATTTTCACCAGCGGAGGTTGAGGAACAAGGCGCTGTTTGGATCTTAATAAAATTAAAAGAATTCATAGTTACTTGTGTTCCAAAAGCCTGTGAGCAAAGTAATGTATCGGATTCTTGGTCATTTTTAATCCTGTATCATTCATGACATCTGGTAATAGACCGCCAAAGGTATCCCATAAATACTTCACCACCTCAGGATCCAAAGAATCTGCATTACGGAAATTAGATTAATTTACCCAACTTAAAATAGTACATTATGATATAAGTGCGGTAGGTTGAAAATTACAGCCAAGGCGATATTGCTAGCCCGAGCCGTAGGCGAGGGCTACAAGTTAGCAGAGGCTGTAATTATCAAAGCGCACGTATGTCATACGACGTTTTATAACACATTTGCGAGGAAATAAAATAAAACTCCGACTATGGCAAACGAATAAAAACAATACAGCCAAAGACGTAGAATGATTTTCTTCCAACCTCTTTGAATACAGCGTTAAGAAAAAGCGCGCGGCGCGCACCATAATTTTTTTTTAGGCGAAGGCACAAAAAACAGCCAGTATTACTAATACAGTAAATTAATATTTTTGTGTTTTGTTACAGATTAATTGGTTGTAATTTACTGTCAAAATTAATTAAATTAAATAATTATGTACATAAATATTTCTTTATTATATTTAATCTCCCAAAGTTAATTTTAATTATAAAATGTTGACAACTTTTTTGACTTAAAAACTCTTTGCTGAGATTTTAAAAAGTACCGTTCATTTTAAGACGGAGCATCTTGATAAACCATGCGATTTACTTTACACTTACCGCACTTGGGCGTAATGAGATACAATACGATATTGAAATTGGTGAAATAAGACACCTTTTACGAGCAAATGTGTTATAAAATATATTTTGCGGTGAATTCTGCTTTACAGCGACTAAACTTATTTTAGTTTACTCCTGTCATTTTCTTTCTTCTAGAAAAGCAGAGACGAGAGATATTTAGTCCTGTCAAATTAAAATTTGTCCTGTCAACTAAGGTATTTCATAACGTGTTTAGTGCTTATGTAAAGAAATCACGACTACTAATAGTAGATTATACAACAAGGGAATAAACAGGTCAGGGGTCTTGTCTGCTAGTCACTTTTCCGGTGCTATTCAGATGAGTCACGGGTACGCGCGCCCGGCCTCCCGAGCCATCGCTAGGACAACCCACTGCCCTTCCGTCATAGCGATGTCCCTTCCCTTCCACTTCTCCATGCACCTACCTCCTATTCCCCAACCAGTCCTTTTCCCTCTCCGCCAATCCAAGGTCTGCCGTGCCTAGGGATGCGTGGCCAGGGGCGAGCCTGGTCTTGAGCGTGCCGACGTCCTGGAACTTGGCTAGCTCCAGGCACTATTTAGACTTACCCGTCATGCGGGGCTCTGACGGGTGGACAGTGTTATTTTTCTAGCTAATCGTGGGACCACAATGTATTCTAAAATTAAAAAGAAACAAGGAGGTGGCTATGTTGCTCGCCACACATCACGCCAGATGGTGCGAACGCTACGGGTGCTACGGGGCGAAAAGCGGGCGAAGGAGAGCCGCTTTGCGACGCTGAATGTATGTGGAGGGATGGAAAGTAAGTTAGATGAAGTGTGTATGCTGATGGATGAAAAGAGGTTGGATGTTCTGTGTGTGAATGAAACGAAAAGAAAGGGTACGGAAGTCTCACACCACGGGCCGCTCACAGCAATATGGTCGGGCGTTGCCGAAAACGACAGAGCGTGCCAGGGTGTGGGGCTCCTGCTCTCTGAAAGAATGGCTGAAAGTATGATCGAGTATAAGTGTGTGAGTCCCAGACTCCTCTGGGTGAAGCTCAAAATCGGTCTGATACGGGTACGCGTCATTGGCGTGTATGCCCCGGATACATCCAAGCCTCAAACCGAAAGAGAGGAGTTCTGGAAAATGCTGGATGACTGCTTGAGTGAGTGTGATCAGAATGAGAGGCCTGTGCTGTTGGGAGATTTCAACGCATGGGTCGGTGTGCAAAGAAGCGAATGCGAGAAAGTATTAGGGACTTTTGGAGATGCAAGAGTGAATGAAAATGGTGAGAGTCTGATTGAAGTATGTTTGGAGAGGAATCTTGTTGTGACCAACACCTTGTTTGATCACAAGGAGATTCATATGTACACATGGGAAAGACAAAAAGATAGGAGTGTGATAGATTTTGTGATTGTGGATGAAAGAATGAGAAAGTTGGTTGTCGAAACAAGGGTATACCGGGGAACGAACGTAGGAACGGACCACTTTCTTGTGATCTCAAGGGCGAGTGGTCTGTTCCAGGGTTGGCGTAACCAACCTAAAGTGGAGACAACAGAACTGAAAAGAATAAGAGTGGAAAGACTGGATGACGAGGAAACAGGTAAAGAGTATGTGAAGAGATTGAGTGAAAGATTGGGCGATTGTGATACCCTGGAAGAAAGAGAAATAGAGAATGTATGGGGAATATTTAAAAATGCTGTGGTAGAAACAGAGATAGATGTATGCGGAGAAAGTAAGAGGAAGAATGGTTCCCCAAACCACTGGTGGAACAAAGAAGCTAGAGAGATTGTTGAACGAAAGAAGAAAGCATGGTTGGATGTATTGGCTATGAGGACCAGAAAACCAGTAGATGCTAGAGTGACTGAAAATGAAGTGAAAATGGTAGAGAATGAATACAGAAGGATAAAATGTGAAGTGAAAGACAAGATTGGGCGAATGAAGAAGAACGTGGATGAAAAGAATGAAAGAAAGATATCCGACAACTACCGGGAAAACCAGAAATTGTTCTGGAAGCAAGTTCGGGTGTCCCGGGGAGTGTCGCAGAATACAAGGATGAAAGTGATCAGAGATGAGAATGGGGAGCTGATAACGGAAGAGGATAGAGTGCTGAGGCGATGGAAGCAATATTTCGAGGGATTATTTGAATGTGATGACTCCCTGCCTCAAGCAGATCTTGCACCTACTGTAGATGTGCTTGAGGAGGAGAGAGATGAAAGCGAGATTAGTATGCATGATATTGAAAGAGCGATGAAAAATATGAAGAAAGGTAAGGCTGCAGGGTATGACAGAATATGTGTCGAAATGCTGAGAGCTGGGAGAGGGCTGGTAGCTTCTTGGTTGCACTCCATTTTCAAGAAATGTTGGGCCAGCGGTAAAGTGCCGCAAGATTGGCGAAAAGCCGTAATAGTGCCTCTTTTCAAGGGAAAGGGGTCACAACAGGATGCCAAAAATTACCGCGGAATCAGTCTTCTCAGCATTGTCGGCAAATTGTATGCAAAGGCATTGATCGAAAGAGTGATGAGAGAGACGGATGAGAAAATATGGGATGTACAAGCGGGACTCAGAAAGGGAATGGGGTGTATGGATCAAGTCTTCTCCCTAAGGTGCCTAACAGAAAAACACCTCGCCAAACATCAGAAGGTGTTTTGCGCCTTTATAGACCTGGAGAAGGCTTATGACAAAGTGAGGAGGAATGAAATGTGATGTGATGGGAGCCGGTTGATAGATGCACTGAAATCACTCTACGAGGATTCCAGTGCATGTGTCAGACTAAATGGCGCCTGCACACACTGGTTTAACATCTCAAGGGGTGTTAGACAGGGCTGTGTAGCATCGCCGTGGCTCTTCAACCTATTCATGGACAGCTGTTTGGATGATTTACGTGAGAGTGATTGTGGATTGAAAATGATTGAGACCACCATCAAATGCCTCTTGTACGCCGACGACCAGGTCATCCTTGCATCGTTGGCGTCCGAGTTGCAAAAGATGGTGGATATAATGAATGCAGCATTTGAAAAGAAGGGGATGAAAGTGAATGTTGCAAAAACGAAAGTGATGATTTTTGAAAGAGAAGAGTGTATGACAGAGTGTGATATAAAGATTTATGGTGACAAAGTTGAGCAAGTGAAAGAGTTCGTGTATTTGGGTAGCGTGTTTACAAGGGATGGCAAGTTTGAGAAAGATATTGAAAGAAGAGTATTGAAAGGAAATGCAGTAAATGGGGCCCTGAATAGCCTTGTGAGTAGCCAGGTCATGTCTAACAAGGCAAGGATGGCTGTGCATAACGCTGTTCTGGTCCCGACGCTGATGTATGCGAGTGAGTGTTGGGTGTGGCAGAAGAAGCATGAAAGCAAGGTGAACGCAGTGGAAATGAGGTCTTTGAGGAAAATGTGTGGAGTAAAATTGTGGGATAGAGTGAGAAATGCGGATATACGAGAGAAGTGTGGTTTGAAAAAAGACGTAGTGACATGGATAGAAAAGGGTATGTTAAGCTGGTTTGGTCATTTAGAACGAATGGATGAAAGAAGAGTAACGAAAGAGATTTATGGTGCGAATGTTGAAGGATACAAGGCAAGAGGACGCCCCAAAAGGACGTTCACGGATCAAATTAGTGACGTCCTTCAAAAAGCTAGGGTCAAGAGTGCGAAGAATAAAAGAGCGTGTATGAAGAGGCTTATGAATGTGAAGGAAGCGAGGGAAGTGTGCGAAGATCGGGCAAAGTGGCGATCCATCGTCTCTGCCTACCCCTGTGGGAAGAAGGCGTGAGCTGTATGTATGTATGTATGGAATAAAGCACTGTTTTATGTCACGGGCGCGACATTGAATCCTGAACGTAACGAAGGACTCCCAGTTTTACAGTTTAGTGAGGGATTTAAGTTCCCAAGACAAAAACAGTTTTATTCCCGAGTTATATACTCTACTTTTCTCACCTTATGCGAGACAATAAAATGCAATTGCATGGTAGTAGATTATTGACAATGCCTATGGCATCTAGTTTAATAGACTCTGGAGTCAAAGTACTTTCATCACTCGACATTTTCGATATTCTTTTTGAAATGTTCAAGCTATAAAATGGATACAGCAACTTGTTTCTGCCGGCGTGACCTACTTGATTTAACAAATGAAGATCGTGCGAATCTAGTTGGTCCCGGCTTCGGTTTTCGAAAATCGAGTTGGTGCGGCGGGTGCACCACATTTTGCTTAACGAAATTAGGCTTTATCGTCATAGCAATAAGGATTATGAAAAGTGAAAATTACATTATTGACCGAGGGTTATAATGAAATTCCATACAACATTATAACCCGGCTAAAGTCAAGGGATATGTCTTGCTTTTTTGCTTGGTGAGGTTTATATGATATATAATCCGGCTTTGTCGAGCAAGTAGTGTGAAATAGTAGATTATACAACAAGGGAATAAAGCACTGTTTTATGTCACGGGCGCGAAATTGAATCCTGAACGTAACGAAGGACTCCCAGTTTTAACTCCCAGAGCACAGCGAGGTTATTTAATTATTTAATTCCCTAGCGAAGCGAGGGAATTAAGACTGAGTCTTAAGTTTAGTGACGGATTTAAGCGCCCAAGACAAAAACAGTTTTATTCCCGAGTTATATACTCTACTTTTCTCACCTTATGCGAGACAATAACATGCAATTGCATGGTAGTAGATTATTGACAATGCATATGGCATCTAGTTTAATAGACTCTGGAGTCAAAGTGCTTTCATCACTCGACATTTCCGATATTCTTTTTGAAATGTTAAAGCTATAAAATGGATACAGCAACTTGTTCCTGCCGCCGCGGCGTGACCTACTTGATTTAACAATTTATTTTTTAAACATGTCAGCATAAACGTAAAGTAAATGTATCCTTATGCAGGGCATAAGTAGGTTCTGTTTATTTTCTAAATATCCGATGCCCGCGCGGAACCAGTATATTCCCGTTCCCGTAGGAATTTCTAAAAATCCCTTAATAGAGCGGTTGCGTACGACATAGTTAGGGAGGCGAATAGGGGAATTTTCGGTAATACTCGAGCGTGGCAGTTTAAGATATGAGAGATACCTTAGACCTAATAGAACAACCTTGTCAAGTATTTAGCTCTATAAGTAGTGACGCGCGCCTAGGATAGACGATCAGATTAGTAAAAAAAATCGATAGTCTGAAATACTCAAGCGCGTCAGATTAAGATATTGGGGGTTGATTTTAGTGTTTGAATACTAAATTTAACTAATCTGACGATAAGTCCTTGACGCCGCCAAGTTATAGGGTCGCGAACTTGTAAAAAAAAACGTTAATCCGGCATTCTCGAGCGCGATTTTTTAATTTTTTATTTTGAAGAATATAATCTAAAACTTACTAAAAATACAAAATCTGCCGGTTTCCGCATGACCGGAAGTGTGGAAGAGCCATTTCGTCTTCCGAAAAACGCGTTGCGGCATATAAGTCGCGAATGATACATTTTACACAAAAAAAGTTTAAATAAACAAAAAAGGTAATTTTATTTTAAACAAAAAATGTCTCTTTACATTTTTGTCCAAAGTTAAAACTTTTTGACTTGAAGCATCATAAAAACTCAAACTCCCGGTTTTTTGAGTATATCTCGAAAACTGAGGGTTTTAAAAGAAATTGATATGAAATAACGATGATTAAATTATTGAACTTTTATTATATCTCAAATTTTTTTTTTTCTAAAGCTTCTCGACAATTTTCGTGGACCGGAAACAGTTACGCGTATCTGTATACAAAAGTTTTATTAACATGTACAGTTCCATGTATGTATATTATTCAATAGCCTGTTGATCCTCAAATTGTTTTTTGGACGTACCGTAACTCGTAAGCAAAACGAAGTGAAGAATTGAAGCAAAAAAGAGGAATTTGCCATAAACATGTAATACAGACTGAGCGCTTCGCGGAAATATGCCGTCCCACCAGTATTTTTCCTTTATTTCGCAACATTGATGGTGGGGAAAAAAGCGGTAGAAGGGAATTTTCGGTACACCTTAATATATATATAATTCCCCGTTTTATCAAGGAGAAAGAAAGGAAAAAAATAAACCAAAAAACCTTTTTCGGTCAGATTAAGAGAACCCACCAACATTTTTGTCAGATTAAGAAAATATGCTTTCAGGATACCAAGATAAACCTCCCCTATGAAAATCTGACGCGCTCGAGTATTGCAAAAGAACTATTTTTTTTTGCATTTTCAAACATTCATCGTAACTTATCGTCACGCCCAAATCGTCAGTTTTTTTAAAGGGAGCTTCCTTGGGACCTACTTAACACCCCTTCCGAAAATCTGACGCGCTCGAGTAATTTTTTTTTTTTTGCATTTTTGACTACTTTTTATGCCTACCCCCACCACGCAAACCGGCAGATTAGTATACCGTTGTTATCAGAGGCACTTGGGGCATACGTAGTATGAATATCTGACGCGCTCGAGAATGCCCAAGTAACTGTTTTTTTTTTTACATTTTTGAAAAACCGTACACGCCAAACCCACCGCTAAAATGGTTTTTACCATATTAGCTTTTCATTTCGAAATTATTTTATCTTTTGATTTTGATAGGTCTCGACGGCGCCGTTGAATTACGCCATTTAGCTACCTCGCCTCCCTAACTAACATACTCGTATAAAGACACCTACATAACATATTTCAAGTTTCCAGTTGTTATCGATTCGGAGTAGCACTGATACCAATATGTATATGCATGTGCTCATGATAACAAACAAATTTACCCAAGGAACCAATACATAGTGAATTCTCAAAAAAAATGGACTTTGTGTAGAGACTTTTAAAGAATATACTCCCATAGGGGTTGATTTTCGCAAAAGCCAGAAATACGTATCTTGTTGTTTGTTTTGAGAAGTATTTTTACAAAGTTTCGAATTGATACACCAAAAAATGAAGATTTTCCATACAAAATTCAATCCCCACTTTTATCCCCTTGGAAGATAATTTTCGAAAAATCCTAGAAGTAATATCTCATAGTTTGTTAAGAAGAGTATTTGTGATAAGTTTCAAGTTGATAGACGCAAAAAACCACACTTCTCTATACCAACTTCAACTCCTACTTTCACCCCTTTAGGGGAAGATTTTCGAAAAATCCTAAAATACGTGTCACATGATTTATTTTTAAGAGTATTTGTGCCAAGTTTTAAGTTGATAGGCGAAAAAAAACAACACGTCTCCCTACGAACTCCAACCCCCTGTTTCACCCCTTTAGGGGGTGATTTTCGAAAAATCCAGAAATACGTATATTGCTATTTGTTTTGAGGAGTATTTTTACAAAGTTTCGAATTGATACACCCAAAAATAAAGGTTTTCCATACAAACTTTAACCCCTAATTTTACCCCCTTGGAGGAAGATTTTTGAAAAATCCTAGAATAATCTCAACGAGTTGCGAAACGCATTACTTGAAGAATGGCAGAGGTTGCCCCAAGAAACCATTGATAACATCATCCGCAGCATGCCCAGACGGATGGAAACCCTCATCAGAGCACGAGGAGGAAACACTCGATATTGAACAGTCATTGAAATTGTTGTTAAACTTTGGAAAATCTTGAATTTTCTGCTGTTTCTCTATAATTAAAAATCGAAGAAAAATGCATTTTGTTTAATTTAATTTTTATTTTTATAAAATTTTAAGTATGGTGTTACAAATGAATGTCAAAACATGTTAATTTAATTGTTGTTTCATTTTAAATAATATATTGTTTAAAAATTACATTCATTGTTCTAAATTCCCTCTTTTTTCTCCTTTTTTTTTCTGTTCCGCTAATTGTGCCGGTGTGTGTATATAAGAATATTTGTAAAAAGTTTAAAGTTGATACACGCAGAAATCACACTATCCCATACAAACTTTATCCTGCTCTTTCACCCCTTTAAGAGATGATTTTCAAAAAATCCAAAAAAACGTGTCTCATCATTTATTTCTAAAAGTATTTTTGCCCAGTTTCAAGTTGATAAGACGTAAAAAACAACACGTCTCCATACAAACTCCAAACGCTACTTTCACCCCCTTAGGGGATGATTTTCGAAATTTCCTAAAACACGGGTCTCATGATTTATTTTTAAGAGTATTTGTGCCAAGTTTGAAGTTGATAGACGTAAAAATCAAACAAGTCTCCATACAAACTTCAACCCCCACTTTCACCCCCTTGGAGATGGTTTTCGAAAAATCCAAAAATATGTGTCATAATTTATTTCTAAGAGTATTTATGTAAATTTTGAAGTTGATAGACGTAAAAAACAACACGTCTCCATACAAACTCCACTCCCCTGTTTCACCCCCTTAGGGGATGGTTTTTGAAAAATCCGAAAATACGTGTCTTGTTGTTTGTTTTGAGGAGTATTTTTACAAAGTTTCGAATTGTTACACCCAAAAATGAAGGTTTTCCATACAAACTTCATCCCCTACTTTCAACCCCTTGGAGGATGATTTTCAAAAAATCCTAGAACTAATATTTCATAGTGTGTTTTGAAGAGTATTTGTGCCAAGTTTAAAGTTGATACACGCAGAAATCACACTATCCCATACAAACTTCAACCCCCTTTTTCACCCCGTTAAGGGTTGAATTTCGTAAAATCCTTTCTTAGCGAGCATCTACACTATAAACGTAACATACACACAAAAATTCATGTTTCTATGTTCAGTGACTTGGGCTGGGCCTTGATTTTTAGATTTAGCTTCTCCTTTATATATATAGACTAGATGTCGCGCGGTGCGCGAGGCCGCAAGCGGCCACGCGTGTCTCTGTGGGGTCGTATTTTGACAGAAAAATAAAGTCTAATTTTGGGTGCCTATCTTGTTTCAGCCATTTTTGATAATTTTCTATGTGAATTTTGTCTTTTTTTAGTAAAAGTCGAAAAATAATAAAATTTTGAAAAATATTACTTTTCATAGTAACACTGTTCAATGAGACCCACAATCGCTGCATACAACCCAACTTGCCAAAGTGTTGCCAACTTGCCTAAAAATACGGACAAAAAATATAAAAACCCAATTTTTTCAGTAAAGAGAGAATACCGGAGCGGCCATCTTGTTTTTTCAGTTTTTCGGATTTTTCTAGTAAACTACAGGATATGCCCTACGCATTGACACCAAACACAACCTTGTAGCATATTTGCATCTGGGAGATCAATTCGGGTCTTTTGAGGTCTACCCTATAAATTCAATCGACCATAACTTTCAGTGTTGCCAGGTGAAATTCAAAAAACCTACAAAAGGTCATAGGGAGAGATAAAATGTTCCGTCGACTGTCACTTGTTTTTGCGAAATGGTAAAATTTAAAGTTTTGACATTTTGCGTTAAAAGTAAAAAAATACCCCAAATATTTGGGAAACTTGTTAAACATGGCAACACTCCGTAATAAGACCTCTAACCCCGCCATACAAGCCAACTCGCTCAGGTGTCGCCATCTTGCCAAAAATCGACATTCACAATCTGGTAAAATTCATCTTTTTCTTTGGGAGCCAATCACAGGGCGGCCATCTTGGATTTTCTGTTTTTTGGATTTTTCTGGTAAACTACAGGATATGCCCTATGCAATGACACCAATCACGTCTCTATAGCATATTGGAATCTGGGAGATCAATTCGGGTCTTTTGAGGTCTACCCTAAAAATTCAATCGGCCATAACTTTCAGTGTTGCCAGGCGAAAATCAAAAAACCCACAAAAAGTCATAGGGAGAGATAAAATGTACCGTTGACTGTTACTCGTTTTCGCAAAATGGTAAAATTTTGAGTTTTGACTTTTTGCATTAAAAGTAAAAAAATACCCCAAATTTTGGGAAAATTTTTAAACATGGCAACACTCCGTAATGAGACCTCTAACCCCGCCATACAAGCCAACTCGCTCAGGTGTCGCCATCTTGCCGAAAATCGACATTCAAAATCTTATAAAATTCATCTTTTTCTTTGGGAGCCAATCACAGGGCGGCCATCTTGAATTTCCAGTTTTTCGGATTTTCCTGGTAAACTACAGGATATGACCTACGTGATGAAACTTAAAACATCCCCGTAGCATATTAGCATCTGGGAGATCAATTAGGGTCAACTGAGGTCTAAAACCACTCCAACTTTGAAACACTATTACGGGGCCGCCATTTTGTTTTTTCAAATTTTTAAATTATTTTCATAAATCATACAAGCGATTCTGCAGATGCCGAAAATTTGATCCGAATCGGCCAGAAAACAAAAGAGATACGATAGGCAAGCCCGGCCGCCATTTTGTTTTTTTGAAAAGTCGGAATTTTCCCTAGGTCACCCCGCCATCTTGAACACTTTTTCCCTACATGACTTGACTCCAAAACGACTCCTTCTGGGAGAACAATTATGTCAATCAGTCAGTGAGTGAGTGAGTGAGTGGTAGTCGAGCTTTATATAATATAAACTAGATGTCGCGCGGTGCGCGAGGCCGCAAGCGGCCACGCGTATCTCTGTGCGGTTCGATTGTGACCATCTTCTGGGGCGGCCATCTTGTTTTAGCCATTTTTGATAATTTTTAACACTGCTTACTGAGACCCACAATCGCTCCATACAACCCAACTTTCCAAAGTGTTGCCAACTTGCCTAAAAATACCGATAAAAATTATAAAAACCCAATTTTTTCAGTAAAGAGAGAATACCGGAGCGGCCATCTTGTTTTTCCAGTTTTTCGGATTTTTCTGGTAAACTACAGGATATGCCTTGTGCAATGACACAAATCAAGCCTCTATAGCATATTGGCACCTGGAAGATCAATTCAGGTCTTTTGAGCTCTACCCTAAAAATTCAATCAGCCATAACTTTCGGTGTTGCCAGGTGAAATTCAAAAAATCTACAAAAGGTCATAGGCAGAGATAAAATGTACCGTTGACTGTTACTCGTTTTTGCAAAATGGTAAAATTTTGAGTTTTGACTTTTTGCATTAAAACTAAAAAAATACCCCAAATTTTGGAAAAATTGTTAAACACGGCAACACTCCGTAATGAGACCTCTAACCCCGCTATACCAGCCAACTCACTCAGGTGTTGCCATCTTGCCGAAAATCGACATTCAAAATCTGGTAAAATTCATCTTTTTGTTTGGGAGCCAATCACAGGGCGGCCATCTTGGATTTTCAGTTTTTCGGATTTTTCTGGTAAACTACAGGGCATGACCTACGTGATGACACTTAAAACATCCCTGTAGCATATTAGCATCTGGGAGATCAATTAGGGTCAACTGGGGTCTAAAACCACTCCAACTTTGAAACACTATTACGCGGCCGCCATTTTGTTTTTTTAGATTTTTAAATTATTTTCGTAAATCATACAAGCGATCCTACAGATGCCGAAAATTTGAACCGAATCGGCCGGAAAACAAAAGAGATACGATAGGCAAGCCCGGCCGCCATTTTGTTTTTTTGAAAAGTCAGAATTTTCCTGAAGTCACCCCGCCATCTTGCACACTTTTTCTTTGCATGACTTGACTCCAAAACGACTCCTTCTGGGAGAACAATTATGTCAACCAGTCAGTGAGTGAGTGAGTGAGTGGTAGTCGAGCTTTATATAATATAAATAAATAAATATATAGATGGTACGGAACCCTTCGTGTACGAGTCCGACTCGCACTTGGCCGGTTTTTTAATATTTATTTTTAAAGTATTTTCTGTACCACTGTAAGCTGCAAACAAAAAACAAACCAAATCGAGCCACATGAGCGAGAATTTAATATGTTACAATTTTGTTAAAAGTTTTATTACATTGATAAAGAAATAAAAAAAAAATCTCTTGCTTTTATTCATTGGCAGGGGTTTCCATTCCTGGAAATACCCACTTTTCTCAAATATATTTTAGGCCCCTACATGTGACCAGTCGGTGAGCCTATCGCCAAACCGGGCGGGGTGCTGCTACGGAAGCCTTTAAAAAAATTAACTGAAAATCGACATACAGAACGGCCGTTGTAACTTGGGTGCTCTGAACATAGGCTCCGCCTGCGCAAAACCGCCTATAGTACCTACTGTCAAACGGTCGCAATTTTTTTATTGCGCAGGCATCGTTTGCGCAACTTTAGAGCTGCCAAGTTAAAATGGCCATATTTTACTTACTTGTAATATCGATTGATTCAAGCAATGGTAGAATCTCTACATCCATAGGATCTTTCAGTTCCATTTTACAAAAAGGGTTTTGTTTCTCAGAGTGGCCACAATCTTTAGTTGTTTTAACAAGAACATCGTCTTCGCCAAGCCTGTAAGTACTAGTACAAGGGGCGCATTGGTACAGTTTAGTACCATCATCATCAAATATGTATCTGCCATTTTCATCGTAATAGTATTTGTGTTTATTTTCTTCGACCTTCACGAAATGTAACAATAAACAATTAAAGCACAAGTCACAACCGTACACAATGTTAAGGAATGATACTCTTTGTGTACTTATTCTATTTTAGGGGTACCTACTTGGGTGTGGTTAGTGTTAAGTAAGGAATGCAATGCACCATACAGTGTTGATATCACTAGGTAGTAGGTATACCCTAGTTCTAATCACTCAGTTTCATCCATCCTAAGGTTGTCTGGAAGAGATCGCTAAAAGCGATAAGACCGCCCATTGTACTTTAGTTAATGTTGGTATCCATATTGTGTTGTTTTTGGTGTACAATAAAGAGATAATGTATTGTATTGTATACTTATGTTATTTCCAAATGTATGAATAAGAAGTATTGTTTTTATTACCGTTCTGTAGCTTCCATCGCAATTAACATGGCAAACTTGGGAACCGTGATCGAAGAAATAAATTTGGTGCCCGTACTCATCCACAATATATTTACCGATATGATCCTCATACACAATGCGGTTGTATCCTGTACAAAAAATATATATATGGAAGGACTTAATTACTTGAGTACTTATTCCTTTTATATTGTCTAGGTACATACGATAATCTATAATATTTCAGATATTATTCTTTGTTATTTCTCAATAAGTACTATGTAAGTGTAAGTATTACCTACATAATTGACATTCATTCAGTGTGAGAACGATAATTTCTTGACCGTCAGTCGGTGACCATTTTAGGGTCATACGTATAACATCGCACATAAAAGGGGAAAGGGTCGATGAAGTGTGACATCGTAAAACAAGGGGTCATTTCAAAATCCAATATTATATATTTTGAACATTAAAACGCAAACTTGAAGCAACCGTGCCTCTCCGTGATTTTATTGTTTTTATTTCATAATTTCGGGACATCTGTTTTAATTGGAACCATCGCAAAATGTCAGATACGCAAAATGACGAATTCGCAAAATGTCAGAATTCTGACATTCTGCTTATCTGACCATTTGCGTTTCGCAGAAAGTCAGATTCGCAAAATGACGGAATTTTAAAGAAACTTCCCACGACACTAGGATAGACGAATTTGAAGTCTTGTCGATGAAATGATGATAATCCAGTAGATATTTTGAAGATTTCAACAAAAAAGTCAGTTAATCTATATATATAAAAAAATATATGATAAACAGACTCACTGATTGGTGATATCAACGTACATGTCCACCCGTGCGAAGCTGGGGCGGGCCGCTAGTTTACTGGATGCGTCTACTGGATTATCATCATTTCATCGACAAGACTTCAAATTCGTCTATCCCAGTGTCGTGGGAAGTTTCTTTAAAATTCCGTCATTTTGCGAATCTGACATTTTGCGAATCCGTCATTTTGCGATGGTTCCGTTTTAATGGAACCATCGCAAAAAACGGAGTCGCAAAATGTCAGATAAGCCGAATGTCAGAATTCTGACATTTTGCGAATTCGTCATTTTGCGTATCTGACATTTTGCGATGGTTCCAAAATTATGAGTGTGCGTGTAGGGAGTCTCACCAGTGACAAGGACGGGGGGAGAATCAAAAACTCTTGAAAATCGTGTGACGTACGTGATTTACTTACGGTAGGTACGTATTTTAAAGGTGAGTATAGACTACAACATTTACTTGTATCAGAACATCGAGCATTCGCCATTTTTAAATTTACTCGAACCGCTCTTCGAACACGACGCTCGATGTTTTGTTACAGCCTTTTAAAAACCAACGAGCATATTGGTGTAACATTTCACCGAACGAATTGTAGGAACGTTACATTACATGGAAATGCTTAGGCTAATGAGCTTTTGCCTGTATATATTGTACCATTCGTAAGAACGTTACATTACACCGAAACGCTCGAGGAAATGTTGTAGTCTATACTCACCTTATGGTGTCTGCCCACAACACCGTATCTACTATCGTACCACCTATCACGTTTGGTTGGGGTACAAAAAATATCTCGTGAAAAGTAAGTATATCCAGAAATAGAATACCTCTGCAAACCCCCTCGGGGATAAAATTATTATTAATTTATATTATTATTATTATAAATACAATGACCGTAATAGGAACGTATCAAGCAAAAAAAATACTTTGTATTGAAAAGTACGAAGACTATCTACGCCTACTAGAATGCTACTAGACCGTCCCTTCGCGTGCTATGTAATTGTAGGCGAGAATATTTTGTCCGCTCTTGTGGGCATAGTAGAGCGTATCGTGTTGCATTCTGATCCTGACACGTTCATAGCACGGTCATAGTATGATACGGTGTAGTGGGTAGACCAAAGAGATTAAACTATTATATTTTAATCTCTTTGGGGTAGACCTTAATGCTTTCCAAACTAACCTCGAACCGCAAAAAATGTCAAAAGAGCCTTGCCAGCCTCTTTTATTTTCTCTTTGACAAAAGCTTTTCTTTTCTTTATATTTTCAGCCATGTTGCCCGAGCAGGCTTTAGCTGCTTCAGACGCCATCGAAGAACATCTTAAATGTAGATAGGTAATATAAGTAATATTGTCAAACATTTACAACTCTCGTCCTGTTACTGAAATTACTAAGCATGTACACCAAAAGAAGTTTATAAATCTTTTCAGTGCCTTTTAGACGTTTTTGGTTAATTTTCTATAATAATATGTATACCTATACAGAATGAATTTTTCAAGTGGGCGTTGACGGCTAAATCAGAAACTGAGGAATAGCGAAAAATACTCATAGGAGTCTCGGGCCCGATTTTGATGAAAACCAATACTACATCTTTGGATTTAAAAAAATCTGTATTCCTAGCCAGTAATAATACAGGGAGTGTTTTTTTTCGTTACTTTTTCTTTTAACGCCTTTGTTTCTTACCCTAAAGACTTAAAAACTTTTTCACATTTCTCCACGTTTTTCTGTTCTGCTTTCAACTTGTGAAGAGTTAAGTGTATTTTTTCAAATTCTGAAATCCTGCCTTCCCAGTAGGCCATCTCTTGATCTAAATATGTAATTGGCTTCTCCGACTGATGCTCTTCGACCCGCTTCCTGATTCCTTGTATAGCACACTGAATCTACGTAATATAGCGTATAGGACCCATTCATTGACAATAAGGACTACCATTATTACCTACCTGTATTCTACACACAAAAAATACCTCTATAACTCAATACTTACTTACTTAGATAAAAATTCTTTCGACATACTTAGTTATCAATTTAGATATTATGTACCTACTAAAACACCAATTCTTCTAATTTTTGTCTGTATGTGGGTCTGTTTGTCTGTGAACGCATCAGGCAAAAACTACTGGACGGATTTTAATGAAATTTGGTGTGGAGATAACTGAGTAATCGGGTCAACATCTAAGTACTTTTTACAGCGGGAGAATGTCTCATTCCTACTAAATTAAAATCTTGGTAAAAATAGAAATACGTAGCTTAGGTACTACTCCGAAACGATAACACCAAGAAACATAAAATATGGTAGGTATGTACTGTGTAGGTGTCTTATAGGTAATATGTTGTAGGTAACCGCTATAAAGGGATTTTTGGAAATTCCCACGAGAACGGGAATAAACTGGACGAAGAAAAGATAACATTTTGTTTATTTGTATTGAAAAGGCTCCGATACTTCCCCACCGATTTAAAAAATTCTATCACTAATGGAAAGATACATTATCAGCGAGTACCTACCATAGGCAAAATTTTTACCCGTATTTCCGAAGGGATTTTTGGAAATCCCTGTGGGGACGGGAAAAATCTGGACCAGCGCGGGCAAAACCGCTGCAGGGCACCCGCTTTTTGTAATACAATTCCAAATGCGAGTCTTAAAAAATCTTTCACCAATGGAATCCTTACTTTTCTGGTAGTAACATGGGGTATAATTTTCCCACGGAAACGGGACTGACGCGGATGAAACCGCGGGGCGCTGCCAGTAATAATAATACATTGTGGGACACAATTTACACAAGGTTTTTTAGTCTTTAACTAGACAGGGCCTGTACTATGGGTAATAAACAACAGCTGATAGACATACATATTTTAATAAATAAATTTATTAATTAACGCAATAAATTTGAGGTCCCTAAAGACGTACTGAATAGCCTTGTGAGTAGCCAGGTCGTGTCGAACAAGGTAAGGATGGCTATGCATAACGCGGTTCTGGTCCCGACGCTGATGTATGCGAGTGAATGTTGGGTGTGGCAGAAGAAGCATGAAAGCAAAGTGAACGCCGTGGAGATGAGATCGTTGAGGAAAATGTGTGGAGTGAAATTGTGTGATAGAGTGAGGAATGCGGATATACGAGAGAAGTGTGGTTTGAAAGAAGATGTAGTGACAAGAATAGAAAAGGGTATGTTACGCTGGTTTGGTCATGTAGAACGTATGGATGAAAGAAGAGTAAGGAAAGAGATTTATGGTGCGAATGTTGAAGGATGCAAGGAAACAGGACGCCCCAGAAGGACGTTCACGCACGGAAAAAAAATATTTTTACAATACTACCAGAATGTGTAGTAAATGGAAATTAGTTCTCCTAACAATTTTTCTGTGGGCCTTAAGATTTTTTTCGTATCACCAAGTATCTTTTGTGTAACAGTGACAATTTGTTTGTAACGGGCAATATTCATTTCTAGTAACTTGCAACATTGTAAGGGTTACTGTATAAATGTTTTATTAACAATTAGGCAAGTAATAGTTGCAATAATATCGTTGTGTTTACAATATGCATCGTTCTCTCAACGAATGAGATGATAGCGGCTACAATATGTGTGGTAGGCAGCTGGGCGTGGGGCACGGGAGGGAGGGATACCGCCCCCCCGCGCGTCCCTGCGGCTAGTCGAGTCCGCGTCTACCGGCATTATGGCGCTGATACGATGAGTTTGCAGTTTGTGCTTGATTTTTTTGTTTTGTACAAATAATATGCTCGTATATTCGTTCTACGTGTGAATAATTTGATTTTCTGAAAATATAATGGACGAGAACACTCGCCAAAATACTGACAGAGTGGCACTTATCTGAATACATTGAAATTTTTAAAGGTAAGTTTGTGTTTGCTCGGCTTATTAAATGTTTTTTACAAATAGGAACTGAAGTCTGACTGAGCATCATATAATTTACCTATTAACAAATTTCCCTTCACCTACCGGACAGTAACTAATCATTCCCAGCACCTTGACAAATGACGCCGAAAATAAATAGGCAGAAACCTACTTTTATCACAGAAAATATACATTTGCAGCAAAATCAAAATAAGCTTAATGACTTCAAATGTTTTAGACAATGATTAGACACAAGGTTTTATTTAAAAGATGTGTGGATTTAGTTCTTGTCGCTTGTTTTAATTTGAATTTTTATATTTTCTTTAATTTTATATCAATGCTGTACAAAAGTATTCTAACGTTAATAATTTTTTTTAGTAAATTTTACTAAAATAATGTGTACATTACAATACTTTTGTAAAACATTACAACAAATTTTGTAGGCGTTGCAATACATCTAGTTGGCAATATATTGTAATGTAAATGATTTATTTAGTAAATTTAACTAAAAAAATGATAACTGTGCGATAATTTTGTACAAAAATACAATAAAAGTTGTAGGCGTTGCAATACAATCTAGTTGAATGCTGACCTCTAATTTAAAATTTTACGTGAAAGTGTCAACATTTGCAAAAACCATTTTGCTCCCAAATAATACCATTCTGTCTGTGTTTAGTTGTGTCAAGTCGTCACTCATTGAGCAACGCCAACTCACGTGTAGAGCTCCAGGGTACGGTAATTGTTGTGTACCTTAATGTTTAATCTATTTCATTTGGTTTCAGCCACTGCTGGACATATTAAGCAAATCTGCACAGGGCAAAAATTTGCTGAAGTTGCACAAAGAAGAAGGACTATAGCAGAAGGCAAATTTGCAATATTATCGTGCAAGATCTATTGTCAGATGACCCCGATGTGCTGATAACCAAGCGAATACCAAGATACCAAGATTTGTTCAAAAATCTCCTATGTTAATTAAACATAGTAACTTTTATTTTTGTATGTGGTATTTTATTCAAACTAGTACTTCATAATAATTCGGTATACTGTTAAGTGCTACATGTAAAACTGATTAATAATATTTTAGATATAATTTTCAATGTTTTTATTTATTAGAACTAAGTTTCCCAAAATGATAAGCAATCCGTTTTCTGATACTTTTCTGGTTTTGTAATTTTTACTCTTCTTTTATTGTAAAACATTTTAAGTTGACTTTATAATATTTTATAATTGCATATGCTAAAATAACTTTTATTTCGTGTAGAAGATTATCTACTAATTAATATTTTGATATGAAAAGCATAAACATATTAATAAAGTTGACTTAAAATATTTTACAATAAATGAAGAGTAAATATCACAAAACATTATAGTACACGCAACAATAAATAGTATTGTAGACACTACAAAATAATATAGTAAATACTACAATCTAATATAGTAAATACTACAAAGCAATGTAGATGGAACAAAGTTATATAGTAGACGTTACAAGACAGTATGGTAGAGATAACAATATTTTTGGTAAGGGATACAATTTGAATCGTAATGCGTACTATACACATTGTTGTAAATATTACACACATAGTTGTCTATACTATTATGTTTTTACAAGAAGTGTATAGTAGAGTTAACTATTTGTAGAGTTGTCACATATAGTACCAGAAAAAATGGTAGGAACAACCGAAATATCGTTAGGGTAACCATATTTTTTTTTCCGTGCGGATCAAATAAGTGACGTCCTTCAGAAAGCTGGGGTCCGGAGTGCGAAGAATAAAAGAGCGTGCATGAAAAGGCTAATGGATGTGAAGGAAGCGAAAGAAGTATGCAGAGATCGAGCAAAGTGGCAATCCGTCGTCTCTGCCTACCCCTGTGGGACAATGGCGTGAGCCTTATGTATGTATGTATGTAAGACGTACTGAGGACTTACCTAACTTTAGTATTTTATAGCTTTTACTAGCGACCCGCCCCAGCTTCGCACGAGTGCAATGCTAATACTAAAACCTTCCTCTTGAATCACTCTATCCACTAAAAAAACCGCATCAAAATCCGTTGCGTAGTTTTAAAAATTTAAGCATACATAGGGACATAGGGATATAGGGACAAAGAAAGCGTCTGTTTTATACTATGTAGTGAAAACACATTTGCTCGTAAAAGGTATCTTATTTCACAATCGTATTGTATCGCATTCATTACGCACTTGTGCGTTATGGTAATGTAAAACGCAGGGTTTATGAAGATGCTCCGTCTAATAACCACTCTAAAGAGTAAAAAAACCGACTTCAATTTTCAACTTGTATGGTTTTCTCATGGATTCCGTTGTCAGAACTGGACGAAATTAAAATGGGACCAATCTGGAAGCACCAGCTTTCAAATAAAAAAAGAATCATCCAAATCGGTCTACCCAGTCAAAAGTGCTGAGGTAACAAACATTAAAAAATAAATAAAAAGAAAATACAGACGAATTGATAACCTCCTCTTTCTTGAAGTCGGTTAAAAACGGTACTTTTTAAAATCTTAGCAACGAGTTTTTATGTCAGAAAAGTGGTCAACATTTTATGAATAAAATTAACTTTGGGAGATAAAATATAATAAATAAACATTTAATTCTTTAATTTAATTAATTTTGACAATAAAATACAACCATTTATCTGTAACAAAAACACAAAAATATTAATTTACTATACTGGCTGTTTTTTGTGCCTTTGCCTAAAAAAAAATGCTGAAGCCCGCGCATCGCTAATTTGTGAACAAGTAAAAATGAATCCGCGTACTTTTTTTTTGGCTGCGTTGTTTTTATTCGTTTATGAAAGTCAGAGTTTTATTTATTTCCTCGCAAATATTTATCGCGTCGTATGACATACCTACGTGCGCTTTGATAATTACAGCCTCTGCTTTCTTGTAGCCCTCGCCTACAGCTCGGGCTAGCAATATCGCCTCGGCTGTAATTTTCAACTTACCGCACTTATATCATAATGTACTATTACAGTATTTTAGGTTACAGGTTCGGCTAGAGGTCGGATAATCGGATGCATAGTGAGAGGAAAAACATTAGCGGTTTTAAAATGCGCACGCCCTGCACGACCCTAGATGAGAAGCGATCCCCTCGGGTGCTTCTCATTTGATAGAAATACACTTGTTTGGCATATTAGAATACCGTTCAAAAGGTATAATTTCCATTAGATAGACTCGTAACAACAGGAAGCATCATTTTATTGGACACTAGCGGTTCGGCGCGGTTTCACTCGCGTAGTTCCCGTTCCCGTGGGAATACGGGGGATAAAATATAGCCTATGTTACTACAAATCTTTCCTCTTTATATTATGTAGTATAGAAGTAGGTATAGATAATAGTCAAGTGATCGAAAATTTTACACAATACAATTTTATATTCTACTAGCAGAGTCCAGTGATTTCACCCGTGTCACTCCCGTTCCCGTGGAAAAATTATAGCCTATTTTCTTCCCAGAAAAGTAAGCTTTCCATTTGGTGAAACAATTTTTAAGACTCACATGTGAAATTTTATTATACTTAAACGAGAAATTATAAGTCAAGCCACAGAATTATTTTTGACCACGCGATCAAACTTCTTATTTTATAACTAAGCAACGGGAAAATGAGATCTAGACCCTAATAAATTAATTCGTATTTTTTACAATGCCAACTAAATATTTTAAAGAAAGCGTCAAGTAAAGACCAACAATTCTCTTCTCGTCTCTCTCTCGTCTAACAGGGAATATGCATAGAATTTTTTGTCTTAAGGCCAGGTATTCCTGCAGCAGTAGGTATTTAGCGCTGTCACGGGTCGCGCGCAAAATTGTTAGATCGGACGCAGCGGCAGTGAACTCGCATGACCCCGCCAGCGACATAGTATAGAAATTAGCAGTAGGTTAATTTTATTTGACTAGAAATGCATTTTATATATTATCAAACTTTGTTTATAATATAGTAATAAATTAAGAGTTACGTAAATAAATGAAGTAACTTCTCTGTTTTTATTTTGTTGGTTTATGTAATTATTATAACTATAATGTGTAGGTATACATCATGGTGACAAAAATCAAAAATCGAAAATTCTGTTTGACATCGGTAAATATTAGGTCTTTACCAATGAAATTGCCATTTTATTATTTAATTTTTTTCATGTATTTTTATTTGTATTAATTGAAGTAATCAATCACCTATGCAATTAATGCATCTTTGCCAACGCAGTGGCACTTTATTGATGCCCTTCTTAAAGAAATCAGCTGGACGGGAGGCAACAAACCAATAACAGGTGGTGCGTTGGTTTGTAGTGTCAGCTAGGGATGTAAAAAAATAATCGATTTTTAAAATAATCGATTATTTTTTGAAATAATCGATTTTTAATAATCGATTTCTTAAATAAAAATAATCGATTTTTAATAATTCGATTATATAAATTACGCGTTTTAATCGATTTTTTATAAACAGCGCTATCTCTGCGGTGGTTGAACCTTAACGTTGTCGTTAAGCTTTTTTACTTATCGTTTCATTTTATTTTAATACTACGACTACTACGAGTACTCTTATTTTTTATTATTTTTCGTCTTTTGACTGTTTAAACTTAAAAAATAGAGAAAGATTTGTTTTTTATTTTAGTTTTTGAGACCATAACGTAGTCGTCTAGTTTTTTGATTCTTGTTTTAAGTATTTTATTTTAATACTAGTCAAATGTAAAAGAGAACTGGATATTTGTGACACTGATTATTTTTAATTATTTTATTGTTTAAATTTGAAGATTATCGAAATTTTATTTTGTTATTTCTTTATTTTATTTCATTTTTAATCTGTGAAAATGGTAATATGAATCTCTTAGGATTTTATTATTAAAATATGAAAAGCATATATAGATTTTTATATATGTATTAGAAAAAAATCGATTATTTAGAATAATCGATTATTTTCAATATTAATCGATTTTTAAAAAATCGATTAATTTTGAAGAAAGAAAAATCGATTATTATTTAATCGATTATTTTCCTTTAATCTTACATCCCTAGTGTCAGCTCCGTAAACGTCGTTGATGTTGCGTGCCGCTTGTGCCGCGTTGCTGCCACGACGGTACTCATATTCCACAATTACTCGAATTTTTAACGTATCCATGATGACGAAAAAGATTGAAATGCGATGAAAAAGTTGGTGCCGTAAGATCTAGCGCACCATGACCCGTCTTTTTCCATTTTTAAAAATAATTCATCTTCAAATTTGGAATAGTATTTTGAGCTGAATACCGGAATATCCATCGCTGAACATAATTCCTCAAATTGAGAAAAGCCAATACCGGAAGCCACAATGCCAGTAGTAGTTAGGGAGGCGAGGTAGCTAAATGGCGTAATTCAACGGCGCCGTCGAGACCTATCAAAATCGAAAGATAAAATAATTTCGAAAAGAAAAGCTAATATGGTAAAAACCATTTTAGCGGTGGGTTTGGCGTGTACGGTTTTTCAAAAATGTAAAAAAAAACAGTTACTTGGGCATTCTCGAGCGCGTCAGATATTCATACTACGTATGCCCCAAGTGCCTCTAATAACAACGGTATACTAATCTGCCGGTTTGCGTGGTGGGGGTAGGCATATAAAGCAGTCAAAAATGCAAAAAAAAAATTTTTTCTCGAGCGCGTCAGATTTTCGGAAGGGGTGTTAAGTAGGCCCCAAGGAAGCTCCCTTTAAAAAAACTGACGATTTGGGCGTGACGATAAGTTACGATGAATGTTTGAAAATGCAAAAAAAAATAGTTCTTTTGCAATACTCGAGCGCGTCAGATTTTCATAGGGGAGGTTTATCTTGGTATCCTGAAAGCATATTTTCTTAATCTGACAAAAATGTTGGTGGGTTCTCTTAATCTGACCGAAAAAGGTTTTTTGGTTTATTTTTTTCCTTTCTTTCTCCTTGATAAAACGGGGAATTATATATATATTAAGGTGTACCGAAAATTCCCTTCTACCGCTTTTTTCCCCACCATCAATGTTGCGAAATAAAGGAAAAATACTGGTGGGACGGCATATTTCCGCGAAGCGCTCAGTCTGTATTACATGTTTATGGCAAATTCCTCTTTTTTGCTTCAATTCTTCACTTTGTTTTGCTTACGAGTAACGTACAAAAAACAATTTGAGAATCAACAGGCTATTGAATAATATACATACATGGAACTGTACATGTTAATAATATTTTTGTATACAGATACGCGTAACTTTTTCCGAGTCCACGAAAATTGTCGAGAAGCTCTAGAAAAAAATAATTGAGATATAATAAAAGTTCAATAATTTAGTAATCGTTATTTCATATCAATTTATTTTAAAAACCTCAGTTTTCGAGATATACTCAAAAAACCGGGAGTTTTTTTTATGATGCTTCAAGTCAAAAAGTTTTAACTTTGGACAAAAATGTAAAGAGACATTTTTTGTGTAAAATAAAATTACCTTTTTTGTTTATTTAAACTTTTTTTGTGTAAAATGTATCATTCGTGACTTATATGCCGCAACGCGTTTTTCGGAAGACGAAATGGCTCCTCCACACTTCCGGTCATGCGGAAACCGGCAGATTTTGTATTTTTAGTAAGTTTTAGATTATATTCTTCAAAATAAAAAATAAAAAAATCGCGCTCGAGAATGCCGGATTAACGTTTTTTTTTTACAAGTTCGCGACCCTATAACTTGGCGGCGTCAAGGACTTATCGTCAGATTAGTTAAATTTAGTCTTAAAACACTAAAATCAACCCCCAATATCTTAATCTGACGCGCTTGAGTATTTCAGACTATCGATTTTTTTTACTAATCTGATCGTCTATCCTAGGCGCGCGTCACTACTTATAGAGCTAAATACTTGACAAGGTTGTTCTATTAGGTCTAAGGTATCTCTCATATCTTAAACTGCCACGCTCGAGTATTACCGAAAATTCCCCTATTCGCCTCCCTAACTATAGTGGCGGCTGTATTAAGATTAACTTGATCTATATCGTTCAGGTCTTCAGAGTTAATCGTGCAAAATTTCTTTGTAAATATTGCATTCAAAATGAAATACTGATAAAAGTCCTCGTCGTTTTTCACTGATCAAACGGAATTTTCCTAAGGTGCAGATAAATAAACCCTTATGACGAGCTTTCTCTTGTAACTCCTGTAAAATGTAATTTATATTAAAAATTCGCCATCCCGAAACAGGTTGAAATTCATTTTCTTTGCATACTTTACGATAAGTGAGTCTTCCGCCTCTTCAGTATCTCTGAAACATTGAACAAATATAGTAAGTATTACATATTTTAGATTAATATTAGTTACCTATATATTTTTTGATGTTAGCGTAGTGAAAATTTAATAGACTGACAAAATACACATAAAAATGTGAAGATAAATGTTATCATTTCAAATGACGTGATCCTTACGTAAGATTTACAGTGTCGACAGGATCGACAGAATTCAATTTACTGACAGAGTTTTCGGACACGTCAGCCATGTCAGACAAGTGCCTAAAAACAACTTACAACATTAATGTTAAAACATTTCGTTTTGAATGCAATCAAGACCAGTTAATCTTAATACAGCCGCCACTACTGGCATTGTGGCTTCTGGTATTGGCTTTTCTCAATTTGAGGAATTATGTTCAGCGATAGATATTCCGGTATTCAGCTCAAAATAGTATTCCAAATTAGTCATGACGATTCGATGAAGCCCAAACTCGATGAGGTTGTGTCGTTTCATTGCGAAGTTCCTATGGCCACCTTCCAGCTCTATCATCAGATCAGCACCATGTCATCATAATATTGCATTTTCACGCGATTTACACATGTATGCAATATTTCAGATTTTAAAAATTGACGGCCTTACCCACCTTCATATTCCGATTTATTTGATTACTTGCCTAATTTCAGTTGAATTATACCTACTGATATTCTTATACTATGGCATGATCTTTTTATGAATTTATAAATGAGATTGAAGTAAAATGAAATTTAATGTGATTGTGTCAAAGTCGAAAATGACATAACAAATTAAACATTTACTTACTTCTTCACATGTATTTTGAGTTAATTCTTTTTATTTATTAATTTTATAGTGGTAAACGCCTTTTTTCGCTTTCGTTGTTTATTACCCATTATGGATAACTTGCAACAAATATATCAATTCGTCAAAACAGATTGATTGGTGCAAAAAATTGTCACGGAAAAAATTGACACAGGTCCGTCATCCGTAAGCGCCAGCGCGCGACTGAACACGCCGGCTAAGCCACCGCGCTCGTGCATTTTGTCGTTTTTTCAACATAGTGATTATAAAAATCATTTTATAAAGTCAAACTCTGCGAATTTGTCTAGAAATATTTCGTATCTTTAATCTAGTACAAAAAATAAATGTAAAATATCAGTAGTTCAGTCATGACATAGAAAAAACAAAACAAAAAGGGGTAACTTTGAGATTTTTTTCTATCGAGTGAAGTTCATCAAATCGTGTAACCGAATGCGACTTTGACTAGAGTATGCCCTTAAGTTATATATATCTTTTTTTCAGAATTTCAAACACTATTTTCTATGTCTCAGATGATTTTAAAAATCACAAAAATCGGCCTCTGCCGGCCCACCCAGCCTTAAATATATTTTTTTAGATTCCTTATTGTCTTAACATTATACTTAGAAGGTATTTTTTAAATTTAGTTATTATTTAAACTTTGATTTAAACCCAGAAAATATTATATAAAAAGTGGAAATTAAGGAACGGACATTCAAACTTACAAAACGCGTCACAGGTCACGACTCACGTCAAGTCATTGGATTTATCGGCATCGATATTCATAGGTACCTGTGTTAGTGTTTGTGAGAAATTGTTTATTACTGTATTCCTGTGTGATTACTTGTGAATATATATATTTGTAGTCAATCTAGGAGGATGACAAAAACTGGTTTTGTCAAAGCACAATCGGATAATCTGCCGAAAATAGATGCATTTATGGTGTCAGCCATATTTTGCATCAAATCTCGATTTTACGAGCGCAGAGATCAAAGTAGTGAAAGTTGTAAGGTACCTAATTATTATGTTACATGGTATATTTTAGTCCATAACATAGATTTTTATTCATAAATAATAATAATAATAAATTGTATGGCACAATTTACTCACGGTTATTTAGTCCCAAACTAGGCAGAACCTGTACTATGGGTACTATTTATACCTAACTGATAAGACATACTTATATAAGAAAGATTGTTAGATAGAGTGAAGAATAATGTGATTCTGAAGATGATAATATAGTGACTAGGATTGAAAAAGGAATGCTGAGGTAGTTTGGTCACATTGAGCGGATGAATGAAAGTCGTCTAACGAGACAAATATACAAGGGTGTCGTGAATGGGCGAGTCGGTAGAGGACGACCTAGGCGTACCTACATCGACTAGAGCGGCGATGTATTGAAGACTAGCACCGCCCCTCGGTTTCACACGCCTCGTTTCCATTGCCGGGGAAATACCGGAATAACATATAGCCTATGTTACTCCTAGATACTGTAGCTATCCATTAGTAACATAATTTTTAAAATCGGTTTCGTGGTTTAGGCCTGTTCCCGTGGGAAAATTATAGCCCATGTTAAAAATCGGTAAAACCGGTAGTATGGGAGCCTATTCAATACAAACACACAAACAAATTATTCCCGTTCCCGTGAGAATTTCCAAAAATACCTTTGTAGCGGTTGCCTACGACAACATATTATTATAAGACACCTACATTCCCTCTTTCAAATAGCGGGTGCCCAGCGACGTTGCCCGAGCAGATGCAGTTTATTCCCGTTCCCGTGGGAATTTCCAAAAATTCCTTTATAGCGGTTGCTGACGACATATAAGATATAGCTATATACTTACAATATTTCAAGTATCTAGGTTTTATCGTTTCGGAATAGTACATCTTCTCTTTTTACCCTGTTTTTATATTTTCTCGTGGGAATGAGATATTTTTTTGGAATAAAAAGAACCCTAGATGTTGAGTTGTTGACCCGGGTACTCAGTTATCTCCATACCAAATTTCATCAAAATCCGTTTAGTAGTTTTTACGTGATAGGTGCACAACCAGACATACAGACAAAAATGTCAAAAATAGGGGGTTTGGTATCTATATCGATAACTATATACACTACCGCTAAAATTTAAAAAATATATTTTATGTACAGACACGGCCCCGGTAGAGTTTTATTTTAATATGTATAGAAAAGCCAGATAAAGAGTACCCGAAACCGACGAGCATGCATGAGTCATTTGATGGATGTGGATGAAGCACGAGAGATCTGCCAGGTGCGTAGCAAGTGGCGATCTATTGTCTCTGCCTACCCCAAATAAATATTAAACACTCAGACACGAAGTCAACAGACATGTTCATGCACACAAATGTTGGCCCCGAGAGGGAATCGAACCCGCGACCTCCGGCTCAGAAGGTAGGGTCACTAGCAACTGAGCCATCAGGCCCGTCATAGCTAATTCTAAGCTGTACATAAATATAGCATACCTACGTTAAAATGATCTTCACAACCAAATACAATTAATAAATAATAATTAAATTGTCAACTGTCCAAGGACTGTCCCTGATTGGTCGTTCTTGCAGTAGTTATTTCTGTGCCCATAGAGTTGGGAATCAACAACAGATGTCAGTCAAACAAAATAAAAGCATTAAGAAAAATGTGGCATTTAAATATATTGTATTTATTATTTAGTATAATAATTCTGAGAATCAGTGAGGCTCGGGTTCAAATCCTGGCATGTACTAATGAGTTTTTCAAAACTTACGTACATTATTCATCACTAGGACGACAGTGAAGGAAAACATCGTGAGGAGGTTTTCTTATGTGAGTCATTTCAGCAGCGCCACGGTCAACGATCGTGAAACGGATCCTTGCTTCATTTAGTCCCGATTTAGTCACATTTGGTCAAAAAGTGACCAAATGCCAGGTGCTGTACTTCCGAAGATATGAGGGAAAGTTTGTGGCGCTGCTATGCTGACGTCAGCCCAGCAGCGCCCCGCTAGAACTCTGTAATTAAAGCATGTTACTAAAAGCTGTGGACCCAGGATTTACTCTCTATTTAGTCAAACTCGCTGGTGAAAAACCAGAACTCAAGTGTCAATACATCCGAAGTTATTCGAGTAAGTTTGTGGCGCTGCTGGGGGGACGTCAGCCCAGCAGGGCCCCGGCCTCTGGGGTAAACTACAGCATATTTCTTGCTGATTTTTTCTGAGGATATAGTCCAAGTTGCGGTTACTTGTGAAAACTTGTCAGTTTTAAGGAAACTTAACAATTCTAGATTCCAGAACACAAAACATATATTGAACCATTTTTAGCTATATCTCGTAAACTACGGCGTCTTTGACCGCCGTAACAGCAGTAACTTGTACTTCTCATACATTTGTTTCGTGACCAAATCAGGCACTTGTACCAGTAAGCAAATAAAGGAATTATTAGGATTTTAACAATAAATACCTCAAACGCCTACCAATTTATTGAAATCCCTAATCATGCGCTTGCTATGCATTTTTTACAAGGCGCTTTAATCGAGATTTGTGGTCACTCTTGAAAATGATAGTACATTTCGAGGATCAGATAGCTTTGTTGAAATCTCCTTACCCTATATTTGAGTGACCGAACGTAAAACATTCACCACCTATAGCGATTAATGGATAAAACAACATTTATTGAAAATTTGTGGACCAAAAGTCATCACAGCAGCGCCCCGCCAAAACTCGTGAACTAACGCATATTGCAGAGATCTGTTGACACCAGCATTTACTCAAACTTGAGTTAGTTTGTGACCAAATAAAGTATTATAAAATATTCACAGAAACAAGAGTAACTGGGGTCAAACTGTTTTCATAGAGAAAGCGTACAGTCACCTACAAAATTGATTTCGTTCATTGTAACGAATCGTAAGGTCGGAAGTTCTCCGGCCAGATGGGATGACGATTTGCGAAAGGGTGCAGGCAGATGGAGGATGCGTCGAGCTGAAGACAGGGCGCTATGAGCCTATGTCAGAGGCCCATGTTTAGCAGTGTACAAATATAGGCTGATGATGATATGACTTTTACTAAAGACCATTCAAGCATCAGCGTCGAGGCGTTGAAAGACAATAGATGATCCGTGTCTGATTTCCGCTACGGACCGGGAATGGTTTCTTGACGCAGTACTAAACAGTCTAAACTCAAAAAACATGATAGCAACCACGGAAGACTTCGTGTCGCAGACACATTACAGATTTTTTACAGTAACATTTAAGAAAAGTAGATAATGTCAAGTAGTGAGTTTACCATTACGATTCGTTACAATAAACGAAATCAATTTTGTAGGTGACTGTACGCTTTCTTTATGAAAACAGTTTGACCCCAGTTACTCTTGTTTCTGTGAATATTTTATAATACTTTATTTGGTCACAAATTAACTCAAGTTTGAGTAAATGCTGGTGTCAACAGATCTCTGCAATATGCTTTAGTTCACGAGTTTTGGCGGGGCGCTGCTGGGATGACTTTTTTGGTCCACAAATTTTCAATAAATGTTGTTTTATCCATTAATCGCTTTAGGTGGTGAATGTTTTACATTCGGTCACTCAAATATAGGGTAAGGAGATTTCAACAAAGCTATCTGCTCCTTGAAATGTACTATCATTTTCAAGGGTGACCACAAATCTCGATTAAAGCGCCTTGTAAGAAATGCATAGCAAGCGCATGATTAGGGATTTCAATAAATTGGTAGGCGTTTGAGGTATTTATTGTTACAATCCTAATAATTTCTTTATTTGCTTACTGGTAAAAGTGCCTGATTTGGTCACGAAACAAATGTATGAGAAGTACAAGTTACTGCTGTTACGGCGGTCAAAGACGCCGTAGTTTACGAGATATAGCTAAAAATGGTTCAATATATGTTTTGTGTTCTGGAATCTAGAATTGTTGAGTTTCCTTAAAACTGACAAGTTTTCACGAGAAACCGCAACTTGGACTAAATCCTCAGAAAAAATCAGCAAGAAATATGCTGTAGTTTACCCCAGAGGCCGGGGCCCTGCTGGGCTGACGTCCCCCCAGCAGCGCCACAAACTTACTCGAATAACTTCGGATGTATTGACACTTGAGTTCTGGTTTTTCACCAGCGAGTTTGACTAAATAGAGAGTAAATCCTGTGTCCACAGCTTTTAGTAACATGCTTTAATTACAGAGTTCTAGCGGGGCGCTGCTGGGCTGACGTCAGCACAGCAGCGCCACAAACTTTCCCTCATATCTTCGGAAGTACAGCACCTGGCATTTGGTCACTTTTTGACCAAATGTGACTAAATCGGGACTAAATGAAGCAAGGGTCCGTTTCACGATCGTTGACCGTGGCGCTGCTGAAATGACTCACATGGTTTTCTTACGTGGGAGAGCCATGCTTTTTGGATTTCGTTGAGTGAGTGAGGCACCAACCTCCCCTCCCCCTACTCCCACCTCAAAGGCCGGCAACGCAGTTGTGACTACGTTAGTACATATTCTTATCTATGGTTGTGACCCTTGAGTTGCAGGTGTTCATGGGCAACGGTAGTCACTTACCATCATTACCGTCTGATCGTTCGGCCCCTTTTCTCTTAAAAAAAAAAGGAAACCCTCATGTCTCAGAATTAATTCTGAGACATGTGTAAACAGACCCGATCCGGCGATGGGTTCACCACCTATCACGTTCAGGGGTCGAATATTTTCGTGAAAAGTGGGTATTTCCAAAAATGAAATACCTCTGCCCCGCGGGGATAAAAAGCGTAAGTTTTTTATTAAGCATACATTTTGTTTTGTAATTTTATCTAAGGGACAATTTTGTTCTCGTATGTTTTCGATTTTTATTTTAGTAAACCTTTGTACGTTTTTAATTCGATTTTTAATCTAGATTTTATTTTGTGATCGTTTTTTTTGCTAAGTGAAAATGTTGTTACTTTTTAGTTTAATTTTATCTTTGAAAAGAAAATTTGTTTTTGTTCCATATTTTTCTTAACATAGTGTCAGAATTATTGATTACCTACCTACTAAATAATAAATACAATATTCTTAATGTTACAGTTTTTTAAATGTTTTTTTATTTTCAACGACCAATCAGGGACAGTCCTAAGACAGTTGACAATTTAACGCTGGAGAGATTGTGATCTATCAGTTTCTCTTCGATATTTATTATAATCTACCGAAAAATAATGCGTTAAATTGTAAGCAGTACCTATGTTCGGTTCACAATCTTTCGACAATCTACAATCTCGCGAGATAGATTATAATCTAACGATGTTTAAAAATTTACGGTGACATATACAAATACGATAAGGAAGATACATTATCCCTTCTCATCATGTTACACCATTGTTTTCGTACCTTCGCATGACGTGGAATACGAAACAACACTTTATCGGGTGTACTAATAATAGTGATTTGCACTTCGGTACCATAGAATACTTGTAATAAGGTTTTTTTACTTTTCCATGATTTGTATAGCAATTAAAACAGAAAATAAGTATAAAGAAACTGAAACGCTACAGTAAACCAACACGGGACATGATCCTGTGACGTCATCAAAAGCGCGCGCAAAATGGCGGCGTTTGAACGGCTCAAATTTATTCAATGTTTTAAATTTCACTTTTAAAGATAATTTGACGATTTTAAAGCCCATTTATATTTTTGTCTATGTTATAAAGATGTAAATGATTAAATGAAGTAGTAAAAAAAATCATGCATATTCCCTATTAGCTAACCTAACAACCTCTTATAGTGACCATAACAATATTAAAAATCTTTTATGTCTTAAATAAGCAGAATGACTGGGCCATCGCATAAAAACACAATGTATATCACAAGTAATACATATTATTAAATTAAATTAGATTGTTTTGTGCGATTGCCAAGTCATTCTGTTTATTTAAAACATAAAATATTTTTAATATTGTTATGGTCACTATTAGGGAATCCAATCCCGCAAATGCGGGATTTGCGGGATCCCGCACCTTTTTTGCGGGATCAAGAATGCGGCATTACTCGTGCGGGATCCCGCACGTTTGCGGGATTGAGAAAAAAAACGTTTTGATTACTTTTAAGACTTAGTACAGCCTCATTAATAAGCGATTTAACAACTTTCTCATGGAGCTCGTGTGTGACTTGACATTTGAATGGTAAACACTTTTTGGAAAAAAATATAAACTATTTTTTCATGCCTCTATAACTAAAAAATACCTATGTTCAATTGTCAATACAAATCTAAAAGATAAAAGGTTTAAAATTGTATTAAGTGTATCGTTTCTTAAAAGTAGCTGATTATTTTTATCCTTAAAGCATAATCCGCATCAAAATCGCTATCCCGCAGGCCTGCGGGATTAAGGTCACCAATCCGGGATTTGCGGGATTGAGACTTTTCTAAATATTCTTTTATTTTGAGTCATTATTTAAAAATAATTGAAATAAAGATAGGTAAATTTTAATTTTTAATGTAACTAATTATTATTAGGTAATAGGTAGAGTTATTACTAATTACTAAACAACAATTGAATTTAATAATGCTTCAAAGGTAAAAATACCTATCAGTTTCTTTTAAGAAACGTTATACTTAATACAATTTTCAACCTTTTGTCTTTTAGATTTGTATGTTTTATGACATATGATTAGAAATTGTTTAATGATAAAGTATTCCCGTGCCGAGGGGGAATCCCTAGTCATAGCTCTAGTATTTCAACTAACAATTCGTCAAGCATAGCACGGTTCTAATGCGCACCGTAACAATTAAAAATCAATTGTGTCTATGATTCTTGGTTTGAGAAGTTAACTTTCCGTTCCGAAACAGGATTCACACAACATAAAATTAAAATACTTATATATTTTTTTGAAAATTAAAAACTATTTTTTTTTTATTCAAATGCTAAAGTAACGCACGAGCTCCATGGGAAAGTTTCTAAAACACTTATTAATGAGGCTGTACTGGGTCTTAACACTGATCAGAACGTCGTCTGAGCTCATTTATTTTATTTTCAATCGCGCAAACGTGCGGGATCCCGATCCCGCACAAGTAATCCCGAATTTTAGATGCTGCAAAAGAGGTGTAAGACCCCGCAAATGTGAAAACAAAATAATATTTAGAAAAATCTCAATCCCGCAAACCTCGCGGGATCCGCGGGATTGATGACCTCAATCCCGCAGGCTTGCGGGATCGCGATTTTGATGCGGGATTGGATTTCCTAGTCACTATAAGAGGTCGTTAGGTTAGCTAATTACTTAATTACTTACTTAAGACAGTAGGTATCTTAGTAGGGACTGAATAAATTAACCGACTTGGTATTACATGGATCTCACAACTTTTTACGGTAGAAGAACTGAGTTGCGAGACTAGGTTTTTTGACAAGTTTTGTTTTTGATGGCATACTAGTCTTATTGCTTACTTCAGCTAGATCTTTAGAAGATCTATGATGCTTCCTGTCCAACTGAAGTTGTTCTTTATTCAAGTCATATAGCTGGTAAAGCAAATAAGTGAGGACTTCGTCGCGGTCGGCCTTCGTCTTTTTTAAGTTATTACGAATACGTGACAAAATATCTTCTAAGCTTCCTTTAACTTTGTGCACCTAAAAAGAAACGCTTATTTAAGTAGGACAGTTATGCTTTGGGATGGAATGAAATCCTAGCAAACTAGATATAATTAAGTAGTTGATCTCATTTGTTATGAATAATACCAGTCTATAAGTACCTACATATTATTAGCAGATACATAGATTTTTTCCTTTAACAAGTTAGGGTAAAACACCCAGTTATTGACATCTTAGTTCACCTTACCAATTAATTGACGTCCCAACAGATTTATTTAAAATTAACGAAATAACGATACACAATTATACTTAAAACTAGCAGCGCTCCGCGGTTTCACCCGCTTCAGTCCCGTTCCCGCGAAAAAATTATAGCCCATGTTACTCCCTGCATTGGTGAAATAATTTTCACCCGACTGCGCCAGAAGGAAGGTTACATTTTAAGAGAGTATGTATGTATAATTGTTTGGCACGCTCTGCAGCCTAAACGGCTCGATGGATTTTAGCTTGAGAGGTGTCGTTAGATTCGTATTTACAGTGAGAGTGACACTGGGTATAACAAATTTAAAAAAAACAACAAAATGGCGGACTTTTAGCGCCAAATTGTGAAAAGAAAATCGAAGAAATATGGGTTATTTATATTGGATAGGTATTCGAAAATTATTTTAGGTTTCTTTTACCATTTTCCATTTGGAATGACCATTTAGGACTTATAACGGTTTAAAGTTGGTTACTAACTAAAAAGCATGAAATAAAAAAAATATAATATAAAATATATATAATAATAATAATAATAATAATAATATAATATAATCTCACGCCTTTCATCCCCGAGGGGGTAGTGAGCCCATCGCCGGACCGGGTCTATTTACACATGTCTCAGAATTAATTCTGAGACCTGCGGGTTTCCTCACGATGTTTTCCTTCACCGTCGAGCTAGTGATAAATATGTACGTAAGTTTTGAAAAACTCATTGGTACATGCCAGGATTCGAACCCGAGCCTCACTGATTTTCGGCCGGCTCTTTAACCGTCCGGGCTATCACTGCTCACAAATAAAAAAGTTAATTTAAAAAACCGTTTTTTAAATCAACTTTTTTTTAAGACTGACATTGTGGAATTTTAATTATAGCGGGTACCCAAAAGGGTTGTCAGCGCGGGTCCAACTTATTCCCGTTCCCGTGGTAATTTCCAAAAATCCCTTCATAGCTGTTACCTACGACATATAAGACACCTACGTACATACAATATTTCAAGTTTCTAGGTATAATCGGTTCGGAATAGTACGTATTTCTTTTTTTTAAACAGTTTTTATATTTTCCCGTGGAATGAAATATTTTCCTGAAGTAAAATGTAACCCAGATTTTGACCAAGGTAGTCAGTTAGCCCCATACCAAATTTCATCAAATTCCGTCCAGTAGTTTTTGCGTGATGCGTGCACAGAAAGACAGACAAACAAAAAAAATTAAATTGGTGTTTTGATATCTACAGGATGTCCCAGAAGTCAACGATAAGCCGAAAACCAGCGATAAGCCTAGTCATGAGGGTAATCAGAAAAATATAAAAAAAAATCTATGTTCTTTTTTCAAAATGTTATGAAGGTTTAAAAAAAATCCTAAAAAACGGACACCCTGTAATGAACTTGCTTTTACCGTGACTGTAAATATTAAGTTTTTGAATATTTTTTTTCTGTAATGCTATAACGAATAGCCGTGCTACAATTTACAATAAAAAAAAATGACATAGCTGCCTCATTTTTAAGTAAAAAGTTAAATTTGTTTCCAACATTGAATTCTAAATAATTTCATCAACCAACTTAAACCAGCTGTACTGTAAAAAAAATGTATGGCTATACTATTTTGGCAAGTATACTTAAAAGTTGACGCATTTAGTCTAAATTCTAAAATGGTATAACACATGCTAGGTTTTGTTATAGTTGAGGCATGAATTTTTTTTTTCTCGATTAATCCGGATTCTATGCCAATCTAATTTAATGAGGTGAAATGTTGGTAACGCAACCTTCTTAGGTAAATCCAGGTTAAAATCTTTTTGAATGGAGACGGACTCATAATTTTGAAAAGAGAACCTAACAGGGATTTTTTATTCGTACATCTTTTGTTTATGTCATTTGTTTGATGGCTTTGATTTAAATCCATCTGTCCCAGAAGTAAAGATTCTGGAGTCTGTTGCTTAGATTGTATTTGCGTGTAATTACGAGTTCGTAACGTGAAGTTATCATTCCAAATAGATATACCGTACAGGAGTACGCCAACATGCATCTTATTTACTATATTTATTTATAAACTATATTTATTTATATAACATTATCTATCTCACCCACACAACACTCACACCCCCCCCCCCACACACACACATACACCCTCACATCCGACTCACCATCACACCTTTCATAAAACCCTTTGCATGTAAATTATAGCTGATAGATTAGATTATTTAGAAATACGATATTTGTATTTATTTCAAAACTGCATATATTGTCTGCCAATGTTAGGAAGAGCGGGGTCGCCTGCCACAGGTTTTCTTTAAACTTAATAGGTTGGCCCTGGCCTTAGTATGTAGCAAATGCCTTTTTGTTAATTGAAATAAATTTTTTTTTCATTTTCATTTTTTTTTTTCATTTTCATTTTCATTTACGGAGAATGCTTATGTAACGCCAATGCTGCAGCTAGGGTGTATCGCGAGAGATACGTAAACTTAGAGCGTCATCCTGATTACCGAGTTTTTATTAATCTGCATCGATCATTATCCGAAGGTCGATTCCCTGATCATATGGCTGGTGAAGGAAGGCCCCTCTGGCCCTACGAGGACGAAGTCATGCAAGCTGTGGAAGAAGATCCAAGTATATCCGTACGTGGAATTGAGGAAAGCCTTGGAGTACCTAAAAGCAGTGCACATCGTATTCTGAAAAAAAAACCGTCTGCATCCATTCCATATACAGTCAACAAAGTTGTTAGTGTTACATGGCCAAAAATTAAGATTCACTTTTCTCTTAAAGCCTTAAATGTACTATTTATAGTATTTTTTTGGTAAATTTTTTTTGGTTTTTATAGGGATCAAAGATACCTTTCGAAATAAACATTAATCAATAATATTTATTTATATGACTTCCCCAGAAAAATGAATTCTTTGTTACTGGCCATGTAACCCTAACAACTTTGTTGACTGTACAACGAGTACAATCTTTACTTCCCCTAGACTACCCAGAGAGAGTGCGATTTTGTCAAACGATTTTGCGAAAACACACTGAAGATCCCCAGTTTTTTGAAACGATTCTATGGTCCGACGAAGCAACGTTTAAAAAGGACGGTTACATGAACTTACACAATTTACACGAATGGCACGTGGAAAATCCTCACCTAATACGTGAAGATCATTCACAGTACCGTTTTAAAGTAAACATGTGGACAGGCATTTTAAACGGTACAGTTATTGGTCCGATTGAGCTGCCAGAGACCATAAATGGACATGTTTATTTAGATTTCCTACAAAATCAACTACCCGATTTATAAAAATATTACACAAACTTATTTTAAGTATCATTACTTTAAAGGAGGGTTAAGAAAGAGGATAAAAAGGCTTAGTTCAGATCAGCTGCAGACTTAAGGTTGCGTTACCAACATTTCACCTCCTTAAATTAGATTGGCATAGAATCCGGATTCATCGAGAAAAAAATTTTTCATGCCTCAACTATAACAAAACCTAGCATGTGTTATACCATTTTAGAATTTAGACTAAATGCGTCAACTTTTAAGTATACTTGCCAAAATAGTAGCCATACATTTTTTTTACAGTACAGCTGGTTTAAGTTGGTTGATGAAATTATTTAGAATTCAATGTTGGAAACAAATTTAACTTTTTACTTAAAAGTGAGGCAGTTATGTAATTTTTTTTAATTGTAAATTGTAGCACGGCTATTCATTATAGCATTACAGAAAAAAAATATACAAAAAGTAAATATTTACAGTCACGGTACAAGAAAGTTCATTACAGGGTGTCCGTTTTTTAGGATTTTTTTTAAACCTTCATAACATTTTGAAAAAAGAACATAGATTTTTTTTTATATTTTTCTGATTACCCTCATGACTAGGCCTATCGCTGGTTTCCGGCTTATCGTTGACTTCTGGGACATCCTGTATATGGATCAACACTACCACTAAAAGTTTCATAAAATATTTCATATACCTACCGACAGGTCCCGTTAGAGTTTTATAATATGTATAGATAGCGGGTGCCCTACGGCGTTTCCCGCGTGGTTCCAGTTTATTTCCGTTCCTGTAGGAATTTCTAAAAATCCAGACAGACAAAAGACCAGAAAGACAGACGAAAATTTCTAAAATTGCAAATCTAAATGGATAACTATCTACACTACCATTAAAATTTTCAAAAAATATTTCATGTACAGGCACGGTTCCGTTAGAGTTTTATTAAACGTATAATTAGATAAAACTACCGCGTTTATCTGATTATTCTAAATATATAGTGTATCGTAATTTCGTTAATTTTGAAAAATATATTGGTGAGACAATTAATTGGTGTGCCAATTTATTTATTATTATTATTAGTACAACGTTATAAGTAGTTAAAGGTAAAACGTAAATTAATTGGTAAACATAAAAAAAGTTGGGTAAAACACCTAGGTAATTGTTGACACCCCGTCAACATTTAGGTGTTTTACCCTACTTTTTTAAGTAACTGGCTGTAAGATCGTCTTCCATACCAACGTGAGATCTAAGTAGGTTGAGTCCGTACACCAATAAAAAGTACGTGTTTTGAACCAGAGATCGAATAAGTTAGTGATTAAAAATGGATGTATCGATTTTGGCAATGGTTTCTAATAATTTGCTAAATGGCAATAATTATGGCAGCAGCATGGCTGGCGACAACAACGGTATAAGAATCTTCGAAATTTGTATTTTAATCGCTCTGACGCCCATTTAATCTCTCTTCATAAAATGTAAGCAGATATATACATAGCAGAAGAAAGTTTATAGTTAGTACCTAATACCAGAGGCCAACACTGATTCAAAGTCTTCGAAACCCTTTATGCAGGTTTCTCATTGACTTGGCAGTAGCAATTAAGGAAAACGTCACGAGCAAACCTGGTCTCGGAATTAGCTTATGGAACAGTATTTAGTTGCTTAAAGATAATAATTGCGAAACAAACTCGATACTAGATACCTACTCGTAACTGTAAAAATACCTGTGCAGTGATATGAAGTTTGCGAAGAAATAATGCGCCGATTATTCAACACACCACATACCTTCGGAAAACAATACCTACGTTTTTCCTACACTTTATTACGATGCGTCTGCCTATTGAGTTTAAATCTTAAATATTTAAACTCAAAAGTAATTCATTCTATGTAACAGAAAAAAATACAATAAACTACGATTCACTCGTACTTATGCATAGTACTAACATTATCTACTAAGGCCAACGATATGTAAGTATTCGTGAACTCAAAAATATCATTTTTCTTTTTGACTGAGAATTCCAAATGCTCTTTCACAAACAGTTTTAAGGTGTCTTTTTTATCAAATTTATTTAATTTGTCTCTTAGTTTGTAAAGGTCGTCCATGAATTCTTTGTATCTTGCTTCTACGAGTTCGTAATTTCGCTGCTCTTCGTCGTTTCTTGTTGGCAGATAGTTTTTACCAAAATCCACTTGCTTAGTTTCGTGCGTTTGAATAGTTTCCTCCATAAACTGTAATATTTCACACCTGGGAGTATAGAAGTTTAATCGCTCTGCTTCTTTAAGGGTGTCACTCATTATTTCCGTCCAGTACCCGATAAAGCTGTTAATAATATTTTTTATTGTACCACAATATAAGTGGTATGTGTCATCTTTATATTCAATATGGTCCAATCCGTGAATATATTCGTTCAGTTTTGGAGACGTGTTTTTGCTTAGAATTATGTATGCGTCTTCTAATTCTACATATCTTAATCCAATCACAAAATCTCTAAAGAATACACTCATCTTGTTCCAACTCTGTGCCAACTGGACTCCTGTAGTGATTGATATATACTTGATGTTTTTTTTTACCGTCTGGAAAAAATATGACGTATAAGGTATCTAGAGCCGAAGTTATACACAAGGTGTTAATAATTGGGTGTTTTACCCTACGTCATGAACGTATTGTAATGTCCCAAAGTGTTACCTGTTAACACCTGGCTGCGAATATGTTGCGGCCAAGTGGGCACCGGTAACCATACCTTTTCAAGTTATTATATAAGATTATTTATAACACATTTGCTCATTAAAGGTGTTTTATTTCAGCAATTTCAATATCGTATTGTATCTCATTACGCCCAAGTGCGGTAATGTAATGTAAAACGCACGGTTTATCAAGATGCTCCGTCTAAAAACGAACGGTATTTTTTAAAATCTTAGCCGAGAGTTTATAAGTCAAAAACGTTGTCAAAATTTTATGATTAAAATTAACTTTGGGAGATAAAAAATATATAATAAAGAAACATTTATGTACATATTTATTTGATTTAAATAATTTTGACAGTAAATTACAACCAATTCATCTGTAACAAAAACACAAAAATATCAATTTACTTTATTAGTAATACCGGCTGTTTTGTGCCTTTGCCTAAAAAAAAATGCCGATGCGCGCCCATCGCTAATTTGTGAACAAGTAAAAATTACATTTTTTTAGAAATTACATTACTACATACAAGTAGAAATCTAGATTTTTTGGCGCGACTATCGCAACACAGTGGGTCCAATCGTCGGACTTTGAATAGCCAACTAAATTGTAACTTTGAATTTTGTTACCAAATATAAAAATTGTTATGTCAAATGTATTTTTTATAACTGCTGCCCGCGACTTTGTTTCCGTGGACACGTTTTTCCGTATGAATCTGTCGGGAATATTTTCCTGCATGTAGTACATTTTTTTGCACATAATGACGTACTTTCTTGATAAGAGTTTCGTGATGAAGGTAGGTATTGAAATGCTCAAAAGACGCAAGGAAAACATAGATATAATTTCTAATTCCAACCCAAGCCTTTTTTATGATCAGATCAAACATAAGAAACAGAAATACATATGCAAAGCTAGGACTTAACTAAATACATTAAATTATTAATCAGTCAACAGACTGCACTTGTTGATACCCACAAAATTAATACATAACAAATGCTAAAATATAAGTGATGACATCTTTCTTTCATACACAAGACTACCACGTTTTAAATGAGGGCTTTTCAAGGAGACATTAAACGAAACAAAAAAACTAAACGGTTAAAATCTATAACTGGTGGAATGGAAATCTATGCAATGTATGCAATTTTTGCTAGCATTGACACTTGACTTTCCTACTATGCCATCTGTTATCAATCAAGAAAACTAATTATTTACACTTGTTCACTGTGACTTCTCAAAGCTCTTATACTTATTACGGTATTTGACAAGGGCGTCAAAAATATAAATTACTAGCGCCCCGCACCGGCTTCGCATGGCTGGACATTTGTTTTTTAAACATATTCGGATAAACGTAGAGTAAATGTATCTACATAAGTAGGTTGTTTTTATTTTTTAAATAGCTAGTGCCCAGTGGCGTTGCAACCAGTTTATTCCGGTTCCCATGCGAATTGCTAAAAAACCCTTCATATTATAAGACACCTACACACCATATTTCTAGTTTCTAGGTTTTATCGATTCGGAGTAGGTATTTCTCTTTTTAACCAGTTTTTAGGGTTCCGGATAAAACACGACCCTATCACTAAGACTCCGCTGTCCGTCCATCTGTCAGTCTGTCACCAGGCTTTATCTTATGAACCGTGATAGTTAGACAGTTGAAATTGAAACACAGATGATGTATTTTTGTTGCCGCTAATAACAACAAATACTAAAAAAACAATAAAATAAATATTTAAGGGTACAACTACTTAGGCTCCCATACAACAAACGTGTTTTTTTAGCCGTTTTTATAGATAATGGTACGGAACCCTTCGTGCGCGAGTCTGACTCGCATTTGACCGGTTTTTTATATTTTCCCGTGGTAATGTGATATTTTTCTGTAGTAAATAACACCCTAAATGTTGACCCAGTTAATCAATTATCTCCACACCAAATTTCATTAAAATCATCAGTCAAGCAAGTAGGTTTTGCGTTATCTATCTATCACGTTTAGGGGTCCAAAGAATATCTCGTGAAAAGTGGGTATATCCAGAAATGGAATACCTCTGCGTGCCCCTCGGGGATATAAGGCGTGAGATTATTAGTTGCGTGTTCAGACAGACAAAAATATTTTTGTAGATATTGATGTGTTCTTTAATAATGTAGATTTTTTTTTGTTCTACCATCAATAGTTTTCGTAGCGTATGCGATGAAAGACATTTTATGGTTAAATTTTTTGAACCTTGGGTTACATTATTGAAGTTTTAGTAAGGATCCCTATTTTTTTATTCGTCATAGATAGGCCTAATATACTCAGGGATAATGTAGAATTGTAATGGTGAAATAATTTTTGAAATCGGTCCAGTAGTTTTTAAGTTTATTCGTTACAAACGTACAAAAATACAAATTTTCTCTCTTTATAATATTAGTGTAGATGTAGATAATATATGAGATTTATAAAAAAATCAATATCAAACATTTTATTAGGTATGACTCTTATCAATATTAATTATCACAAAAGTTTGTAACGAGACCACTGTGCACTGATTTTGTCTGTTTTTGCGATCTGTCAGTGCGGCGCAAAGCGACATGCGACATGCTCTCACTTTGGAGGCGCGTGGCTGACTGAATTCCGCGAGCGTTCGCATTCGTATTTTAATTTGCGCGCCGCTCCATAGTAATTTGTATGAATATTTTGAGCGAAAAAATTGGTCAAGTTTGTGATCTTTAAACACAAAATCGGAATATATTAAATTTTATTAAAAAATGAAGATTTTAGCGCCTACTTTATAGTTTTAACTGTATTATTTGATAAAATTCATTTAATAATTCTTGATAGTTGGGTACGACTCAGTTGTTGAAATACGGGAGTGCGATTTACGCGTTTTTAGTGATTTTCTGTTTTTTTTTTACACTTATCTATAAGCATGATATTAAATTCAAATGTTTCAGCGCGTAGTAGGTACCTTTGGCTAGCTGTGTGATTTTTTTCAAGGTTGTGGAGCATCGTTTTCTATATAATTCTATGATAATCCCGACCCTAGATTGCCTTATACCGGCCCTTAACGCTGTATTGTTTTTATTTGTATACCATAGTCGGAGGTTTATTTTATTTCTTCGCAAATGTGTTATAAAACGTCGTATGACATACGTGCGCTTTGATAATTACAGCCTCTGCTTACTTGTAACCCTCGCCTACGTCTCGGGCTAGCAATATCGCCTCGGCTGTAATTTTCAACTTACCGCACTTATATCATAATGTACTATTATGTTGCTGTGAAGTGGAGTGTGGTTTTTTCTCATAACAAGTGTTCTGGAAAAAGTTAATTAATATTATTTAAAATTAAAAATATTTTGATTGGCAACCTGGCAAAAATACATTTCCCCCATTTATAAATTATACATACTTAGGTACCTACTTACCTACTTGATGAACGTAGTGATCTTGCAGTTGCAGCCGGATCTCGTACTAGGTAGATATTATCTCGTATTTTTTTATTATGAAAGTTAGGTAGACATTAAAATATTATGTATGATTATTCCAAATATTCCGCTTTAAAAAAATTAGAGGATAGATGAGGATACCTAATAATAATCTAATTATTTCAATTTAAAATGATATTTTCTAAACTGCAGTTTGACAGCAAGGCTACATTGTTTTTTTTTTGTTGTTTCACCCCTTACAGGGTAGGCAAAGGCATTACGCCATGCAGCCTCGTCATTAGTTAATGATATCCTTATGTAAATGGCTCTGCTTCAGAGTCCATGCACAAAAATACAGTGTCTTTAACACTTTCTACATCCCTAACGAGCCCTAACTTGGTTATCAGTAAAATGATAGCACTTTTACTGACGACTTTATTGTGACTTTTTGAGGCAATCCAAAAATGTCCATATCTCGCATTTTATCGAATTTCCCATTCACTGCACACTTTCACGGACACTTGCCACATAATAAACTATCACTATTATGAGTCAAAACCCGAAATACACAGCAAAATGAAAATTAAACAAAAAACATGACGTCCCTCTTCGGATTCCCGCCAAAAAGCCAGGCTACATTGGTTGATTTGATATCAATGGTTTTTTTTCGTATAGAAGGCAAATAATGGCAATAGGTCGTATAAAATAGATGCCATTAAAACAAAACTTGACAAAAACCCAAGCCTCGCAACTCAGTTTTTCTACCGTAAAAAGTTTTGAGATCCATGTAATACCAAATCGGTTAATTTATTCAGTCCCTACTAAGGGACCTACTGTCTTAAGTAATTACGCAATTATCTAATCTAACAGCCTCTTATAGTGATCATAACAATATTAAAAATCATTTATGTTTTAAATAAATAGATTGACTTGGCTACTACTTGTTCAAATTGGATGAAATTTTAAATATACTGTATTTATACAATACCTGCTTGGTTACTGAAAATTCAGGCTTCTAGGTTTATCCACAACGAAGTTATAGGGGGTCGACAATGGCGTGAATTGCTTCGAGAAAAGGATGGTACGGCCGTGCCGCTTTTTGCTCGACTTGGCGGGGGCAATGCCGTGCCCCCAGATTATAATGACCATCACTGCCAGTTTCTGAGTTAGAGGAAAGAACACTCAAAGAGTTTGACTAGTTTGTGGGACTATCCAAAACCAAAGAGATTAAAATATAATATGGCCCTATTATCAAAGACGTTTAAAGAAAAAGTTAGGAAAAAGAATGATTTTCTTCCAACCTCTTTGCCTATTAGAATTGAAACTACACGATTTTATTGTTTACTTTTGTAATAAAAACTACTTTTCGTAAAATTTCAAAGCATCACATCGAGGCAGCGTACCCATACAGCTGGCAGCATTGCCCCTTTGGACGGCTATGCAAACTCTTTGACAGAAGTAGCTGCCAGCTCTAGGATCTTGTGTCGCCTCGATGAGACGCTTTGAGAGCTCATTGATAAAAATTTTGGTTTCCGGACCCCACCACCGTCGTCTCCGTCATCGTCTCTATAGCAAATGGCACGAAATTATAAGTTTGAACCAGACCTAGATATTTTCTTTTTTTAAGAGTTTCCGCTGCTAAAGCAGCAGCACCAGAATGGGCAGAGGTTCCTTCGAGATGAGAGGGAGCCAAGGTGTCCACACAAGTCACGTCCCACACCAAGCACCTACCGAACTTCCACGGAATCAAAGACAAGCCGTCTCTTCGGGCCTCTTCCCATCAGAGCGAAACATTCCATGTGGTTCGCAAATGGCTGGTATATTCGCTGTAACTAAAGCCCGACGGATAATGTCATTGATAGATGCGTGACGCGAAAAGCGACCTGCGCTTCTCTGGCACGAGAGACAGACACGAGTGACCAATCGTTCACCTGATCACCACAAATGCACCTGTGAGGCTCGACGATTTTCAGGCCAAGACTTAAACCTACTGCTAAAGAAAAAGAGCAATTGTCCATCAAAGTTCCCAGATTGGAAGAGGGGAACGCCTGTAACCAGTACCCTGACTCTTTCTCAGAAACAGCGAGAAGTCTTGCGCGATCCACTGATTTATCGCAGTTTGAAAGTAGACTGACTTGAATTTTCTTACAAATAGGAGAGTCCCACATTTTCTGGATGTTGGGGCGCAAAGGTAAATCTGCACGGCAGAAATCCCTCCATGCATTCAATGCCTCCGTCACTCCACATACGCTAACGGGATCCAAACAAGGATTTATAATTTTTCCGAATAGCACGCGTGTAGAGTAAGTGGAAGACAAAAATGCAGGAAGAGCCACCGACGTAACCGATCTTATGCCCAAACCTCCCAAGCCTACTGGCAGTGTAGTATCTTTATAAAAAAAAAACACGGGTTGCACTCCGGGAGTGCCGGCAAAAGTGAAAACTTGATTATCGATTTCGGTGTTACAACACTACTCTCCAACCGTCTTACGGTTTTTCGATCAGCACACGTGACCTGACGCGAGTTTCACAGTTTTTACCCATCCCACAAAAGTGCTTAACGCCGCTAAAGAAATTTTCACTTCAATAATGGCGACATGAATAGAGTAAAAATATAATAGGATTTTACGCCGCTGGGAACGGCGCTCGCCGCTGGATACCCACCCGCTTTCGTAATAAAATTCCACATGTGAGTCTTAAAAATTCTTTCACCAATGGATGTGGCCAATTTTTGTCTTCCTTTGCAAACGTAACAACATTATCATTTTTTTGTCAGCCTATAATATGTTGTCCCACGGCTGAGCAAAGGCCTCTCCTCCCTCCCTCCACTTACCCCTATCCTGTGCCTCCTCCGGCCATGTCCTTGAGAAGGCGTCCAGTTCATCGCGCCATCTCCTTCGGGGTCTGCCTCGGCGTCGACGGCCAGTCGTTGGTACCCTGTTGGTGCAGATTTTTGCCCATCTATTCTATCCGACTGCATACGACAAACGTGGCCTGCCTATTCCCACTTCAGCGCAGATTTTTCGCCGACGTCAATGCTTTGGGCTTTGGAGCGCAGCGCTGTGTTCCGGACTCGGTCATACTTTTTTACACCTAGTACCTATAATGCGCTCCTGCATCGCCTTTTGGCAAACCTTGAGTTTGGACTTCTGTAAAGAAGTCAGTGAACAAGTCTGAGCACCGTAAGTTACGACGGGTAGAATACACATGTCGACGAGCTTGCGCTTCAGCGACAGTGGAAGGTTGCCCTTCATAAGCTCCTTCATGGACCAGTATAGCTCTTCCAGGTGTTTTGAACTCGGCGTTCAACTTCCTTATCCTGCCTGTTTTCGGAGGAGACTAGGTATCTGGCCCAAGTAAATATACTCGACGACATAGGAGTGTATTTCTTGCCCGTCTACCTCGACCTTACTTTATTTATTTTCAGCCGCATTCTAGATAGGTACTAGGGATGTTACGGAGGTGGTTTTAAACGGAACCGAAGTCGGAGTCGGAGTTTTTTTTAATTCTGTTTTTCGGAGTCGGAATCGGAGTCGGAATCGGAATCGGATTCGGAGCCGGAGTCGGAGGCGGAGTCGGAGATGGTGGCTAAGAAAGATGTGTCCAATTAACACTTGATTTTGGACGAAATTAATTGATTGACACGCCGCACAAAACGGCTATTAGAGGTACTTTGCAGGATCGCTCCATTATGGTGTTTTGCGGTAGGTATACATGCCCATGCATATTTTCTGGTGTGACAGTGAAATGTTCGCAATTATAGAGGAGAATAATGTTGAGGCGGTGTTTATGTTAGGCGATTTTAATGCACATCCCAATTAGCCCTTTTGGGGTGAACTTTGTTATGTTTGCGCTGATCACAGCTGGACGTGCGCAGATGTGGATAAGCTCGGTATTGATTCAAACAATTTTACATATGTTAGTGATATGAATAGTAGTAGACGATGGCTTGACCATTGTATTGTAACGAAAGCAGCATTACACGTGATTGATATGTACTATTAGTATTGGTCATGGTGTCTGTTGGTCTGATCACATACCTCTTTTTATTGACTGCAATTTAGAAGTCATACCTATAAAGAGTACAGTTAAACCACCTTTATGCAATAAAGTAATTTGTAATAATCGAAATAATGATCAGACTGACAGACATCGTGAACTTTGCAATAGTAAATTAAGAGATGTGGACTTCCCTGAAGTGTTTGCTGAATGTGCGGGTAAAATCTGTGACCATCCCGAACATAAACTCGGCATTGACATATTATATCACTCAATAGTGAGCATCATGTCCGAGGCAGCGGAACAGACGTATAAAGGGCATCTGTACCGGCGGAAAAGATGTGTAGCTGGTTGGAATAAGCATGTTCGGGGGGCGCACGAGGAGGCTCGGCTCAAATATGAGGTCTGGTTGTTATATTACAAACCTAACTCCGGTAAAATCTGGGAGGAAATGCGATTTAGCCAAAAAGCATTTAAAGGGAGGTTAAAATGGTGCCAAAATCATCGGGATCAAATTAAAATGGACGTCTTAGCATCCCTTATAAATTCTAAGAATATTTAATTTTGTAAATTTTGGAAAGCAACCAACAAACTCAATGTAGGGCCGAGCCTGCCTGTGAGTGTATCAGGTTGTGAGACGCCCGGGGAGATTGCCAGTTTCTTCAGACAACACTTTAAAGTTTCTTTAAAGTAATGGTGACATTGGGGCCGTCTCGTCAGAGGAGCAGTATTGAGAGTCTGGCCGACAAAGAATTGCTAAGATTCACTGCAAAACAGGTGACCTTAGTCATCACAGGCATGAACAGGGGCAAGTCGCCGGGGTACGATGGACTGAGTATTGAGCACCTAAAGTGTGCGGGCCTCCATTTACCCCGAGTGCTAGCCATGCTGTATTCCCTGTGCATTAGTCACGCGTACCTGCCTCCTGCCCTAATTAGGACAATAGTGGTGCCCATTTTAAAAAACAATACGGGTAATAATATGTCTCCGACCACGCGAACTACAGACCCATATTACTCGCTACTGTACAGGCCAAGGTGCTGGACAGTCTGCTTGACAAGCAACTTGAGAAGCACATAGAACTTCACGATGCACAGTTCGGATTTAGAGCCGAACTCTCTACAGAATGTGCAGTTCTTAGCCTCAAGCAGACTGTTCAATACTACACCGGCAAGAACACTTCAGTATACGCGTGCTTCCTCGATCTTTCTAAGGCCTTCGATCTTGTTGCCTATGATGTTCTGTGGAGGAAACTGGAGGGTTCATATGGGTCCTGGAGTTTTGGTATGCACAACAGCAAAACAATGTGCGTTGGGGTACAGCGTTGTCTGAGGCGTACCGGCTGGAGTGTGGGGTCTGTCAGGGAGGGTTGACATCCCTCAGACTTTTTAACCTATATGTGAATGAGCTGATCGTGGAGCTCAGCAACAAACAGGTCGGATGCTATGTCGGTAGAGTTAGCGTTAATAACTTGAGTTACGCGGACGACATGGTGTTGCTGGGTCCCGCGGCCGGCTCGGTCAGGGAGCTACTGTCAGAGTCACGTCTTTTAAATATCTCGGCCACTTTGTCACCGAGAGCCTTAAGGATGATATTGACGTAGACCGTGAGCGGAGGGCACTGGCGGCCAGATGTAATATGTTGGCACGTAGGTTTGCACGGTGTAGTAAAGAAGTTAAAATTACGCTTTTTAAAGCTTATTGCCAGACTTTCTATACGTGCAGTCTGTGGGCCAATTGTACGCAAAAGGCCATCAGCGCCCTTCGCATACAGTATAATAATGGTTTCAGGATGCTGTTGGGGTTGCATCTGGGATGTTCGCGGAGGCACGGACAGACGACTTTTATGCCATTATCCGTAAAAGGACGGCATCTTTGCTTCAAAGATGGCGGTGCAGCGCCAAAAGTATTCATAAAATTCTTGCGTATAGTCACGACTCACCAATGCTTGAACGCTGCCGTAAAGTATTGGTGAGGCGGGATGAAAACGTGAGATAGTTATTATCTATTTATTGTGTTCCAATACCTACTAACATAGTCTTAAGTGCTCATACTAACAAATGGACCTGTAGATGGCAGAATAAAGAAATTGTATTATTTATTATTATTAAAACAAAACAAACCATATTTTTTAATTAATATTTAATTTGTTGTTACGCCATACATATGTATGGCGTAACAACAAATTAAATATTAATCGATGACAGAACGCGTGTTCCCCGGGCGAGATGCGTAAACCGCCGTGCGCCCTCCGATTACCTCCGATTTAAAAGTACCGGAACCGAAGTCGGAACCGGAGGTGTAAGATCAATCGGCAGTTCCGACATATCGGAATCGAAGTCGAAGCTCCGTAACATCCCTGCTAGATACGTTTCATCAAATAATTCCTATGCTGTCATGTTGGCTCCCCTGTCTCTCAACAGCATAAACACGCTAAAGCGCGCTCTACACTCTCACAAGATTCTTGCGAGAACGCGAGAAAGCCGCAAGAAATAAGAGTGTGGAGCTTGTTTCTCGCGACTTTCTCGCGGCTTTCTCGCGTTCTCGCAAGAATTTCGTGAGAGTGTAGAGCGCGCTTTAGCATGTTTCATTAGGATTTTCGAGTTTAAATAGTGTCCAAACTCAAGACTTCTGAAAAAGAGACCGCTTATTTCTTTGTCCCTATTGCGTCACATATGTAATGAATGTGTTTGTAGCTGTTGCCGGTACATGGTGTGATTCTCTTGGAATTCGACGATTTGTGTGAAAACCATAGACAAAGCATTCACCGTCACAATACTTCTAGGTGGTTCTAGAAGAGAATAAAGAAGTGGTACAGAGGTCCACATGCTCACTCAAAACCATAGAAGCATGTGGTTGTCCGGTCTATTTTTTATGAAAAAGAAGTCACTTAACCATCACGATCATTAAGTTGTAGAACAAAGGGTGGAACGGAGTGTAAAAATTTAATTTTACTGTGTGTTTTGGGTTTTTGGCAAGTGTCAGTTTTCGAATTGCATCAATAAGCCGCTTAAATCTTTACTAAAAGAGTGTTGAAAACAGTGCACAGAAATGCAGAGCCATTGAAAGATAAACTTATCTGAAGACGAGGCAGTATGGTCTATGACTCTAGCCTGGCCACCACAAGTTGGTCGAAGTAAAGAATGATGGCATGGCATGGCATTCATTGCATGCGTGACACAGTGTTGCCAACTTAGCTACTTTATAGCTAGATCTAGCTACTTTTAGGTGTCAGGCAGCTACAACTGAATAACTCTTGTGGCTAGATTTTTATTAGCAATTTTTCCTAGCTACTTTTACTCTTTCACAAGATGTGAATATTTTCTAAATTTTGAAGTAGGGTATCGGACCTTAAATAAAAAAAAGAAACGTGGTGACCGGGAGTCTAATCTAAATAGAATAGTATATAGAATTGTGTTGGTTTGGTTTTACTAATACTTAGATTAATGAAAGAAATCAAACAGATTTCTTTATTTAAAACTTATACTGCGTTCTGCTTTGTCTTGTCTTATTATATCCAATGAAAATTATTGATTGCTGTTCTAATATACTGTAACAACGAATTAACCTATAAAAATAGACATACTTTATTGTACGTAGAGAAATACTGACTGGGGTGCATGGGAAATTTAAGTGTTTTTTTAAATTTCCAAGTATTTAATATGCATATAAAGTTATTGTCATAGTTACATAGCTATTTTATTTTTTACATAATTTAAAAACAGCAATCTGGCTACTTTTTGCAAGATGTGTAGCTACAGGGCACAGGGTAAGGGTAGCAGTTGGCAATGGCAACACTGTACGTGACGTGAGTACTGAGTAGACGTGAACGATCGAATGACAGTTTTCAAAGGTTTTAAAAAAATTAACTATTGTTGCTAGAGTGTATGTACCTAAAATATTTTCTATATTTTTTATCCTTACATATATATACATACGGAAGAATATAACAATAGAAATATTAAACATAAGTGTTTTCAAAATTTTGGACTATCAGTGACTGTCACGTTTGTTTATTGGTTAACATCCGCCATTTTGTACTGTCGTTTGTTTAGTGACTGGGTTTCTTTCCAGTGATGCTATTTATTTTTCCTGAAAATATATATTGTGAATTCGCTAGTGGTGTAAAATGTTTTTGCTAGAAACGTTGCTCCTAGAGGGTCTAAATTAGTTGTGTGACTTGTCAATCTTGACGTCGGTGTATCGTCTACCTATGTGCCGGATGTGTCCTACAATCGGTTAGGGCGAATTTACGTGCCACCTTGAGTGGTATACGTGTCCCGATACCTATGCTGCCAAGAATATGAGTGGCAACGGGAATCAGGTGCCGTTGGCGCCAAGTCAGCGTGGGCCCGGAGCGTATCCTTTTTAAATACATGTTTACTGCGGTATAAGCATTAAATTTACGTAATGTTCATGCCACTTCAGCACCTGGTTGAGCCGCAATTTGCGAATAGTAATCAGAATTACTTCATTTATGCATTTGTTGTTCTAAACAAATTATATTACTACTAGTTGTACCAATATCATTTGATCTATGTAAGTTTTAAATGGTTTGTTTTCAAAGTACACAGTATGAAATGTTATTGTCTTTCAGTGTTTCTTATCAGTGGACCTTGTAAATAAATAGATACAATAATGTAATCTTATTTTTGAAATAGTAAACATTTTAAAAATTGTTATGTTCTCAATACAGCAAGAAGATGCAATAGATTTATACATGATTTATGTTAAGATACACATGTTTCAAGTCATGTTAAGTATCTATAAACAATATTATAATTTATTACACATTAAATTACATGTATTTCTTAATCACCAAGAATATTTAAAATTCATAATATTTATGGTTTATTAGCAAATTTTGTGGTGATGGACCAAAAATGAATCTATTGTATTTATTTGAAAAATATAGATTGATATGCCTCAATAAAAATATTTAGTGAGGTATATATACTGGATGACTTTTTTTACCGCCTGGAAAAATATGACATATAAGGCCGCAGGTATTCATATCTAGAGCCGAAGTTATGGTATTCATATGCAATAATAAACCTAGGTATTTAACTATTATTGATAAATTTTAAATTCTACCTATTTATTTTTTAGTTCCCTTTGAGAATGTAGATGTATACTGGACATAATATTAGTGAATATGTAATTGCATTTAACTACAAAAATGAATTACATAATTAATACTATAAAATAACAATTAAGTTTTATTTTATTGAAAATAAGTTATTTACTCTGTATACCTACCTATCTACATATAGACTGATCATGTCAGAATTTCTAATTTGGAAATTTAATGGTATACACAAATTTTCTAATTATTATAAATATTAAATTATTGTATTCAATATTTGAAGCGCTCGTAGCCCTGCAGTACCAGTGTGTTTGTAATGATCACACTAGCAAAATTGGGTGCGGTCAGTCAGTGAACGGGTGACCACTTAGTGGAATTATACCACGACCGCTTCTGTGTTTCGGAAGGCGCGTTAACTGGTTGGTCCCGGTTTTTGTTGGGTTTAAGATTTGCACGCCATCCTGTGTGGCAGATTATGTCTTGCACTTCTCTTGAGTTAAGATCCATTATTGTACCATATTCTGGCAAATAAATGACTTCTATTTTATTCTATTCTAACAATGGAAGTGAAGAAGTGGGCGCAATGGGAGTTGTCAAGCCATGTTATATTCCCTTGGGTGATTTGAAACATTCTGTCAGGTGGTCACTAGCCTAACATCATCTCCCAATCCATGTTGGACTTACATGGGATATTATAGCCCATACTTCATCATGTGTAAGGAAATACCCTTAGCTCAGCACTGGGCTGTTACGGGTTGATGGTGATGATTCAATATTTGTAGGTATTATTATTTGTAGGTCTTCACACATGAGGAAATATAGGAGAGGTTTCTCCCTCTCTATCACTTGGATTAGGTTTGTTGTTTAGAAGGCTTCCATTATTTTTTATTGCAAAGCGAATGTTTATACTATTACATGTCACATTAATTATTGCAAGCGAAAATGTCCTTTATTTAGTTTGTTATTATGATTTTAATTAAAATAAGTAAGTAAAATAATTATTTTTGGTGTAAGTATAGAATAGTCAAAAATAGCAAACATTACAATTTGTCATGCACTTTGCACATAATATAAATAAATAATATAATCTCACGCCTCTTATACCCGAGAGGGTAGGCAGAGGTATTCCATTACTGGATATACCCACTTTTCATGAGAATATTCGCACATAACATATCAATAATACAAACATTTATGTAAAGTTACTTCACTTATGTTATTATTAATATTTTCTTTATGTTAGTCTGGCTGTGTACACATACAAATTATTTGGTGGTATTTTGTGTAAGATTCATCTTAGAACATCATCAGCATTATAACACATAAAAAAGTGTCAGTTATGAAATGAAATCAGTTACATATTACTGGATATACAAATGGTGAGTCATGCATAATATATATTCAATAGTTTTTTATATTTTATAGATTTCTGCATAGAAGATAGTGAAAATAATTAGACACACTGATCAATTGATCACAAATTAAAATTACACTACATTATTGACTGTGTGGTGTTGTGCTTTAGTTTATTGTGTTATTGACAACTAAGGTGCATATTATCAAAACAAAAAATGAAAATCACTAACGTAAATAATAATATTATGTACATCTTTGAAAATAATTTATGCTGCAATCTTTCTTGCTTCTCTAATAGCTGACTGTTTTTTTATTTATAACTTCCAAAAACATACCCTTATGACATTTATAACCAAATATTTCCACCATACTTTTTGTGAAATATCTAGAATACCATTATACTAATTAACTGGAATTAGATAATGAAGTATAAAATTAAGATACAGTTAATTGACATAGATTACATTATGTTTAGCGGTTTCTTAGATTCTTATAACAGATGTAATGAGAAAATATTAGTAAATTATGTGAGGTTAAGATTTTTAATGTTATGGGTCATTTGTTGCCTGAACTATTATTATTTGTCTCTGATATACTTTGTGTGAATCCGGGGGTACGGTAGTCCCCCGCCAAGTCGAGAAAGAAAGCGGCACGGCCGTACCATCCCTTTCTCGAAGACGTTCAGCCCATTTTCAATCTCCTATAACTTCGTTGTAGATAAAACTAGATGCCTAAATTTACAGTAACCAAGCAGGCATCGATAAACACAGTATATATGAAATTTCATTCAATTTGAACCAGTAGTTTAAGAATTATAACTAGTCAAAGTTTCTTAATTTTGTCACTCTCTCGCTCACTGAGTGACCGATCATCAAAACTCGAAGGCACTTCTAGCAGACATTGAAGCTTTAAATTTAGAATATAACTAGTGTGTAGTTTATAAGTAACTCAAATATTTTGCAATTTCGGTTTAGTTTTCTAGATACACCAACTACATAAATAAATAATTTGTAATCCCATATAAATGTAGAGGATTACAAAGTTATTAAAAAAGTTGCAAGGTACCGGAAAGAAAAAAAAGTTGGACTATCTACAAAAAGAAATGAGATGGTTAGCTAATTACGTAATAACTTAAAACAGAAGGTCCCTCAAGTAAGGACTGAATAAATTAACCGACTTGGTATTACTTGGATCTCACAACTTTTTACGTTTAGTCCAGGCAATGAAGCCGATTTTTGTATGAAGACCCCAACATTAATTCCTCAGTCGATGAAACTTTGCAGGATTGTAGTATAGTATGAGACAATACTTGCATAAAAAAATCAAAAAAAAAAAAAAAACCTAACCGAAGTGAGGTATTTTTACTGAAATACTTATTTATTTTATATCTTTGTTGGGAAAAATGCTTAGTAAAAATTTTCTTCGCCAGCAATATTCATGTGTGTTAAGAAAGCTATATGCGAAATATCCAAAAAAAAATCCTGGTAGAAACAACAAAACTCAGACATGCACGGGAAAATAGCTCAGTCCATTTTTTAACTGGAATGTCATTTAATAGTCGCCGTGGACTTACAATAGGAAAATCCAAAATAAAAACCGTCTCGCTACATTATTTTCAGAAATTATCAAATTATCAACCAAAAAAAAAATTTTTTTTAGTATAAAAACCTAACTTCCGTTAGGTTTTTTTTTTGGATTTTTTTATGCAAGTATTGTCTCATACTATACTGCAATCCTGCAAAGTTTCATCGACTGAGGAATTAATGTTGGGGTCCACTACCTTTATTGCCTAGAGTAGTTAGAAGAACCGAGTTGCGAGACTTGTTTTTTTACAATTTATGTTTTTGATGGCATTTATTGCAGTTGGCTGATTTGATTTCACTATACATTCACTAAATTTGGGTAGCTGTTATTAGCATACCGCATTCATGTGATCATTTTGTTTGGGGCATTGATGAATTTCAATAAATTATGCACTTATAGTTGCATCTTAATCATTGTTATATGCAAAATAATTTTTAAAATCGGTCCGGTATCAGAGCCTATTCAGAACAAACAAACTAATAAAAAATCAAATGTTCCCTCCATCCACTTTATTCCCGTTCCTTTGAGAATTTCCAAAAATCCCTTCATAGCGGTTGCCTACGACATATAAGACACTTACATAACATATTTCAAGTTTCTAACTGGTGTTATCATTTCGAAGTAGTAGTTGACGAGATCCCGAAATACCGGGATCCCGAAATACCGGGATCCCTCATGGATTTTGCCGGATCAAAACCCTCGAAAATAGAGCGGGATTTGCAGGATTATGTAATAATCTACTGTCCGCTTTATTACAGCCATCTAGCATTATTTAATAGTAAACTAACTTGCGCTAAAAGGCTTGAGGCACTTAAACATTTTTATTAAGTAATGGTCGTGTTTTTTTCAGCACATTTAATAGCAGTTTGTCATTATAAACAGTGTTTCTAGTAATGAAAGTGGATTAAAAAAACAAATATTATCCCGGACACCATTTTTCGACATTGTCTGCCGTATAAAACCGTGTGCCTTAAGTGAAATCTCAAAACGAATAAGCTAACATACTACTTACATTGATTTCGTGTTCACTAAACTTAACAACTGTTACGAAAACAAGTGCCCATATTAATACTACTGCTAATCACCATAAGTTAACAGACCTGTTGGCTCAGTTGGTAGTAACTCTGCCCTCTGACTTGGAGGTCGAGTTATCGTTTCTTCAGTTATTTTCAAATAATGGTTATTTCTATAAAAAAAATATTTATATTTTTGGTTGCGGCATCCCGCGGGATTAAGGACCTCCAATCCCGTGAATACCAGGATTGATATTTTGGTGCGGGATTGCATTCCCTAGTCATGGCAGCACATCCATAACAGCCCACTGCAAAGCGAAGGGTCTTTTCTAACACCTGAGGAAGAATGGGCCATAATGGCCATCGCGGTTAGAGATCGTATTGTGCTAGTGGTTCCCTGTCAGAATTTATCAAGCCGCCCAAAAATATCTGACATGTCCTAACGACATCCATTGTTCGAAAACACATGCTCGTGATATAGTGCCACTAGGCCCCACCACCCATTCTGACTTTTTACACCATATTTTGAAATGTTTGTCTGTCCCTCTGTCTGCCTGTGCACGCTTCACGCAAAAGCTACTAGACGGATTTTGATGAAATTTTATATGGAGATAACTATGAGTACCTACCCGGGTTGACGGGAATAAACTGGACCCGCGCGGGCAACGTCCTAGGGCACCCGCTATCTATACATACAATAAAACTCGAACGGGACCTGTCTGTAGGTATATGAAATATTTTATGAAAATTTTAGTAGTGTTGATAGTTATCCATTTAGATATTAAAACACCAAATTTTAAAATTTTTGTCTATCTGTCCCGGCACGCATCACGCATAAACTACTATACGGATTTTGACGAAATTGGGTATGGATATAGCTAAGTACCTGGGTCAACATCTAGGGTACTTTTTATTCCAGAAAAATGTCTCATTCCTACTGGAAAAACTGTTAAAAAAGAGAAATACGTACTATTCCGAAACGATTACACACAAGAAACTTAAATATGGTATGTAGGTGTCTTAAATGTCTGATTTTTGGAAATTCCTACGGGAACGGTCATAAACTGAACTCGCGCGGGCAAATCGCTGGCCACCCGCTATTTGTAATACAATTCCACATGCGAGTCTTACAAATTCTTTCACTAATGGAAAGTTTCCTTTTCGGGGAGTAACATGGGCTATAACTTACCCACGTGAACGGGACTGATGCGGGTGACACCGTGGGGCGGGTGTTAGACATACAGTTGTTAGTTACTTTGCCGTCGTACAAGGAGGTGATGCGATTGCAAAGTGATTATCTACAGTACATAATATTATATAGAGGAAATATTTGTATTTTTGTACGTTTTCACGAATAAACTTGGCAACACCAATAAGCATTAAAAACAGCATCCCTATCAAAAGGTAAGTCTTTTCTGAACCACGCGGTGCTATCGATACTCATTTTCTATGATAATAATATCGTTTTGGACTTCATCCATTGCTGCTTGCTCAGCATCCATGCCCTGACGAAAACTTGTTTGCGCAGCTACGAATAATACATAATGGAAAACCACCCATTACGTATTTTGTTTCATGCAAACCGACGACAGGGGTAGCAAGGGGCAACAGGGAACGCCCCAAAATGTAGCAGAGCCTTGTGATATGTTTTTGTCTCTTTCTAGCACTTTGTCCCCTTTTTCATTTACACAGGGAAATGTTCAGAGAGTTTATGGCTTACTAGACGTATTGTCAAAAGAATCCGTGCAAATTATTACAAACAAATCGTTTTTAATCTATAAACCTGTGAATATAACTAGCGAACTTAGTGATAATCGGTTGCGCTAACGTAAAAGTGTCGCGGTGGCGAATTAATTTCAGTGCGACGTACAGCCATGTAGCGCGCCGATTCCTTATCGATTTTCTCTATGCTGCATTAAATTACTATTTGAATTGTGAATGCGGACTGCAAATATTTTAGCAACATGCGTTACACTAACGTGTTTTGTAATTGGAACTTGAATTAAGTGCAAAGGATTGTTAATGTTTAATCTCAGTGCTCACTAAACATACTAAGCCCAGCACACGCCATTGGCTATACAGCCACTCACTAATATCAAAAGACAAATATTGATATGATAATGTAAAAAGTCATTGTGATACCCATCCATGATCGTGTCTCCACAATTTTGGGAATGGTTCAATATTTGGCTCATACAATTTTTAAAAGATTTGTATCATGAAATTAAAATGGTGGCCCTGAGAGGAATAAATACTTCACTCAATACTTTGCCACATGCTTGCATCAGCCATGGGAACAGGCCACAGCATAGTGCAATTGATGCGGCGCAAAGTTTACAAACATCTATGAATATGCCTCAATCGGCAGTGACACAGCATATAAATGCAAATCAAATGAATTATCAGTCATTGAATAATATTTCATTGCAATTCATTCCACAATCCACTAACCCGAGTTCAGTTAAACATAATCAACATCAACACCACCCTCACCAACACCACCAACATCATCTACACCAGCATCATCAACACCATACCCATGAGCATGCCACTTCTCGATACTCAAACTCCAACTGTATGCGGCCTTCGCATCATCAGTACAGACTATTGACACAAGCCAGTAAGTAAGCTACCGTCTTAGTACCGAATTTTATTTACAGAAGTTTGTTGCTTTCGAATCGAATGTGCGATAAAGCTCGGAACATCTCTTTTCATTCTCTTTAATTTCAATAATTATCTTTTAATTTTCGCAATGTTGGTGATAGGTAGTTTGATTCTTTTTGTTGACACCAAATAATGATGAACATTGCGACCTGGAAATAGGCGCAGAAAGTTCTTATCCAAAGAGCTTTAAAGAACATTCAGCAGTGAACGTCATGCGGCTTATAAAATAAAGTGTTATTTGTTATTAGTTTTTCATACTGAGAATAAACTTTTGTGTTATGTGCTATTGTTACATTAGTGATAAGGTGCGACTTTAGGTCTATAGTATATAAGTATATATATATAAGTATAGTTAGCTAGATTTAGTGTTTGTTGCGTTCAACCATGATGTTGGGTGCTGGATTCATATGGAATCGTTGATTCGTTTTGCTCTATTATTTCCTAAACAAACTTCAGTTATCCACGTGCCTCAACACCACATAGTAAGTCGTAAAATATATTTATGCAATTATTATTTGTAAAAGTAATATGTGATCAGTTGCTAACTTCATGATGTCGTGTTTCAGGACCGGAATGTTACCACCCAGCAGGCGCCACTGGAGCAGCCTACATACCGAGCACGGCTGGAGGGGCTCAGTCCTCTGTACAAGCGGCAATAAGAGTCCAGCCGACTCCGCAGCCCTCAGCGCCGCCGCCACCTCAACAGGACATGTCGAAGACAACAATGGTCAGTCTCACAATGTAAACCATTGTATTTCGAACTTATAGGATGGTACCCTATTACTGTGCTTACTTCGTCTGCCCCTTCGTCCGTCTTCTATCAAAGGCTGCAACTTTTGAATAATAGATACTAATACGTGCTATAGATACCCTAACAATAAAAAAATACGCAAATAGGTTGGAGATTTATACGTAGACGAAACGGAGGTATGGAACCAACGCTGAGCGAGATCGATTCGCACTTGTTTTTCTTACTTGTCATTGTCGTTTGTGTGTTATTTTCAGGCTGGACATAATTACGTGTCGCCGCCCAACCAGACGCAGCAGGCTCGCGCTCCGTATCAGAACTTTCAATACAGAGGCGCACAACACGGAACAAGACCAAACACTCATCCAAGGTAAAATTCGTAAAGTTAATTTGACTCCAGTTAGCTTTGCAAACGAAGTTCAACGAAAATTTTCTTTTACTTACAAAATTAAACTATATTTCCTTTTAACTCCCAAAGTGAATTAATTTTTCATGCATTTGTGTTAGTCTCTATATTGAATAGGGTAGGGTTGTAAATCCTTAGCTTAATGTAAAATCATTGCTGATAAATTTATCGTAATATATACAAAACCAGGTGTGACTGTAATCATTTCCGAAACACCCAAAAGATTTCAATGAAATTTAATGAATGTGTGTATGGTCGGTTCCAGTTAGAAAGATAGGATAGATTGGGACCAAATATGTGGCGCTACGGTCTACATAAGTCCTTGGATGATTTAGATTTACAATTAGATCCGATAGGTAGCGGTGTCGTCTGCGGCAGGACTGCTTTACAAGGCCATTGTAATCTTATAAAATTATATTGAAATAGGTGTCAAGAATATTATCGCTTTCCGCCCGGAGAGATCACCTTTGAGAGCGTCAACTTACGGACCGCTGCGCTAAGTGAAGTTGCCGCTTTCCGCTTCGCGCAGAAAAAAGTATACATACCTCTGAAAGTAAATAAGTAAGCCTTCGATCCCATGTTTGCAGACCTTGGCTTCGCCTCGTTCGACAATTACATGTGATCCCAGACATTTCTTATTTTACTTCCCTTGGTACGTAATATACTATTTCACTTCATGCTCTAAAAGTACGCCAGTAAAGCCCTACGAAGCGGGACTAAAGTAACCACTTTAGTCTTTAGAGAGTGAAACATATAATTAGTTATTTAATTTCCTCAATGATAGACATGATAGACAATGATAAACAAACTCAAACAGCTAGTAAATATACTATTATCTGTGGAGTGAGGACCATCTTCATTGCGAAAGTGTTGAGAGTTTTAGTTCCATGGTTTTTCCGCAAAGAAGGTAGCGTCAAGTGTTTTAAATATTGTTAATCTGTGACTGGTTTAGATGAAAAAAGTGACTGCGAAAATTTCTGAATTTTTTTGAGTGTAAATTTTTGTCGGTTTTAAATAAATTTATTAAGAATGTCCAGTGACAGTGAAGAGTTTGACGTCGAGCAAAAAGCAAAATGCATAATAGATAATCTTTTGCCGCGCCCAAATAGCGGAAGATTTACCTAATAACTTACGCAAGTTTTATGGATTGGAGGAATAAGAAACATATAAATTCTTTCACAGAAAGCTTCTTTTTTTCATATTTTGATGAACTGTTGAAAACAATTCTTTTTTGATTTATAATTTATTAACTAATATTTAATAAATGTTTTTATAACACATTTGCTCGTAAAAGGTGTCTTATTTCACCAATTTTAATATCGTTACCTATCTCATTACGCCCAAGTGCGGTAAGTGTAAAGTAAAACGCACGGTTTATCAAGATGCTCCGTCTTAAAACGAACGGTACTTTTTAAAATCACAGCAAAGAGTTTTTATGTCAAAAAAGTTGTCAATATTTTATGATTAAAATTAACTTTGGGAGATAAAATATATTAAAGAAATATTTATGTACATAATTATTTAATTTAATTAATTTTGACAGTAAATTACAACCAATCTGTAACAAAAACACAAAAATATTATTTTACTTTATTAGTAATAAGTACTGGCTGTTATTTTGTGCCTTTTCCTAAAAAAAAATGATGATGCGCGCCGCGCGCTTTTTCTTAACGCTGTATTGTTTTTATTCGTTTACCATAGTCGGAGTTTTATTTTATTTCCTCGCCAATGTGTTATAAATCGTCGTATGACATACGTGCGCTTTGATAATTACAGCCTCTGCTTACTTGTAGCCCTCGCCTACGGCTCGGGCTAGCAATATCGCCTCGGCTGTAATTTTCAACCTACCGCACTTATATCATAATGTACTATTGTACTAAATTGACAATTTTTACTCAGGCTCAAAGTGAAAAGTACAGATTGCACCTCGAGACTAAACGCCAACTTAATATACTCTCGGTTTCATTGACTCCATTGGTTTTATTGGTGTAGGGGTGTAAAGAATATTTCGTGAAAAGTGGGTACATCCAGAAATGGAATACCTCTGCCTACTACCTCGGGGATAAAAGGCGTAAATTTTTTTTTCTTTTACTCCCTCGCACTCTCAGAAGTCAAACCACCTCTGGTATATTAGGTTTTCGTTTAGTCCCTCAATATAAAATATACCATTAAAATGTCATTGATAATATTGGTGAATCCTGGTAACAAATTTTAGACACCTTGTTTCGAAACAATGAGGGTGTTTACGAAAATTTACGCCACTAGTTGGCGCCACTTAGTCATGAGGTCATGCGCGCTGTCAAAACACATAGTTTCTGCAATTCTGCATAGCGTTTTTCAGTTTTTTGCAATGATATTATATGTTAGTGTCTGGTTTTTAGTTCCTAAAATTAATATTATCTAAATGGATCGTGCGTATGGACAAAAAAGGGTTGCCGAATTAAAACTTTACCTTATACTTTTGGAAGTTAAATGTCCATTTTCCATAAAGGATGAGTGTATAGGGCTAGAAAACTGTCCACATGTGGTTTACAGTTTAAATTGTTTACAACTCAAAGAAAACAGTAGCTATTACTACAAAATTCAAACACAATTACTTGTTACGGGTAGAGAAAGCTGTGATTTGTTCATATGGACGAATGTGGATGAAAAGATAATAAACATCAAAAGAGATGATATTATATTTATTGAAAATATTATAGTTCCACAAATAAAGGATTTTTATTTTAAATATATTTTGTTACCAACAATAGCAAAAACAAAATATGATTGTTAAAGTTCTGTCAAAGAATAACTATAGCTAGCTTGTCCAGGTTTTGTAGTGTAGAAAGGAAAGTAAATAATAAAACTTAGTTATACATTGTTTCTATTTTGCCAAAAAAATCTATTATGAAATAACTAAATATTATAATGTTTTTAGAGATATGTCTATCTACATAATAATATTACTTTTAAAATTTGTCATCAAACAAATATTATGTGGTCTGCGAGAGGCATCAGTTTGGAATCTAACATGCCACTTAAAATCTCAAATGTTTTAGTTAAACCAGCAATTAGTGTTTCAACATGTATTTGACGTAACATGTATTTTGTTGATCAGTCTTAAACTGTTCATCGGTATTTTTGAGAAATTGTGGTACCTATATTATAATCTGGTAAAAGCATATCACTTGTATGAAGAGATATACATTTTGATATTTTGATCTTGTATCGCGATCCAAACAACAACGTTGTTGTTCTTTTCTTTTGTGGTGTAATAAATCATAGCTTCATTCCATGGAAATCTACTCGGTACTGCATTTTTTTCAAATTTAGCCTGGCTGAAACATCAAATAAATATGGTTTTATTAAGAAATTCACTAAATCAAATGAAGGCATTAGTCTCCATTTACATACTTTACAATGAAATAGGATACCAAATTATTATTATGATGCAGCAAAAGCTTTAAAAGCTGAGTGCTATGGTACTTGCACTTGAGCTTAAGTTTTTTAAAATTACACAACAAGAAAGACTTAATTATGCTTATAAAACTTTAAAATACTTACGGTTCTCTAACACTGAGTCTGTTGGCAGCTCGTAATCGTCTTTACTAAAGCGATCTTTGCATATACGACTATTATTTGTAGACGTAATTTAAACTGGTCTCTGCGTAAACCCAGTAGTAACATATAATAACATTGCGTAAACCGATCTCTACGAATAGCTACAAGCCATTGTTTTAAACGTATTTTGTCCTTAGGAAACTTATGACCACTCAGTTTTTTTGAGCACATAGGAACTGCACAACATTGTGGCATTTCGATTTGGAGAGAATATTCGTTATACTTGTTTAATTTTATTAGAAAATTCAAAAAAATCAGACATAGTAATAGAAAATATACGCGCTCTGACAGTTTTGACAGCTTTCTGGACCAAACGCCTAGGTGCTGCCACCTGGTGGTCGTCATTTCAGAACACCCTCATTCAGTCGGTTTTGACCCTACATATTTTGTAAATCTCATTACTCTGCTCAGGTCTGTTCAGAATCCTGTACAACGTAAACCGATAAGGCGAGTGCTTAAGAAATATTTAATATCTAAACGTTGTGTTCGCTATTTTTTATTTTTATGGCGCTGTTATTGACATATTATTATTTAAATAAAATCGGATGAATTAAATTAATTTTGTTCATTTATTCATAACAAAAATTTTATTTGGTGATTTCGATTCTATAGACAGCAGCAGCCATTCATTCCTGGCGCAGCTGGTGCAGCCACCGGTCAAGTCATGTATCACCCTACGTTTGTGCTTGGACCTACCCATCATATGCCTATCCCGCCATCCTATCAACAGCCACGGTCCAGGTGAGTTATTATAATATGAATAATAAAATAACTTATTCATTATGATTATGTGGTCGGCCGAGTTAGTCCATTTCTAAAATTACAAACTTCGCCGGTGTATTTTTCGGAAGGCGTTCCTTATAATATGTATGTACGTAAATTTGTTGATAAATTATTTGGACTTACCCCCACCAAGATTCGTACTCGGGCCTGAGAGGAGGGCTTAGTTTCAACAGGACTACCACTGGTGTATCTATCATAATTATAGACTACCTTAAAATAGAATTATATTTTGTATATTGCTCGACAACTGTTTCACTTAGCACTGAAAACGAAAACGATTTAGACATTAGAAATATGAGTCGTGACAATGCAATATTATGGTACCACCGAGCTAATCTGATGATGAAGCCAGGAGGAGGATATCACAACCCCTCGAGTTATGGCTCACTTGATTTTTATGACGCATTCCATACATACAAAATCTTATTACTTAATTTCAAATGAATGCAAGGTGCCTATAATCAATACTGTCATGTTTTTTATTGAGATATTTTTTTTGGTCTAGTGTTTTTTTTCCTGCATTACGTTGATTTATTCCTCTTGTTTTGCAGTCAAGTTATACCCATTGATCACATACAATTTACTTGTTTGAATATATTTCGACTTAGTGAGAATTAGTACCAACATCGCCAAAGAAAACAAAAGTAATTTTAAAAATAAAATTTATATGGTGGGATGCCTGCGTTTGTTACACGAAAAGTCATAAAACAAACAGTCATAAAACTTGAATCAGAGGGGGTTCGTCGCAGTGTCATCTTAATTTAACTCATATTTTGATCTTTGTCATAGTTATTATCAGTACGTGACACCGTTCATAAGCTACAGCACACCACCAAGCCACACACCACCATGTAAGTATTAATTAGACCATGTAATTTGAGGTTTGTAATACTAAACGATAATAAAATCAATCACTATCTATCAGGACACGATATACCTAAAACGATCTTATTACGTAATCTAAAGTTATATTTTTACATTTATTTGTGACTAATATAAACAGATAATGGTACTAAAACCCATACAAAGCAATTATACATGCTCATTTTGAATTAAGTGCAAATATTTAAAGGGTAGATCAAAAAATTTACAAGAAACAATTTTTTCCGCATTGATTTTTATTTTTCATACGCTTCTAGATAACATCGATGATTACTAAAATTAAAAAAAAAAATAACACGCTGTATATAAACAATACACGCACACTACCTACTCAAAAATTGCGTGAAAATCATAGATTTAGTATACTTAGATTGGCAATGCGAAAGAGAAAGAAAATAGGTACCCGTGTGTTAGAGCGAGATAGCGAGCGGTAGATAGACGAGCATTTTCGTAAACGTTACGGGGCTATACCGGGCCTACGTCAGTTGTGAACGAAACAAATCTCGCTTATTTTAATTAATCTCGCAAATTAAAAGAGTAAGTTTGATGTTTAATAGACGTAAACAGCTATGGTTACGTGTGCAGTACCGGTTGTAATTCATCTAGGAAAGAAAATCCACAGAATTAGTCATTTTACATGTGAGTGCGATTGATAGATTTAATTCTCTAAATTCAATGATTATAGAAAACTGAAAATCAAACCGTGCACAAATAGATAGGTAATAACATTGCTTTTTATTATATAACCGACCGAACCATCTGCTGCGTCCTGCTGTACCGTCGACGCAGCTGTATGTGTCCCGTTTGCACTGGTCTACGAAGGTCCAAGACGTCGTAGACTACATAGTGAAGAAGTCCACTTTCTCATTGAGGGTTGAACGGTTGGAGTCTCGTCGCAAAACGAATTTTAATTCTTTTGTGGTGAGAGTACCAACCCATCATCTGGAAACCTTCATGAAGGAGGACTTCTGGCCGCAGGGAGTTGTATTTCGGAAATTCCGGGGTCAACTACCTGCCGACAGCGCTCGCACGTCGCCGACACTTCGTGTAAAATAGTTTAGTTATTTATTTTTTATGTATGTTAGATTTAAGGTATATATAATATGGGCCTCTGTTTACGTTATTTAAGATCTACTAATGTAAATATTGCCTGAAATAAAGATTACTATTATTATTATTATTATTATATAAATGTTCTGAATGTATAAGAATTGATTTAAGCGAAAAATAAAATACGTGAATTTCTTGTATTTCTAACCTCAATTTTATAGTGATTGTCGTAATATCGATTAACCACATTTCGATAACGTGACTGGCAAAGGTATTAACTACACAATATACCACACGCCCATTTGTTATCGAAAGCTACAAGTTTAGGGAGAGCACTATTTTTTTATTGCACACATCCACGTTACACGCACAGAAGTGTCAATTTTCTAGGTCTCGCCGTACAGGCTCTATTGCCAATCTTTAACGTTAGTATACTAAATCTATGGTGAAAATATCCAAATAAATAAATTTTAAAAACCGTCAAAAGTGGCGTTTTAATACGGTAGTGAGGGTTTACGCAAAGCATGTTTACCAAATATATTTTTTTGTGAGAAAATAACAAAGTTTTTTTTTTTTAATATCTTTACAAGCTAATTCAATTTCTCTTACATATTTGTACATACCCTTTAAATATTTGTATAATATTTATAAGCGTTTCTGGCATCCCTGTGCCCGCAGGAATTAATTGAAAAACAAATTTAATATCAAAATTAAAGAGAGAATACCTATATTACGAAACGGTCACGGTTAAGAATAGATCACATCGTTTTGTAATTAGATACCAGAAATATGACTAAAGCTTTGGTCTAGGATAGCGGTGCCGTCATATAGCGGCCCTAATATTAGAGAATTTAGGGACACAAAAAGACCACCGTCTTTATGGTGACTACGTGTGTCAAGTTCCAAGGCCGTATTGAATGTCGGTCATCTTATTTTTTTTAAAAACGTCAAACGAAACGTAACCAGGAGAGAAAATGGTTGACCTTGATTTAGCTTTAATAATTTACAAACACAAAAACACAAATACGTTAATATAATTATAAAAATGTCTTCACCGCTACCGAGAAAAACGTTCACGAACCGTCCCACACCGACGAGACGGCCGTCATGCAAATGGCAGCACCGCTTTTTTTACGTTACGGTGTCAAATACCTGCTCTATAGGAAACTGCATCATATTGCGTAATATAACGACCGCTATATGACGGCACCGCTATCCTAGGAAACCAAAGCTTAAGACAGTATATCAGAGAGCGGGTGGCAGCTTCAACCCTAGAACTGGGGCCTTATTGTCTATTTATAATTGTAATTGCAATCGTAACTTTTTACGCGGTCAGTGCTTGCTCTACCTACACTGGCGGTAGTGACAGATGTACGAAGCAACGTACTTCAAAATGAAGACGATTGCGATTAAGGTTGTAAATTAACCGATCCGTTTGGCAACATAGTGATTATGGACATCACCTCCCTATATCTAATTCTATATGTACAATATGTAACGGAATAAGCGCAATTCCTGAAATAAGTTTGTTCAGCATCAGCTACTTAATCGATTTCAGCAATTTTTAATGTGTTAATTTTTTCCGAAAAAATAGCTGAATTTAGTAATTTCAATGGAAATCGTACTATTATTGCTCTTTATTTAAGAAAATTGGTTAGACACAACTAAGGTAAGAAGGCATCTATTTTTTTTAATATTAGTATACTAATTGGGGTGTATGAGGAATTGCGCTGATTCTGTTACGCGTTGTATATTAAATAGAGATATGATTGACTGACTGACCCAATCATAAGTAATCTCCAAATCTGCAACACCTAAATAATAGAATATTGTTAGGTAGGTCCCTATTATACCATGAAGACACCCACTAAGAAAGTATTTTAGAAATATCTACGGGAACCAATCGCTAAAGGCATAATAATTCAAGGAGCGTACTGTAGGCTAATAAAGAACATGTAAAAATAGAACATAGGTTAACACGACTTGTTAAAGTGTTGGGCCATCGTTTCTGTTGATAGGGATTATTCTGTAAATCATGTTATTTTCGTATTTCTTTAGAGGGATTTGATTTAACCTGTTAATATGTTATCCACAGATTATTTTCCGCCAAATAATCAACAACTTCCCACGGCAAACATTCCTTCGAATGCGCCTGGCGGCAGGACTACTAATCCCACTACACTGGTGGGACCGCAGGGCACCCCAGCCACTCCTACTGCGCCCACTGTAACAATACCCCAACCACAGCCCCCGACGCACATGCATCAAGCCATGCCTGGTAAATAAATATTGTATCTATGTCGAACATTCAAATTCTGATGGACATACCACTGCGACCTATTGCACTTTATATCAGTTTGTCTGTCAAACAGTAATAAACAGGTGACAAAATAACTTTAAACTAAATGTTCTTTTCACTCAGTTCATGTGAAACGTAGTGTTAACTCTTTTGAAACCGTATATGAAACGATATTCATTTCTTTGCACTGTGGTCTAATTGGAATTACGACGAGTGAATGGGGAACATTGCCCGCGAAAGGATTTTCTAAGACAATCTATAGAGTTCCAACTTTTTAGGGTGTAGTTTACCAACAGTTTCAGGGAGCGGGGGACGCCCTTTTTGTTTTTATAGTTAATTCTACTAATATAATAATAACTAAAATCTAATATTTTTACGAGACTTGATTCACGGCTTCTTCAATTAATACTGCATAAATAAATTATTGTCAGGGTAAAGTAGTCGTTTAACAGATTTACTTGTTTCTACCACTAGTTCCAGAGCTACTGTTCTAGAAAAATCCAGAATACTATGATAGTACAATTTGTATATGTTAGAGCTGTAGCGTAAATAACATGAGCGCCACTACAAAATTTTATCTATTGTCTTATTTTGAATACTACAAATTTCTGCAAATACTAGAAAAATGAGAAAAGCGTCGTAAAAATTTTGTCACGGCATTCATGTTAACTACTCCGGTGGGGTATAATATGTTTCGCGTCAACTGACCTGACGATAGTGATAGTGCTGCAAATAATAAAGGAGACAAATTTTATGCAGTGTTCATTGTTGTTGGCTACGAAACCCTGGCCTATACGTAATCCATTTAACTTTTGTGTTTTTTGAATATTAGTACATAGTAGAATCAACAAAGAATAACGCTTATTCGAATATTAAATTGCAATTCTGTAGTTTTTGCCAATTGACTCTTGGATAAGATTTATTCTACGGTAGTCGAAGCTGCCCTTAGTTATATTAGTCTACATTTTTACACTATCTTTTTAGGCATACGACCAGCTCAGCCGAAACGTAGCCATAGAGTTCCAATTATTGATCCCGTTACTCGTGAGTATAACATGTATGAAGGATCTTAAATGATCATTAGATTTGAAAACTTAAATCTGCTATTATAATTGTGATTTTTGTTTACAGAACAAGATATTTTCTCTGAGTTGTTTACCAGTGATAATCAATATATAAGTGGTGATTCAAGTGAAAGGCAAACTCCACAACCAGTAAGTAATATATTTAGTTAGTTTTATGTAGGCGGGAATTTTAGGACATATATTATTTAACTATTTCTGTATCAATCAGGAATCAACACACAGTATTGCTGAAGAATTCACTAGAATGGTGAATGAAGTCGCTAACCAACCGACACCTTCAAGCGAAAGTACTATCAAGTACGGGACGAAGAACGTGGAATTGCCTATACCTTCTACAACGACGTTGATTCAACCTCATTTAAATGCAATAACCTCTATAAATAATAATATAGTAAAGTCTGATATATTAACAGTTAACGAAAGTAAAAGTTTAGGACCTGATGTTGTTATAGAATCTAACGAAACTCCCATAGTGTCTGCAATATCAGACAGCCCTGTCATAGTGCCTAAAATGCATACGAATATTAAGCAACTCCAAAAAAATAGTGAACAAAATGTTCAGGGTGTAGTTCTAGATAAGAATATACCACTTAATAAACATCAAAAACAAAATAAAAATAAACCAGTTGTGCCTCAAGTTGAAGAAACAGAAAAACCTTTGGAGGTTAGTTCTGCAGCTTCTCAAAGCACTCCGGTCGCAAGTGTCGCTCCCATAGCTGCGATTACGATCCCTGCCGCGCCGGCATTAGCGTTTGTCGTAGCAACCCCTAATCCGACAACTATGCCGGCCCCTCAGCCGCAAAGAATAAGAGAACCCAGGGACCGGGCTAAATCAGATGAGAAAGAACAAGACAAAACTAAAGAAAAAGAGTTATCACTGGAAAAAGATACAACTATTACCAGCAAACCCAACGGACCTACACCTGTCGGTAAGTAATCAAATTATATATTATGAATCTAAAATAGGACAATGTATGTTTGTAATTTTTCTCATACATACGTACATTGCAAATGTATCTCATGTAAAGTAAAAAAAAAGAATTAAGAGTAAAAACTAATATAGTATGTATAAAAATGATTAATATTGACAAATGCATGAGTTCCTTCAAGTTCTATGTACCTACCTTCAGTGTTGTTCGCCGTCGTTATCTTTACTGCACTGCATCAAAATCGATATCGAAATAATCAAATTAATATTACACCATGCTTGGTTATTGTAGGGAATGCTGTAAGGCTACCCGCACACACTCATACTGCAAAATATGACAATACAATCCGAATACGCTCAATATTATTGACAATACTTCTATTATTGCCAATAATATTGAATGTGGCATCTATCAGCATTCAGTACCTACACAAAACCCGTTTTAGATTTTTTGGTAAACCGGCTTTTGAATGGATTCGGGGTTGATAAGTGGTATTTGAATGACGCAAGCGGAACGCGCTCGTAGGTCTCCGGTACCAGTGTGTTTGTAACGATCACACTGGTTAAGAAAAGTTGGGCGCGGTCAGTCAGTGAATGGGTGACCTCCTAGTGGCACTTATATCACGAATTATAAAATTATTTCGTGTTGCAGAAGGAAAGTTAATTTGTTGGTCCCGGTTTTCGTTGTGTTTACGAACAATGGAAGTCGTTAAGCCATGTCAGATACCCTCGGGTGGCTTGAAAACATCTGACTCTTAAGTGGCCACCAGCTTAACACTATCTCCCAATCCGCGGTGGGCTCGCGATTGAGCTTATAGCCCATACTTCCTCAAGAGACCCATAGCTCAGCAGTAGGCTGGTACGGGTTGATGATGATGCTGATGAAACGGAACGCTAAAGTAGAAGAACTCGCTAGTAAACAGTTTATATCGTAATTTCTGAAAATTAGTCCAAGTATCTACACACACCTCTGAACTACATAGAATAAATCTAATTCCAATGTAAAATCTAAATTAAAAGAAACACTAAATGTATACATATAATAAAGATGTAACGAGGCCGTGTCTTTAATAGTATATTTTGTATGGAGGGACTAAACGAAGCCATTATATACCAGAGGTGTTAGTTCGTAGGGCATGAGAAGTGAAAATTAATTTTGTTTTTGGATATACAGTGGTGGTCAGATAATTAGAAACACTGCCAACGGTCCTTGACATTATGTAAGATACTTCTCCGCAATCGTTTTTATTTTGAAAATAAACAATAAATAGGACAACAATATGTTCAACGATTTATCATTGATTAGAAAAACAATATAAATTCCATTACACAAGGGCAGTTTCAATATTACACTACGGACAAACATTTTAACCCATTTTAAGTTATAAACAATAATGGTCAACTAATTAGAAACAACAACAAAAAAGTATAAAAAACATTTTTTTAAAGTATTAGTAATTAGTATTGTTATTTATGAAATAGCTACTATCCCAAACCTATCAATAGTTATAATTAATATTAAGTGGCGTATCCCTTAATGCCAATAACAGCACTGCAACGACGTGGCATTTTGATTCAATCAATTTCGTAAAATTTTGTAGGGGGATTTAATTCCATGCTTCAAAAAATGCTTCATTTAGTTCGTTTTGACTGGTGTTACGTTTGTTTGAGACTTTCTTTTTAACAATAAACCAGAGATTTTCTATCGGGATTAAATCCGTACGATTTGCTGGCTAGTCTAAAATGGATATACGCTGTTTGCTAAGGAAACATTTGACGATATTGGCCGTGTGTTTAAGGTCATTGTCATGCTGAAAGATCCAGGTTACAGGCAAATGATCGTCCGAGTATGGAATCATTGTGTGCTCTAAGATATTTTAGTATTGCCATTGATCCATTGTACCTTCAATCTCCCGAACGGGTCCAACTCCATATCCGGAAAAACACCCCCAAACTTTAATGTTACTGCCACCGTCCTTGACTATACTCCTTGTGTATTTATAATTAAAAGCATTGTTTACAGGACGTCTAACATAGCACTTTGCGTCGGAATTTACCATATTTATTTTTGTTTCATCCGAAAATAACACTTTTTTCCATTCTTGTACCGTCCAATTAACATATTTTTTTAGCGATTAATAATCGCTTCTCTCGGTGCTGCTTGGTAAGAAGCGGTACCTTTCGAAAGATTCTTCCAAACAATTTAGCTTCTACTAATCTTCGGCGTATCAATCTTGGCGAGATGTTTCTCGGGTCATCAGGCGAAAAAACTTCATTTATAATCTGGTTGGAGCCTTTAATTGGGTCTTTTTTAGAAACACGAACAACAACTTATCTTCTCTGGGAAAGGTTTTTCTTTGCCGAGCCTTTCTAAGAACATTTTTTCAACAGTTCCATGTGTTTTGTAATGATCAATTGCATTAAAAACTTTCTTTACAGAACAATTTAAGTGCTCAGCTATTCTTCTGTACGCCCACATATGATCTATACGTAAATTAACAATGATTTGCCTAGTTGACGCGTCACATCTTTTTTTTTGGCCCATTTTGAACAAAATAAAATTCAGATTAAATTTTGAATTGCCGCTAGAATAATAGAAAAAGCCACGAAAGAAATGTTATTCTCCAATTTCCAAAAAAAGAATGAGCTATGGATACTTTTTTAAAATGTTTCTAATTATGCGTCCAAGCGGCAAGTTACAGAAAATAAACTCCTACATGTGTAAGACTCATTTTGTAATTAAAAATAACATATGTTTTATATTTTATGCATTTAATGAGTTTTTTATTTGAGTGGCTATATTATTGCATAATTATTAATTATTGAATGTGTATATTTTTTACGAACATTTGTACGTTGAAGTTATACTTTCCTTATTCATAAGAAGTGTTTCTAATTATCTGACCACCACTGTATTTGCGGTAACGTAGACTGTTATCGAACAAGATATCAAAACACTTTATTTTTTATTTTTTGTGTCTCTGTCTGGTTGTGCACGCACCACGCAAAAACTACTGGACGGATTTTGATGAAATTTGGCGTGGAGATACTGAGTAACTGAGTACTTTTGACAGCGGGAGAATGTCTCATTCCCACGGAGAAATAAAAAAACAGGGTAAAAAGAAAAATACGTACTGCTCCGAAACCTAGAAACTTGAAATATGGTATGTAGGTAGGTGTCGTATATGTCGTAGGCAACCGCTATTAATTGATTTTCGGAAATTCCCACGGGAACGGGGATAAACGGGATCCCCGCGGAAAACGCTGCTAGGCAATCGCTAGTTACTAATATATTGAAAGTCAAAAAGTCAACATTTATTGTGATTGTGTGTATGATCTAATTACAAATTACACTTAGAAAAGTCAATAGTCTTCAAAACAAGGCACTCGAAACTCGTCCATGGAGATTGGCTAAATGTAAGCAGCAGCAGCCTGTCTTCACTAGAGTGGCTGGTTTAAAAAGCAGTACGTAAACCGGGGTTACTTTGAACCTCGGGATGACTTTGAATAAAACTTCCTGTTCACATAAAAATGCGAATTGCATAAAACGGAACTGTTTTTGGCAGTTTTTTTTCCAAAAATGGCAACACTAATGAACAGTCAAATCCTTTTCTGTAGGTGGGCTTTAGGTTGCTGCTTTAGATTACACTAAAAAAATTTAATTTTCAGATTTTAATTTTTTTTCTTATTATGAAATATTTTTTGTGGTTACTTTGAAATGAAATGATAAAAAAGGGGGATATCAAAGTAACCCCAAAATCATTATCACTTCAATCACGCTATTTTGATGTTTTGTCTCAAAATCTATAAATGTTTTATTTTTCCTTTTAAACTTAATCGAATGAACTACTAAAACCGATGATTATATATTTTTTTAGTATTTTTAGAACAACTGGTTGAAAAGTTATGGGCTATAAAACTTCAAAATTGATCAAAGTAACCCTGGTTTACCGGTACCCCGACCAGAACCAGCAAGAAACTCAAGGGCAGCTCTTTTTAATCTCATGTCTTGTAATTATGATTTGCAATAATAATTATGATTAATAGGCTGGCATAGCGTCGAGTCTCTTATTCCCGTGCATGTTGGTCTACTAAGTAGTCTGTAATTTTATAGTAAGTTACCTGTTTTTTGTAATTTATGCTTAGTTATAGTTTTAAATTTCAAAAGGCAAATTTCGTAATTCAATGTATCCTCTTTTCGTAATTCAATGTATATATCTTATTGCAAGCTATCCATTCGACCAAGGTTATAATAAGACTAGCGGCCCGCCCCGGCTTCGCACGGGTGGACATTTACTTTTGAAACATTTGGGATAAACGTAGAGTAAATGTATCTTTATGCGGGACATAAGTAGGTTCTTTTTATTTTTCAAAAAGCCGTTGCCCGCGTATAACCAGTATATTATTCCCGTTCCCGTGGGAATTTTTAAAAATCCCTTCATAGAGCGTTAGAGTACGACATAAATAAGATACAACATATTTCAAGTTTCTAGGTGTTATCGATTCGGAGTAGGTAGTACTGATACCAAAGATGCATGTGCTCATGATAACAAACAAATTTCCCCAAGAAACCCATAAAAAAAATTGGGCATTGTATGGAGACTTTAAAGAATATTTGTGCCAAGTTTTAAGTTGATAGACGCAAAAAACCACACCGTTCCATACCAACTTCAACTCCCTACTTGCACCCCTTTAGGGAATAACTTTCGAAAAATTCAAAAACATGTGTCTCATCATTTATTTCAATGAGTATTTATGCCAAATTTCAAGTTGATAGACGTAAAAAACAACACATATCCATACAAACTCCAAACCCCTGTTTCACCCCCTTTTCAGAAAATACTGAAAAAGTGTCGTTGTTTGTTTTGAGGAGTATTTTTACAAAGTTTCGAATTTATAAACACAAATATGAAGGTTTTCCATACAAACTTTAACCCGCACTTTCAACCCCTCTGAGGATGATTTTCGAAATATCCTACTATGTTTATATCATACTTTGTTTTTAAAGAGTATTTGTGCCAAGTTTAAAATTGATACAGGCAGAAATCACACTATCCCATACAAACTTCAACCCGCTCATTCACCCCCCTTAGGGGTTGAATTTCATAAAATCCTTTCTTAGTGAGCATGTACACTATAAATGTAACCTACACACAAAATTTCATGTTTCTATGTTGAGCGGTTTGGGCTCGATCTTGATTTTTAGATTTAGCTTCTCTTTTTATAATATAGACTAATTTTACCTTCGCTCTTTTTGGCTTCGCTCGCGCACGTTCATTTCACCCCCTTAGGGGTTGAATTTTGCAAAATTTTTTCTTAGTGGATGCCTACACTGTATTAGCTATCTATATGCAAAATTTCAAGTCTCTAGATCCAGCGGCTTAGGCTGTGCGTTGATACATCACCAATCAGTCAGTCAGTTTATCATTTTATATAATATACAGGATGTCCCAGAAGTCAACGATAAGCCGGAAACCAGCGATAGGCCTAGTCATGAGGGTAATCAGAAAAATATAAAAAACAATCTATGTTCTTTTTTCAAAATGTTATGAAGGTTTAAAAAAATCCTAAAAAACGGACACCCTGTAATGAACTTTTTTGTACCGTGACTGTAAATATTTACTTTTTGAATATTTTTTTTCTGTAATGCTATAATGAATAGCCGTGCTACAATTTACAATAAAAAAAAATTACATAACTGCCGCACTTTTAAGTAAAAAGTTAAATTTGTTTCCAACATTGAATTCTAAATAATTTCATCAACCAACTTAAACCAGCTGTACTGTAAAAAAAATGTATGGCTACTATTTTGGCAAGTATACTTAAAAGTTGACGCATTTAGTCTAAATTCTAAAATGATATAACACATGCTAGGTTTTGTTATAGTTGAGGCATGAAAATTTTTTTTCTCGATGAATCCGGATTCTATGCCAATCAAAAGAGAAATGTTGGTAACACAACCTTAAGTCTGCAGCTGACCTGAACTAAGCCTTTTTATCCTCTTTCTTAACCCTCCTTTAAAGTAATGATACTTAAAATAAGTTTGTGTAATATTTTTTTTGTTTAATGTGGTATGTTTTACAGCATTTTTATAACAAATGTTCAAACTGTTTTCCTTCAGCTAATATGCATGCTCTACATCTCCTTAAAAATGATCGAGCTATGCGCCGGGCGTGACGTTTGGAATTGATTTGTTCAGCGGCTTCTGAGATTCTTCGGCGCAGCTCTTCTAAATCTTGAATCGGATTGTGGTAGACTTTTTCCTTAATTGCACCCCAGTAAAAAAAAACTATTGGATTAAGATCGGATGACCGCGCTGGCCACGAAATTGGACCACCCCGACCAATCCACCTATTTGGATATTCTCGATCGAGAAACTCTCTGACTAGACGAGCATAATGCGCGGGGCAGCCGTCTTGCTGATACCACATGCTGCCGTAAATATTTAGCGGCACTTCTTCTAATAAATCGGGTAGTTGATTTTGTAGGAAATCTAAATAAACATATCCATTTATGGTCTCTGGCAGCTCAATCGGACCAATAACTGTACCGTTTAAAATGCCTGTCCACATGTTTACTTTAAAACGGTACTGTGAATGATCTTCACGCATTAGGTGAGGATTTTCCACGTGCCATTCGTGTAAATTGTGTAGGTTCATGTAGCCGTCCTTTTTAAACGTTGCTTCGTCGGACCATAGAATCGTTTCAAAAAACTGGGGATCTTCAGTGGGTTTTTGCAAAATCGTTTGACAAAATCGCACTCTCTCTGGGTAGTCTCGGGGAAGCAAAGATTGTACTCGTTGTACATGGAATGGATGCAGACGGTTTTTTTTTTCAGAATACGATGTGCACTGCTTTTACGTACTCCAAGGCTTTCCTCAATTCCACGTACGGATTTACTTGGATCTTCTTCCACAGCTTGCATGAGTTCGTCCTCGTAGGGCAAGAGGGGCCTTCCTTCACCAGCCATATGATCAGGGAATCGACCTTCGGATAATGATCGATGCAGATTAATAAAAACTCGGTAATCAGGATGAAGCTCTAAGTTTGGGTATCTCTCGCGATACACCCTAGCTGCAGCATTGGCGTTACATAAGCATTCTCCGTAAATAAGATGCATGTTGGCGTACTCCTGTACGGTATATCTATTTGGCATGATAACTTCACTTTACGAACTCGTAATTACACGCAAATACAATCTAAACAACAGACTCCAAAATCTTTACTTCTGGGACGGATTTAAATCAAAGCCATCAAACAAATGGCATAAACAAAAGATGTACGAATAAACAAAAATCCCTGTTAGGTTCTCTTTTCAAAATTATGAGTCCGTCTCCATTCAAAAAGATTTTAACCTAGATTTACCTAAGAAGGTTGCGTTACCAACATTTCACCTCATTAAATTAGATTGGCATAGAATCCGGATTCATCGAGAAAAAAAAATTTCATGCCTCAACTATAACAAAACCTAGCATGTGTTATACCATTTTAGAATTTAGACTAAATGCGTCAACTTTTAAGTATACTTGCCAAAATAGTAGCCATACATTTTTTTTACAGTACAGCTGGTTTAAGTTGGTTGATGAAATTATTTAGAATTCAATGTTGGAAACAAATTTAACTTTTTACTTAAAAATGAGGCAGTTATGTATTTTTTTTTTATTGTAAATTGTAGCACGGCTATTCATTATAGCATTACAGAAAAAAAATATTCAAAAAGTAAATATTTACAGTCACGGTACAAGAAGGTTCATTACGGGGTGTCCGCTTTTTAGGATTTTTTTAAACCTCAATAACATTTTGAAAAAAGAACATAGATTTTTTTTATGTTTTTCTGATTACCCTCATGACTAGGCCTATCGCTGGTTTCCGGCTTATCGTTGACTTCTGGGACATCCTGTATAGATAAAGGTAACAATTACTTTAGAAGTAACAACTTGAGAAGTATTATTAGGGTATTCCCATTTGTCCCCACTAGTTTTGTCACCAGTGGTAACAAAAGGGAATATCTTTTCATTCATCAGCATCAGTGGTGACAAATGGGAAAATCGTCGACCCCCTCCCCCCTATATCTCAATTAGATTCTAGAGTGCTAAGAAACCAATGAAAAAATACAAATTTTCAGGGCCCCTTTCTTGTCATGCGTCGTCATTGCATTGTCGCCAGCGCGCGGATCCGGTCCGCATGAAGGTAATACCACGCTCCTGGCCACACGCAAGACAAAGATTTCGCTTACCATTGCAGTGTAGTGCGTGTCGCCGGTGACTAAACTCGTCGTCTTGTATTAATACTATGACCATGCGATGACCTGCACGACAGTAAAAACTACACTCGCAGTCTTAAGAAAGCGCGCCTGCAAGCGGTTGGCACAAAACGCGTCCGCGCGCGTGATGCCCGCGTCATAGGAAAAACATGTATGAAATAATAGGATCCCGGCAACCCGCACGCGGACTAGACCCGTACGCGGGCGGCTATCCGCGTCACAGGAAAAGTAGCTTTATTCAATCGAAAATTGCCATAACAGTGCATTTAAATTGTACATTATCAAATTTCGCGCGTAATTTGACGAAAACGCTCGACGTATTGGACGCCATATTGCTCTATAGTCATGAGGTCAGAGCTCAGTTGATAATGCAACTTTAGTATTTTTTGCATACAGAGTAAATACCCTGTAGTTAAACTAGGTCATTTTAAAATCACCACACAAACACACAGAACAATTTTGGTCCTGAGAGCATTCTATTCCATGGCTTTTGGTATTGACATGAACATGACCCTGATGGGGCCCCGGACCTACAGAGCTGGCGAATGGCCTAAGTTATTGTAGTAGAAATGTAGTAGGCCAAAACACATAATATCTTTGAATTTGTATTTCTATAGTTCAAAAGTTATTAGACCTCAAAGCTAAAAATCATCAGGTTGTTGGAGCCCCGAGATTTCAGTGTAATTATGGCAGATAAGGACGTTTGCTCTTAGACAAAGTTTCTGTAGTATTTAGGTAGTGGACAGAAAAAGAAAGGAAAAAATTCTTGAATTCGTTGAACATTTTGGAAGTAATTCACGTTTGAAGTGCGGGACGATCAGAACCCATGGCCAAGTGTTTACTCTGAAACGAAGCATCCTAGCATAGTATGTTGTTTGAGAAAGTTTCTGTGCTTTTTGATTAAGGAAATTGTATGGAGCCAGTTTTTTGTGCCTAGTTCTACGGTTTAATAGAATAACGCACTTTTGCATAAAACAATCGGAACCGTGTATGACCCAGTGTATTCTCTGCAACGAAGCATCCTAGCATAGCGTGTTTTTGAGAAAGTTTTTGTACTTTTCGATTTAGGAATTTCTAGTGAAGTCGTTTTTTTGTGTGCATGTGGACCTCCGTGCCACCTCTTAATTCTTTTCTAGAACCACCTAAAAGTATTGTGACGGTGATGTGACTTCTTATTTCTGCTATCATTTTGATTGTGACGGCTTCCCCGCAGAATGATTGATCAAAATTGGTGGCACGGAGGTCCACATGGTTTGTCTATGGTTTTCACACAAATCGCCGAATTCCAAGACAATCACACCATGTACCGGCGGAATTGACATTTCAAACCTTTGTGACGACATATGTGACAGCTACAAACACATTCATTACACATGTGACGCAATAGGAACAGACAAATAAGCGTGGTAAGGTGACCGATGTCTTAAATCTTTAAGGATTGACTAAATATTTAAGACATGATTACGCTAATTCGTGTATATGAAAAATAAATTCACGTTTCTCTTTAAAAATAATGAAGTAGTCAGTTATGTGAAATTGTGAAAGTGAATGTTTCAGGGGTTGTATATTAAGCAAGTGATGATGATGTTTAGAATGTGACTACAGGAGCACTACAGGCTTTTTTTTTTCCTGTAGCCTGTAACCTGTAGCTTTATGAAACAGGGCCCTGGTGGCACGTGGTGAGGTTTTAATTTATATGTGTAAAATGTCCGTGATAGTGTACAGTGAATGGGAAATTCGATAAAATTGATGGCGTGGGATGGACGTTTTCGAATTGCTTCAAGAAGCCGCTTTAATCTTCAGTAAAAGTACTATCGTTATACTGTGGATCACCAAGTGTTATTATAATTATAAAAAAGTGTTGAAGATACTGTATGTTTGTGAGCATGTGGACCTCCGTGCCACCTCTCAATTCTTTTCTAGAACCACCTAGTAGTATTGTGACGGTGATGTGACTTCTTATTTCTGCTATCATTTTGATTGTGATGGCTCCCCCGCAGAATGAGATCAAAATTGGTGGCACGGAGGTCCTCATGCTTTGTCTATGGTTTTCACACAAATCGTCGAATTACAAGTAAATCACACCATGTACCAGCGAAATTAACATTTTACGGCATATGTGACAGCTACAAACACATTCATTACATACTGTGACGCAATAGGAACAGAGAAATAAGCGATCTTTTATGTCAGAAGCATGTGGAGAGTTTGTCCACCATTTAAAGTCGAAAATGATCGTGAAACATACATTTAAATAAAAATCTGACAGGAATTCGAAACAGTTTCGTCACGACTAATAGCTCATCATAGTATTATTTCCTCCAGTCCTTAGAGATCTAAGACAATGGTCACCCCAATTCGTGTATATGAAAGAAAAAATATTATGAGCTATTTGACGTGACTAAACGGTTTCGTATTCCTATTACATTTTTAATTAAACGCATGTTTCACGAGGAATGTATGTTTTTTAGTTGGTATTTATTTACTTAATGTATTTAAATTATTTACTTATGATAAACAACTTGAGTAAAAATTTCAATAAATACCAGCTATTTCATGTCATAATATAATATTTACTTACTTTCACCTTATAAGGTGATGTTCAGAAAATCTATGGAGGGTTGTATAAAAATAAATGAAAAATATTATAGAGATCTGAGTTAGTGGAATGGTAAGAAGATATGTATTATTTTAAACAAATATGTCCTACAAAACACCCTCTGCAAAAAATTCTGTTTTGTAAAATTCTTCAAAGTACAAAAATCTGCTTGCAACATTATCAAAATACTGGTAACCATTCCAACATATATTTTTGTACATGGAATCAAAAGAGCTTGAATCCAGAGTAGTAAAAAGAAATATTTAAAATAAATAAATATTTTTTTTGCTCGAAAGTAGCGATTGATGTGCTACGTGAAAGAGAAATCGTTTTTTTCTCACGTTTATGCGGAAGCGAATTAAAACACTGTTATTTTTTATTTGGTTGTCAGTCTGCCACTCTGACAATGTCAATTTGACATTTCTTCATCTGCATGGAGCTCAGAACACTATTACTCCTTGGAGTGTCTTCAAAATCACCACGAAACTAACATACCACTATATATTTGACTAACAAAAAAATTGTTTAATAATTCAGGAAATACTAAATAATAATACAAATTCAATCAGCCTAATTAAACATGTTACTAAATAATAAAAGGGTGACGTTCGTTTCTCAGTGACCTAAACCCTAATATATTTCTAAATTTTTCAAGCATAGGGAGCCATTATAAATTATTTTATTATGTTATCTAATAGCCCAGTAAATTAGCCTTACAATGATGTATATGGTTTTAGTAATAAAATGAGAGGAATAAAATACCACCATTATTCTTCTAAGTCTGCTCGAATATTTTTAAATTTCTTTTTAACATACAATGTGTGGTCACACTATTCCATGACTGAGTTGATGGTACCAAATGCGTTTATATTAAGCCTTTACGCGAGGTCTACCTAATTCGTAAATAGATAAATTCGCGTTATGCCTAAATGTCATTTTCAAAAGCAAAACTCTTTGTTTGCCCAAATTAGATTTTTGTCTATGTCGCTTAAGAACTACTTCGCTATATGCCGAATTCTTAGTTGGTCTACATCGCGTTATGCCTAAAATCCTAACATTACAATATTTTTGCTAAATCAAACTTTTTGCTGTATTTATGTATCATAAATAGTAAAATTAATGGCCATCTTCCAGCTTCATCATCAGACCTTGGCTACCATCTAGCACCAAAGTACTCGTCAAGATGAATCATACGAGCCCAAAATCAATGGGACTGTGTCGTTTAATTAATGAGTTCCTATGGCCATCTTCCAGCTCCATCATCAGACCCTGGTTACCATCTAGCACCAAAGTATTTGTCAAGACAAATCATACGAGCCCTACTCGAGGGGTTTACGAGTAGTCATTGAGGAGTTGCTATATTTACCTCCTGGCTCCATCATCAGATCATTACCATACCACAAATGGTACCATAATATTGCATTACCAAATTTACATAGGTATACCAAATTTCATTTCAATCGGTTGAAGATATCTGCTTCGATATTGATTTGCATGATTTCACCCAAACATACATAGTTATATACATACATTGTATACAGAGTCATACACTAGATCAACAAAAGCTGTTGTAATATTCAATAAATATTCAAAAAAGGTATTCAATAACTTTCTAGCAATTTATTAGATCCTGGTCATTTTTAATTAATGTTAAATGAGCCGCCTACTCCACCCCTTGCTACGTCATAAATGTATTAGGTATTTGATCTAAAGATCTTTAAGTCCATTTAGGGTTTAGCCTATTTCAGCATATACCAACATCGATTTAAGTCTAACTCTCTTTATGCCTACTTTGCGTTACGTTTTAGATGTAACTCGAATTAGTCTATTTACGAATTAGGTACACCTCGCGTAAAGGATATTAAGTTCCTTTACAAATATTGGATGATGAATCAAGGATGAATCTCTTTGAAATTTTGCACACTTATTATATGGATAATAAATAGTTTTGTAAGTTTCTGTTACGCTAGCTTGTTTGGTTCCAAAGATATAATAAGTTAGGTTAGCTGTCATTTCGGAGCTTCCGATCTGCAGGCGTATTCAGGGAGCTTCGATATTCGATATCGGAAAATCTGTCGAACACTTTCGAGATGGGCTGATGTTGGTGTCGAAAACTTGCGAGATGGGCTGATGTTGGTATTGAAAACTAATGTCATATGTGACATAAGGATTCGGAAAATTTTCCGTGGCTGTCAGAAACGCCTAGAATAAAGTTTCCGAAGTCGATAGATTCGACATCGGAAAATTTTTCACTCGATCTGAATGGAACGGAAACGGTATCGAGTCTCCGTGAATACCTACGCTGAATTATTCGTTAACTACGGATCAACAAAAAAAACGGCTTCACTACAAATTCCTAAATCGAAAACTACAAAAAAATATCTCAGAGAACATACTACCTGTGCTAGGATTTTTAGTTGCAGAGAAAACACTGGGCCACACGGTTCTGATTGTTTTTTGCAAAAGTGCGTAATTCTATTAAACCGTAGAACTAGGCACAAAAAACTGGCTCAATACAATTTCCTATATCAAAAAGTACAGAAAGGAGACGTTCCATTTTCGGCCTGCACATTGTACACCAGCTTGAAAGATAGAAAAAAATCGAGTGATTGTCAAAAAAATAAATCATTTCCATCTATTCTATTTAACTTGCACAAAAGTAATTTTACTTCAATGATGATCCTTAGAATCATATTGAAATAATACTATTTCTAACTCCTTAAACCCAATTTCCATCATAATGTGATTATGATTAGTCCGACAAACGTTAAAATAATGTTAATTGTCATTTTACCGTTCAGGTCTTAATTTTTTTTTTCGGTCGTCGCGTTGCTAGTTTAATGAAAATTAAAGTTTATTGTGCAGCAAAACGAAAAATATGAGCAAAATCATGAATAAAACTATAGTTATTTTATTTATATTTTTTTTTAAAACTGGTGTACACATTGCAGGCCCAGTCTCCATACATTTCTGAAACGTCTCCTTTCTCAAACAACATACTGTGGGGGATATTACATTGTCAAATATCTCTGATCATTTATATGGTCATGTATTTGATCCAATATAATTGACTATGAAAATGAAAATAAAAATGAATCATATGTCTATATTACATTATCCAATAACATTGACTCATAGAAACTATGATCCAAGATAAATGATAGTGTAATAAGCCCTTATGCTAGGATGCTTCGTTTCAGAGTAAACACTGGGCCATAGGGTTCTGATCTGATCGTCCCGCACTTCAAACTTGAATTACTTCCAAAATGTTGAACTACGAATTCTATTCTTTCTTTTTCTCTCCACTACCTAAATACTACAGAAACTTTGTCTAAGAACAAACGTACGTTACTGCCCTAATTACTGAGATCTCGGGGCCACAACGACCTGATGATTTGTAGCCTTGAGGTCTAATAAATGTTGAAAAATAGAACTAGCAACTAAAGATGTGTTTTTGCCTACTACATTTCTACTACAATAACTTAGACCACTCGCCAGCACTGTAGCTCCGGGGCCCCAGGGTTCTGATGTCAATCTTTTGGTAGTGATTCAATGACGCGTTTTTTAAAAAAGAAAAAGGAGTAGTAGTTCATTCACGAAAGATAGATGGCGATATGTCCGCAGACCAATAACCTGTCACTGAATCTAGCATCGAATGATGACTTTTTTTTTGTTCTCATGAATCTCATCAATGGTCATGAAAATATACAGCTATTAATGCCGAGAGACGTGTTGTTTATATTAGTGATATCTAATTTGTGTTGTGGTTGGTGTGTTTTCTCCTGATTTACACTAGGTTTAAAGTAGTTCGAACAAACACATGAATATTTACTCAGATTACACCCGACATCTATACTGGTAGCTCTAATCCACTGTTGTCTTACGGTCTTATTAATAAATTCAGACTAGAGAAAGATTAACTTTACTCCAAGTATTAACTCATTACTAACCAATTTCAGTATTAATAAACACAGAGTAAGCAAGGAGTAACCTAATCCATGCCTACTCCCGGAGTAAAAGTTACGCCTTGGTGTCACCTAGTTTAAGCAGGGATTAGCCATAGTGTAGGTTTAATGCTAACCTAAAAATTACTTTGACATTCATCGATGACGGAAGGATGACGGTAAAGCGATGGGATCAAAGAGATTTAAATATTATTATATTTTAATCTCTTTGCTACTCACTAACCACAAATACGGATGTCAGATAGTCAGCTGTCACTTGTGAAACTCATTTTTTTAGGGTTCCATACCCAAAGGGTAAAATTGGGACCCTATTACTAAGACTTCGCTGTCTGTCCGTCACCAGTCTGTATCTCAAGAACCGCGATAGCTAGACAGTTGACATTTTCACAGATTATGTATTTCTGTTGCCGTTATAACAACAAATACTAAAAAACAGAATAAATTAAGGAGGGATCCCATACAACCAACGTTATTTTTTTGCCGTTTTTATAGGTAATGGTACGAAACCCTTCGTACCATTACCGACTCGCACTTGGCCAGATTTCTTCCATTTTGGAAAAGTTCTTATCTCTCTTTTTACTTTTAAATTCATCAGTATTGCCACATTTCAGACGTAATCTAAGTGTAAGCTAGGTGTAAGGAATGTATAGTTAGTCCGAGGATACTCCGTGTTTATTAATGACATAAAAAAACTGAGGTAATACTTGGTTACTTGGGGATTAACTAGTTCTAGCGTAACCTCTGATCATCCTAGGAATAGGCCATTTTTATTAATAAGACCGTAGGTGGCTTGCTTACTCTGTGTTTATTAATACTGAAATTGGTTAGTAATGAATTAATACTTGGAGTAAAGTTAATCTTTCTCTAGTCGGAATTTAAGACCGCTACGGTCTTATTAATAAAAATGGCCTATTCCTAGGATGATCAGAGGTTACTCTAGAAGTAGTTAATCCCTGAGTAACCAAGTATTACCTCAGTTTTTTTTATGTCATTAATAAACACGGAGTATCCTCGGACTAACTATACATTCCTTACACCTAGCTTACACTTACGGTCTTATTAATAAAAATGGCCTATTCCTAGGATGATCAGAGGTTACGCTAGAAGTAGTTAATCCCTGAGTAACCAAGTATTACCTCAGTTTTTTTTATGACATTAATAAACACGGAGTATCCTCGGACTAACTATACATTCCTTACACCTAGCTTACACTTAGATTACGTCTGAAATGTGGCAATACTGATGAATTTAAAAGTAAAAAGAGAGATAAGAACTTTTCCAAAATGGAAGAAATCCGGCCAAGTGCGAGTCGGTAATGGTACGAAGGGTTTCGTACCATTACCTATAAAAACGGCAAAAAAATAACGTTGGTTGTATGGGATCCCTCCTTAATTTATTCTGTTTTTTAGTATTTGTTATTATAACGGCAACAGAAATACATCATCTGTGAAAATGTCAACTGTCTAGCTATCGCGGTTCTTGAGATACAGACTGGTGACGGACAGACAGCGAAGTCTTAGTAATAGGGTCCCAATTTTACCCTTTGGATATGGAACCCTAAAAAAATGTGTTTCACAAGTGACAGCTGACTATCTGACATCCGTATTTGTGGTTAGTGAGTAGCAAAGAGATTAAAATATAATAATATTTAAATCTCTTTGATCCCATCGCCTTACCGTCATCCTTCCGTCATCGATGAATGTCAAAGTAACTTTTAGGTTAGCATAAAACCTAAACCATGGCTAATCCCTGCTTAAACTAGGTGACACCAAGGCGTAACTTTTACTCCGGGAGTAGGCATGGATTAGGTTACTCCTTGCTTACTCTGTGTTTATTAATACTGAAATTGGTTAGTAATGAGTTAATACTTGGAGTAAAGTAAATCTTTCTCTAGTCGGAATTTATTAATAAGACCGTTAGATTACGTCTGAAATGTGGCAATACTGATGAATTTAAAAGTAAAAAGAGAGATAAGAACTTCCAAAATGGAAGAAATCCGGCCAAGTGCGAGTCGGTAATGGTACGAAGGGTTTCGTACCATTACCTATAAAAACGGCAAAAAAATAACGTTGGTTGTATGGGATCCCTCCTTAATTTATTCTGTTTTTTAGTATTTGTTGTTATAACGGCAACAGAAATACATCATCTGTGAAAATGTCAACTGTCTAGCTATCGCGGTTCTTGAGATACAGACTGGTGACGGACAGACAGCGAAGTCTTAGTAATAGGGTCCCAATTTTACCCTTTGGGTATGGAACCCTAAAAAAATGTGTTTCACAAGTGACAGCTGACTATCTGACATCCGTATTTGTGGTTAGTGAGTAGCAAAGAGATTAAAATATAATAATATTTAAATCTCTTTGATCCCATCGCCTTACCGTTATCCTTCCGTCATCGATGAATGTCAAAGTAACTTTTAGGTTAGCATAAAACCTAAACCATGGCTAATCCCTGCTTAAACTAGGTGACACCAAGGCGTAACTTTTACTTCGGGAGTAGGCATGGATTAGGTTACTCCTTGCTTACTCTGTGTTTATTAATACTGAAATTGGTTAGTAATGAGTTAATACTTGGAGTAAAGTTAATCTTTCTCTAGTCGGAATTTATTAATAAGACCGCTAGTGTTTTAAGTTTTGACGGTCGCTAGCTAAAAATAAATGTTAGGTGGAGCAATAAGTTGGTATGCAGTTTTGAAGCTGATTTATTGGTCAACCTTTTGGTATGTTTTTTTAAAATTTTGAATTCAGAATTGTGAAAAAAAATAAGAAAATTCGAGTCGGTTGTTTTCAACGATGCAAGGGAGAAGAAAACTTTTTTAATTTTGCGAAAGTTGGATTTTTTTATTTATGTTTCTGATTATTGGTTCAATAATATGGCTACTGCAAACTTTGAGCCAGTTTTGACCAAAAATATGGATACTCGGCCTGAAATTGCCGCCAAAGCTGTAGCATTTCTGCAGGCCGGGCATAGCCAAAGAAATGTGAGTGCACAACTGAATTTAAGCCGTACCTACTACTGTCCGAAGAGTTTATTAAAGGTACTTAGAGACTCTCGGCTTCGTTTGTTGTCAAGAAAGACCGCGATCTCGTGTGACAACGTTTTTAGCTAGGGACGTCAAAACTTAAAACACTAGGTGGCCCGATAGATGTGTCCGGGAGTGTATAGGACTCGATTCTGAAAACCAGCTAAAATTCCTAATTTTAAGTTAGCTCTATTCTTTTCCACCGCTTTGGAAAGGAAAGGAACAGAAATAAGCGCCATATTTATTTACAATGCCATAAATGTCAAAATAACAAAATTGAACCTTATTGAACGCATTCACATCTTATTCAAATACACGTGTTTATCAATGTAACAAGGTCATGTACAAAAGTGACAGATAAGCACGTTCATATCTATAAAATTAGTTGGTTTTTATATGTTTGACGTTACTGTATAGTCTATGGTTTATTTGTCCTTTTTCTTCCGTATTCTATGAAGAAGGATAGGTAAAATTTGGAATTTTAGCTTGTTTGCAGAATCGAGTCTATTGATAGATTGTGTTTAACCTTTTTAGCAATAAAAAATTCGCAGTGTCCATATTTATTTACAATCAACATGTCAACTTCTCGTTTTTTAATGGCTGTTACTGTACTAGTTTATGAAGTTCAGTTCAGCACCATCTATTGACACCTTTGAATACTCAAGTGACAGCTGTTACCGAAAACGCCTCATTTGATGTAGATAAACATGTAGAAGGCGAATTTCAATAACCGTTTTTTTTTTAATTCCTTTACAATAATAATTGTCACTGGGTTCGATTCTGCTTTACAGCGACTAAACTTTTTTTAGTTTACTCCTGTCATTGTCTTTCTCCTAGGAAAGAAAAGAGACGAGAGATATTTAGTCCCGTCAAATGAAAATTAGTCCTGTCAACTAAGGCATTTCATAACGTGTTTAGTGTATAGAAGGTAATTATGTCACGACTAAAATACAGCCTCTTACAGGACTAAATTCGGTAGGTTATCTTATATCTTTTCTTTTTTTCTTTTCTTTTTTTGAGGTGAGACAAAGACAGGACTAAACTTAAATAAGATTAGTCGGTGTAAAGCAGAATCGCCCCCATTATCTTGTTAATTTTCCCTTCTGCTCGCCTTAATATTCCCTATTTCGTGCATTTTATGTTTCAAGATACCTAGATATTCTATTCTTGTATTTTTCGTCTATGATGTCTAATCGATCGATTCTGTACTTGCGCACAACACTATCTGTACTAAGTCGTCTGTCCGCATGGAACGATTCAATATGGCGGATTTTACTTCACAGTTACTTGGAGCTTGGCCGTGCTATAAATTTTTATAAAACCTTTGTTACTCGTCTTTTGATATATTGTCATAATTACTTTTTTTTTATAATTTAAACCATTTATTTAAGCATAATTTAAGGAATGTGATTCAAGTGTAACCAGTGATAAAAGTCAGACGTTCTAGATCCTTGAGTGACCTTTTGGATAGACTTTCTTTTACCATATTGCTACGTTACCGCATCTATGTTATCGAGTGAAGATAAAGTACAGATTTTATGGATTTTGGAAACTGTGATATAATTTTGCCATCTGTGCCACATAGTGAAGTCTGATATTCAGGTACTGTGCAAGAAAACTCCCACGTGGAAATACCTCACGTCTCTATTTATAGAATTCGAACTTGGTTCACAAAAAGTGATTGGTGAAATTAAAAATCAACCGCATATACATTTAGTTCTTGGTTGTAATGAGTCTAATTCGTTACAAATTGATTTCTATCCCACATCTGTGACTGTCCATGCCCTTCATGATCTGGAGTTACCATAGATATCGTCCTGCCACATCTTTCCTTCAGATTTTATAGCTACACATTAATTTAATTGTGTAGAATGTACAACAGTTTATTGTTTTATGTATTACCTAACATTTATCACATGACTTATGTGAGGGAGGTCTGTAGTGACAATCTATTCTATTTAGGACAAAGATCTCGCGAATATTCCAAAGTGCAAATTATCAATGTGTTAAAAAGTGAAAGGCATTGAAATATGATCTGATATTGTTTATCATCTTCATTACATATACCTACCATAAGCTTTGTAGTTTTTTATTTCCACTCTTTTCATCTTAAGTCTGCATTCCCTTATACATTGAGTGGATAATACAACTTCTGTGAGTCAGTACCATACCGACCTGACCACAATACAATACGATTATACTGAAGAACTAGTAGTGAAAACAAGTTCTCCCTAAGTGTATTTTTTTTTAACATATATTATCATTCTTCATGCAATAGGTATGACTTAAGAAATGACACAAGCTATGTTTTATTCCCTTAAAAAAAATCTTTTTTGCTACCATGTGAGAGAAGCTTGGGCTAATCGGGGTTGTCTCCACGGATCATGGTATCAGATTGCATTAGCCACGGATCACTATACATATTTTTCTGAACACGCAATATGTTTATTGCATTTTCTAACTGAAAAGAAGTCATAATTTTAAAAAACACTAAAAATGTTTATTAAAACATCATATTAATCAACTATAAATTGTTTTTTTTTTAATTATAACTTCTTTTCAATTAGAAAATGCAATAAAAATATTGTGTGTTCGGAAAAATAAAATATTATATTACTTATCTCTGTACACTGTGATCAGTTTCCATAACTTATATAATTTATTTCATGTAGCTACGGATACCGTGATCTGTGGGTAAAAATATTAATGATTTTTTTGTTGGAAACGAATCACGGTATCGGTGGATACAACTCGTCGTGATCCGTGGCTAATGAAATCTGATACTATGATTCGTGGAGACAACCCCGGCTAATCTACCGCAACATTATAAAGGGGAAAGATTTGTATGTTTGTAATGAATAAACTCGTTTTAAAAATTCTTTCACCAATCGGGAGCTTCAATATTCCTAAGTAACATAGGCTATATTCCCATGGGAACTATGTGGGTGAATCTGCATGAAACAGCTAGTGAGTAATAATAACATAAATTTGTTTCCTTCTTCTGTTTGTTAATAAATTGTATGTGTTTTTTGAAGTTCAAGGGTACACTTACAATATGCACTTAGCCTTATCCCAACAGGAGTAAACCGTATTTACCTACATGCCTTCATTGGCCAAATCCAGTCTGTCTTCATACTTTAATCTACACCTCATGCATGAGGTGGACAGTCCCATAAGTGATCATTGAATAAATTATTAATAGAACCTAAAAAACAGTCACATTTAAAAAATCTCTCTTCTAAATTTATCATAATTCAAGCATTTTTTATTGAGTATGAAATAAAGCTAATAAAGAGACAGTGTAACATTGTCAGGCAAATCAATCCCCCATTTTATCAATTTATAACTTATATTTCAGTGATAATTTTATCTGCTAATTGGCTATTTTGGAAATCAGATTACTTGATGGTATTTATTAAACTATTACTACAAAAAGATTGATTACTCTTAATTCTTTTATGAATTTTCTAAAGGAATCAGATGCCAACTTGCATTATCTCTTATTTCTTTTATGAATTTTCCAAAGGAATCAGATGCCAACTTGCATTATTTTCCTTTTCATTATATATCTATGCAACATGACAGCAGATTCGGTGACAATTGGGTAAATCTAATCTAGGACAAGACACCTATAAACAGCAATCAGTAAAAGACCCAACTTTATACTTTCATGTACCCTTATAAGTAATTAAGTGTTTTTTGGGCTAATTATATCAATAATTCTTTACTCATATAAATGCATCACTTGAGGAACTCCTAGTATGTGGATGAGAATTAGTACTTTATGTTCTACACTGTCAAATAAGCTTTTTAAAAAGACTTATCATGTTCCTGACAAGGCAATATTTAATAATACTTAAATCGTAACAAATAATAAGCCATAATTTATCTGAAATTTAAACATTTCCCTGCATAATACTGTATTTGTACTACACAGCTATTCTTGCTATAGCAGAAAAGAAAAAACTAAGTTTTTATTAGTCACCTGCACAAATCTATATTTGTAACTAAAATTTTAAATAATTGAAGTGGTACAAAATATGCCTCAGTTCTGCATTAACATGGTACTGTGGTACCCGTGCTGCTGGTCTTCTGCTTTGATGCAGGCTAAATTCTTGAATGAATTCTAATTTCAATATTTGTATTCACTAACAAATACACCTTTTACATACAGCTTAATTAAATGCAGATAAGCAGAGGTCCAAAGGAATGTAATTAACTATTGTATTGATTAGCCTGATATATTTACATTTGTATGTATATAGGGTTTATTTTCCTTACCGATAAAGATTATCTTGTTATAGAAATAACAAATTTGATTTTTTTGTCATTGCAGCGATTAGTTTAGTTGATAATTTACCAGAAATTATCAATCCTCAAACTAGTCAAAGCAGCCAAGCTGTGAACACTGAACCATTGAAGAAGCATGGTTTAACAAAACAATTATCTCCTAGTTCAGAGACTGACACATCATCAAATCTTGAAACAAAGATTGAAAAAGTTATCAAGAGTGAGTCAACATTCTCAGCACCCTTGGCACCCACTGCCACTCAATTGTTAGAAGCAAGTATTGAAAAGGTTGCCACTAAGGAGCTGCCTATCCTGCCAGAATTAATATCTGAAAGTAAAGAGTCGTCTAGTGCTATCCAGGCCCAAGCCAAATTAACACAGAGTCTAGCTAGCTGTTTTCGGACTAATCAATCTGAATCTAAGATGAAAGATATTAACCTTAATAATAAGACAACAGGTGTGATCATTTATTTATTAATTTACAGAAACTTTTTTTTTTACGATTTATGGTTTATAATCTATTTAAATTTTTTTGCTAGACCCAGATACTGCAAATGGTAATGCTGCAGAAATAGCTAAAACTGAAACTGCCAAGGAAGATGTTAATAGGAATGAGAAAGTAGTAAAAAATTCTAAGAATACTAATAAAAAATCAGGAAACAAGATGGCTAATATTGAGACAAATGTTAAGGAAGTAGCATCCATTGAAAATGGTAAAGATGAGACTGATAAAATTAGTAATGTAGAACAGGCAGAAAATCTGACCAAAAATGAGGAGACAGAGGACAAGCCTGCCGAAAAACCAGAAGCACCAGCAATCCCACCTGTATTTGTTCCTAAATACACTTATAATCCTGGTTTGTATTAAAAGCAATCCTATAACCATCGTTTTTATTGTTATGCTTATACTATAGATGTTCATTATTCATTGTTTTATTTTTAGGCCAATGGTCTCCACTGAATAAGATGGGCAAGAAGTGTTATGATGTAGGTTTGCTAAAGCAAATAAAAGATGACCCTCTTTCAAAGAATAAGCCAGACGTGCCATTGCTTGAGGCCTGTAATGTAATGAGGGTAAGTGTTTTTCCATTAAAGTCTAAATATTTCTTTTATCTATAAGCTTCTTATAGTTAAACTAATCAATATATATGTGTATAGACTGCGCCAATACAGGAGAGCTTGACATTCGCGACTATTTCCCGGCCTATGAACGATTCACTCTTCCCTCAATTTGCCAAGAGTTCTGGCATGGGATCCAGGAACAATGCACCTAGGGATCCTAAGAAAGACGGAAGGAATATGGCTACTGGTGGTAAGCTTCAGTTTTATTTTAATACTTTATTTTGAGTCTTGGACCTTGTGGTTGTATCAGAACCATGATTGATTGATGATTATAATATTGTTATCTATTACATCATTAGGTAAAGGAAGTGCCAAATTGCCTTCTACTCCTAGTGGCAGTAGCGCTCATAAACCAGTGATTCGTGTGTCATTGTCACTGCGAGAGGAAGTCAAACTCAATGAAACCAAGGATCCTTGGAAACCCCTGCGGTTCAAGAAGGAAAATATTGACGAGGAAGAATTTAAAACACTGGTAAGTTGGATAGTATTTAGCTTGTTTGCAGAGCATTAAGATACTGAATAGTAGTGTATTAATAAAAGTATTTCAATTCACTGGGTTATTTTATATTGTTATTATAACATGTGTTACTTAAAATAATTATAATTACAGGAATTATACAAGAAGTTTAGGGGTATCTTAAACAAATTGACTCCCCAGAAGTTTGACACTTTACTGGAAAAGGTGAAAACTCTCGAGATAAACAACCAAAAGCGTCTGGAAGGTGTCATTGACTTGGTCTTTGAAAAAGCTATTGAAGAACCTAATTTTTCAGAAGCCTATGCGGCTATGTGTAATAAGCTGTCTATGCTCAAGGTAAAAAAAGGCTGATCAAAGCTTGTTTGATGTCCACTTTATAAACAGTATAATGATAAAAAACAGTACAATAAAAACCAAAAAATTTGCAGGTGCCTGCTGATGTTGCGAACTCTCCAGATCGATGTGTCAATTTTAGAGCACTTATCATTAGCAAATGCCAGAATCAATTTGTGGCTGATAAAGTAGATGAACAAATGTTGAAGTTAGAAAAGGACTTCAACGATTGCAATGACCCTGTAAGTATTTCTTTCCATTTTGAATGTCTGTTATCTGATTTGCTATCATAGTGTATAGTTTATACTCCTGTGCTGACTTACAGTAAGTATTAACGAATTGTATAATATTTATAGACTAAAAAGAAGGAGTTGCAGCTACTGTTAGCAGAAGAAAGCCGACGAGTACGGATGAGATCAGTAGGAAACGTAAGATTTATTGGTGAGTAAAATTTATGAATTATTTAAAATTTTTTCTTTGCCTACGCGAAACTATTTCATTGTTATTTGTTTTTTTTTGGTATTTCTGTTGTAAATTCTTTAAACCATCCTGCATGAAACATTTTGATAATTTGAATAGAGTTGTGATTGCTGAATTTTTTACAATGAAATAACATGTCTAGATATATTATTTCAATAGGAAACCACAGGCCACATTGCCATGTATTCTATGGCAATGAATATATCACTCTTTGCAAAGTAGTCTCACTAGCGCTCGCTATTAGCCGTGCATTTATGGTCGAGTGTTGATCGGGAAACGAGAGAGACTCGCTTTTTATTACAACTTTCTATGGGTTCTTGTCAAATTCTACCACATCCAAATGTATGAATGAGACAGTTACATCGATATTTTATAAAATACCGAAAGCATGATGGCCTTAAGTTTTAGTGTTGATATAATACGAGTATAGCCAGTTCAAGGATTATGTACTTCTGTCTATACATATATGTCACAGCCTTTTTATTAAGTCTATGTGAGTGAAAATTGCAACATTACTGTAGGTACTGTACCTATACAATGGTAGATATTGACATGTGGGAAAAAGGAAGTGTACTTTCTTACATGAAGTGTTTTTATAAAGGTTTTTCAAAAACACCAGTTTAAAAAAAAAACAGTCCTATTTAGCATAATAATATATTCGGGTATAAAGTGGTCGCTTTGCGTATGTTGTGTGTCTCTAGCTAAACAACTGGAATAAAAATCTAAATAAACCGTGAATACTAACACAGTGGGGATTTACTTTTAACATTATTACTATAGGGTGAACTAGTTATATTATTATGAGCTGTGGTGTGATCAAGTTAATGTGTACAACGGAACTTCTTATTTTGCGTGACATTTGACTCCTTTGTGTTGTTAGTTGTATTAAGTTTTTTGTAAGTATGTTTTTCGAGTAATCCCTGAAACTACTGAATCTTTTCTGAAAAATATTTTACTTATATAAAGCTACACTGAATTTAATATATAGGAGGTTAAAATCGCGTGGTGCAACTAATTTAAAAGAAATACCTTTTTTTTTTCAATATTCTTATATAAAAGCATTGCGAATGATGCATTCTAATTATATTTGCATTTGCGGAACATTTTGTGTGATTAAAAATATACATTTGTATAAAATATGTATATATTAATTTAATGCTAAACATAATATTAGCCACCTAACTTAGTTTTTCTGTTGCAGGTGAATTGTATAAATTAAAAATGCTTACATCTAAGATTATGGTTTACTGTATGAATTACTTGATTGATAAGCTAGAAGAAGAAAAACTAGAATGTCTGTGCAAGTTGCTTACTACTATTGGAGAACAGGTTGAAAGTGAAGTGAAAGAGCCACTTGATAATGTTTTCAAAAAAATGCAAGACATTGTTGAACGCAAATCCAACAAGATCAGCAGTAGAGTCAGGTAAATAAATGCTATTCTTATACAATAGTACGAAAAAGCAATTTACTTACTGATGATATATGACAATTATGACGCATGTTGTAGGTTCATGATTCAAGATGTAATTGAACTTAGGAGAAGAAGATGGGTTGTCAAGAGCGTAGTTGATTCCCAACCCAAAATGATGGATCAAATTCAGAAAGAAGCCGAACAACAACAGCGTCACATTGAGGTACATATTAGTTTCTTTTTAATAAAATATAGTTACAATACTGAATAGTACTCTTAAGTGAAAAGTTACAAAATATTACTAAGAACAAAATCGAGTGCAAGTTAAGGAGCTCGCTTCTCATGATAACGATCAGTAAGGCTCGGCTTCGAATCCTGGCATGTACCAAAGAGTTTTTCAATAATTTACGTACATATATATCACTATCTCGACGGTGAAGGAAAACATCGTGAGGAGACCCGCAGGTCCCAGAATTAATTCTAAAACATCTGTAACACCCGTTCCGGCGATGGGCATAGCACCACTTATCACGTTAAGGGGTCCAAGGAATACACTGATGTAACGCGGGTATTTCCAACAATAGAATACCTCTGCCTACCCCATCGGTTATAAAAGGCGTGCGTTTTTATTTTAACAATATCAAGTATTTTTATCAGCTCATGAATGCTAATCCATCGAGTGGCTTCCGTCGAGACGAAGGTGGTCGTGGCAAACGTGGTGAGGGCCGCCGCCAAAATTCCAATTCTTTCATGGAGAGCAATAACTGGAAGACTTCTAGGCCCAATTATACTGTTGACACATCTAAACTTAAAGCTGTGACTCAGAAGGTAAAGTTTTTTATGATTTTAACATTAATTAGTTAGATTACAATTGTTATCGTTTTTAAAATACGGTATATTATTCGTTTTTCAGAACTTAAACAACATTAAATTAGCACCACAGAACTCTGGTTGGAACCATGGTTCTGGTACAAAGAATACTGTACAGACAAGTAGTAACTCTATGATTAGTCTTACTAAAAACATGTACAGTGTTCTAGAGAATGTACAAACTGATCCGACATCACTACGTGGTAAGTATTTTTTTATTATTTTGGAAATAAACCGAAAAAGACATTTTGCTTTAAAAACAGATCTATCTCGTATAACAGAATTTATGTATTTCGGTTAAAAGTATAAAAGCTACTGTTTTGTAAAAGATTACAAACTACTGACTACAAAACAAATGCTGCATCAGCTACTAAGGGCTGATTGTTCAATCGGCAGATAAACCATAAATGGAGAATATATTGATGCTGTCACTGTCTGACACATTAGAAAGAAAAAGTGACAGGTGATGTTTATTCTTCAGTCACAACACAATCAGCCCTAAATAAATAGTTTATTTTATTTTTGTATGTTACAAGACACTTTCTATGTGCTAGATCTATTTAAAACATCTGATTATTTTCCAATTTCTGATGGACCTACATTTATGGTGATATAAATTTACAGGAAACAATGAAGTGACTCCTTCCTATCACTCCAAGGGTGCTTCAATCGAACGATCAACATTCAATTCCAGAGGGGACTTCAGTAAGTTTTCTTATGTTTAGGGCTAGCATTTAAAAGTTCTTCCTAATACTAATGTAAAATGTGCCTAATTACATCTGGACTTCTGGAGTATAATAGTCCAGTAAATTTAGACATGTTGTATCAAGTTGGAACGCCGGGGATGAAATATATATACCAATGTGTAGGGAAAAATCCCCTGATGATCATATCAAAATGTTTAACTTGCACGGAGTTGGGAAAAAATATAATAAATAAAAAACGGATGTGAAAAATTGACAGTTCACTTTAATTAATAATTACCGCAAATTTCCGCAATGGGATAGTTGACAGCATCGAAATTAAATTTCGAGTAGTCATTCATTAAAAACATTATCCCAAAACACCTTTGAACATGTACTTCAGTTTTCACTTTACAATTATAGCGAATTTAAAAATAATAAAACAATCAAAAAAAGTGCTGCAATTGAAATGAAATGAATAGAAACTATGACGTCACGCCTTGCTATTTCAGTACATTTTCAATAGTAAAATTTCGTTTTGACAGATCATAAAAAGTAACTGATTTGACTAGGTAGGACAATACCCTATTTTGCGGGCAAAGAATATATCATTCCATAATAAATAATGCACCGTTTATTCATAATATATTTTTTTAGTTTTTCTCACCTAGACACGCGGCGGGCCAAACCAATATCAAGAAAAAATAATTTCATGTTGTTTTATTTGCTACTAATGAAATGACCTATCTTTAGCAGGAACATTACGAGTATATGTCGCAACAGTCTAAATAAAAAAAAGTGTATAAAACAATTTGCTTAATAATATATTAGGAGTAGTTATTTCTGTGGTCCAGATATCAAACGGGAAAAATATATTTTATATAGTCCCCTATCTAGTACCAAACAACTGATAAACTTACATAAATATACAAAAATATTCAGACGCGAAACAAACAGTAGTATTTTAATGCACACAAATGCTAGCAGTGGTTGGGAATCGAATCCACGACCTCTGGTACAGAAGGCCTCGGGTACTGCCATATGAGCGAAATGGCGCGTCATAGAAAAACCTAAAGTTAAAGATTGATGTTGATACTCTTTCACTCAAAAACTACTGAACGGATTTTGATGAAACTTGAGAGTAATATAGCTTATACATTCTATAAAACTTTTACTCCCAAAACACAAGCAAAAACCTAGTAAGAAGATAATTTTATTGTGAGATACACTTCATACACATACTTTTATATCCTAAAATTTTGAGTAACTGTTTCACAGATAGCGGTAGTGGCGGCAAGTCTGGATCGATGAGCGGTACCCGCTCCAGCTCTGGCAGCCGCAGCACAAGCTCCACGCCCGCTGGCCCCCCTGCGGCAGAGACGGCTACACCTGCGCAGGTTCCAGTACCGCAGGAACGCTTGCCAGAATCAAAGAAGAAATCTGTGAAATCTATGATTGAGCTCCAACTGATTAATCCCAATGATGAAGAAATGGTCCTTGAAGTTAAACAGCTTTTCCCGGCTCAGTATCACGCTGATGTGGTTACTGAAATACTTAATGTTGTTCTAGAAAAGTAAGTTAAGAGGCGTTATTTTAATATGTATCTATGATGTATTTCGTGTGTCTTACTATTTATTTTGAAAATATGACATTATTATTTTAGAATTAAATAAAAATATTTTAATTTTTAGGCCTGCGAAAGATGTCGCAATGGTTGCGAAATCAATGCTTCATTTAGTCTCCACTTACACAATTGCACCAGAAAACTTTGTAGCAGGCTTGAAGGAAATATTTGAATTTGCTCCTGACCTGCACATCGACATACCTATGCTGTATGAATATTTAGGACAGTTTGTGGGGCCCCAAATTGAAAAGAAGCATATCACATTTGTACAGATATTTAGGCTTTGTGATAATATTATCACTTCAAATCATGGGCACTTGCTCTTGAAAGCAATTGTAAGAGAAATGAAAGAAAGCATGGGACCTTCCTTTGTAAAAAGCAAGTGGCAAGAGTCTGAACTTGAATTGAAGCAATGGATGAGTGAAGATCAGGTGAGTTATTGAAATGAATATACATGTATGTAATAGTATATGGGATGGATGATAGTTATCTTTGGTTAGAAGATTATTATTTAATTTTTTTGATTATATAATTGTTATGTTTTAGGTACCAAAGTGGATAGATGATAACAAATTCGAATTCTTAGAGGGTGGTGCTAAGCATACTGAAGAAACAAAAAAAATATTAACCCCTCCGGAGACTCAAAGCAAATTGCTGCAGCTAATGAATGCTGATGAGAATTGTGACTGCATTAAGGGTTGGGTACAGGTGAGACAAACACTCAAGTGATAGTGATTCTATTGATTGGCAGATGTTGTTAGGGTAGTGCCCACTACTCATTTTTTTTCTAGGCCACACACAAGTGTATCTGACAACAACTTCCACACTACGAAAACTAGAACCAACCAAATAAATAATACAAACAGTTCTAAAATATAATAAATTTTAGGACAACCTTGGGCAATCATCGAACGAAGACTGGTTCATGCGAGCGCTAATTCAAGCGATATGCGAACACGCTCTGTTTGGCCCCGAAGGGCGCGACGTGCCCCACTTCAACCAGGAGCGTATGAACAAGTACTCGCGACTCATCAACGAGTTTGGCGAATCACAGCAAGCGAGAGAAGCCAGCTGTTTATTCGGCATACAGCAGCTAATACACAGGCTCGAACACCCGCAAGGTTAGTGTCAGATGTCAATTAATTCATACTTATTAATAGTCCAATAGTATTAGTGCTTAAATGTTAAAGAAATGTTGTTCGTTGTATGTAATTAAATGGAATTTCTGTTTCAGGTCTTTCATTAGAAATATTCCAATATCTAAATGAGCAATACATTATTTCACCAGAAGGATTTATTGCGTGGGAAGAGTCCGACCTGGAACCAGAAGGAAAAGGTCAGTTTATTTAAGGTTCCTCAAGTTATTTCCCGCTGCTATGTTAGACTGCAAAAGAAATGAAAGTAACGCGTGATCATATAATTATTAATGGGATAGGCTAAAAAAAACCGGTGTTGGTTTTAATTTATTTTCGAAAATTTACCTAAGTATAAGACGGTTTAGGCGCAGAACGTCCCATTCGCAAAACGTCCCACAGAAAATAAATGTCCTATTCGCAAATCGTCCCATTCGCAATAAGTCCATTCGCATATTGTCCCATTCTCATAAAGTCCTATTCGCACAATGTCCCATCACGCATTATATCCTGCTGATTGTCCTGCATAAAAATGAACTCTTCGCCAATAAAGCGTGCGTATGGTACCACATCATGAGGCTCCAGACACTTCAATGTAACGTGACACATTTAATGACGGTAAGCGAGGTCAGCATGATCTTACTCGTCCGAAAAGATTGAAGGTATGACCAATTTCAGTGCTAGTTAGAAAGTTAAGGCGTGCTTTTCGGAGGTATGGTTTATGAGGTTTTAGGCCACGCTCCGCCAATCTTCTCCCAATTGTAGAATCGCTAACAGTCAATCCTCGAACCTCACGGAGCGCCTGCTGCAGTTGAAACGAGTTCAAGTACCGATTTCTTAGTGAAACTGACACAATATACCGGTCATCTTGCTCAGACGTGAGTCGATATCTACCCGATCCTGAACGGCGAGTAAACACGCCTGTCTCCCGATAATGTTGATACACTATTGACAGCAGAGTGGCTAAGAATCGTGCAGCCACAACACGCTGACTAAGCGATTAAAATATAATAGGACATAGAGGGGGCATTGAGAATATTTTCATACAAAACTTTGAAGCTCAAGCGTCATGTCAGTTAGTATGAACGCGAGCTGTCATTCGGTCGAAATAGTACTAGATTTATTCCACTTGTAATAACTTTTGAGCATCAAATTTTCCCCGTTTTGTCCCCTCTATGCCTTATTATATTTTAATCTCTTTGGCCCTGAATCAAAACGCCACGACTTGAGCTGCTTCGGAGGGCGAGGTATCCCTATTAGTTAGGAAAAAATCTCTTTGGTAGTCGTCGGTAGGTTTGTCACAGAGCTTATAATTTTATCAATCACGCTCAGCGCTAGCTCAAAAAAACTTTATTATATGCAAAAAAGATCCTATGGAATACACATGAAAACAATCCACAATAATTTAGTGGAAGAAAATTCAAAATTTTGTATTCAAATTTGGAATTCTGGTCGACTAAACTGCCAGCTAATTATTGGCGTATTTTTTTTATGATATTAAAACCCTTTTTTTATATAAATTCCGCCTTTTTATGAGAACTGTATTTATATTCAGTGTTTTTGTGTATAATATCTTTTTCACACCACATGCTCTACAAAGCCGGATTATGTATCATATTAACCTCACCGAAAGCAAGACATTATATCCCTTGGCTTTAGCCATGTTATAATGTTGTATGGAATTTTAATTATAACCCTAGGTCAATAACGTAATTTTCACCTTATTGCTATGACGATAAAGTCTAATTTCGTTAAGCAAAATGTGGTGCACCCGCCTGCGGCCAGATAATTAGCGGTCGTGGCCAACTCGATTTTCGAAAACCGAAGCCGCGGCCAACTAGATTAGCGATCTTCATTTGTTAAATCAAGTAGGTCACGTCGGCAGAAACAAGTTGCTGTATCCATTTTATAGCTTTAACATTTCAAAAAGAATATCGAAAATGTCGAGTGATGAAAGTACTTTGACTCGAGTCTATTAAACTAGATGCCATAGGCATTGTCAATAATCTACTACCATGCAATGGGGAGTTTTCGGTGACAGCTGTCACTTGAGTATTCAAAGGTGTCAATAGATGGTGCTGATAAGCCTTGGGTTTTTTTTTTACCTAATCTATGGTCGCAAGAATTTGTCAAACAAAAAAAAAACAATCTGACTTTTTATCAAAATAAGGTTACGTACTCATTGCCTTGTATTTTATTTATTGTTCTGTTTGTACATTGTTTACGAGTGGTTTGTGTTACAAAAAAAGATCCGAATCCACGATAAACAAAAACTCAGTCTCCTTCATCTGCGAAAATGCGTGGACCATGTATAGTGTATGGGTGTAAAATACGGAGGAACCGAAGCTCGACTCGAGGCACTAGGAATTTAGGTACCTAAAACAAGATCTGTTTTATTGCGTTGCCTGCTGACGCGTTACACTCACTCACACACAACACAACAACGGCACATGACATGACGGACGGATGTCTATATATGTCTATTTCTAATTCCCAATGTTAATCAGCGCCATCTAGTACAATTTTAAGAATGTCATTGAAAATTCCTAATTGCATTTTATGGTCTCGCATAAGGTGAGAAAAGTAGAGTATATATAACTCGGGAATAAAACTGTTTTTGTCTTGGGCGCTTAAATCCCCCACTAAACTCAGGACTCAGTCTTAATTCCCGAGCGAATGCGCTCAGGAGTGCAACTGGTAGTCCTTCGTTACGGTCAGGGTTCAATGTCGCGCCCGTGACATAAAACAGTGCTTTATTCCCTTGGTGTATAATCTACTATTTTGGATCGAAGTTCTAAGAAATCTTGTTAAAGATTTGTATATGACGTTTCAGGAGTAATAATGAAGGCGCTGACTTCGTTCTTCACGAACATCAAGGAGGCCGACAACGAGGATTCGTGCAGCGAGGACTGACCCGAGCAGGCCGCCGCGGCTGTGCCGCCGGAGCAGCATACACCAGCTTATAACGTCTTCTATATTTTTATATATTAGAATCATCCTACAACTAGATTATATTATTATGGTAATGCTTAACTTAACAGAAGCTAGAAAAAGTTGTATAATATTTTTTAATGCGATAGTTATTTATCAAGAATTTAATTAAAAGCTTAAAATTTTAATGACGGACATAACATAAATGAATAGAATGAATACAATGTTATTTTCAATATTCTTATTTTGCATTTTTTCTGTTATGATTTATTCAGCATATACAAATTGTTATCTTATGTTAAAAAGAAATGGAATAATGATTGAATAATATTTTTAAATCGTAAAGATTCCAATATTCGGAAAATTCTGTTTCTAGTCCGTTTGATGTTTCCTGTGCTGTAAGTTATTTTATTCATGAAATTTAATTTATCCGTGGCGTATTCATTGATAAATGTGAAACAAATTATTTTAACTTATCTTTTGGATCTAACGTCTCAAGAGTAGTCAAAACTATATTTAGCAACAAATCGAAAGCAATCTCACAAATGCTCATCATCAAAACAGGATGTCACTCGTTATGAAATTATGGCTTATCTATACATATAATACTAGCGGCTCTGAGCGGTTTTACCCGCGTAATTCCCGTTCCCGTAATACGGGGATGAAATTATAACCTATGTTACTCAGGGATATTGCAGCTTTGTATTGGTAAAATAATTTCTAAAATCGGTCCAGTAGTTTTTGAGTTTCTTCGTTACAAACATAAAAATATTTCCTCTTTTATATATTTAATCGATGTAGATATCAGAACACGAATTATTGAAATTTTCTGTCTGTCTGGTTGTACACGCAAAAATTACTGGACGGATTTTGATGAAATTTGGTGTGGTGATCTCCGAGTAGCTGGGTCAACATCTAGGGTACTTTTTACTGCGGGAAATGTCTCCCGTGGGAATGTCTCAAAATTAAAAAACGATAACACTTAGTAACATGAAATATGGTATGTAGGTGACTTTTGTCGTAGGCAACCGCTATGAAGAGATTTTTGGAAATTCCCACGGGAACGGGAATAAAATGGATCCGCGCGGGCAACGCCGCTGGGCACCCGCTATTTGAAATATGGTATGTAGACCGTGTCGTAGGCAACCAATACGAAGGGATTTTCGGAAATTCCCTCGGGAACGGGAATAAACTGAATTCGCTCGGGCAACGCTGGTGGGCACCCGCTAGTAGTGAAAATTGACTCGATGTTAGAATTTACTTATAATTTATTACGGGTCGAACGTAACAAACTGAACACCTTTGATAGCGGCTTGAGTGCTCCTCGACGAGTTGTTTTAAGCAATAATCATGTGTAATGTTTGGAAACCTGCAGGACACATATTTAATAGTTTATACGTTTATATTATACTATTCGGACGAAGTTATGAGATCATTAAAAAGAGTTAAAAGATTTTATTATATTTATGTATATCACTTTGTTTCATTTGATTGATAGTTATTAACAGCTAAAACTGAGTAATTTAAATGTAAAAAGAATATAGGATTACATTTAAACTACTGTTGAGTGTAATGTTGATCTTAATTTTTGTGACATGGCGCTCTTTGAAAGTACTATTTAATTTTCTTTTTCATTAAATTTGGTTTGGTTATTTAATTAAACGCATCAACAAATCCAAATTGCACGATCTTTCTACATTTTCTTTTTAAATTGTAACTTTTTGATTTTAATAGATATTTTATTGTTTAGTTTTAATTATATTAGTGTCTCAGTTAGCAGTGATGATTGTCTCAAATCTATCGTGAATCAGTAAGTCGGCTCTGTGCTGGCCATGGCCGCCACGGCGCGTGTGCCGCCGGCCTGCAGAAACGTCGGTATAACTTACATACTGTCTCCGCTACTGAGTTTATTTTTATTACTATAGCTACATTTGTCAGTTACTATGTATGTTATGTAAATAAACTTTTTATGGAAAAGAAACGGTAATCTTTACTATTCCTAAATTAAACACCTAATCTTGTAACCATATCGATATATTATGAATCAAATTGAAATCCACAGCAATACACTCCTTGTTTAATAGAGATACAATACATAACTGAGCTTTTATATTCCATTAAAATGTATGTATTCAACGAAAAATTTAGTCAAATACGTTATTTATTAATAAATTTTATATAAAAGATATAAAAATAAATCTCTAATTGAGATGTCTGTATATAATTGTTGTTAAATTTATTGATTATGTACATTACATAATAGGGTTACCTATTTATGGGAGCACATTGGTGCAAGTGTTAGAAGTGCAAGCCAAATTTAATTTTTGTATACATTGAGACACAAATCAATGTCGTACAGTTGCATTATTTCGCTATATTCTTCAACGAGTGTGTTCACTACGTCGCGCCAATATTCACGCTTCGCTGCTGTGTCTTGGATTTGGATTCTTATGCATTTCAACTCTGCAAAATAATAGATACTTGTGATTTGAATCGAAAGTAATTTAATTTTCTGAAAATTCTCTACCACTTTATTATTTAAACCTTGTAAGTTTTGATAATAAGTTTTCTGTGCACACACATGGTTAGCCAGAATATTAAACCAGGATTCTAGTCTCCTAGGGCTGCTAATTCTTTTAAAACGTTTTTTTTATTGGGTGTTATTTAAATGGTTAGCATAGTATCTATCCGTATTTTTGTGAGCACAAAAATATAATCTGTAAGCAGAAATAGCTATCAGCAACTGGCCAGCAAACATTCTAAAATCAATCAGCAATTTATGTCATTCTGGATGGCTGTAATTATTGTTGTACAGCATATTAATTATATGAGCTGCTCCTGTTTAATAAAATTTTGGTAAGCACTCAGAGGGTAATAGCCTGCGCAGACGACACACTTTTGTCCCCGTATTTTTTTGTCCGCCAATATAGATCGCTTACAACTGCATCGAGTTACGTACACGAGGGATTAAAAGTATCGCGTACAAAAAGTCCCCCGAATAATCGCGGACATCGAGGGGCGGGACAGGACAAAAAGTACGCGGTAGTCCCCGAAAAAATAGAACTAACGTGACTAGGCGCTGCAACGCACACGGCACACTTGAGTCTTCGCTGCGCGCTCGATAGGGATATGACATTGATTGAAAAAAATATCGATTATTCTTTTTAATAGTAATGGATTTTTTTAAAATGATTAATTTTCTTAAAAACAATCTATAGTTAAAAATCGATTATACGAAAAATAAATACCAATTTATATGAAAAATTATCATTTAGGGATTTAATGTCGAATTAGAAAAAAACTTAGTAGGGTATTTTTTGCTTATTTATTATTATTAACCAATTAATAACAACAATTCTTTCTTTCTTTTCTTTTTTTTTTTTTTTTTTGGCGTCGCACGGCTTGTGCATTTGCCACTTTTATAAAACGAGGAAACGTTTTTAGGTAATAAAAGGAATATAGGAACGGAATTTTGAATTGGAAGAGAAGGATTAATAAAGGTAAATATTTTATTAAAACTACTATGTACATCTACTACTTTAAGACTAATTTATATAATAATTAAATGTTATATTACACACTCGGATAAATAAATAAAATATCATTAAAAATTATATATTTATATTGTTACTTAAAATAAATAACGCTAATAATCTATAACAATTAATATCCTTGGAAGCAAGGAGAACAGGAATGGAGGTAGGCAGTGGAAGGTTTAGGGACACCAAAGAATCAAAAAGGACGGAGCAATCTCTAAGAGGACATGACAGAAAAATATGGTTAATATCGGCAAAATCCGACCCACACTCGCAGCCAGCGTCATCCACAATGCGAAGTCTGGCAAGGTGTGCTGGAGAAACCACATGGCCCAGTCTCATACGGATAATAGAAGTAGTGCATTTTTTTGGGAAATGAAATGAGTTGAACCATGGTTTTAACATTACATTAGGTTGGATTCTATAATAATACATTCCCTTGACTTGACTGCTACTCAACCAAAGTTCTTGCCAGGAATCTATTAGGAATGTTTTAGAGAGGGCGATCAAATCATGGGAATAGTTCTGATACGGAAACAAATCTCCACACTCCACGGCCTCATTAGCAAGTTCATCAGCTCTTTCGTTCCCTCGGATACCAGAGTGGCCTGGTATCCAAGCAAACGAAAGATCGACATCTTTAAGAGAACATTTTAGTAATAATTTTCGAATTTCTATTATAACGGGATAGGTTGGCTTCGATTTAAAAGGGGACTTGGCTAAAGCCTGCAAAACGCTTTTCGCATCTGTAAAAATAACAGCCTTCTTAAGTTTCATGAGCAAAACATACTCAACGGCCCTAAAAATGCCAAAACATTCACCAGTAAAGGTGGATGTTTCGGGCGGAAACTTAATTTTTTGAATTATATTATATTGAGCATGAAAAACTCCCACACCAACACACCCATTCTTAGAGTGTTTAGACGCATCACTATAAATATGGTGACTGTCATACCAATCCCTATCTTTAACAGCATTAAACACGATATTGGCATCAGCAGCATTTTTACTAACTCCCAAGTTTAAATAAACCTTGGGTGATAAAATAAGTGACTCATATTCACAACAAAAAAGGGGGTAATACAGAGATCTGTAAGTAGGGGCATTAAGGGCTATGTATTTACGAAAACTTAGAATGAGGCAGGGCGTTGTTTTATGCGTCCAGTAACCAGAGGTATGTATAAATTCTGAAAGAGCAGAAAGTTTTGAGAAAAGAGGGTGTCTAATGTATTGTAAGGATCGGAAAAGAAATCTATCACATAAATACTGTCTCCGCAATCTTAAAGGGGGATCTCCAGCCTCAACCTGAAGGGCATTAGTGGGACTGGACTTCATGGCACCTAAAACTAACCTTAAAGCTTTATATTGGATAGACTCTAATTTCTTTAGCCCGGCTGAACTACAAGGCTCCAACAAAAACGTTCCATAATCGAGAACACTGCGAACTAAAGCGACATATAGTAATCTCAATGAATACGGGTGAGCACCCCACCAGACACCTGAAAGGCACCGAAGAATGTTTAAAATGCGTTCGCACCTAGAAACTAAGTGGTCACAATGTGGGAGACCTGAGAGCTTCGAATCCAAAATGAGTCCAAGAAATTTGACATGTGATTTAACAGGAATTATACTTTCGTTGTAAGAAATAATGATGGGGGGAGGTAATCGCATTCTAGAAAATAGAACAATATTGCTTTTTGATGGAGATAATTCCAAACCATTCAAGTCAAGCCAAATTTTTAACAGAGCAATGGATGAATCTAACGAAGAAGAAGCCTTGTCAATGGATTTATCGGATGCATATAAAAGAAGATCATCAGCATATTGAAGAATATTGATGTGACCAAGGGAGGACTCAAGATCGTGTGTGTAGATGTTATATAGTAAAGGACTGAGCACAGATCCCTGTGGCAGGCCTTTCCAAACCAGTCTAGAGTAAGTATTATCATCTATGGTAACGGTAATGGTTCTTTCCGATAAAATATTCATAATAAAATTCGACAAAACTACCGGAATTTGTAAATCATTTAATTTTTGTTTAAGAATTGATAAGACAACATTATCATATGCACCCGTAATGTCCAGAAAAGCAGCTACGATTGATTCGTTACGGGAAAAACACAATCGGATATCAGTAATGAATATACTTAAACTATCTAAAGTACTCTTTCCTCTTCTAAATCCGTACTGACTGTCAGGTAACAAGCCATTACTCTCCAAATACCATTCTAACCTATTTTTAACTAAATGTTCAGCAATTTTAACTAGAACCGAAGAAAGAGCGATTGGCCTGAAAGAAGAAGCATCGGATGGGGGTTTATTCGGTTTTAAGATTGGCAACACAGTCTGACATTTCCATATGTCAGGAACGTTACCCGAAATCATTACAGAATTGACAATATTTAAAAAATAGTAAAGCGAGGTTTCAGTGAGATGAGTGAAAAAGGAATAAGGAATACCATCACTGCCAGGGGCGGAATCTTTAAGATTAACTATTGTATTTTTAAGCTCGGAAATAGAAAAAGGAGAATTAAGACCTGTCAAATGGTCAGTAATCACAGGAGGTAGGGAACAAGGTAAAGATCCAACATCAGGAACAAATGGAGGAGCTAATTTATCCAAAAAATTATCAACTAAACTAGAAGGCATGGCATTACTGGAAGATTCTCGAAAAGCCGACCTAAACCATCTGATACTACGCCAAACTTCAGATGGGGAAACATCTGGAGAAATCCTAGAGCAAAAGTTTCTCCAACTATCAAACTTTTTATTTTTAAATAATTTGCGAGTGCTAGCTATAATATCAGAGAGAGAATCAAAGTTTTCCGGGGTCATGTTATTGCGGTAAACAATTTCAGCTTCTTTTCTTTTCTTAACTGCCTCAGAGCATTCAGAGTCCCACCACGGAGGGGAGGGAAGAAATCCCGATGCGCCCTTTTTAGTAGGAAAGGTGGCGTCCGCCACTTCAATGAAAGCCTTGGAGAGAGCAATAACACATGAACTTTCATTATCTCCAGTAACACTGGGAAGAGCAGAAACTTTGTTTTCTACACGGGTGCTGAACAAAGACCAGTCTGCACCAGAAAGCTGATATTTCATGCGTGGAGGTTGTTTTATATTCAATTTATTATTCCAGGGAAACGAGATGATTATTGGGATATGATCACTACCAAAAGAAGAATGAAGAGTGCTCCAGGCAAGAGATGAAGCTAAATTTGGAGTTGCAAGAGTTAAATCTGGGACACTACTCCCTTCTTCAGGACGAGTGCAACGTGTAGGGGAACCAGTGTTCAGTAAACAAAGATTGTGTGTGTCTAAAATTTCAAGTATATCTCCACCGTAACAATTGCTTGTTTTACTGCCCCATGATACATGCTGAGAATTAAAATCCCCCAATATTATAAATGGTTTAGGCAGTGAAGCAAAAATATTATTTATTTCACCAAAAATGGAAGAAGAGGGATGAGGTATATAAATAGATACAAAACATACATTATTGATATTTACAGCGATTATTGAAAAGTTCTCGTTATGTACATGAATAGGAATAAGAGAGAAATTATAAGAATGTTTGATGAGCATGGCAACTCCCCCATACCCATCAGATCTATCTTCTCGGACACAGGCATAACCAGGAATCCTAAAGATGGAGTCTGGTTTAACAATTCTTTCTTCTGGACCAAATCATTGTCAGAATAACTTTTAGAGCAGCTATACTCAATCTGCGGCCCGCGGGCCGCATGCGGCCCGCCGGACCTTTGTTATTGGCCCATCTGAAGTTACAAATTTATTGTAAAACATTTTAAATTTCGCGCCCATCAGACAATGGGTGTATCAGAACGGGAATGTGAGCCGAGCGCTATCAGCTATAGCTAATCTCACCCAGTAATTGCAGTTAATTGTGGTTTTAGTGTCAATATAATGTCAGGAGTGACTTCTAAATATAAAAGAAAAATATCTAATCGCCAGCCAGACCTTGATAAAGTACTGAAAAAGTGTTCACAGTATCAAAAATCGCATTAAAACATATAAACATCTTTGTTAAAACTTCTTTTTTAACTACATCGTTAACTTGGAATCACGTTTTTTTAAATAAGATCTAAATAATTTTTGCTTGCGGCCCTCGACACCATGACTGAAACGTGTTTGTGGCCCCTATAAAAAAAAGGTTGAATATGGCTGTTTTAGAGGGTTTCACAATTGACAACAACTCCTCAAAAGTTCCAACCGACGTTTTATAATATTTGAAGAATCTTTTTGGATATTGTTTCAACCATACAAAAAATTCTAAATCTATGGTTTCAACTGAGCATGCTTCGCATGAAAAGATCCATTCATTAATCGATCCGATATAAAGGGATGGACTCAGTATTCTCTTTTAAAACTACACTCGGCGTCAAAAAAATCGCACCTTTGAAAAACCACTTTTAATCCCATTTAGAATCAATGATGAACATTCAATCAATCGATGATGATCAACATTCAGCAAATCGTACTTTAGTCTTGCTAGGTCATAAAAAAAGAAGTGATTGCAAAAGAAGAAGAAAAAGTTTGTTGACAAAGAATTAAAGTAAGACAAAAAAATGCTTAAAAATTACTTAAAACCTAGTTTTACCCCCCCCCCCCCCCCCCCCCCTTTATACCTCTAAAAGGTAGCGCAACTAGCGGCCCTTTAATAAAGTAATTATGCATTATTTTTGTATAACGTCGTTATATATAATATAAACAGGGTGAATTTTTCAAGTGGGCGTGGTAGGCTATATCAGAAACTATGAGGAATATCGAAAAGTTGATAAAACAATATATGTAACTAACTATATTTTTCTACATCGACTCTAAAGCAGAGTTACAAATCTTTAATTTCGTGTCGTGTTGAGAGCTGATAGCTAATTGCCAATGCTATAAATTTTAAAACAAAATCCTATTGATCCACGCGGCTACTGGCTCTACTGCTACTGCGGCGCTGTCGTCTACTATGACAAAATATGACAATCACATGTCGTGCGGCTATCGCGCTGCAGTCTGCCGCTACTGCTGCGTTGCTTCCGACCTAATGTGAAGGAGCTCTTTGTTTGTACTGAGAAGCTGTAATTTATTATCTAAGTATATAACATACCTACTAGATGGTCATACAATGCCATTGTCATGAAATGAAATCTGTTTTACCTACAGTGACACTATTTTATCGATCGATATATCGGCTATCAATCTTAACTAATAATATAATTACTAACGAGTATAAAGAAAATGTACATTCGAGCATATACCTAGGTACATTGGTTTGAGACTACGAACTAAGTAGGTACGTGAACAAAGTAGCGGGCAACAGCTAGTTAAATTATAATTACTGACGGATACGATGATGAGAATAGGTACATACTTTCGCATACACCGCAGGCAATAAAGTTCAGCATTCTTTTTAAATCAATATCGTCATCAACTTGACCAATGTAATAAAATCGGGCCAGTTGGGGCATTAGTTCGAATACGCGACGCAATGGGAAGATCGCGAAACGCCACTGATGGATGCTCAGAGTAACTGAATTGTTATTAATAAAAATGATAAATACTTAGCTTCTTAATAGTACCAATGCAATAAAGTATAGGTATAATTTTAATGGCATACCAAGTGTATCGGCATAGCGATATGCGATATGTCGTACCAAGCAGCTGATATCTGAATCTTGACGTTGCCTCATCTTCAAGTCTATCCCCAACTCGACGTGGATCTCGTGAAGAGGAATGCTGGGCGTTAGGAACCGTCTTATATTGTCGTAGTCGCAGACACGAGCTGTATCACGACACAATCTAAATAATTATGTAGAAATATATTTTCATTGTATGCGATATTTAAGTTAAGATCTAAAGTTATGCTACTTTCTTGTTAACCTAATTAAACTCTCAATAATAGGTACCTAATATACTTTATATATGTACTAGAGATGATTTAATTAGTGATTCGTATGACTAAAGGAGGCCATCCGGATCAGAAGTAGGGTAAACCACCCAATTATTGACACCCTAGTTCACCCCACCAATTATTGAAACCCAAGTGGACACCCCAACAGATTTTTTCAAAATTAATGAAATTACGATACACAATTACCTAATTTAGAATAATTAGATAAAACCACCGTGTTTATTTGATTATTCTAAATATAATTGTGTGTCGTAGTTTCGTTAATTCTGATTAAAGCTGTTAGGTAATTAATTGGCAGGATGACAACAATTGGTTGTTTTACCCTACCTACCTACTACCACAGAATAAGTAATAGTACTACGTACAGAAGGTTCTCTGTTAACAAATTCCCTGTTTAGGTACGTCAAACGTGCCTAAATGTGGCCATCTCTTTCTATCGCATGCAACGCGCTCTTTCGAAGGCGGAGCCTTAGATCTAGGGTTGCCGGCAGCTCGACCCATTAATTAAATTATATGTTAGTAACTAGTAGAGTTAGTATAATAGTGTATTTTACGTACGATATTACGATTATTCTTTATTTAGGTACTAAAGACCACCCAACTAAACAAAAGCTGTGTAATTTGCCTTTGCCTGCAAAATGTAGGACAAAGATATACAACTGGGTTATCTACATACATACATTATATAGTGTCAGGAAAAATAATTTATTAAAATTCAATAGATATCAATACAACCAATGCGCGGCAACCACTAATAGACCGCCGGGTGGCGGCCGGCCGCATGTACTTGTAGCGGCGCGATGACGTCACGCAGGGTGCCTCCCCTGCTACTACTAAGTAGGTAGTCCACTGGGGTTTCGGTAAAGACAGTGGCCCCCTCTAACTCATATTTTCTAAAGTTTATTTTCTAGGTATCTAGAAGATCATTTTTATTTTTTTTAATGTGAGAGATATAAGATTACTTGACAGGATCTTTATGAAAAGTACCTACCGCTTAGCTTGCAAATATAGGTACATCATTTTAGTAGTTCTTGCAAGCTTTATCTAGTTATTTTTTACGGACCGCAAGCAAGTAACAAATCGATTTTGATAAAGATAAATAAATAATGTTACTGATTTTATCCTCAAGGGGGTAGGCAGAGGTGTTCTATTTTAGGAAACATCCATGTCTACGAAGGATCTCTGTCAATTCTACGAATGACAGCTGTCATCCACACACAATTTTATAATATATTCTTCACTATCTATTAATCGGTTAAAGAGCCGGCCGAAAATCAGTGAGGCTCGGGTTCGAATCCTGGCATGTACCAATGAGTTTTTCAAAAACTTACGTAGGTACATATTTATCACTAGCTCGACGGTGAAGGAAAACATCGTGAGGAAACCCGCAGGTCTCAGAATTAATTCTGAGACATGTGTAAACAGACCTGGTCCGGCGATGGGCTCACCACCTATCACGTTTAGGGGTCAAATATATATCGTGAAAATATGTGGGTATATCCAGTAATGGAATACCTCTGCCTACCCCCTCGGGGATAAAAAAGGCGTGAGATTATATATTATATTATCTATTAATTTCATTTGTTCCGTCGTGAACAAAAAAGTGGTGACCGTGACAGGACCTGCAATCTTAAGATCGGAGTTGAAGAAAACGTCTGGTCTTTGTTCCCGAGTATCTAAGGTCCTTGAAGGACACCGCGCGCGGCCGGTTGCAATTTACCAACGACTTGGTTTCTCCTAGAAGAAGTCTAGGACTACTACGTTGTGCTGACTGCTGCTGAACCGTGCTGCACTACCATCCTTCGAATAGATCCTGAAGGAGCAGGACATTTAAAGGATTCCAGGCCAGACGCCCAGATACAACTAAGTAAGTACATTTACCTACTTCTGGATCGCCGGACCGCCTATTTCTAGCCTATTTTAATGGGAGCCCGTTCCTTTATTTTCCCTAATTTATCCCCTTCGGTTTGTGTACGCAGTGAATTTGTTCCTTGAGACCTACTGGTGGGAGTATAAAGCAAATACCTACCTATATTTAGCCTGTGCCTAACTTCATAAGAAGTCTATCAGCATATGTATAACTGCACTGGTAGTTTAACTTCTACATATAGTGCCGAAACACACTGCACCCAATAGTGACCGCCTATAGTTGGTTTTGATGTTAATTTTAGCATGACTATATACATGGTACCTACTTGTTACACTTACTATTTTAGATTATTTAACTTAGCACTTATCTCTCTAGTACCATATTTTCTGACCTCAGATCACGTAATCATTCTTAGATTCCCTCATAATTTCACCCCAATAGTTGTTTAAATTCCTGTCCACTTATTAGCTGTCGTTATAAGACTAACAAAGGCGTGCAACATATATCTATTGCAGTGCCTTTGATTGATAACTTCGCTGCGCATATGATTTAGTGCAACGGAACTGGTTTCCTGCCCGCCTGCGCCGCCGCCCGCTGTCGTCTACCTGTTGGTTTAATACTCAAAGACCTGAACCGAAGCCGATCAGCTGGTGAACAAAGCGAGGAGCGTATCGTTCCGTATGCTATAAGTACTTACCTATATTAGCGTATGATTCTTACCGATAAATCATCGCAAGTTTAGCTATCTATTATAATGACGAAACATAAGCTAACGGAACTCATAGAACTCTTATGCAAACTAGGATCTATAAAAGGACGCGTGTTACGAAGTTTAAGAACAATTTGGATATTTTAGTATTGCTAGAAAATATTTCTGATTCTGAAGTGAATAAACTCTCGATGAAACTATCTCAGATTGAGGCTTTATTCGTTACTTTCGACGAGGTACAGTATCAAATAGAGGTTATAGATATTAAGAATTTATCAAATGAGTTAGCGACTACTGACTTGATAGAACAAGCAGATTTCTACCATTAGGTACCTATATCGCGTTTCTCTCCTTTGGTTCACAACAATAACATCATAATACTTTGACCGTAGGTAGTTCATGAGATATCAGAAACATACCTAGGTACAGTCAAGAGCACGAAGCTTTTCACTTGTAGTGCGCGTCTGACCTCTAAGACGATTGTAACGTTACAAAGTCCAATGTGTCAAGCTGCACGTGCTCTTTACTGGCTACTGTATATAATATTAAAATCTACTCTTAGGTATATCAGAGAGACTATATAGTGGAGTGGTCCAGGGAAACGTTCTGTCATAGCCGTGTGTTAATATGTCTATGGTCATAGCCAACTGCAGAGCCACCCACTGGGACCAATTGTGAATCTTAACCTTTCAGGGACCCACGCAACATCAACTCAACACAAAAATTTATCAAAATCGGTCCAACTAAGTTCGACATATTACATAAAGATAAATTAGAAACAAAGAATCGTGAGCTGAGTAAAGGCGGGACCGCGCCGCCGCCGCGCCGCGCGTGTGATTGAAGTACGGGCGATTACTTATACACACACCGGCACAATTAGCGGAACAGAAAAAAAAGGGAGTATTTACGCATTTTTGCGTGTTACTGGCCGGCTAAACAAGCTTTTTTTAAATTTGGGTTTTAATTTAAAAATGGAATACTAAGCGACTGCCCTTTTTTTCATTCTTTTGTTTTAATTTTCATTGATTCATTTTTTCCACCGCTTGTCCGTTTTTAAAAGGTTCGTGAATTCCATTTGAAAAGCTTTGAATTGCAGTTTTTGAGGCTTTTGAGTTTTTTCGCATATTGATAATTTACGAGCATCTAATTATGCCTGATTTAACGCCATCAGAAATCATTAGGGCAGATCAAATGAGGAGAAATGGTCAAACCTACAGATCGATTGCCAGAAGCCTTCGTCGATCGTTATCAACGATTTATCGTAGCATCCAACGATACAGATTGACGAATGCTCTAGTGAGAAGGAGAGGACAAGGCCGGAAAAGGTGTACTTCAAGGAGGGATGACCGTTTTCTCCAACTTCAAGTCCGACGGAACACGAGACTAACGGCGGTGCAGGCTCGAAATTTACTGGAAGAGGTACGAGCAGTAAGGATGAGTGAGCGGACAGTTCGTAGAAGATTCGAAGAAGTGGGTATAGGCTCGTATGTGCCCGCCAAAGCCCCAAAACTTGAGAGACATCATCGCACAAACCGTCTACACTTTGGTCGTGAACATCGTGATTGGGACTTCGACGACTGGGGACAGGTTCTTTTTACTGATGAATGCAGAGTTATGTTAAATCAAATTGATGGAAGGCAGCGAGTATGGAGACGCAAAGGAGAACGGTATATCCAGTCTAATTTTGAAAATACAGTTGCATATGGCGGCGGTTCAATTATGGTCTGGGGAGGAATATGTTTAGGAGCTCGTACGGAGTTAGTAGTGGTCGATGGCGGGAATCTGAATGCTGATCGGTATATCAGGGAGATTTTAGAAGAACATGTTGTGCCATTTGCCCCCTTTATTGGTAACAACTTCATTCTAATGCAGGATAATGCTCGGGCTCACAGTGCTCGCACAGTACAGACATACCTAAACCATGTTGGTATAACGGTGATGGAGTGGCCAGCACGGTCCTCCGATATGAACCCTATAGAACACGTCTGGGACTTGCTAAAGAGGAGTGTAAAGTCAAGAATGCCCCCTCCCAATAATCTCAACGAGTTGCGAAACGCATTACTTGAAGAATGGCAGAGGTTGCCCCAAGAAACCATTGATAACATCATCCGCAGCATGCCCAGACGGATGGAAACCCTCATCAGAGCACGAGGAGGAAACACTCGATATTGAACAGTCATTGAAATTGTTGTTAAACTTTGGAAAATCTTGAATTTTCTGCTGTTTCTCTATAATTAAAAATCGAAGAAAAATGCATTTTGTTTAATTTTATTTTTATTTTTATAAAATTTTAAGTATGGTGTTACAAATGAATGTCAAAACATGTTAATTTAATTGTTGTTTCATTTTAAATAATATATTGTTTAAAAATTACATTCATTGTTCTAAATTCCCTCTTTTTTCTCCTTTTTTTTTCTGTTCCGCTAATTGTGCCGGTGTGTGTATTATGTACCTACTAAAAATAGTTTTATTAATGTAAGCTCACAAAACGCCATTAGTACGTAGAGATCAGGACAGGCGATGGAAACACGTTTCCAAGCCGTGTCGGGGATGTCATGCCCGCCTACTCCCAGAGCGGCATCAGTGCGTCCCGGAATGTGCTCCTCGCGGCATATCAGCTGTAGGAGTTCGCCTTATAAAGCATTCTGATTACAAAATATCTCATCTACTAAAAAATAATTATACTGTCACAGTTTGGTCTGTAAGTAGTTATAGAATCAAACACAGCAATTCACCAATAGTCCAGTCAACAAATAACCCAACAGTAGGTGTAGAGTGCGTGAGCGGGGACCTCAGCGATTTCTTCAGTAGGTAAGTTGTTCAGGGTGCTTAGGGGGTAAACATACTAAAAGTCCCGGCGTCTAGGAGGTCCGTCGGTAAAGTTCCTACTTTTAAAAAATCGGTGCAGTAGTTTTTCAGTTAATTCGTAACAAACGTAACAAAAATACAAATCTTTCCTCTTTATAATATTACTATAGAAGTATAAATTAGTGTAGATATATTCTATGTGTTACAAGACAAAAATAACTTAGCGGCTGCACGGATTTAGATGAAATTTGGAAGGTAGATAGATTAGGACCCGGATTAACATATAGGCTACTTTTTATCCCGAAATAACGCAAACGAAGTAGCAGGCAACAGCTAGTGTTTAATAAAAGTACTTTTTTTCGAAAATTTTCGCTCTTCCAGAACGTGTAGTTTGAAAACGGGTAGGAATTTGAAAAAGTGTATGAGATAAAAGTTGTAGAATATTTTATGAGCTTTCTTTACGTAGAACATATTTTTTCTCTACGACACACCGTTTTAAAGATATTAGCCAAAAACTCAAAGGTGGGAACTTTAATCTCCCCCCCCCCCGATCCGGTGGACCTCCTTGACGCTGGGACTTTTAGTATGTTAACTAACTCCCTAAGCACCCTGAACAACTTACGGAAGAAATCGCTCAGGTCCCCGCTCACGCTCTCTATAACACTTTATTGACTGGACTACAATTGATTTAACGTAATGGGTAAATGAATGAATCCGTCTAGGTTCAGGGAAATCGGTCGGATACTAAAAGACAATTATAATTCCGGAGCTGTATAAAAACTTATAAGTACCTATCTAAGGGTTTTATGAAAACTGGGAATAGTGAGTGTTTATCCCAACATTTTATATATCTACTTACTAGCGACCCGCCCCGGCTTCGCACGGGTGCAATGCTAACACTAAAACCTTCCTCTTGAATCACTCGATCTAATAAAAAAAACCGCATCAAAATCCGTTGCGTAATTTTAAAGATTTAAGCATACAAAGGGACATAGGGATATAGGGACAGAGAAAGCGACTTTGTTTTATATACTACTAGCAGCGCCCCGCGGTTTCACCCGCGCAGTTCCCGTTCCCGTGGGAATACGGTTATCAACTATAGCCTATGTGTTATTCTGTTGTATCACTACATAGTATAAAACTAAGTCGCTTTCTCTGTCCCTATATCCCTATGTCCCTATGTATGCTTAAATCTTTAAAACTACGCAACGGATTTTGATGCGGTTTTATTTAATAGATAGAGTGATTCAAGAGGAAGGTTTTAGTATAAGCATTGCATCCGTGCGAAGTCGGGGCAGGTCGCTAGTAAGCTATATAACTGTAAGGTTTATCAAAATCTGTTCAGTAGTTTTTGCATGAAAGAGGAACAAACATACATCCATACATCCAGACATCCATCCAAACAAACTTTCGCATTTATAATATTAGTAGGATAGCGACCCCCCCGGCTTCGCACGGATGCAATGCTAATACTAAAACCTTCCTCTTGAATCACTCTATCTATAGAAAAAACCCGCATCAAAATCCGTTGCGTAGTTTTAAAGATTTAAGCATACATAGGGACAAAAGGGATATAGGGACAGAGAAAGCGACTTTGTTTATATTATGTAGTGATGTAGTGATGGAGGAGCGGAGGTAGAATACCTACTAGGTAGTCATCATGAAAAAGCAAGATTCCGTCAGTCGAGGTGATCGTGCCTGTACCCTAAGCAAGAACTTGTATCGAAATTGAAATGTAAACGTAAAACTTTACTATTCGAAAACCAGTTCGATTCGATTACTTTTTAATTTAGCAGCACGAAACCTAAAGTATTTACTATCGTCTATTCGACAGTAACTCGATACCTAAACGCAAGATTTGAATGATAAGGAACGAATGGTGCGTTCTAAAACACTGTGTTGATTTATGTTCATTTATATTATTGATAGCAAAAGTTAATAAAAAGTGAAATTTATATTGTTTCACAATCTAGACCTTTCAGTTATTAATATTATAATACTTAATAGCATCTACTTCAGTTATTACATTTTAATTCACGATTAAAAATTAAAGTTTTGATCATGATTCGACTGCCGTATTTGAGTATTCGAACGTTTACTATTTGGAGCTTGTTTATTGAACAAAAATGATTAGGTAAGTTATTATAAGTGTTTGGATTTGGACCCTTTGAGTGTTAAAATCTTTTGAAGTGGTTATAGTCGTGTAAAATGTGTGTTGTGGTTGTGATTAGTGCTTAGGTACTTTATTATATTCAGAGTGAATAGACATAAAAGGTGGATATTAAAATTGTTATTAATATTGACAAATAAAAATATATCTATCATAGAACTATAAATCTTTGTTGTTTAGAGTAACTACCTACTTTATGTTCAGCCTCATGGCACAATCAGTCAATTTAGTTTCCTAAAATAATTAATTTATTACTACTAGCGCTTCCCGTGGCAATATGGGAATAAAATATAGCTTATCTGTTATTGGCTGATGTATAAGCTATATTATTGTAAAGTTACCTACATTAAAATCCATTTAATCCATTTTTATCTGTAATTATTGTAAATGAATGTATATTTTCTTTGTAAATAAAAGAACTTAAATATTAAAAAAAAAAGTTTTGCGTGAAATAGTAACAAACATCCTTACATCCTACAAACTTTCGCGTTTATAATATTAGTAGGATTGGTTATAAATAAATAAAGCAACCAACAATAACTTTTACAGCAAATAAAGAGTAAGTATGTGTAAAAAAATAAAAATTGAAAATATATTTAGGTATTATAAATAAAGAAAATAATAATAAAAAACAAAGCATTTCAATGAGTTGGTTAGTTCTATCTACTAATAAACAACGTAAGGCCCTCCCCCTAACCGTGTTTCGTAGTCAAAATAAGATTTATCAACAAAATATGACCACAACTTGTTACTCGAAAAGCTTCTCACCATGTTTTTGTCAGTGAGTAAGATCTCAATAGCCAGCTTTCGAATAAGACGAAACCGTACGTCAAAATAGAGTTCGTGCTGCCGTTTTCCTAAAAACTGTTCACTTACTATTCGATTACCGCTCGAAGTCGATTCGAACGCTTTACGATAATTATTCGTGCTTTAACTTTTTAGTTCTCTTTACGCCCGTCGTGGCGCTGTACAATTTCCCATACAAAATTTCTCGATGACGATACGATAACGTTTACCATTCGATTTCGATGCATGTTCGTGCTTAGGGTACTGGCACCCGCGGTCCAACGGTTGATGTTGGACAGTTGTATATTTTAAACAAACTCATTCGGAAATTTCGAAAGCGTGTTTTAGAACTTTGCCGTCGGGACACTACATAGAACGCATGCGCGTTCTATGTAGTGTCCCTCCATCCATCTGTATTCTAGCCTCCAGCCGGATAAATAGTCAATATTAAATGTATTTTTAAGTACCTAGTATTAATCTATATATATATATATAAAAATCAATGCCACTTTTCGTTGTTATTTTATAACTCAAGAACTGGCTCACCTATCCAAACCAAATTTTTAGGCTTTATTTGAACTATTTAGCAGATGGTTTATGTGAAGTTTGCTTAAAATCTGTTGAGTGGTTCTTCATTTATCACATTTTTTAAAATCAATGCCAAGAGGAAGTTTTAGTATAAGCATTGCACCCGTACGAAGTCGGGGCGGGTCGCTAGTTATTTACAATTATAATTAGCTACAGCCTAATGCAAGTACCTATCTAAGCTCAGGTATATTGTAAGCAAAGTGTAATTGAGACCTGAAGGCGGAAATGAGGCTTCTTCAAAATTGGCAAGAGCGCTAAGATGGCTAGTCCGGTACCGTCGGCAATATGAGAGTATTCAAGAGCGATCACACGCAGCTTTCGCAATTCTCCGAGGCTTCGGAGAAAGCACTCTCTGGACTCCGGTCGAGGAATGTATTTACCAGTACCTACAAATAAGATGACTAATACAATATGTAACGGAATAAGCGCAATTCCTGAAATAAGTTTGTCCAGTATCGACTACCTAATCGATTTCAATTTTCAGCTATTTTCAATAGGTATGTGTTAAATTTTTAGAAAAATAAATTTAGTGCTTACCTATGAAAATCGTACGATTATTGCTCTTTATTTAAGAAAATTGGTTAGACACAACTAAAGTACGAAGGCATCATATTTTTATATATCACTACTAGCGAACCGCCCCGGCTTCGCACGGGTGCAATGCTAACACTAAAACCTTCCTCTTGAATCACTACCTATATCTATTTTAAAAAACCGCATCAAAATCCGTTGCGTAGTTTTAAAGATTTAAGCATACATAGGGATATAGGGACAGAGAAAGCGACTTTGTTTTATACTATGTAGTGATACTAATTGGGGTGTATGAGGAATTGCGCTTATTCTGTTACGCGTTGTTTATAAACTAGCATTAGATGTTACCCGGTTTGCAGCAAAACTGGAATAAAATTACAAGGCGACACATAGTAGGTAACGTATGTTACAGAAAATCTTTAAGTTTTATCAGTAAAAACAACCGGACAAGTGCGAGTCGGACTCGCCCACCGAGGGTTCCTTACAAATTTATAAGTAGGTACATCCTAAATATTATAAATGCGAAAGTGACTTTCTTTGTTTGTTACGCTTTTACCACTAAACCAATTTAAAAATTCTTTCACCAATGGAAAGCTACATTATCAAGGAGTAGGGGAGACCGAGGGGTTTTGAAACAGAGGTTAGTTGAAACAGCGCTGATTACGAGGAGCTTGTAACTGTTAGAGAGGTGGCCACTTCCAAAATCAACCAACTTTAACGTACACATCATCCTTAAGTACACATCCGAGACTCAATGCGCACGGTTGCGTCGTTGTAGCTTACCCATCGCAAAAATCGCCGAAAGTAAGTTTTAAACGGTTTTTTTCGGGACCTATATTTTCATAACCCAATTATATTTTGATTTTGATTATATATGTATGGATAGTTAATTTTGTCAACTTTGGGGTTATTTTTAGGCCTGAGGGGATTTGAAACAGGCTGTTTCAATTCACCTCGTGTAGGTTTTATTAGACAGTTTTGCCTTATAATGGTGTGGTATACATATATATTTTTCTGTTTATTTTATTCCAGTATCCCTACAAATTATAAAAAGAAGTATGGCTAGTCTCTAAATATACGAACTCGTATCATGAAAACTTACATTGCATCATAAAAGTCTGTGAAGCGGTTTCTAGAAATACCTTCACTTGTGTAATGTAAATTTTTCGATAAGCATAAACTAAAACATAAACAAAACTAAAACATATTAATTCATCAAAATGAAGACTTAATATAACGTCAAAACATTTGAAATGAAGCTGTATGGACATTCAAAGAGGTTATTAAAAAAAACTTGTAAAGCAAACTTTGATTTCATTTCTAATTAATAAACTATTTAAAAGAAATTATGATTTATTTAAGATTGAAAATAAAAATAAATAAAACTTGTTCGATACTGTTTAAAATATTGTTGTATAAATAATAATACTACATTGTCAGACATCATTTACTGAACATGTAGATATTTAGTCTTTGACTAGGCTAAAAAACTAGTGTCTGGTACTATGAGTTTTTTTTAAATATAAGCACTTTCATAAATTCTCGCGTAAACACCCAGACACAAAGTCAACAGACATGTGTGACAAATATTGGCCCCGGGTGGGAATCTTACGCGCTCACCTTTAACTCAGAAGGTATGGTCATTAACAGCTGAGCCAACGTCCCTATAAATTATACTATCATCTCTAATGTACGGCCCTCAAATCCATTAAAAAAACAGCTGTTTCAATTAACCTAGACCCCTGTTTCAACTCACCTCGGCATAAGGAGAGTTGAAACAGAATGACTTATTACTTTCAAATCGATTTTTTGGTCACAGATTTTACTATTACCCCTTCTTTGTGACCATTATCTGAAAATATAAGAAACAAACTATCGATTGAGCCTAAATTCACGCGGTTTGTGCTGTTAGATTTTTTTTTATGAAGCATAATGTAAAATTTGTTTCAACTCCCCTAGGTCTCCCCTACCTAACATAGACTTTATTTTATCCCCGCGGGAACGGAAACTACCTACTTACGCTAGTGAAACCGCGAGCCGCCGCTAGTATACCTCGATGATTGATTACGTACTTTAAATAAAGATCATATAAATATACAATAATACTTTTCACACCACATGCTCGACAATGCCGGATTATATACTTTGGCTTTATTATATAATAGCCGGATTATACGAAAGCAGGACATTATATCCTTTGGCTTTAGCCGGGTTATAATGTTGTATGGAATTTCATTATAACCTAGGTCAATAATGTAATTTTCACTTTTCATAATCCTTAGTGCTATGACGATAAAGTCTAATTTCGTTAAGCAAAATGTGGTGCACGGTCCTGGCCACCTCGATTTTCGAAAACCGAAGCCGCGACCAACTAGATTCGCACGATCTTCATTTGTTAAATCAAGTAGGTCACCCCGGCAGAAACAAGTTGCTGTATCCATTTTATAGCTTTAACATTTCAAAAAGAATATCGAAAATGTCGAGTGATGAAAGTACTTTGCTATTAAACTAGATGCCATAGGCATTGTCAATAATCTACTACCATGCAATTGCATTTTATTGTCTCGCATAAGGTGAGAAAAGTAGAGTATATAACTCGGGAATAAAACTGTTTATGTCTTGGGCGCTTAAATCCCTCACTAAACTCAGGACTCAGTCTTAAATCATAACTCCCTTGCTGCGCTCGGGAGTAAAGCTGGGAGTCCTTCGTTACGTTCAGGATTCAATGTCGCGCCCATGACATAAAACAGTGCTTTATTCCCTTGTTGTATAATCTACTATTATATGTATATAGGTACTATAAATGTATAATACTTTTCAGATTTTTCCCTGTAATATTACTTGCCAATTTCATAGTTCTAGGTCAACGGGACTAGGTAATCTAGGTATGTATGTAGGTAATTGTGAATGTACTTAATTTTGATTCCCTTGAGGCTGTATCGAAATATACGTTTTTTGCGGCACAAACGGCCGTAACTTTTTTTAAGTTAACTTAGAAATTTGATTTTTTCACAGTTTTGAGGGACCGTAGACTTGAGCAAGTAGTTATATGGTTTTAATTGTAACTCGATACCTCCACGCGCTCCCGAGATAGAGGGTCTTGACTTGAAGCGTATAGATGATTTATAAATGATCTGCAAGGTAAATTACTTTGTGATTTAGTAAAGCTATCTCGTAGTTTTGTAGACATCATTTAGTAAAATTTACCGTGTATGTGTGGATTGAGTGAGCACCCCTCAGAAAAAAAATGAAAAATGCTCTTCATTTAGTAAAAGTTCTAAAACAATTGTAAAAGTAATCCCTGAATTTGTAAAAAGATAAAAAAAAAAAGATACAGGGTTTAACGTATGCTCGCTCAGTTCTCACAAACTACCAACGAAATCAGCGAATGTATGAATGCAACGTATAATATTTAAATACTAGGATTTAGTAAAACCTAAGCTTACTTACCTTTATAATTTGTAGGTCACCTAGTTACGTATTTAAGGATTTACAAAAAAAATAAAATGCTCACTCAATCCTCACACTTTTGAAAACCCGATTTCTGATGAAGAAACTGAAGATCGAAACTGCTATGTATGTGTATAGTTTAGTAAAATTAATATGGGAATTTGTAAAATAAAAAGCAAACCACTAACGTGGCAGGTTTTTGAATAATATATTTTTTTAAATGCTCACTCAGTCCACACATTTTACGTAAGTTAAAAATGTGAATATCTTAAGATTTATAGTATCAAACAACTGGAAATTAGTTCAACTTTTTGTAAAAATTTCTACAAAAGATCTACCATCTAATATTTGAATTCGTTGTCTGTTTTAAAGATAATCAATTTTAATTTTCCTAATGTAAATATATCGTTTAGGGTGACCACACTTCTGCATAATACACACACCGGCACAATTAGCGGAACAGAAAAAAAAAGGAGAAAAAAGAGGGAATTTAGAACAATGAATGTAATTTTTAAACAATATATTATTTAAAATGAAACAACAATTAAATTAACATGTTTTGACATTCATTTGTAACACCATACTTAAAATTTTATAAAAATAAAAATTAAATTAAACAAAATGCATTTTTCTTCGATTTTTAATTATAGAGAAACAGCAGAAAATTCAAGATTTTCCAAAGTTTAACAACAATTTCAATGACTGTTCAATATCGAGTGTTTCCTCCTCGTGCTCTGATGAGGGTTTCCATCCGTCTGGGCATGCTGCGGATGATGTTATCAATGGTTTCTTGGGGCAACCTCTGCCATTCTTCAAGTAATGCGTTTCGCAACTCGTTGAGATTATTGGGAGGGGGCATTCTTGACTTTACACTCCTCTTTAGCAAGTCCCAGACGTGTTCTATAGGGTTCATATCGGGGGACCGTGCTGGCCACTCCATCACCGTTATACCAACATGGTTTAGGTATGTCTGTACTGTGCGAGCACTGTGAGCCCGAGCATTATCCTGCATTAGAATGAAGTTGTTACCAATAAAGGGGGCAAATGGCACAACATGTTCTTCTAAAATCTCCCTGATATACCGATCAGCATTCAGATTCCCGCCATCGACCACTACTAACTCCGTACGAGCTCCTAAACATATTCCTCCCCAGACCATAATTGAACCGCCGCCATATGCAACTGTATTTTCAAAATTAGACTGGATATACCGTTCTCCTTTGCGTCTCCATACTCGCTGCCTTCCATCAATTTGATTTAACATAACTCTGCATTCATCAGTAAAAAGAACCTGTCCCCAGTCGTCGAAGTCCCAATCACGATGTTCACGACCAAAGTGTAGACGGTTTGTGCGATGATGTCTCTCAAGTTTTGGGGCTTTGGCGGGCACATACGAGCCTATACCCACTTCTTCGAATCTTCTACGAACTGTCCGCTCACTCATCCTTACTGCTCGTACCTCTTCCAGTAAATTTCGAGCCTGCACCGCCGTTAGTCTCGTGTTCCGTCGGACTTGAAGTTGGAGAAAACGGTCATCCCTCCTTGAAGTACACCTTTTCCGGCCTTGTCCTCTCCTTCTCACTAGAGCATTCGTCAATCTGTATCGTTGGATGCTACGATAAATCGTTGATAACGATCGACGAAGGCTTCTGGCAATCGATCTGTAGGTTTGACCATTTCTCCTCATTTGATCTGCCCTAATGATTTCTGATGGCGTTAAATCAGGCATAATTAGATGCTCGTAAATTATCAATATGCGAAAAAACTCAAAAGCCTCAAAAACTGCAATTCAAAGCTTTTCAAATGGAATTCACGAACCTTCTAAAAACGGACAAGCGGTGGAAAAAATGAATCAATGAAAATTAAAACAAAAGAATGAAAAAAAGGGCAGTCGCTTAGTATTCCATTTTTAAATTAAAACCCAAATTTAAAAAAAGCTTGTTTAGCCGGCCAGTAACACGCAAAAATGCGTAAATACTCCCTTTTTTTTCTGTTCCGCTAATTGTGCCGGTGTGTGTATTATGGTCATATCCATTATTTTGACAACCTTCTTCGAGTTAAATCGAAATTGCTGTACTGGCCAAATACATGAGCAGCGGCTGGTAAAACATGTATGAAAATCCATATCTGTCGTCTTTTAGCGGCCAAATAAATTGCATAGTAAGTATACGTGTAATTTAAATAGTATATTTCATTACAAGTGCGGAAAGCCTATCATCGCAACGAGTTCCGACAAATGTCTACCCGAGCCGAGGCGCAGCCGAATGTGAGGGTTGACAGTCGGAACAAGTTGCAATGACGGTTCCGCACGTGTACTGAACAACTATTTTTAATACAGTTGCGAAAAAATTAAGCAATTAAAAATATTAAAAACACAATAAACTCAACTATCATTTTTGGAAAATGGCGCCAACCATAAAAATAAGCAGAGATTTTTTTTTTGCTTACTTCACCCATTCTGGGTAGGCAAAGGGAACTATGCCCAATGCCCATACAGCCAAGTCTTCGGTAGAATTTTCTTATTGATATGAAATGAAAATGAAATCCTAAGTCATTGAATCAAATCATTAAATCTGATAATGAAACAAATTAATAGCTTCTTTTTAGAAATATTTATACTTCCCTGCAATACGCCACTTTTTGAGTAACTGTATTAAAAAATCTTTTACTCCAAAACATGGCAACCAAGGAGGCAACTTATCAAAGGTTTTATTTAAATTTCGAACTGGCTTGCAAATAGGAAGCTGTTAATTGAAAAAATAAAACAAGTGAACACTTCAAAGTGGGAAAAAATATTGTTGTTCTTCATTGCTTTTGTTAACATTGTACTAATACATTTTCAAAAACGATGTTTTGTCTCTGCCATACCTACCTATATAAATTTCAAAAAAGAAATTTTGATGAAATAGAATTAAAAGTTGACTTGTCATCATCGAGAGGTCGCCTTTGCTGATCGATCACAGCATCATCCTGCCTGATCTTTCAGTGGTTCGACGAGATGAAATTAATTTCGTTTTGTTAATGCTAGTGTCTAATAGCATAGCCAAGTTGTATTTTATCGCATACTAATAGTGCCCTACGGTTTCACCCCGCATCAGTTCCGTTCCCTTCGGAAAATGATAGCCCATGTTACTCCCAGAAAAGTAAGCTTTCAATTGGTGAAATATTTTTCAAGTCTCGCGTGTAAAATTTTGTTACAAATAGCGGGTGCCCAGCGGCGTTGCCAGCCCGGATCCAGTTTATTCCCGTTCCCGTGGGAATTTCCTACAATTCCTTCATAGTGGTTTCTTTAACCATATAAGACCATAATAATGTAAATAGCGGGTGCCGTGGATCTAGTTTATTCCCGTTCCCGTGGGAATTTCAAATAATTCCTTCATAGTGGTTTCCTCAAGCATATAAGACCATAATATTTTAAATAGCGGGTGCCGTGGATCCAGTTTATTCCCGCTCCCGTGGGAATTTCCTATAATTCCTTAATAGTGGTTTCGTCAAGCATATAACACCATAAACGAATAAAAACAATACAACGAAAAGAAAAAGCGCGCGGAATAATTTTTACTTGTTCACAACTAAGCGATACGCGCTCATCAGCATTTTTTTTTAGGCAAGGGCACAAAAAACAGTAAGTATTACTAACAAAATCAATTAATATTTTTTGTGTGTTTGTTACATACAGATACATAAATGGTTTAAATTAAATGTTTATTTATTGTATTTTTTCTCCCAAAGTTAATTTTATTCATAAAATGTTGACCACTTTTCTGACATAAAAACTCCTTGCTAAGATTTTTAAAAGTACCTTTCGTTTTTAGATGAAGAATCTTAATAAACCGTGCGTTCTACATTACATTACCGCACAAGTGCATAATAAGATACAATACGATATTGAAATTGGTGAAATAAGAGACCTTTTACGAGCAAATGTGTTAAAAATTATATTATAGAGTCGTAATCAGCAGAGGTCGTATGTCAAAAATTTACTTGGAAAACCAGAAAGAATATTCTTTTAAAATGTCCTGTATTTTTAATATGACCATAATATTATGAAGAAGTGTGGTTACCCTAAACGATATATTTACATTAGGAAAATTAAAATTGAATATCTTTGAAAACAGACAACGAATATAAAATATTAGATGGTAGATCTTTTGTAGAATTTTTTACAAAAAGTTTAACTACTTTCCAGTTTCTTTGATACTATAAATCTTAAGATATTCACATTTTTAACTTACGTAAAATGTGTGGACTGAGTGAGCATTTAAAAAAATATATTATTCAAAAACCTGCCACGTTAGTGGTTTGCTTTTTATTTTACAAATTCCCATATTAATTTTACTAAACTATACACATACATAGCAGTTTCAATCTTCAGTTTCTTCATCAGAAATCGGGTTTTCAAAAGTGTGAGGATTGAGTGAGCATTTTATTTTTTTTGTAAATCCTTAAATACGTGGGTCAATCAACTTTTAAAGTACTCCTTTTGACATTTTCTATCAAGAAGATTTGAAAAAAAAAATTGCAGATAATTACCGAATTGTAGTCGTATAATGCTAGAGATAACATTAAAGTCACTAACTTTAATTGTTGCCGCGATGATTTCTTGATATTTTTTGAGTTTTTGACAAAACTTGGTAAGGGTTCTGATCGTGGTTCTTTTGCGTTACCGAATTAAATAATAATTTTAAACAAATAAAACAGAAATATATTTATATCAAATTATATTTATTTCTTTGAAATAAGCAAACCATTTTCATATTTATAGTCAGCCTTTGACTTATTCTAAAAATGAATCAAAAAGTGGCACTTAAATTATCACTGCGTTACTTTGGTCATATTGAATGCTTAACTTTCAAAAAATTGCACTTCTAATCAAATCAGTCTTACTTATTATACTCTATGCCATAAGTTAGATCGTAACGCACCAAAACTGATGACTGTTATGTATGAATAAGAATAATTCTAATATGAATCAATCAAAACATATCTAAAATTCTGGGGACATTAAGTAACGCCAGAGAAATATGAATAGTAACGCCAGAGAAAGGCTTAAGAGTTTGCTTGAGTAAAAAACGCTTAATTTTCGTCAGAAATCTACAATGATGATGCACTTGTAGCGGCACTACATAGGACGCGCCAATGGATGGCCTAGTTCTAAACCGTGCTATCAAAGTTTTCTAATGAGCTTGTATAAATCCAACTGGCCAACATCAACTGTTGGACGGCGGTCCCCAGGCACTATCACCTCGCCTGGCGGAAGATCTTCCCTTTTCACGATGGAAGAGCATTCCACCTCCGCTCCTCCATATTGGTGACACCTGGACATCAGCGCAACCTTCTCCTAGACTTCAGTGAAACCTTCCTGGACACCAACGCAAACTTCAGAAGCAGCAACGCATCGCCATCACTGTCATCACTCCTACAGCAACCTTTACTCAAGGTCAGCAGCAGCAGTCGCACAGAAAGCCAGAATCTTCCCAATCAGGTCCATACGTAGTCAATGCACCGTGCTACCTGGTCCTGCAGGCATATCACTTACAGCCACATCACTCGGCCCACGCAAAGTTCACCGCAGCCCACGTCCGCATTTAGAGCAGCTGGTCACCCTCGCCATCGTGACAGTCTCTGCACAGTGAACTACGGGTGACTTCAATAGTCGCAGCAACCCGCTCAGTCTCGACTCACTGAGACTTGGAGCAGCACTGGAACTTGCAAGCTTAGCTACGAAGCAACGACGCCGCACAAGAAATCAACCTTCTGTCTTGGAGGGGGAGTTATGTAGCGACACTACATTATCATCATCAGCCTATAGTAGACTGCTGGACATAGGCCTATCCAATTGCACGCCATTCAACTTGATTTTCAGCAACTATCGTCCAGCTGCCACCAGCCACCCTGCGATGATCGTCGCTCCACTTAGCCTGAGGGTGTTTTTTTGGATGATTGCCGATTCATGGTTTCCACTCTAGAACATGTCTACCCCAACGGTCACCTGGGCACTTCAGATTGCTTATTCTAAGAGCTATTTCGTCAACTTTGGTTCTCTTCCGGATCATTTCGTTCGGATTCGATCCCTCAGAAAGACACCAAGCATAGCCTGTTTCATAGTTCGCTGAGCAACCATGAATTTATGTACCAGTCGTACCGTCATAGAACGTGCCAATAGACGGCAGAGCTCTAAACCGCGCTATCGAAGTTTTCTAATAATGAGTTTGCATAAACACAACTGTCCAACATCAACCTTTGGACCTCAGGCACGATCACCTCGCCTGGCAGAAGTTTTTCCCTTTTCCGATGGAGAAGCATTCCACCTCTGCGCTCCTCGGAAGTTTCAGAATTGAGATTTTATATTAAACTCATGTTTTTTTCAAATATTATCATAAAATATTTGGCATTTTCGCTTAACTCTTTCCTTATATTCCTTATAGCTTTCATCGTCTTACCATCTTTTTCATGTCTCTTCTGTTCATGTCCATTCTGTCCATCCTCTCACACCCGTAATTTCTCTATGCTTTTGCTTCGCTGCTTCATGTTTCTACAAATTATTTTTTTAACGTTTTCTAAAGTTTGTGAATTTGTGTAGCATTGCTGTTATTTTTTAGGAGCCGACCCTAAAGTAATTAAAATAAGCTTTAATCGCTTCATGGACAGTTCCTCGTACGAATAAATAACAAAGGCTATGCGTAAAATATGTAAGATCTTCACGATTCAATTCATATGACATATTGCCATACATTCTCTAGAGTTACTGGTAACGCAAGAGAATTTTTCGGTAACTCGAGGGAAAAATTAACAAATAATGAATCTTAAATCAATAATAATAAAAAGAAACCGTAATGTTTCAACGGATTGCCAAGATTAGACTCAAAACACATTTGATTCAAGTAGTAGTATCAAAATATTGTAAAAACTTAACAAAATTTACGTGGTTACGCAGCAGAACAATAATAAACCCACGCGCACCGTTCAGGACGTCCCCAGCAACTGGCGGCGGTTTGGTGCCAAATAGACATTGACACATTGTGCCTACGAGATATTAGACAACATCGCTTGTTCATCTTTGTTCGATTAATGCCATCTCTTGATGAGGGGAAGAATTTTTTGCGGAACGCAGTGGAATAGAAATTTTACGCAGACTTAGGGACACGGTTTATAATATTTTTATAAAAAAAGGAAAAATAAATGACATCCTATTTTTGACTACATAGGAAAGCTTGTCTTATTATGCTTCTATTGATCACTTAAAATAAAGCGCGGTCAAAGAAATTATTTAAATAAATGTATGGTTAAACATCCATACTGTGCTTGGGGACACAGTTTTTTCATATGCATACCAAATATTTTCCACTGCGTGACCACAAAGATCTACATGATTGTTGTAAAATTGTTTGATTTAATATCAGAAACATAATATGTTTACATCTAAGATGCCTAGATAACCAAGACATTAATAACATTTTAATTCTGTTTTACATTTTTGCTGTTCATCGTGACAGGGACACGAAAGGAGTGCATTAAAAGTTGATTGACCCACGTAACTAGGTGACCTACAAATTATAAAGGTAAGTAAGCTTAGGTTTTACTAAATCCTAGTATATAAATATTATATGTTGCATTCATACATTCGCTGATTTCGTTGGTAGTTTGTGAGAACTGAGTGAGCATACGTTAAACCCTGTATCTTTTTTTTTTATCTTTTTACAAATTCAGGGATTACTTTTACAATTGTTTTAGAACTTTTACTAAATGAAGAGCATTTTTCATTTTTTTTTCTGAGGGGTGCTCACTCAATCCACACATACACAAATTTACCTACTAAACTTAATAATGTTTCTTGAGCTATCAAATAGTATCAAAAAGGTATTGAAACTTCCAATTGAGAAGATATTAGATTAAAAGATGGAGAGCTTAATAGATATTTCATCTAATATCATTAACTAATGATTGTCACGTCTGGCAAGGTCTTATTTAATTTAACCACCCGCCTTCACTGCGATACGCAAAGGTAAGACGTATTTGCTATAATTGTCATAGATATTGTATCGTATCGTTTGAAAAAATGGCGTACATTGGTAGAGAGGCGTCAATGCACAGATCTATTTCGCTCGGACGATATAAATTATTTATTCTGTTAAGGTACTTATGGAAAGTGAAGTGCAGAAAATAAGGACCAAAAATAAGGAAACGAAACTATATTTTTTGTAAATCGGCATAATTTGACAAGTTTACACAATAAATAAATTACTAAACGCGTACAGAAATAACGATAGAACACGTTCATAAATTATTTATGTCGATGTCACACGGCTCTTTCTCATTTTCATTTGCTATTTTATGAGCCGTGGGTAAGATATTAGTGGCCGTCGTATTAACTATCTTTCGGTATTGGAAGTTGGGCAGGCTTCTCTTAGCTGCGTCTACGGTGTTTTGCAATTTATCAGCGGCCACAGGCGGGGCCGACAGGGTTTCCTCTTCACACTCCTTGATAAGGTCTTTCATAGCTTGCTCGCCCATTGGAGCAATGCTCTGAGAGCCCTTCTCCTGGTGATATTTTATTTCATTATTGATACGCAGTAGCTTCTCCTTATTGGAATGGGTCCGCCACGGTCTTTTAGGGTCAGCTCCCGTCGATATTACGCTTTCATTAAATTGCTTCCTGATTCTGAAATAATGATTATTATCAGTTTAATGATTCTTGTTCAAATTCTTATATAAGAAAACACTAATATGTGGTATTACCTATATACTAGAGAGGAAATGGCAAACTTCAGGAGTTTCTCAACTGAATTGGTTTCGGTCGGATACTCCTGCCTATTTCTTATGAAAACTGACTGTTGCGATAGGAACAATCCGTCGCGTCGCATTGACCTGCATTCTTTTCAATCTTAAACCAGTGCATTAAACTAAGTGAATTTTAAAAAATCAGGATGCGCTTCTAGCGTATTAGGTTTTATTTGTATTGTACCTATACCAAAGAGAATTAGAATATAATAATGGCATTTAATCTCTTTGACCTATAGGTACCTACACTTTTCAGTCTGTTTTCATAGTTTAAAGTTAAGACATACCTCCGATTGTCCAACCACAATTCTTTCAATTTTTTTTCATTCTCCTTGACTAAATAGGCGTCTGGCTTGTATGGATTTTCAAACACTTCATAATTCGCTACCATCTCCCCTTCTTCTTCCTCGACATCTTTATCAAATTTTTGATGAAAATTCTTTACGAGATCCGAACATCGTTCAGACAATCTAACCTCTACTACTTCCAATCCTTCTAAAAGCTTCGATAATTTAGCTTTTTCTTCATCTGTTGACATTTTATATAATATTTTCTGTATATATAAGTTACTTTATGTAGGTATAATATTTTCATGTGTTTTATATGACGTATCTACATGTCGTTGTTCTGACAAAACAGCCAGTTGCCATGGTAGCAGTCCTTATAAAGATTCTGGATGTCGATTACAGTTTGTCAATATTGTTCTTCCGTTACTATTTGGGGTGGGTCAGTCATTGACGAGTTGATAATTTCATGCACCTTAATGTAAGCTACATCAGAGTAATAAATTACTGCTTCATGCGTGTATCCAATGATCATCCAAATGAAAGTAGCGAAAGGGATGATAACGCAGAATAGTTTGGCGCATGGAATTAAGAGTGCCAACGGTAAACAATTCAAAACCATGATAGATAGTTAATTTTATTAAGAGATTGGTTACGTTAGTACCTACACTTTGTTATTCAGTAGCAAAAAGTAAGCACTTTATTCAATTTTTAATTGTTTTTTACTTTAAACGTACATACTGGAAATTTTAGATATTTTATTATGTTTTCTTAAATTGACGTTTTTTCAATACTGACCGTGATCCAACCTTTTTAGCACAAAGTAGGCGTAAGGAGATTGTTTAGGCAAATAAATATTGTTAGGTAGGATGGTTTATGGTGGTGATGGTTTTCTTATACTTAGATTTACTTAGGTTATTGTAGGTCATAAATGCAAATTTAAGGCATGTCAAAATATTTTTTAATGTAAAATTAATGTACCTACAACTGAGTACCTAGATACCTATTAATGAAATTGACTAAGTAATAATTAATGAAGGAAGAAATTTCTTTCATGCAAAAAAATAATTTTATATGCCTATCTATATAAAATGTAGATATAATGTTAGGATTAGAAAGTTTCCATGCCTATTGATTGTATTTTTTTACTAACCACTGATATAACTATAGTTAATAAGTAGTGGATTCTCGTTAGGCAGCACAAAATGCCAGAGGAACAGATATTTCAGGGTGTCGGCGTTGAAGCATGCAAGCTGCTGGATTAGTCTCACGCCTTCCAGTCTCTTGCAAGATAAATTCTCGAACGAAACTAGCTGGAGTCGTTTCTGGAAACTGTAGATAACAATCTAGAACATATATAGTAAGTAATTTGGAGATGTCATCCACAACGGGGTCGGCAAACTTATTCCAAACTTGGACATACCTACCCAGTTTTCCCTAGTGTAAGTAGGTTATTTACAAATCCGTGACAGGTAGGTGGTGAGTCCAGTGCTCTTGCATACCTCCGAACCAATTCTAGGGCCTGCGGGTTTTCTCGCAATGTTTCCTTCGCCGTTCAACTAAGTACATACCTAGTTATAAAGATGTCGGTATACTTAGTTTTTGGAAAATATCAGTAATTGATACAAGCCCTCACCAGAGATCGAAACCGGGTCTTAAGGATGAGACTCGGGTTTACTTCCAACATTTCACTGCTTATTTTCCCATGAATTTTCAAGAGTACCCTAAACCGAAGAGCATGTATGAAACGAATAATGAAAGTGGACGAAGCGAAACAAGTATGTAAGGATCGTAGCAAGTGGAAAGAAGTGGTCTCTGCCTACCCCTACGGGAAAGAGGCGTGATTATATGTATGTATTTATTTTCCCATAATTGTCCTATATTCTCGTACTTCCGATTGTAGGTAGTAGGGGAGAGTTGGCTATATTGTCCCCCCCTAAGGAATTTTTCGATTTGTGCAAAAACTATAAAGAATATATTCATTATTGTTTTTTTGTAAGATACTATGGTTAAAAGACTTTACTACGTGAAACTGTTTTTGTAGATATTTAACATGTATATGCCGAAAATATTTATTTTTAAAAAACTATCCATCGGTACGATTTAGAAAACTGGTATGTTTAATCGTACCTTACGGTTTCTAAATCGTACTTTGAAATTCTCCATACAAATTTCAAATAAAATATTACACATTTATTTTCCCCTTTTTTTTTAATAAAGTATATATATTATTTTTACATACCCTGTTATGTTAATTCAATTGTATATGCAATGTTTTTATAGATAAATAACCATATTTTGTTAAAAAAAGTATTTCGTTAAATATTAACCATCGGTACGATTAACAGAGCAGCTTGACTGTGGTTTTTAAAATCGTACTTACTTGAGATTTTTTTTATTGATTAACAGGTTTTGTATTAAAACAACATTGATCGTTTTTGTTTTTTTTATTTAAGATCAATATTGACTTGACCCACGAAAAAGTTATCAAGACAAGTCTGCAAGTTTTGCAAGTCGTACCGTTTGAGAGTTTCAAAATCGTACCGGTACAAATTACCATATATGAATTTTTTTACTCTAAAAATGAAATTTAGTTATCTATTTACCACCCAATTCATGTAAAACCTGCTAAGTTTACTTAAACTATATATATATGAATATTTTTTTACTCTAAAAATTAAATTTAGTTATCTATTTACCACCCAATTCATGTAAAACCTGCTAAGTTTACTTAAACTTAGCAGGTTTTACATGAATTGGGTGGTAAATAGATAACTAAATTTCATTTTTAGAGTAAAAAAATATTCATATATGGTAATTTGTACCGGTACGATTTTGAAACTCTCAAACGGTACGACTTGCAAAACAAACCCCATTTTGGAAAAACGCCATGTAAAATCATAATCTTCAATAACTGCGACGTGATTGTCTCACAAATTAAAAGCTAAATAACTTGTTAACAGCATAACAAAATAGAGATTCACGTATGTTTTTCCGTTTGTCTGCAGAAGTTTAGAATTTCAAGTTAAAAAATTTCATGAACACCACCAAAAATTTTTTTTTTCTCGTAAACAAAAATGGGTTCTTGCAGCGACGTGACAAATTGTCATGGCTTCCGAATTGTTGCCCGCATTAGATTTGTGTTGCCAGATCAAAAAAATATGTGCATTAAGTAGGAAATACCTTGGTGGTACGATTAATTGATCGGTACAATATAGCCAACTTTCCCCTATCGTCGGTCAAGAACTGCACATGGATATAAAATGGAATTGCAAAGCTTTTCATACAACAATATTAGATGGTATCTATAGATAATACAAATTAAATTGATTGGGACTATTTAGGTATAAGCAATAGGATAAAGAAAAAAAAAACTCAACACCAAGCATTTAGCTTACTTTAGTCAGCCAACGCTAATAGAATGCTTTACCTCATAATATTAAGAAGGATCCGGAAAAATGTCTGCCTTTTCATGATTTCTAAGCGGTCAATCTTTATCAATTGATCCGATATAATTAGACGATCTATTTCAGCTCTCTCTGCTTCCATTTTCTGTTCACATTTAATAAAGAATTTAAATAATATGGTTTCTATAATATCGTTAATATAATGAGCAAAATTTGTGTTACCTTTAGTGTAACTTCTAGAGATACTGCAAATTGTTTTTGGTAGAGAGCTGGCATGGGCTTCGTGGCGGTGTTGATTCGCCACAAATGGTTCCCCAGTCGGGTGGGGGTTCTCAGGTTGGGATATTGGTACGTGAAGAGGACATCTTCGCAATGCAGTCGACCGAAGAAATATCGCTGCACATCGTGTATGGACCAGTAACGTGTATTGGTACTTCTGTTAATAAATATATAAAAATATACGCGACAAATATTTAAAGTTCATCCAACGTGGAGATGTTAGGGCTGTCTCGTTTTGGCAGTGCACCGGGGACGTTGGCGCGGATTGCTTCCACTTTGCAGGAAAGATGTGCATACCTGGTGCGCAGAGTGGGGGCCAGAGCGCCACGGTCAAATCTCTGACTCTTGATTCTTTCGATTCATCCTATACAGCGTAAGACCCAGAAGAGCGGCGGAGCGCATTTGAAGACTTTCATGCAATTATTGGTATATTTCATGGGAAGTTATCCAAACGTAAGCTAATTTATTTTTTTTTATAAGAGAAGGGGGGGCAAACGAGCAGACGGGTCACCTGAGGGTAAGTGACTATCGTCGCCCATGGACACCTGCAACTCAAGAGTCACAACTACGTTGCCGGCCTTTGAGGTGGGAGTAGGGGGAGAGGGGAGAGGAGGTTAGAGGGAGTGTTCTTCTTTTGCAATCACTTCTTTTTTTATGACCTAGCAAGACTAAAGTACGATTTGCTAAATGTTTATGATTAGACCTTTAAAATGATACTTAATAGTCATCATTGATTCTAAATGGGATTAAAAGTGGTTTGAAGTACTATTTTCCAAAGGTGCGACTTTTTGGACGCCGAGTGTAGTTCAGATATTTTGTAAAAAATATTACCTAACTACTATAATAGTAGTTAGGTGTCTATTACTGCGATCTTTTAAATCTGATTTATTTATAGGAAATTAAAGGAATATACCTAATTTATATATTTAGGTTTTTAAAAAAATATTTCTCGTTAAAGGTAATTAATTACGAATCAACTTGCATTCGTTTTTGTGGGTCATTGTCGATATTAACAGACTAAGACATTCGTTATAGCATTATCTTTAAGACCTCGTTTACTTCTACGGTTATATTACTTTTAAGTGTTACTAACAGTAGTACATCGTCGTCAGCAAAGGTGCCCTCAGAGCTTTCCACGTAGTGCAGCCATATATGTGGGTGGCTGATCCAGTCAGTGACGTCGAGGGGCGCAGGACTTGGATGGTTGTGACGAGGCCATAGCAGCCATTTGACGGCCTCTAAGTGCCCCTGAATTTTGATACATTTGCAATGTGCTGCACAAAGAACAAGTTAGTGAAATTGTTTCGAGCACATTGATTAGTCACCATCAAAGAGATTTAAATATAATAGGGCCTTGCCTTATTATATTTTAATCTCTTTGGTCACCATCATTCAAATTTTTATCGCAGTAGTACCTACTTTTTGGTTTCATTGTAAAATGAACTACGGGTACCAATTTTACAAGATTCTTGCCATAATTCGTTGTAAAAACTGATAAAAAAAAACTTAAAGTGACTCGTATATTTTATACCTTGTCTATGCCTGTTGTTTACAAATGTCATGTCATGTTTTTGTCATAATATGTATATCTACAGCTCATGAAGCTAAACATCAAAGAGATTTAAATATAATAGGGCTTATTATATTTTAATCTCTTTGCTAAACATATACTACGTCAACGTGCACGGTACAGCTATATTATTTCCATGTCTATGATATAGTGTCCGAACGAAAGTTCGTTATCGGTTTCAGCCTAAAATCCAGTATCGGCAGCAGTTTCGGTTAAAACTTTTGCCGAAACCGAAACTGATTTAGGTAGTTGTCGTGCACGCTCGCCTAACTTCGTTGGCGTTGACGCTGGCGGCCCGGAAGAACTGTACAATATCTGACTTAGAATTTAGGGGTGGTGTAATGGATGGGGGGTAGGGGGGAGAGTGCGGGACTCACCCCCCACCACCCCCGCCTGCCGGAAACGCATAGTTTTTTTTTTATGATATACCTATATAAATAAATATAACCTCACGCCTTTTATCCCTGAGGGGGTAGGCAGAGGTATTCCGTTACTGGATATACCCACATTTCACGAAACATATTGGACCCCTAAACGTGATAGGTGGTGAGCCCATCGCCGGACCGGGTCTGTTTACACATGTCTCAGAATTATTTCTGAGACCTGCGGGTTTCCTCACGATGTTTTCCTTCACCGTCGAGCTAGTGATAAATATGTACGTAAGTTTTTGAAAAACTCATTGGTACATGCCAGGATTCGAACCCGAGCCTCACTGATTTTCGGCCGGCTCTTTAACCGTCCGGGCTATCAGTGCTCTTTTTTTTTATGAATTTTTCAAAATTGAACATTCCACTAGTTTTTGGGGCGGGTTTGATTTGTGTGGTCATAATAAAAAATAACCTGAACCTAAACATTCCACTAGTTTCTGGCGCGGATTGGATTTGTGTGGTTATAAAAAAAAATAACCTGAACCTAAACATTCCACTAGTTTGATATATATCCTTGCGTCTATTTGTACAGTTTTGAGGTTAATTGATTACAATTTCAAAAAAATATATCTCGAAAACTCTTGATTTCCGAGCTCGGTAATTTTGGTAAATAAACTCTCTTTGTTGAAGAGGTTGCATACCCGATACATTGTAGTGTAGTTTGTCTATTAATGTCATGTGTTTGATGTTCTATGATTGTGTTATGTTTTGTTGTGTCAACTCTGTTGAAAAGAAAAGACTCTGCGTACATATATTTTATCAATAAATTTTCAATCTTTACAAACCTACTGACTAGCTTTATTTGGCGCATATATTTCCAACAGGTTATGGGCCCAGGTCATGCCTGATTGTGCAAAATTTATAGGGCAGTCTTACAGTGGATTAATTTATAGAGATGGAAAGTTCAAGTACGACAGTGAAAAAACTTACGGGTCGCGATAATTATGCGAGTTGGGCGTTCTCGATCGAAATGCTGCTAATCGATGCGGGGCTATGGGATTGTGTGAGCGAAGACTTCGACATTTCCAAACCCGAGGATAAGAAACGCGATGAACGGGCGCGAGCAAAGATATGCCTGGCAATCGCGGAACACTGCATTACTATAGTAAAGAACGCAAGAACTTCGTGGCAAGCGTGGGCAGCACTTAAAAAGGCCTACGCTGACTGTGGTTTAATAAGAAGGTTGGGATTGCTGCGAAAGCTGTTTTCGTTGAAGTTGGATAATTTCTCAAGTATGGATGTCTATGTCAACGAAGTACGAGCTACGCACCAAGCACTTGAGGCCATTGAAGCTGGACTGGACGACGAGTTCGTTGCGATTATTCTCCTAGCTGGTTTGACGGATTCGTATGACCCTTTAGTGATGGCTATGGAACATTCGGGTAAGAAGTTATTATCCGAGAATGTAGTAGCAGCTCTCCTACGAGAGAGTCACCGACAGCAAGGAAATAATGGAAGTGTTAAGGACAGTACAGACTTAGCTAATGTTGCGGGTAGTAGTACTGGTAGTACTAGTGATAGCGCTTGTAATAAGAATGTAGTTTGCCATTTTTGTAAAAGGAAGGGTCACTTCAAGTGGCAATGTAAACTTTTTAAAGCCAAACAGGGCAAGGTTGAGGCCAATTTGGTAGCTGTAGGTAGGGACAATGAGTCTAATGATTTTGTTACGCCTGTAGGGAACTTTTCGAAAGAGGTAACCTGTGCGAATAATGACAAAATTGTTTCGACCGCGAAGGGCACCGTGAAACTAGAGGTGTGTCATAAAGGACGTCCATTAGGACTAAATTTAAACAACGTATTGTTTATTCCTAAGCTAGCCACCAATTTAATTTCTGTTGGCAAGTGTACTGATAATGGCAAAATGGTATTGTTTGATAAGAACTGCTGCAGAGTTTTTGATGGCGATGTATCTGTGAACGGGAAGTTACTATTCACAGCGCAACGTAAGCAAAACGGACTCTATGTTTTAGGTTCCGGATATAACAAGGTGACGGTTTTTGTAGGAGAAAGTGAGGATAACTTCGAGTTGTGGCATCGTAGATTGGGTCACTTATCTCAATCTGAAATGCGCAAACTCAAAGAAATCGTCAAGGGCCTTAGTTATAGTATTCAAGATTGCAAAAACCCCTGCGTGCCGTGTAGTCAAGGCAAGCAATGCGTTAAGAAGTTTCCAAAAAGGAAATTTAACAGAGCTTCAGATTTGTTGGAGCTGATCCACAGCGATGTTGCAGGACCTATTGAGGTGGAGTCTTGGAACAGTAAAAGGTACATACTGTTATTTGTGGATGATTATAGTAGGAAGGTATACGGCTATTTGCTGAAATGCAAATCAGAAGTTTTCGGTAAGTTTTGTGAATTTCAAGCATTAGTTGAAAATCAAACCGGAAAAAAGATTAAGAAGTTGAGGAGCGATAATGGTGGGGAATACACCAGTAAGGAATTTGAAGATTACCTTAAGAAGCGTGGAATTCAACACCACACAACTGTAGCGCATACTACACAGCAAAATGGGGTTGCAGAGAGGACCATTCGGACTGTTGTTGAAAAAGCAAGATGTGTGCTTGCGGAAAGCAATCTTAATAAGAGATATTGGGGTGAAGCTGTTTTAACGGCGATTTATCTAAAAAACCGCTCGCCCACAATGGCGATTTCGCAACAGGTTCCAGAACAGGTGTGGACCGGAAAGGAAGTGGACCTTTCACACTTGAAAGTGTTTGGTTCTCAAGCACAAGTTCTTGTCAAGGATGGAACTCTCAAGAAGTTTGATCCAAAGACAAAAGGACTGACGTTTGTCGGTTACAATGAGGATCAAAAGGGCTACAAATTTGCTGATGTTAAGAATAATCCGAGGCGGATTGTTATCGCTCGAGATGCCGTGTTTGATGAGAGGTTGCCAGATACATCCAAGGCGCAAATGGATTTTCTTGGACCCTCAAACAAGTCAACTGAAATGCCGGTGGTGGATGTTCCTAATGAATATTTTAAAGTTTCTTTGTCAAGTGGAACTACTGAGGCTATGGATACTGAGGAAGAAGTACCAAGCCAGAGTGTTGAAGTATCAGGAACCGGGTCTGCTACAGCCGAAAATGCCGTGAGAGAATCTGAAGAGTTTCATGATTCATTCGATAACATCCCTGATGATGATGGGGATGACAATGAGTTTACCGCTGAAGGAGAAGTAAGCGAGGAAAAAGAAGCTGTACCAGCAGCAGAGGGACCTCGTTACCCTCAAAGGACTAGAGGAGTTCCAAAGAGACTAGAAGATTTTGAGTATAATTTTCTGATATCAAATGATCCCGTCTCGGTTCAAGATGCAATGGACCGTGGAGACAAAGATCTCTGGTTTAAGGCGATGAAGCAGGAGTACGACTCGCTCATCGAGAATGGAACTTGGGAGCTGGTTGACCGTCCAAGAGGAGCAAATGTGGTCAAATGTAAATGGCTCTTCAAATTGAAAATTGGCGCTGATGGGACAGTGCAGCGTCATAAAGCGAGACTGGTGGCTAAAGGGTACTCCCAGAAGTGGGGGGAAGACTATTTTGAGACTTTCGCCCCAGTTGTTAAGCTTTCGTCAGTTCGATTGCTGCTGTCCCTATCGGCAGAAATTGGACTGATAGTGCATCATATAGATGTCACTACTGCTTTCCTTAATGGAGACCTTGCTGAAGACCTGTATATGGAACAACCAGAGGCCTTCATCACGAGGGGGAATGAAGGAAAGGTGTGCAGACTGAAGAAAGCCATCTATGGTTTGAAGCAGGCAGCGCGTTGTTGGAACGTGAAGGTTCACGCTCATATAATTAAAATTGGGTTCACTAGGTCCAAATATGACCCATGTGTTTACCTGAAGAGGGCGAATGGCAAGTTCATTGCAATCGCATTGTATGTGGATGATTTCTACATTTTTGGACAAGCCATTGAAGAGATCCAGAAGGTGAAACGTCAAATTGCGGATGCCTTCAAGATAAAGGACTTGGGTGTTGCAAAGGATTGTTTAGGCATAGAGCTCACTCAAGACAAGGGTGAAGTACATCTGAATCAGAGCAGCTTCATTAGAAAGATCCTTCAGAAATATGGTATGGAGGACTGTAAAGCTGTGTCCACACCAACGGAAGCCAATCTTAAATTGGAGAAAGGCGAGCCGACTCAGGATATGAGCTACCAGGAGATTGTGGGTTCACTCATGTACCTGTCCTGTGGCACTAGACCTGATATCACTTTTATAGTGAGTTATCTGAGTCAATTTAATTCTTGTTGGAATTCGACTCATATGGCGGCACTTAAGCGGGTGCTGAGGTACCTGAAGGGTACAGTAGACCACAAGCTGGTTTACAAGAAGACTGGCAATTCTTTGATTGCATATGCAGATGCAGACTGGGGTGCCAACGCAGATGGACATTCGTTTACCGGATACATGCTTGTTCTCGGTGGTGCTGCGGTTTCTTGGCAAACACGCAAGCAACGTTGCGTTGCACTTAGTACAGCTGAAGCAGAATACATTGCTATCAGCGAAGTAGCCAAAGAGGTGGTCTGTATCAAAGGTCTCTACCATGAACTGACTGGACGTGATCACTCGATCGATATCTTTAGTGACAGCTAGAGTGCCATTAAATTAGTATACGTGCCAACAGTTGGTAGGAGGTCTAAACATATACACATTAGATATCATTATGTGAGAGAATTGGCTGAGGCAAATGAGATATGTATTAAATATTGTAAGACTGATGAGATGCCGGCCGATATTCTCACAAAGGGACTCTGTAGAGTTAAACTAGATACTTTTAAGAAATGTATGGGTATTCAGTGGGGGTGTTGAAGAGGTTGCATACCCGATACATTGTAGTGTAGTTTGTCTATTAATGTCATGTGTTTGATGTTCTATGATTGTGTTATGTTTTGTTGTGTCAACTCTGTTGAAAAGAAAAGACTCTGCGTACATATATTTTATCAATAAATTTTCAATCTTTACAAACCTACTGACTAGCTTTATTTGGCGCATATATTTCCAACACTCTTATATACCTCTATCTACAAAAAAATATGAAGCAGAAATTCCACGTCACGCGATGTTTTACTAGGCTCCATGTCAACTTTGAAAATTCATAAAAAAAAACTATGCGTTTCCGGCAGGTGGGGGTGGTGGGGGGTGGGTTGCCCACCCCAACCCCTTCCTCCCCCACCCCATGCACCCCTAAATTCCACGTCAGATATTGTACAGTGCAGCCGGCGGCCCTGTTCGGGAATTGTCATGCATTAATATTTTATAATATTATATTAAATAAATGATTACAACAAATAGTCCAGTAAAATTATACATTACCGCATGCGTCAAATCCGGTAGTTCTGATTTTTTGCAGACTTGTTTATGATGTTGTCCTAATGTATACCTAATCCAAGTTTGTGACCTCGAGCAACAAACGCAACTTTGTCAAAAATAGAAAAAAATAATTTTTTTTCAAATTTTCGCGGTTATAACCCTAAAGGAGTAGTTTATGAAAAAACTTTCTAAGAACGTTGTTAAGGTAGACTAAATTAACTACAATATGATACTAGAACTGTCTCTGTAGACCCAATAGTTTCCGAGATTTAGCCTTTCAAAGTTTATATATTTTTTCGATCTTAGCAAATTTTTGCATTTCTGTCGTTTTAAAAGGTTGCCTGCTACTTCGTTCGCGTTATTTCGGGATAAAAAGTAGCCTATATGTTAATCCATGTCGTAATCTATCTACCTACCAAATTTCATCTCAATCCGTTCAGCCGCTAAGTTAATTTTTCTTTTATCACATAATATCTACACTAATCTATACTTAATATTATAAAGAGGAAAGATTTGTATTTTTGTACGTTTGTTACGAATAAACTCAAAAACTACTGCATCGATTTTAAAAATTCTTTCACCAATGGAAAGTTAGAATATCCCTGAGTAACATAAGCTATATTTTATTCCCGTATTCCCACGGGAACGAAAACTACGCAGGTGAAACAGAGCGGAACCGCTTTTATATATAGCACTAACGGTGTGTGTAACGAATAAACTCAAAAACTACTAGACCGATTTTACAAATTCTTTCACCAATAGATAGCTACATTATTACTGAGTAACATAGGCTATATTTTATTCCCTTATTCCCATGGGAACGGAAACGACGCGGGTGAAAACGCGCGGAACCGCTATTATATTATAACACTAATGGTGTTTGTATCGAATAAACTCAAAAACTACTGAGCTGATTTTACAAATTCTTTCACCAATAGAAAGCTACATTATTACCCACTATTATTTATGATACTAGCGGTTCCGCGCGTTTTCACCCGCGTCGTTTCCGTTCCCATGGGAATACGGGAATTAAATATAGCCTATGTTACTCAGTAATAATGTAGCTTTCTATTGGTGAAAGAATTTGTAAAATCAGCTTAGTAGTTTTTGAGTTTATTCGATACAAACACCGTTAGTGTTATAATATAATAGCGGTTCCGCGCGTTTTCACCCGCGTCGTTTCCGTTCCCATGGGAATACGGGAATTAAATATAGCCTATGTTACTCTGTAATAACGTAGCTTTCTATTGGTGAAAGAATTTGTAAAATCAGCTTAGTAGTTTTTGAGTTTATTCGATACAAATACCGTTAGTGTTATAATATAATAGCGGTTCCGCGCGTTTTCACCTGCGTAGTTTTCGTTCCCGTGGGAATACGGGAATAAAATATAGCTTATGTTACTCAGGGATATTCTAACTTTCCATTAGTGAAAGAATTTTTAAAATAGATGCAGTAGTTTTTGAGTTTATTCGTAACAAACGTACAAAAATTCAAATCTTTCCTCTTTATAATATTAGTATAGATTAGTGTAAATATTATGTGATAAAAGAAAAATTAACTTAGCGGCTGAACGGATTTAGATGAAATTTGGTAGGTAGATAGATTACGACCCGGATTAACATATAGGCTACTTTTTATCCCGAAATAACGCGAACGAAGTAGCAGGCAACCTTTTAAAACGACAGAAATGCAAAAATTTGCTAAGATCGAAAAAAAATATAATCTTTGAAAGGCTAAATCTCGGAAACTATTGGGTCTACAGAGACAGTTCTAGTATCATATTGTAGTTAATTTAGTTTACTTTAAAAACGTCCCTAGAAAGTTTTTTCATAAACTACTGCTTTAGGGTTATAACCGCGAAAATTTGAAAAAAAAAATTTTTTTTCGATTTTTGACAAAGTTGCGTTCGTCGCTCGAGGTCACAAACTTGGATTATACATTAGGACAACATCATAAACAAGTCTGCAAAAAATCAGAACTACCGGATTTGACGCATACGAGCCCATACATTCAACCGACAAATTTACTGGACTAAAAATTAATATTCTGTATTTCCATTTCATGTCCTAGTTAATGCAGAATAATAGGTAAAATGCACCCAATTTCAGTATTTGTAGGAATTTTATACGTGACCACGTGAGTTTTGGTTTCGGTTTCGGCTGAAACTGAAGCCACGGCCGAAAATTCGGTTTCGGTTTCGGCCGGAAAACCAGTTTCGGTCGAACACTGCTATATGATATTTCCACATTACCTAGTTTTAAGAACGCTGAAGTCCATAGAACTGTGATGTAGAATGTTTCAATGTAGTGAAAATGTTGTAGTTAGGTAAGTATCGTTATCGTCAGGTGAATGAAAACTATGCTGAAATCTATTATATAGAAATTACATCATCGTCAACAGTCGTCAACCCTTAACAGCCGTAGTTATTGGGAGATGGTGTTAGGCTAGGGCCACCTACTCGTATCTGTCACAATTTTGCAAGCCACTCTAGGGTATGTACAGTCAAGAGCAAGTCAAGCTTGACACTACCAGTTTAAGCTGAGCTCTGATTTATACTGCGCGCCATAGAATACGTGGCCGGGTCAAAGTCCAAAGTGTCAAGCTTAGCGTGCTCTTGACTGTACCTACACGAAGGTATACATTTTTTTTTGTTTATTCGGAATACCAACAGCGTAAAATACATTTTATGTTAACAGACTTAAACATCTGCTTAGCCATTAACAGGTACTCGCATATAAAAATCTCATACGTCATGCATGACCTAATATCTAAGATTTTTAGATAAACTTAATTTGTAGCAGTGTTTGATGTATTATACTCAGAGATTAAAATATACTTATATTTAAATCTCTTTGATTACACTACATCCATGGGTAGGTTCTCTGACATGACATGCGTTTTTTTTTTTTTTTTTTATCTTATTTTAAGGCATTGGCATTGTAGCCATCAGCACTAAACACGTCACGAAATCCAAGATTTTCAGCCCTGCTTCAGAGCCATGCACAAAAATATATAAGTTTCTACAAAACTTATCGAAATGTCACTTGGTTATCAACAGTAAAGCAATAGTGCACTTTACTGAAGATTTTAGAGAGGCTTCTAGAGGTAATTCGAAAAAGTCCATCACACGCATTTTATCGAATTTCCAATTCACTGCACACTATCACGGATATTTACCACATAATATACTATCATTATTATAAGCTAAACTCCAAAATATACGGCAAAATGAAAATTTTACAAAAAACATGACGTCCCTCTTCGGATTCCCGCCAAAGAGCCACATGACGTGCGTTCATCTGACATGACTTAGCGACCTCCATTACGGCCAGTGGCGTAGCGTGCCTTGGCACGCTAAAATATAAATAAGTAGTAATAAATAAATATAATGTGCCCCGTATAAAAATTTTTTTTGGATTGCCCATATGAAGGGTAAAGATTTCTTACAAAAGAAAAAAAAATGTTTGAATAAAATTAAAAGAAATATTTATTTATCTTATTTATCTATCTGTCACTTTTTCCAAAATTTTTACTAACAATCCAAATTAAATATACACTCCCCTTGCTTTTAAGTTGATATTTGCTGTGAATGTAAGTATGTATATAGGTTTAAGTAGGTTCATGTCAAAGAGATTTAAATATAATAGGGCATTATAATCTCTTTGGTTCATGTAGGTTAGGTAGAGGTTGAAAGAAAAAAAATCCCTTTCCTAGGAGAGAGAAACTTTTTCCATAAACGTCTATAAAGGTAAGGATTCGATGTAGCGACCATAGAGTAACTTATATAATATACGGAAAATATAATCCGCTAGAGTGAGTGTTCTGTGCACCGAACACTTTTTTAACTACTCATAGAGTAACTTAAATATACGGAAACTTTTACTCCTAGCAAAGAGAATGTAACGCTACGTACTCCTAGCGGGTTCTGTGAGTAGGCTTATAGTTACTCAAATAGGTCCATGGGTACATGCAAAGAGAATAGATACACTGGTACATGTTCATTGATGTTCATGACATTATCAAAGACGTTGGAACAAGACATTTTCAATTAAGTACCTCTACTAAAATATACTTTAGCTTCATCTATAGACGTCTATCCTATATCCTTCTAAATATTATAAAAGAGATAGTGACATTGTTTTTTTGTTTGCTACGATTTCACGCCTAAAGCACATAACCGTGTTTAAAAATTCTTTCACCAATGGAAAGCTCCATTAACAGTGAGTAATATTTTTTAGTTGTATCTGTAATCAGTAATCAACTATCATAGAGTAACTTATATATACGGAAATCTACTATAAGCAGGTTTGTTGGAAGATGTGAATGTGCATTCGGGTGCTTTTCCAGTCTTTCTGGTATTTGTTGGTGAACGCTTGGATTTCCTCTTTTCAAAGAGATTTAAATATAATATGGCATAGAGGGGGCATTGGGAATATTTTTATACAAAACTTTGAAGCCTAAGCGTCATGTCCTTGTCATGTCAGTTAGTATGAACGCGAGCTGTCATTCGGTCGAAATTGTACTAGACTTATTCCACTTGGAATAACTTTTGGCTTCAAATAATCCTCGCTTTGTACCCTCTATGCCCTATTATAATTAAATCTCTTCGCCTCGTTTACAGTATCCAACACGTTTACCCCGACAACCGTTGGGGTAAACGTGTTCTGGAGTGGAGACCGCGACTAGGCAAACGTAGTGTAGGACGCCCTCACGCCAATTCTACTAAATGTCAACGGTCTTCATTGGATGACTATGACTTAACAATGGTCAGACAAGGGTGTTATTTTGACACTTTTCAGAGCAAATAACACCATCGACTGACCATGTCATTGTCATCCAACTGTAACTGTTAAAATTTAGTAGAATTCCCCCCTGATGGGATGACGATCTGCGAAAGGTGGATTATGATCTGCTGATGATAATGATGAGTATCCAATTGTAGGTGTCTTGTCTATGAATCTCGTTGTTGGTAACTAGTCATGGTGCTTGGGATATTGTTAATTGAATACTTAATACTCTCCATTCTTCGCATTATCATGATATTGGAATCACTGGCGCTACCCCACAAATGGATCCTGTAAGTCCATACCGGCATGCTTGCTGTTCCGTTTCATTAGCCAATATTATTATTGGTCTTTATATCCTTTGAGTTCCTCTCTTTTAGCTTTGGTGTGGTTTGCTTTGAGGTGTAGGTAAGCCTTGATATTTGACAGTATCCTTGTGTGGTAGTGTCATGGCCTTCAATTTCTATGGCGGGCAGTCCCCCGTAATTTCTTAGGGTGAAGGTGATCTGTACCGATTTACTAGCGCTGGCTTTGATTACAGTAATATAGGCTATATTAAAATTTTATCCCCGTATTCCCATTGGAACGGGAACTAACAACAGGGCATAACGACAACAATAACCTAACCTTATTGTGACCTTGATGCTGGCAAGTTTATTTGTTTCCTTGCTTGCTTGCTCAACCCTGTCCAATGAATTGTCATTATGACCGACAGTCAAAGCTCATACCAGTCAAAACCACTTCACTTTGGGCCTCAAAAACAGACAAAACTGATTTTGACTAAGAGCATCGGTCAAAACCACTTTTAACTGCAAAAACCTTGAAAAAATTGTTTTGACCGATGCCCTTAGTTAAAAACAGTTGCAGTCAAAAGTGGTTTTGACTGGTTATGAGTTTTGACTGTAACATTTGCAAGGCTAGCTTTGGCTGCGAGGTCACTCACTGAATAAAACCTAGGTCATTTTGTGCTATTCTGAGCTATATAACTGTAAAGTTTCATCTAAATCCGTTCAGTAGCTCTTGGTTAAAAAAGTAACAAAACATTCATCCATCCTCACAAAATTTGGCGTAGGATCATAATTAATCTGGTTACATTTATAAGGTGTGACAGGTAAGACAAAATACTAAAGTTACTTGGAATTTTGTTATATTTGAAAAAATATACAAAGAATTAATATTACACTTAATTTGTTCTGTACAATTTAAGAATACTAATAAATGCGTACATAAAAGAGATTAAACAGTTTTCAAATGCACAAATATCATTTTAGGGCGTCCAAAAATACAAAATGTTACCCGTACATAACTACTGCAAATATCTATATTTGTTTAGTAGGTACTTAAGTCAGTTTAAAATTATTTACATTTTTAACGATTACACATTGATAAATTACTATTAGGTTTCAATATTTTAAAGTCCCTTTTTTAGACTATTTTTTTATGAGATCATCTACCAAAGCGAAGAGGAGAACTCTAAGCGGCCGGCAAGTCCGGCTACCCAGTAGGTACCTACACGCAGTACTACTTAGTACCTACTCGAAATAGGTAGCTATACTCTGAATATAAAATAAACACAGTTCTTTGATAATTTTTGTTGAGTTCTTGTGCTTAGTTTATTTTTATCCGAAAATCATATAAAATAACGAATAACTTTACATATTATAGGTAATCCCATACTCTATATATATTTATATAGCCCGGGATTTTAAAGAGTTTCTCATAAAACCGCTTTCAATTAATCGCTTTTTTAATTTCAATTAAAGTAGAGTTTCATAATGCGTATAATGTTGGAGAAATATTTATTTATTAATATCATTACACACTATTAAACGGTCCCGCGCGAGTGATAGACAACGTGTACAATTTATACAAATCCTAAGATATTTTAAATATCTTTGGCAAAGGTAGGAATAAATTTCAAAAGATGAGACATTCTAACCGTGCCAAATAATAGTACCTATAGTCCAATATTGCGATCTCGTTCTCACTCCATTACCTATAACAAGAACCCAAACAAGTTTAACAGGCTCCCGAAAGTAGGTACCTACCTTTAAATGGTCTGTGGTACCATTTGGTGGTACCTACCTACTCATTGCTCTGCTCTTCGCTTTAAAGGATGGTCGGCAAGTCTAGAATTACTGTCGACAAAGCAATGGTAAAAACTTTCACACTACCGGCGTACTTACTACATTCTACGCGAAGCAAAATTAACTGTTGTTAATTGTAGGTACATTTGTGTTGTGCGTTGCGTTAACTACCTACTTATCTTTCAGGGTTACTTCATTTATTTAGGTACACATGAGCCCTTCGCGAAATATCACCATTTTAGCCTGAAATTATGATCCATTGAAATCGCTAACATTGAAAATGTTTTTTTAAATATCATCAACATCAACAATGGCGTTTCACAATAAATATTTCGTTAAGATGCCAAAACCGCTTTGCTATTTCTAGGGCGCAAGTTTATTGTCACATGTTGGATCGATTTATAGTTTAGGTAAGTATATTTTACTATTTCAGTCTTCGCAAAGTGAATAGACAGCTATGTAGACGTTGCCATAATAATCTACCATAAAATCGACAAACATTTTTCTCCAAATTTCATTAGGTTTTTTTAAATAAAAGTTATTTATAAAAAAGACGAAACACATAAGTATTCAAACTAAAAACAACTGTTATTTGGATTACTTCAATAGGTACTTTTCAGTCGCACACGCCTCAAGTGTCCGTTAGGACATACCTATCCTTATAATTCATTATTATAATGTAATATTTTCGTAAATATACAAAGAAGGAGAGCTAAATTGTCTAATGTATTATAGGCGTGTCTGCAGCCCATTTAAATAATACAATATAATATTTTTTCCAGTAGTATAGATACATAGTTACCTATGGCCAGTTTTATGATTCGTTATTTCATAGTTTCAATATCATTCTCAGAACAAGTAAACTGTATGCTATAAATGGCTGCAATTCTCATTAATCAGAAATAGAATTCGATAAAAATTCTAAAAAAGGATAATGCACACAACTTATGATACGGAAAATGTTAACAATTTTAATAACAATATTTATTACAAAAAGTACAAAAGTACTGTCTTATTCCAAATCTAACATCAAATAAGTATATGCTGCCACCGTATGCCGTTACTAATTATCTTGCACGCTAGGCTTCACTGTCTACTCGTGGCATTAAATCGCTAACAATAGACGTAAGCTTTTGTTTCTTATACTGTAGAGACAGAGACCACATACCTAATTCTTACACTTCAAAAAAGAAGTAAAAATGTACCTAGTCCATACGTAAAATTTTCAGTTATACCAATTTAAGGGTACTGAGATGACGGACCCTATAGCCTCATTTTCCTTCGTTTCAAAGTAAATTTCAAACACAATTATCGATAAAATATTAAATCTAGTCAGGTATTTCAAGTTTATTTATTAAACTAGCTACACGTGATTCGGGAACTCTTATCGTGATGCTGCGTTAAATAAAAACTATAAAGGTGGTTCATTTAAATTAAACAATCAATTCGAAAAGTAAACCAGATGACAAAATCACAGCCCAAACCTTATAATAGCGCTTACTGCGGGTACAGTGAGATCAGACATAATATTGGAGTTTCGCATATTTTTAATTCTGTCCTTGTTATAGTCCTTTCAAATGATCTGTACTTAAGTCAATTTTGGTGGCAGAGAGTTAAGCCTTATTCATAGATGACCGTGTTAATAGAAAATAAATTTGTGGTAAAAATATTATGGCACGCGCATTTATTTATTTATTCGTATCCTCGTTAATGCAAGTTCCAGCTCAGAACTATAGGTAATAGTCATTATCATTGAAGCTAGCGACCATCGTTGTGCTCACCATTATCGTGACTAACTATATAGATGGACCATAAATTAAATTTGTCAAAACTCCAACTAGTGCAAAATTTTTATTATTGCTAATTCCACTTATAACACCCCGGTCAAGAAGTCTGCCTCCTTAAAATCTCTATCCTTTGTCATTGTAGAATGTATTATCAAATCGTATAAAATAATTTGTTAAAAGTGGACTAACAATACCGACCCTTGATATACCTTTTCAATATAGCACCGCCATTTAATTTACTTTTAATTTATTAATCCTAAATTGCCTTCAAAATATTTTAGTAACATAGTCGCAAGCACGTTGCAGATAGTTTATACATGGATTATAATACAATGCCTACAAAATATCTCACCCTCCTCAAACTATTAAATGTTTAACTTACTATTCTTTTGTAAGTAACAGTATGGTCATCGAATTCAAACAGAAATTGTAGTGGCAATTAACTTACAAATATGTAATTTAATTAATCATTTTACACATAGGTACTACATTTTACATAATACTACTTTAATTTCTTTCTAGTGACGGTATACATATAATTATTTATTTATTAGCAATTATTGGACACTGTGCGCTCGAATATATTTTTGACACTTTTAATTTATAATTTTAGCAATTTCTTTCTAGAGAAGAATGTTATAATCTCAAATCGTAATTTGGTCGTCGGTCGGGCGACTAGCTTAGGCCGTGGGGTGCACCGCGGACGGATGCGGGTGTGACGAGAGGTGTGTGGACTCGCTGCGCCGCGGCGGCGCGGGCGGCGGCCGCTTTTTGATGGGCTTGGGTTCCTCGCGCCTAGGCGGCTGCTCTCGGCCAAACACGTTCTCGTAGAATGGGTCCTCAACCCCACCTCCATAGTGTTCTTGCACCCACATGGAAACGCTTGTCTCTTTATAATCTTCCGATAGAGGATATTCACGAAAGCCAAGCACTTCATGAGGAGTTGTTGCAGGTTCCAGCTTACATTTCTGAGCCACCTGCCACTTCTTTCGCATTACCCTTTGTAAGTCTTTTAAAAATTCCTTCGGCGGATTGCTATTGGAGTCAGCAAGTTTTTTAGGCGAGGTAAGTCGTGTGCTCTCGTTTCGCTTAGGCGGTGGTGGTTTTCTTGGTGACGTTGGTGGTGGATCTTTCAGATTGAATGAGATTTTTTTGCTCTTTTTATCCGTAGGACACGTGATTACTTCATCTGAAAAATTCACTTTTTTAATGGAGCCTGTGCGCTCTTTGGCAGGGTCACTAAGTTTCCTCTGGACGGAAGGACTGCCGTTGCTTAGTTTTTTTGACTGTAATTCGACGAGGCAAGCACCGTAAGCCACGGACTGCTGGCCATAAATGCTTTTGTCGGAATGCAGAGAGGAAGTTCGGGACGTGTCGGAAGTAACGCTGTCTAAGGAAGGCTGCCGGGGAAATGTGCGACTCTGGTCGGAGTTGCGTGAACTAGTTCTTGACTGCCCAGCTCGCGCGGCCTGCTCTATTTGCTGCGCTGTCAATTGATTAACTATATCGTGCACGCGACCTGGTGGTGCCTCGACAGAATGTTCCGGTGGCGGTGGCGGCAAGCTAAGTTGGGACCCACAAATGTCTTCGATGGGATCCAGAGGCGGTGGAGGAGGTGGTAATGAGTCAAGACTCAAAGTAGAACTAAACATACCATCTGGGATTTCTTCGGATGGCGGCGGAGGCAATGGGAACTCTTCTACATTGGTCACCTCCGGAAGTCTTTGCACTTTGTCATAAATAGTTGTGTATCCGTAGAGAGAGGAATTATTATCCGAACTATTTCGGTAGGTTTTATCCCTTTGAATAGTTTCGTAGTGTCCATAGGAAGGTGAAGGCGGTTCGTGGCGGACCGGACTGTTAGATGTTTTTTGGAGGCTGTTGTTAGCGCTGCTGTACACGGAGCTTTCTGTATGTGAGTCTGCGAGCAATACGATTTTTTAATTATATAAAGAAGAGTAACAAAGGTCGTGGTTGAAAATTATTTAAGTATCATCATACTAAAAGTCTAGTATACGAATAACGATATTTTCGGATTATAATCGATGGTTGATAAAACTGATACAAATTTGAACATATGTACGTATACGGATAGGGGATGGCAAACAAACCTCGACAACAGACTCTACTAAGTAATATATCCTCAACCAACATGATGAAAAATCATAGACTAACCAATTGTATGATGTCGTTTAAGTGTAGAATCGTCTGAGCGCGTGCTTCTAGGCCGCCGTGTGAGCGTTCCGCTGTCGCCGCCTCCTTCCCCCTCTCCGTCCCCTTCGCAATCGCCCCCCTTTTCTACCATCTCCTTTAGCTGTCGTGTCATCCATGTCAAGGGTATATTCGGTTTCATCGAAGGTTTCCGCTTTATTGTTCCTGTAAAAATTTAAAAACATTCTCGATCTCAAATTGGAAAATTAGTTGTTATCTAACATAAAAATATAACGTTGGTTTGTTAGTTTAGCGAAGATATAGAGTAACATGCAAATATCCTATCCTTATAAATATTAATGGCGAAAGTGAAACTGTTTGTTTGTTACGCTTTGGCGCTTAAACTACTAAACTGATTTTGAAAATTCTTTCTTCAATGGAAAGCTACATTATCAGGAAGTAATATAAGCTGCTAGTACCTACATAATAATTGATTTCTGCATTTTACTAACTTTTTTCAACGTATAGGTAATAGAATTATATTATACCAGAAGCGGCCTACGTAGATCCCGTTCCCGTGAGAATACGTGGATAAAATATAGTCTATGTTACTTGCTGATAATGTATTACAGAAAGAATTTAAAAATTGGTTTAGTGGTTGAATGGCAATATTAAAGGCGGCTAACGTGCTGTAGTAGGTACACCTGTTCCAGTTGATAGGACGATGTCTTTGTTTAGTCATAAATTTTAAACAACTCACCCATAGGAAATTCGCAATCAAAGGCGCTTTCAGATGCAGTACCCCCATCGGAGAGACATCCACTGGAGCTCGATGAAGACGCGCGGGAGTGTCTGTTATTGCACATAATATACCATATAAATTAACACTTATATAAAACGCAGTCCCGTCGTCGCTACGAACTATACGCAGACACAAAAAGCAAAAACCCAAAATTGAAAGCATTCGCGATTTTTAGCATTATATTCACATCCATCCGCTTTGCAATTGCATTAATGATATAAATAGTGATTGAAAAAAATCTGACTACCTATTTACTAATACAGACTAAATTCAAGCATGATCTTTTAATATTATTTAAAAAATATAAAGGAAATTCTGAGATAATTACATATTCTTTTAGACGTCTGGTTTTTTGTACACACAGGATCATAAGACAACGACAAATTCAATTACCTGCCACTGGATATATCGGAGTTCGCCACACTGGCATTGCTAGAGGTGGACTGCGCGGGGCTGCTGATGCACGCCGCCGGCCCGGCATTAGTCTTCATCGGGATTGACGTGATCTATATCGGATTGTTTACATTTAGTACCGTCTAAACTTCATATTCCTATGTATAAACTAGACATATAAATTAACTACATACATATACATATGCTCACGCCTTTTTCCCGAAGGGGTAGGCAGAGACAACAGCCCGCCACCTGCTACGATCCTGGCATACCTCACGTGCCTCATCCACATCCATCAATCGGTTCATACAAGCTCGTCGGTTTCGGGTACTCTTTATCTGGTTTTTTTTCAACAAATCGCCGATCTGATCGATGTAAGTACGCCTAGGTCGCCCTCTGCCAACTCGGCCACTCACAATCCCCTTATATATTTGTCTCGTTAGACGCCTTTCATCCATCCGCTCGACATGTCCAAACCACCTGAGCATTCCTTTCTCAATCTTAATAAATTAACTACGCAATTATTATTTAAACGGTTAAAATTCTCTCAAATTATTCAGGCGAACTGTGATGTTTAAATGTACCTAATTGAATTTCAACGTAATATAAATCCAATTAAGGACTTTAAATTGAAAAATGGAAACGAAACCATAACTTCCTCATTCAATCTTCTAACTAAGAGAAACACAGGTCTGTGTGTTTACTGGGTTCATCCGATTGATCGTAAATACTGTCTAGAGAAATAAAAGATAGCAATTACGAACCGAACACGAGCGAGCGTGCGCGAGATGGTCCAAATCTTCTTGGGTGAGCTCTTCAACCAGTGACCGATAATTTTCTAGCAGTTGTCGCCCATGCTGCGTGCGATAGAAAGAAATTAGTGTAGTTGTAGATTATATACTAAACTAGCTGTTCCGCGCGGTTTCACCCGCGTTGTTCCCGTGGGAATACGGGGATAAAATGTAACCTATGTTACTCAGGGATATTGCAGCCAAAGAGGTTGGAAGAAAATCATTCTCTTTCCACTTTTTCTTTAAACGTCTTTGATTGCAGCATTCTATGGTGAAAGAATATTTGAGCTTTTTCGTTACAAACATCTTTCCTCTTTATAATATGAGTGTAGATAACTACCTAGCGGGTGCCCAGCGGCGTTGCCAACGTAGATATACAGTTTATTTCCGTTCCCAAAAATTATAAATAAATAATAACAAATTGTGGGAAATAATTTGCACACGGTTGTTTAGTCCCAAACTAGGCAGGGCCTGTACTATAGGTACCTACTTAACAACTGATACTTAATGAATATTAAACGACCAGACACGAAGCCAACAGACATGTTCATGCACACAAAAATTTTGGCCCCGAGCGAGAATCGAACCCGCAACCTCCGACTCAGTAGGCAGGGTCACTACCAACTGAGCCAACAGGCCCTAATAATTTTTTTAATTAATTTATAGCGGTTGCCTACGACATATAAGACACTAACATACGAGTACCATATTTCACGTTTCCTTCAAGGTGTTATCGTTTCGGAGTAGTAAATATTTATCTTTTTAAACAGTTTATATTTTCCCGTGGGAATGGGATATTTTCGCGTAGTAAAAAGTACTTTAAACGTTGACCCAGTGACTCAGTTATCTCCACACAAAATTTCATCAAAACCCTTTAGTTTTTGCGTAATGCGTGCACAACCAGACAGACAACAATTTCAAATATTGGTGTTTTGATATCCAAATCGATAACTATCTACAGTACCACAAAAATAGACAAAAAATATTTCATGTAAAGACACGATCCCGTTATAGTTTTATTAAATGTATTTATTATTAACCTAAGTGCTAAGCTAACGGGTGTTTTCTTCTACCTTGGCTATACGCATGGCAGTGATCCATCTTTCCAGAGTCTTCTGGTCATCAGCGCATAGGAACTTAATGAATTTAACACTCTTTGGTTGCTGTAGCCTCGGGTGCTTGATAGCGAAGCAGTAGTCGGTCGGAGACTTGTACTTCTTTTTCCAATTTAATCCTAGATACACTTCATTGGTGTCGAAAGTTGCTAGACACACCAACTCTTTCAGGGTCTTGACTTTGTCCTTCGGTGAGTAGTACAGTCCTATTTATGAGACAAATCATAATATTCAGTTCAAGATACAATCAATATGACACACCAATATAGGTATTGAAAATCGCAGAGGCCAATTCGCTTTGCAGTACTCAATTCACTTTTTAGTGTGGCCACACATCGCTTTGCCACTATTGTTTGAAAAAATGGTTACCAAGTTACTAAACTTACCAGATGGTCGGAGGACAAAATGATATTTCTTCCATCCCTTTTTGGCGTCACTTTTCATATAGAGAGGACCTTCCATTGGCGGGACAGGGTGTCCTGAGATCGATGGAACAGTACTAGTGGTCCCACTCTGTCCAAAAAATTCTTCTATGATCACTTGCCTCGAATGCTCGTCGTGTTCGCTGGACCAACCTATTATTACATTCATCAATATTTATTAAAAATCACTGTTCATAATAGCTATACGATACATAGAGCACGCAGCTACTAAATGACTTACCTCTATCGTCTTCAGAAAGCAAAAATGTCTCTGGAGCTTGGAATAATGATATCTTGTCTGACCTCTCGGCAAACAGAATCTTATTCTTGGACTCCCTGGTCCATAGCATTAAATTATCAACTAACATCTCGTGATCTTCGTAAACCCGTTCTGAAAAGTACAAAAAGATAAGAATATGGCATTGAAAACTATGAATGTATAAGCAATTTCGATTGAAAAAAAAACAACGTTACCCATGTGCAGATCCGGTAAATTTTCTACAATAGCCCACTTTGGTTCCATGGTGACATGGTTTTTGTCGGCTAGCAACCTAGTCACATAGCCGCACGTCATCTTTTCATCAACTAACAAGCTTTTCGATGAACCGTCCATTGAAAACGCTTTGATGAACAACTTTTTTATATTAGCCTCGCGCATTCGTTCCAAGGCCAATTTTATTTTATCGGCTTTTTGTTGGAAAGTTGCATCCTAAAAAAAAAAGGTCACATTTTATATTTTTAACAAACACACACTTCGCAGGAAGCAAAGGAAGTTATTAATGCTTACCTTTTGGTTTTGATGAAGATTTAGTTTTAATGCTTTACATTTGGAACTTGCGCTACTTGAAGCGGAAGATTCGCTTGAAAGCATGGAAACCTGAAAAAAGTATTGTAGTGTGTAGTAAAATTACATGAATATGTTAAAGATTTCTACTTACAATGATACTATAATGTGCTAATACTTACAGTATCACTAAAAGCGGAATCGTTGTCGGGAGAGTCAGTACGAGCAATGCTGGATGCTCCGTCATTGCACTCTTTGCTACACTCCTGTCTCTGTAGAATTGATCTGTTCTCCTGGTCTTTGGAAGCAGATGAGTAGCCTGTCAGATAATATGTAATTTAATATCATGTACAATAATATATTTTAGTATAGTAAACAAGGTAACAAAATAATTCTACAAAAATAAATGTTTCTTGCAATTTACAAAATATTTAATCTGATGTAATCTTCGTATTTTTTTAATTAGTATATTATTGTTAGTATTGAAACAAGTTAAAATACACTGTGATAACATAACGTTTTTGACTGTACTCACCTGAGGAGACCCTCGTTATCTCGTCGTCGTACTCCGAGTCGAGGGCGCAGAGTTCCCCCAGTATAGCATCCAGGTCTGCGTCTTGGGTCTCCTCGAGGTTGGCCATGGAAAACCGATACGTGTCGATTCGTGGAGCGACTATTTCAAGCGGCCGTAATGCCGTACTCGCCGCCTCATTGGAAGTGTTTAGACCCTGGAAATAAAGTGACATAGTATTGATTAGGTGTATAGCTAGGTAGGTACTATTTTTTATTAAAATTATACTCTTGGTAATAATAAATTGACTATTGGGTTTGCTTACTGCCGCCCGGTAGCTACTTTAAAAACTCCAAGAAGTTATAGAAGACGATCAAGCTGTCAACAAATGATTTTGGAGTTTCAAATTAGAGGTAAGTAGGTACTTCGATATGAGTACATAATTAAATCATGGTGCGATTTTTTAATCCATCGTAATCTTTTTAAGATAATTACAATACCTACGTAGTACGTTCTAGCATGTAATGTATTAAGTAAGTAACTAGCAATCTCGAGTTTATTATGTCATGCTGAGATGGAACTTGACTTTGTGGTGCGCTCTCTTATCTTTTCTGGTGGTGGATGGTATTTTACGAAATTCAAAGAATCCATTAAAGTAGTCCTACTTACTTCAATGTATTCTTTGAATTGTTTTATCACTCTAAAGCTTAGGAAACGTCTTGTTCATTTAATTTATTCACACGACCACCTTTTAATGAGCCCCTGGAAGCTAATCTTACGCCATAAAAGTAGTAGGACCCGATGAATATGAATGAGACCCTTTAGGCTGAGGAATTAATTATACACTTGAGTATATACAAAGTTGACATCAAAAACATAGCAGGAAACCATTGTCTTTTGAACAACGAATAGTATCAATGTACGTTTGTGATTTATATAAACGTATATAATTATATTAAACTAGCGACCCGCCCCGGCTTCGCACGGGTGCAATGCTGAATTTTCTTTGCTATAAACCTTGCGGAGCCCTAGACCTTTCCAACGAATGCAAAACCATGGAAATCGGTTCGTCAGTTCTGGAGTTAAATCGTCAGGAAGGAAAACCCGACTTATTTTTATATAGTAGATGATGGGGAATTAAAAATATTGCTAGTGACCGCTAAGTGATCGAATAAAGACCATTCAAATAAAAAGCAAACTGGGTACCTTCATAAGGTCAGATCGGGGAAGTCAGTTTGCTGTTAAAGTCCAAACAGGCAACAAAAAGGGGGCTTACTATATTCACAAAGGCAGATACGAATTCGACAGGTTCATCGGTAAGGAACAGTAATTACGCGATTAAGATTGTAACTCTTTACAATAAATGTACTCATACTACAAGCATATTGTACCGACATAGAGATGTTAATTAAATGTGAAGTTTTCTTGCTTGGAAGCTGATAAAGATTTATCGACACAAGTTTTTTTTCACTTTGAAATCGTGTTAGTTTAACAAATGGTGTAAACATTAACAAAATGATAAGTTAAATTCATAACGTGCCATATGCCATGGCAAAGATTGAAATTTTCATAAAAAATTATGTCTTTAAGTATGTATTTCTTAAATATAAATTGCAGAATGAAAATTCCTACTTAATTCAATTATTGGCATCATATCTGATAATAAATAATATTATTTGCATGTATGTTGTTTATCTAATAAAACTCTAATGGGACTTTACGGGACCGTGTCTGTACATGAAATATTTTTTTTAAATTTATTTATATTAATATTTATTATCGATTCAGATAATAAAACACCAATTTTTGAAATTTTTGGCAGTCTGTCTGTGCACGCATCACGCAAAATCTAGTCGACGGATTTTGATGAAATTTGGTATGAAGATAACTGAGTACCTACCCGGGTTAACATCTAGGGTACGTTTTATTTCAGAAAATTTGTCGTTCCCACGGCAAAATATAAAAACTGAGTAAAAAGAGAAATACGTACTATTCCGAAACGATAACACCTAGAAACTTGAAATATGGTGTCTTATAATGTCGTATAGTCAACCGCTATGAAGGGATTTTTGGAAATTCCCACGGGAATGAGAATAAACTGGTTTAAAATATTATTATAAAAAAAGTGGCTACGTCTGTTCAATAATTAAGTTGGTACAGTCAAGAGCAAATTAAAAAAATTAAATTAGATAAATATGGAGTAAGAGGTCCCGCACTATCCTGGGTCAAATCATATTTACAAGACAGAGAGCAATGTATCGAAATAAGTAAATTTAATAAAGACAATGTTATTACATCTTATCGTTCAACATACAAAATCAACAAATTTGGCGTACCCCAGGGCAGTGTGCTTGGTCCATTACTATTTCTGTTTTATATTAACGATTTGCCCAACATAACACCTAAGCAATGCGTCTTGTTTGCCGATGATATTTCTATAATTGTAACATCTGATGAAAGTTCCATAAATTCATACGAGGCTGCTATCAATGATACTGTAAGTTCTGTAATAAATTGGCTTAAAATTAACAATCTCCATGTTAACTTGAATAAAACAAGTTATGTTCAGTTTACAGGTAGAGGACGTAGGAAAGTTGACGTCAATATTAGTCACATGGGTAGTGTCTTATCTGAATCAAATAAAGTCACATTTCTGGGGGTACTACTTGATAAAGATCTAAACTTTGTGGCTCAGACAGGTTGCGTCCCAAAATGTAGCTATGACTGCATATCATGGCTTTGTATCATCAGCCCTGCGATATGGCTTGTTAATTTGGGGTAATGGCTCGTACATAAATAAAGTCTTTATCGCTCAAAAAAAGTGCGTGCGTGCTTTATGCGGTGCTAGACCATATGACTCTTGTAAACCCCTATTCCGTAAATTTAATATATTGACTTTGCCAAGTATGTATATTTTAGAAGTATGCAAATTTGTAAAACAGCACTCAAATTTTTTTAAAACCAAAAGAATGCTTTGTGACAGAGCTGTTCGAAATCCAGATAGAATTAATTTTGACCACTGTCCCAGAACTAGTCTGTATAAAAACAATTGCTACCACATGTGCATCAAAATTTGGAATAAATTGCCCAATGATATTAAAGTGGTGAATGAAAGACAATTTGGGAATAAATTAAAAACATGGCTTTTATCGAAATGCTTTTATAAGCTCAATGATTTTTTATATGAGTAAACTTTTTATACTAACTACCACTATACCATACGAGTAACCATATTTTGTAATTTTGTTTCTATTGTTAAATTTTTATTTTTTATTTTATTTTGATGTTTAATTGTTAGGTACCTAGTCACTATTCTTCTGTATAAAAATAGCTATTTCTTAGAGGTACCTATTATATTGTATGTCCGAATCGGGCCAAGCTGTTGAACTTACTGTCTATGTTTTATCATATTACCAACCTATGTACACAGTTTGCACAATAAATTTTATTTTTTTTTAATTTTTTTTTAGCAAGTCAAGCTTTACACTACCAGTTTAAGCTGAGCTCTGATTTATACTGCGCGCCATAGAATACAGGGCCGGGGCAAAGTCCAAAGTGTCAAGCTTAGCGTGCTCTTGACTGTACAAATTAATTCTCAATCAAAATCGTCTAATATTAGGTACATAATGTTTATTTTTTAGATCACCTATGTCGATACCGATATTGTTTAGTAAATACCCCTGAACTTAAATTTATGAAGAACTTACCTCGTGTGTGTCGTTAAACAATATTATATTTTATCTAAAAATCTAAAACTTATTCTTAACGGCTCAAAATACTAATTTTATTGTGTTTTTTTTAATGGATCTACAAACTTAACTAAGTGAATATCAAAGAAGCGTCTTCCATTCTACTTAATTCGAGATAAGTCCGTCTACCAGCGTTAACGCTACAAGACAGACTTAACTCGAATTAAGTCCTACCGGTAAAATTAGTCTCAACACAAATTTAAAAAAGTGATTTATTTATTGAAATTTTATTGCAATGATCGTTGTTATCAATACCTATTAAGGTTTCGTAGATAGTTCAGGCATCACTCAGTCTCATATACCTATGAAATTAAATTACAGACCCATACCTAGATCTAGACAATTTTCACTATAACTGACACAGCTAAGTACCAAGTTTCTATCACAGTAGTAGGGGTAGGTACATACCAGTGGGGTCACATCCAGGATAGGTGGTTCCACAGACTTTGTTTCCATTGGGGTATTTGTGACGTTTCTAGACTTTCCGCTTGGTAAACGAAAACTTCTGTTAAGAGAGGACAAGAAACCTCCACGGTGCCACTTGGTTGGCTCATTTAGTTGCACATCCATCATTTCGTTTACATCGCTAGTAAATGGTATGACTCACAAACCAGCACTACTTAACCGCTAGCAAAGTACGAGTACGTATGTCAAAAGGCCGGTACTTGTTTGGCTGTTTTGCCTGACTTGACATCATCAAAGAGTTTCACGAAATAAAACAATGTACCGCAACAATGGGATTAGAAAATCTTACTTAACCACTATGTATAAGTAGGAAACGATTTGGAAATATTACTTTTCTACCAATTCGCTTGGGTAGGACATAGTACGGAGTCTGCGCAATCCCGTTACGTTGCTAACACACTAGTGACCTCGTCCGTTCACTTAATTCTCTATGAAACAGTCCAAAGAGTTTGTTGTTCCACACAGCATTAACAATATTTATTTACAGAACAAAGGACGCTGGCAGTATTCACTGTCGGAACGCGTATAACGAACGCTGGTTGAAACACAACTAAAGAGTGTACGAGTAGTAGTAATACAAAATGAGCCATGAGCCCGGAGTGGAGTTGGTTGCAGGCAGCGCAGGGGAGGGAGGGGGGCGAGTAGACAGGCGGCAAGCGCTGACCGCGTTTTGTGCACGTGTGCGCGGCCACTCTGTTTCATTCCCGAATGACACGGAGCATGTTACGGAGCCAGGCTCCGTTGTGTGTGTGCGAGCTAAGAGCCCCTCGTCTCTGTTCGTAATAGGACGGCAGGCACGAGCCCCTCACTCCGCACCGACCATCCCTATACCCCACGCACACACGCCAACTTTGGCACAATCAACCCCATCTGGAAGCTAATCAAGTTGTACGCATTTTGGGGTGGCAATGGCAATGCTCGGAATAGAATACAATTGTGTCATAACAGCGAATCTGTAGGTATCTAGACTTTAAACTTTGTGATGCTGTTGACTGTTGTATGGGATTTATTATAAAAAGGGGTCTGACAGTTTCGAAATATTAAATTTTATTTTATACTAGCAGCGCCCCGCGGTTTCACCCGTGTATTTCCCATTCCCGTGGGAGTACGGTGATAAAATATAGCCTATGTTACTCCCTGATCTTTCCATTGGTAAAATATTTTTTTAAATCGCTTTAGTGGTATAGACATGAAAGCGTACAAACAAAGAAACAAAGTCGATTTGGCATTTTATTTTAATAGGTATGTAGTAACTAGCTGTTCCGTGCGGTTTCACCCGCGTAGTTCACGTTCTCGTGGGAATACGGGAATAAAATAAGCCTATGTTACCTACTCCCTGATAATTTACTTAGCTTTCCACCGGTAAAAGAATTTTTCAAATCGGTCCATTAGTTTCGGAGCCTATTCAATTCAAACAAACAAAAAAACCTTCCCTCTTTATAATATTAGTATAGACAGCCGGACTAGTTCAGTTAATATAGCTATAAAGCTCTGATAGCTCCGATATTAGCAAACTGAAACTATCGTTTGAAATTCAAGTAGAATTAAGATAATTTTAAGTATACCGTTAGTTAGGGTATACTCGTACAAGAAATCAAAAGTCATCCTCTCGCAAGACCATTCACCGTGAACTTTGGTTTGTATAAATATAGAGTCGCATTCAATAGGCAGTCACTTCTAGGCAAAAGTAGCACTTGATGCACAGTATTTAAATCAGTTGTAGATAACAAACATAGATAAAAACGCCTATTCCATTACGAATGGGATAGCTTCACCACCTTCCTACCCCATTTTTAAATTATTCGATAAGCCACAAAGACGTATAATACACCGTATCCCAATAGGTATTCGATCATAAAATACTGTGAAACGTCACTCATTTCCGTACGCGAAGTTACTTCCCTACCACATAATATAATGTTACATTATTAGAATACTAGCTTCGACAGACATTGTTCTGTCCGAATCTTACAGATAGCAGCCTTTTTCTCTACACTAAACTAAACTTCTATCTAGTATTAATATTATAAGAGGAAAAATGTGTATGTTTGTAACGAATAAACTCAAAAACTGCTAGACCGACTTAAAAAATTCTTTCATCAATTGAAAGCTACTTTATACCTGAGTAACATAGGCTATATTTTCTTCCCGTACACCTACGGGAACGGGAACTATGCGGGTAAAACCGCGAAGAACCGCTAGTAATATTATATTCGCAAAATACTTTTACCGATGCATTTTTATTTAAAACTAGCGGTTCGGCGTGGTTTCACCAGCGTAGCTCCCGTTCCCGTGGGAATATTGGAATAAAATATTGCCTAATGTTACTCAGGGATATTGTAGCTTTCCATTGGTGAAATTTTTAAAATTGGTCCAGTAATTTTTGAGTTCATTCGTTACATACATACATACATACAGAAAAACAAGAATACAAAAATACAAATCTTTCCTCTTTATAATATTAGAGTATTCGACTATTACTTAGTATAGATGTCTGCTGAAGCTGCGTGGATAATGTTCAAACAAATAAAAGTATTATCCAAAACTTTAAACAGGTTTTTTCAAAAGTGATTTTAATCGTGCAGCAGCTATAATAGAAGTAAAGGTAGGTTGGCGAATTGATTTGAACAGTTTGCCGTATCTAAAATGTCTATAAAATTACGTAATCATTGCAAAGGCCATTTCACGCGGGCTTAGTTGAACATTTAACTGTGACAATCACAATAAAACTAGAGGTTGCCCTAATTCAAAATTCAAAATTCAAAATCGTTTATTTTCTATTGGTATTAAAATATACACTTAGAAACGTCAATATTTTATAATAACAAGGCACTCTAAACTCGTCCATGAAGATTGGCTAAATGCAAACAGCAGCCCATCTCCACCGACGAGCTGCTGGTTCCGAATGCAGTACCCCGAGAAGAGCCAGCAAGAAACTCAAGGGCAGCTCTTTTTAATAATAATAAATTAAAATATTAAATTACAACAGGGGTTCTATTTTAGTAAATTACAATTTTACTTCCGGCATCAGAATCTTGAAATATATGAGTCAAATCGATCCGCAAATGTGAGTATAAGTTGGATAAAAAAGAGGAACAGGTGGTCTATGCACGCACCTGCGCACAGGCAAGCCAATCTGCCGCGCGGACAGATGCGCGGGATCTACAGTATTGATCATCGAGTTCCAGCAACACTTTCCACGATAATTTTTATAAAATTCAGAATGCACTACTATTTTAAACGATTAAGTATGGAAGTATATTCAAAGTTAGGGATTTCTGCTTATCGATGCAGCGCAAAGAGTCATTTACTGTCCATTTTTATTTTTAATTCGAAAAAAATATTGTTCTTGATCTTTTTGTACTTATAGATAGGCATTTATTTAAGATTCAAAATTTTATCGCTGCCAGCAATCAAAACAGTAAGACTCTTCCAAGGCCCTAAAAGTTGTTTTTATTTATGTTATTTCTTAATTATTATAGTATGTATCAGTTTTTACTTTAACATGTATAAATTCCTGATAATATTAGGGTAACGCTTTTAAGCTGCTTTAGGAAAATGTACCTGCCCGATTGAATAACATTTAAACTTTACTAAAAGTTTTTGGAACGTGACCACAGAATAATACGAAGTTATCGGATACTAGCGACCCGCCCCGGCTTCGCACGGGTGCAATGCTTATAAGAATTTTCTTTGCTATAAACCTCACGGAGCCCGAGACCTCTCCAACGAATGCAAAACCGTGGAAATCGGTTCGTGCGTTCTGGAGTTATATCGTCAGGAAGGAAAACCCGACTTATTTTTATATAGTAGACTAGCGACTCGCCCCGGCTTCGCACGGGTGCAATGCTGAATTTTCTTTGCTATAAACCTTGCGGAGCCCGAGACCTTTCTAACGAATGCAAAACCATGGAAATCGGTTCGTCAGTTCTGGAGTTAAATCGTCAGAAAGGAAAACCCGACTTATTTTTATATAGTAGATAGATTGACGCATCTTTCTTCATAGAAGGCTAGAAAATATAAATATAGAGTACCTACTCAAATATTTGGTCTCTAGATTGTATGAGTAAATCGATGATGACATTTTACACTATCAGTATATTTCGCATTACTTTATCATGTATTGTACGGTTAGTCAATCAAAGAATATGTTTTTAAGTTTTAGTACTTATAATAAACTAGCGACCCGCCCCGGCTTCGCACGGGTGCAATGCTGAATTTTCTTTGCTATAAACCATCCCTGGACCCACTCGAACCCACACAAAAAGTTTCATCAAAATCGGTCCGGCCGTTCTGGAGTTAAATCGTCAGGAAGGAAAACCCGACTTATTTTTATATAGTAGATAAATGGCAGCCGTATTGCATTTTTTCTAATTTTTTCTCGTGCCCGTAAAAATTTTGACATGGAATACTTCTGCCTACCCCCTTGGAGATAAAAGGCGTGAGATATTTATTATATTTTATATTTTTTCTTTGTTAATAGATGCGATTATGTCCAAGTCCACCTCTTAACTGGGTGTACATTTTCTAAAAATATTTTGATTGATAGATGTATATTGCTGAACTGATGTGATGTGATACGAGCTATAGATACCTAAGGGTTGTTCATACTTTGTTAAATTTGTTGATTACTGAAGATGCTCTTAGTTAATCCGTGGAGAGCATATGAATTTAAGAGAATAGGAATAAGCGCCCAGCACCTGAACAGGGCGAGCTTGCACGTGCTCAAATCTAATGCATTCGGGACGAGTTTTTTTTACCAAACCACCGAAGCCGGTGAGGCGCAGCTGTCGTTCCAAAAGTGGGACTTTGGAAAAATAAAAGATTTTGGATGTGGTATGTATGCTTTGTCACAATGTAAGGAATAAGATATAATAAGATAAGATCAGCAGTCGGTATAACGGGTTGATGATTAAGATATCCATTAGCAATAAGGATAAAAATATGGATGAAGATTTATATGAGTATTATACAAATTTATAACACATATAAAATTATTGTATAATAGGATATTTAAAAAAAGTTATGATTATCGCATCACAAAACATTTTACATTTCATCTCATCTGGAGAGGCAAAAGGGCCTGCACGAATCATGCAAAATCATGGTAAAAGCGCATATGCGCGCGTGCACCTGTCGTGCCGGCTGCACGCTGTGCGCCACACGTGTTCCATTTAAACGTGATCCAGCATCAATCTTATCTTTAATAACATTTTGGTTTTATTCGACAAGGAAGGTACCTACCTAATTTCATTATGATCAATAGATATGTTGTTTACCACAAAAAAAAATATCCTTCTTTATATGATGCAGACACTCGCTTAGTAAGGTTTTTCTATATTCCCAAAAGAACATGAAAAAATTGGATTCGCGCAGGCAACGCCGCTGACCCGATACTAACTACGTCAATCAAGTCTAATCAATAATGTTTGAAGAAAAAGTTTCTATGATAGAGAGAAATTTCTTACAAAGAGTTGTATAGGAATATGGTTGACCAATTTTTACTCATCGTTTTCATATTTTTTCCAATGTTTACATTGATGTGTTTTAATAGAGGCAAATTTTAGTATACTACTAATCTACCTCATCAGCACTATCAGCAGCATATAACAGATCAGTGCTGAGCTAAAGGTATTTCCTCGCACATTAGAAAGTATGAGATATAATCTCCCAAACGAGCCCACCGCGGAATGGGATGGTGTATAAGGCTCGTAGCCATGTCACTGTAAAAATTTTTCAAGTGTGCGTAATCACTAATCACAATAAAAACCTAACTAAACGGAACTAAAAAGGCTTCCGAAACACGAAGGCACTGATATAATGCCACTAGGCGGTCACCCATTATCTGACTGACTGCACTCAACTTTGCTTAACTAATGTGATCGTTACAAACACACTGGTACCGCAGGGTTATAAGCGCTTTTATACTAATCTACCTATATGGTAAATGAAGTATTATGTACTGACCGCAGTGAGCACAGTCAGCTCGCCAAGCCACTCATTGAGCAGTGCTTCAGGATCGTCGGCGGCGGCGCCCGCGCCTGATTCCTCAACTAGCGCCATCTGAAAAACCATACATGACCAATTACTATTTAGGACAAGAAACGTAAGGTATTTTAAGCAAATCGATATGGTGCCTCATTGGTAACCGCAAGATAAGGGACACCAAATTAACATCAAACATGAGAAGGTAAAATACCTACAGTGTGTTAAATATTGTGAAAATACTCTACTACTTAATATATAGTATGTAGAGAATTTGTGCTTTTTTTTCGCTGTTTCGCTCTATTATACCCAATTTTTTTTTAATTCTCGTTCCCATGGGAAAATTATAGCCCCAGAAAAGTAAGCTTTCCATTGGTGAAATAATTTTTAAAACCGGTCCAGTACTTTTTGAGTTGTAACGAATAGTTACAAAAATGAAAAAAAAAATCCTGTCAATAATATTAGTGTAGGTTGGTATTGATGGAACGTAAGGGAGATTCAGCAGGCGTATTCACGGAGGCTCGACACCGTTTCCGTTCGATTCAGATCGAGTGAAAAATTTTCCAAAGTCGAATCTATCGACTTCGGAAACTGTATTCAAGGCGTTTCTGACAGTCACGGAAAATTTTCCGAATCCTTATGTCAAAAATGACATTCGTTTTCGTTACCGACATTTCTGAATAGCCCATCTTCGACAGATTTTCCGATTCCGAGTGGAATATCGAATATCGAAGCTCTGTGAATACGCCTGCAGGTCTGTGGTACGTAACCAAAGACTTCAGAGTTATTTTATTATAAAATTCAAAATAATAGTAATAACTTGTGGGACACGATTCACACACGGCTATTTAGTCCCAAACTAGGCAGGGTCTGAAACTAAACAACTGATAAAAACGACCAGACACGAAGCTAAGAGACATGTTCTTGTTCATGCACACAAATATCTACATGCTATAAAATTAAGTCTCTTTCCGTGTCTTTCTGTATATTCGCCAACTCCTAAGCCACCCAAGGGATTTTGATAAATTTTCACTAAGTAAAAAAACTATAAACGAGGAAAGTTTTTGTATATCATATAATCTCAAGCGAAGGTCCGAGGGCGGATCGCTAGGTAACTATAAGTGATTGTTACTTGGTCGTAATACACAAATGCTCACTAGCTTTAGCAAATTCCCACCATACATGAACAATTAATTCGATTTTGCTTTTATTAATACCTACTTTTTTTTGCAAAAAGCATCTGCTGGTTGAAAAAGTCACCAACTTATTAAAATAATGGACTTCTGCGTATGCTTCTAGACCCACCCTGTTAAAGCGAATTATGAGCATTGGTACGTTTTCTCAATTTGTAAAATTCTCAAATTTTCATATGATGTTTTTCGTAAGACAGCAAGCTAGTACTCAACGTACTATCGTGGCTTACTGTCCCGGCTTGGCACCATGCTAGGCCAGGAAGCTAGTACGCAAAGCCAGTAAAGTAAATATGCCGGGAGGGAGCTACACTAGCTTGATAGAACCCCATCCTATTAAAACTATCCTGACTTGGGACACTACCTTACTAGCTTTAAAATATGTCTTACTAGCACTAGCTTACTATCCTGGCTTGAGCCTTGTGTCACCCAGGCCATGCCATGATGAAGATAAGTACTAATTTAGGCTTATTCTGTGTTCCGATCCAGTCTTAGAATCAAACGACACTGATTCACTTTTTAATCCAGCCCAGTGCAAGTGTTTTATAATTATTTGTAAGAAGTTCAAATACAAACTATGCGTACTGACATATAAACTTAAATTGCACAAAGACCTGGAATTTCTATTAAATCTTTTGGCCCATGTGCAACAAGATACTAGCAGTCAATTAATGTAAATAGTAAAATAAAAATATTTAAAAAAAAACAATTTATGTTGTTCAATAAAAAAAAAACTCACGCCTTTAATCACCGAGGGGGTAGGCAGTGGTAGGTATTCCATTTCTGGATACACCCTGCACTTCTCACGAGATGTTCTTTGGACCCCTAAACGTTCTTCAATAAATACTATAATATGTATGTGATCTAGTGGTTTTCTTTTGACAGTTTTTCTCATCTGTATTATATTAATATATTATACCGGCTTGACTCTAGAGTAAGAACTATTCTTTAAGTGTGATTGGAGTGTCCTCTATATTCCTAGATGATTAAAGATGTCATGTGATCAAAGTCGTACCAGTAAGGATACATACCTATGTTGATGTATGCAGTCGTATCAATAGGCAACATGCACCAATCGAGTTTAAAGTTCAAAGCACCGTTTCTATAGTCATAGTGAAGGGAAATGTAACATAATGTGGTATACCGTTTGGCTAGATAGATCGCAGGAGCCCAGCGGTATTGTCCGAATGGAAACACATTTTTCTCGTTCCCGTGGTTATTTCGGAAAACCTCTTTTCAGTGCGTTGGTACATCCTAAAAGCTATGTAAGTAGGTACCTTAAAAGTTAGCCATCAAATTTCAACTTCCCAGATCCAGCGGTTGATAGGTTAGTAGGTATTAGGTACAATAGGTTGCCGCCATAATTAATAATTTTCTTTTTATATCAAAGTACATAAATAGAAATGTTCCTCTTTGGAGGACATTTTTTATCTGCAAATATTGTAAATAAATGTATTTTTTTCTTTGGAAATAAATATAATATGAATATACTAGCGACCCGCCCCGGCTTTGCACGGGTACAATGCTAATACTAAAACCTTCCTCTTGAATCACTCCTCATCAAAATCCGTTGCTTAGTTTTAAAGATTTAAGCATACATAGGGACATAGGGATATAGGGACATAGGGCTATAGGGACAGAGAAAGCGACTTTGTTTTATACTATGTAGTGATTACTTTACTACCCAAATGGAGATGTGGTACCTACATTGAATTGTTGTTTAGCATCCAATCTAAGTACGTGATCTCTGTGATAAATATCAACACAACAATAACCAAATAAAAAATGTTAAACCAGAAAAATATGATTTTAAAAATCGAAAGTTTAATGTTATTGGAAGTCGGTCGTCCACATCGCGCTGGCCCTTATGCTTTCTTAACTTTTTGTTGTAGTTCTTTGATGCTTTCCATTATAGTAAACGAAAGTTAGAAACGCGTAATCACTGTGTAATATAACGTAACATTCATATCCATAAAAATATACGTTTTTGTAGTTAATTTACTTAAATTTACAGATATTTTAAACTAACTGAGTTACTGACTGACGACCCAGCCAAGACGGGCTTGCTGGTTGAGTTGGTAATGACGTGTCGACAGACCTGTACATGGCCCAGACTCTGACAGACTTCTGAGTCAGAAGTCGAGGTTTGATTCCTACCCGTAGCACCTTAGTGTGCATGAACTGATAGTTTGTTTCATGTCTAATAGGTGATTGATATATTTAAGTATATGAGTTGTTTAGTAACCATAGCAAAGGCTCTGCCTAGTTTGGGGCTAAGTAATTGTGTGTGAAGTAATTATTATTATTTTCAAGAATCTCTATCCACTCCGAAACAAAATGAAAAAAAAAACAACTACACTTACACGCCAGATAATCGTATGAATAAAATGCATCAAAGAACATGGACTTAAACATATATTTTTAGGTAAATTGAATCATTTTCTGTAAAAAAAAATGTTTGTATATGGATTTGACTACTTTTGTTTGCATAATCAAACGCGATTACTTTTATATTGGACTAGCGACCCGCCCCGGCTTTGCACGGGTGCAATGCTAACACTAAAACCTTCCTCTTGAATCACTCTATCTATTAAAAAAACCGCATCAAAATCCGTTGCGTAGTTTTAAAGATTTAAGCATACAAAGGGACATAGGGATACAGGGACAGAGAAAGCGACTTTGTTTTATACTATGTAGTGATAGTATTACTTATAGATCGGTATTTACTTAATAGATACAATAAATAGGTACCTACTTAGTATCTTTCTCAACGTATGGTACCTTATACTCAGAAAGGTTCCCGAAGCTACTAAATTACATACTGTAACTTTATAATTACCAGAACAAAAGCTCTGTAATTGATTGTAAGAAAATCCATTCATCACTGTCCATAAAGATAATATTGTTGTGTCCTTTTGATTGTGATCCATACAAAACTTATACAAAATGATTTATCAAGGAAATGTTTTTACTTTATTCCAGTTTAAATCTTTCGGAATTAATAATAATAGATTTACCTAAACTAAGTGGAACGATTAATCATTCTGCAGCCTAAAGATGTGAAGAATTTTAAGCGGCCAGTGAAATACATTAGAAAAGAAGAAGTAGGTAGAAAGACTTACAGCCTGTATATATCACATTTTCTTAAAGATTATAGTTCTGCTATTTTTTCTACGATAGGAATCACATTTTGTAATGAAACTAGTAGGTGCCTAGCGGCGTTGCCCTGGCGCATCGTGTTTATTGCCTTTCTCGTAGTAATTTCGAAATATCCTTTCTTAGCTATTTCAAATTCCTAGACCACGCCGTTTGGGCTGTGCGGTGATAGGTCACTCAATTATATAGTCACTGTTTCCTTTTATGAGATTAATGTAAAATTTCTGTCTAAGGCAAAGGCGTATAGGTACGGTAGGACAGGCTTGTCCACCGCTGGATACCCTAATGAATATTAGAAGATTATTCTTTCAAAATTAACGCACCTATTTGATTCTATTTACAAAAAATCTTAGAATGAAAAACAGTCGACCAGGTTAGGGCACAATCCAACAGGCTTATGGTCAAATAAGTAAAGAAGAATTATGGTCTTTCAAATCAGGTTTCTTTCTCTAATCCCATATTATATAAAATTTTTGAATATATGTAGTTTATCTTTACTTTTTTACTTTCCTGATATCCTTTCTACTTTTATCTTCCTGATGCAGTACCTGGGTATGCCTTCTGCGTGAACTCTTTTTATAATAATAATAAATTGTGGAACACAATTCACACACGGTTATTCAGTCCCAAACTAGGCAGAGCCGTACTAAACAACTGATAGACATACTTAAATAACCAATATTTTGTGATCCTTTGTTGGTCTTTATAAATAAATATATAATATAAAATATTAAACACCCAGCCAGGAAGCCAACAAACATGTTCATGCACACATATGTTGGCCCCGAGCGGGGATCGAACCCTTGAGGCTCAGAAGGCAGGGCCACTACCAACTGAGACAACAGGCCCGTCGTTTTAGAAATAGCACTTCCTGAACTCGAATATTTCTAACAGTTAGATGGTTTAAAATTCATTTGATAAGGTCGGTCTCAAATCCTATTGTATTTCCGGTAGAGCAAGAAACTTGATGTGGTTATTTAATACTCACATGAACCAATGAGACAATTTCGCCAAAAAATATGCAGTATATCCAGTTCATGATTATAGCTATTGGCATGATCTATTGCGGATTTACATGTTAAACCTTATGCTGCAATATTAAACGCATAATTATCGTCCAAACATTAAAAGATTTCTCCGAAAATAAATAGTCGCGTTTTGTTATAGGGGAAAGTGTGGGGCAATTGTAAGAGATTAACAGCGTCAATGATGTGAGCGGCCATCAATAAACTGGCATGCGGGCTGGCAAATGGGCTACATTGTGTATGTAGCTGCGGATATTATACTTAAACGTATATGTCCCAACATTTAGTTAGACTTGAAGTAAAAGTTTCTAACAAGACTTTACTATTGTTATGTGAAATATAAAAATTATTTTATGATAAAACATTTTTTTTACTGTTAAACACAAAAAATCGACCCTGTCTATGATAATAAAAATATGTTTTTTGCTGTTTTGCCTACTCTACTAACCGCCTTGAACTTAAAAAGAACATTTGTTTTAGTTTCATCCGTCCCGTAGTCTACTAAAGTAGTCGCAAAGAAACAAACTCACAGACTTTCTCAGTGCGTCTCTTCTCTTCTCTAAGTTGGTAGGTATGTCTTATTTTTATGTGCATAGTCCCTAGATTACATTTAAAAAGTCGAAATTTATATTAGTAATTTAAAGCGACATTAACATTACTCTCGTTAGAGAAGTTGTATAAATTTTGAAGACCTGCGGGTTTCCTCACGATGTTTTCCTTCACCGTCGAGCTAGTGATAAATATGTACGTAAGTTTTGAAAAACTCATTGGTACATGCTAGGATTCGAACCCGAGCCTCACAGATTTTCGGCCGGTTCTTTAACCGTTCGGGCTATCACTGCTCAAATTAAGTATAAATTGTAAATATTATACTATTTTAATTATTATTACAGCGATGATACCACCATCACCAACCACAGGGCGGTTAAAGAGCCCGCTTCTCAATCGTGAGGCTCGTTTTCGAGTCCTGCAGGCGTATTCAGGGAGCTTCGATATTCGGATATCGGAAAATCTGTCGAACACTTTCGAGATGGGCTGATGTTGGTGTCGAAAACTTTCGAGATGGGTCAGATGTTGGTATTGAAGACTAATGTCATATGTGACATAAGGGTTCGGAAAATTTTCCGTTGCTGTCAGAAACGCCTAGAATCAAGTTTCCGAAGTCAATAGATTCGACATCGGAAAATTTTTCACTCGATCTGAATCGAACGGAAACGGTATCGAGTCTTCGTGAATACCTACGCTGGCGAGGGCATTGCAGTACCAAAGAGTTTTTCAAAAACTTACGTACATATTTATCATTATCTCGTCGATAAAGGAAAATATCGTGAGGAAACCAGCATGTCCCAGAATTAATTCTGAGATAATATGTTGTTAGTAATTCTAAGACATGTGACAGTACTCCGGTCCAGCGATGGGTTCACTACCTATCAAGTTTAGAGGTCCAAAGAATACCCCATGGAGATAAGAGGGGTAAGATTATTTACTTATTTATTTTATTTTAATTATAACTTATTGAAGTGTGATTTCTCGAATCGTACTACGTACGAACGGGAAATAAAAATTCCCATTTGGCCCGCAGTCCACCTCAAAAGTTTTCTTTATAAAAGTTTGTGTAATTTGGGAAAACACAAAGTTCTATCCCTAAGCAGGATTAAGAGGAGATACTATTTATTTTCAAATTATTTGTCTAAAACGCAACATAGAAAATACTTAGTAAGTAGATAGATTTATTAACGCGAAAGTGAGGATGGACGAATGTTTGTTGCTCTGTCACGCAAAAACTGATTTTGATAAAACTTTACAGTTATAGATAGGCTACTTTTAATCCCGGAACGTTGACGAAGTCGCGGGCAAAAGCTAGTAGAAAATACATTGTTTATATTCACCATTCCACTTTTTTGTGCTCATTTATGTGAGTCATACGCATACGTTACTATTCATGAATGAATTAATGTTTTTGGAAACATTCCCATCCACCTAATTTTATGTTATCAAAAATACAAGCAAGTATATAATATATAACCTACCTACTAGTGACATCAACCAGGTGACTCATAGTCATTCTGAATAAATTTGTAAGAGAAAAATAAACAATGAATGCTTTTTCATATAAACATGATGTCAGGTGCATCATTCATTATATTATGCGAAAGTCTTTCTTCTAACTACAATCCAATGGTAACCTAAGCTCGAAGAATATGGACCAAATAAAAGTTATTATACTTCAGTAATAACGAAATATGTAATAAATAATATAAAATGATTAAAATTCCGTATTTTTTTTAATCTTTAGTTCCACTATTGATTTCCGGTTTTGTTCATAAGTACATACATTTGTGGGCGCTTCTCCAAATAAAAAGCAGTGTATTCCGAAATTTCCGATCCAGAATTCACGGAATCCTATACCAGTACCATTAACTTACTCACATACTGGGCTCGTCGCTGCCTATATAGGAAGTTACATAAGTATGCTATTTAGACCTCGGTTATCTTTATTACCTTGACCTCGTGCTGGCTCTACACGCGAAGCTAATCCTCGCGGAATAGACAAAACCAATAAAACTGCTCCACAAATTCCATAACACTTTAATAATTATAAGAAATTGAGAGATCAGGAAAGCTACTGTAAAATATTTTAATCTTTGTTATAATATCAGTAAAACTTTCCTATCGTAATTATTATATTTATGTCAAGCTACATGTCTTATAACTTTACCATAAAAACCGGTTTAAACTTTAAAGTAAAGTGTAGGATTACGCCAGTTACCTCGTGACATTCGAAATGTAGGTCTCGTGGAGGCGCCGGCTTTGCTGCTTGCAGTTATCACAAAAACGCTCTCACAACGCCATGTTTGGGCGAAAAATTTAAAGTTTCCATGAGGACCACTTAATCTTAATCTGCACAAATATAATAATACTGCATCTGTAGTCACCAAAACCACACACAATTCTTGTAATATAAATGCAACTGCAGTTCGTTTAGATCGCTATCAACACACGAGGGTCCGAAGTACAGAATTGTTCGATGTGCGCTGAGATCAACAACTATTAAATGAATGAGCTACTACGAGTATATGATGTGTGTGTGTCAGTGCCGCCAGCTCAGATGATAAATATAGTAAAAACGTGAATTACGTCATTTCATCGCATGTCTCACTAATGGAAAAGCGAGGAATGCCGTAATAGACGTGCTTGCTGTTTGCCCGGCTATAACCAGATGCTGTTAACACTTAAAGCCATGCTCCAACCATTACACTTGGTGATTTTCAGAATATGCTACCATAATGGGATTTCGAGAAAAAAAAAACTTTTAAAGTATATCCAGGCTCATATTCTCGTCTGACTGTAGCTATTGCAGCAATAATCCAACGAAGAACAATTTAAATGTATTATACTTATTTTTTTCGTTATACTCGTACAGCTTGACAGTGGTTACAGTACCTATCATAATTTTAATACGCTCTGATCAGGCAGATCAATTGATTTTCTTTTGAAAAATATTTATAGAATCTTTATGCTTACCGAACACAATTATACCGAACAATAGCTACTATATCAGGTGTGTGTGTGTTTCAGTGCTTGGGGTTTGGGTGAAAGTGATTGAGGTTTTAGAAACTACCTTCGATTTTCGTTTATGATAGAGAAATTTCGAACAATCATTTCCGTTATATCAATATCATGTTCATATTATAAAATAGGAAATACAATACTTACATAAATAATCTTACGCATTTTATCGAGTCTTACCAGTATATTCTTTGAACCCTTAAACGTGATAGGTGATGAGCCCATTGCCCGACCGGGGTGCTGTTTCACATGTCTCAGAATTAATACTGGGACTTGTGAGTTTCCTCAGGTTTTTCTTTATCGTCGACCTTGTAATAAATATGTTCGTTAGCTTTTTGAAAAACTCGATCATTGGTGGGTACTACATACCACTTACCAGGATTCGAAACCGAGCCTCTCTCGAGAACTCTTGGTAAACAAGTTATTCATACAATATTTTTATATAAATCTTATTATTAATCCCAACGCGTAAGAGAATAAGCGCAATTCCTCATACACCCCAATATCAATATAAAAAATTATGATGCCTGCGTACTTTAGTTGTGTCTAACCAATTTTCTTAAATAAACAGCAATAATAGTACGATTTCCATAGGTAGCACTAAATTCAGCTATGCTTATTAATTTTTCGGAAAATATTAACACATATTAAAATAGCTGAAATCGATTAAGCAGTCGATACTGAAATAATTTCAGGAATTGCGTTTATTCTATTACATATTGTAGTGTGACCGAGTGATTCATTTGTAATTTCATATTGCTTGCAGAACCTGTCGCTGTTCGTGTCTTGATAGTCTCATCAAGATTGATTCAGCCCCTATAGCCGTCTTTTTCTAACAGAAGCTGAGGTAAAATTCAGAGGCGGCACATTATCACGACCAGTATCATCTGGGAGGCAGAAAAACATTATCTTAATCGTGAATCTAAATTATTTGTCGAAGACCTGCTTTGTAAGAAGGTACTTTCACATCTCTAATTTTAGTTGGATTCATAAGTACATTTATAGCCACTTTGAGTTTAGTACAGTCAAGAGCAAGTCAAGCTTTACACTACCAGTTTAAGCTGAGCTCTGGTTTGTACTGCACGCCATAGAATACAGGGCCGGTTCAAAGTCCAAAGTGTCAAGCTTAGCGTGTTCTTGACTGTACCTACTTGTAAACTTTGTATTCAATCCCATAGGATTCATAATAGTACTCTCCATCCAGCCTAAGTTGAGCACTTGCAGTAATGTGCCTTTCCTATGGCACGGGTTCAGTGTATAGTGGTAAATCTATATACATAAAAATCAATGCCACTTTTCTTTGTTATTTTATAACTCAAGAACGGGCTCACCTATCCAAACCAAATTTTTAGGCTTTATTCGGACTATTTAGCAGATGGTTTATGTGAAGTTTGCTTAAAATCTGAGTGGTTGCGAAGCGTTGCGAAGCACGTACTGGGCCGCTAGTAGTTTATAAATATTTAGAAAGGAGCGGGAACTTTTAGTTGGAATAAAAGGTAGTAATGTTTTAATTTAAGCTAATATCTCATTGACCAAAAAGCCAGCTAGTGAATTTGGACGATGTAAACAGACTGACGGATAGACAAGAATTGAAATTGTTTTGGCTCCATGACTTGATACCACCATTTTTTCCCTAAAAGTCAACGTTCAATCTCCACCCCCAAACATCTATTAGGTAGATTGTATGTGTTGTGTAGTATGGATGGATAACATATACATTTGTTAGCAAAATGGTCTTACAAACCTTGAATTGAGACGCAGTGGGCAATATCATAAAGAAACTTAATTGAATGCAAATAAAAACATAGCCTATATTACTTCCTGATAATGTAGCTTTCTATTGGCGAAACTATTTTTAAAATTGGTCCAGTAATTTTTGAGTTTATTCGTTACAAACATTCAAAAATACAAATCTTTCCTCTTTATAGTATTACTAGCGGTTCTGCGCGGTTTTCCCGTTCCCGTAGGAATGCGGGAACAAAATGTAGCCTATGTTACTCAGGGATATTCTAGCTTTCCATTGGTGAAGGAATTTTTAAAATCGGTTCAGTAGTTTTTGAGTTCATTTGTAACAAACATATAAATCTTTCCTCTTCATGATATTAGTATAATTAGTGTAGATAGTGTAAACTGTAGATTATTATTAGTATAGATGTACCTTGTACTTGTCTTGAGCTCTTTGAAATACCTACTTAAATTGTTTCGTAGTTTCGTACTAAGTTAATGAACAGAAATATAATCTTTGAATTTCTGAGATAGATTCACAGCTTAAAAAATATTTAAAAAATAAAAGACCGATTTTACAACTGATCAATCTCAGTTTGCCATCCCTACTCGCTAAATAAAAGTATTTTTTTTAGGAATTTCCGGATATTAGTTCCTTTACACACCCACCAAGAAGTAAGATAATTCAGCACCAAACGTACGTATTCCTGCCGACATTCGGCTCAAATTTACCGCTTTATGACGCCCTAATGCAGGCAGTTAACCTACTTACCCCGCACTGAGTTCATTCGGGTGCATAGCCGAAAAGTTGTATTATAAAAGAAAACGAGAAGGTACTTGCATATACTCAAAGTCTTTTCCGACATCTGCTGATTTGGGGATAAGTTCGCGATAAAAATAACGATATGATTTGTTTAAGCATTTACACCAGTTTTGTGTGGTTTTGCGACCTGCTCAACTCGTCTATCCCGTTTCGCGTACAAGCTATAGTACAAACTAACAAAAAAAATATCCTAAAAGTCGGCATTAGGTTATTAAAATCCCGTTAATTACACTGTATGTAACACCAAAATGTTAGTTGCGAGGGAAAATGTGTTTTTATCCTAAAACAGTGCCTGTCTCGCTCGTAAACTGCAGAATGTAAACAACGACGCGCAAGCAGCATGCGTGCGCGTCGTTCCGCACAAACGCTGCACCGAGTTACATTAGTGACTCTAAAATAGTTTACTTTGATAATATCCGTTCCATTCATATGTAAAAAAACTGTTTGGGTTAGGAAATCAGCCTTCGATTGTAATCATGAAACAAGGACAATTTTAATATATCCATGGAACATTTCCGTCTTCAAAAATGGTTTAAAACAATTTAGTTCTCCCATAAAACAAGTGGTCAAGGCGAGATGAATAGTCAATTGTGACAATTCGCATACAAAAGGACGGAGAGTAGTCACTTTAGTCGTTCTTCAATTACTAAGTACCTAATAGGAACAAAAACATGCGCAAACACAAAAACGTCGCATTGTATAATCTACCTTTACATGTGAATTGTCAATAATTATTACTATACTAGCGGATGCCCAGCGGCGTTGCCCGCGCGGATTCCGTTTATGCCCGTTCCCGTGGGAATTTCCGAAAATCCCTTCATATTGGTTGCCTACGACATATTTAAAACACCTACATACCATATTTCAAATATCGGGTGCCCACCGGCGTTTTCCCGCTTGGATTTAGTTTATTCCCGTTCCCGTGGGAATTTAGGAAAATCCATTCATACCAATTTTCTATGACATATCAGACACCTTCATACCATTTTTCAGGTTTCTAGGTGTTATCGTTTCGGAGTAGTACGTATTTCTCTTTCTAACCAGTTTTTATATTTTCCCGTGGGAATGAGATATTTTCCTGGAATAAAAAGTACCCTAGATGTTGACCCGGGTACTCAGTTATCTCCATACCAAATTTCATCAAAATCCGTCCAGTAGTTTTTGAGTGATGCGTGCACAACCAGACAGACAGACAGACAGACAGACAGACAGACAGACAGACAGACAAAAATTCCAAAAATTGGTGTTTCGGTATCTATATCGATAACTATATACACTACCGTTAAAATTTTCAAAAAATATTTAATGTACAGACACGGCCCCGTTAGAGTTTTATTATATGTATAGATATAGATAGATTAATATTACTAATAAGCCAAAGACGAAGGTACTGATTTTAGATTTTATACATTTAAAAGTACCTATATAGAGGCTGCGACTAAGGTCGGTGCTAAGCTAACCGAGTCAAGGTATTTCGGAGACAAAAACTCCAAATTGTTGCAACGCTGTCCTTGATGTGTCCTGTCTTGGCACGCAATCGCATTTCTATCAGCCTATGCTTTTGTTTGTTGCTATCATGCACAGTAATAAACATTCATGCTTCGAATGCTAGGTTTTCACTATATTTGGTTCATGGACCATAATGTTGTCATACTACTGTAGATATGAGATAGGGAGTGGAATGAAACTAAATCATTTCTTTGAAATCTTTAACTCGAAAACTAACTCTATAAGTATAACTGTGTAGTAGTACGTAGGTAGTAGATTACTATTGTTAGTGAATGAGAGAGCATGCGAAGCTGTCCTATCAGTCAAAGGTAGCTTCTAAATTTAAGAAAAGCTCTTGAATATCTATATCTAATCTGTTTGTAGTTATAATATAAGTTTATAAAGTTGATGCAGTGCATTGATTAATATGGATGAGAATATAAAGATGGAGGTAGAAACAGACTCGTGACACGAATAAGTTCAGTATAAGTTGTTACAAATTCTGATCTATAATCAATTACGCGAAAAGCACGTTTAACCTAATGGAACACACACACAGACTTTACATAGTCTTCACAAGTGGTCTGTTGAGTAATTTAAGTATCTAAGGAGTAAGTCGATATGCAATGCATTGAATTTTTATTCAGGTATGCTGAGAAAGGGCGCGCTGGCGGTCTTGCGGTCGTTACCGTGCCCAAATATAGAGCAAATTCCACTTCCAGCATCCCGCCCTCCGCACACGCTGCGCCGCATCTGACGTATGAGGCGCCGCCGACGCGGCGATGCTTACCAGATAGTAACTAGTTAAGCACATATTCAGCGTTTTGAATAAAATAAACGATATTTTAAGGCACTTTAATCTTTCAATCGGATGGTATTAAAAAAGTGTTTTATCAGTATAATTTCACATATTGTTAAAAAAAAAATAACCCACGTATACCTTTGCTTGTTCTTGGTACACATAAACTCGATAAATATACGGATGTTAAAACGAAGAGGTCGTAGTGACTGGGACGAGGCGTGACCACGCATATTTTAAGCACCACATTAAACAGTAACATGTCCCTTGGATGATGAAAATAAATTGTATCGAAGTTAAAATCAAGTTACGTATTATGGCAAATGCAAAGTATTGTCGTATAATTATGTAGCGTCATTGGCTTATGACTTCAAATTACTTACGAAGTAATTTTTTATATTATTTGCATTAAGTTCCATACTACACGTTTAGGCTAGTGTGGGATTGAGACTAATACCTAACGGAGTTTGAATTTACAGTCGTTAAAATAAATATATTAGTCCGCATAGACTAAAGTACATAGTAAGATATAGACCATTAGGTGAACACACTACGATGATAGTGCGGAAACCGAGGTCACAATTTGCTTGTGGTATAAGCAACAAACGAAGCTAACACTAAGCCCATGAGAGAATAATTCGTTATGGGGTCCAAGTAAGTGAGCTATGATTACGATAACACAAAAATAACTAGCACCCAAAGTGGCAGTCTAGATGGCAAGGAAAATGTATCCGAGAAATATATTTAAATATAATAAGCGTTTAAAAAATTTACAATCGTTTTCATACACGATATATTGTATTGTATTCCAACTCTACAATCTGCTATATTCGACGGCAGAATAAAGAGGAATTTCAAAACTTGGGAGAGAAGGTCTTAATTAAAATGAATTCCTCTGAGTGAAGAGCGAGCGCGTAACGAGCCAGTTATAGCTATTAGCACGGGCTGCACAATTCGTCCAAACACCCCGCGTCCGGCACGCCAGCCTGCCCACGCCGCGCTGGCGCAACCGAACCGTATCCATGGCAACCGCAACGAGTTGCTAGCATTTGGCTAGCATGACAATTTATGAGAGTCTATAGCCATGTGCCGGCTTAGGCGTCAACTCGTGCAAAAATAAACTTGGCTTTGGCAGAATGTACTGTACTACTCATTTGAATAATAACGAACAAACTGTCATACTATTTTCAAAAACCCTTTCTTACTGCGCATCTACTTCATATAAGGAACTCCTGTGCAGAATTCCATGCTTTTAAGCCCACCAATTTAGTCTTTGCTTTGGTTGCCAGTCAGTGTTAGAGTTTGATTATGTAGAGTATGTGCGTTATTATAATGGTGGTGGTCATGGTAATTTTAAATTAAGTGCCAATATTTAAGGGTAGATCAAAAAATTAACAAGAAACTATTTATGACATTGTTATTTATTTTGCATACGCTACGTTACTAGATAACATCTATTATTACAATTTTTTTTCAAAAAACTAATACAAAGCATGTTAACAAAATTAAATTTTTTTGTTATAAAAAAAAACGAGAAAAAAATCTACTATCTATCGTTTTTCCCGCTTTATTTGTTAATTCTATTTCTCTTCCATATTTGTACCTACCCTTAAAATATTTGCACTTGATTTAAAATTACTTTATACAATATGTAACACTATAGGCGCAATTCCTGAAATTAGTTTGTTTAGTTTCGACTACTTAATAGATTTCAGCTATTTGTAAATAAGTATGTGTTAAATTTTTCCAAAAAATTAATTATCGTAACTGAATTTAGTGCCATCTATTGAAATCCTATTATTATTGCTCTTTATTACTCTTCAATTCCCATGTCCAAGTAAATAAAGATTTTTGGTTTCTTTTGGAATACAATACCGTATTTGCGTTTGGTTTTGACAAAAAAAATAAAAAAAAAACACCCAATTTTTTTTTATGAGAGCGCACTGGGTACTGTGAGATTCAGATTGCTTGTTATTGAAGGTAAGAATAAAAAGCCAAATTTTATATTATCATTATTTATATTTAGATATATATTTTTTTATTATTAGATATTATTATTATTATTAGATAAAATGATAAACTGACTGACTGACTGGTGATGTATCAACGCACAGCCCAAACTTAGGTCGAGAGACTTGAAATTTTGCACATAGATATCTTATACAGTGTAGGCATCCACTAAGAAAGGATTTTGGAAAATTTATCCCCTAAGGGGGTGAAATAAACGTGGGCGAGCGAAGCCGCGGGTAAAAGCTAGTTTGATAAAAAGTAGTTTACATGAATGATACCCCTTATTTATTATGGAAATTGTACCAACGCTTCACATTGCACTTGGCACACATTTTGTTGGAAGGTCGTGATGCTGTCCACATAATATACTTGTCTATGGTGCATGCATTTGAATTTGAATTACGTTCTTTTACTAGTTGTTTTTCTGCGGTGTCATTCTATGTCTAATATTTTCTCATATACAAGTAAACACAATGTTTTCAAGTATAATTTACGTTTTAATTAATAGCTATAACATCTAGTCCACCCTATCAGTGGTAGCAGAGCGTGGTTAGGTGAATAAATAGTAAGTAAATGAGAAAATAAAAATTAAAAATGAGCTCGAGTATCAGAAGCACAGAACCGTTGACAAAATCAAATTACGATACCTGGTGCTTACAAGCACAGGCGATTCTCATAAGATACGATTTGTGGGAATACGCTAATGGTGAAAAAACGTTAGCGGCAACTGCGACTGCCGAAGAAAAGAGTGCGTTCCTAAAGGAAGACTTAAAGGCAAGGTCAGAGCTACTTTTACTTATGTCTCCACCAGAACTTAAACAAATTAAAGGGTGTAATACATCCAAGGAGGTATGGGACAAACTAAAGTCTGTACATCAAAGTTCAGGGCCGGCAAGAAAGGCTACGCTATTAAAGCAGTTAGTAATGAAGAAAATGACTCCACAAGAAGATGTGAGAGACCATCTCAGTAATTTTATGGATGTAGTAGGTAAATTAGAAGACATGGATGTCAAAATTCATCCAGAGTTATTAAGCATAATGATGTTGTACAGTTTACCTACAAATTTCGATAGCTTCCGAACGGCAATTGAGTCGAGAGATGTTCTGCCAAGTCCTGACAATTTAAAAATAAAAATCGTAGAAGAATACGAAGCAAGAAGGCAAACCGAAGCGAGTGAACCTCAGACTTTAGAAGCATTCTACACCAAGACGAAGAAAAAGCTACAATTTTGCAAGAATTGCAATAAGAAAGGGCATTCTACAGAAGCTTGTTGGTCAAAGAAGAGACCCAACAACCCCAATAAAACTGAAGGTAAAGAAAAGACATATAACATCTGTTTAACAACAGGAACGTCGAAATGTAAAGGCAATTTATGGTGTCTTGACAGTGGCTGTACGTCACATATGACGGGTGATAAAAGTTTACTCCATAACTTAATCCCCGCGACTGACACTCTAAAGTTAGCTTCAGAAAAGCATACAACCGAAGTTAAAGGGAAAGGAAAAGCCGAACTTTATACAAAGGATCGACGCTATAAAATTAGTCTTTCTGACACATTATATGTACCTGATTTGTCGAATAATCTAATTTCTGCAAGCAAAATTACGGATCATGCCTAGAAGGTTCTATTTGAAAAGGAACAAGCCAGTGTCACAAAAGGCGGAAAAACTGTATTAAAAGCTAACAGAAGAAATAGATTATACTATCTTGAATTTGATAAACCGGAAGAGACAGCAAACTGCACGCCTAGTGATGAAAGAGACATTATGAAATGGCATAAGAAATTAGGTCACGTCAATGAAAGAGACCTAAAAGAAATGGTTAAAAATAAAATGATGCGAGGACTCGACTTTAAAGAAAAAACTTTGGGTACCTGTGAGACTTGTATCAAAGGAAAATTTTCCACTCTACCATTCCAAAGCCATGGACAAATAATCTCTACCGAAGTGCTCCAGATAATTCACAGTGACGTGTGTGGCCCATTTGAGAATGAATCAATGGCCGGATCAAAGTATTTCGTAACATTTATTGACGATTATACAAGATACTGCTGTATATATTTCATAAAAGAAAAGAGCGAAGTAATCGATAAATTCAAGGAATATAAAAACTATGTTGAACTGTTTCATAAAAGGAAAATTCCAAATCTACAATCTGATAATGGAGGCGAATACAGGTCTAAAGCGTTTGACAAATTCCTCAAAGATAACGGCATAAGCCGAAGACTATCTGCACCTTATACCCCACAGCAAAATGGCATGAGTGAAAGAAAAAATCGGTCGCTGATGGATAAAGCCAGATGTCTGATGCTAGATGCCAATATCCCTGCAAAATTTTGGGCAGAAGCAGTAAACACTGCAAACTATTTAATAAATAGAAGCCCAGCAAGAGCTCTCAAAGGCAATTCCCCATATGAGAAATGGGTACAACGAACACCATCAGGAAATCACCTACACGTATTCGGAAATAGAGCGTTTGTGATGAACAAAAACCGAAGAGGAAAACTCACTGCCAAAGCCACAGAAAGAGTTTTCTTGGGATATGCGGAATATACAAAAGGTTTTAGAATCTACGAGTATATACCAGAAAGGAATGATGTTGTTATCAGCAGAGATGTAAAAGTAATCGAAAAGATGCATTATGGCGGTACTCCTGCTGAGAAATGCGAAGATCTTACTCCAGAACCTGAAACAGAACAAATTGAAATTGAAATTCCAGAAAAGAAAAACATAATCAATGAGAACTTACCTTTTCAGGAACCTAACCCCCTTTATTCCAGCTCTAGTCAAGATCCTGTTGATGAACCATCTCCCTCAAGTGGAAGACCACAAAGAGACGTGAGACCACCAGCATGGACCAAAGATTATGAGTTAAGTCGCTGCGTGAACATGTTTATGTCAGAAAATAATGACGACTATGACTGTTTTTTACTCACATACAAAGAAGCTGTGACTGGCACCGACAGACGAAATTGGGAGAAGGCGATACAATCTGAAATGGATTCATTACAGAAAAATATCACCTGGGTATTAGTTGACAAGTCAGAAGCCAAAGGACACAAAATACTGTCGAACAAATGGGTATTTCGGATTAAAGATGACGGTACGTATAAGGCTAGATTAGTCGTACGAGGATGCGAGCAGAAAGGAAACCTGGATTTCGAAGACATTTATAGCCCAGTAGCTATAAGTCAAACTGCATTAAAAACTTTATTAGCAATTGCCGCATCTAAATCTTACTACTTCATGACATTTGACGTCAAGACAGCTTTCTTATACGGAGAGTTAACAGATGAAGTTTATATGAAGTTACCTGTTTGCTATGAGACTGACTGCAATACTACTGAAGTAGTTTGCCGATTAAAAAAATCGTTGTATGGATTAAAACAAGCTCCATTTACATGGAACAAAACTTTTACCCAAGCAATGTTTGATTTGGGATTCAAGACAATCAAAACAGATCGATGCGTTTTCATAAACGAAGATAAGTCAATAATAATTGGACTATTCGTTGATGACGGACTTGTCATAGGAAAAGACAGGAAAAAGATCGAAGTTATTTTGAAGAAACTTGAAACCAAATTTGAAATGAAAAAGAATGAAAATCCAAGTACTTATCTGGGTATGGAAATAAAAAACTCAAAAGAAGGAATAGTTCTTACTCAGAGGTCCTACATAAATGACGTACTGGAAAAATACAACATGAAAAATGCCAAACCTTGTGACACGCCCGCAAGTAGCAATTCAAAGTCGATACAGGAAACTACCCAGGAGAAGGAATATCCCTATAGGGAAGCAGTGGGAAGTTTACTGTACCTGTCTACCAGAACCAGACCAGATATCGCACAAGCGGTCAATCTAGTAAGCAGGAAGGTCGAAAACCCCACTAGAGAAGACGTCACAAAAGTCAAGAAAATATTCAAATATTTAGTGGGAACCAAAGAGAAAGGCATTTTGTTCAAACGGAACCAACCGATAGAGAACATCGATGCTTACAGCGACTCGGATTATGCTGGAGACCCATTGACGCGAAGAAGTACTTCTGGCTCCGTGCTAATGATAGCCGATGGACCAATATCATGGGCATCCAAGAGGCAGCCTATAGCAGCGCTATCGTCGACTGAAGCCGAGTATATAGCCGCAGCTGACTGTTGCAAAGAGGCGTTGTATCTCAAATCTCTTTTACAAGAAATAACCGGTTTGGATATAAAAATAAATTTGCATGTTGATAATCAAAGTTCGATTCAACTTGTGAAGTCTGGATCCTTCAACAAAAGGTCGAAGCACATAGACGTGCGGTACCACTTCATACATGAACACTTCGTGCATGGATTGATAAATATTGGCTACTGTCCCACAGAAATTCAGTTAGCTGACGTGATGACAAAACCATTGTCAAAAGTAAAATTTGAAAGACACTGTGCAAGATTAATGCATGTATAGAAATGTGTCTCGGCAACATGAGTGAACATCAGGAGAAGGTGTTGGAAGGTCGTGATGCTGTCCACATATACTTGTCTATGGTGCATGCATTTGAATTTGAATTAATTATGTTCTTTTACTAGTTGTTTTTCTGCGGTGTCATTCTATGTCTAATATTTTCTCATATACAAGTAAACACAATGTTTTCAAGTATAATTTACATTTTAATTAATAGCTATAACATCTAGTCCACCCTATCACATTTTTCTGGTGCGTTTATGACAATAACCGCACCTTCTTTGTGAGCAGTCGATTTCTGAGTGTTCGTCTGCAGTTCCTGCACTCCTCACCTCACTAGGCACTCTAATATTCAGAGGCACGCCACAAGCTGAGTTGCGGGTCGGAGGCTTCCCATACTTTTGCAGGTATATAGTTGCGACATTTCGCCGGAAGTCACAGTAGGTCCAGTTGTTATCTGACTGCCTTTTTATCAGCCATGCGTTCTGGCATGCTGCATCTAAGCCAAACGCAAATAAAGGGTACCACCACTTTTTGCCGCGAAGAGCTACCCTCATGGAGTCAACATTTTCATCGAAACGATCTACCCCGCCCATGTATTTATTATACATCTTGATAATGGCTGGGCAATCTACTTGAATTTTAGCCCGTTTCTTATCCACAAATCCAATGCGATCCACTTTCGTGATCGGATCTAACGCATGACAGTTGGATGCAATGGCGACGATACTATTATCGTGCCATTTGGCTGCAATAATTTCCTTAGATGATTTTTGACATAGCTTACCTCTTGGTTCTTTTTTCATGTCCTTTGAATTTGGCAAATTGCAGTTCTCCAGACGGTTTTCACGAACAGTACCTGTACCCCCAATATTTTGCTCTCGTAAATACTTTAGCAATGGTAAACCAGTAAAAAAATTGTCGAAGTACAAATTGTATGGTCCTAACTGTTGAGGTAATCTTGAATGGAGCTCCAAAATAACGGCAGCTCCTAGCCCCATGTCGGGCTGCATCTTGAGCACAGGCCCAGACGCACCCTGGTAAGGCTCACAATTTACTAAATATCCTTGGCGAGTAGCTGCTGACCAGAGCTTATAACCAAACCTTATTGGTTTTCCGTGAATGTGTTGTTTGGTTCCATGCCTTCCGAAGTATGGAACTATAGTTTCGTCTATGGAGATGTGTGAAGAACCAGCTCTTTTGAAGTTTTCAGTAAAATGTGTGTTCAATTTAGTAAAATATTCTCTTACTTTAGCAAATTTGTCGTTTATAGGCAATGATGTACTGTTGGAAAGATGAAGGTATTGCTGTATTTCAAAAAGTCTATTGCGTCTCATACTTGATGCTATAAGTTCATTATGCGTATCATTTTTTACTTCCCAGAACATTCGCATGTATTTTGGAGTCAAATATCCAGTAAGAAGTAGTATTGCAATGTACACCCGAATTTCTTCGGCATTTACATTGAGAGAATGATTTCTTTGTAAAGCGTACAAATTGCTCATATCTGTAATGAATTGTATTATGTGGTCGTTGTAAAGCAATTCAAAACATTGAACTGCAGACAAGTCCTCCTCAGTGTTACTGAAAACTTCTTCATCACAATCTCCTTTACCACAAGAAGTAAAAGTGTTGCTGATATTATCGGACCATTTTTTTACAGTATTCTCTTTTTTCTTCTTTTTCTTCTTCGGTTCAGGTACGCTGACTTCTTCTTCTTCTTCTTCCAAGTCATGCACTTCTCCAGAAGTAGATGGTCTATTTTGTACTTCCACTTGGGATCGAAGCATGCGACCAGGAAGACGGAGAATATTAGCTTCGTTTTCATCACCACTATCCTCGTCCGTCACCATACCATCATCAGGAGGAAATAAAATTATATCGCCTGGGTCTTCCCCGGCATGCAACACTTCGGCAATCTCATCTAAGGTCAACCTGTAATAGGTAAATAAGCTCTAACTCACCATCACCACAGAGGTAAGAACTCAAAACAATACCGTCATTATAATGCCCAGTGTCACTTGCAGGTGACACGTCATATTTCCTATGTTGTAACAAATATGTTATAAGTTACTTTTACCAATAATAACATTTATACAATAGCCTATTTATTCATATAATACAAACAATAAGAAAAAAGAAAAATACTTACGGTCTAGGCATTATTATTTCACTTTTTCTTACGAGAGATTACACTTACACACTGTTCGAAAATTGCGCGAAACATCTGATTGTATTTGACAGATGACATTTGGCTGGTGTTGTCAGACATACAAATATGGTTTTACTTATTGGCTTCGCAACAATGGTAGTAAAATTTAAAAATAAAATCTCTAGGTGGTAGAAAAAAAATATTTAACTGCTGTCACTTACAGGTGACACCGGAAACTGAAGAGTGCGAATTGGTTAGACACAACTAAAGTACGAAGGCATATTTTTTTATATTAATATATTCTGTTACGCGTTACATGCGCTGACATCTAATGATACCCAAGTCATCATCATCAAGCTTTTAGAATTGGGTGATCAGTACAAAGTTGTGAGAGGTCATTTGTTATTAGATATCGTACCATGAGCGACATTTTCATTGATTTGTCTCTGTGAATTCACAAGTTACCTAAAATGCCACATCTACATTACGTGGTTTCCCACCCACTTAGTTAGCGACACTTAAAATGTAGTTCAATTTAAGCACCCTCCATATTGACGGATCGATGGTCCCTTCCCCGTGCCAGACATAAATGTAACAACATTCCCAAATCATGACTCGTTTGGAATAAAATTAATTAAGAATCATGATCAACAAACTAACAACAAACTATAGAGGCTGAAAATGAGAGTAAGTACTCATTTATTCACATTTGTTTTTGACAAGGAATTTTAGGTTAAACTCTAGTTAAACAGTGTTTTAAAGTTCACTACCTACTTATCCAGAATCCAGTCACATTGATAAACCATAACATAACACTAGATGAAAACCTACATATAACATTTAATACCTTATATTATGTAGATAATAAATAAAATCATTAGGTAACCGTAGGTATGCAATAATTTCTTAATACCCAATTTAATATTACTCTTATTAACAGCTTCATACCATTCAATGTAATTGATTGATTTACTAACAAATAAAATTGGCCATGCTATTGTTTAAATTTTTTTTTCAAAATGTTATTGAAATCTAAAATTTGCCTTTCACTGACTGAGGTAATAAATTATAATAAAATATTATTGGCTAGGTGCGCGATGACAGCGCCCACTAGTGGTAACAATTAGGGCGGACTTTGAAATGTCAAATGGCTCGCTGTCATTACGAAAAGTAAGTAAACACAAAAATAATTTCAGTGAAACAACGTTATTTACTTAGGTCCTGTTGGATATTGTAAGTCTATAGCGTCGATAATAATGTTGTCCTTTTTTATTTACCGTCAAAAATGCCACAATCAGTAAATTTCAGGCAGTATACCTACACGGACTTTCTCATGGCTTCACGGGAAATAAGTAAAAAATTGACAAAATTTATCGACTAGAGCGTTTCATGTATCTTGTAGACCATTACTTATAGCAGTACTGTCGATAATAACAGAGCAGATTGTTGTGTATTTTCAGTTCAACATGGCCCAAAGAGATTAAAATATCTTTGACATGGTCAAATTGATTATAAAAACTGGATTCCGGACAATAACGCACAATATAGTTTTCCAGCCACAAACCACTACAAAAGACAAACAGTTAGTTTTGGCTCAACATGTGCAAGATGTAAAAGAAATAAAATGTGAAAATCAAATGAGCCACACCATTGAAGCTAGTGTAATAAGACAAACTTCAGTGACATCAACGCCATACAAAACATCATTGCAGTCGTTGATCTTGTTTTCAACTTGCTCTTGGAAATTTATAGAATTTGCGATCACTATTTTTGCCATTATTCTTGCAGTTGACTACGCAATAGGTTTCGTTACCCATGTTCAAGTATTTATTTCCACTAAGAATGCACGAATACGTAAATTTCTCTAGTAAAAAGTGACAGTTCGTCTGAGTTCGTCCGACCCGAGTTTCTTTTATAGCCACCATGGGCGCTGCGATCGATTCGTGGTTCCCCCACCCCCTACTTCGCACCCAGCCAATAATGAAAAAAAACAATATCGTTTACGTAATAGTATACGGTATTTGGCTGTCTAGTCAAATGAGTTACTTTTTATGATCTGTCAAAACCAAAATGTACTTTTAGAATACTGAGTAGTGTCATAATTTTGAGTACTAAATTGCATCACTTTTTTTATTGTTTTAGTATTAAAAAATTTTTTAGAATTGTAAATTGAAAATCGAAATACATTTTTAGAGATTTATTTTTGATACAGTTAAATACCCAATTGTTAATTACACTAAGACGTACCTATCTATTACTCGTACTTGCTCAGTGAATGACACTAAGAGAGTAATGCCGTGTTGACATTGGCGTTTCCACTAATATAACCACAAGCCTTTAAGGATCGAGTGAACAGGCATCTTCTGGGCAAGCTCGTCCCAACGTAGGCCCCGTCTTTGCTATCGGGCTAGTCTGGGGTCAAGAGCAAGACCATTTTTTAGTAAAAAAAAAAAAAAATTTTTTTTTTTTATGTATTTATAAGCTACTATAGTATTTTATTGTATAATATAGCTTATTATATATATTTTATGTACCCATGTAGGTACAAAATAAAAACCATATAAAGGTAAATAGGTGTTTTGTTTCATTTCGACTTTCATAATATGTACCTATTAAAGGTACATATTATGAAAGTCAAGATCATTATTTATGTAATAAATAAAGGCGAGAAGAAAATTCGAGCTACGAGTATGTTCAACACTCTGCTTAGTTCAACTGTGTTTATTAAACTATGTATTTAGAGGTTTCCACAATGTTTGGGTACGGTATGCGTCGTAGTGGTTCTGTGAATTTTGAATTATTTAGAATGTAACTAAGTTATAGGTACTATACGTCTACAAAGGTTGATATTGGATGCGTCATCGTATCGTGAGGTAGTTTGTGTTGCCATGTGTACTTGTGGAGGCTCGCCGCGGTGGCGGGCGGGGCTCAGGGTTGGGGAGGGACAGTAAGGATATTGATCCACGCGGGCGACACGCCATTGCACCACCTGCTATTGCAACCCGGAAAATACGCTTTTCCTATATAGACAAATTTAATCAATTTTAAAATATAAGTGGAACTTTTTAATTTAGGAACCTCTATCTCTCTTAAGTATTTAAATATTCTTAGGGTTTAAATATGCTGAGCGATAATATCGGGTTTTCAAGAAAAAGTTCGAATTTGTTTAATTATTTAATTTTACTTTGGGACGTTGAAAAGACGTTGTAACCTTATATTAGGTAGGTAGGTAAGATAGGTATAAAACAAATTAGATTTTTGATTATACTCGTACCAAACAAATTCTGTGGTCTCCGTGTTTTGTCACGATATTTTCCAATAGTCCATGTTAATCACTTTTGTGATTATGCTTAATTTTATAAGGCTGATTCATGTTACACCGGGGCGGGGCCGGGCCGGGCCCCGTCCGTGGCACGGTCAAAATCGATAATATACTTTTGTATGAAGCGCTGGCCCGGACGGGGCCCGTCCGGGCCCCGGCCCGTTGTAACATGAATCAGCATTTACTCACAATTCAACTCGAATTGAGAGTTTGGTTAACTTCCAACAGGACTATCACTGACTACAACAGGACGGGCCTGTTGGCTTTGTTGGTAGTGACCCTCCCTTCTGAGCCGGAGGTCGTGGGTTCGATCCCCGCTTAGGGCCAACATTTGTGTGCATGAACATGGTTGTTGGCTTCGTGTCTGGTCGTGTTTAGTACCCATTGTGTTTAGGCCGTGTGTTGTGTCCCACAATTTATTTCATTATTTCCCTAATGCTCAGGGCACCAGGAAGTCATTGGAATGACTGGAATCTCATTATAAATATTGTATGGTATGGTATATAAGTTGTGTTGCACTAACATAAATGTACCTACATGGAATTGAATTAATATTGCAACTGCCATGCCAGCCAGTCATAATAGCAGCGAATGCACCGCCTGGTACGGTTGGTATGACACGATCAGAGCCAATCAATATCAATTTGACAATTCATTATAAACCGGGAGTTGGAGCATTATTTGTATCTACTATTTTAAATATTTAGCCAATAAGAAAAAAAAAATATTCATGAGTTCCGTTATTTATTCGCAAAATAATAGGGTTTATCTAAGTATAAAATATCGTCGTCTATCGACCCGACATTTTCAGCAGGGTTTATCCACCTAGTTATACTATTAGTTATACGATATAACAAGATGGACACAAATAATCCAGATAGTTATACTGCTCGCATAACAATTCAACCAGATCCAGCAATGATCGTATAAATAATAATTTGCAATCGTTTTATTATTCTCGTGCAGTACTGCTTTAACTTTAAATGAAAGTAGGACTAATGATTCTGCGCTGTACCTCGATAACATCGGCGTGAGCGGCTCCAGCGGGCACGACTATCTCCATTATAAATAGTCTGAGCAGCTAATTTTATCAAGTAATAATACGATCCCAATGTGACAGTGTTAAACGATACAGTTAATTACGTAACTGGCAAATGTCCTTTGTAGTGGTCATTTGTGTAGAGGGGCTATAAACAAAGATAAGTATGTACCTACTATTATTATTACTTTAATTATTTCTTATTATTAAGGCAGTACATACAATACATTCCTCATTATATTAAATTATATTTCCATATAACACGAGTGACAAGGAGAAAGGTATTTTACAATAAACTCGTTTCAATAACTTTATTGACTGGATCTGTATAGCCCAATCTGGAATTAGATAATGGATTTCGGTCTTCGAGTTAATATCTATATGGGATAAGATTCCTTGAACTCGACGGATGCCAGTGACTTACAACGAAGAGGGTTGGGAGACACGACTATAATGCAGAGGAGAATGGGAAGAGGGTTGCAGTTCAGCGACACGGGCGACCAAGACCTTCAACTAGCAGTGCTATTGACCTGCAAACGGATTTTGTAACGTCATATGATCGTAATCGGGCTTTAACGATCGCCGACGAGTGTAGTGCTCTTTCATAACTGTTCACCAATAGAGTTATTTACATCGAAATTATTTTATTATGATTGACAAAAGGAACTCGCACTTGCGTTCGATACCCATGCCCCAAAAGCTAAGCTAAAGGGTACATCTCTCGGCAGGCTTTGGTCATAGCGCGTTACCTACGCGACCACGGCCCATCGCCCAGAACAATGGTGCAAATTAGTGCCGTCGTTCCTTCCGGCAGTGCGCGCAAGGTCTGGGTTGCTAAGGTCGATGGCCTGCCCGCCACTCGCACCCCCCTGCCCCCGCCAGCTGTCTCCGCCCGTTTATATTTAGACCGGATGGCGAGCTCTCACTGAAACAGTTTCTCCCTCTGTTTGCATAACGCACCAAATTGTATGATGGAACTTTATGGCAGAACACCAAAACCCAGGAAATCCGGCGAGTCCATGATTGCAAGTGGCTGCAGCAAGAGCCACAACTAAACTTAAATGATCTCAAATAAGCCGTAATGTAATTCTAGGTTGTAGAAAACGTTTGAGTGTTATGTAGAAAATTTGTTTCTGAACCTATTACACAAGTTTTGTATTACACACTAGGCGACGAGCAACGCAATATCAAACGGGCAGCCAGTGTCAAAAAGCGTGTCATAGTCGAAGGTTACGATGAATGCAGTCAGATACAATGGAAACCTGACGTATTTTAACAGCACAGTTAAGCACACAATATGGGCTGACGTATCAGTGTGAATCTCGAGGCACCGCTAAAACCGGGCATCACATTAAGTATAGAAAGTAAACAAGACTCAACGGTCATGGCTGTTAATTTCGGTAAACAGATGTGTATTCGGAATCATGTTATAGGTAAGTAATATCATTGAAGTACTCGATCGACTCGAAGTGGATGAGAAAGAAGAAAATGTTATCACAGTGCATAGATATAAAATCGCAAATTGACTTAAAATCTTTTAATTTGGACTCAAACTCTCAATAAGGTCAAGTAAAAAATATTGCTTTGCACTATACTCTTCTGTTTATACTTCACTTATTTAGTTATATAAAAGGTGTTCCGATATTCTATACCTTTGGGGAATATTACCTAAATACATGTATATAGTTTTTTCTATATTTTATATGGTTCTTTCTCGTGCAACATATCTGTTATGGAATAACCACTCTAAAGAGTAAAAAAAAACTACTTCAATTTTCAACTTATATGGTTTTCTCATAGATTCCGTTGTCAGAACTGGACGAAATTAAAATGGGACCAATCTGAAAGCACCAGCTTTCAAATAAAAAAGAATCATCCAAATCGGTCCACCCAGTCAAGAGTTCTGAGGTAACAAACATAAAAAAAAAACATACAGACGAATTGATAACCTCCTCCTTTTTGAAGTCGGTTAAAAAGGGACTACACTTTGATCAGCCTTGTGAACAGAATACGCATTAAGGAGGCTTTTACGCGGTCATATTATTATGGGCGACTTAACACAGTGTTTAAACGTGTAAATGAATTTGTAATAAGTAGAAGTTACACTAAATTTAATGGCAGAAACACATCTATAAAAGTAAACTATTCAACGTCTATTAACGATGCATTTAATAGATTAATGGTCTGTGTGTATGAGTATTTATTTATCCGTAAGCAATAATATTAAATTCCCTAAGTATAACATAAAATATGAATTAATACTTCATTATTTATTTATTTATTTTAATCTACTCACCCGCTTCCAGAAAAATACTATCGGAGCTGCATATTATGTGGAAACTGAAACAAATTAAAGTATTCAATTTAATTACTGTTTGTATATTTGTATATTTTTATAAAAGGAAATGTCTAGTGAACAGAAAACTATAGAAACAACCAGTAAAATCACAAGTACAGTGATGTGCAATTATAATAAAATAGTGTTTAGTATTTTTTCGATATAAATCATTGAATTTATATAAAAAAAAAAGATTGTGCGACATAATTATTTTATTGGGAGCTAATGTATGGGAACCTATCACTTTTGGATAGAAAGACGGCGCTTGGCATAAATTGATCCTTGGGTTGATCTAAGCTGATTTAGACCGGCTGACACGCCCCCCTCCCCCTCAGGTAGGTGGGGGAGGGGGGAGAAGAGTGCATCTGCCGCGGTGCAGCCTGCACTCGATTTTTGCCTTCATACCTATAGCTATTAGGTCAAGTTTGGTGTCATTTTCATATAAATCGAGAACGAGGAATCCATTTCAGGAATAAACTTCTTGTTATTCCATAGAAAAAAAGGGTGTAACTCATAAAAAAAACAATTCGAAAGATATTTTTTTCCCAATATCGTCTCTCAGATGTACTTATACTATGACGAATTGGACTCAATAAAAAATATGATATTAAAACTCCTTTATCGTACTATACAAAAAATATTACTTGAATAACATATTCAAAGTAAAAATATCTTGTATAGCGCGGCGCAACACATTTCCGTACTCGGAGTTCAAGCTAAGTGTAAAATACACATAAATTATAGGGAATTTGTGAAATTTAGTATCCTGGGTGTATTAACAAATATTATTTGTGTCCCACAATTTATTTATTATGATAGTACATTATATTTTTTCAAATTTAAAATCTAAACAAAATTAAGTTAAATATTGTAAATTATAACTTACATTATTTGACGCGAGCATACTACCTACTCGTAACTAGAGACCGAAGTAACAAAGTAAAAAAACTATCACGATGATCCTTGAGGAAGTCGGCAGAGGTGGTGAGCCCATCACCGAATAGGGGGGAGCACGTTAGAAGTCTGGAAACAAATGCTGGACATGCGGGTTTAAAGGCAGGAAGTAAAGTATTGTACCTACTGTAACATATCAAAGTTAAATTACTCCTTAAGGACAGGCGGGGCTGTACATTTTTATCTGCATCTTTTATTACATTTATGTATACACTTCGCTTTTGCCTCTGCATATATACGCTAGAACCACGCGGTAAGGTAGCCCATATACTCTTAAATTAGATTTACTCTAACCCATCTCCAGTTAGATGGACAATTGGACATGCCAGATCATGATGCAGCGGAAGAAGTTGTTTACACACGTATGTCCTCCTTAGTTAGTACCCCACCTGAAGCAGTTATATGGTTCATAGTTATATTAATATTAACTAGATCCGACATTAACAAAACCTGCATTTAAATCAAAACGTGTCTATTAGGTACAAGCCATAGTTTAATGAAATTATTATAATACACGATACAACGAAGTCGGTGCCTAGCTCAGACTAACTAAACTTTGAAACAAGTTTATCTGAGTCCCGAGGCCGATTTACAAAAGCGGAAATGCCAGACCCACACAGCACGCGCCCCCACCCGCCGATTATAATTTACGACCGAAGAAAAATCTGCAGTCGTGAATAGTTTCTACAAATCCGCAAAAAGTATTACATATAGGTATGATAAGTCTGTCATAACTTGAAATTGTTATATTTATTGATTTAGTCTATCTGATGATGGATGACTAATGATGGATGAGTGTAGCAGGTCTAAGCTAGTTCTCTCTCTTCCATACTTGGATGTATTGATTTACGTCGCCATGCAATGCTAGTAATACGTATATTATGAGCATTTAAAACAAATAATACCTACTTGCCCATGCCCACGCGGATCCAGTTTATTCCCGTTCTCTTGGGAATTTTCGATGGTTGCCTTCTACATACCATATTTTAAATAGCGGGTGCCCAGCGACATTGCACGAGCGGATCCAGTTTATTCCCGTTCCCGTGGGAATTACCAAAAATCCCTTTATAGAGGTTCCTTGCGACATTATAAACCTACATACCATATTTCAAGTTTCTAGGTGTTACCGTTTCGAAGTAGTACGTATTTATCTTTTTACCTAGTTTTTTAATTTTACCGTGGGAATGAGACATTCTCCCGCTGTAAAATGTACTCTAGATGTTGACCCAGTTACTCAGTTATCTCCACACAAAATTTCCTAAACTTCCGTAAAGTAGTTTTTGCTTGCATAACCAGACGGAGAGACATTTTTTTTAAATGGTTGTGTTGATATCTACATTGATAATATCTACACCGCTAGAATTTAAAAAAACAGTGTACAGACACGACACGGCCTCGTTTCAGTTATGTTACAGTTTTATTATATGTACCTACCTATAATATAGTTAGATGAGAGAATAATTTTTTCGTAATTTGTCATACCAATAATCTGAGACACAATGATTGATTTTTAATTGTTATGGTGCGCATTGTAACCGCACGGTTCCTGACTGATTGATTTACAAATCCAAACATCGCCGAATGTGGAAGTAGGATGCGATTGCCAAACTCTGTTACATCCAAGTTATGCTGTCGCGTGGGCTGGTTACTCAGCTCAAGACAATATAGAGACAAACTTAACAAACAACTCGTAGGCAAAAACGGCAAAATAACCCATTTGACCTACAACTAAGAGACAGCTAATGTTACTGTGTCTTATCAAATTGTATCTTTATCTTCCGAATGAGTATATTTTTTTCATAATAAAGTTAATGTCACTTTCCGCCTACACTTAGATAAGCAGCCCAAACCCAGACCACAAAACGAAGGGTTAAGTTTAAAAATATACATTTAATAATCCCACGCAGCAGCTATTTTGATAACAATAAAAACCGCGATGATATGGTGGCAGTTACATTGGGTGACTAGCAGCGCCCGGCGGTTTCACCCGCGACGGATGTAATAAAGTTCCACATGCGAGTCTTAAAAATTCATAACCAATGGAACAGCAGTGATAGCCTTACGGAGAGCCTGCTTCACATGATGAAAATCAGTGAGGCTCGGGTTCGAATCCTTGAATGTACCAACAAGTTTTTCAAAACTTACTTTACTTATATTTATAACTAGCTCGACGGTGAAGAAAAACGTCGTCAGGAAACCCGCAGGTCCCAGAATTAATTCAGAGACATGTGTAAACAGACCCGGTCCGGCGAAGGGCTCACCACCTATCACGTGTATTGGTCGAATATTTTCGTGAAAAGTGGGTACATCCAATAGTGGAATAACTCTGCCTACCCCCTCGGGGATAAAAGGCGTGAGATTATTATTATTTATTAACCAATGGAGAGCTCACTTTTCTGGGAGTAACAATGGCTATAATTTTCCCACGGGATGACGGGAACGGGACTGATGCTAATTCACATTTCATTTTATCAAGACAGACCAGTTTTTAAAACCAAGTAAAAATAATAGTAGGATGAAACCCATTAGAAAAGGAGGGGAATATTATAAAAATGAAAGGAAAAATAAATTACGGGCGATCTGAGGTCGGGAAGGGGATGGGGGTGAGTTTTTAAGGGTAAAAAACGGTTTTTCTCGATTTCCGGCAAAACTAAAAGTCCTATCGAAAAAAGTCAAATGGCAAAGTTGTAGGTAATAAAAAGATCTAAAACTTTTGTATTTACACTTTTTTCACATAACCTCAAAATTTATGTGAAAAATTCAAAAAAACAAGTTTTTGGTTTTTTATTTTTATCTTTTACAAAAATTTTTTTTTGTTGACGAAATTTGGTGAAAACTTACTTTTTTATGTCCCAAATACGCTGTAATTTATTTGATGAAAAATATTTATTTTTCCACCTTATTTTGAATTAATATCGAAAAAACACCCTAATTTTCAATCGAAAACTCACCCGTCAAAACATACCAACTTTTTTCAAAAAGTTGGTATGTTTTCTGTTCGTTGAAATCTCTACTTTCCGATGGTGAAAAAAAAATATGTTACTATAGTAAATCTTCTCAGAAAATGCAAAAAAATCTTGTACTAAAATATCATTTAATTTAAATCTTTAGGTTATGTTACGTTAGGCATACTATTTTTTAAAGAAAATATTACGATTTTTATTTGTTTCTATCTGTATCAATCAACTCAAACATAAAAATCGTAATATCCGCATCCATTAGCATCCGCTAAACTGACTCATTATTATATTTATTCATCCAATTAGCGGACGCCTAGCAATAGCCGAATAAAAAATGCCCTTCGAAGAGGAACTTTATATTCCACTTTAAATAGTAGAATAGATTTGGAAAATAATACATAAAATATACTTACGATTAACCGGTATTTTGACTGACCCATCTGAATACGAAAAACAGACTTCAACTCGACAACAAAAGAATTTATTTATAAGATATCGCACATAAATACTTAAATCAGGTTATATAAAATTCGCCACCAGCAAATAAAAGATTAGGATACGATTTGAATATACATAATATTCGGGATACCTAGTTACTTGTAGATAGGTCCATCAATATTTCAGACTTTTCGGGGCTTGCTTGAATTCAAACATGTATATATGTATGTACATATACAAATACAAACCATAAATAAAAAAATATGAGCACGCAACGTACCTATTGTCAGAAATACGTAGGCTACTCGTATATCTACTTAGGTACATGTATGTATATTTCTACATTTTCCACCCACATTATGATACGTAGGTATCGGCTAGGAATCTATATAAAATATATAATCTCACGCCTTTTTATCCCCGAGGGGGTAGGGAGAGGTAACTCCATTACTGGATATACCCACATTTCACGAGATATATTGGACCCCTAAACGTGATAGGTGGTGAGCCTATCGCCGGACCGGGTCTGTTTACACATGTCTCAGAATTAATTCTGAGACCTGCGGGTTTCCTCACGATGTTTTCCTTCACCGTCGAGCTAGTGATAAATATGTACGTAAGTTTTTGAAAAACTCATTGGTACATGCCAGGATTTGAACCCGAGCCTCACTGATTTTCGGCCGGCTCTTTAACCGTCCGGGCTATCACTGCTCGGTAGGAATCTACTTGCATTGCAAAATAAGGATTAGGTGCTTAACATTTACCTTTTCACCTCACAAGCCCGGAAAGATTCTGTTTGTAATTCAAATCTGAGTGCAAAAGTGCATTTTGTTCGCTAACGTGGCCAGAGATCTTAAAATTCGTACCTTTTTGCCAGCTCACTGAAAATGAATTAATAACTACTTATTTCATGTCAGTGCGCCAACTTGTTGTATTGGTATTGCCAGCCGGACCCGAATAATCGTACCTACTGGCCAGCGCGAACGATTGAGTGAAAAAAATCGCCTACACTCATATCGTAATGTTCGAACACATATAAACAATCATTATGCACACACAACAGTATAAAATTTAGAAAATTACATTACGATACATTGGTAAAATAACTTCTTAATTTATTACAAACACTTGTGTCTCTTTGTATATTATCTCCTTGCAGTGATTTTTTTGTGAAGTTACCACCTACTTTCGATTATACAATCTCATTACAAACAAAACAGTGAATGTGTAATATACAGGGTGACTTTTTTTACCGTCTGGAAAAAAATGTGGTGTGATAGGTAAGTGGAATAGATTCATTTGGCAATGTTACTTAAAAAAAAATTTTTTTTTGAAAAAAAATTATATAATTTATATATTCAAATACATTACTCAATTGTAGTCAATAATACACACTGAAATATTTGAAATAGTATTTTAAAAAGAAACAGGCTCGTAGCTTCCATTTATGCGCAATTTACCTACAACCGCCAGCAGCACGTAGTACTGTGCGTTGTTTTCTAGATTTTGTAAATTGCATTAAACATGACTATATTTAACAATTAATCTCGTGTATAACTTCGGCTCTAGATACCTTATACGTCATATTTTTTTCCAGGCGGTAAAAAAAATCACCAGTATATATATAATATATATTATATATTTAGGTGTGTTCTAAACAAAAAACTGCTTGTTTCGCGTATGTTTTTTTCACCTGCAGTCAGAAACCGGAAGTCTTTGTGTCACGTCCATCGGCTGCATAATGCACGAGTCGCACTGTGACATATTCCCAACACGCCGGCATTTGCATCGCACTTCATAAACTTGTAGGTACCGACTGTGATGTGTATTCGATTTGAAAGTATCCGCAAACTAAGTAGGTAGGTACATAAAAGCGCTCTTAATTCACGTTTCAAAAGAAGTGAGCCGTTTCTTTTAACATCATTCCTTTCCACAACAGATTTTTTTTCGAATTAAAGAACTGGTAGGTAACTAAGTAGGTAATCCTACATTAATTGTAAATGTGTTATGGAACATATTTATGGTAAAAAATACAACCTAGCAGAAAAACATAAGACGATATTGGGTTCGATACTGCTTTACAGCGACTAAACTTATTTTAGTTTACTCCTGTCATTTTCTTCCTCCTAGAAAAGAAGAGACGGGAGATATTAAGTCCTGTCAACTAAGGCATTTCATAACGTATTTAAGCATATGTAAAAAAGTCACGACTAAAATACAGCCTCTGACAGGACTAAATTCGGTAGGTTATCTTCTATCCCTTTTCTTTTTTTGAGGTCAGCCAAAGAGAGGAGTAAACTAAAATAAGTTTAGTCGCTGTAAAGCAGAATCGAACCCATTATTTTAATTGTTAGAAAAACAGAAATTATATGTGGGGTAAAACACCCAATTATTGACACCCTAGTTCACCCTACCAATAAATGGACAACCCAACAGTTTTATTCAAAATTAAGATTTAGAATAATCAAATAAACACTGTGGTTTTATCTAATTATTATATTATTTTATTTAATAATTATATTCTTTATCTAATTCTAAATAATAATTGAGTATCGTAATTTCGTTAATTTTGAATAAAACTGTTGGGATGTCAAATAATTTGCGGGGTGCCAACAAATGGGGGCTTCACTCTATTATAATTTTATAATCTACTTTTAGGAAAGTTATTTCAAAAGACGCGTTACGTTGAATTTTATTGCTTTATTGCTGGCTCCTATTTTATACAGTGTAAAAAAGAAAATACTTACTTAAAGCTTATTCCAGATATTTTTTTTTGTTCCACGTTGGTCTAATCTGGCCTGAATATAATAGTGTATAGGATAGACAGACGATATTGACAATATTTTTATTAATGTTTTATAGATTTCAAGTGTTGATGTGATCTGTCTTATTTTATATCATTAAATTAAATATTTATCATCTGAAATGGTAACTTCCACGTATTACTTAAAATATAAGTGGAAAATTTATAATAGTAAATGGAGGAATCCCTGCTTGAAATCGAATTCCGTAAGCAATCAAAATCGTACATATGTACCCCTATAAAAGTTTGCATGCAAAACAATTATGTTTCTATTTGGCACTATTTTTTCTACTATATAAAAATAAGTCGGGTTTTCCTTCCTCACGCTATAACTCCAGAACGCACGAACCGATTTCCACGGTTTTGCATTCGTTGGAAAGGTCTCGGGCTCCGTGAGGTTTATAGCAAAGAAAATTCAGGAAAAATTTCAACAGAAAAGCGGGATAATCTTATAAGCATTGCACCCGTGCGAAGCCGGGGCGGGTCGCTAGTGTCTTTATAGATTCGGACTAGAATATACCTACTCATGATAAAACATAATCTGCATTTTTAAATAATATAAAGAGTCGGCAGGTTTGTAGAAGGTGGTGCTATTTTGTCTCTGCCTACCACGACGTGAAAAAGCCGTGAGCGTATGTAAGTATTTTAGAGTTGAGTGTATATTAATTGTAATAAGGCAATCAAATTTTTAAATACTCGATTTTGAAAATCTGTTATAGAACTTCACTATTTTCGCTTCGCTTGGGCACGTCTATTTCACCCCTAAGGTTGAATTTTGCAAAATACTTTCTTAGTGGATGCCTACACTGTATAAGCTATCTATGTGCAAAATTTCAATTCTCTAGACCCAGCGATTTAGGCTGTGCGTTGATATATCACCAATCAGTCAGTCAGTTTATTATTTTATATATATAGATAGATATATATATGTCATACGGAATACCGCTATTATAATGATTATATTATTATGTGGATGTATAACATGGTTCGAGTTCGTGTCAAATAAAGTCTGTCGATTGACACTTCTCTTCAGCCTCTTGTGTTTATAAACTGAAGAGTAAAAACACAACTAAACACATAACTATTATTGTTAGATTCATTAACTTAATAAACATAGCGGGACAGATAAACATTATTATTGATTGAAACTTAGATGACGTAAATACGTTGTTTTAGATTATTATCTGTAATACAGTAAGCTGGCATTTACCAGCAAATTTGTACGCGTTCTGGCATAAAAGTAACCAATGTGTTCATCATCATTATTATCAACCCTTAAGAGCCCACTGCTGAGCTAAGGGTCTTTCCTCACACAGGCAAAGCATGGGATATAATATCCCACACGCGCCCACCGCGGACTGGGAGATAGTGTTAAGGTAGTGGCGACATAATCTGGGACTAACAGTCAGAATTTTTCAAGCCACCCGAAGGTATCTAGCATGAAACCGGGACCAACAATTTAACGTGCCTTCCGAAACACGGAAGCGCTGATATATAAATGCTGCTAGGCCACCCATTCACTGACTGACTGACCCAACTTTCCATAACCGCAGGGCTACAAGCGCAGCTTATTTTTCTTAGACGTTACTTAACAAGATTGCACACTAGTGTATTTTTAAGAGCCCTGTCTCCTAAACTAAGAAGTTCCTGTATCTTAGGAAACAGATACAATCTTTCGCGATTATAATATTTGAATTTTCAATATAGTAATTTCAATTCGTCTATTGTCCCTGTCCCTGTTCGCGAAAAATGCATGAGCGTATGTATTCTTTGGATTTTTTACTATCCGGGCGGTTTGATACATGATGAAGCAACGTTCAGATTTAAGCTGGAGTAGGTGGCCGATGTGGTGAACTCTGACTGAAGAAGGAATATGAACGGAAATTGGAAATTGTGGCGTGAATTAGGAAAGGACTAGATGGAAACGTGTAGGGATGTATACAATGTATGATTCGTTGAAGATACATTCTGACATTCCACAAGCCACGTGAGGTTGAAGTCAAACGTCAGAATGAGACATTGAATAAAGATGAAATAGGCAGTAGTTTAAGTGATTGGTGACAATGTAGATGAGGATTATAAAAAATTAAATTATAATTACACAAAACCAAAAAGTACCTAGTTGCTTTTAATTCGTTTTGGGTTTCCGCTTATGGTTTAACTACACCGACTATATACAAGTACAACGAGCATGTTGACATCGTCAACGAGCATTTAATACATGTTACGATGAGCCACATAGTTTCATAATCGAAGCAACTGTATGATTACTATTTCATGTGTCCCGTCCTTGTAACAGATATGGAGTAATCAATTGAGTGCGGTCGCACGCGACTATTACTTACTGCGAACACGAAACAAGCAGATGTCGCGCTGCGATGGTCCTAGCAGCATCGCGCCTCCAAAGGAGCGTTGTTTACGGTAATTTAAATAATAGTAACCATATGACCATGTATTTATTCGTAAGTAGATGAAGTAACTATTCATCATTATATATTTAAAGAAAGTAGCAGTCAAAGATTGTTGGTACTTACCAGCATTGCATCCTGATGTATTTGATGTTGGTGACAAAAAAAATCTCTAAGTATACGACGGAATTATGTTTCAGAATGTTTCGTGTTCAGACAACCTTTACAAATATTATACACAGGGAGGTATTGTTTGTAACTTTGCAGAAGCTAATCTCAGGAAAATATACTTTTAACTGTTTGAAACCTACACTATTCCTCAATGGTATTGCTGTGGCTATGTTTATAGACGGTGAAACCTTGGGGTGCAGTTTCAAATAATCCAATAAAAATCCACTTCAGTGTTTCACATCCGCTGGGTCTTAGCAACTCGTAGACATAATGTCTTATGAGGGGCCAGTCTGATGGTTCGAGCGATACGATGGTCTGCTGCCATTAATGCTGTATATTATAGTCAGGGCACGTCTTAACCGATTGTTAGGCGCCGAAACCGCCGGAAGGATGTCCCTCGAGTGATGTGCGTGTATTGCATCACATCACCATTAAATTAATATTTAGTATCAACTTTAACTATAGCTAGCTACTCTAATAACAGTACATACGAGTAGCTATTTTTTATATAACAATTGCTGTCGATTTGATACAGCTGTAACACAACATGACAATACAATTTGCAGTCCCTGTAATAGCTAAACTTCAACACAAACAACTCTTATGGGAAAGTAACACATAAGTTAAGACCATCCGCCGACCCGTAGTATACGCGGCTAGCGACGACTTTAACCGCCTTATCAGTTTTCATCTCCCGTCATAAAGCTTGACCGAGAAAGGATATTGCGGCCATACCGAATCAATTTACGACTACAGAATCTTACACATGTGTATATCGTTGTACTTTATTGTTCTATAATACGTGTGGCCAAGTACCTACACTATGTCGATTGTTAACTCAATAGTCATTACGTTTCTTGCTCACACGCATGGTTCGTACCTACTTCGTACATCATCAAACTCTATTGGGTAGTAGACTGCCTACTGAATTTTATCATCAGGAAAAACGCAATGTAAATTGTTTTGAATACCTATAAATTAAAAGAAAAACTACCTATAAAATAAATTAAATTAAATAGTGATATAGGTACTATTATACGTATAATAAATGTAAAATAAAAACAGAAATTCATTTTAAAGATATGAGGTGTTCAATTTAGGCACAGTCAACTAATGTTTTGAATCCTGTTACTTTAAGGATCTTACTCAGAACACAGCTCATATTCTATGGAACATTTTGTTATAACTCTCAAATCTACATCTTGACAATTTCGTTCTTATTTTTGAATTATTTGCATACAATAACACAGATTAAGTATTACACCGCACCATTTTATGATCGTGACTGAGAGATTGGGTACATTTGCTATTTATCATCACGACCCTTACGTCTTGACTCCCATTAAAAGGTCATTTTGGTCAGTCAGTGCGCCGGCAAGCTCTGTCGGTCCCTCAACTCCTGAGACGGGTCCTCCCACACACCAAGGTGCTCTACTGCCCACAGTCTGGACGCCTTTCACGTAAGCGTTAGTAATCTTGGGCCTTACACGCTTATTTATTGCGTTGCAAGCGTGTGTGTAGCCGACTTCGGAATGGGAAATGGCTTGGTCTACCTACAGTTCTTGCTTCACTCTGTTTACATTTGGAAATTAAAAGTTAGGTTTTCTTTATTCATGTTTATGTCAGAATAAAAATAAGTCAATAAGTACCTAGGTCTAGTTATCCTACCTCACCTAACCTTTAAACTTTAGTAACACCACAGAATAAGTAATGTAACACTTAATCCCGACACAATTCAACAATTATTCACAATCATTATATACTTAGGTAAGCAACTAAAATTACAATAAATAATAATGGCATATCACAATATATTTAATAATAGAAACAACACTATAATAACATTGAAATCAGAAATAGCAGTTTTAGGTATCTATCTTTAGTCCAGGCAATGAAGCGGATTTTTGTATGAAGACCCCAACATTAATTCCTCAGTCGATGAAACTTTGCAGGATTGTAGTATAGTATGAGACAATACTTGCATAAAAAAATCCAAAAAAAAGAACCTAACCGAAGTTAGGTATTTTTACTGAAATACTTATTTATTTGATACTAGCAGCGCCCCGCGGTTTCACCCGCGTAGTTCCCGTTCCCGTGGGAATATCGGAATAAAAAGTATCCTATGTCCGTCTCCTGGTTCTATGCTACCTCCCCACCAACTTTCAGGCAAATCGGTTTAGCCGTTCTTGAGTTATAAATAGTGTAACAAACACGACTTTCTTTTATATATATATATATAGATATAGATATATAGATATAGATTTTTGTTGGGAAAAAAGGTTAGTCAAAATTTTCTTCGCCAGCAAATATGCGAAATATCCAAAAAAAACAACAAAACTGTCTGAGTTTTGTTGTTTTTTTTACCTATATGTTTTTTAATGTACCTTGCGCGGTCAAAAAACTGCTCAGTCCATTTTTTTAACTGGAATGTCATTTAATAGTCGCTGTGGACTTACAATAGAAAAAAAAAACTATCTCAGTATATTATTTTCAGAAATTATCAAATTATCAACCACTAAAAATTATTTTTTAGTGGTTTTGGTAAGCATATTTTATTGGATTTTCTTACCCGTAATTCCAGACTACATTTTAAGGACACGAAAGAAATAAAATTTGACGGGACAATAGACCATAATAGGGATTTTGACCAGTAAGTAATAGTTGTGTTTGGACAAAGTTTTGGATTTTTATCATGTACCACGTAATGATGTAATTAAGTCATCTAGTAAAACAATTTTTGACTGAAGAATTTTTTTTTTAATTTTTTTATGCAAGTATTGTCTCATACTTATACTACAATCCTGCAAAGTTTCATCGACTGAGGAATTAATGTGGGGGTCCACTACCTTTATTGCCTAGACTAGAATGCTAATGTTTGTTACTATAAATGAAACTAAAATCCGACTACTATATGTCATTCGGACCATAATAACGGAGCTTTTAAAAAATCATTCATCAAACTCGGATTTGTAGATTAGATGGTATACTGTGGAACATAGCCTGCCAAAAACTAATCCTCCTGTTATATTTTCCGTAGTCGCGTAATCTGCCAAGCGCGCGATGCTGCATCTAAAAGAACAATGGCAAAACTCCATGTGTTTTGGGTACCCCACTTACACCTGCCCACGGAAGACGAAACCGTGTACAATCGATAGTTCTTGGACAGACTATGATAATTTGTAATCATACCACATTTTTATAAGTTGAGGTTTAAAAGTTATTCGTTACCTAGTGTATTTTGTAGGATATTATGAGATTTTAGGTACCAAAGACGTGTAAAGAAAAAGTTTATCTAGGAAAGAAAATGATTTTCTTCCAACCTCTTTGTTAGAAAATAGCACTGCCTACCACATGCCATATAAGTTACTCTATGCCACATAGTGACAGTAAATGATGGCTTGGGCAAAAAATATCGATACCTATATTAAAATATCGATATTTTTCCAAATACATAATTAGCATATTATATATATCGTCGATATTTTTAATGGCGATATATAGACATTTATTTTACAGTATCGAATTCGTATCAATTTTAATATATTTTTAACGCAATTCTGGTTTCGTGTTTCATTTCATGTTAGTAGACCAGGCTCGATAATTTTTAAAACCAAAAATAATAGTAGTAGGATGAAACCCATTAGAAAAGGAGGGGAATATTATAAAAATGAAAGGAAAAATAAATATTCCCCTCCTTTTTATCCTACTACTATTTTTTTTCACTTTTTATTATTTTTAAAGGCTTCTACCCTGGTCTATAGGTACTAGATACTTGTTTAGACTCAAGCATTTATAAAAAAATACTATTTTCATCGTCCTTTTTTACGAATTTGGGAATATGTATTAATAATAATGTAAAAACTGACGATGTATCGATATTTTTCACTCGATTTTTATCTATAGTATTTAGAAATGTCGATACGATAAATATCAATTTATTTTTTCACTTGGCCATCCCTAGTGAATGACATGGTTGACGTGATGACACGACGTTCAATTTTACCACAACAACAAAAAAGTTTTTGTATTAATCAAAGACATTAAAATATAATAGCATAGAGGGGGCATTGAGAATATTTTCATACAAAACTTTGAAGCTCAAGCGTGATGTCCCTGTCATGTCAGTTAGTATGAACGCGAGCTGTCATTCGGTCGAAATTGTACTAGACTTATTCCACTTGGAATAACTTTTGGCTTCAAATAATCCTCGCTTTGTCCCCTCTATGCCTTATATTATATATTAATCTCTTTGGTATTAATAGATTTCCCAATCGATCGATTCGTGTTTCTATGATATTTCTGTTTTTATTTGACTCAATATTTTCAACTGCTAGATTAATTAAAAAATATGAACGATTTCGACTTGTTATGAGTCATTAAACAAGCATAGTGTGATACCCCGTGGGTGTCTATTTCAGTGGGTACCAAAGCTGGAGATATTCTTTCTATATGACCACCAATACAAGCGATTTTCACTGGTCATATTAGTATGACATGCCAGTATGACCACCAAGAAACGGCGGTAATATCGAAAGTCTCGCGCTCAGTCAAAGTCAAATGCATTTATTTCAGTAGGTATTGAATATACACTTAGAAAAACGGGCTATTCCACTAGTCCCTACCAGTTGTCCCTCCTGGTGGGGACAAAAAACACAGTAGGCAGAGTGTATTTTAAATAAAACCGCAGATTAATGAAACAATACCTATCCATAATCTATGTAAGCTTGTGCAAACCGATATCATAGCGGATGCATGTGACTGAAAATGATTATAAAACGTTGTCAAGCAACACCCACTAACAAAGACTTATGTTAGTCATAAATATGTACCTGTGTAAGTTTTTGAAAAACAAATTTTTATAATTATGCCCTCATCAGATTTCGAACCCGAGCCAAGTTGGTTCGTTCATGCCGGGAATCAACCATGTAAAGTACGTAATATTAATAAACGTACCTACTACGTACATAGTATGCCCAAGGGAGTATCTATGGTGTCCAGTAAAATCCTTCCTGCAGTGTCTTATCGCCAACTACGGATAAGCTTATCAGTAAAAGCTAAAAGGAGTCGTTAAATTATATTTTATAGTACTCAAATTCTCAGAAACGATTGTAGTTTATGTAAGTAGGGGTATATATTATAACCACGAGGAGCAAAGGGAGCAAAAATAATATTTACAGTAAGTTTAGAGGAACTGATTTTTAAAAAAGTATATAGCTTTGCCTACGTCCCCACGACCCTTTCTCGTGGGTAGAAGGCTACGAAATTATCTTTTCTTGTCCAGTAGTACAAAATAATCCTCCTTTGAATAGGAAATATTATACTAACTCGCAACATATCTCAATTATACATAATATAACCTTGTATCTTAAATATAACCTTTTATCTATTAAGTAAGTAGATTCTTTTTTTATTAGAGCCAACACAATCACCCAGTATTAGTCAATTCTTATCCCGTAATTTTTAATACTATAATATAATATTTACAATAAGTTTAATACAACAGATATTTCAAATTTATGGTTATAGTGTCTAATGTTGAACGAACTAGTAAGTTTCAAAAAGTGCTATCTACCCAAATCTATCCTGCTCTTGTTCTTAAAATTAAATACGAGTACAGCGCTGGCTTGGCTAGAGAAACAATAAAACGTGACGTAAGATTCAATATAGACTTGATTGTTGTTGGACATTAATTTATCTATTAAAAACAAATAATAGTCGCGGTCGATAGTGATTGCCGGTTGTATAATTTATTCAATGCTACCGACACTAATATTAAAAGTAGCAAATTTGTAGGTTTGCAGGAGATAATCTCTAGCTGGAACTGCTAATCCCATTCCAAAAATTCTATCACTGAGAGAAATGTACACAATTTCCGATAATGACGCAGGTAAAACCTAGGAGCTAGTTATTACAATAAATGAAATAGGAATTTAATGTCAGCATTAACTATTTACGACATTCCGTTTCTTTCTTCTACACCTATACTTTAATGCTACTCAATTTGTTTTTAAAAATATTGACTAAAAGATAGGTTAGGGTTTATAAGTACTCATTGATTTATTCTTATAGCAGTAAATAATACCTAAATCAATGTATTGCCAGTAGATCTCGCAAGAATAAAATCTGTAAGATTAACAAGATTGTACAGTCAAGAGTACGCTAAGCTTGACACTTTGGACTTTGACCCGGCCCTGTATTATATGGCGCGCAGTACAAATCAGAGCTCAGATTAAACTGGTAGTGTCAAGCTTGACTTGCTCTTGACTGTACATTCCGCAGGAGAATCAATTCTTTGGTTTGATTTATTAGCAAACATTTCTATGTTTGTAGAAAAACTACATTTGTTTAGTTATCTGCAATATGTACACATAAAATCATATTCAAAAAATTATAAATAGTACACAATGATACATTCTAATATCAGCTCCGAAATCATAAATCGATCAACTTATAGCTAAATTCAACGTAACATAACCGATACTTGCATAATGCAATTGTTTGACTATAACCGTGGATGTTATGCGATACAAAATGACGTTGTTTTAAAACTTTTACCAGTCGACTGTGGCTAGAATGGAAACAAGTGCAACTTAGCAGCCTTCCTGAGTACGCAAAGTTTCTCCTCATTTTTTAAAACATCTGTACTGTGCTGTTACACAGTTTAACTCAAACGTTCCTCTTGATATTTATTGAGATAGCTGATGTTGCCTGAACTGTTTTATCGAATAGTAGCGGTTCTGCGCTGTTTCACCCGCGTAGTTCTCGTTCCCGTGGGGTATTTTGTAAATACGTACGTTTCGAGCCTATGTTACTCATTGATTTTGTAGCTTTCCATTGGTGAAATATTTTTTTAAATAGGTCTAGTTGTTATTGAGTTTATTCGTTACAAACATACAAAATACAAATCTTTCCTCTTTATAATATTAGTGTAGATATAGATTTAGAATTTTGATTATCGCCGCCATTAGGAACTACCTATATGTTTACCGGGATGAAAAGTAGGCTATGTCCTTTCTTAGGATTTAAACTAGCGTCGAAACAAATTCTATCGAGATCGGTCAAATCAATCGGATTGGACCTAGCAGTGAAAACGTGACAATCAAACAGTCACTTTTGTAGAATTGTAAACATGATAATTTTCTTACTTTACTTTCCGTACCACTCATGAGGAAAGCATACATTAGAAAAAATGGGCAAAACAGACTTCAGGTAAGGCTAGTTCTCTTCAGACTGCTATCACAAAATTCCTTTATTATACTGACAAGTTTTCCGGATGCTATACAGTTCCGCTAGCATTATTCCCTATCTGTCGATAAGTGAAAAGTAAAGTCTTTCCTAGAGAATTTTATCTCCAGGAGTATCTGAGCCGGCCTCGTTCTACGGTCGACGCCCTTGGGTATCGAGGGGCGCGAACTAGCTTATCTGTTCACTTCGATTACTACACTTACATAAGTGAACCAAGCTTTTTCAGCGGCATGTAAGAATAATTATAACGAATTTTATGTTCACTCTCACTTATAAGTAGGTAGAGAAAACGAATGGTTGTCAAATTTGTTTATGGTTTATCTAAATATTCTCTCTCACAAATGCCTATCGTTTTGCAAAACGACGGGATATTTTTCTTATTTTTTTTTTATATTTAAAGGGAAGTTAAGAGCTTTACCAGTAATAAGTGATAAGGAGTTTTTTCAGACTCGTTATCATCAGGGCTCTAGATAAAATAAATAAAAATAAATGGCTATCTTTTGAGGAGGCCTTTACCTACAGAAGGGTTCTTGCAAATAATAATTAAATATTAACACTATTTTATTTAAGATCTAAACTAACAACTTAGGAACTTAACTTAATAACTAAAAAAACGTTATCCTAACAAAAAATGTCTTTAGTTATATTAATTTATATAGAAGCAACTGACGTACACAATATGATTTATTATTTGTTATTTCTGAACTCTTTACATATTTTTGTTAAGTGGCCCGTACAGAAGTTGCTATTGAGAATCTTTTAACTTGTCATACTAATAAATTAATAATAGAAAAGCGAAAATTTGGTACACAATCACTTTGTAACTGCAATTATACTGTCTTGATTTTGGTCATGGACGAGACTGTAACTCCTCAACCCTAATATCATATATAAAATACTAAAAGAACATAAAACAGCTTGGTGGGGCTGTAAACATGTAAACACATGTAAATATAGTCAGAAATAAAAAAATATTAAAACTTAGGAAAATACGAAAAATTATGAAAATTCAGTAAAATAGGACTTGGTATGATCGAAGAGATGTTAAAATAGCATAAAAGTTTCATAAAAGTAGTTAGAAATTGGTTTCAGTAGGGTTCAGGAAAAACCGACTTGTTTAGTATGGAAAATATAGGGGAATAGTTCTTGTATTAAGATAAACCATTTTTCGGTTATAACTCCGGAACTATTGGAGCTAGAGAGATAAAAAGTATACCATTGTAATGCTATTTACGGACCCTACGATATACAAAAGGTTTCATCCAAATCGGAGATGGTCGGGTTTTTCCGGGCGGGACACGAAGAGGGGGTTCTGGCATATATGGTGAGGGAGGGTGCGCGGTCGCGGGGCGAGGCTGCCACCTCAACCAAAGGTTGGACCTAGGATGTATGATACATGGGTCAGTCCTGTTGAGCAATATGACATATAAATAAATAAATAAAATAAAAATATAAAACTCTCATATGGCGTTATTAGCTTGAAGGTTCGTTAATAACAGAAGTTATAAGGACAAGGCAGGTAAGGGTTCCCTGTCTGATTAATGGAATATGGTAGTTTTATGCAATATTCTAAACGAGCCTAATATATGAAATGCATGACAAAATAAAAGTAAATAAGAGAGTTTGACCTATGTTACACCTGGGTTTCCCTCCCATCTTAGGGCGGCTAACGCCGTCCGCTCGAACGCAAATGTCGGGACGAGGCAGGGGTTGTAGTGTTTGAGTTATTGATGGGGTGTGGTACTGCCCGAGTGGTGCAGCGGTTGTGTCAGTACGTTTCACCGCACCGCGGTCGGTGTTTATGTCGGCACATACCAATGCTAGCTTGGCGGTGGCGACACCTCCGTTCTTTAACTTGCATTATGACTTGCTTGTGATGTTGGGGCTTACGCTTCGACTCACAATTGTCTTGTTCAACACTGTTTGGCGATATAGTGCGTAAAGGTAAAAAGTCCGGGCCTCAGCACTGCCTAACAGTACGGCACGGTGATCTTATATGGACTTAGTTTTGGACATGGTCCATAAGCTTCGTCTGATGTAACGATCGCTTTTAAATATTACACATTGGAGGTAGTAGCAGAATGACTGACGACGCACCTCTTAGCGCTGTCTTGTGGTTCATAGTAAACACCCTGGGACTACTTCTGAGCTTCTTGGTGCTAAGTAACGGAGACGATGGTATCGACTAACACTTAATTGATGGAGGTTGATAACGTCTCTCATTGAAATGTGAAAAGCAACATCTAGCTTGGTCGTGGACCTGTGCGGTGCGAATTGGGCATTAACACAAGTTATCTTCGAGGAGTGTTGTTGGTCTAGTACGCGAACACTCGACCAAATCTTCAGGAGTAAGCTCTTCGGAGTCTGGAACTGGAGTCATGTCGGTATTCGTATTGGCATGGTAAAGGGGTCTAGAATCTTTATTGGCTTGACGGGGATGTCTGTCATGCTTCTGTTGAGCTTGATATTATAATAAAAATGATACCACGAATGAACGAGAAAATAAGGAATGCCTCATATATCCTATGGTAACCATGTATTTGCAGAACGTACATTGGTTACTTCATACTATCATATGAGAGCGCGCGCGACGCGTATCAATATAAACTAATGGTTTTACCATTATAAGCTCATTCAGGGTGTGACAGCGCTTCTGATGGCTGAACGAGAATCGATGGCTCGTAGGGACCGAGGTCGGGTTACGACGAGTATTGAGACCTATGAACGAGTTGTCCTACGGGACTTATTGCCTTTCGGGGCTTACTGTAAATGATCCTGAGGTCTTAGACTATCTCACCACCAAGCGCCTCCGGGCGTAACTTTTATTATCAATATGTTCGAGAATGCCTTTCGGGGCTTACTGTAAATGATCCTGAGGTCTTAATGACTGCCGTAACTCGCCTTCGGGGCAAAACTCGGCACCACAAACGACTTCGGTCGCAACGGTCCCTTCGGGGCAAAACTCGGCTTCGGCCGCACCAATCGACTTCGGTCGCAACGGTCCCTTCGGGGCAAAACTCGGCTTCGGCCGCATCAATCGACTTCGGTCGCAACGGTCCCTTCGGGGCAAACCTCGGCTTCGGCCGCAACAATCGGCTTCGGCCGCAACAATCGGCTTCGGCCGCAACAATCAGCTTCGGCTGCAACAATCGGCTCCGGCCGCAACAATCGGCTTCGGCCGCAACGATCCTGCTTAGGCGGGATAAAAGACCGGATGTCCGGCAAAACCGGGACGTGCGGGGGGGTCGCAATCGCAGCTGTGGAATGTTGCGGGTTGGCGATCACCGTAAGGGGCGAGGTGGAGCTCCTTACTCTTCCCACCAAACACATTTTTATTTCTTTTCTTGAAAGGAGGTGAGAATGTGGGGAAGACGATTTTATCTCGAGTCTGTCATCAGATAAGAGATAACAGGGGTGGGGAATATGAAGTGTCCTTCATGAAATATTGCCTTAGGCATGAATGGCGCTGAAGTGGGCAGCGCTATTAAAGATTAAAGCGAGCGAAAGACAATTTTATAAATATGCGATAGAAAACTAACAGTATAGTTGAATCAAGTTAAGATTTCTTTTGATGGCAAACGGTAAATCATGATCCTCAAAAAAGATCTGGATTACTATTCACAAAGTAGTGTCCTACACTACTAGACGATCAAATAAATAAATTACATGGCCAAAATTGCAGAAGTTATTTGTGACGGTGTCGACCTATTTAGCGATGCCTCCTGAGTTAATACTTTGGAGATCATCATGAAAGCTAAATTTTGAGGTCGTTTAAAATTATGCGTAGGACGTTTGGCGATTGTATTCGTATTCGTCTTTACGTGTAACATCAATACTCGCTTGCTATAAGATTAGCAGCGATTTGACATAAAAGTGGATTTTCTCTAATTCCGTGCAAGAGAACATGTTAACAAAATATTGAAACGATATATTGTGAATGAGATTCTTGCTTTGAGCTGTGCAATACTAGCTTAGCATTATATGATGTTTAGCTTGTGTTGCAGCGTATGAAATTTTAATACGTTGGAATTACGGTTCCTTCGTATAGAGAAATGTATCCATATTATAAGTAAGGTCTTAGGTTTAGTTACAAGACAATTAAAGTAAGTTGTGCTTTTTATTCATAATTTTTAGGATTTTAGCCGCAGGCTGGTACATATTGAAGTATGTACCTACATTCTTGTAATAGATTTTTTTTCATAATTAAATTTTCATAGTTATTTCGCAAAACGTTAATATGGTACCTTTTAATGGTAAAAGTGTGCATTTCCAAAATCTTAAAGCATTATACTTCAAACAAATATCATTAATAAGAATAATACTAACTTCCCTGATTTCAGCTCTAATTTCAACCTAATCATATTTCTCAAACTGTAGGTCACAAATAAGAAAATATTATTATGTAATGTGCAAATGAAGCCCTCTCATTTGAGTACCATAATTATACTTACCCATACTTGCCCCGGTTTTATTTCATTTCCTCAGTTTTGCGAGCATTATTTAACTTTCAGACATATTTAAGCCTCTGTGAGATTGTGTCAGACAGAGGCTTATGTCAGAGTAGCACCATAAGGGTTTAGTTTTTGCCACTTTGGTACGGAACCCAAAAACGGGGGTTTATCAATATTAAATGTTGTCGGTTGTGTGTGCCAGTAGAGACTCGCAAGTCCTAGCGTAGGTACTCGTACCTATCCAACACGCGAATCGCGACCCGAGCGGGCGGAACTGTCTTCCGGGAATGTTCTCGTACATGATAAGAATAGGTGGCCGATTTATGGCGAGCTACTTACTACCACCGATACTGGGGTTTATCAAAGCTAGGTGTAGGTATTTATATTTGATAGCCAACTATTACTAATTTTATAAAATAACTCGCAGGCGAACAACACCTTTTTCCGCATGGGTATAGTTTTTTCAGGTGGGCATCTCGCAATCCTTTCTCTACGAATCTCGAATCTACTGTCCACATTTCAAGTCTCTAGCTTCAGTAGTTAGGTACCTACGCTTGTGCTTTAATGAGTCAGTTAGTTTATAAAGTTTTCTCTCTTTATATAGGTAAGGTCATTTTAAAATCAAGTGCAAATATTTTAAGGGTGGGTACAAATATATAAGAGAAATAGATTTAGCATATAAAGAGAAAACTAAGTCAGTTTTTTTCTTGTTCTTTTCTAACAAAAAACAATATTCCACGGCTTTATAAACATTATAAACTGGGTATTAAAGTAAAACACTGTTCTTTTATTTTGTTGCTTTTTAAAATTATTAAAAAGAAAGTGACAGTAACAGTAACTAACTTAATTGTAATGTTTCGTAATAACCCCGTTATAGTTTCGCCATGTTAAACAATTGCATCTAGTAAAAGGAGTGTCATTCATTACAAATTTTATAATCATTTAGACATTGCCTATGTCTCTCTAAAGTCTAGAATTATAAAAATACATAATCTCACGCCTTTTATCCCCGAGGGGGTAGGCAGAGGTATTCCATTACTGGATATACCTACCCACATTTCACGAGATATATTGGACCCCTAAACGTGATAGGTGGTGAGCTCATCGCCGAACCGGGTCTATTGTGTACACATGTCTCAGAATTAATTCTGAGACCTGCGGGTTTCCCCACGATGTTTTCCTTCACCGTCGAGCTAGTGATAAATATGCACGTAAGTTTTTGAAAAAATCATTGGTACATGCCAGGATTCGAACCCGAGCCCCACTGATTTTCGGCTGGCTCTTTAACCGTAAGGCTATCACTGCTCATCTAGAATTATGTTGCTTTGTTTCGAAGAAAATAATTGTTTAAATCGGATTAGTACTTCCAGCAATTAGCTACTTCCTAGAAATAGCTTTACCTCTTGATAATATTAGTAGGTATAAATGAGGCAGCTTAAATATTTTTTGAATAAGACTTAATCATTTGAATGCACTGACCCATCAATGCAAGCACTTATCTGTTCAATTACTACTAGGTATGCCTAGGTATTATTTGCAGTAGCTCAGCGACAGCGGAAATTAACCAGCCTTTTACAGGGCGAAGAAGTGATCCATCATCTAGGACTGACGTTTTAAGTCATGTTTAATGTTCCATTTCCGGCGATCTGTGCGCAAACGCATTGCGCTCCGATTGCCGACGACGGGTCAAGGGTTGACCTTTTATTGTTCGGATATCGATAAGCGAGGCGCCGCGCCGCATCGTTGTCACGATAAATCACTAATTATACTCTGGCTAAATGGTGTAATGCTTCTTGGCCCCACAATCGCCAATTGAATAGGTGTCAGCTCACGTAGCATTTCTGTGAGATAAGAACTTATGTATAGCTGTCTTGCGACCACGGAAACCCAATGCTTGACCGGACTTATTTACGAGTAGGTAGGTAGGTATATAAATTAAAATCAATTGCCGCATGTATGAATAGCATCACTTGAGAACGGTTTGACAGATTTTAGATCATTAACTTTTTTGTAGGGGTGACAATAAAACTGATCAACTTTGATTTACTCCGAAATCACGAAATATTCATTTTACAATTATAAAAAAGGCAGTAATTTAGTACGAAATTAATGACATCATGAGTGTCACCTGAGTATTCAGTACATTTTACATAATAAATTTTCGTTTTGACGGCTCGTAAGTCTCTCATTTGAAAAAACACCAAGTTCCCAGTTGTTCACAACTGACTACAGTCATCCTTAAAAATTGAATAACTCTATCTGGAAATAAAATACCTACTGCTCCCGCGAATATTTCGATGAAAACTACGTAGGGTCATTGTGCCGGTTGGCGGCCTTTTAGTCGCCTTCCAAACTTTGCTCTTTGAAATTAGTATGATATGTCCATAATTCAAGTTCTGATTATTTATGTGGGCATAGCAGATATAATCAAGTTATTTTTCGAAATAAGTATTATAGGAATATAGGAGCATTTATATTTTTAAATAAATAATTACCTAAAACTTAGGCAAAACGCTGGTTGGCGGCCACTTTTTTTGGTTGGCGGCCACCCTCGAGTCAGTTCGCGGCCGCCAGTTTTACATACAATATCGACTTGCGAGATTTCATACTTTTTTGACGTTTTCGTACACTTCTCCATACATATCCTATCGTAAATTTCCACATCATTAGGCATATGATCGCGATTGTCACTCAAATGCCTTCACTCTTAAAAAACACGTTTTCCTCAATATTCGTCACTTTTTTGTGCTCTAACCTAACCTAAGCTAACACTGTTCTAACATCTCTTTGCCCTTTCTTTTCTGCCTTCAGTTCGATCCTCCCGGGCTGAAGCAACTATCCCCTACAACTTTTAGCCTCTTGGGTTCGCCTACATTCCCAGAGGCTATACTTGATGCTATTGAAGCTAGAAGACGTCTCCTTCTCCTCGCTCGGGATCGTCTGAAAAGTGTCTCCGCGCATGTCGTCTTGGTCTTGTTAAGGATATGCTTTGCAGCCCCTAAAATAATGTATCTTTTGAGGACGGCTCCAGTTGAAGCGCTACTAAATGTTTCATTCAGCAATGACCAGTGGAGTCAGGCATCGTTCCTATACGATGCGGCGGACTGGGGGTGCGACGCGTAAGGGATGTGAGTGTTCCGGCTTTCCTCGCCTCGACGCACGGGGTTGCGGATCTCGTCTCTGGTATATATTATCTTCCCATGGAGGCGGGCGCCCCTGACCTTTGCAGCTGAGGCGCTGGCGAAGTGGAGTATTCTCTTCCCGAACGCTGTCGTGCCCAAAGTTCCTACTGTGCAGCGGGTGTGGATGAGGAAGGGACAAAGAACACCCTGGACAGGCTAGACTCTGGTTGCAGGCATTACCCTCTCCACATATGGGAACTCTTCACGACGGCAACTCCTTGCGTGTCGCGGTTGTTCTCCGCCTGGACTGCGATGTATGTCAACCACATCAATACATTTGCAGCTCCATGGTTGGGGCAACTGGTCATCATGCTTGAGCTGCTGTCTTTGTTTGAAAAGATTCCCTCACCGCACTGCGCTCAATGACATCAATATTCCATCCTTGTCTTAGTCCATGGCAAAAGGCTAGATGGTTTGACCCTGGTGCCGTGACAGAGAGGTGTTTATTGTGTGACGCTACGTGCGTCAACACCTTCGCGGCCTCTTACTTCGGTCACACTGAGTTCGCGGCCGTCGAAAAGCACGAGAAATACTCGGCCTTCATCATCATCATCAGCCTATACCGGTCCACTGCTGGACATAGGCCTCTCCAATTGCACGCCATTCAGCTCGATTCTCGGCAACTCTCATACATCTGCTACCAGCCACCCTGCGAAGGTCGTCGCTCCACCTAGCCTGGAAAGGTCATCAGTTCTACGGCTAATATGGCCAGCTCTTTTTCCACTTCAGCTTGCTTATTCTACGAGCTCTGTTGACAACTTTGGTTCTCTATCGGATTACCTCGTTTCGGATTCGATCCCTCAGAGACTTCAAGCATAGCCCGTTCCATAGCTCGCAGAGTCACCTTGAAATTTGAATGTATGGACCAGCCGTACCGTGAGTGTCCTCGTTTCGGCTCCGTAAGTCATAACAGGCAGGACGCATTGGTTGAAACCTTTGTTCTTTAAGTCGTCTTCTTTTTTCTCTATATACTCGACGAAGCTTCCCGAACGCTGCCCAGCCCAGCTGAATTCTCCTGTTAGCCTCACTCTCAAGGTTGTTCTTACCGAATTTCAGAGTTTGCCCGAGGTAAACGTATTCTCGAACATACTCGAGAGCACCACTATTGACAGCTATCAGCCCCGGAGTGACGTGATCGTGGAACATAACTTTGGTTTTGTCCAAGTTCATCCTAGTTCATACTTGGCCATAGAAGCAAATTATTGCTTCGTGCCATTTGCGTGCGAAACTACGGGATGCTGGGGAGCAAAAGCTTTAGAGAGATTGGCCGTCGGCTTCGTGAGACGTGTGACGCTCGCTCTGGGGTGTACCTACCTGCTGAAAAGGTTGTCTATTGCCATGCAGCTCGGCAACGCGATGTCTGTCATGGGCTCCATTGCTACTGGTACGGCTCGGGGTATTTTTGACTAGACTAGTACCGTAGTATTAGTGATAAAGTCAAAGTCAAAGTCAAAATGTTTTATTCAAAATAGGAACTTACAAGTCCACTTATTGAACGTCATTTCAACTCCACCGCTTCAGCATGTATGGTTGAGGAGAAGAAGCGGGGCAAGAAACTCCTCAACACAATATTCTTTTAATCAATTGTTACTTAATACTAAATTGGGTTACATAGTTTCGTTTGTTTTTCGCTATCGTATTGCGCTGGACTGGAGGAAATCTGTTCCAAGCATCATTGTCATTTATATAATCGTCTAGTTTGTAATATGCCATTTTACAAAGTACATGTTTAACATGAGTTTTGAACACAGTTTCAGGCAATTTCAAAATTTGTTCTGGTATTTTATTATAAAAGCGTATGCAAAGCCCCACAAAGGAATTATTAATTTTACTTAATCGTGACTGAGGTTGCTCTAGTTTATTTTTATTCCTTAGATTACAATTATGCCTGTCACAGTTTTTAGTATACAGTAATATGTTTTTCCGTACATACATAATGTTTTCATAAATGTACTGACAAGGCATTGTTAAAATATTAATTTCTTTGAACAGTTCTCTTAGGGAATCACGACATCTTAACTTGTAAATGGCGCGTATAGCCCTTTTTTGTAAAATAAAAATAGATTCTGCATCAGCAGCTCTGCCCCACAGCAAGATGCCATAGGACATTATACTGTGAAAGTAGCTAAAATAAACGAGTCTTGCTGTGTCTACATCAGTAAGCCATCTGATTTTTCTGACGGCATAGGCAGCTGAGCTCAGTCTGTTAGATAATGCAGAAATATGAGAATTCCATTGAAGTTTGGAGTCTATCGTTATCCCCAAAAAAACTGTATTATCAGCGAAATCTAATTTGTCATTGTTTAAAATTATCTCATTCTCTACTCGTCTAACATTAGGGAGTACAAACTTTACACATTTGGTCTTCTTAGCGTTGAGCACTAGATTGTTTGCAGTGAACCATGTGAGAATTTGTTGAAGAGTGTCATTTACCTCGTCGAGCTTCTGAGCTTGTCTATCTACTTTGAAAATCAGAGATGTATCATCAGCAAACAACACTATCTTTGACAAACTCTCTACCATGAATGGAAGATCATTTATATATACAAGGAAAAGAAAAGGACCAAGAATCGAACCTTGAGGCACCCCAATTTTTACAGGTGCGCCCTGTGATTTACAATCATTTATTTTTACTTTTTGTATCCTATTTTCGAGATAGGACTGTAAAATATCAAGCGCTTTACCGTTGACTCCATAATGATTTAATTTACATAGCAAGGTCTCATGATCTACGCAGTCAAATGCTTTTGATAGATCGCAAAAAACTCCAATTGCGTTTTGAGATTTCTCCCAGGCATTAAAAATATTCTTGAGTAATGCTATTCCAGCATCCGTGGTTGAACGACCTTTGGTGAAGCCAAATTGCTCGTTATGAAATAAGTTATTTAGATTGAAGTGTGAAATCATTTGATCAAGCAATAACCTTTCAAAAACTTTGCTAAGTACTGGTAAAACAGAAACAGGTCTATAATTTGATATAATTTTTGTGTACCAATTTTTATTGACCTCAAAGCCAGATTGTTAAAAACATTTTTAAAATACCTACTTGATTAAAAAATTAATTAGTCTGTGTGAAAGAAGTGGCCGTAAACTGACACCTCTATTTTCAATAGTCAGATAATGGCCGTCTATTTTTCATACAATTTTCAGACGGCCGCGAACCAGTTTAGTTTTTTAACCATGTGTTACTTTGCGGCCCCCTTATATTTAAGTAGCCATAAATCCGGATAAAATTATATTTTGGCGGCCGTGAACTAACGATAGCATTCAACCCAACCCCAACAATAAAAAAATGTTGCACAAAACGAAACTTTATTTACATTGACAATAAGATGGAAAGCAAACCTATTTCATTCAGTGAGTTAGTTCGCGGCCACCCGGCCGTAAACCAACTTTACCAAAAATTTATTAATCTGGTTCGCGGCCACCAAATAAAACTAGTATTAAAGTAATTTACTTCAAAAATAAATGTGAAATTAAGTATATCAAACACCTGTGATCACTCAAAAACAATCACAATAGTACTATGTAATCGTAAACATGAAATACTTACTTTTGAAGTGGGACCTGTTCGCTATTTTTTGAACAGGTTTGCGAATGTATGTCTGCTGACGGCGCGGCTGCCAAAATGGACATTTTTTTTCCGGCACATGGATTAGGGTAATCGACCAATTTGAATAGGTATTACATTCTGCAACTATTTTACTTCTTAAAGTGATACAAACGTTGGGAAAGGTGGGATAGAATTCTTATTATTGCAATATTTATGCGGTTGGTCCTCTAAAAGGCCGCAAACTAACGCAGGGCCGCGATCCGGCGTAATGACCCTACCTACTGCCAATGCGTCTACCAAATGTCCCCGAGATAAAGCGTCAGCATACCTATTCATATGAAACTTTGATGATTGTAAAAACAAGACCTGGGTACGTATGTTCGCATAAGCACTAGTGTCGCCAACGTGTTTCCTGCATCCATTAGTCAACGGCGTCAAATCAAACCCAATCGGATAATCCACGGCATAGGCGCCTAGCGGGCGGAATTTCGCGTGGTTCGGTGCTATACCGACTCTCCTGCCCCCCTCACCCACCTCGGGCCCTCCTCGCACCCGACCCCTCCTCTGCACATCTCCCTCGAGGTGAATGAACGTCTTACTACAACATATTTCTATTATGCCTATTGGACAAAGTTTAATTAAGTAAATGTAAGAAAATAAAAATAATTTATTCGTCGAGGACGCTTAAATACTCGTATTATGCAGTAAGTAGGTATATAATAAGTACCGCATAATATGCGGTATAATATTATATAATATTATATTATAATACAAATTATTTAATATTATTTAACGACCAATTTTTGATATTAAATATATTTTGTGTATCTCAAAAACAGCTCTAACGGTTTAGATTTTTCTTTTATTAGTTAGGGTTTTGCTGTATAAGTTTATCTGTATGTATTTAAGAAAATAAGCAATATAACTCCAAAAACAATACGCTCATATACATACTTGATTTAAGTTGTTTTATTAGGGTTCCGTACCTCAAAAGGAAAAAACGGAACCCTTATAAGATCACTTTGTTGTCCGTCTGTCCGTCCGTCCGTCCGTCTGTCAAGACCCTTTTTCTCAGGAACGCGTGGAGGTATGAAGCTGAAATTTATATCAATTACTCAGGTCTACTGTCCCTTGAAGCTGTGAAAAAATCAAACTTCTAAGCCAACGCAATCAAAAGATACAGCCGTTTATGCCGCAAATTTTCGACACTTGCAAAGGAATCAAAACCTACAGGGTGCTTCCCGTGAACTCAGAATCTTGAAATTTGGTACGAAGCAACGTCTTATAGCATAGATAAAGGAAAAATTACGAAAACCATAAATTTGCAAGGTTGTACGGAACCCTCGGTGTGCGAGTCCGACTCGCACTTGGCCGGTTTTTTTTTTTCACCAAGAACAGGTAAAATATAGCGCTTTTTAATAAGAATTCAACTAGGTAGGTACCTATTTAATTTTATTACAAACTAGCGACCCGCCCCGGCTTCGCACGGGTGCAATGCTGAATTTTCTTTGCTATAAACCTCGCGGAGCCCTAGACCTTTCCAACCAATGCAAAACTGTGGAAATCGGTTCGCGCGTTCTGGAGTTATATCGTCAGGAAGGAAAACCCGACATATTTTTCTATAGTAGAAGAATATAGTGTAAATTTTCTGGATAATGTACGACTCTACATCAACGCCATTTATTTAAATTATGTCGTGCACATATATTGTAACACGGTGATTGAACTAAGTAAGGTAAGGTAACTCTACATTGAAGACATTGTATTATGTAAAAGTTGATAAAAGTTTAAAAAAGTAATGGTTCACTGGTTTTATTATCAAAAACTCATATTGACTCGTTTTGTGAACACGAGACCATGCAAAAGTTTCTTCTTTGCTCGTGGCTAGGTGACCAATATGTCCGGTGAAAAATGAAATGATGGTCTATCAAGTAGTTCATCTTAATACTATAATGTTAGTCGATACGAAATCGATTCAAGCGTAGTCTACTGGGGATAAATCTCTACGCAAAAAGTCACGGAGAACTGTCAACAAAGCTTGTATGTGGCGATTTTAAAATGGTTTCCCTAAACCATGATTTGGTCCAAAATTAAAATAATATTACCTATCTAGTAATAATTAAAAGAAAGTTACCACAGTTGTAATTAATTTTATACGGTCGCCAGACTAACTAATATAGGATTTTGTCCGTGCATCGCAGGCTTGCAGAGAAGGCACTCCCTAAGCTCTCGCACGGAACCCTCACAAGGTAGGGCAGTGACTCATCTGAACGTCACTTATAATTTATTATAATTTTACTATTTGACGAATCACCGAAGACTCATTCATTATACACAGTAGAGTTTTTATATTTGTATATATTTCAAAGTTTAAAGACTGAGAAGTACCAACCTACCTTTCTCAGCACGCGGAAATCTACGTTATATTATAACTAATATGCATAAAATACTTAGGTAGGTAAAGGAAACAATAAACACTTCACTACCAATAGTTATTGAAGAATTCTTATTATAGCACAGGCTCACGGTCGCGGTCTCTGCCGGCCTATCAGATTGCATAAATATCAAATGTCGCAGGTTGCTTTTGAACAACAGAATATATAATACAGATTTTTACTTGTTGGTAAAGTATATTAACAATGTAAGTGCGGCGCCAGCCCCATTAAAAGTAGTTAAACAATCAGTCAGTTCTGGTTTCGGGTCCGTACCGCGAGTCAAGTGAGATGGATTGCGATTTGCGAATCGTCGACACGTTAATTGCTCCAAGCTATATAAAGTAATAGCTGCCTAGAGTCGGTCTGCATCTTTTTTAAAACACGCTTTACTTATTTACCTAAGCTTTCAAGCATTAAACCGCAGCCCACTAACTACTTAAGGGCCCTCTTCGGAGTCGCGCCGCGCGAAATCTAGATTTTTTGGCGCTACTATCGCAACACAGTGGGTCGAATAGTCGGACTTTGACTAGCCAACTAAATTGTAACTTTGTTACCAAATATATAATTTTGTTACCAAATATAAAAATTGTTATGTCAAATGTATTTTTTCTAACTGCTGCCCACGACTTTGTTATTTGTATAAGATTTTGAGCGAAAAAATTGGTCAAGTTTGTGATCTTTTAACACAAAATCGGAAAATATTTATCAAAAAATGAAGATTTTAGCGACTTTTTTATAGTTTTAACTGTATTATTTGATAAAATTCATTTAATAATTCTTGATAGTAACGACTCAGTCGTTGGAATACGGGAGTGCGATTTACGCGTTTTTAGTGATTTTCTGATTTTTTTTTACATTTATCTATAAGCATGATCTTAAATTCGAATGTTTCAGCGCCTAGTAACATTCATTGGCTAGCTGTGTGATTTTTTTCAAGGTTGTGGAGCATCGTTTTCTATATAATTCTATGATAATCCCGACCCTCGATTGCCTTATACCGGCCCTTAAACAAAACACAAAGAATTTCAGACTCATATAAAATATAGTTTATTTTTATTTTAGCATATATTCGGTAACAGAATTTCAATATGTACATACTGACTAGTACCTATAAACATTTTATAATATATAGGTATAGTGTAAAAAGATAAAAACTACGCTACATGTATAGCGTAGCCCTTGTAGGTACTTACCACCTCAATAATTATACAAAGTTGTTTTAATTATATTTCTACTTGCTTTAGACTTTACTCAAAAGCTGGTACGCACGAACATGTTAACAAGCTCTAGGCGCCAGTAGAGAAACCGGGGACGGCAGAGCCACACCAAATAGGTACTACCTATACCGACCTGTTATAGAAGGCACTGCAATGGCTAATTAAATCAATTATACTATGTTTTGTATTTTAATTAAGGCAGGGTATTCCAGCAGAGGCCGCGCTTTTGAGATTTTTAAAATCATTTGAGACATAGAAAATACCTAGTGTTTAAAAATCATAAAAAAAAGTATATATTAAGGATACCTACCTAGTCTAGTCAAAGTCGCATTCAGTTACAAGATCTAATGAACTTCACTCTATTGAAAAAAAATCTCAGAGTTACCCCTTTTTGTTTCGTTTTTTCAATATTATGACTGAACTACTGATATTTTACATTTGTTTTTTGTACTAAACTAAAGATACTAAATATTTCTAAACAAATTCGCCGAGTTTGACTTGCTGTTCAGTTGCGCGCTGGTGTTACTAAATGCCTACTGCCTACCTACTCACTGAGCAAGTAGGTAATCACGCTACTACTGCTGCAGGAATAGGTATACCTGGCCTTAATGTTTGTACTATGTTATAGTAGGATTTGAGGTGGGCTCTGTTCTCTACTGTAGAGTAGATAGACACTGGAGTGTAGGTAAGTTTACGGGTAGGAAAATGAGTACCTTTTCTAATGACATCTATTTCGTCCGTGTAGATGCAATATCGCACATTTTTAGGGTTCCGTACCTCAAAAAGAAAAATCGAAATCCTTATAGGATCACTTTGTTGTCCGTCAGTCTGTCTATCTGTCAAGACCTTTTATCTCCGGATTGCGTGGAGGTATCGAGTTGAAATTAAAACCATAATTAAGTTCTCAGGTCTAGAGTCCCTTGAAACTGTGAAAAAATCTAACTTCTAAGCAAACGTAGAAAAAAGATACGGGCGTTAATGCCGCAAAAAACTAATATTTTGAGTCAATCGAATTACCTACATTACATCTAAACTCATGAGATCGTACACGTTACGTCGTAAGTATGGCCGGTTATACACCTAGTTTGGTCGTTATTTAACTACCTATTACAAAAAAAAAAAAAAATCATCTATTATTTGCTATCCACATAATATGCGTACTTAGCAGTAAATAGAAGATTTTAACATGTTGTGCGCATGTGTCGTGTTTACCTTTCAATTGCCCATGCAGGCTGAGTATACGAGCAACGTACCTACTTGGACAGTGGTGGCGACACTCCACTTGGTTGTACAGCTGTTTTATTCATAAGCAAATGTTGTACTTACTGTACTCTTCAGCCTGGAGTGCCTACAAGTTGATGCCTATTATCCTATTTTAACATATCGATATTGATTCACTAATTCACTATTATTATTTACAAGCACTGGAGAACCCTCAGCCGCTAGCTAACGTAGAGTCACAGATTAGGTACCTATTACGCTAGAATATGGAAATTGCATGTTGCTCGTTTAGGTTTCTACCTAACCATATTACTTAAATCAGAAGGTGAAGTAGGTACCTACATAAAATAATATAGGTAGGTCGGTCGGTAGGCACCCAATTTCTTTGTTATCCTCCACGCTCTTATAAACGATGGATCCAAATACCTACCTACTGCATTTGAAGTCGTAGGTACGTATCCCTAACTAAAATATTTTTACTAAGTTTATGTCCGTTTTACTCTGCGATAGGAGGTAGGTAGGTACCTATCTCTATGCGTAATGTAGGTAGGTCATTGTTTGATTAAAGATGTCCACTTACTTGATAAGAATTTTCTTTTAGTGCAAAGAGATTTAAATATACCTACTCGTTATAGGGCATAGAGGGGACAAAGCGAGAAAAATTAGAAGTCAAAAGTTATTCCAAGTGGAATAAGTCTAGTACAATTTCGACCGAATGACAGCTCGTGTTCATACTAACTGACATGACAAGGACATGACGCTTAGGCTTCAAAGTTTTGTATGAAAATATTCCCAATGCCCCCTCTATGCCCTATTATATTTAAATCTCTTTGTTTTAGTGGGATATCGAATAGGTAACTATAGTTAAAACTATTAGGTGAATAATTATGTAGGTATTAGGACGATTGGTGTCAGGCGACTCTATCCTGGGGGTCAATTCCACTAAATGTCAACGGTTATAGTTGGATAACAATGACATGTGAATGGTCAGTCGATGGTGTTATTTGCTCTGAAAAGTGTTAAAATAACACCATTGACTGACCATTGATATGTCTCTAACCTCTTCTTGTAACCGCTGACATTTAGTGGAATTGGCCCCCTGATCGTGTCAAACTACTCGACTCGAAACTAACATAACGAAATGCAACAATTACCTACTTTTTGTTCGATTATCCGATGCGATAATGTAGTTTAAACTAGGTAGGTACCTATTAAATTTATCTCTATTAGTCTGGTTTGCAGATTTTGACTCCTTGAATAGGTAGATACGTAAGGTTAACTTATCTTAAATTATACTTGTATAATTCAACTCATTTACGTATTTCCAAAAAAAAAATTTTATATCATCATTAAAAAGGTACACTATGTATTTAATTAGAGTTAGAATTACCTGGGTACTTATTTTAGTACTAGGTATACATTGAATCTTACGTGGGCGTCTACTTAAATCGTAAGTTTTTCTAAAGTAAATGTTCTACAAACATAAAAATTTTGGTAAGTACAAGGTGTTACTAAATGGTTATCAAGTCGTGATATCATAAATTGTTAGACAATTATATAAATTAACTAGGTAGGTATAGGATATCTAAATAACAATAGAGTATTGTTGTTTGTAAATATGTAATTTAATAGTACTTACCAAGTAGTCGCCGGCTTGCGCTCCAATAAGTAATCAGTTCTAAATGCAGCTCTGGTCTGCAGAAATTAAAAACATACCTCTGAGTTCTGAGGCATAATACGAACTTTTCACTTAGGGAATGTTCACGAAACAGCGATAGTCTCTTCTCTCACTGGGACAACCATATCACACTGAATGTTCCGTCCGGCGTCTGGTACAACATACGTCCGACCCCGGCTCCGGAGCTGGTATCATAGGAGGATACGTAAACTCGAACGGTGTGGGCGGAAGCATGGTAAATACAAAGTAGTGCTGCGCATAAACGACACGTAGCTCCATCTTGTGATGAGGTACAAAACGATTTAGAATGTTGTAAGTCCAGGCTACAAAACAGTACAGCTGATACCGAAACTCTATGGGAACGGTTTCCGTTGCTTTTTGGTGGATGGGATGGCGGATAAGGGCGGCTAGCGGCTGTCATAACCTATGTAGAGTTAAGAATTTAATTTATTTGCAAAGGTATAAATCATATTCCTAAATATATATTCTAAATGCCTTAAGTGACTTTTTTTGTTATTTTGTTTACTTTCATGTCTTAACCGATTTTAAAAATCTTGGATGGAAAGCTACATTATCAGGGAGTAACAAAGGCTATATTTTTTCCCCGTAGGTATTCCCACGGGAACGAGAACTACGCGGGTGAAAACGAGGGGCGTTGCTAGTTTTTTTCATAAATCTTTTAAATTTAATTCTTGATGGTTCACTCCTGCATGTTTACTTAGGTACTCACTTTAATCATTCATTATAGTTTATAACTCATTTGCTCGTAAAAGGTGTCTTATTTCACCAATTTCAATATCGTATTGTATCTCATTACGCCCAAGTGCGGTAAGTGTAATGTAAAACGCACGGCTTATCAAGATGCTCCGTCTTAAAACGAACGGTACTTTTTAAAATCTTAGCAAAGAGTTTTTGTGTCAAAAAAGTTGTCAACATTTTATGATTAAAATTAACTTTGGGAGATAAAATAAAATAAAGAAATATTTATGTACATGACTATTTAATTTAATTAATTTTGACAGTAAATTACAACCAATTAATCTGTAACAAAAACACAAAAATATTAATTTACTTTATTAGTAATACAGACTGTTTGTGCCTTTGCCTAAAAAAAATGCTGATGCGCGCCGCGCGCTTTTTCTTATCGCTGTATTGTTTTTATTAGTTTAGCATAGTCGGAGTTTTATTTTATTTCCTCGCAAATGTGTTATAAAACGTCGTATGACATACGTGCGCTTTGATAATTACATCCTCTGCTTACTTGTAAATTGGGTAGGTTTATGATAATCCACTATTTTAATCATGTTTGCAAAGTAGCGCTATCGTGTAACATCAAACTGACAAACCTCGAGCGATGCCGTTCATGTAAATTGTAAAGCGTGGTATTATAAAACATCATCTATGATATGGGCTCAAATTGATTTCATTAGTTTTAATAATTCGTTTAGTTTAGTTTTATTCTCTAAACCATATTCTCTCCATCATATTAAATCCACCTACAAGGTAACATGGTAACTTGGTGGAGGTCTTGTGAAGCGCGGTATACAGAAGTAAAGATTCGCAATAACAGAGAGCGCTACCAGTGTCAATCTTACTCGTAGTATAGCCACAGATTACTGGAACAGTATAGTTATAGTCGTTATAGATAAAGAAGAGATAAAGCGATCTTATTATAAATTATCTTCTGAATACAATACGAATACTCTTTGAGTGCAGTACATATCCAATAAAGCTGTCGATGAGGGTTCATAATTGAGATCTAGTAATCTAATACATACAAAACCTAATAAAAGTTCTTGCTCTGATAAAAAATATTATATGGAACTCTATATTAGCTTTTACTTTGTTATTTTGGATTTCGGGTGTTCTAACACTTCTTTGATCTACATTCTACACAATATTACCTATATCCCATAACATCTCTGTCTATTTGTTTACGTAGCTTAAAAGCTTAAAGTATATACCTACTTATAGAATAAAAATAACCAATGACGATAACTGTAACTCAAACCTAATAAAAACGTTGCCGCCGCAGCGAGCATTCTTGCGGTAGGTATACCTTACCTATACTCGCAGCACTTTGAGCTGGTGTGTGTATATCACTGCACTTGTTTTATTATACGAATAATGTAATAACTTACCTGCTTAAATAAAGACTCAGACGGAAATTATAAAGCGTCTTACCTTAAAACAATATTAAAATTCCAAAATAAAATTGAATTATTGAATCCTGAGCGAAGCGAAAGTTTCAAAGGTACGAGACACGAACACACAATTTTTCAACTCACTACAGCGAGGAAAATACTGCGTCCAAGAAAAACAGCTTACATACTTACAAAGAGATTTGTCCTATTTAAATTTCTTAGCTAAATCTTACACCTAGCCAAATTACCTAGTATTTATTTGAGTCGATCACAACATTATTTTATATTTAAATCAATTCTTACAATTATGAATTACACATGCAAATGATATCTTAAGAATAATCACAAATTCAAAGTATCGGCAACATGCTTCGTCAAAAAAAGGAAAAAATAGAAAAGAGAAAATAGCAGTTCATTAGAATGATTATATTAAATTAGTAGGTATTTTTTTTCATTCAATGGTCGTGTTGGTCAGTACAATTATTGATTCTAAAAATGCAGTTGGCGCACTGACATTAAATAGGTAAGTATCTAAGTATTAATTCCTTTTTAGAGGGCAAGAGGGCTTTTGGCAAAAAGGCTTAAATTTTAAAAACTCTCTCCACGCTACACAAACTACACTTACGACAAAATGCACTTTTGCACTCAGATTTCGAATGACAATAGTCTCGACAATAAAGGTAGTGGACCCCAACATTAATTCCTCAGTCGATAAAACTTTGCAGGGTTGTAGTATAGTATGAGACAATACTTGCATAAAAAAATATAAAAAAAAAACGTAACCGAAGTTAGGTTTTTATACTTTAAAAAAATTTTTTTTTTATTTATAATTTGATAATTTCTGAAAATAATATACTGAGACGGTTTTTATTTTGGATTTTCGTATTGTAAGTCCACAGCGACTATTTAAATGATATTCCAGTTAAAAAAATGGACTGAGCAATTTTCCCGTGCAAGGTACATATATGTCTGAGTTTTGTTGTTTCTACCAGGAGTTTTTTTTTTTATATTTCGCATATAGCTTTCTAAACACTCATGAATATTGCTGGCGAAGAAAATTTTGACTAAGCATTTTTCCCAACAAAGATATCAAATAAATAAGTATTTCAGTAAAAATACCTAACTTCGGTTAGGTTTTTTTTGGATTTTTTTAAGCAACTATTGTCTCATACTATACTACAATCTTGCAAAGTTTCATCGACTGAGGAATTAATGTTGGGGTCTTCATACAAAAATCCGCTTCATTGCCTGGACTACAAACTGAATCTCTCCGAGCTTGTGTTTAATTGGGTACCCTGAGTAGTATCGCAGATCAAGAAGAACTATGGCCACCAAAATAAACGGATCCAAGACTTACATTGGCGATTGTGCTGCCAAACCCTCTCTACCGCTGAAACGTGGTGCACGCACGAAAACGCACTTTAGATCAAATGTCTACGCAACATTATGAAGATCCGATGGCCAGACCGTGTTCGGAATACCGGGGTTCTCCGCAGAGCTAATGTAGGTGGCATTGAGAGTTACCTCATGCGACGAAAGCTTTACTGGTGCGGACACGTGTCTGGGATGGCGGAGGAGCGAGTGGCTAAGCGCATCTTCTTTTCTGAATTCCAAGGCGGGCCAGCGAAAGAGAGGCGGTCAACTCCTCAGATTTAAGAATGTTCAGAAAAGATATAATAAGAGATGCAACTTGAGCCTTCAGGACAGCACGGCGCCCCGAATGGAGAAGTCTAATTCAGGGGCAGGTTTACGAGTTCGAAGAGCGTCGTAGATCGGACCTCGAATGAAACGCGACCAAATAAAAGCCCGACCACCTTCGGAGACTCAATATATATAATTATGTGAATGGCACCCTCACGTGTCCACATTACTCGAGGGTTTTCGCCAAAGAGATTTAAATATAATAGGGCATAGAGAGGGCATTGGGAATATTTTCATACAGAACTTTGAAGCCTACGTCATGTCCTTCTTGTCATATGAGTTAGTATGAACGCGAGCTGTCATTCGGTCGAAATTGTACTAGACTTATTCCACTTGGAATAACTTTTGACTTCAAATTTTCCTCGCTTTGTCCCCTCTATGCCTTATTATATTTTCTTTGGTTTTCACTAAGAAGATTGGCTACGTTAGCCACCTCAGGGCGCAGGAGCGCCGATTCATTGACCGGGGTCGACAGCGCGGTCGCCTTAGCCGAAGTCGGCTGGAAGCGATCATCATCTTCATCATCGAAGATCAATAATGCAACAATAGATTAACTCATAGACTACACATTCTAGAAATTAAGTTGCAAGTTAACAATAAATAAGATTATTCCAAAACATCGCTGAAAATGTATTTCGATTATCATTTTACAATTCTAGCTAATTTTAAGAGCCTTAGCTCAGCAGTAGGCTGTTACGGGTTGATGATGATGATGATGAATTCTAGCTAATTTTAAATTAATAAAACAATAAAAAAAGTGTAGAAATCGAGTACTAAATAACCCTCTTTCTGGCGCAGTTGGGTGAAAAGGATGATGTCGCATGCCTGTAGGTATAGTCAGTACATTTCCCATTTTTTAGTTTTGACAGATGACTTGACTTTAGGCAGTCATATAAATAAAAGAAAAAGTTTATAATAAAAAATATTTATAATAAAAGTAAAAGTTTATCTAATCTTTTTCTTCCAACCTCTTTGGTTGTAACAGTGGTATAACACCACCATGCTGCGATTGACAATGATCATAGCCCATGAAACCTACTTGCTCCTAATTATGTGTCGAGAAATATCCACAGCAAAACTGTACTCTGTAGACTGTAGAGATCTCTAAGCAAAATTCAAAGGTTAGCAGCGTCTTCGCTTCAACAAAACGGTACCTACGAGTATGTTTATTCGGTGGCAAGTATTTAAATATACCACAAAACTCATTTCCATGTAAAATAACTACAGTTTGAGAAGGCTATGTTATATAGAAACATAAAATTTTGAGAACTGGCTATTAATAAGTGTATTGTTTGGCGAATTCTGGAGTTGTTAATAGGGAGTCGTTAAAGAATTTTCACGGGAATAGGCAAAGCACTCTGGAAATGTATCTTCAATTTTAACTTCAAATATACACTCTTATATACCATGCCACGTTGACCAAAAAGGTCTTCCAATTTTATTATCTAAGCCTTAGATTATACTTAATTAATCTGATTTGTTCTGGAAACATCCAAATATTACCTAGTAAAGCCGGCTACATTAGAAATTAAATAACACAAAGCGTTAGCCTCGAAGACTTGTTTCTGTGGTAGGTAAATTTTTTAGGTTTCAGTATTTATTATATATGTATTAAATGTGATGTGGGAGTAGGGTTGCCAACCGTACTATAATTATATTCTATTATATTTCGATTATTACTATAGTTCGTTCGCGTTAAGAATTCAGTAAATCATCAGTACAACTGCAAGATAAAAGTTTATTCACAGTGGTGTCAAATTCAAACAAATTATATTTTAAAATATTATATCATTGTGAACTTGACTTTGTAATTTGAAAAGATTTGATTGGTTAGGGGTGGGGCTAGGCCGACGGATAATGGTGATTTTACTGCATTCTTAACGCGAACGTACTATAGGTACTTACTAGTACTACATTACTGTATACTGTTAATATACTTGTTGAAGATATATACCTACCATATTTTCAACACCGAAATTTAATAATAAATCCTTGAACTCAAAAACTGGGCCTGGCTGGGCTGACATTGTCCTGCTACATAAACCATCCACTCAAACCCAAACAAAATTTCATCATAATCGGTCCAGCCATTTTCGATATTTTGCGAGACTAACGAACGGCTATTGATTTTTATATATTAGAAGATAACACGTAATAAATATATATTTGCCTGTTTCTTTTCTTTTCCATTGAAAACTATATTTTTAGAAGTATGTACAATATTTTTCGCCGAACTATATATATATATATTTTTATCATAAAATACTATCTACGTACTAACAGCGAAATGCTGTTCGCGTTATGTTGGTAACCCTAGGGATGTTACCGCCTCTATACAAAAAGTTACATGACAGATAGATTAGATTGAGAAATTCAATAGCCGATTTTTAGAGTTCCTCAGCGAACGGAACCATGTAGTTTTATCATGTATGTCAGCCACAGCACAGTCATATTATACAGAGCATTATAATATTTTAAGATGCATGAAAGAATGTCACAAAATGAGGGAATAGCCTGTTACTTTGTATAGGCACAATTAATTATATTTGTAACCGCTATATAATATTGGAAGATTAAATTATAAACGCTATAGCCTTTCATATTATGGTTTATTATTTAAGTTACAGACTTTCAGACTCCGGCAAACATTCACAGCCTAGCTCGTCAGACATAATGCGCGGGATTCTTGACAGTTCCTCGTGACGTCACGCGTAGAGACAGCTCCAATAGAGTTGCCCGAATCGATATTTATGGGCTAACAATCAGAAGGTAGGTATCCGGTATTTTTTTTTTAATTCTACTGTGACAGATTCACGTAAGTTACGTAGGTATATCTAGCTCGTGAACAACAGTTGCGAAAAATTCTAACTCATAATCTTCGTATGAAGTTATGTTAAAAATTATCTTGGCGATAAAGTGTCAAATTTTATAGGCATGTACGAGTTAGAGCCGACCCATGCAAAATTGACTACAGTAAACTAGGACTAAACTAAGAGTAAGTACTACTGTTTTACACAAACACTTCTTATAATAAGCCATGTATTACCTACCTTCTTGAAACAATGTTGTGTTAACTATTGGTTAATTTTGTATATTTTGATGCAGAGTTGTACCATTCTTGCCAATAATCACTTTCTGAATGAATTGTAAAGACATTTAAATATAATAGGGTGTAGAGAGGCCATTGGGAATAATTTCATTAAAAATTTTTGATGTCAAGCGTCAGTGATACTATGTAGACTTCAAAAGCTGAAACAAGTATTAAAACAATTAGAACATATTACGCTATCTAGGACACCTATCGATAGGTTACTATTTAAATATATTTACATTTGAAGGAAAAGTTTCCTTATGTAAGTAGTAATGAATGATTATGTGTAAGTACTTATAAGTCCGTTTTTTCGTATATTGGAATTAAAGATAAAAAGAATCTATCAGAATTTCATCTTTACACGCGCGTTTCACGCTATCATGTAAACACGTACCTAATCCGAGTGTACTAGGATGCCCGACGCCAAATAGCCAATGTGCCGTGTTTTAGACATCTCTGGAATTACAGATCTGATTATGAACATTCTATCTATAAGAACAATGGCGAGCTTCCATAAATATAGGTCAGATTGTAGGTCTATAAGTAAACATTTCCAGACGCTACAACATATATTTAATAAAATTTCGACGATCTTTTTTATTTTAATTCCGTGTACATCAATAGCTGACTACAGGAGAATGGTAAGGTACTTTAGATTTGTTACAAAACATTTTAGGAAACTACTACCGTAATCGAAGGAAGTTGTGGAATAATGAGCTTGTCAAGTAACATTAACATCCTATAGGTATCGATTTATGTTTATCTATCTAGTTGTATTCGTATAATGTTGTTGTTTTACCGCCAACGATACTAGTTTTTGAAAATCAGTACAGCGCAATGTTGTGTTTTCAGGAACATTTTTCTGAACAGTTTCTTGTTCGCTAACTTTTAGTAGATTCACCACATATTTGTTATCAGATGAAGAATAAATTATGTAAAAGTAACAATTTACCGTTAAAACACACCTCGTTACTACTATCAAAATGGCTGGCTATTTCAGTGAGTAACAACTAAGTACATGTCCTATCTTACAACATCGAAGCTATTTAAGTACCTATTTACAGTTATCTTTAAGTTAATTAGAGCCTCCAATATTATCAAATCAAAGGTATTTTTACCTTTGGTACATCAAAAGCACGAGTATATTTTATTTTATTTCCTATTTAGGTACTCTCAATTCAATTCTAAAGTAGGCGAAAAGCGTAAGTCATTTTATGAAACCTGCATTTATCGTTCGATATATCAAAGGATTTCTGCATTCATATTTTTATATTTCGAATATAAAATAGTAGTTTTAGTCAGTAGTTTTCATAACAATTAAAAAGATTTAATTTACTTTTCGTGGGTTTATATGATATTCTCCATTAACGACAAATTCCTTAATCATATCGAGTAGCTACGCAATCGATTCAAAACGAATGATTATAAAATAGAGCTCCTACTTATCCTAGTTGCAGAAGGTGTCGCCGTAAGCTAGAAGGTCACTGGCCATCACATCGCTGTTGTAGCATGCCAATGAATATAAGCATTCACTGTTTCCGCAAAATGCTTCCAAGAGTTCCAAGTGCGTTGTAAACTTGGTCAACTCATCAGATTGTAGGTACTACCATGATATTAATTTAATACCCATACATTCATAAGTATATACTAACGACACACAATTTAATTATTCACTATCTGATGTACCGTTCCATAACCTAAAAAAATCAGAAAAACATTATTACACATAATTTGTATGTTAAGCACCTAAGAAAGTTATATCATTTGAAATTATACCATGTGAAATTGTATAACGTAATCGTTAATTCATTTATATCATAATATATTACACATTATACACCCCTCACTCAGGTCAGCATATTCGCGCCGCCTTAGGAGCTCAGCCGCATCAGCCGTGGGATTGATGTGCGAAGAGCTAATGTAACCCATGGATCATCCCACACCAGCGACCTGCCATGGTTTCATTGCTCGGGACTCATACCATCAGATCATCCCGCTACCTATCCTTGTGATACCGTTAGGCTCAAGAATAGCCGAGATAATGGGCTTATTACATTTTCCCAAATTCAGTCGCCTGAATCATTCAGTTAGGTACCCAGTTAGTTCAGCAAGGTGTAATCGCATTAAGTCACTTATAGGATCCTAAATTCAGCAGCAAATCTAAATTTAGAAAGGTGTGATCGCAGTAAGTCACTGACTGTGTTGCTACGTTAGGTGATTTTTCGTCTCTTGTACTAATTTGGAGGGTCAAAAATTGCAAGTGGCGACTGTGTGTGTGCAGGGAAGTGTGCTGTAAATGGGAAGTTCGATAGGGTGCGTGAGAATGAATAGTTTTGGGTTGCCAAGGGAGTCACTGGAGGCCTCTTAGATCTTCAGTAGGGGTGTACTGTTTTGGTCTCTTCAAATCTTCAATTCCGTGTCGAGCTTACGCTGATGGCTGAATTGAAAAAGGTAGCAGTTGGCAATACTAATTAGTGGCTTGATTGATGTGATCAGAAGCTTCTAAATAGGTTCCTAACCTAACCAACTTAGGGGTTTTCCTTCCAAATTTAGGGGGTAAACAAGTGCGTTGGGATTTTTTAGGGACTTCGTATATTTTTTTTCTTATTTTTTTGAGAGGAAAAATAAAGGTATGAAATATCGGGCCTGAATTAAACGAAATCTAGTCAATCATATTTATTTGTTCTCAAACTAGTAGGTACCGTTTCTCATAACTTGGAATGCGTAGTTGAATGAAATATGAATGAATAACAATGTTACCACATTCTAATTCTTAGTACCAAAACAAACCCGTGGTTTCAAAATAAAGATTTTCATAATAACTAAAAATTTGAGTCCTTATTTTAGAATTACGGTAAAGATTGGTTGTATAAAAAATCATAAGGGACATTTTACTACTTACAATTATTTTGTTCAAGACGACCAATATTTTTGAAACATTTAAACTAAGTATATATTCATTTCGAAATTCAGGCAAAAAACTTGGCGCTATTCATTATTCCTATTATATTTATTTATAATATTTTTTTATTAGGGGGATTTTAGGGGTTTTTTACTTTAGTTTTAGGGGGAAACATTTTTGAGGGTTGGTAACACTGTTCCTAACTGACCTTAAAATTGAGTTAGGTACTGAAATCAGAAGGAGTAATAAGCCCTTAACACCGCCGGATGATGTCATTGAGAGACGCATCGGAAAGTGTCTGTCTGTCTTATAAAGTGACAATGGTAACAGATGGTACCTAATGCTCACAGCCAATGTCCCGATTCTTATTTAGACACTGCGAGGAGATGGCATGCTCCGGGGTACTGGTACATCAGTCAGCTCGCAGAGGGGCGACTAACACACATTAATTATGTAGTTTACCTTTACTACTTACTCTTATTTTCCTCCGATACTTTTCCATAATTGATAAAAGTTTCATCGTAATCTGATGTAGGGTATACTATAGGAACGTATAAACAACTGCTAACAAATTGACATAATTTTTTAGGGTTTCCTTTCATACCCGAAATGCAGACGCGCGCCGCGCATGAAAATGTTCTAAGTCCATTGCTTGCGTCTATTTGTCTTTCTGTCCTTATGTCCTTCTGACTGTCCTAGCTTTAAATTGTATCTTTTAAACCTTAAAAGTTAACAAGTGAAAATTATCACACAATATGAGTTTTTCTGGCGGATGTCAAAAACAGTTAAGAAAGTGTTTAGATGACTCGACTCGCGTCAAGTATCGCAACCCGCACTTTGCTGGTCTCCGCTAGGGGTAAAAGTGTTCTGTGGTCTTATTTTAAAATTTTTGAACACCTGGGCAGTAAAAGCTCATTGACACGTGATCCGTCATTGACGATTCGTCAAGAAACACGAATCGTCATGACGGATGGACATTGCATAATATATGGAATCGTGTTTTTTTACGTTTCGTCAAAAAATCCGATTTGATGTTTTAATTCTTTTCGTGATTCAGAATTCAGTCTCAGATAAACTACCGAACGATGACCCCAGCGGATCCATCATAAGAAAACCCGATTTGTGTATTTTGACGAACGTGATTTTTAAGACACTAAGTGATTTAAGACGTATCCATAATTTTTCACGATTGGGGATGCTTGTGAATGGCATTGCTTTCGAAAAAATAATATAGGTACTGGTGTTACTAGTAAAAAAAAGGCGATTCTTGAAAGAAAAAGCTAATCGTCCTCGTGCGAATGAGCCCTTAGTTTGCAGTTTAGCACCCGATTAGAGGCAAAGGTCCCTCTTTTAAAATCATATTTACTCTATAGTCACCTATAATTATAGCACCTGTGTGAACCGATTTGGATGATTTGATAGAGCATACTCGTATGTTTAAATAGGTCCGATATACTTAAATTTTATTATGATCTGATGAAGCACTTCGGGGATACTTCGTTAATCCTCAACGACGAATAAGAACACATCTCGTATGTAATTAGTTTTTTCCAATGTCTGTCAGAAGTGAAGCTTAGATAATGGAATCATTTCACACACAATCACTAGACAATAAGGTTTACTCAAAACAAAATAATTTATGGAGATTTTTTGTTGTTGTTGATAGTTTTACTAAAATATAATATTGTTATCGGGTTTAATGTATTGTTTTTTAATTTCAGCTCGACGGTATAATCAGAAGTGAGTTATACCTACTTCAATTACGATATTTCATAAGAAGCTTTAAAAAAATCTTAAATAAAAAGAACTAACCTTTCCACGTGATTAACCTCAAATGATTTATGACAATCTGAAAAACTAGAATAAATTATTAGTTTGAACAGAACTTAAAAATGTTAAATCTCATGTTCAGATCACCGATGACCATCCCCTGTTTATTATACAATAAATTTTCACTATGCACTTAAATCAATACTTAATTAGTTTTCCTTTGCTCTAAGAAGTTTATACTTAGGTAAATTCGGACGCTGGGTTTGGATGCTTGACATTTAAAAATTCCCTCTTCATATAAGTAAAAACGCCAAATGGTTTTAATGGGTTTTTCCTTGTTTATATTTGTTAGGTTCTATATATTTATTATATATAAAATTCTGGGTAACTACTTAACTACCGTATAAAACGTGTAATGTGATGTTTATGACGGACAAGGCCTAAAGGTAATAATAATAATTCTTTATTGTTCATAAGGAGCCTTAAAAATGTAATACAAGTAAAAGTATTATCTAAATATTATTATAATAAATTATATTATGCAATGTTAAAGGCGGAGTGCTTATTTATTTAGTAACAGCCAATATCTAAAATATGATACCCTGAGATAAAAATAATATATTTTGAAATTAAGTAGGTACTAATTTTATTATTAAATTATGTTATGTCCAGATTAGTAACATAATCTGTGTAAAACCTAGAAATCTGTGTGATAGTATAACAAACTTAATAGTTGTCAAATGACAACATTAATTTGATTACTTCTCCAAGAACTATTGAAATCTCTTGACAACTTAGGTAGGTAGATACAAACATTCATATTAAATATTTTGAAAAACCTACCTAATTTACCTACTTATACCTAACATAAATTTGAAGCTCTGATATAAACTGGAAGAGCAAGTTTGGTCGTCTGCTAAGTTTTTTGACCTTATTATTTTTAGGCATTCTGACCAGTAAACAGAATTATTTATTTAAGAACGATTGCTTTGCGGCCGTTTACCTGCTTTATTATATATTTTTTTTAAATTCTGTACATTCTAGATGTACAGAACCTACAAACAAACAAGCTTTAATGACCCCTATCAGTTTAGTAAGCTACCTAAGTAGGTATTTGGTTCTAACCGTAAAATGAAATGAAATTAATGAAAGTTTTAGGAAAAGCGCGCACTGCGGCTTTGGCACGCTTATATCTTATTAGCGACCTGCCCTCGCTTAGCTCCGGTTTCTGTAATATACAAAAACATTTATCGGTTATCGCTCTTTCTATTAGTGAAAACCGCCTTAAAATCTGTTGGGTGATTTAAAAGATTTAAGCGTACGGCGGGAAGCGACTTTTTTTTCAAGTATAGGACAGAAAAGCTATTTTAATTTAATAATATACAGGTACATACTGTAGGTACATACCATTGCCGTACAAAAATTCTTAAAAAAACATTTGGCAAATACATACTTCAGTTTTTATTTGTGTAGTAATGAGATCATGTAATAATTACCTACTTACTTCTACTGTACGAAAGTCCCAATATTCTGATCACAGCGCGAAGCACCACGTTTTCTGGCCTGATTACGCCTCACTTAATAATTAACAAATTATGAGTAAATTACATTAGATACTTATAACTAATCATCGTCATCATCTAACCGGCAAAGGTGACCTATGAGTTCCATTTTGTACTAAGAGCTGTTATATTATTTTAGTTTCTTTTTTTAATTTGACCCCGGGTTTTAATTACTTTTTTCCGTTCATACCAATTCTCGCATTTGCTACTTCTCTTAATGTCATTCATCATACTAACTTATTTCATCCATCACCTTTCTTACTAACTTCCTTTTTTTTCAGAAGTTAGTCTAGTTCAGCAGGCGTATTCACGGAGCTCCGATATTCGATATTCGACTCGGAATCGGAAAAATATGGGACATACATACTGGGCTGAGTGATCTAGTGATATTAGTTTACTATTTGTAGTTAGGTAGGTATCAAACCTCTTCGGATTAGAAAATGGGTTTAACATTGTCAAGATAGGGTATCCGTGAGGGTATCAAACATGGATTAACGGCTTTTATTGTGAGTATTTAACGGAACACTAAAGATATTATGATATAAGAATATGTTATTTAACCAGGCGGCCCACAATTCATTGTCTGTTTGGAAACAAGCCAGAACAAGAACAGACGAATATTGTGCCTTTCAGCTGTAAAACTATTATGATGTACCTACTTCGAATAGTCGAGAACAGATTTAGAGAAATATACTATAATATAAAATAGGATACTGTGATTTCTAATCATTATAGTATGGCGCTAAAGTAACTACAGTTGCCATTGTTTAGATACAATACGTATGGCAATTTAAAAAAGAATGAATCGCTAACCCGTGGATAGGGTCACATTTGTTATATTATCATGAGTTGTGTTCTTTTCATTTAAAGGAAAAAACCCTTCAAAAGTGCTCGTGGCACAGGCGATCTGATTTGGCTCTGCATATTAACAAAGAAAAAAAAGGAAAAAATCCGACTACTTAAAAAGTTCAAAAGATTTTTTTGAAAAGACAGCAAATGGTCTTCATTTCCTACTTTACTAATAGATCATCTTGTTTCCATCTTTTTTAAAGTTAAGTCGGGCTTTTTATTAATAATTTAATATTTGAGTTAGTAACCACCTTTAAATTGTTATGGTCATCCACAGTAAAAAATTACGAGATACGCCATATTGAAATTTAATTACTATCATGTCTTTGGTGACACTCGAATCTTCGTAAGAATCGAAACACGTCTCTGTGCCACAAAGGAACAAACATACATACGAGTACATAGGCTGATAAATACATTACCCTCCGCAGTCGGATAGAAAACCAGCGTCGATTCTCCGCAATGTTCGGCTGGTTTTAGTGTAGCGCCATTTTATTGTCATAAGGTCCTACCTTAATTTTTACATGAATGTGACTTTTTTAGACATTGGTAAACAAAGTAAGAATAACAATTACAGATAAACAATAAATGTGACGGAAAAGAAACAGTCGCCGGCTGGCTGCATCATGGGCATTGAGGCAGGTCACCAGAGCGGACGTCGCCATTCTGGACCCAGCTCTTTCACAGGAAAGAGAAAAATGGTGTCGAGCCCTCCGAGAAGGGGAAACATATAAAAGTTAAAGCCGGGTAGGCGCGCGACTCAGTTGCAACGCGGTACACTGCGGAGCAACGGCCGATCTCAACTCCACCACTGCCACCAGGTGAGCGCCGCCGCCGTGCACGACCTTCCCAATCTGCGAACTTCCCGCCTTCCTAATTAGCGGTGGTGGTCCTGCCGCTCAGTCACAGCACGGAGGGCACGGCTCGTAAGCGCTGCGCCGCGATTCCTACGCCGTCTTTCGCTCGTGACGCCCGCGCCCGTACCTTGCCGTATGCCGCCCGCGTACTTATAAGTTTTGCCGCAACAAATTTCCACCAACCCTGGATGTAATGAGGTGAGTTTAATAATATTAGCTCCTAGCGTTATTTATTAAAATGTATATGTCTCGGCTTTGCGAGGTGCAATATTCACATTTCGTTATATACCTGCGTTCACTAAAAAAATGTCTACATTTATTCTGTTTTGGTTTTCTTTAGCATGTCAGCCATATGCTATATTTATTTCGACTGAAGTAATTTCTTTTATCTTATTAATTAAATTAACTTAATATTTAAATCCATTGATAAAACATACTCCGACGTTAATAATGCAACAAGTGTCACTGCCGTATTTCGCGCCCTAAAATAACTTCGGATTGTGTTGATTTGATACCCTGACGTGATTTTATTATTATGGTTTATTTATGATACCTACATTTTACTTAATGACGGATATGCTCGAATAACATTATATTATATTACATAGTCTTTTCAAAACAAAGGCTACCCATAGTTATCTATTTTTTTTTAATATTAATGTAATACCTCACTCAGACAAGACAAGAACGTTTGTTTTTACTGAAATTTTTCTTTTTGCGCGTTGAGTAAACCCATTAATTCCAGAAATTGTAAGAGGAAAACGTAAGAGGCTTCCAGAAAATATATGATTTAAGTGATCGTTAGTACCTACTCGTACGGCCCTCTTCGACCTTCGTACAGTTAGGTTAGTATTTCCACCTCAAATTCGGCACCAACGAGTTTAGTGGAAGAGTAGGTACATTCCATAATGTTATCTCGAAAAGGATTATGGGATTACTGGAAAACGGCGCTCGTGCTAAAACGCGTACCGTGGGCCTTAAATAAAATTTGGATATAACAATTTAGGAAAAATCTTAACTAAAAACTTATCTTTTTTGCTCAGATTTATGTAAATTACGGTATTTTGCACAAATTATTGTTATTTTTTTAAATTGTGACACAATCAGGGACAGGAATTCTGTAAGCAGGTACCTCTGGGCAAGGGCTCCGCAATCCTAAGGCCTCTTAGTTCTTCCACCAGATCACCAACCGATAATTGATAAATTTATTTATTTTTTCCAAAACTAAGTAATAATTACTGACTATAAGTACATAATATAGCTTCTTAATTTAACTTTTCTGTTTGGTATTCTAAAAAACAACCGTTCGTTTTCGAACGCAAGCGAACGTTATGAGTGCAATCAAGCGTCAGGGACCCACGATTAGATAATGCTATTGTGTCTGCTTTCTATTACGGGACGGGTTGTAAGGTAATAACAGTAAAATTAATTTCCCAGTGTTATCCAAGGAGTTTGGGGTAGTATTGTCAAAATAAACATCATCTCATGTCGTAAAAAGCGCAAATAAGAAACAAATATTTAAAACAAACTAAAAATGTCAAGATTTAGATATTGAACATTTTTTAAACTTTACATAAAATATATAAAAATGAAATTCATGTTGAATTTAGGTATATCGATTGTCTTTCCTTACAAATCTCGTACCTATTTTACTTTTCTATAGACAGTTAAATATTTTAAATGAAGAATATCGGTTTATATCCAAATAATCAAGTTATGGAGATGTAAATGTGATGGAACACGTTTTATAGTGTCATAACGTGACTTGGCCGCAATATTCAATAGTAATACCGATAAAATTTGATCTTCGACGGTTCCTTATCTTGACTATAATGCCACTATTGTGAACAATCTGGTCCGAAGGAAATTTTGTAAGAACCTCTATGGTGCCTTTCTGTTTGTCTGTCGCAGGTAACTACTTATCTCAACCACTAGAAAAAGGTTTGAAATTTGCAAAAGATTTAAATTATGCTTACCCCGCTTTAGTAAAATTAAAAGAAACTTGGAGGATATTTTTTATCTGTAATTATTGTAAATGAATGTATATTTTCTTTGTGAAATGTACATACCGTCAAAGAAACTATTTTTTGGTTGCAAAAAGGGGTTGAAATATGTGTGTCTCAATTTTCAAGTGACTTGCAAAAAGACTTCATATTCAATTTACAAAAGATAAAGTAATTATAATGATAATAATAATAGTTTATATTTGAAACATAAATTTCAAAATGAAATAAAATACTTGTATACCTACTAAAAATAATACCATACCAAGTTGGGAAACTTGTCTCCGAAGTTTGCCAAGCGAAATATGAAATTTAGAAATTTATGTAAGTAGGTAAATATTACACGAAAAATAAAACGAATTCTAGACCAGTTTTTAGAAGTACCTACCATGTGACACATACATACCATGTTTCAAGTGTCTAGGTGTTATCGTTTCGAAGTAGTAGGTACCTACGTATTGTTCCACAATTATTTATTTATTTATAAGACAGTCTTCCGCAAAAAAAGTATTCTAGCTGTAGTGCCAGTTACACAGATATCTCTACACCAAATTCCATCAAAATACTTGCAGTAGTTTTTGCGTGATGCGTGCACAACCAGACAGACAGACAAAACATTGAAAAAATTGGTGTTTTGATATCCACATCGATAACTATCTACACTACCACTACAATTTTCAAAAAATATTTCATTTCAAACTAACATTTCATATTTCTAAAATAAAATGAAGTGCCTACTTACTTTTTCTGTATTAATTTGGACAGTGATGTGATGATCTAAGTAATAATAACGTATAATCATATTTTAATATTTAAGTGCCTACTCGTGAAACACTAAACAAATTGAAGTGGTTTGTTAAAAGAAGATTTAATCAAGTAGGTACATATTTATTTACTTTGTGGATGATTAACAGCACCAAAAAAAAGCGTAATATGGTTTAAAGAACCACAATATGCGAATTACTAATCTCCGGGTAAAAATATACTTTTATACTTCAAAGACTTACTCATATTGTGAGAATAAGCAAAGTTTCTTGGATAATTATCATCATACATTATTTACATATACCTACCTACTTACTTATTCTCCATTTGAATAAATTGATTTGTTTTGTAAGGTAGGTATCATTTGAATAAACTAATGTTGTTATGATCATCGTTTTGACCAAGGTTATTAAAATATCAAATATCTACAAAAATAAATATTTATTTCCATTGTGCCACTTGAGCGCGAAATGCTCGTCCTTGTGTATCTATTGAAGACGGCTCCTGGATTGCCTGCGTCACTGATACCTCTATCCGATCATAAAAATGTCTATATTCTCTATCCCATCATCGTAAAATAGACGTTGGCAGTAAAAGCATTCGGTGCCCTATAAAGCACTATCTGCATTAAGATAGTTTTTAAATAAAAAAATTATTCAGATCACCCATTATCTATATTTCTGTACTGCCTGGTTTCGACCAACTAAAATTCGAAGATACTTAGCGACTTACTACACTCATACACCTTTTTATGTGATTTTTGATAACATTAAATTAACGCAAATATAAGTGAGTCATTTGTAATTAAAACATCGTGCAAAGTAGAGGTCTGGAAAGTAAAAATTAAGATAAAAAGCTAAGTTTAATTAATAATATGAATATGAAATTAAATAATTATTCCTCATTATGCTGGATATCGGTATATATTGTTAAGCCACATGTCGGTATTCTCCTGTAGACCAGACGTAACATAAACCGGTTACAATATGTTAGTTATACACTGCACTAAGATATGGAGGGCTATGATGCTCTGTGCTTAATTAATTTATTGTGAGAAATATACACGTGTTAGTTTTGTATTTATTACACCTTGTATAACCAAACCACAGAATAAATAATAGCATAAACATCATGTCATATATTGATTAGAACGTGTATTATATTTCTAAAAAGATGTTCTACCTACGTTGTGACAAGTGTTTCTTGAGGTGAGATAAGAAAAATACAATATTGGTAGCTTTCTAAAACATATATACGTATAAAACATATATATATATATATAGATATAAAACATATATATATATATATATATATATATATACATATACGTGCACAAAAATGGTATCGTCGACTGAAATCGGTTAATGGCGCTTGTACTAGGTCAATATAGTAAATACGTCTTGCAACTGTCGTGAAACATTTTATTTAAAACGAATTATTGGCAGACATCAAAGCGGCCACATTCAATTGAGTGCCAATGGTCGACGTTCTCCGTTGATTTGCGCTCGCTGTGTGATCAAGACATTCGCAAACGATCTCTATTATTTGCGATTCTCATCTAGGTCCGATCGATAGTGGTTGGCTACCATATTGCGCTTCACACCTTCATGATAATATTGTCGTAAAACCAAAACGTCTACCAAAAAGTTTTAACGCAGCTATATACCTATATATGTATTCTACCTATCTATGTCTAAATTGCTACAAGACCATATTACTTACTGCTTAGCAAAATAATGATAGCAGGCGTTTCAATATTTTGATAAAACTATTTATCGCAAGCGCAATACTGAATGTAAATTAGCGTACAAAGAACGATGACGCATTTTGAATAAAGTCAGTCGTACGAAATTTTACAACAATTAATTAAATATTCAAATTCCAATCACCTCTAGGATAATTAAGTAATGTTTAATTCATTTTGATTTAAGTACGATACAATAAGTACAATTAATTAAATTTTGCATCGGAATATGACATCTTTTAATTTTGAAATTTGTATCATTCACCATATCATTAGTAGGTATTATATGTTTGTACTATAAGAAAATAGGCCGGTCAAGTCACGTAATCGGAAAACAGTAGGATCATCTATTGTAACAGATCGCCAGTGGTAGGATAGCGTTTGATATGTTACATAAGTAAGTTCATTCACTTACCTATACGAAATTATACAGGCCTATCAGAGTATATTTGTATATGTTTGTTCTGTAATGAACGTTATTCACAGTTACTTTATCTAGTGGTAAGAATTGTTGAATATTAGTTTAAATTCTACATATTATTTTATAGGCGAGTCATAGATAAAATAAAAACTTTGTACAGATTTTTGTTTAATTTTTTATTATATTTATAAAAGAAGTAGAATACCACCACTTTTCTAATGGGTGATAATCCATCGTAATCGCTTGGAAAGTAGATCTTGTGAGACGGCGACGTCATGCACTACTATTAGTGGTAATAACTTGCATTACCTTCGTCGCGTTCGTGATGCGGGTTCTGGGTAAAGCATGAAATACTTGTACCACTGTGCTACTGTTATTAGCAAAACTTTATTCATGATAGTGTGTCATCGGCCAACGCGCTGCTAGCGAAGCACATAGGTGATATATATTAAGTGTTATTCTGACGTATCAGCTATATTACTGTAAAGTTTCATCAAAATCCGTTCAGTAGTGATTGCGTAAAAGATTCACAAACATACATCCATCCATCCTCAGAAACTTTCGCCTTTATTTTAGGTATTAGTAGGAGCTAGGAAGAAGGTACGTTGCGCGGATTAAACGCTTAGATCGACAAGTGGCAGTCGAACCAATTTATTTCGTAAATTGTCCCTTTTGCATACATTATAGATTTTACACAAGAATATCTCTTTCAGACATCAGAAAGATCCATTGAATTAGGTAATATTACACCGAACGCAGCGTTCCCAATTTTTATTTTGTTTTAACAGTAAATAGACCGCGTTAGTTTATCCTCCCACTCTCCCTAAAAGAGGCCCAAAAGAACCACTGTAGTCCTACCGCGATGTTATTTTCAATTTAAACTATTTACGTGGTCGTTATTCAGTGATTCTCTCTAAAGTGCAGAAAGTTTCTGCACTGATTCCTGCAACTGGATAATTCTGTGCCTCTTGTGAAAAAGGGTCTAAGTCAAATTGAACCGTTTTCCGTTTTTTCATATCTATAATATGTAAAAAAAAAACCTTTCGAACGGTCTAACTCACGTATCTCTATGTACAAAATGGAAGGAGATACGAAATGTGTCAAATGGTTCTATTGACGAAAAAAAATGTGTTTAATGTCTTAATTTCAATTAGATTCAGCGAACCGATATTCATAAGTCATGGAAAAGGGTTTATTTTTACTTAACTCGCATCAATTTATTATTAGGCGGTTTAAATTTATTTAAACCATTTTTCACAGATTTGAAATGATGCATGGCTTATAAAAAAAAACGATCTAATTTAATTTGGACCATTTTGAACGGGATCTAAATAAAGTTGAGCCTTTTTGTTGTTTTTTAAATGTTCCGTCAAAAAGGGTTTAAATCAATTTAAACCTCCCGAAAATAACATGATGCTATTTAAGTAAAAAATAAACCCTTTTCCACGACTTATAAATATAAATTCGCTGAATCTAATTGAAATTAAGACATTAAACACATTTTTTTTTCGGTAATAGAACCATTTGAAATTATAGATAATTCAACGTGTTAGAGTAGAAGAGAGTGAACAAAGCAAGATATAGTGGGGGCGAGGTGCGGGAGGTTGTAACTGAATGCGCCCGCGACCACGCTGCTTTCTCCAGTTCGTAGTCGATCGTCGATGTCGCGCTACTTATTTGAAGAACTTACCCACTGAATGCAGAAACCTGCAAGCACTTATGGAAGCATTGGAAACAAGATACGGCGAAGAACCGACCGAGCGTTATTAAAGGACGCTGCTCAGAAACCCGGTGAGACTCTTCAATCTTCGTGAAATAGAAGGATTGGTGTGACGTGCCTACGTTTCATCGCCGGCCACAATTGAATTGAATCTTCTGCAAGCATTCATTGACATAATACGGGACGCGGAAATTAGAGCAGCTGTACGTTTGGGATACCACTAAACATTAAAAACAGTACATGCTCTTGAAGTAGAAGCCGTGAGGCGGGATACGAGGTCCTACAAATTGAGAGCAGCGATGAAAACAAGACGAATTTTAGAAGTGGCCTTACCTGCTACAGCTGAGGCGAAAAAGGGCACAGAAGACTGGATTGCCCTAAACGTAAGAAGATGGTCTCGAGTACTGTGTCCCAGGTTGATGAAGAGCTGCCATTAGCCAGCCCCCTACTATCAACATAACTCAAGTCAACAACGGAAATACCTTGATTGTCTGTGGCACCTTGAATGGTAAACCTTGTAGCTTCACAGTGGACACCGGAGCATCACGCATGATTGTAAGACCTGAACTTTTAAGGCGAACCATATCGTGGAAAAAAAGACCACCAGCATGTCATCTACGTACAGCAACTGGCCAGTCAGTTACCGTCCACAGCAACACAGAATTCGAGTTCGGAATTGGCGACCAAGGATCCCACCATTCAGTGTTGATTAACGATATCACCGATGACTGTATTCTAGGAGTTGACTTTATGAAGAAACACAGCTGTGTCGTCGATGTTGCAACAGGGACATTGAGATTTCCTGAACAAGAGGTATTGCTACAGGGTTCACATTCGGGAACACTTTACTATTTGAAAGACACAATACGAGCGCTAAGATCAGAGTTGATCAATATCTAGAAAACATTGAATTCCAAAGCGTGTTTGAAAGAAATTTACGTTTTTGTAAATTGATATTTTTTATGTCACTTGTATGCCTATGATCGTGGTAAGTTTTTGGGCACCGACATATTTTTTTTGTTATTCCCTAGGATCTTTTTTATCCTTTTTTGTATTATTTTGAAGAAAAGGTTTTGATTTTATTTCTTAATAAATATTTTGTAAACGGACGTCGCTTTCTACTTATTATTTATTTAAAAACTACAAAAAGTTCTCAGAAAATGATATTGAAAGATATACTTACCTTGTGATATAAGTTACATTGGATCTTTGCACACAATATTTTCGATATAAAAAATAAATTTAAATAGATTTAAACCGATTTTTAAAAAGTTTTGTACTTTTACGAGCGGTTCGTGTAAAATAAGCCCGTTTTTCACCGAACAAGTATGGCTAAAACAGGTAAATCTAAGTATTTTATTTCTTAAACCAAACAAGATATACAAAAATAGAATATTGTAGTAAAAAAAGCAAAAAAAGTTATGCCTAGTCACAGCAAAGTTTGTGTAACTTTCTTATATTAAGATGTTTAGTATCGGTAAAAAATGGTTCAAAAAACGGTTTTTTGGCTGCCCTGTAAAAGTGTGAATATGAGTTAGACCCTTCTTCACAGGAGGCACAGAATTAACATAACGTAAATATGACCAAGGATAGATAGTGAAACTTTTTAAGGAAATTAATTGGTTATAGCCCTAGGTGGAATTTTTAAGTATCAAATTATACGTAGGTCAATTGGTTTTGATATTAGAAAGATTACTAGAAATGCCTAGACCTATTGCGGATGTTACCTTCTAACGAGACTGTTATCGAGTGGAGAAAGGGATACCTATACCTAAACACACTTTCGCCGAGGTAAGTTGACGACAGCGGCGATATGCGTATTGACAACAAATAATTTACAACGTCAGGACCAAAAATAATCCCGGCGCTGCAGCATTGGCTGTGTGGGTACGAGTAGGTAGGTATCATTGATAAGTAAATAAAATACCGACCGATTTTAATCTAATTTCATTTTTAGATCACGAAGCGTAGGTGTACCTAGGTACTGATGTAGTATGAAATACCACAATAATAGTTAAAGTTAATTTGACTTTAATAGGTATACCTACTCGTATTAGTATTTGTTGGAGTCCGTGACAAGACATCTCGGTATTTCATAGGAAATATTGTGAATTTTGAGTTTATTGTATATTAACTAACCAATACCCACTATTGGTATTTGAGTAGCCCTCGTCATTATTTTTGTGAATTTGAATCCGTACACCATACTACGGGTTGTCGTGTATTAATTTTTGTTTTATTATTGTTGTAAGGAAATAGCTTGGCGCCGACTCCGAAGAAATACTATGTACCTATATACGCCCACCTAAATAAATAAATATTGTAGTACTTAACTTAAATATTTTAGTTACTATTTTGGTGCTATTCGTTGAAGTCGGTTGGTAATTAGAAAAAAAAAATACCCTTTTTAGTGAACTAGATAAAGCCTAAGTATAAAATTGTCTGCAATCTCACTATCAATTAGGTGCCATCTGTTATTAAACCTATAACACTGATTGCGATTTTCTGATATCCGTATAGAGGAGTTTCGTTCTCCATCTGAACTTTTTCCACAGATCGTAGTAGGTATACCCATACAACAACAAAGAGTTCGACATCGCTTTAGATTTCACAGGTATGTAGGTATTGACATAGGCACCTACCAAAAAAAACCATGCGCGTCGAATTGAGAATCTCCTCGACGTGCTCAAACTCATATGAAAAGCTTTTCCAAAACCTACGGCAATTTATTTCCTACGGCAAGGAGACAAAACAAGATTCACGTGGCATAGGTATGCTTTTAGGCACCAATACTTACTGTTATGCACACCGGGGTTGATAAAACATATATATTTTGAAGTCGTGAAAAAATAAATGTTATATCGTACAGCACGTTTGGAACATGATGAAAAATACCTAATAAGTCTTTGTGTATTGTTATTACAATGTTATATCCGTGTAAATCGTGGTTTTATCGGGAGGCCGGAAAAGCGGCAGGCGCTGAGTCGGTGGCAACCCTACCTACGTTAGACGAGTAAACAAAACGCGCCAAGCGGTTTCCCACAAATCTATTGTTACGCTACTAGTTTTTACAACAGATTTATTTTTTCTGAGACCAGTAACAGCTATTCCTGAAAAACTTTAATAGCGGACAATGCTGTAGACAGTCTACATTCGCCGACCGGCGGCGCGTGTCCAATGCGTTCCGCCCACCTCCTTTCCCATTGTTTTCCTAACTTTATAACCAGTGGATATTGCATTCTACTTTCAAAGCACAATGACCGAAAAACACGAATCCTTCAAGGACGAACAGTTTGTATTTCCTTCGATTGACTAAGATTACGGCTACGATTCCCATGATATACCTACCTACATTTTCCAATTTACCGCTAAGCACTAATAAAAATGTTTATATTTAATATTCTGTTTGTTTACAGTGGGGACGCAGAGTACTCTACGAGCTTCAACATGAGGAACAACTCAAAGTGAGTAAAATACAGTTTCATTAAATCTGCGAAATATTACGTATATAGCACGTAAACTTTCTTGTAACTTACCGTAATTTTATATGATTGCGTGTGTGAGACTGTAATGGTTACGTGTGTTTCACTTGTTTAGATTTTTTTCCTTATGTGGGGCCAGGTGTGAGTGCGGGTAACAACGTTATGACACGTTAACTACGTCGCTCATCACGTTTGCCTCATGCCTCGGTGAAATTATTGCGAGCAACACGACTTGCATGCAAACGTTTGCTGCCACACATTATACACAGCAAGTTTAAGAATAGAAAACCTTTTCAAAAAACTCAACGGCTTTCATTAATATATTATGTCGTATAGGTAGGTAATACGAACAAAAACTGCTGTTAAAATGGTACCCACCCTTAAATATTTTGCATACAAAGATGTATTTTTGCTTAGGTGCTGTCTCTTAAACAGAAGGTATTTATTTATTAGAATAAACCCTCGAAACCGTTCGTTAAACACGAATTTATATATTTTAAACAGTTCCTATCGTATCGACCACTCACGTAAATCAACACTAACACGTACCTACCTACTGTTATAATATTCTGTGCTAACACTATATGTTATTCTGCTTACGGGTATGTGTTAACTCAATACATACACTTTACGTCATTTTTGACTTGATGTTTTAATTAACAATATATCTATACTAATAATTATTATAACGACGAAAGATTGGTATTTTTTTATGTTTGTCACGAATAAACTCAAAAACTACTGGACCAATTTTAAAAATTATTTCGCCGATGGAAAATTGCATGCAATGGTAGTAACATGGGCTTTAGCATAGATATAGGATGTACGTAGCGAAAAAAATCTAAATCTATGAGCTATATTTTATCCCCGTATTCCCACGGGAACAATAACACCTAGAAACTTGAAATATGAAATGTAGGTGTCATATTTAAAAGGCAACCGCTACATGAAGCAATTTTTAGAAATGCCCACGGGAACGGGAATAAACTGGATCCGTGCCGGCAATGCCGCTGGGCACAGTAAAAGATATCTTATATGGTACTGTAGACTTTTATTGCAATTTCATAAACTATTAAATATTTCTCATTTTTTTATATATATATTTTTGAATTCACAAACATTAAAAACTATTTTGTCCGTCCAGTAGCTTAATTAGATACGTGACAAGCTTATAAAATAGGAAGGATAAAACAAAGTTGTATGTTTATATTTCGCAAAAGTAGCAACGAAAGATGAAACAGAAAGTTTGCTACTCGTAAGTTGGGAGCATAAGCTAACACACGTTGCCTTGTAATTTTTTAATTGGATATACATATGTGCGTGTATTCGCAATATCAATGCCGGCTATAACAATTTAGTAAAAAAAAACCATATTTTGGGATTTTGGAGACGATGAATCGGTCTATTGAGGTCTCATCTCTGGGGAAATTCATTTGCCTAGGAGTTTTTAAGAGCTAACTTCTGTTTACGTTTGTGATAGTTATGCAAACACCTGTTTCCTTGACATTGTAAATAGGTACATGCTATTAAAAGTCCTACTGAATAAACACCTGTCAACTTCACCTACACCTTGGAACGCGAGACCTACTTGATTTCTTTTATTATTTCTTACTATTCAGTAGGTACCTACTTAAGTTCCGACTACATTATTATTTTAAACCTATAGCGGGTGCCCAGCGGTGTTGCTCGCGCGGATCCTGTTGATTACCGTCACAGTAAGAATTTTTAAAAATCCCTTTATAGCGGTTGCCTACGACAACATGACCTTACATTACATACCATATTTCAAGTTTTTAAGTGTCATTGTTTCGGACTAGTACGAATTTTTTTAAACCAGTTTTAATATTTTTCCATGGGAATGACATATTTTCCTGTACTTTTACGTTACGAGTCAATGTTGATGGACATGTAGTAACACCACCAATATACCGTGGTACCATCATGTCCCGCACCATCGATCCGTGTGTTGCGTCTCAGGCCGTTGTTTGTACCGGGGTAGTAAGAGTGTGCGAATAATCTTTCAAGTAGCGCCGTACCGTACGCACCATGTAGATGCGATGTTTTTGATGGGGCAGTTCACATCGCAAGTTGTCACCTTTAACCTTAGCTCACAAATTTTCTTCTGCGCAGCTAGTTAAGCCAACTCATGAGGTATCCTATACCTGAGCTTTAGACGTAAAAGACCCCATTCATAATAAACACAAACGATTTTACTACCAAATGGTTTTTAAACTCAGATACTTACTGTCCATAGTTTTTTAATTAATTATGTTTTAGGTATATACACTAAATATTATAAACAAGCGCTGAACGTTAATCGTGTAAAAGGTGGCTGAAGACCAATGGCCAATTTGAAGGCTTCACAAGTCTCATCACGACCTTCTGCGCATAAACGTCGATGTGAGCATAGTCGGCGTCGTACCTAGATGTGCGTGTAGTGAGCTACTTAAACAGATTCACAGGCTCCGCTAGCAGTACGTTAATAAACCTTATGAGAAAACTAAACATAATGCCATTGCGTCACAATAACCACTGTGGCTACGTATCATTATCCACTGAATAAGAATAGATTAAAGATTGCTAGACAGTTTCCTCTATACATCATCTATGCATCAGTACTTTGGTAGTGTATCATGTACAGTCAAGAGCAAGTCAAGCTTGACACTACCAGTTTAAGCTGAGCTCTGATTTATACTGCGCGCCATAGAATACAGGGCCGGGTCAAAGTCCAAAGTGTCAAGCTTAGCGTGCTCTTGACTGTACCTTTTAATAGAAATTATAATGGCCTTTTAATTATTCTCGGGCAATCATGCAAGTGCAGATTTTATGTTCGGTTTGTTTCATACATTACTTACAGTCATCACAATAAGGGAAGTGTGAAATAGGTACGACGCGCACTGTGGAATATTTGGGCCTCTTGCTGATCAAAAATCAATAACTTTTTTGTCTTTAAAGAAATACATCTGAAACTTTTTTGTATTATTCTGCACTAAATGTAGAATTTTAGTAATCAAAAATATTTCCTATTACTTTTTTATTTAATTTAATAAAAAATGATAATTTAAAGGAACCGAGATAAATCTAAGTTTGACTAATATAAAAAATAACTAATAATTAAATATGTTACTTGATTATACATTTTAACTTTATTTATACCTACGGCAACTTAATAATTTATCTAGAAACTTAATAATGTTTTTTTAATAATAATGATTTTTTTAATAGGTTGTCTAAAATACTTGAACAATAATTACCTTATTAAGTTAAAATAAATACTTGTAACAGTTAAAACTACTTATATCGACATTAATAATATTGATAATAATAATAAACAAAAATAATATTATCACCCGTACATGTAAATTTTGCTCAAATCTTATTATTCTCATAATGTTGAAAACCACAGGTTACCGAAAAATATAACGATTTTATTTTTAATAAACAACAAAATAAATAGCGATATTGGATAAGCCTTTAGGCATTAGTTTCGCCATGTTAATTTTTTTTGGTAAATGAAGTTAAATAAATAAAATAAATAAATAAAAATAAATAAATATTTCGATCAGTAACTACGTAGGAAACTGGTTACCTGTGATAATTTTTTAAAAAGGAAAAAATCTCGAAAGTATAGGTACGGCAGTTGTTAAATTATCTATACTTCTATACTAATATTACAAAGAGGAAAAATTTGTATCTTTGTTACGAATAAACTCAAAAACTACTGGACCGATTTAAAAAAATCTTTCACCAATGGAAAGCTAGAATACCCCTTAGTAACATAGGCTATATTTTATTCCCGTATTCTTACGGGAACGGGAACTACGCGGGTGAAACCGCACAGAACCGCAGTAATAATTTAAAAACAGAAATAGAGAATGACCGATAAATAGCTCTTAAATATCATATCCAATTATTACATAACTTTTCTCATTTGCTTAAACTTAATTAATAATTTAAACCTAACAATATTGTTAAACATGAAATTCCCGGGAACGGCATAGTTTGACTCGAGTTGCGTGCGCGAGTGTTTCACGCGCGTCTACTGCTTCACTAATTTTCCCACAGTTTCAAGGGTAGCACATATTAGCAGTTGATTTTTTTTATATGTTTAAGAGGGATGCTTATACTACATTATTATATCTTTCTCAAAGCGTGAATCCGCGGGAATAGTTGATAAAACTCTAACTGAATTCAAGATGTTTTAAAATATCCCATACTTCATTATTTAACGTCTATTACGTAAAAGAAAAAAGGAAAATAAGGTTTTCATCACAAAATTAAACAAGCATGAAACAACCTTTCAGAAAAGGTATAACACTATGAAAGTTCATACTAAAACTTTTAAGGGGTAAAGCGTTGAAAACGTCAGAAAATTGATTCAAATCAGCACAATCAAAGTTACCGAAACTTTGATATTAAAAAAGAAATATTTTCACATCAAATAAAAATCTTATTTTTGCCAATTATTAAATTATAACTATTAAGCTGTAAGAAAAAATAAAAACAAGCTCCAAATTCAGACATTCGGAAAAACTATTTATGATCAGCGGTTGTTCTACGATATTCCACAGTGCGACGTCTTGATTTAGTTGTATTTTCGGGTGAAGCTTCAATTATATTTCATTGGTTTTCCTCACAGTTTTTATTTACGGAAAAAACCATATCTGAAGGTTGCGGTAAAATACTTAGCAAAAACGTTGGAAACAAAACGTAGATGTAAAAAATCTCAAATAATAATCAACGTTCAACACACTATTTTATGCTTAGTTCCTATAGTATTCATAATAATGTAGATTATTTATTTATTATGTCGTATGTATTGATTTAGTCTAATCTATTTATAAGTAAATCTATCTTAATTTTGTTATGTATATCGCTTGATTTGATGTATAAATTATAGTAGGTAAATAGTATAAGTACTAATATTTGCTACATATAGGTACGTTAACTCCAAAGCCCACGTAAGAGTTAATTCCAACGCAATGCAACGTACTCAGCATAAGACAATCATTGTTCTTGGAAGACCAGTTTATATCAAGTTCGTTCAACTTATGAGCTATAACATAATCGGATAACGGTCGCGTCTCACACAATGTCCTGCCGAGCCTGTCTCGAGCATTACCGTTAAGCCTGTAGGTGGCTTACTTGTCCAGTATACCTACCTACCTACTTATTGGTTCATTTTAGCTTCGACTTCTTGACTATTCATTTCTTTGTTTGTCATTGTGTGATTGGAACAGTTCCAAACGTTGTATTTTAAATCGAGAAAGCGTATTTACAATATGTGCCTTGAATAACAAAATGGGCTCTATGAAAGTGACCAAACATTTCACCGTTTATTAAAACACAATAAAATGTTAATCGTACTACAAATATTTTAAAAAAAAATATTAGATTACTCAAATCTACAAAACGATATGTTCTGTCTGACCTTTTGATCTTTCAACAAACAGCTCACCCACTGGACCTATACTACTTAGGCTGAAATTTAGAATGTCCCTAGGTAGCTTTTAGGAATGGTCCCGCATTGAGTCACAGTTTCTCAAGAGTTCTTCAAGAATGGGTTATATCGGGTACGCGCGCGCAATGTTTCTGGATAGCAGCTCTTGCAGATAAAAAACCTAATACCCTTTTGTGCTTAAACGGTCAAAAAAGGTTCGTTGACCTTGTGGGAGACGATGAACTAGTGACAAACCGGTCAGTTAGGTACCACAGAAAAATATTGTACAACATATTCAACGTGTCTAGTTGCATAACGACTTTACGGATGTGAGTTGCAACCTTGTTAGACCAGTCGCTAGGGCAACCACAAAGGGTATAACCACAGAATAAGTAATAGTACTACGTAGTATAACGCAAACTGATGTGCTCTAATTATGCTCTACTTCATTTCCTTTGCTTCTGGGAATCGTTAATCGTTGTCAAGCTCTTCTGATGAAACCATTTACTCTTGTTATATTCTAGCTCTAACATTAAAAGCTAACTTTCACGTTAGAGCGGAGATTAAATAAGCTCTTGTTCCAGTGTTTTGTTTTCTATAAACCTATTATCCCTTCCTCTTATATTACTTATCCAATTTAACAGAGTAGGTAATGAAAACATCCTGTCTAAAATTTGCAGATAAAAGCATATAGAAGGGATTTCGTAGGAATATGGGATATAAGGCTTCCACTATTACTAACCAATTTAGTTGCGAACTTTAAAATAGGCTTAAAATAGGTATTTACCTTCGAAGGAAAATAAAAAATAAAATTTACAGAACCTAATTTCACATATTGTCGATAGCATTGTATTTAGTTACTGAAATAAGCAGCTATGACACGTAGACAGACGCCTATGCCTAGGCCAAACATAATTTATTTATTTTTATTTTATTTATTTATTTCTTCTTCAACTTACTATACTATCTTACATGTGTCTTACTATAATGCCGGATATCAGCTATATTATAAGTTTTTAGAACCTATTGATATCCGACAATGACTTCATGAAAGAATCATTGCCTTGTCTATTTCAATTCTAAAAATAGATTTTGGAAGATGCTGTCCATAGATTTATGATATACTTAATATACAATCACCCTTTATTATACACCAAAAACAATATAGTATGGTTATGAACATATTATGATAGTGTGAGCGAAAGATAAATTTCTTAACATTTCACAAAACTAAGTAATAATTTAATTTACCTAACAATAAGTTGACAAAATATTAGTTACCTAGTTACACTAGACAGTGACTTTGTTACTAAAAAAGAAATGACAAAGGAGCGGTAGAAAATTAGGTTGAGTAAGGTATTGTACTTTTATTCCTCCTCCGAAATAAAGTCTATATCTTTGTAGTATACTAATTGAAATAAATATTAAATAAGGAAATAGAGAGCAGAATTTACATAACACACTTTCTAAGTAAGTAGTTGTTCTAAGAAGTATATCTCTAGCACAGTGTATTTAGCTCTGCAAGAGAGCCGACTCTTGCAGGGGTAGCAGTAGCAGCAAACGATACAAACAAAATAATATGTTACTGTCCCTGCAAATAAAGTTTTCCGGTTTATAATGTAAGGGTTTTGAACCACCGCCTTGCATTTGATACGACTTGGTGTAGAACCAAAAATAAACCTTTACTTGTACACTAATATTATAATAGGAAAAATTTGTATTTTTTTGTTTTTGTATGTTTGTAACGAATAAGCTTAAAAACTACTGGACCGATTTTAAAAATTCTTTCACCAATGGAAAGCTACATTATCAGGGAGTCATCATCATCATCATCAACCCGTAACAGCCCACTGCTGAGCTAAGGGTCTTTCCTCACACATGAGGAAGTATGGGCTATAATCTCCCACGCGAGCCCACTGCGGATTGGGAGATGGTGTTAAGCTAGTGGCCACTTAACAGGGAGTAACATAGGCTATATTATATCCCCGTATTCCTACGGGAAAGGGAACTACGTGAGTGAAACCGCACGGAACAACTGTACAAGATGTAACAGAATAAGCGCAATTCCTGAAATTAGTTTATTCAGTATCGACTACTTCATCGTTTTCAGCTCTTTTTAATATGTGTTAAAATTTCCGAAAAATCTATTAGCATAGCTGAATTTAGTGCTAACTACCTATGAAAATCTTAGGTACTAGTCTTGATCTTTATTTAAGAAAATTGGTTAGACACAACTAAAGTACAAAGGTATATTGTTTTTTATATTATTACCTATATACCTACTAATTGGGGTGTATGAGGAATTGCGCTTATTCTGTTACGCGTTGATAGGTATAAATTGTACCAAATATTGGGGATTTTTTTTATCTGGAGGAATAGAAAGGAAATGCTGAATAACAGCAGATAATAATCTGACCTATTCGGGTAGAAGTATAGATATAATTTTGTTATTGGATTAGCCATATCGTGTATAGTTTCGAAACGATACTGACTGTTTGGTATATGGAAACCAAGGAAACCTTTGATCCCGCTACTAAAGAAATAATTCTTTAGTAGCGGGATCATTTTTCACTAGCATTATCAGAATTGTTATCTACCATTTTATATGTAGGTGCTTATACTTATATCTTCACATACCTTAGTGTGTGTGTGTGTGGTGTTCAATAAAACAGAGCAGTTGTGTAAGATTGTTGAATTCACCATGGAAACTGCACCAATTCTTTAAACAAAATATTATCTCTGTATACAAATTCCATTAGGTACTTCTTGTATGCATATATTTATTGATGTAGGTAGGTATCTCAGAAACAATTCCAACGATTTTTATGAAATATTGTATACAGATAGTTTTTCGTTTAAAGTTCAACTACATAGTTGTATTTCCTATAAAAACGAAATTTTACCCAAAAAATATATACTTAAATAGTACGGCTACTCACCGGCTGATATTTTAGCGACACGGGTGTTAAACGAGCGAAGCTCGGTCACCCAAATAGGTACTATACTTAGGTAAACAGTTTTTGCGGATGTTTTGTTTAGTTTATGGTGTAAATTGATTATTATATTTTAAATAAAAAATATTATCTATCTCTACAACGACATCTTGCATGAATACAGTTGTATTTTTAACATAACTTTCTACCTACTGAAATTATTGACTTTCTAGCGTACAGAAGCAAAAAAGTTCAACATTATTTAATGTCTTGTGCAAATGTTCTGACATTTCACAACCTTCGCGACACAATACGTGCCTAGCGTAAACGCAAATCGCACCCGTGAAATTAAGTTTTCAATGAAACTAGACCAATACTATTGTAGCGACCGTGGTAAATGTTGATTGATTTCATTTATTATCGACAGCCTACTCGTATCTTACGAAAACTCATAGGCCCACACTCCAGTTTACGTACGTGCCAATGCTAAATAGTCTTGGGTATGACTATACCTATTCCCTACTCCCTACTCCCTCTCTTCTCTAATGGCGAACGACTGTTCGCCATTAGAGAGGGAGTAGGGATTGCAATCCGGAAAAACGGATCCGGTAATCCGGCAGAACCGGCATCATTAAACGTTCACCGGAATCGGCGCCAATATACCGGATCCGGCGACCGGATCCGGTGCTAGCAATATTTGGCAAAATAATAGAGCTGTTGCATGATTAGGTACTTTAAATGCGTTGCGCGTGTTTTCATCAAATCATAATCGTGTCTGTCATACCTAAATATAAGACTTGTTTTTTAGAAATTGTTAGCATTCTCAAATACCTTAATAATTATTGTAATCTCATCTCAGTAAATTACGTAAGGTTAATTATAATATTAGATTTTATAAGAAACTCACTAAAATAATTGATCTATGTCTGAAAATGAGATCTAGGAAAACTAAACTAGTTACTCGTTACATCGTTAAAATTTTACTAATTCCCTACACTAGGTAGATTTATTTGTTTTCTCGTTGTCCTGTCTAATCTTGGAATGGAGGGATTGCGCTTATTCTGTGACGCGTTGTACGAGTATATGTTAATTTTTTTATAAACTACCGACACATGATTAACTTACTATCATTTCATTTTGAACCGAAAAGCGAAAATCATCCTGATTTGATCAATCCGGCCCGATCGATGGGAATCGGATCGGTCGGACGCGGCCGGACTGAAAATGAAGCCGAATTACGATCCCTAATTGGAAGCGCTCAATTTAGTTCGTAGTCCTACCGCGAACTAGTTCCTTCATATAGTTCTTTTTCAAGCTTTTATTTACTTTCACCTGGCCCGTTTTCTGTAATCAAATTTAGAAAGTTAAATTTGACCCACTTCTCGGTTACCGATTGAGCTGAAATTTTGCATACGTGCATAAATCGCGTGACAACGCAATATCATGATGACATGGTGCTGATCTGATGATACAGCTAGAAGATGGCCATAGGAACTTCGCAATGAAACGACACAACCTCATCGAGTTTGGGCTCGTTTGAATCGTCTTGACGAGTAGTTTGTCTTTCAATGGTAACCAAGGTCTGATGATGGAGCTGGAAGGTGGCCATAGAAACTCTGAAATAAAACAAAGCTCGGCTCGTTTGATTTGTCTTGACGAGTACTTTGTTGCTAGATGATAACCAGGGTCTGATGATGGAGCTGGAAGGTCGCCATAGAAACATTATGTCTATGCATAGAAACCATAACTAATAATAATTGATATGTAAAATTATTACAATATAAAATAATACTATAAAATTAAAAATAAAATTGAAATAAAATATAAACTTATTTAAAACAAGCTTTTATTATGTTCCTATTAAAAAAAGGAACTAAAAATTTAAAAATAATAATTTAAACCTAATAAGAAAAATATCTTTATATAATCAATATTTTTTTTATAAATAAAAGCGTGTTACATTAAATTGTGATTGTAAAAAGAAACATATTAAAAGTGTAATTATTCTAAATGTTCCATCACAATGTAACACGCTTTTATTTATTAATAAAATATTGATTATATAAAAAATATCATTATACATATAATATATAATGATATATTTTTTATCAGGTTTAAATTATTATTTTTATATTTTTAGTTCTTTTTATGAACAAGAACATAATAAAAGCTAGTTTTAAAAAAGTTTATTTTTTATTTTTTTTATATATGGAGATAATTCTAAAAGGAAATGTTTTTCATATTATTATTGTGGAAAACTTGAACCATGGATAGACTATAATTTATGTAATTTAATAAGAAAAGCTTGTAAGAGCGGCAAGAGTAAAAAAAATTAAGTTGGTTAGCCATGCAGCGCCACTAGATAATAGAGCGGACGCCAGAAAAATACATATTTTAAATAACTAAGAGTGAGATTCTGGACGAATTGGTTCGCATAGTTCACCTAAAAAGAGCGCTCTTTCGAACTAGGTCGTTCGCGAACTACCCAAGACTAATGCTAAATATGGAAGATGCATTAGTTATTGCATAGGTAGTTATTTCAGTGGACTTGATCCACGGTTTCAAGTGTACTAAAAAGTAGTAAAAAGAAAACATACAGATGGGGTGTACAATTCTGCGAATGTTTTGAGGGATGATTTAAAAATGGGACACAATTTCCTAGAGGATTCAATAGACTTTTATTTTGAAATCACTAAGTACTAGACTTAAAGGAATTAATAACCAATTTAAAAATTATGTCGTACTTTACTAACTCGAATATTTTATAAAACCGAAGAGGTACCTAGTGGAGTTTGTTTTATTCAATAATAAGTATACGGGGTTCAAGAATTTATACTGAATCGTTTATCAAAACATTATTACCATATACTTTTTTAGGACTGTATTTACATACTTACTTCCTTGTAAAATATTCGTGTTTATGAGATATGTAAAATATTCGTGTATATTAGGTACCTACTTAATTATGATAGACTTCTGCGAAATTCTTAATGAATGCACAAGAACGAGGGACAAGATTAGTCTTGTTTTGAGTTTGAAGATATTATAATGTTTCCTGTTTTCTCTGTTTGAATACCTATAATACATATAAGTAGTTAGACAACTTTTCAACAAACATGTTTACTTGTCAAATAGATTTTTAGCCGCCTTATGCCAAAACTCAAATACAAAACTTTTCTTTAACATCCCATAAGCATAATATAAGACTTTCTAGTCTCAACCGACTACTTTTTCGTTTAACACCAACGAAAATTGGGTTACTAAACAAATTGAAAATCTCGGAGCAATTTTCTCCCTCAAAGAGTACCCACTTTGGAATTATTTAGTTACATTTTGATAAAGAATACCCTATAAACTCATCGAAATTACCATACCATACAATGAGCAAGACCTAATCCACATAAGCTCTTTCCATTATTACCAAAAGACGAAAGAGCGGTTCTACCAGTTTCTTGAAAGCACAAAGCAAAAAAAAAGTTTTGAGAGGTAGGTAGAAGGTTTTTATTTGAGATAACGAATAATATCGACTACAGAGATTAATTTAAAACTTTGTATTTACTTTCAAATAGACTTTAGTTTTAAAGGGATCTCAGGATAAAGATTGTCGCCGATAACCTCAAGGGGTTCAGTTGGTTCATGCGTAAATTGGGCTATTCCACTAGTCCCTACAAGCTGTCCTTCCTGGTAGGGACAAGTGTTGTTCGGGATCAGCAGGGCTGTATTTTACGGTTTGCTTCGTTTTTAGGCTTAATAATCAGTAACTCAGAAAATAGAATATGGGGCAAATACCTACTGTTATCTTCTTGTATTATTCGCCGTAGCAAAAATGCTCAAGTAATCGGTTATATACGCAAACGTATAAAATAATAAAATAGGTACCTACTTATTTGTAATAATTTCATTTACTCTCTTGAATGAGCATTGTTCAAATTTAAAAATAATGAAGTAAGTTGTAAGTATAATTAACTCCAGTAATATTTTTGAATCTTTCTAAGAAACTCCTTTAAGAAATTCCTTTTGGACGTTTACAGAAATTGATAATTCTAAATAATAATGGCCTTGGCCCCATACACTAACAATTTCTGACTAGTTTTTGTTGAAATTGAAATCAAATTTCAAGGATTAAATAATTTACACCGAACAAAATACCTACCAAATAACATACATTATTATTATCTTTAAATATTCTATTAATTAAATGACGACGATGACCCAGTAGTTGGATCTCGTTTCTCATTCGTGAGGATCGGGTTCAAATCCTGGCAAGTACCAATGAGTTTAAAAAAAGTGAAATGTCTGACGTACTGTAAATTCGCAGGCCATCGTGCTGGGGACAGCGCACGAAACTGGAGAAACGTCTAACGCTGGTAGCGGGCATCGCCATTGTGTTGGCCATTGCTTTCCTCGCCGCATTTGTCGCCAGCCTACTGATGAGGACCTCCAAAGACATCACTGGTAAGTACACAGTTTTTGTGCAGTCACTTACTCGTAATAGGAGAATTATTAAAAAACAAGCAATGTAATATCGTAAATATTATGCATAATACCTATTGAAAAACTATTTGTTCGTTGCTGTATATACCTACGACCATAAATAGATAATAGAAAATGATAATATCTAGGCTACTTAAATAAACAAATTCGTTGCGTTACACAAATTTGATATTGTATTCAATAAGGGAAGTTAAGTTCTGTGCGCTGAATACCAAATTGGAGAAAATTTCTCGAGTGATTCACAGTTTAAAGCGCCACTCATAAGGGGGGAGGGAGGGGGGTAAGGGATTCTCGACCAAGTAAATGATTTAAAAGGCAAATGGGAGATTAAAGAACTATAGTTTATTTCATAGGTAGCAGGAGTTTGGTGACAGTTCACATTTTTTCGTTTCACGCATACTTTGTAATTACAATAGGTAACAGAATAAGCTCAATTACTGAAAATATTTTGTTCAGTATCGACTACTTAATCGATTTCAGCAATTTCTAATACGAGTATGCGTAAATTTTTTCCAAAAAAATGAATTAACATAATCAGTTAGTTATTTAGGACTACGTAGGTATAATCATATTTAAGATAGGTAGAAATTCTTCTTTCTATTCTATGATGTTAAATTTATAATAGTAAGACTTATAAGATGGGGGAATATTATTTTTATCTTAAGTCGAGAACTACTCGTATGTGGCTTCATTATGTAATATGCATAAAAAGATATTTCATATAAACCCCACTTCTCGTGGTAACATTAAACACAGATTTAAACCCCTCTTTTTAGCAAACTTTGCTTAGAAAATTAAAATATATTTTAAGGTACTTACCTATTTAATTTGCAATAATAGTTCTACACGTATAATCTATATAATATATAATAATATAATCTCACGCCTTTTTTATCCCCGAGGGGGTATAGGCAGAGGTATTCCATTACTGGATATACCCACATTTCACGAGATATATTGGACCCCTAAACGTGATAGGTGGTGAGCCCATCGCCGGACCGGGTCTGTTTACACATGTCTCAGAATTAATTCTGAGACCTGCGGGTTTCCTCACGATGTTTTCCTTCACCGTCGAGCTAGTGATAAATATGTACGTAAGTTTTTGAAAAACTCATTGGTACATGCCAGGATTTGAACCCGAGCCTCACTGATTTTCGGCCGGCTCTTTAACCGTCCGGGCTATCACTGCTTTTTTAATATAATATAATATAATCTATATATAAAATGATAAACTGACTGATTGGTCATAATTATATCAACCCACAGCCTAAACCGCTGGGTCTAGACTTGAAATTGTGCACATAATTATAGCTTATACAGTGTAGGCATCCACTAAGACAGGATTTTGCAAAATTCAACCCCTACGGGGGTGAAATAAACGTGCTCGAGCGAAGCCGCGGGTAAAAGCTAGTTATTTATAATGTATTATTTAAAACGATTTAACAATCAAAATATAATAATATAGACTCTGCGAATAATTTTTTTATTAAAGTAACCACGTTATACGGTAGTTTCTCGACATGTTCATGCAAATTTCCGCTTCGAAATTAACTTCCCACTCGAACGCTTTTACCTCTCCAAGTCGTCTGCAACTGAGTTCCTAGCTACGGGCATTATTAGGTATGAAGGAAGGCATGTTGTTTTCTACGCTGCAATTTATGAGAAAGCGTATACAACATTTAAAAGAATAAGCGCAATTCCTGAAATTAGTTTGTTCAGTATCGACTACTTATTCGATTTCAGCTATTTTTAATATGTGTTAAATTTTTCAATAAATTTAATTATCGTAGCTGAATTTAGTGCTTTCTATGGAAATCGTGCTATTATTAATCAATGTTTTAGAAAATTGGTTTGACACAACTAAAGTTCGATTGCATCATATTTTTTTTATATTAATATACAAATAGGGGTGTATGAGGAATTGCGCTTTTTCTGTTACGCATTGTATAATAATAATTTCCTAATTTATCTCTCATTGGGTGGATAGATGAAAGACGTCCTTAGAACAAGATAAGTATAGGTACCAGATAAGGGGTTTCTGATTGGCCGATTCGGTAGAGGGTGAGCTAGATCCTACAGATACTTTAGCTTCAGCTGATCAGCAACATAATGAAATTCAGAGTACCCGAAACCGACGATCATGTATCAATCGATTGAAGGATGTAGATAATGATGAGCGAGGCATGTGTTAGGTCCATAGATTCAGGAAAAACTTCTAAATCTATGGTTAGGTCTATCCTGTATCCTACGGGAAAAACGCTCGAACTTATGTATGTATCGCAACATATTAAATTCAACTCAATCCCGACACCTCATGCACATTGGACACTACAAGCTATGACCAGGAGATTCTGATAGTTAATATAATATAAGGTCATTTTAATTTTTATTTATTTTGTTATTTTTGCACACTTTTTGATTACGTGGTATTATTTATGTACAGCATATTGGGGATTTTTTTATTTTTTTTGTAATAATTGCTGTTATCTAGTAAAGTAGCATTTGAAAATTAAAAATCAATGCCGAACATTTTCTTGTAATTTTTTTGAAGTTGGTACTTAGGTACCTACTTACACTTTAAATATTTGCACTTTAAAAATGAATACACCTCCATCGGCGTTGATATTATAACGTTTCTTTTTCTAAAGCACTAATTGTAATTTTACTTTAACGACATCTACTGAAGTAACGACTTCAGACTAGGGTATGACGTTAGGATATAATATAACGCGTAACAGAATAACCACTCTAAAGAGTAAAAAAACCGACTTCAATCTTTAACTTATATGGTTTACTCATGGATGCCGTTGTCAGAACTGGACGAAATTAAAATGGGACGAATCTAGAAGCACCAGCTTTCAAATAAAAAAAGAATCATCCAAATCGGTTCACCCAGTCGAAAGTTCTGAGTTAAGAAACATAAAAAAAAATACAGACGAATTGATAACCTCCTCCTTTTTGAAGTCGGTTAAATAGCGCAATTCCTCATACACCCCAATTAGTATATTAATATAAAAAAAATATGATGCAATCGAACTTTAGTTGTGTTGTGTCTAACCAATTTTCTTAAATATCGATTAATAATAGCACGATTTCCATAGAAAGCACTAAATTCAGTTACGCTAATTCATTTTTGGGAAAAATTTAACACATTTTAAAAATAGCTGAAATTGAATTAGTAGTCGATACTGAACAAACTTATTTCAGGAATTGCGCTTATTCTGTTACATGTTGTATATGTATTGAACTTCTGTCAAATAATTCTGCTATCCATCATATTATGCTAGCTACAATTCCCAATAGGTATATGTATATACATTATTATATACTTGTAAGCTTCGCGCACTCATAACATGTAATTTTTATGATACAAACAGTTTCACTGTTGTCGTTTAGCACCTTCATTTTATTTGTGATTGATTATAGTGATAGATATTTCAATAAGTTTTACGGAAATTGATATTTTCTGCGTCCCGCTGTGAAATGAGAAAACCGGTCATACGTACTGTGGCGTGCCGATTCTGCTAAAGAATATCGGTTCGTTATTTATTGGATTGCATTATTAATATAAATATCATGTAACACCACGGATATTTTGTAAAAATGTACCATTTCAAAATGTTAACTGGTTACAATAATATTTATTTATTTAACATCATGTACCAAGAAAATGTACACATGGCGAACTTAATACTTAAAGGCAATATCTACCAGTCAACCATGAAGAAAGAATATTGTAGTACTTGTACCTTAAACAAATGCATTTTAAAACGTTATAATTATATATATAGTACTCTGACGTATACTCGTACTTAAATCGATGCAGATGAGGTAACTACCTACTGAAGCTACTAACCGGATTTTGCTAATAATTCTACTCAGGTATTGTGTGCCAGCGATGTTATTTTCTTCACTTTTAATTAAAAAATATTTAGGAATAAAAATAATAATAATTAGAATATTTTTTACATTTTCTGTTTTATTTGTATAACATTCTCAATGATTTCTTCCTTTTTAAATATATACCAGGAAAGTTTTAGTAGATATAATGTCTCTGGTTTTCCATTTGTCGTCTCCTACTTAACGGAGCGGAAACAAGTGCGGAAGCGCACGGAGGCGACGACGTGATTGAAATTTGCACATCACTGCGCAAGATTCATCTTGCGGAAACTCTCAGCAGCCAATTTACCAGCATTAAAATAGAGCATTATTTTAGAAAGAAAAGCTGAACTACAAAACATTACAATTCTCAGTTAACAATGTATTAGATCACGTCGTGTGACGAAACTTTGGTGTATAATGTTGCGGTCGCCGCGGCGGAACGTGATCGAACCCATACAGAAAAATATGACAGTTTTTGGTACACTACACTCAACAATAAAATTAATAACAGAGGTCAGTTTTCACACAAATTATGCAAACTATGTTGAGATATTCACAATCATATCTATTCAGTTATTATATTGTAGCTATAATAATTTCTTCAAACGAAAACGTTTTGTTCAATGGAGCGTGATCGACTATGCCGAGGTTTCACACAGCATTTAACATAAATAATTGCTACATTATCTTTCTGTGTATCTGTTAGTTACCGGCAATGTTATTGTACATAACTACATGCCACAGTCACTAGGCACAGTGATAGCCCGTAAGTACTTACTTATTAACTTCATCATAGATGCAGTTGCATTACAAACCCATTAGTTGTAGTCATTTTTATGTGTATGTATCAGTGTTGAATTTATGTTGAGAGTATCTATAAGTTTTGGGATTCTTGGGTCTATCACGTCGTAGCGACGCCTTGTGGGACGAGGAAAAAGCGCATGGCATTGAGGATGAGGCCAAGATTAAAGTGCGAAATACGGTCAATAACAACAACTTGGTCAGTATGTATTAATATAAAAATCTATACGTTCCCACCATGAATGTGTCGGTGCACATTGTAATAAAAAAGTCAAACCAAAATAGGCCTTAGCGGGTTTTGCACCCGTCAACTAACGGTTAGCAGACACAATAGCATTTTCCATTGTCCTTGAGCTCTCGTGGGCCGCTAATGATTCACCCAAAGGGTGCCAACGGAATCCCATCACTAAGCCTCGGCGCTGTCCGTTTATCTGTCATCAGTCGGTTGTATCTCACGAACCGTAGAAAGTGGACAGTTGACATTTTAATCAGGAATGTGTATTTCTATTGCCGGTATAATAAACGAAAAATGGAATGGGTACAAGTAACCTGTTTTTTTATTGTAGGTACGGTGCCACGGGACTTCGTATGCGAGTCCGCCTCGCATTTGACCGGTTCTTTGTTTTCAAAATATTTTTTATATCTAAGCGACACGTATCTAATAACTACCCTTTTGAAATTCAAATCGTGTCTAATTATAAGCTTCGGTAGTATTTAAGTGTTGCCTCAATTTACTAGTACCTATGTACGTAGTAAAAAAAAGTAACCAGTGGAGAATGATTTATTGGTAATATATAACATTTTTATCAATATTCATTAAATTTAATCGAGGACGTAATATTTCTAGGTTATTAGGCTACTGTAAAATAGTAGTTAATATTTACACTTTTTATAGGTGTCTATAAAAATCGTAAAAGCAACGGTACCTACATTTGTAATTTAAAAACATAATACTTACGATATCATAATATCATGCTGCTGATTTGTAGACATGTATGAAAAAATCTCATCCTAGCTATTCCTCGCGATTTCACCGGCGCAAGTCACGTTCCCGTGGGAATACGGGAAGAAAATATCTAGAAAAGGAAGCTTTCTATGAATTTTTAAAAACGGTCCAATCGTTTTTGAGTTTATTCGTTACAACCATACAAAAATACAAATCTTTCCTCTTTTTAATATTAGTTTGGATTAGTGTAGATAATATAGTGTAGATAACTACATATGTACTACTTATAAGTATAATAACTGCACCTAATAAGATAAACCCTTATATAATTTATAATGTTAATTGAATGTTAAATCTACATTAAAACCTACATTAGCATTTGAAACCATAATAACAAAGAACTCTACAGAGTAAAAGACCGAATTCAACGAAAGGGCGACGGTACCTAGTCACATAATTACCATGTCGTGACCCGTCTGCCAGTTTGCCCCATAGGAAAAATATAAAAAAAATGCACTAAAAATCATAATGTGGGTATACTTTTTAGGCATTTGTTGATTTTTTTAAAACCACTCCACTGATTTCGATAAAACTTCAATGGGACCACTTCTGAAGCATGATCTACTAAACAAAAAAGAATTATTAAAATCGATTCATAATTGGCGGAAAAATCACATAACATACATACACAAAAAAGCGTACAGTTGAATTGAGAACCTCCTCGTTCTTTGAAGTTTGTTGAAAATAGTAAAATACCTACTTCGAACTTAAAGGTCTACTTTATCTAGAATTCTGAATAATACAATGATAAATAGGCGCTTGGAGCATGCAGAGGTATCATTAAAACTATTCTAGTGGGTACATAATTGCTAATAGTATACTACTTCTTGAAGCTATGGTTATAGAAAGATTGAAATAAATTAGTTGAAAAACTACGATGATTGTCTAGCTAGTTTATTTAGCTACTAGTGACAATGCAGATTGCATCGTAGAAACTTAACATTTCTACAGCTCACGGTTTCAACATCAGGAAACCTGCCACCGTTCACGCCATTGTGATACCAAGTTTCTACAAGACGCATCCATTGAAATATGAGCTTAGTTTTCTTAAAGTACCTACAAACATCTAGTAACTAAAAATAGCTTCAGCAGTTGTCAGTTGTTATTTCAAACAAATAAATCTCGCATCACTCAACGGGTTAAAGGTCTCTTACCATAATGATTGATATGACTCATCAAAATAAATACAAAGAGCTTTTATCAAACATGATGGTTATAGGGGAATGCAAATACTTAGAAAATGGCAGGTTTTAGGTATACAGGGTGTCCAGGAATATAGAACATTCCTTTGAGTACCTACGTGAATTTACTCTTGAAACCGAACCTTGGGGTTAATCCATCCAATCGATACCAAGTTGTCAAGTTATTCTTGGACAACTGTAGTGAATTTGAAACACTAGCTTTTATAAGTTTCTAGGCTGAATGGTATTGTTACATAAAGTATTTGTAACTAATTGGTTCTGAAACTCGGACTGCAATCAAGAAAGGAACGCAAATAATAATTTATTCATGAAAACAATACCGATATAGCGGGTAATGCCTCTATTGTTTCATAAGGTACCTATTATTGTTTTTAAAAATACTACCATACTTGTTCTATGTCTATGAGCTGGATGAATCAATGTTTTGTGTTGTTATAGACATGCCACAAACAAGTGAGCTGCGTCTCTCCTCATCCTCGGCCCCGGTTGTCGTGTCACGATCTGACGGCCAGCAAAAGATCTGCAATAGCCCCGGGTGCGTCCACACAGGTAATGATAAATTTTTTTGGTGTTGTAAATATTTGTTATTTAAATAAGTCTTATACAACATGTAACAGAACCAATAAGCTTAGATTTTTTTACTAGCTTGTAGTTTTTGCGTGATGCGTGTACAGACAGATAGCTAAACATTAAAAAAATTGTTTTAGTATCTAAATCGATAACTATCTACACTACACCGAAAAAAATTCAAAAATATGTCACGTACAGATACGGTCTCGTCATAGTTTTATTATACCTACCTATATATGTAAAGATATAGCAGTGCTGACCACCGCGTTCACCCTCATAGTTCCCGTTCCCGTGGTAATACGGGGATAAAATATAGCTCATGTTACTCGCTGATAATGTAGTTTTCCATGGGTAAAAGTATTTTAAAAACCGGTTTAGTAGGCGTTAAAACGTAACAAACAAATTCTCATTTATAATAATAAGAGTAGATATTAATAAGCTTGGATATTTAAAGTTGTAATTCTTGTGAATTTATAATTTCCCATTTCAATAATTCAAAAAGCAATCTACAAGTATTGAAATTCTTTAATATAAAATGAGTTATTTGGATAAGACAGGTACGGATAGCATGGTCTGATCTTTATCGGCATTTCTATCAACTTTTAAAAAAGTAAAAAAATAGTTTAATACTTTCTTGTAAAAAAATAGTAGTTGGACATTGATATCGCAAACTTTTTTGTAGATATTGATATGTTCTTTAGTATTGTAGAAAATTTTTTTTTTCTATCATCAATAGTTTCCGCAGCGCATGCGATGAAAGACATTTTATGACAAACATTTTTACACCTTGGGTTACTTTGTTGAAGTTCTAGTAACCCTATTTTTTGTCTCTATTAGATATAACCTATGTTACTCAGAAAGAGATAATATATGTAGCATTCTAATGGTGAAAACATTTTTGGAATAGGTCAAGTAGTTTTTGAGTTTGTTCGATACAAACATATAAAAATACAAATATTTCTTATAGGAATTGCTTGAGATATTCACAGCAACATTTTTTCTAGCGTCCAAACTACTACTGAACATGGACGACAAAGTGGACCCTTGTGATGACTTCTACGACTTCGCATGTGGGTCGTTCGTGAAGAACACGCGCATCCCCGACGACAAGACCTCTGTGAACACCTTCTCCATCATCACCGATCAGCTGCAAGAGCAGATCCGGGCTCTGCTCGATGAGCCGATCCGGACTGACGAGCCAAGGCCTTTCATTCTCGCCAAAACCTTATACCAGGCGTGTATGAACCGAAGTAAGTGTCTATTTTATAAAATTTGCTATAAAAAGTAAATAAGTTCACGCTTTATCTAACAAGGGGGATCAGCGGAGTTATTCGATTCCTGGAAATACGCCGTTTTCTTTAGCGTATTTTTCGGACCCCTAAACACGTGGCAGGTCGTGAGCCCAGTCGGACTGCAGACATGTTACACATGCGTCGGAATCAATTCTTGGCCTGAGGTTCTCTCACGATGTTTTCCTTCACCGTCGTGCTTGTAATAATTATGAAAGATAGTAAAATGTCATGGGTACGTGCCCTTACCAGGATGCGAACCCAAGCCTCGTGCTTGAGAGACGAGCTCACTACCAACAGGGCTATCACTGCTCTGTAGCTAAGCAATTTGGTCCAGAGCAGAAGTGTTACCTATATATCTCTAAAGTCAAATTTTTATGCAACTTAGCTTACGTAACTTGATTTTTCAATATCTTAGGTCAAATTACGATAGTCACCACGGTCTATATAGGTACTTACAGAACATTATTGATGTTCTCTATCAGATCGTTATCACTTTCTAACTCACTGAAATTGACGACGTAAAGCCAATCAGCTCAGTTTTAATTGATTCAGCAACTACATTAGGTACAGTAAATGAATATGATTTAAAACTACAGACTCAGAGTGAAGTGTAGATAGACAATGAACGTCACAACATTGCTATAAAAATACATGTTTATTGCTGCAATTATGTAACTTGTGTACAAACATCATAACATATAACATTTTAAATTGATTTATTACCTACTTACTTGTGGTTTAATAAAAGCACAGTCGAAACAATGAGGTAGATAGTAAACCGCGCTATTGCTAGAACAAATTATCTATTATTTAAATTATGTAAAATATTGAATAAGTATCTATTCCTAGAATCACTTCATTTTCTGTTTGACGTCGATGAATTTTTATATCGATAAGCAACTATCAATTGATGTGTCGTATAAGGTATATCCGGGTATATCATACTACGGTGATGACTTGCAAACAAGCCGGGATAGTTTGACCTATTTATGTACTCTGCGCTTCCAGTGCCGTATCCCTGTCGAAGTACGGTGAGGGACCCGTCATACATAGTTTGATATTTCTCAAAAAGTCTATAACAAATAATTTGTAACTAGTTGTTTTGTAGAAATTTGTGTGATGGTATACTTGTAAAAAATATTCCCAAAAAGACAGTATACGATGTCGAAGCCAACGGTACCACGTTACTAAGTCTCCTCTGTCCGTCTGACTGTCAGTGCTCTGTACGTATCTCAAGAACGGGTGCTACGGTAGCACGAAACTCTTTGTATGCAAGTCCGACTCACACTTTCATAGTAACTTTTGTAGGGCTGCTGTACGATTTGTTTCCTGCGGAACAATGTAACGTTTGTGGCTGTAACATTCTGTCGCTATAAGGTTTGTTGATGTAACTATTTCTTACTACTACATTTACTACACTAATATTTATTGAAAAAGGCGTCAGCGTATTGTATTTATTGAAATTGTTGCAAATTTGAATAGTATAAAAGTAATTTTACTCTATTTGTTTAATGTAGGTTCATTTATTTTGTGAAGTGTTTTTTAAAAGCGGAAATGATAAACAGTTCGAAGTATCAAAAACCCTAGTGAGTACCGAAAATGCCGGTTCCGTCTTAGAACCGGTACCGGTACTGAAAAAGTGTACTGCATGCCCTGATCAGAAGAATAAACTTGTTTGTATCCACTCACACCTCCCTAAATACCGCCCTGCCGAAATTTATGAACAACAAGTTAGTAAGTTAAATGAGCTTAGGAGAAACAGAGGTAGTAAACCTCCCTTTGTTTGGTATTAATAATAGATAATTTATAAACTTCGTGATTAGAATTTCCTGCGGAACAATGTAACGTAAACTATGTATTTTGGCAAGGAGGTAGATGTTTGATTTTAACTTTACCTGACCCTACAGACAATCTGGATATGACAGAATGCAGTGACGACGAAAAAAAATATTAATCGAATTAGCTACTGACCGTGTTTAGTGAAAGTATTTCAGTTTATTTTAATTTAAGAGAGCAGAGTAGTATAAACCCTCGGGAATTCAAACGTAAAATGTTGTTATAATAACATCAACTGTATTGTATTAGTGCTGCTTAAACCAGTTGTGGCGGTAAAATAAGTGAAAGGAAACTGATTATCGCTTCCGCCATTTGCAAAGCCAAAGTGATGTAAGTTTATGGATGAACAAGCATGAAGCGGTTATGTATCTTATACCCAAGAATAAAAAACCTCAAGCAGAATGTTAGAATAATAAAATCTATATAGGTATTTTGCTTCACACCTTATATGACAGAAGTTTGTCTGCTATATGTAACTACTAGCTGTTCTGCGCGGTTTCACCTGCGTAGTTCCCGTTCCCGTGCCTGTGCTACTAAGGGATATTGTAGCTTTCCGCCGGAGAAAGAATTTTTAGAATCGGTCCAGTAGTATTTCAGTTTATTTGTTACAAACATACAAAACTACAAATCTTTCCTCTTTATTATATTAGTGTAAGTATGTATCGTTAAGACGACTACTCGTATTTAATCGATCATTTTAAATGTAAAGAGTAATGATAGCCTAGTATGTAATGAGTCCGCTTCACATTCGTGAGGTGCGAGTTCGAATCCTGGCATGTACTAAGGAGTTTATCAAAAATAATATACTGGTGAAACATAGGTAATTCCAGAAATAGAATACCTCTGGCTACACCCGCGATTAACAGAGATTATTTATTTTAAAATGGTATATTTAATAGTTAGGTATATTATTATGCCAATCATAAAAATTTTGAAGATAGAGATCCTATGATAAGTTCGCTGCTTGTAAGGCATAGTTTTTTGTTTTTGAGTAGGTATTAAGTCAGCTAAGAATGTTATTTTGAGCCTAAAACGTTATTATCTCTGCGTCTATAGCGGCAGGTACCCAACTTGTTTCAGTTCTTATTTTTACATAAAAAAATACGATGAAGTAGCCCCTTAGTCAGTGGAGGACCTGTTGCTTCTTCGGTGTTGGCGTACATGGACCCACGGGAGCCGGTGGGCTCACTGACAAGTGAATTACCCTAATAGTCCATAGATAAAATGTAAAAAAATAATGCTATTAATATAAAACTTTGGAATTTTTGTGTCGCAGCCGCGATCGAAGCCCGTGGGGTGCAGCCGCTTTTAGACATGCTGCGGCGGCTAGGCGGATGGCCGGTGCTCGACGGTGCCAACTGGGACGAAGGCTCTTTCTCCTGGGAGGAATCGGTGTACCGATTCCGCGACGCTGGGTACTCTGTCGACTACTTCCTCGACTTCTCCATCAGTGTCGACGTCAAAAACTCCACCAAACGGATCATAGACGTAAGAGGACCATGAGTTTCTATTTTGTGTTACAGTGTTGAAAGATAATATTATTATTGTATCACATATTGTCATAGATTTACAATAGTAATTCTGACACATAATGCTTATTGATCACTGGCGAATTGTGTGATGCTCCGCGAATAATAAATCATTAAAATTACATCATGCTCTTGCGATTACTAACATCTTTAAAACTTTTGGTTGATACCATCGACTGTTCACGTTTGACCTACAGTTGGACCAAGCGTCTCTGGGATTGAGCCGCGAATATCTGAACAGAGGATTCAGTGACAAGCTCGTCCAAGCCTACTACGAGTACATGGTGGACATAGCTACATTGCTGGGAGCAGACCGTGCCCGTGCAGAAGTTGAGCTCAAGGAATCCCTGCATTTCGAAATGAAACTTGCCAATGTAAGTTCTCCATTAAATATAGAATTAACAATCGTTATGACATTAGCCAGAAGACAATACAAAGTTTGAACAGAAACGGTTTTATAGGCCCCGAAACAAACATTTTTTACGAGCTTTGTTGTAAAATGAATCATTCTGTAAGCTACCCAATTTTATGTAGCCAGCCTGGTAACCGTAAACGCATTGCCCATGGCCCCAAGATGTGACCTAATTGCTTGAAACATTGCCATTTGCCGCCAAAGATGTCAATCGAAAGGCATCGTGGTTTGGTTTCGATCAATTTGCAAACAGTACCTAATCAATGATTCTTTACAGAATACATTCATACATAAGCTTCATTTAAACACAATATCAGATGGACAAGTCAATGTACTCGTAGATAATTGTCCTAAATAATGACATTGCTTTTCAGATCTCCTTGCCGCTAGAAAAACGACGAAATGCCACTAGTCTGTACAATCCTATGACTATTGCAGAGTTACAAGAAAAGTTTCCCAAGTAAGAACGTTATTATATTGGAAATCACTTTACTTTCGAAACAGAGTATTATAAAAAAACATTTCTTCCCAGAATTCCATGGCTGCATTACATAAACCGCCTTCTAGCGCCTCATGTAAAAATCGGCCTTGATGAAATCGCTATTGTTAACGTGCCCAAGTACCTAACGGACCTAGAGGTTTGTGTTAATATTACGGTTGAACTATTTAAATGTTTAAAATTAAATATACTTGGAAATCTCAACAGAATTTCGCCCACACAACTTTGACTCGAATTGGTTATTGATGCAGGTTCTCCTAGAGAAAACTCCTAAGCGCGCGCAAGCGAACTATGTGTTGTGGCGGGTAGCTGGAGCCTCCGTGTCATACCTGACCGACAACCTTCGGCGGCGTCAGCTGGCCTACGTCACCGCTTTATCGGGCAAAACCGAGCGTGAGAGCCGTTGGAAGGAATGCGCTGATACTACCAGTGCCAGGTAATTAAATTCACGGACAGAAAAAAAAATAGTATATACTAGCGACTCGCCCGTCTTCGCTTCGATGCTGTTTATTAAAATAATAAAGGTACCTTTAGGTATCTTCTGAACCCTGCAAAATATCGAAATGAAACAAACGAAAACAAAGTTCAAAAATATTACCTGTTGTAATTCCTAAAATTTTCTTTGAAAAAACTTGCTTGAGCCGTTTTAGAGCATATTCGACAGAATCTTTCAGATAGACAGGCAGACCAACATTCTAAAAGGTACGGTTATAGACCTACCGGCATTAATGATTACTTAGGTATCGTATAATTAGTTTTCACTTAAATCTGAAATTACAGACATACTTAAATTTTATTATTAGTATAGGTATCGTTTGGAAGTAGGTCACTGCCCGTGATTCTGAGGTAGTGCATAGGTACACATCAAAAAAAGATTTTGATTTAAAAAATTCAGAATGCAGGAATATTTAGTGGGTGTAACATATGTATGCTAATAACCGGTCAGGTTACATTTCTGTGAGATAATTAGTTTTGTACTTATGTTATCTTACGCCCACGGGAACTCGCTCCTTCAATTATTGCTCCACTATAACAACAAATAATAAAAGTGAAACCAAAAAATATACAAGAAACATGTGTTTTTTTTTTTTGTACGGTGGTATGAGACCCTTCGTGTGCTATAGTCGGACTTACACTTGTCCGGTTTTTAGGTAAACTGGTAGTGCATCGATGCAACAAACATACAAGATAAAAAATTGTGACACAGCATTTGCTAAAAAAAATCAATGCAACGCTTCATTGCATTTTATGATGGTATTCAATGATAAAATCGAGGCAACAATACCTAGTTGCTAAATTTTGTTACAACGATAAAACGGTTTTTATTGTGGTAGAATCGGTAGAATAGAAAATAAAAAAATATGGGCGAAATCAAAGACGTTTAAAAGAAAAAGTTGCTCCCTCCTAGGAAAAAGAATGTTTTTCTTCCAACCTCTTTGATTATTTGATACAAGTTGTGGCGTCTAAAAAAATGTTTTTTTAAAAGATTTTTCTCTCTTGCTTTCGCGTTGCAGGACGCATTCAACTGTGACCTAGGCTTGAGTAATATTACCCACAAAAATTCAAAGCTAGTTATTTATATTTAGAGGCCTTTCCTAAGCATAAATCTTACACGAACACAAACTCAGGAGCTGATCGTGCATATTTTAGTTTTTTTTACTTATAGACGCTACTATCTGACCCCAGCTAATTAAATCTATAGGAGCTCGCCATTATTCTTTGGTAATAGGTAGGTACCTATGCGATACCAATACCGGTTTCAAATGTATCGCCGTATCAGTAGAAACAAATTCGGGGATATACCTTACCGGTAACACACACATAATATATGTATACAGCAGTCCTTATGGCAACATAAAATTACTTTTGCTAATTGGTACAGCTTGGGAGCAGCTATTTTCACTTTGTCCTCTACACTAGTAGGTACTCGATTCGTCAATCAAGATTAAGTCTTACTCAGAGTTTTTATCATAAGAAAATAGGTACCTACTACCTACTACAGTCGTTTCTGCTATTAATCCTTAGAATAAGGCTTACATAGATATTGATTGGTCCACCCACTACAAAGTACCTAGCACACATTTTAAATCTGAAATTAAAGCGTAGGTATCTTCTACTATTTCTTGGGAAAGCGCCTACCATGACAACAATTATGCTGACATCTAGCTTTGATTCTGTTGAGGCTGAAAATAAAAGTTTCAGTATGAACTCACAATATTTATTCTATAATGCTCATAAATTTCTTTGCAGTATGTCTATTGCCGTAGGAGCCCTGTACATCAGAAAATACTTCAACGAGGATTCTAAAGCTAACGCGTTGGAAATGGTGAACGACATACGGTAATCAACAACATGAATTATGAATTTAGCTAGATATCTATTTGTATAACTAATTGTAGCGCATCGGCCTCGCCGGGCGGCGTGGATCTAATTCCTTTCCTATCCTTTGGGAATTTCACAAGCTACGTCTCAGACTCGAAGATCACAGTAGGTACTTGCATGCATACTACATCTGCATATGGGAATTTTATTTTAAAACCTCTGATAAAAAAGTTTCTTATAAAAATGACATAGGGTGAACCTATCGCGGACCGGGGTTTTGGTAGGTACAAATGTTTCTTAATTTGTGATTAATCGTAACCATATTCTGTACGTAATCGATCTTCCACTTTTCTTCGTAACTTCGTAATTTCCAAAGACCCGGTCTGAGTGAGTATCATAAAACCTAGGAAACTTTCGAAGTACCGGCTTCAGAGGTTTATCCTAGGCTTTAATGAGTCAATCACAAATAATAATAATAATATTTATAAAAGGCTTAAATTTTTTTTCTGATAAAAATAAAAAATATTACTGCACCATTCATCATTCTCTACGAATAATAGCATAAGTATTATTCAACAAAACTTTTGTGTGCCGATCTGTTCCGCGGACTTGCATAACTTTTAATGAAATTAGTTCCTAAAACATTTGGTATTTCACGAATGAACGGGTAATTTTTAAAATATTCTCATTGACGTCTTTATTTAACAGGCAACAGTTCAGGAAGACCCTCACCGAGGTTGAATGGATGGACGACAAGACACGACAAGAGGCTCTGGAGAAAGCAGACGCTATGGCCTCTCATATCGCTTATCCCAACGAAATGCTTGATAACGACAAACTTACAGATTTCTATTCTGGGGTAGGACATTATTCTAAGTACTTATCTTTTAGCCCGATAGGTACAGTTAGCATAAATTCTAATAAGTAGATACGCAAAAGTTTCTTTCATACGTAAATACGCTCACATTTCTAGTGCATTGCTGTTCGGTCCCTGCGGCCACAAGGGGCTTAATGGAACCAAAACCTAATTTTATGCTTGACAACCTTTTAATACTCGTACAGTCAAGAGCACGCTAAGCTTGACGCTTTGGACTTTGACCCGGCCCGGTATTCTATGGCGCGCAGTAAAAATCAGAGCTCAGCTTAAACTAGTAGTGTAAAGCTTGACTTGCTCTTGACTGTACACTCGGATTGGCATGTACTAAACACATCAATGTCATTTACAAGATTCCGATGCGTATTGTTTTTGGGCACCTAGTTGGAGATGTCGCCGGATATGTTGATGGAGTCGGTGCTCAACCTGACGCTGTTCGGCACCGAGTTCTTGTTTAGTAAACTACGAGAGACTGTCAACAAGACGGATTGGATCACCCACGGCCGCCCCGCCATCGTTAATGCTTTCTACTCTTCGATAGAAAACAGCATTCGTAAGCACTTATCTATATTTATTAAACCTAGACAAAGCCCTCTTAGAATAGGTAGGTAACCTAATTATTATTATACCTACTTATACCTATGTATGTACTGAGTTCACGGTCGACGAGTCACTATAATACCTAAGAACATGCCAGGAATCGTCATGTCGATAAAAGAGTATGATATGAGCATTGAACACTTAATATTATCGAGATTAAATTGAGATAACGGAGATTATTAAAAAAAAAATTAACTATTTTAATGGACTGGTCAGAATCTCAATGCGGTCTAACCATGGTCTAACCTATATGCTTTTGTTCAATTTATTTGTTTTGCGTTCTAAGTATTTATAATTATAAATTACTAGCGGGTGCCCAGCGGGGCGTTACCCGCGTGGTTCTGTTATAGGTATTAATGATGAATTTTCAAAAATCCCTTCGTTGTGCTCACTTAGGTCATTTAAGGAACCTTTATTCAAAGTTTCATTCTTCTGTGGGTCCAGAAGGTTCGGCTGTGCGTAGATCGATTAGTCAGTCAGCTCGTAAGTTTCTTTATATTATTACTGGTGGCCCAGTCAGACATTGTCCTGCCACAGACAACAATGCCATCTGTCGGGTCCTAATGTATTTTCAAAACATCCAGTTACCCACTCAAATATACAAACATAACTTCATTCAAATCGGTCCAGCCGTTTAGGAGTAAGGTGACAAACACACTACTTACGAAAGAATCTATACTAATATTATAAACAGGAAAGTTTTGTATTTGTATGTTTGTAACGAATAAACGCAAAACTACATACTGGACCGATTGTGAAAATTCTTTAACCAATGGAAAGCTTACTTTTAGTAAAAATGTTTACTGTTCTTATTGATTCTGAACTTTTAAAATTAATGGTTGTTTTGAAATGTTAAAATTGTAATTTAACGTAAACGTGCATACCTTTTAAAGCAACCAAAAAACGAAAGATGTTGATGCTGTATCGTTTAAAATTATATTATATTCGTTGCTAAGCGCATCATTGAACCGATTAGGCATTTTATTAACCTTCGTAAAAATTGGAAAAGTTGGAAAATTCGGGGAATACTAAGTAGACCAAATTGACACAATTATGATAAAAAATAAATGTTTGAGTTGCTTTTTATATTTGTGCTTTGTATACCTAGTCCGGCACCTATTAATTATACGGTATCTGTCGATCGTAAATTCATCGCTGACATCTATTTGTTCTGATGCTTCTTTGCAGGCGTCCTCATTTACATAATTGCTCGTTCATGCTCAAAACAAAATACATTTACATATTTCTAAGGGTAAAATGGAACTTAGCAAGATACCACCTAAGCAAAATTAAAAAACAAAATTTTGTTTTGACTTACAATGAAATGCAATAAGTAGAACTTTATTAATATTATTATGTATTTTCAACCAACTTCAAAAAAGGAGAAGGTTCTCAACTCGACAGTATGTGTTTTTTGTGTGTATGTTACGCGATTATTCCTTCAATTAGGTATGAATCGATTTTGATTTTGCCCGCGCGGATCCAGTTTGTTCCCGTTCACTTAAGAAATTCCAAAAAATCCTTTCATAGGGGTTGCCAATGACATCAAGACATAAATATGGTACATATCTACCATATTTCAAGTTTCTAGGGAGTTATCGCTTCGGAGTAGTAGGTACTCATTTCTCTTTTTAGCCAGTTGGACCTTTTAAATTAATTTTCCTGTGAGAATAAGGCATTCTCCCGCTGTAAATAGTACTCTAGATGTTGACTAGGCTATTCAGTTATCTCCACACCAAATGTCATCAAAATATGTCCAGTAGTTTTTGCGTGATGCGTGCACAACCAGACCGACAGACAAAAATGTAAAAAATTGGTGTTTTGGTATCTAATCTACATCGATAGCTACCTATGTACAGACACAGGCACGTACGGAGTTTTATTATATCTGTAGATTTGACGTAAATTTTCACGACACGGCGTCATTCGACGTCATCCATCAGTTTTATGTTGATTTTACCCTTCTATACTGTTACAGGTACCTACTAATAATATAGAGGAAATATTTCTATTTTTGTATGTTTGTTTCGAATAAACTCAAAAACTACAGGAACAAAACAAAAAACTTTAAAAATTCTTTCACCAATAGAAAGGTAGAAGATCCCTGAGTAACATAGGCTACTTATATTTTATTCCCATATTCCCACGCGAACAGGAACTACGCGAGTGAGACAGCGCAGAACCGTTAGTCAATAAATATAGGTTCCTATTTTATGTATAATTAAAGCTAAGTTCATTTCTATTATTATATTTTTCACAGAGTTCCCCGCGGGCATTCTCCAAGGTGCATTCTTCTCAGCCTCGCGACCGGCGTACATGAACTACGGTGCCATTGGTTTCGTCATTGGCCACGAAATTACTCACGGGTTTGATGATCAGGTAATGTTTCATACTTACTATTATTACAGTGCAGCTAATGTCCATGATTATAAAGTAACCAGCTAAAATTGTTGGTGTAGGTATATTCCAATGGACAGGTAGATGTCTATTATATTTAGGTAAATATATGGATTAGGTAATCCATTCATTTGATCCATCTAAATATCTGGACCATATTTATGTCTTATCATCGTCATCATCAGACTATTAACGCCGTAAAGCCGGATGTAAACATTAATTTTGAGAACATCCTCTATTTATATTTGTGCAACGTATGTCTAAATAATAATGATTATTATTTTTCCATTTAGGGTCGCCAATTCGATAAGAACGGAAATCTAGTAGACTGGTGGCAGGAGATGACCAAACAAAAGTATTTGGAGAAGGCCAAATGCATTATTGATCAGTATTCCAATTATACAGTTAAAGAAGTTGGACTAAAGGTGAATATTCGTAGCATTATCTACTATATTAAAATAAGTCGGGTTTTCCTTCCTGACGATATAACTCCAGAACGCACGAACCGATTTCCACGGTTTTGCATTCGTTGGAAAGGTCTACATTAATTGTGATTGATGTATTGCAGTTAAACGGCGTAAACACACAAGGAGAGAACATTGCTGACAACGGTGGTATCAAAGAGGCGTACTACGCTTACCAAGCATGGACGCATCGACATGGCGAAGAACCGCGCCTGCCTGGCTTAGAGAATTACACACCCAAGCAGGTACGTACCTAACATATTAACTGTTTAACCGAATTTACTTACTTTATGTTATTTCACTCCTTACATCATACGTAAATCAGCCGGTGCAAATAAACCGACTAAAATGTTTTTGTGGATTTTATTTGGAGAAAATTACCTATAGCTACGCGAAGTTCCTTAAATCAGTCAAGTACACCACAGTCACACGGTAGTATTTAGTACATTTTCCAGGTACTATAGGTATCTATAACAGAATATTGACCTTTTCATTTACCTTTTTCCTAGAAAACATGGTAGGTTTCATGGTATGAAAAAGTTTCTCTCGAATGATTTTCTTCCAACCTCTTTAGGTACATATTATTTAGCTCCACATTGTACTTCAGCGCGAACATTTATATTCCTCTACTTTCAGCTTTTCTGGCTAAGCGCGGCGAACACCTGGTGCGCAGTGTATCGTAACGAAGCCATCAAACTACGGATCACAACCGGTTTCCACGCGCCCGGCCGCTTCCGTGTCGTCGGCCCGATGTCCAACATGGAGGAGTTCGCCGCCGACTACAAATGCCCAGTCGGTTCGCAGATGAACCCGCACAACAAGTGCAAAGTGTGGTAGTGTTCCCCAATTCCGGCTATCACCGATGATATTAGGCCGGAAATAGCGCTGATGGCTTTCGATTGCTATCTCGCAAATGCATACCGTATCGAGTGACCTGCATTGCTCCTCTCTTTTTGCCCACATTGACACTTTAACGCACTAGAGGTTCAGGACAAAACCGCATCTAAAACACTTTTTAGGACTAAAAACATACTAGTAGCTCGATTTAACAGTTGATTGTAAGGTTAGTGCAAATTTGTGGATGTCATGCATGCTGGATGTTTATATGTCATATTTCGATGTTGTTTAATCTGTAAATAAAATTTGTGTTGGTATATACTAACTTACCTATGACTTAATCACACTACGATTATTGTAATCATATTCTCTGAGTGAGATTTTAGACTGAGCACGGAACATTTTGTTCCGGTAGTTCCCCTTTGTTCTATGGAACATGGCATCATCGGACAGGTTTTTTTTCTTATACGGATGTAGGTACATCACAATGTACAAGCGCTTCTCAAATTTAAGTGAGTGTCAAATTATTTCGGTTTTTTTGTCTAGCACTTGTCTATAATGTAGGAGTGTGTTTGTTAAGATTAGATTCGTGTTTGTAGATATTTTGGTTAACTTTAACGGTGCCCTGCTTAAAATTTCTTAATTAATTAAATAGTTGATACTGAGATTATTATAGTTCGGACAAAGGTATCGTTTACGTGAGCCGCATATTTATTGTATGTACCTAATTGACTGTAACGAACCACACTATGTGGGTTAAAACGAATAGTGATAATTTTATTTTAGTCTAAGAACCTAGTTAAGAATAACACTTTGGATACAAGTATATTGTTGTAAATCATAGAAAATATCAATAAATATAAGTGATTTTTTTCAATCGGTTGTTTTGATGTCCACCATGTTTTGATTATATGATATGGTATATAGAATTGGAGAGAATTAAATATAACATGTTGCCGTCGCGAAATGTCTACAGGTCCCAAAACGAGTATTACATAAAATGTCTCAATGTCAAAATATCCCGGGGGTCATTTTGCGACTGAGCTTTTTACGGATACATATTAGAATGACTATAGGGTATGAATTTGAAATGTATGTATCGAAGATTAAAGTGCCCATATTTAAAATCCTTTATGCCAACGATGGCCCCTTAGTAACAATCATTTTTATTTCATAAGCAATCAATCCACTATTATAACAAAACATGAATTTGTTACAATAATGTTCAATAAATCTAGTTACCTGGCTCCCTAACTAGGATTCCCTGTACTATGGGTAACCAGTCTTTCATCCTATACATTTTATTAAATAGCATTCGTGTTCGGTCACATGTGTGTAATAATAACGTGAAAGATCACAGGCTAAAAAAAAGTATGTTACTCAAGAGGGTGAATCAAAAAGTTCTTGGAATCAATATTTAAAAAATCTAACATTTAAAGAAAAATATTTTGTTTATCTACAAAATCATTTAGAATAACGCGTTTCTAATTTCCTTATTTAAAAACTCCTCTACGGCAGTCATAACCTTGTCATTATCTTGAAATTTAGTTCCACGAATTTCCTCTTTTAATTTTAGGAATAAGTGAAAATCACTTGGGCCTAAGTCCGAAGAATATGGTGGGTTGTCTATCTTTAGCTATATGTTTTATAGTTATTCTTCTATATTAAAAAACCAGATTCTCAACCTTTTTGAGATTTTCTTCCGTTAGGGGGTTGGATCCCGCCCTGGACGCGGGTCATCTTTACTGCTTGATCTACCTACCTATTTTAATTTCAGCCACCCAGTACAAAACCGCAGAATAGAGTACAGCATCAAACCTAGTCTGATGAATGATAAAAAAATCCTTCGTAGACATTTTTTTCAAGCTGACATATTTTATCACTGCACGTAACTAACTTTTATCCATAATTTTGCATTTTTAGCTACTCGTTGCATAAAACAATTTCTTACGTGCGAACGAACTAACAAAAACTATTGAAAGTTTGCATAAATATTTATTGATCGTAATTACTTTATTACTCTTTAATTTGAATATCGAACTTCTACTAAAAACGTTTTATGTATTATACTAGCTGACCCGACAGACGCTGTCCTGTAAAAATGTGATAAATGAAGAACCACTTGACAGATTTTAAGCAAACTTCACATAAACCATCTGCTAAATAGTCCGAATAAAGCCTAAAAATTTGGTTTGGATAGGTGAGCCCGTTCTTGAGTTATAAAATAACAACGCAAAGGGGCATTGATTTTTACCTATATATAGATTATATGAGTTTTATATGCACTTTTTATTAACCCTCGTATATTAAGATAGTATGGAATTTTTAACTTTCAATATTTAGTCTGTTGGTATTTAAAAATAAAGCTTTACGAACCATAATGAAATATCAATTTGACATTTCGGTACTTTTAATGAAGATCAAACAACCATTAGGTATTTAAATTTCAGGGGTTTAAGGAATGTTAACAAACTATGTTTAATTTTTGACGTTCAAATGTGTACCTTTTGTACACACGAAAAAGAAACATAATTGAAAAGGTTTCGTCCTGTAACTTTTTATAAAATAATTCATATTTATTAGATTAATGCAGAGGAAAAGTCAATAATATTTTAATCACTTTATTGTTTGACAGTAATAGACAGGAATGTAGTCCTGTAACTATTTTATAAAATAATTCATATTTATTAGATTAATGCAGAGGAAAAGTCAATAATATTTTAATCACTTTATTGTTTGACAGTAATAGACAGGAATGTAAACACATATCATTCAAATATAGCTACACAATATAAATTATCGCCCGGTTAAAATACCCATATACCTATTCGATAATAAAAAAATCCATTGGTATGCCTACTGCTCGAAACAGTTAATCTGTTTTACGTTTACTGGGGAATATCCCATTTACAGGACACAAGACTCGGAACCATTGTCTATTTTTTCATCATTACCTACTTTATTTATTTTCTTAATCATTATCTTGTTTTGTACTAGCAGCGCCCCGCAGTTTCACCCGCGTAGTTCCCGTGCCCGCGGGAATATGGAGATAAACTTTAGCCTAAGTGTTATTCAGATGTATAGCTGTCAAGTTTCATCAAAATCCGTGAAAGAGCAACAAACACCACACAAAGTTTCGCGTTTATAATATTAGTAAGATATTATTTATTACAAAATATGAAACAAAACTATCTACACAAGCTTTGTCAAAAGGTACAAATTTATTTTCAGCAGCAAGCGTCGTCAAAAATAATTAAGTGTCTAATATTATGTTGGAACAAACGATATTATAATGAGACTGAATCTGTAGTTCAAACACGCTGGTACTTTTCAATTGTGTTTAATGAATAATGACACAACACGTAACACTTATTTTATAGGCCTTCGACAACTTGCTGACAGTGGACTAACATATATTTCTTATTGGATATTGTTGTTTTGAGATCGCTAACATCCATTTTTTTTTGTAATGTACAAGCTCGAAACACGACTTTAATAAAAAACTTACGTAAATATTTTTCACTAGCTCGACGGTGAAGGAAAACATCGTGAGGAAACCAGCAGTTCCCGGAATTAATTCTGACACATTTTCGGTCCGGCGACGGGTTCACCACCTTTAGATGATGAAATGTAAGTATTTCCAGCAATGGAATACAGTTATCGGGTTGCAGTAGAGTTTGAGTTAATTATGTTACATGATGTATAAACAATTAATTGCTTAGCAAAACTATAGTTTAGCAATCAACTATGCTATAACTAATTTTACTATCCGTGTTTGCGTAATTAAATGCTCGACTTACTATTCTATGGCGTAGCTTTCCGATCTAAAACAGAGGGTTTATTGTGTATGCATAAACGAAATCAGAATCGTCTTTAATTGACATTTATTACGCGGTCACTGCTTTGTTCTACAGACAATGGCGCTAACGACAGATGTACGTCAGAAGCTATGTGGGTCAAAATCTAGCTGATTGCGATTAAGCTTGTCAATATACAGTAGACTTGCTGAATCAAATTTTTAGAGTTTGTGTCCTGCAAATGTTAAATAATGTATGTATACTGAACAATTGACAACATTTTACGTTTTCTTTTTACACACATAAATAAACATTTAACATGTAGATTGTAGTTGTTACACAATGTGAACATTAAATTGTCACAACATGGATACATCAACTTACAGTCTAGAAACATTGGGTAAGTTGCTTTGTCGCTACGTACGTTGAGATTTATTTATCCACTACCTAAATTAACTTATTTAAAACGGTGGACACCCTTAGGTAACTTTTCGTAGTAAACAGGGAGTTTCCGCTGTCTTCCGATTTACGATATTACGGTCGCTACTTTGGATCAATCGGTGTCAAAAGTGTCGCGCGCCGTAGTAAAAGCAACACCGAGCAAGTATCGTTAGTTACGACTGTTACGAGTATAGTAAATCGGAAGACGGCGGTAGCCCCCAGGTGATAGCGACTAATGCTGTCGTGGGCTTCCACAAGTGAAAAGGTTAAATGTTGTCAAAGTCAGTGAAGAGGCCATTCACACTGCCCTCAATAAATTGTCGAGTTCTATGAGCTTCATACTGTTTTAAAATTACCTTCAAAATGCTATCGAAAACCATATCTTCACGCGAATACCTATGATAGACTACTATCATAGGCCACGGGCAAACCAAGACCCAGTGTGGATGCTCTCTAACAACGTGGTTTAACATATAACACTACAAGTTGACACATTTAACATATAGAGATAGCTGTGGTAAGTAAATACCTTTCTACACACATAATATGACATTCATAATATTCATTATAATATTTATTCGGATATGACATTTATAACAAAAACACACGTGACTCTGGGATTAGACGCTTATTAGTATTTCGGAGTGGAATTGGCAATGTTGGCTTCTTATTACAAGTAGCCACAAAGTTTGAAGAAAAAATTACAAGTGTGGGCAGAATATATGTGGTTGGTTGTAAAGTATGGCAATCGCGTTCCCAAGTAACCAATGGTACTAAAAATAATGAGAGAATTGGTATTTCCATGACGAATCAATCTGACTGCCAACACGGAGATAAATGATGTTTGATTACTATTTTCACATTCAGCGTGTTTTTTATGTGATTTGTAGCTTTGTAATTGTGTCTACTGGCGCAATTTTTTTCCGACTTGTAGTCTGTTAAAAAACATCACGCCAGTAGAAACTGCTAAATTACAATAATTAAGTTCGTCCTAGTGATTCCTTATATGTTTTGGGTGGAGATTGATACTTTAATATTTCTACGTACGAGTATTAGTTTACCATCGCCTACGGCCAAGTTATATGGTCGAGCCTTTAATCTATTCTGTCATATATAAGTGTGTGACGGCTTGCCGACCATTGGGGATTTATCTACAATACTTTTAATAACAATTGGATAAGCCCATAGGCATTTTATTCTGCACTGCGGAAGACGTCGTGCGGAAAAGCTGGTTTTCTGATAACCTACTTTTTGGTGAAGTTGTCATCTATTTCGATGAAAGCAGGGAGTGTCACGCGTGCACAATAAAATCAGGGCCAGAATCGATAATGCAGCCCCCTATTCTAATTCGCTTATAGCGCCCCCGCTTAACAGTCTCAAATTCAATCTTCGTTGCCCGCGACGTAGGCCGTCGGTGACGTTCAATACTTATACTACTCCGGCGCTAAAGCTACGAAAATTCCGTAGAAACGTATAAATTGTTATTTGTATATTTCAAAGTGTCTTATTTGTAGCATGGTAGTCCCACTTTTTCTGGATTATTTCATCTGTATCATTTACAAAAAAGATCATATTTCATTTGAAGTTAAACTTAATTTGTATCCTTTAATGCGGTTTGGTTAATATGATTGTGTTGAAATAAATCTAACAATACCACTCTGTAAAATACATACGTCAGCCTGTGCGTAAATCAGGCTCTGATGAGTTAAGTTTAAAATATAATAAATATTAATTTATAAAGTCTAAACATAATCCTTAACTGATAATAATGAGATCACAAAGTAATTATGTGCTTAAAATATGTTAAAGCTAATAAAGCTTGTCTGAGTAAAACGGTACCAAGCAGTTTTTAAAAAACTATGGCAAGATTGCCTCACATTGTGCCAGCAATACTGGCCGTGTCGTATTTCGATAAAATATATATTTATAATACTTATAAGACAACCTCTTTGTGCCTGTCATACAGAATAAAATAATATCATTAATATATATAATTTTGTTGTATAACTGTAAACATACTTTGATAATCGTTCCATGGACGCTTACTTCTTACTCTTCCAAGCTCGATGGGTTGTCATCAATGAACACCAAATGAGACTTCAAATATATCAGGAAAGCCAGTAAACGATCGTTTTCAGCATCAGAGCCCCTAAAAACACATTTCAATAAATCAGCAGTCACATAAAAAATATGAGTTATTGGGAACTTGCAAACACGCTATTGCCAAAATCTGATATAGGTAGGCCACCTATCTAGAAAATATTGGACTCGATTCTGCAAACCACCTAAAATTCCTAATTTTAAGTTAGCCTATCCTTCTTTATAGAATACGGAAGAAAAAGGACAGAAACAAACCATAGTTTATAGAGTAATGTCAAACATGGAAAAACAGACTAATTTGATGTCTTATCTGTCACTTTTATCCATGACCTCCTTACATCGTTGCTAAAATTGCTAAAAACGTGTATTTGAATGCATCCATAAGGTACAATTTTGTTATTTTGACATTTGTGACGTTGTAAATAAATATGGCGCTTATTTCTGTCCCTTTCCTTTCCAAAGCGGTAAAAAAAGAATAGAGTAAGTAAGTAAGTAACAACTCTTTATTGTACACCAATAAATAAAATATGAAACAAGTGACATAGTGATACCAAAAAGTACAATGGGCGGTCTTATCGCTTTAAGCGATTTCTTCCAGACAACCTTAGGATGGATGTAACTGAGATAAACAGATGAAGGTAGGTGGTGCACTAAAGTTAACAATGGATTAAGGTACTTACATACATAAACCGTTTCCTATAAATATATAAAAAATAAAATACACAGTAACTACATACATAAAGTAAATATACAGGGTGACTTTTTTTACCGTCTGGAAAAAAATGTGGTGTGATAGGTAACTGTAATAGATTCATTTGGCAATGTTACTAAAAAAAATTTTTTTTCTCAATAATTTTTTTTCTTGCTTAAACTAATATACATTACTCAATTGTAGTCAATGATACACACTGAAATATTTGAAATAGTATTTTAAAAAGAAACAGGCTCGTAGCTTCCATTTATGCGCAATTTACCTACTACCGCCAGCAGCGCGTAGTACTTTGCGTAGTTTTCTAGATTTTGTAAATTGCATTAAATATGACTATATTTAACAATTAATCTCGTGTATAAAGCCGTATACAGAAAGAAAGCTGAAAGCTTGTCGGCGCCGATGGGCGCCGATCGGCGCCGGTCCATTCTACAGAAAGCAAGCAGATTGAAGCAGAGCGAGCAAAATGTCGTACGATGATTGGCGGGCGGCACCAGCGCTGACCGGCGCGAGTCGGCGCCGATCGGCGCTTATCGGCGCCGACAGGCGCCGGTCGGCGCCGATAGGCGGCGGTCGGCGCTTGTTCATATAAATGCCTGCGCCGGTTACCTGCGCCGGTCGGCGCCGATGGGCGCCGATCGGCGCTTATCGGCGCCGATAAGTTTTCGGCTTTCTTTCTGTATACGGCTTAACTTCGGCTCTAGATACCTTATACGTCATATTTTTTTCCAGACGGTAAAAAAAATCATCCAGTATATATAGGTACATATATTATAATTACATGAATATAGTACATACATATTACATTATATACACACATTATTTGATTTATTATAAAGAGGATTCCAAGCCAAGGTAATGGATTTTTAGTTTGTTTTTGAAAATTGGCAGAGATTTAGCACTCCTTATGGACAGGGGGAGACCATTCCATAGCCTTACAGCCTGCACAGTGAATGAGAAGCTGTAAAAGTCTGTAGAGCTAATAGACCAGGGTCGATAATTTTTAAAACCAAAAAAAATAGTAGTAGGATGAAACCCATTAGAAAAGGAGGGGAATATTATAAAAATGAAAGGAAAAATAAATTACGGGCGATCTGAGGTCGGGAAGGGGCTGGGGTTGAGTTTTTTAGGGTAAAAAACGGTTTTTCTCGGTTTCCGGCAAAACTATAAGTCCTATCGAAGAAAGTCAAATGGCAAAGTGGTAGGTAATAAAAAGATCTAAAACTTTTGTATTTACACTTTTTTCACATAACCTCAAAATTTATGTAAAAAATCAAAAAACCAAGTTTTTGGTTTTCTATTTTTATTTTGTACAACTTTTTAATTTTTAACGAAATTTGGTGAAAACTTACCTTATTATGTCCTAAATACGCTGTAATTCATTTGATTAAAAATATTTATTTTTTTCACCTTATTTTGAATTAATATCAAAAAAACACCCTAATTTTCAATAGAAAATTTACCCGTCAAAATATCAGCTTTTTTCAAAAAGTTGGTATGTTTTCTGTTCGTTGAAATCTCTACTTTCCGATGGTGAAAAAAAATATATATGTTACTATAGTAAATCTTCTCAGAAAATGCAAAAAATCTTGTACTAAAATATCATATAATTTCAATCTTTAGGTTATGTTTCGTTAAGCATACTATTTTTTAAAGAAAATAATATAACGATTTTTATTTGTTTCTATCTGTATCAATCAACTCAAACATAAAAATCGTAATATTTTCTTTAAAAAATAGTATGCTTAACGTAACATAACCTAAAGATTGAAATTAAATGATATTTTAGTACAAGATTTTTTGCATTTTCTGAGAAGATTTACTATAGTAACATATTTTTTTTTCACCATCGGAAAGCAGAGATTTCAACGAACAGAAAACATATCAACTTTTTGAAAAAAGCTGATATTTTGACGGGTGAATTTTCGATTGAACATTAGGGTGTTTTTTCGATATTAATTCAAAAAGAGGTGAAAAAATAAATATTTTTAATCAAATAAATTACAGCGTATTTGGGACATAATAAGGTAAGTTTTCACCAAATTTCTTTAAAAATAAAAATAAATTGTACAAGATAAAAATAAAAAACCAAAAACTTGGTTTTTTTGAATTTTTCACATAAATTTTGAGGTTATGTGAAAAAAGTGTAAATACAAAAGTTTTAGATCTTTTTATTACCTACAACTTTGCCATTTGACTTTCTTCGATAGGACTTTTAGTTTTGCCGAAAACCGAGAAAACCCGTTTTTTGCCCTAAAAAACTCACCCCCATCCCCTTCCCGACCTCAGATCGCCCGTAATTTATTTTTCCTTTCATTTTTATAATATTCCCCTCCTTTTCTAATGGGTTTCATCCTACTACTATTTTTTTTTCACTTTTTATTATTTTTAAAGGCTTCTACCCTGGTCTATAACTTAAAATTAGGAATTTAAGGTGGTTTGCAGAATCGAGTCCCTTGTTAATATATGCTAAGTATACTGAACGGTAATCGGATGATTAGAGGCCTTAATGTGTATTTATAATTGGAATCGTGTTCATTTGACATTTATTACGCAATCAGCTCGTGCACTATATAAACTGACAGTAATGTGTGACAGGTGTATGTCAAAAACATTGTACAGTCAAGAGCACGTGGAGCTTGACACAATGGACTTTGTAACGTTTTTTATTACAATCGCCTTAGAAGTCCGACTCGCACTACAAGTGTAAAACTTCATGTGCGATTAAGGTTGTCAAAACACAAGTCCCCTATGACCTCGGATTTCCAAATAATATATACATAGTGTTTGTAAAATGTTAAAAATATCTTACTCGATGTCAATCTCAATCGCTAGGACAGTGTGGTGAGGCTTGCCTTCTTCGTCAAACCATCTGTAACAAAACGTCAATTAATTATAACTTAAATAAGTTATTAAAATACTTCTCAACTATATATACCGAAACGGTGGAGTCGCAATGACTTTCAATAAGAGGACTTATAAGCCCCTACATTGAATAAAAACTCTTGAATTCGAATATTCTTATTCATTATTCTATGTATTAATTAAAAAAGAAGAAACTGATTGGCTCGAAGCCGAAACTGGGTCTAGAAGCATGAAATTTGTCACAAAGATTTCTGAAATGACCTTTACAAACAAACACTTCTCCACATCACCACGTCACGACATCGTCAACGTATAATGAATGGTGCGGCGTCCTACTACGACACGTAGCCGTGTCGTGGAAATACACGGCGCCCCGCGGGATGTCGTCTCATATTCCGGTGTGATGTTTTAGTTTGGAGCTAGTAAAGTCTTAACCGCAAGAGGCGTGTGATATCAACAAATCAGTATAAATATTATCCGATATCTTTTCTTTTACAAGCAACGTAGGTACGGATTCTTCGAAAATCCTACTAATATTATAAACTCGAAAGTTTGTATGTATGGATGTTTGTTCCTCTTTCACGCAAAAACTACTGAACGGATTTTGATGAAACTTTACAGTTATATAGCTTATACATCAAAATAACACATATGCTATATTTTATCCCCGTATTCTGACGGAAACGGGAACTACGCGGGTGAAACCGCGGGGCGCTGCTAGTAAAACATACACTAAAAAGCGACACGTTTGATGCGCCATGTATTTTCATGAAATGGCAAAGTGCCGTGGTCCGGCGCCGCACCGTTCCACGTTGATGACGTCGTGACAACTCTAATAGCCTAAAATCCGGCTGCAAATTAGTGTAGGGATCGAGTGTATGCTACAAACCATATTTTTACGCATATTTATGATTAGGAGTAGAAAAGTCAGGAGTCTATACATAAAGGGGCAATATACATAAAGACTCTTTCTTATGTATGTATATTGAAGTGGACGATATTTTATGTAAAAAAAAAAACAAGTGAATGAAATTTCGTCGAAAAAATCATTTTTTTTTAATTAAAAGTACTAGCTGCCATATTTCGATAGGGCACCCTGGTAGAGATATATTCTCCTAATCATAAATATGCGTAAAAATTTGGTTTGTAGCATAAACTCGATCCCTACACTAATTTGCAGCCGGACTCTCGTACTATAACCCGTTGGGAAAATGCTAGGATGCATACATGTCAGATAGCGGCTGCGAGGTACATGGCGCCGGTGCGAGGGAGCGCGGGCGGCGCACGGGCCCGGCCTGCTCCTGCGCAGAGCTCAGCGTGTGTCGCGCCACGTGCCAGAAGCCGCGGCGACTCGCGCCCACACCGTCGATGCGCTCAATGCGCACCCATCCTGTGGCCATACTTTATATTTAGCATCTAGGATTCCGCACCCAAATTGTAGCATCCCTATTACTAAGGCTCCAGCTGTCAGGGAGCTGTATCTCATGCATTATGTATTACTGTTAGTACTGTTACCGCTATAACAACAAATAATAATAATAATGTAATCCTAAATATAATAAATGCCAAAATGACTTTTTTGTGTTAAGCTTTCACGGCTAAACCACTAAACCGTTTCAAAAAATTCTTACACCCATGGAAAGCTACATTACTAGGCAGTAACATAGGCTATTTTATTTTATTTCCTTATTCCCACGGGATCGGGAACTATAAAGGGTACCCCTCAGTGAGAGTCCGACTTGCAGTTAACCGGTTTATTAGTGCTATGTAGTTTCAATAGAGAAATTCATTTAATATAGGTATAGACTTTTACAAGAGTAACCGTGAATAAGTATTGACAGCTGCAGGAATTAAAATTTCTTTTATTTTACTATAAAAACTACAACACATCCTTTTTCTTAAAATATGAGCAGTTACCAGCTAGGGCAGTCGGAGCATCAGGCTGGCAGTTGCTGCAGTAGCACCTCACTTGGCCCCAGGACAGGGCCTGCCTCAGCTCTGGGAACGGCAGTACCAGGAAGTTCCAGTACTTTAGCACCAAGTGCAGATGCTCGCATCCCTCGCCCGATGCCTCCCATTCAGCTTCCAAGCTACTTCCTTCCATACCCTCTTGGTCCAGGCATAGAATGTGATGTAGGTAATTCAAATTTTCCACTGACAACGTCTCTGACCAGATATCATCACGACGTGTCGACTCATCTAGTGAAGATGACTGTTCTTCTGTCAAGTCGGGTAGGTTACCAGTCTCCAATGTCAATGCATCCACAATCTCGTTATCCAGATTGTCGACATCATTGGCCTCTGGGTAACGGTCGTTGTGACGCTTATTGGTGTCACAAAAGTGTTCGTAAATGAGGTCATCGATATTCTCACCGACGCGTGAGTCGAGGCTGAGCGAGTGTTTTAGCGCCTCTTTGATTTCAATGTCTAATCCGAGATCGTCTGGCACATGGTCGAAGTTTTGTGTGGAATGACTTTTGCGAATACCGCCGGGAGCAACGTCGTTGTTAACAGCAGGAAAGGCTGCGTTGTCTGGTAGCATCAAGCTCTGGTGCAATGACAATTGACGCGGGCAGGTTACTTTTCTGCATTTCTTTTCTGTGTTTGTCGGATTGCTAGTTGAATAGTGTTGCAGGTATGGATCAGCGCTGCTGGGCCCAGGCTGGAGGAGCATCGGGTCTATCTCCTCAACCAAAGTGTCGTGGCTGTACGCTTTGGTTTTGCGCCTAGCGCATCTTGCCTCCTGCAAATGTAATGGCTCCGAGACCGAGAGCGCGCGTTCCTCATCATCGTCCTCGAACTCCTCCGTCGGGCTTTCATTGATAATGGGCAGATCGAGTGATGCGCCACTGCCTATTACGTATGGATGCAGTAATATCGATACCTACATGAAAAAAAGTATATTATTCTAGATGTCGATTGTTATTATGTTCAAATTTCATACATTGTGATAGATAGTTTTCATAATAGGGTAGTTGATTGTATTGAACTTTAATTGCGAGTAATCAAAAATAATCATACAATAACACTTTATTTTTATCAAACCACCTTTAAAATTGTATTTGCTTTTTATTATAGTACATTTTAAAATAATGATACAATAAAATTATACAAAAAATTATGATATCAGAGTTTAGTATTTAGTACATTTTCCACAGTAAATTAGCGTCTTTAAGTATTATCAAAAGTAACTGGTTCGCCTAGGCAGTAAACTACCCTATTACAAGAATAAACGTGGGATCTAATGATAAAATGTTATTTCGATATTTACTTGTATTATTCTCCCATAGAGATCGATCAATGGGAAGACATGGCTGTAGTTTCGAGGGATGGTGCCGAGTGAGCCGACCATGGTTCCATCTATCTCGAGCAGCAGTTCGTGGTTGAAGCGGAAGTGCAGCGTCAGCACTGATTGCTCATGTAACCCATCAATCTTATCGGACACGATCTCATTTTCCTGAAATAAAATCGATTCTCAAAAAACGAGACCATATTCGAATTGAGTTATTTATGCAGACTTCTTCTGCTTATATATATAGTTTAATGTATTTAATAGGAAACAGCTATTTCATCTCTACAAACGACTAAAACAGATTTTTCCGACAAACTTACTCATACATTTATCGGTAGCCCGAAGGTGAAAACGAAAACATCTTGAAGAAACCCAAGCCCCGAGTATTGGCTCTGAGGTATACGTAAAACACACCCTGGTCCCCGCGATGAGCTTGTCACCCGTCACTTATTATAACACTGATATAAAGTTGGCACTACCATAAATGGAATACCTCTGTAAATTATATTTATTGATACTTGTCTTTAAAAAATTAATAAACGTGAATCATTTTTAGGATTACTGGCTGTACATGATGGAGAGTGGGTATGCCGGCCGGTTTAATAACTGAATATTTTTGTGTCTGAACTGAAATGTTACCAATATTACGAAAGCTTGACAAGAATTACAATTTAGATTATACCTCGATGCATAGTAAAACTCCATTGCTGTGTCGTAAATCGGTCGACACAATCCACACGGGGGGTTCCAGATGCATGGCGCATTGAGGCAGCTCATCAGTAGACAATGCGCCCACGGCCCCAACAGTAACGCTTCCTGACCAATCTTCAGTAGTTTTGTCAACGCGGAACTGAAAATATTATTAGGGAAATTAATTTATTTCTTGGGCTGCTTCGGGGAATGTCCGATTGTCGTTTCGGCTGGCGTATTATCATTAAGAGAGGAGCAAATGTGATATGTTCTCTATGAGACTTTGTACCTATAAAAATAGGCACACTATGGTTAGGCTGTGGATAATAGAAACAACATTAAATATACAAGTACTCAGGCTAAGACCTATCTAAAATATTAGCTCAGATTCGCAACACCTCGCATGCAGGCACTTTATAACAATAACTTAATCAAATACATTGTATGTCAGCGCATAGAATTCACTGCTGACAAGAACTATCAGAATCTAGGTGTTGAATGTTTATTTAAGTACGTTTATCACTTGTTTATACTGTACAGGCTCTTTCTAGTTTCGGACTAAACAACTGTTTTTGAATTTTGTGTGTCCAACCATTCATTTCCTTGTTAGTATAGTACAAACAAATTAATATATGATGCTATACAACTATTACAGCACAGCCGTTTTAACTTTGCAGCTCTAACGTTTTAACGTTGCGCAAATGGCTGCGCAATTACATGTTTAGCGACTATTAACGAGGTATGAGGCGGTTTGCGCATGTTCAGAGCAGCCAAGTCAAAACGGCTGTAATGTACTTACATAAATGCAATTTCTTGTAAGTAAAAACTGCAGTGATAGCCCGAACGGTTAAAGAGCCGGCCGAAAATCAGTGAGGCTCGGGTTCGAATCCTGGCATGTACCAATGAGTTTTTCAAAAAACTTACGTACATATTTATCACTAGCTCGACGGTGAAGGAAAACATCGTGAGGAAACCCGCAGGTCTCAGAATTAATTCTGAGACATGTGTCAACAGACCCGGTCCGGCGATGGGCTCACCACCTATCACGTTTAGGGGTCCAATATGTCTCGTGAAATGTGGGTATACCCAGTAATGGAATACCTCTGCCTACCTTGGGGATAAAAAAGGCGTGAGATTATATTATATTATTATTATTATAAAAACTGCATCGACGAACAATATATAGTAATATCAAACGGGGTATTTTTATTAAGGTACTTGAGCTTAAATACAGGTTTTAATTGAAATCCCCCCATGAGTACAGTTAAAAATCTTAAACACATTCGCTAGGCTATGTACAATGTAATTCCACATGTAGACCACTATGTCATTCGCAAAGAATCTCAGGGCAACACTGCAGCAGCATACAAACAAAAGTAGGCGAAACCGGAATGATTTATTATAATCACTTCGTATTATTTAAAAATATTTTTTATAACAAGAGAAAAGAACAAATGCACTCATAGACAAGTAAAATGTATCATATTTTACTAGCAAACTTCGTTTGCGTGAAATTCAAAAGCCTTAAATTTTACCCAATGTATTTATAAATTATTCTTATATGGGCTGATTTTTCAATCGTCATATAAAATATCTTATCTGGAGAATAAATTGATGATGCCACTGTCTGACACAATAGAAAGAAAAAGAGACAGGTGATGTTTATTCTTCAGATAACTTTTAACTGACTATTGAAAAATAAGCCCTAAGTTATATTACTGTAAGGTTTTATAAAAAATCTCTTCAGTAGCTATTCTGGGAAATCCATCCGTCCCCGCAAAATTTCGCGTTGTATACGAGTAGTAGGAGTATAATGCGCATATAATTATATTGTGCATAATATCCTCGCAATTATATTGAGTAGAAATAGTGATACACCAGTTGAACTCTTTTTTTTAGCAGCTAACATAGTTGAGACGAATACTGGAGTAGGTAACATTTCTTTACTCTTTCCTTATCTTTAAGATGCAGTGAATTACTCGTAAGCAAACCTTTATTTAAAACTAGCTGTTCCGCGCGGTTTCACGCGCATAGTTCCCGTTCTCGTGGGAATATGGTGATAAAATATAACCTATGTTTACTCGGGGATATTATAGCATTCTAATAGTGAAAGAATTTTTGAAATCGATCCAGTAGTTTTTGAGATTATTAGTTACAAAAATACAAATTTTTCCTCTTTATAATTTTATAGGTGTAGGTTTATTCGCATCGCATAGCGCGAAATATTTGTTTATTTTTTCCAAATCAAGTCTAAGGGCCATAGTAAGTCCAATTCATCCAAAATATCGCTTGTAACCGGTAAAAATTAATATAATATTCTTATTGTCTATTTCATTCACCTCCAAATAGCACAACACAATTTATTGGAAAAAAAATATAAATTTGCAAAACATTTGTTATTTGAAAGAAATGACCAGGAGGCCTTAAATAAGACATCGTATAAAGGCAAAATATTTTTAAATTGAGTCATGATGACCACCTACCCGAAAGTTATGTCCTCTTCTTAGCGGTTCACTGACAATAGCAATCGCATTGTTGTATCCAGCGACGCGCATCGCGACAGTGTCTGCCAAAAGTCAAATAAGTTAGACACATAATATTGGTAACTAACAATGAAACTCAAAGAAAAACCACTTTGAAATAGGCTATTTAAGTAACTTTTGTAAATCGTCTCAGATTATTTAATGGTGATTATCGAGTGCACTCAAAGTAGTTATTCTTAACTCTATTGCTTATTTCCTTAAAAAATCGAAAATTTATTATCTAAATGAACATCACGGCGCCCTACGAGCTAATATAAAGTAAATATAGGTCAATACACTAAGGAAAGGCAGTCAATTACAGGCAAAACTACCCTGTGAGACCCCTGCCAAACCAGACCGTTTTCGAATGTTATATTTAAAGAATTTTTCCATCCATTATTTTTAGTCAGATTAACGCAAACCTCTTCCAACTGTCATATCATCTATGCACATGCCAGTTATTAGTAGTTTATTTTCCAAAGTGTCATCCTATTGTTCCGAGTAGCACTCACCTGAACTGCACAGCCGGATGTTTTTTCCGTGCACGTAATGGAATGTGTATGGCAACCCGGGACGGCGGCGCCTTGGTGGGGCGGCGGGTTCGTTAATCCCCGAAGGCCCCGCCTGGGCCTGGTCTCCGGCAGCTGCCTCTGCGTCGAACGCCGAGTTCGGAGGCGGATTGGGGAGGGGCGGAGGGGGAATTTCTTGCCCCGCTGGTGGAGGGGTGGCTACAATCTCAGTATGCATTACGGGTTCCTCCACTGCCGGTTGGGCCACTGTTGATTCTACAGCAGCAGTATTAAGGTCCGGTATTTTGCAAACGTTGTACGCCAGAATATTGGACATGACGTTTTGCCTGTAGCTCTCGTCGTTGGGGACTACAAAAATAATGAAAATACAGAATATTATTTCAGTCCACCAATATGTTTAGCCAATTTCAATAATAAAATATTCATCTTACTTGTTAATTGCGGCAAGATAGTGCCAGCAATGTGTCCCCTGGGTACGGCCTGTATTTTCGAGACCGAGCCAAAGATCTCCATGACCACATACACTTTCTGTGACAAAGCAAACATTTTCAAATTAAACTTTTGATGATTCCAATTATAATTAACTTCATGGAATTTGTTAAGTACTACGAACTTACATCAGGGACCTTTTCGAAGGCCAAATCTAGTGGTTCAGAGTTGAAATAGATGATCACTGTGCCGTCGGCGGTCTTCTTGAGGCCAACGCGGTCTCCGGGGCGTAGCCATTCGAACGATGGCACAAACGCACGCAGTTCTTGTTCGCGAGTCCCGGGCTTGGAATATTTCAGGTACTTGCCTACACAAACATCAACGTTTTAACCAGTCTTAACCTACGCAAACATAATCAAATGTGCGGCAGCTAGATAATGTACTTTCCACGTGATAGTATCACAACAATGAATCATGATCAACGGTTATAATTTGATACTTATGACGGTTTTCAAAATAATAATACAAGTATATAAATATTATGACCTCATAGTTTAATATTTAGTACTTGGTCCCTAGTAAATTTGCGTTTCCACAGTCGAGTACCCAATTCGAAATTAATTACAATTAACTTACCATCAATATAAGCGGTGTAATGCGGCAGACAAGCCACCGATGGCGGGAATGTGCGGTTGACGTGAGCGTTCAAGATGTTGATGTCAGTCACCCCCATGCGGAAACTTCCTGCATACCCGTATTTGCATTCCACCACTTTGATCTGAGAGACAAGAATTTTGATCGAATTTTGTCCAACCAAACAATATCATCACTGTGATATACACTCCCGGACACATCTATCGGCCCACCTAGTGTTTTAAGTTTTGACGGTCCCTAGCTAAAATTAAATGTTAGGTGAAGCAATAATTTTATATGCAGTTTTGAAGCTGAGTTATTGGTCAACCCTTTGGTATGTTTTTTTTTTTAATTTCAAATTCAGAATTATGAAAAAAAATAAGAAAATTCGAGTCTGTTCATTGTTTACAACGATCCAAGGGAGGAGAAAACTTTATTTAATTCGCGAAAATGGATTTTTTTATTTATGTTTCTGATTATTGGTTTCATAAAACGGCTACTGTAAACATTGAGCCAGTTTCGACCAAAAAATATGGATACTCGACCTGAAATTGCCGCCGCAGCTTAAGCACTTCTGCAGGCCGGCCATAAAATGTGAATGCACAACTGAATTTAAGCCGTACTAATGTCCGAAGAGTTTATCAAAGGTACTTAGAGACTGGCGACTTCGTTCGTCGTCAAGGAAGACCGCGATCTAGTGTGACAACGTTTTTAAGCTAGGGACCGTCAAAACTTAAAACACTAGGTGGGCCGATAGATGTGTCCGGGAGTGTATTTTGAAACCGTAACCTATAATGTTTATTCATTTTTAACACTAAATGTTCACCTCCCGTCTTAAAATATTAAAGCCACGTTTTCGCGATACGAGCAAGCTCGGAATTTCCATTCGGACACTATACTCACATCAAGTAAACATGTGACCTGTGGAGATAGACAGGGTGAGGAAGACCAAGGACCAAAAGGTTGTCCTTGGTTGTGGGAGTTTGGAGTCCAGAAGGAAGTTGAAGGAGAAACTTCAATCTGCGAAGGAGACCCTCCATGTCGAGGACATGAAGAATAAAGATCCGTTGGTGATCCTAAGGGATGTTCTGGCGTGCCATAGTGACGACGAGATAGTCGGAGCTATCGGCCGCCAGAACGGGGATGTTCTTCATGGCCTCGACCTGGAGGAAAATACGATATTAGTTAAGTACCGTAGAAGGACTCGAAACCCCCACACGTCACATGTAGTCCTGTCGGTCTCCCCCTCAATCTGGCAGAGAATGCTGCACAAGGGAAGGCTGAGAATCGACATACAGATGGTGCGTGTCGAGGATCAGTCTCCTCTTGTGCAGTGCACCATGTGCTTGAAGTACGGCCACGGCAAAAAGCATTGCAAAGAAGAACGAGAAAGATGTAGCCACTGCGGAGGGCAACATCTGCGTGCCGAGTGTGACGGATTGCAGGCTGGAACCCAACCAGCCTGCGTAAACTGTCAAACCGCGGAATTACCTAATGCAGTCCACAACGCGTTTAGTGAATGTTGTCCCATTCGTAAAAAATGGGACAACATAGCACGAGCACGCGTTGCGTACTGCTGAAGGCTCTGCAGTGGAAAACCAACGCCAACCAAAACGGTACAGCTCACGCAAATTGGCAACCCCTTTAATGATAAAGAGGAAAAGATTCGCGTGGCGCACAACCCAAAACATTAAAGTAATATACACAATATATAGTGAATATATATAAAACTGTATAAATTAAAATCTAAATGCAAATCACAATATGATACATAGAATAGAAAAGCTACAACCACAAACGAATGTTGTTTCCGTGGAGTACCAGGGAATGTGATACTGTTGATGCTAACCATTACAGCTATAAATAAAGTAGCAACAGGAATAGAACTAAACTGAAATTAATTTAAAGTAATATTAAATAAATAATAAGTGAATCTCAATGCATATATACACATCATATTACTGATTTATTTTTAATATATAGATACTGTTACTGTTATTGTTAATTTATAATATTAAGGATAATAGTAAATAGGAATGACAAGATAACATATTGAAATAAACATATTCAAAATTGTAATTATTATTATGAGAAGACTAAATAGTAAAAATTACTGTAATATACACAACAATTGTAAATTATTATTATAAGAAGAAAACATACTTGTATATAGGAATAGTCAAAATAGTAAATTGTATAAATGTAAAGCAAAAAGAAATAAAGTAAAAATTTAAATAAAAGTACCCCCAAACCCTCCTGTGTAATGGAAAAGAGCAAAAGAATGAAAAGTAGGAAAAGCTAGTGTTAGATAAAGATGAAAGTAAACTGAGTAGACAAAAAAAGAAAAAGTAGAAACAGAAACAAAGATATGATGAATGTAAGAAAGAATAAGTATGTAGAATGAAAGAATGACAGGTATACAAGTGAGAACCAGTATGAAAGGAAAAAACGAAATAATAAAGTCTCTGATTATGTCAGAGGAGAGAGCAGTTATTAAAAAAAAAAAAAAAAAAAACATGTGACCTGAATGTACTCGGAGGTCGGCAGCCAATCAGTGGATCAGATTTATATCAGAGCGAGTCCGTCCGAGCGCGCTCATACCTTAAAAATGCGGCTTATTACAGATTAGCTTCATGTCCTTTAATACCGAGAAATGTCAATGGAGACTGGTCGTTTTTAGTTTTATTTAAGCCATTATTTTAAACTCATTTTTGTTTGCTGTATATTCTTCAACCAAATATTAAGACCAAGGACTTCACTTTAATGACACTAGACATACAGATAGACAGTTTCTATTTATTAATTTACTTTTAGGAAGAGTTACAGAACAAATTACATTTACCGACAAAATTTATAAAAATCGTCAACATTGCCGAGAAAAAGTAGCCCAAAATTACCTAACCTATGGGATGAGTGTTAAACCTTACTGGGGAAGGGGTAGGAGTGCCTCGATCATAATTGCGAAGTTTAGTTGAATACCTCAAATATCTCGTTGAGAGTGAGATGCGACGAGCTGAAGACGAGGGCCGCCATCGGCTCTGCTGTGAGGCGCCGCGCATATGAGTAGTCGTGCATCAGACCGATGTTATCGCCGCAGTACTCGGAGAAGCTCCTAGACAGACAATTTGAATAGTATGTGCCTAATTTATATATTACTAGCGGTTCTGCGCGGTTTCACCCGCATAGCTCCCGTTCCCGTGGAAATACGGGAATAATATTTAGTCTTTGTTACTAAGGGATACTGTAACCTTCCACTGGTAAAAGAATTTTTTTAAATCGGCAAAGTAGTTTTCGAGTTTATTTGTTACAAACATACAAATATTTCTTTTCTATAATATTAGTGTATACAACATGTAACAGAACAGCACAATTCCTGAAATTAGTTTGTTCAGTATCGACTACTTATTCAATTTCAGCTATTTTTAATATGTGTTAGATTTTTCAAAAAACTGAATTATCGCTTTCTATAGAAATTGTGCTATTATTAATCGATATTTAAGAAAATTGGTTAGACATAACTAAAGATTGATTGCATCATATTTTTTTTATATTAATATACTAATTGAGGTGTATTATAACCCAGTGAATAGAGAGCTGATACCTTACAAACGGTCCGGTAGTTCTAAATTTTTTACATGTTGTCTAGGATGGTTGTTAAGTGTTTAAAATGCAAAATGCACAATTCCCCCCCCTCCGCGCCCGCCGCCATCTTGAAAAAACCGAATAAAATCGGCACTTCTTTTAGATTTTCACTTATATCTTTGTTTCGGTGCATTTTAGCTACAAAACAGTTCTATTCAATGTTGTAGAGAATGAAATTCCCTATAATATAGAGTTAAATTTTGTTTGTAGGGCAGATAGTTCACGAGATATGATATTTTAAAAAAGATAAAAAAATACGCATTTTCCGTTTGTCTATTTTGGGACTAGCTAACCGATTCTGTATCAGCCCCCTATTCTCGTTCTTTCGATTGGATATCACAGTCGATAATATACTGTCTCGCCGATTTATTATAGAAAAAAACCGGCCAAGTGCGAGTCGGACTCGCGCACCGAGGGTTCCGTACAACCTTGCAAATTTATGGTTTTCGTAATTTTTCCTTTATCTATGCTATAAGACGTTGCTTCGTACAGTCAAGAGCAAGTCAAGCTTGACACTACCAGTTTAAGCTGAGCTCTGATTTGTACTGCGCGCCATAGAATACAAGGCCGGGTCAAAGTCCAAAGTGTCAAGCTTAGCGTGCTCTTGACTGTACCAAATTTCAAGATTCTGAGTTCACGGGAAGCACCCTGTAGGTTTTGATTCCCTTGCAAGTGTCGAAAATTTGCGGCATAAACGGCTGTATCTTTTGATTGCGTTGGCTTAGAAGTTTGATTTTTTCACAGCTTCAAGGGACAGTAGACCTGAGTAATTGATATAAATTTCAGCTTCATACCTCCACGCGTTCCTGAGAAAAAGGGTCTTGACAGACGGACGGACGGACGGACAGACGGACAACAAAGTGATCCTATAAGGGTTCCGTTTTTTCCTTTTGAGGTACGGAACCCTAAAAATGAAATGGCACTACAGCTATCATATGGAAATTCCGTGTTGTAAGAACGAGAATTGGGGGACTGAAGCTCGTTATTATTAACAATCACCAATATTTTTCCATATAATACACACACCGGCACAATTAGCGGAACAGAAAAAAAAAGGAGAAAAAAGAGGGAATTTAGAACAATAAATGTAATTTTTAAACAATATATTATTTAAAATGAAACAACAATTAAATTAACATGTTTTGACATTCATTTGTAACACCATACTTAAAATTTTATAAAAATAAAAATTAAATTAAACAAAATGCATTTTTCTTCGATTTTAATTATAGAGAAACAGCAGAAAATTCAAGATTTTCCAAAGTTTAACAACAATTTCAATGACTGTTCAATATCGAGTGTTTCCTCCTCGTGCTCTGATGAGGGTTTCCATCCGTCTGGGCATGCTGCGGATGATGTTATCAATGGTTTCTTGGGGCAACCTCTGCCATTCTTCAAGTAATGCGTTTCGCAACTCGTTGAGATTATTGGGAGGGGGCATTCTTGACTTTACACTCCTCTTTAGCAAGTCCCAGACGTGTTCTATAGGGTTCATATCGGGGGACCGTGCTGGCCACTCCATCACCGTTATACCAACATGGTTTAGGTATGTCTGTACTGTGCGAGCACTGTGAGCCCGAGCATTATCCTGCATTAGAATGAAGTTGTTACCAATAAAGGGGGCAAATGGCACAACATGTTCTTCTAAAATCTCCCTGATATACCGATCAGCATTCAGATTCCCGCCATCGACCACTACTAACTCCGTACGAGCTCCTAAACATATTCCTCCCCAGACCATAATTGAACCGCCGCCATATGCAACTGTATTTTCAAAATTAGACTGGATATACCGTTCTCCTTTGCGTCTCCATACTCGCTGCCTTCCATCAATTTGATTTAACATAACTCTGCATTCATCAGTAAAAAGAACCCGTCCCCAGTCGTCGAAGTCCCAATCACGATGTTCACGACCAAAGTGTAGACGGTTTGTGCGATGATGTCTCTCAAGTTTTGGGGCTTTGGCGGGCACATACGAGCCTATACCCACTTCTTCGAATCTTCTACGAACTGTCCGCTCACTCATCCTTACTGCTCGTACCTCTTCCAGTAAATTTCGAGCCTGCACCGCCGTTAGTCTCGTGTTCCGTCGGACTTGAAGTTGGAGAAAACGGTCATCCCTCCTTGAAGTACACCTTTTCCGGCCTTGTCCTCTCCTTCTCACTAGAGCATTCGTCAATCTGTATCGTTGGATGCTACGATAAATCGTTGATAACGATCGACGAAGGCTTCTGGCAATCGATCTGTAGGTTTGACCATTTCTCCTCATTTGATCTGCCCTAATGATTTCTGATGGCGTTAAATCAGGCATAATTAGATGCTCGTAAATTATCAATATGCGAAAAAACTCAAAAGCCTCAAAAACTGCAATTCAAAGCTTTTCAAATGGAATTCACGAACCTTCTAAAAACGGACAAGCGGTGGAAAAAATGAATCAATGAAAATTAAAACAAAAGAATGAAAAAAGGGCAGTCGCTTAGTATTCCATTTTTAAATTAAAACCCAAATTTAAAAAAAGCTTGTTTAGCCGGCCAGTAACACGCAAAAATGCGTAAATACTCCCTTTTTTTTCTGTTCCGCTAATTGTGCCGGTGTGTGTATATAAAGCCTTTTGTCAGTTAGCTTCTTCATGAAATGTGAACGAAACTAAACTTGAGCTTCTCTTAATAGAAGATGACAACGTTGTCATAAACAAAGCGGTATAGGTTGTTTACTTACCAGTACGGCGGTGGCGGCGACGATATTGCACGGAAATTACTCAGCAAGGACTGATCAGAGTTTGTGCACCCATTGTAGTTAAAAGCTCTCTCTTCATTTTGCAGTATTGTCACCTATGACAAAGTGTCATGTTAACAGAAGGCTTTTCAAATAAATACACACGTTGTAGTCACCATACAAGCATTTTTCGTATGTGCCCTCAGATTACTAAACAACTAGCGGTTCTGCGCGGTTTCACCCGCGTTCCCGTTCCCGTGGGAATACGGGAATAAAATATAGCCAATGTTACTCAGGGATCTTCTAGCTTTTCATTGGTGAAAGAAATTTAAAAATCGGTGTAGTCGTTTTTGAGTTTATTCGTAACAAACATATGAAAATACAAATCTTTCCTCTTTATATGATTAGTATAGAAGTCGATTGCTTAAACGTCAGCCTGCCTCACCTGCGTGCACTGGCCGTAGAGGTCGACAACGGCATAGATATTGAGGTGGGGGACATACCACGCCTTGCCCATGTCCATGCCGTCAAGATAATAGTGCAAACTGCGGTCCGCGTGCCACATCATACCTAATAATGTATAGAACTGTTAGCGATTGCAAAATTTTTATAGGAACTATTTTTAAATTAATAAGATATCGAATAGGTATCACATGCACATAATAATATCCTAATGGGCTCGGAATTAATTCTTTGAAGATAAAGCGAAGATGTCTGTAGAAAGGCGGAGACTATCCTTTAACAGACAATGATTTTGTAATATGAGATCAAAATAGCAACAAACGAAAACGACTCACCGACTCGACTGCCCACAGTGAGCAAATCCAAGTCGAGAGGGTATCCACTGCGCACACAATCGCCATCCTTCATCATGGCGGCTCCGCTGAGGATGTATGTGTCCCACGTGAGGTCCGTGGCGGTGCCAGCGATCGCACCCACACCCCCGTTAGCCTCGAGATCTTCTGGCCGAATAGCTGTCACACCTAACACAAATATGTTAAATCAAAACTCTCCTGCTCTGTTCCGATTTGGCAATTTTTAACTGCCTGCCTGACGCAAACACTCCTAGAGAATTTAATTTTGTTGATGTTGTTTGACCATCATGGGGGAACTAGAGAGCGAGGACAAATTTATATTAGGCGCCTATTAAGACACCCACGCGTGTTGGATAGTAGTATTCTCCGCACACCGATAAACAATTTCCTTAAAAAGTTAAAATATAAAATTCCTTGTCATATATCTGCCTCCCTATTCCCGTTTATTCGATTGGATTTCCCTTTCGGGAACTATTTCTAGCAGATTGAATATGAAAAAGAGTGAAATTGCACTATAGTTATCGTATGGAAGTGTCGTATCGAAGGAGCGAGGCTTCAAAATATCTTACTCTAGGAACTTACTCCAATTATCACAGAACACAGCAGCTTTTGTAATGGTATAGGATAAATAATTGTATTACATCTACACTTAAGTTACAGTACGAACCAATCTCTAGACTGCCGATCCAGCAGTCGACCATTTTGTCGATACGCAGCTCGAACATGTCGCATTCGCGCAGAGGCCGCGAACTGAACAGCACGGCGTCGTTGAATTCGGAGAAGACGGTGGCCCGCGTTGCCGTGAGCCGGTTGCGAGACAAACGCGCGTTGCGGCCGTGCACGCGGTGGAAGCACATATCCCTGCAAAACCGAATGCTTCGATGTAGGGATGGGTATGATTCATTCAGCCGATTGCCGGCCACTGCTGGACGAAAGCCTCCTAACGAAGTTGGGGGTGTAAGCGGGGCTGATCACCATCTTATGGCCCCTTATCGTCAACCTCGCCTCCACGCGGTGCACACTGCCGGACAACGGACGAAGCTCTGGCAACCGACTCGTGGTGGAATAACCACACGACCGCGGGTATCATTAAATATTGATGTTGGCGACAGGCAGCAGCGTCGCCAGGATAAATGATTCCCGCCACTGCGGTCACCAACCCGTCTGACAAGCGTGGTGTCTATGGCACCAAACCTCAACATGAATCTACATCCCCACCGACTGATTGGTAATTTAAATGCTTATTTGATAGAAATTGCATATTTCACAGGCAATGATTTTTAATTACGATGAAAAATCACACTTGCTATAGAAATGAAATTGCATGATTTGTGATTTTTTAATTAACAGGCTAGGTGAGAAAATTCATTTCATATGACTTTTCACATGCTACTCATAAAATGACTCATCTCTACAGTAGTGTATGGTCAGCACACACAAATATCGTTACGGACCTTTTCTCACTTGAGACAACGTGTTAATGTAACATTAATATGGCATAGTCGAGCAGCCTGGTTTCTTCGTCAGATTTACTAACACTATTGTGATCACCAAATTGCTAACTATACAAGGGCATAGTTAAATTTATTTGACACGAAACTAAATATATACCTACGTTTTTATACCGCCCAACTATATAACTATGTACAGTCAAGAGCACGCTAAGCTTGACACTTTGGACTTTGACCCGGCGGCCCTGTATTCTATGGCGCGCAGTATAAATCAGAGCTCAACTTAAACTGGTAGTTTAAAGCTTGACTTGCTCTTGACTGTACTTTTATAAGCTAGATTTAACGTTATACCAATGAAACTTAAAATACTATATAAGGATACTTACGGATATATGGTGGCATTGGACTCCGATGAGACCGGAGATTCGGGAGAATACACCGGTGGTGGCATAAAGAAGTCGACGATAGTAGCTTGAGCCACGCGTCCATACAGATCTATAATATAATAATATATAATATAATCTCACGCCTTTTATCCCCGAGGGGGTAGGCAGAAGTATTCCATTACTGGATATACCCACATTTTATGAGATATATTGGACCCCTAAACGTGATAGGTGGTGAGCCCATCGCCGGACCGGGTCTGTTTACACATGTCTCAGAATTAATTCTGAGACCTGCGGGTTTCCTCACGATGTTTTCCTTCACCGTCGTGCTAGTGATAAATATGTACGTAAGTTTTTGAAAACTCATTGGTACATGCCAGGATTCAAACCCGAGCCTCACTGATTTTCGGCCGGCTCTTTAACCGTTCGGGCTATCACAGATCTATTTAAATAAAAATTATTTACTTTTAAAATAATTCACTGTTACACACTACCGTATGGCTAAATAATCAAGATGTTTATTCATTTTTTAATCCCAATGGTTCAAAGAAGTTCGAAATTTCTAGGAAGCACTGGTGAAAATTGCCAATGTTTGCAAAATGCAATAGCTGAGGCAAAGAGGTTGGAAGAAAATCATTCTCAGGAGAGAGAAACTTTTTCTTTAAACGTCTTTGAGCTGAGGCTTGAGTGTTATCTATTTTATTTATATTTATTAATAATAGTCTAACGTACAAGGTGTATACTGTATTTACTTCTAAACTGTACTTAGTTCTGTACGTTCTAAAGTCTACTGTAATAACTTCATAAAAATTTTCATAAGCATCTAATCAGTAAAATCAGTATACCTATTTCATTATTTCCGCTCGGGTTAGGTTAGGTTAATAATTTATTAATCCCATTTAGACAGTAAATCGGAACAAAAAAGCGAACTACCGTGCATTCAGTTAGGTTCATTTAAGAAAGTAGAAATTAAATTTAGACCAAGTAGAAAAAAAAAATAACATTCTAAAAAATATTGAATTTTGTTTCAGTAAGTGCTAATGAACTGGTTAATTATGTTACTAGTTGTAGAGCAACTTTTATTATGACAGCATTTTTTCAAATTAAAATTAAAACTTTAATCAAATAATAAATAAAGTATAAAATGCAAGTTATGTGACTTACCAACAATTCCAAATACGTGTTCGGGAATATTAAAAGCCGCTGGTCCTTGATCAACGCTGTTCACAAAAAAGTGTAGGATACCCATGTCTTTACGCATGACACCCACTGAATCGCCTTCCTACAAAATTACAACACCGATCACATTAATCTTTTGTGAAATTGACTTAATAGTCAATAAATAATAATACATACCAATACAGTAGAATATTTAACTCACTAAACGTTGTGCCTCTATTAAAATATAAAACTGAATATTTTCACCTCAAACCGAGATGCCTAGAGCGCTATGACGACTAGTCTAAGACTGGCTCGAGACATTGCTGCTTTCAGTGCTAGTAGTAGTACCCATACAACACAAAATCAAAACCTTTAATAAAAAAATTACGATTCCTTCCTATGGGTTATTTTATAATCCTTTGAACATGCAATGTAGACTTCTTTTACCCCCAGTGCCTCCATGGATGAGAGCAGATTAAGAAAAACGCTGTAAATTTTGTACATACGTATTACCTATAGGTGCCATAAATTATCAACAAAAATCGAAATAAAATAGATCTAACTCTTACCACTAATCTGTTGAGATTTCTAACATATTGCGGTATGATGATTGATCCATCTCGAATTACATCTTCGCCAGTCATTACCCAAGTGCCCGATCTAAAATACATTATATATGTATAATTTTATCGGTCGGGTATCATTTATATTTTTTTTTACGCACACTTACTGGGATCTAATGATCTAAAAGAGTTGGTAACACAACCTAATGTGGTGATAACCAATCGTATATCAAAAACTAAATATTACCCAAGTCTGGGTAACCCTGGGTACTAAATGTCGTAAGTTGAAAATGTTATAAAAAACATAACTTAGTCGCGCAACTCAGTTCTTTTACCGTAAAAAGTAGTGTCCATAACCAATATTAAAAATCTTTTATGTTTTAAATAAACAGATTGAATTGGCAATCCCACTAAACAATCGAATTTAATATAATATGTATCACTTGTGAGATACATTGTGTTTTCATGCGATAATATTATGCATGGTGACCTGTTAATGAGCATCTTAGGACTAGACGGTGATACATTGTGAAATGCTTACTTTGCGTTGCTCATCTTGAACGGATATTCAATATCATTCGAGGAATGCTGCGTGACTCCAATCTCAATACTTCCGGCCCACTTGGGTATCACGAGGTCGAGCCGGACTTGGAACAGCTCGTTCGTTCGGAGAGTGCGATTCGTCATTACTATTCCGTTATTGAAGTATTCGAAAGCACTGAAAATAGGTTTGCCAATAACTAACCTGTTATAGAGTAAGTACGCGTGGATACGTCCACCGGCAGGCGGTCCAATACCTACATGCTCTCCTAACTATCGGTTTTTTCAATTGTTAGTCGATTACTCTCAAATAACACAACTACCCATTAAAGTACTAGTTGTAATTTGTATTGTATAGCTTGTTTGAAAAAATAATTAGTTGAAAAGTTTCTTGGCCCGCTTCTTCGCCTCAACTGTTATAACTCTTGTCGAAGCGGTGGAGTTGTTTCGAATAAGTTGACTTATAAGCCCATACACTGAATAAATACATTCCAATTTTGATTATTTTTACAACTATGAATCGGTTGGGGTTTAGTCTCTAATCACCCTTATATCTAACAAAGATAATATAAATTACTTACTTAGGCCGATGAGCAGTCTTACCATCATTAATAATAATAACATACGAATCACGCAGCGTATGAAATAAAAGGCTTTCCTCGTCTATGGTTTGCCTTTGTCTGCCTGTAAATCAAATTATACTGATTATAGTACTTTTCTTCTCATTAGGTAATAAAAAGTAGATTGTAAAATGTTAAATACTACTCACTAGTTGCAGGAATTTCAGGAGTGTTTGAAATCATTATCATATTGTTGATATTGCTGTCAATGTCCTCACAAGGGTCTACAATAGATACCTGGACAAAAATTCGATGCCTGAATATAAAGTAACTCCTAATAAATAAATAAAATAGATTTTGATTCTCGGGCGTCGACTCTAATATTATGGCACGTATTAAAGAATGATCCTCAAGTATATAGGAACTCCTCTTGAGATGAGAACAGTTAGAAGTAGACAGTCTTATGCTACTCAGCATCTCTTTCCGGGTGTCCTAAACCGGATGGTCCATGCCTGATGAATAATTATCCTACTGTAATACGATCCTACATCTGACTTGTAGACTTAATTTAGAAAACTACCGGCCACATGCAAATTGGATTTATGAACGGTGAGGCGTAAGGGTTTGGTATGTTTTCTATGAATTTCTATATAGGTAGGTATTATTATTACGCATAACGCATATTTTATTAGACCGCGTATCTAAATTTAATTGCAAATAAATATTACAGAATTCTTAAAAAAATCCCTATTGGAGATATAATTTTCTCTTTTTGCAAAATTTCGGAGATTGGGAAAGGCAAGGGAATTTTCTAAGCATTTTTCATAATTATTCGAAAACTATGTAGTGTGCCTACATAGGAAATGAAAATATAGTATGTAATGTGGAACTAAGCCATTTATAGCCCCACTTGCCCTACTCCACCCCACTTTAAAGTTATCAACCCTCATTTCGGCATATTTGAATTTTTTTGACAACTCCTTCATTTTTAGTTAATTTGGACAAGAATCATTTAAATCTATTCTAAATTCCATGTAGGAGGTGAATGCATTAATTGTTGAAATACACAGCTGTGATAGCGAAGCATCACCCCCAATATTTACTAAAAAGTAAAATGACAGTACATGTATCGTGTCCTAAAAAGTAATGTAATGCATGGAATTGTAGTACTATATACCTTGACAGTCATTCCGTAGAGATCCACAACCCCCCACACCTGAGGTTCCACCTTATCAGTGGCCACGCCTTGGTCCACACCGTTGATGAAGTAATGCAGCTTACCAGTATCTTTTCTCATCATCCCCACAGTATCGCCTTCCTAAAATATAAACAAATCAAAAAATTTTAATATAGCTAATTTTGGCCAACTGCCCAGAATGAAGATAAGGAAGATAATGTTTTATTTCTTGCTTTTCGAGAACTGGATTGCGTATTTGGCATTAAATCGGGGCTTAGCTTAATTTGTAGATCGCGAGAAGGATCTGAAGATTTCGTCGAGGCCTCACTTAAGTTCAGTTAATTTCGAATTCCCACTTGAATGTACAACTTTTTTTTGCTCAAGTCCTAAAACCTTATAGTCAATTCCAGGCCCTTAGATCCACAATGAAATAAAATGATTCATTTAGGTCGGTGAGTTAGTTAATTTCTCCTGCAGGTAAGTCAAAATTACCATGGGAAATAGAAAAATCGGAATCTGCGCGGGCAACAACGTTAACCACCTGCTATTATAATCTATATACATTAATAGAAGAAGAGTATAATTATTCAGTGAATTTAATTATAGCTAAAACCGAAGAATTGGACCACAGTGTAATCGGTACATACCCTAAGTTCATCTAAATTGAAGTTGCCATATTCAATGCATGTGCCATGACCGTTAAGCAGCACCTTGCATCCAGACATCATGATTGTTCCTGAATCCATGTTCGTCATGGTGGATGGGAATCTTATGGTGGCTGGGTTGTGTACAGTCACACCTACCTAATAAAAAAAAACATATTTTTATTATCTCATTATACCTTTATTAGTATAATTATTATTTATTTAATACACCAGCAGCTCGAGAGCTGATGTTTGTCAAGTCTATTTTTAAAACAATTCACTGATCTAGCACTTATAACTGTTTCTGGGAGACCATTCCGTAGGTTGGTGAGTATACATATAATAATGAAAAAAAGCCTGAGGAAGAGTCATTCTCATGGCAAAGTAAATGTAAAACTACCTCTATGCTTCCACTCCACTTGTCCACCAGTCTGTCTATGCGTATCTCAAATAGCTCATTGTCGTACAATGGTCTATGTGTCATAACCACACCGTTGTTGTAATCGTCTAAAGGTCTGGCCCTCTCTGCTGACCTACAATATCAGAAATCACATATTTAATTAAACAACACTTTAGGATATTTAAATTTAAAAAAGAAACATTTAATTACTTGTTGTTGTTAGACAGCTTTACTAGGATTCCACATCTAGGATGAAAGCGTAAACGATCCTGTGCCACTGTGAAGAAATTAATTTAAAAATTAAGTAGACATCAAAGAAACAGGCAACCAATTGAAAATGTTATAAAACAAAGAATTTACTCAAAGCGGAGGCTCCCTCTGTAGTTATGGGGATGTAAATGCCAGCCTCTTTTGATTGTGATGTTTGTGGAGGCAGACAGCCAGCCACATCCATTTCACCTGATGTCAGTGTATCATCATTGTTAGTGTCTTCATCAATCTAAAATTTAATAATATAGGCATTTATTTATAGTTAAATAATAGAACAGTAATTAGAGAGAGATATTATGTATGTTTGATGGGCCAATTGGCTCAATTGGTAGTGACTTGACCAACTTCTGAGTCGGAGGTCGCAGGTTCGATCCCTACTAGGGGCCAACATTTGTGTTCATAAACATGTCTGTTGGCTTCGTGTCTGGGTGTTGTTTATCAGTTGTTTAGTATCCATAGTACAGGCTCTGCCTAGGTCCGATTGGTACCGAATAACCATGTGAGAATTTTGTCTCAAAATGTATTAATAATTTATTTATGTGACAGACAAACCTGATCTAAGCTGCTCATCATAACCGGTCTTGCTACATTTGCTTGCATTATTGAGACTTGAACACACTGTCCATATAAATCAATTACAGCAAATAATTTAGATGGTAGATCATTGGCTGCAATGCCTAAGCAACGTCCATTTATATAGAATGTTAATTCTGCCTGTAAAATCATTAAGAGTCAAAATTAATATTTATAGCCAAGACATCATTAATTCAAATAATCATTTATGTACTGATAAGGTTTCATGAACATCACTCATAAGGTCATTGTGTAATTGCAATTTATCCAAAAAATATATTATTTTTAAAACTACACTTTCCAACAACAGGTTTGTGTAGCACTAAAGCAAATTCCGTTTTCCTTCTACATTTTGCAAACTGGTGACTAATCAATGTAAGTTTATATAGAATATCATAGATTTCAATCAAGATGCTGAGATTTGTCTGCAGAATTTGTAGAAAAAGCACAAATAAACTAAAATAAAATCAATGGTTTCATTTCAACTAATTTCAGCTCTTTGTTACACTATCTACACTAATATTATGAAGAGGAATGATTAGATTCTTTTGTTTGTTTGTATTGAATAGGCTCCAAAACTACTGAAACATTTTTAAAATTTTTTTGACCAATGGATAGATGACTTTTCTGAGAGTAACATGATGAGCAACATGCTCATGATCCTAGCTACAACATTGTGTATAACACATGTTCATCAGTCAATAATGTAAAAAATATATAATTAGTTAAAGTGACAACAACATTGTCGAGGGCCAGTATCCTGCTTGAATCCATTTCATAAATTATTATCGACTGACCTTGCTCGTTCGCATCACCCCAAGGCAGTCTCCTTCTCGGAGTGTATCAAGCTCTGTACCATATGAATTTATTAGAGTTACTCCATCTTTCACTACAGAGCTTCCAGACATTATCTAAAAGATAACATGCCAATAAACACTGATACTGATACACAAAAAGGTACAAAAATCTACGATGATATTAAATTTTACCCATGCTGTATTGCGCAGCTTAGTAGCTGTAGCTGGAAGATCCATAAACTCGGGATCCAAGGTAGTAACTCCAATCTCAAGACTTCCATTCCAAACATTCACCTAAAAGTTTAGATATAAAAAACAAATACAAAACACACTCATTTATAAAACTACTGTTTGATATTGGTGCTACTGCGGCAAAGAGATTTAAATATAATAGGGCATAGAGGGGCCTTTGGGAATATTTCCATACAAAAACTTTTGTCTCAAGCTGGCTCAGTTATGGCTCATTTACACGAGGCCATTCCATGAACCATTCCACTGAGACAATCCACTAAGCCAATCCAAACTGCATACAAAAAAAGCTTGAGGACAATCCAATGCAGTGGACTCTCTATTTACACGAGGCCATTAGTGGTTTGGCTTACTGAAATGGCTCACTGGAATGGCCTTGTGTAAATGGCCCATTAGTATGAATGCGATCTGTCATTCGGACATCACACTAAATTGATAACTACTTACTAGGTAATAACTTTTGGACTATTTGGATTTTGTTCGCTTTGTCCTATGCCCAATTACATTTAATTTTTTTTGTGTTTAGGCAAATGAGATAATAGCTAAGGCGGAAATCCTAAATTAGCTTACCTTGCGGTCAATGCAAACTTCAAATATGTGGTCATCTTGTAGGGGCTCAGCACTCAGTATTAACCCATGATTGAATTCAACGAAATTCCGGACAGCTGTGGTGTTGTCGTTCAGCAGCGTGACTCTGTCACCGCACCTTCTATGGAACCTCATGGTTGGACCCTATCAAAGCTTTTTAAAAGAACTTTTGTTAACGTATTATTAACATCATTAAAACTATCGCGGCTCTCTAACCGTAAAAATAATTGCAATGAAAATTATTTGCACCGGTTGCTATTGCACCCTCAGGTGGCTTTTCAGGTTTTTCTTTGCACATTGTTAACTAATTATATTAGATGAAACACATTGTAAGAATCGAAAAGTGTAACACAAAAGTGATTTTATTGATCCATGTTATTTATATCCAAAAAGAAAAATTATTTTTGTATAACGCACACACTCCTGCAGACCACCTCCATGAACAATGTCTGCACACGCTTGACAGATATCTTCCAAACACACCAAGTTATTTTCATGGCACACACTGGCAACCTCACCAACACTGTCAACTTAAAAGTTGCAAGCACAAAAAAAAATAATTAATCGATCGATTTTCTTATTAGTGTTTTATTATTACAACAAAAAGGTTTTATGATTCTACACTATCTCAGAAAGAAACACACGGTTAAAACATAAAACTAATCACGTAACAGCAATCAATCGCAGTACCAGTCTTATGAAGGCTGATACTACCTACGCCGACAACGTCAGAAAACAGAATGATAAAGCCTGATAGCGGGTGGAGGGAGATTTTTTTATTTTGTAGCTGTTTGCTCCTGTATATTTCCGGGGAATATAGCTCAATCGATTGGCGATTGCGACACCGGTGCATGCGTGCAGTACACTGCACTTTCTGCGCCTGTCTGCAATTTGCACGCGCGACGCCTAGGTAGGACTTCTAGGTGTTCCCAGGCAAACCCAAAAATAGCTTCTTGCAATAGCTGGACTAATGTAGGCCTACCTACCTACCTACGCATGAACACGTTAGCTCGCAATTACTCAAAACAAAGAAAAACTATCTAAAATGCAAATAAATAAGAGGTAAAAAACGCAATTCATAAAGTGAAGGTACCTACCTACTTTTGCTCACTCTTTTATTCCCAAGGGGCTAGGCCGAGGTATGCAATTCCTGGAAATACCTATTTACTTATCAAGAAATTCAAAATCATCAATAGTCAACATAATTTTTTTTGGACCCATGGCAGGTGGTGAGCCTGTCGCTGGACCGAGCGAGGATATGTATCATCCTAGTTTTACAGCAGCGACACCGCTGTATCTCGGCTCGGTATGGTACCTATAGCATATTTCTGAATTTGGGCTATACGACGATTTCGTACTTTTATAAAGGGAGCAGAACCCACACTCAATTCCCCGAGGACTTAAAGATATACAGGCACATTGGGGGTGCTGCCAGAATGACGTCTTTACAGCAGCACCACCACCTGTATCTCCGTATATAAAGAACATTCTTAGTATATGACTTCACCACCATTTAGTAGGTACCTACTCGTGAGTACGTTAGGTAGGTAGGTAGGTACGTAATGTTTCCGTTTCAGTTTGCAAGCTACCTGGAAAGATACCGAAGATAAGATACCCGAACAACTTCCGAACATGTAGGTAAGTATCTGAGGTTAATTATGACCATATCTTTAAAAGTAGGTAAGTACATCATATTTCTAAAATATGTTTGCAACCACGAAATCAGCATATAAAGATGCCCCGGTACGAAATACTTTCAAAGTATATACCTACCCAGGTAGCAATTTCAGACGCCAACCTTGAAATTACGTCTTTTACCAGTCATTATAAGGTCAGTCCGGCGACGGTCGTGGATGTATGTCCTACTGACGTACGGTTATCGACGGCAACAAGTTATTCCAGATGCAGTCTTTGGTGCACGTACCAACGACGTACTTACATGACGTCTTTTGGATCCTTTGGTTAGGACCAGAAAAGAACGTTTCTAGAACATGAATCTGTAAACGCAACAGATCATTCTGGAACCATCCGAAAAAGTATAGAATACTGTAAAACCAACCATTACCGTTAGAGTAACCGAATGAATTATTATTATTATTATTAATCAGGCAAGCAGTTTACAACTGATAAAGCCTGTATCCAGGTGTTCTCCACTCAAGCTTTCTCATTACAGGATAGGAATTTGTCAAGTTTATTTTTAAATTGATTGACATTGGGTGCTGAGACTACTTCTGGTAGCTTATTCCATGATCCGACCACTCTGTTGCTCAAAAAGTGTCTGTAAGAATTGTATAGGTTAGTCTGTGATGCTAGTAAAAAATGTAACGTTGGATGATTAATTATCTAAAAAGTTAATAAGTTAAGTTACCAACACAACTTGAACTACCTACACTTTACACAATTTTCAATTAATAGGAGTTCTACTTATATTAGTCAAATTCAGCCCTCAGTTGCTTGTGAGTGCTATCCTGCACCAGAAGACTGAACTGTGACTGTGACTGAACAGCAGCTACTATAGGTTTAACAAAACAATTCATGACTTCAAACCTCATAACTGCAAGCTGAAGTGTCACTAAACTTGTAAGTTGTACAAGACGCCTAGTTTGGTTAAGACACCACCTTTTTATAAAATATGATGGAGTTGACTTTTAAAAATAAAAAATAGGTAAGTATATAAAAACTTGTCAATCGCATATTCTTATGCCGCGGTAGATGTTCACCAATTCAAAAATAACTGCCACGTACGACGTAGGTACCTACTGTATGTTGAAACTAAATTATGAAGGGCTTGGTTTTTCTAGAATTATGATCCATTGTATTTTTTTTTGTTTTATGATTTAATCTAAATGAATGTCCAAAAATTCTATACAAAAAAAGTTCTGGAAAAAGTAGGTAGGTAAGTGTGTTTGTTGTAGTTTGTTTTTAAATTTTATTTATGATATAAGTTTTAGTTTCAAGAAGACGTCCTACCGACACTTACATGAGACGTTCTACTAACGTTTTTGGTATGACGTGTAGCGACACTACATAGAACGCGCCAATAGACGGCCGAGTTCTAAGCCGCGCTATCAGAGTTTTCTAATGAGTTTGTATAAATACAACTGTCCAACATCAACCGTTGGACCGCGGTCCCCAGGCACGATCACCTCGCCTGGCGGGAGATCTTCCTTTTCACGATGGAGGAGCATTCCACCTCTGCTTCTCCATACTGGTGACCCCTCGACACCTGGACATCAGCGCAACCTTCTGTAACACCTGGACTTCAGCGCAAACTTCAGAAGCATCATCACATCGTCATTACTCAATCACACCCACAACAACCTTCACTCAAGGTCAGCAGCAGCAGCAGTCGCACAGCAAGCCAGAATCAAGCTCATCGCATGAGGAGCATTCCACCTTCGCTCCTCCATAGACGTGTCACAGACGTTTATGGTGTGACGTGTCACAGACGTTTATGGTGTGACGTGTCACAGACGTTTATGGTATGACGTGTCACAGACGTTTATGGTGTGACGTGTCACCGACGTCTCGATAAGACGTCATTGGGATAAGACAAATCCACGTCACTATAAGATCCTACAAACGTCAAATTTTGACGTCATCTATTTCAAGATGGACCTTAATTGGCCGGCGCTTCTACGTCATTTTGCTACCTGGGTAGTAGCATAATATAAATTATTAACCACCACATATACATAGATATAAATTAGGGTCGCGAGGTTGTCAAACTTGTCACGGTCAATCCGGGAGCAATAGATTTGGATCAAATTTTTGTATTTAGTTCGGTAAGGTTTTTTTTCTTATCTATTACATAAGGACCAAATGCTCTTAAGAAAGCTGCGATGGCCGGCCACCTATATAATTATATAAGATAGGTAGAAAATGTGGGACACTCCTATTTGTAAGAAGATTCAATTCAGTCTCCTTTCAAACTGTGATAACTCAGTGGATCGCGCAAGACTACTCGCTGTTGCTGAGAAGGAGTCAGGATATTGGTTACAGGCGTACCCCTCTTCCAATTTGGGAACTTTGATGGACAATTGCTCTTTTTCCTTAGCAATAGGTTTACGTCTTGGTCTGAAAATAGTCGAGCCTCACCGATGCATTTGTGGTGGTCAGGTGAACGATTTGGGGCTTCACGGTCTCTCCTGCCAGAGAAGCGCGGGTCGCTTTTCGCGTCATGCATCTATCAATGACATCATCCGTCGGGCTTTAGTTACAGCGAATATACCAGCCATTCGCGAACCACAGGGACTATTTCGTTCAGATGGGAAGAGGCCCGACGGATTGTCTTTGACTCCGTGGAAATTCGGTAGGTGTTTGGTGTGGGACGCGACTTGTGTGGACACCTTGGCTCCTTCTCATCTCGACGGAACCTCTGCGCATCCTGGCGCTGCTGCTTTAGCAGCTGAAACACTCAAAAAAAGGAAATATCTGGATCTGGTTCAAACTTATAATTTCGTCCCATTTGCCATAGAGACGTTGGGTCCGTGGGGCCCAGAAACAAAACTTTTTGCTAATGAGCTCTCAAAGCGTCTCATCGAGGCAACACAAGATCCAAGAGCTGGCAGCTACTTTTTTCAAAGAGTATGCATAGCTGTCCAAAGGGGCAATGCTGCCAGTTGTATGGGTACGTTGCCTCGATGTGATGCTTTGGAAGAGGTTTTTAATTTATAATTTTAAAATGTGAAATTAAATTAAATGTATCTCAGATAGGTAGATAATTAATATATATATAAAAGATTTGATGAAGCAGTGATAGCCCGGACGGTTAAAGAGCCGGCCGAATATCAGTGAGGCTCGGGTTCGAATCCTGGCATGTACCAATGAGTTTTTCAAAAACTTACGTACATATTTATCACTAGCTCGACGGTGAAGGAAAACATCGTGAGGAAACCCGCAGGTCTCATAATTTATTCTGAGACATGTGTAAATAGACCCGGTCCGGCGATGGGCTCACCACCTATCACGTTTAGGGGTCCAATATGTCTCGTGAAATGTGGGTATATCCAGTAATGGAATACTTCTGCATATCCCCTCGGGGATAAAAGGCGTGAGATTATATTTATTTATTTATATAAGATTTGAATTGTTTGTTTGTTTTTATTGAATAGACTCTGATACTACCAGACCGATTTAAAAAAATATTTTGCCTATGGAAGGATTAATTTTCTGGGACTAACATGGGCTATAATTTTCCCACGGGAAAAAGACCTAAACCACCAAATTGATTTTTAAAATACTTTCACCAATGGTAAGCTTTATCAGCTATATTTTATTCACGTTTTACTACGGGAATGGGAACTACGCAGGTGAAACCGTGGGGCTCTGCTAGTGCATATATAAACTGCCGGACAAAAAAACTGCATCAAAGTACGCACGATGACTATCAAACAATTACATATTTACGTAACGTATTATGTTTAAGGTCCATTTAATTTTAAAATGAAGTTTTTTATTCATTAGGGACCGGTATTTACCGTCCTATTTAGATAAATGTAAAAAAATACTTACTTGTTAACAGCCTGGATCTTGAATTATTCCGAGGCGGGGAAAAAATTTAAAATATTTTGCGATAATGCTGGCGGTAGTGTATTTGTCTACCAAGCTTGAATTTACCGCCCGTAATATAGTTGTTTGAATTTAAAAGTAATCCTGTAGGTACTTTGATGCAGTTTTTTGTCCGGTAGTGTAGGTGTTTCCTGAAAAACGTAATTTGTGACGTTAGTGTTTATAGCTCACTCTCGTGAATCTTTGAGGTACTCCGAATCGAAGCGCCACCGCCGGTGCTAAGCTCTGTCGTAAAATGTTTCATAGAGAGTAAAATAAAAAATATCCGGTTTCTAACTTCACAATCTAACTTCTCACGTGTGTCTCTTTATATACTTAGTAAGCACTGTAATATTAAAGGACTGGATATTATTATTATATAAAGGAAGGATTATTATAAACAGGTGCCGCCCTAAGTCCTGCACATAACATTTGCCTTTTCGTTTTTCCTGTTGGCTCAGATGGTAATGACCCTGACTTCTGAGTCAGACGTGGCAGGTTCGATTCCCGCTCGGGGTCAACATTTGTGTGCATGAACATGTCTATTGGCTTAAGTGTTGAATATTTATTTAACAGTTGTTTAGGATCCAAAGTGCATGGCTGCCACGTCTGATTCAGAAGTCAGACGTGGCATTCGATTCCCGCTCGGGGCCAACATTTGTGTGCATGAACATGTCTGTTGGCTTAAGTGTTTTATATTTATTTAACAGTTGTATAGTATCCATATTGCAGGCTCTGCCCCAGTTTGGGAACCGAGTGTGAAATGTGTCCCATTTTTGTTTATTTACTTACCTATTTGTTATTTACGTTTTGTAAAGAGAGAATTTTTTTTATTTAAAGTGACCACAGATCTATGGAGTTTTTTAGAACCTCACGTGGAAAATATCATGGGTATAAATCGGTATGACAGAAGCATAGATATACCCACTAAAAAGGGTTTTCCGAAATTTCCACGAGAACGACGAACATGTGTGGTCTCATAATTGTACAGAACATGACGTCATCGCTTTGCTTTGGTTTATAATATTATAACATATACAAACACCTTCCCCGTTTATTGCTCTTTGTCGCTAACAGTGGACGTCTTCCTGCTGAAGATGATGACGGATGACCAGCTGATTGAGAATAAATGTAACATAGAACTCTAAAGACTAAAAAAACGACTTCAATCTTCAACTTAGGTATATGGTTTTCTCATGGATGCCGTTGTTAGAACTGGACGAAATAAAATGGGACCAATCTGCAAGCACCAGCTTTCAAATAAAAAAAGAATAATCCAAATCGGTTCACCCAGTCGAAAGTTCTGAGGTAACAAACATAAAAAAATACAAACGAATTGATAACCTCCTCCTTTTTGAAGTCGGTTAAAAAATGGATCCCACGGGCGGATGAGGACAATCTGATATTTAATGTTATTTCCGCGAATAATTACTGGACCGGCTAAATAATTAATGCATATGTACCCGTTAAAATTAACAACTGTATAAAAAAACTAAAAAGTTAAAGTTAAAAAAGTTAAAATTAACAACTATAAAAAAAATAGCTATAAAAAACATCATCATACTCGTATGTATGCACAAAAGGTGTCGATCATTTTGAAAGGACTCGGGAGATGAAATATAATATTGTTTCGTGGAGAAATTTCTATGAAAGTGCAAAGTAGGTACCTATACCTAAAGGTGTTGTAAGAAGAGGGTTTCACGGGTATTTAAGAATATAATTTTAATTCTTTTTTTGCAGGTTGTAGTTTAAAAGGGTTATCATAATCGTCAACGGTCCACAGGCATTTCCTCACACTATAAGAAGTATGAATGGATTCGTGGATGCTGATAGGCCAGAACAGAATCCTCTTCTCAAATTATATGAAAACGACACCGAACTCGGCCTAGTAGCTATATGTGGCCAGAAATTTTGTGCATACTGCACCACGGCAGATGCACTATTGTGTCCCCTCCCCCGCCTACCTGAGGGTGTGTCACCTGGTCTAAGTCGGATTAGATCAACCCAAGGACTAATTGTGCCAAGCGGCGTTTTTATACAAAAGTATAAGGTCCCCATACATTAGCTCCCACTACAGATTTTATGATTATATTACAAACTAGCTTTTACCCGCGGCTTCGCTCGCTCACGGTTATTTCACCCCCTTTTGGATTGAATTTTGCAAAATCCTTTCTTAGTGGATGCCTATACTGTATAAGCTACCTATGTGCAAAATTTCAAGTCTCTAGACCCAACGGTTTACGCTGTGCGTTGATACATCACCAATCAGTCAGTCAGTTTATCATTTTATATTATAGATAGATGTATACTTTTAAGATTTTTTCCTGCATTTGTTAAATACGATATTACTTGCCAAATTTCATAATTCTAGGTCAACGGGAAGTATCCTATGAATTTTTATTTCCCTTGAGTGAGAGTATCGAAATATATCATCTACGTTTTTTGCGGTATAAACGGCCGCTCCTCTTTTTTTAACTTAGAAGTTTGATTTTTTGACATCTTCAAGGGACCGTAGATACCTCCACGTGTTCCCGAGATAAAGTGCCTTGACAGACAGACATACGGACAACAAAGTGATCCTAAAAAAACTGTATGAAAAGGACCTAATCCCTTATTGTGAATAAGGGATAAGCCGTTTCACGGATTTTCATTTGTGAGTGTCGATAGATTCGTCTGTGGGGTGTCCTATAACCAGTAGGCTAAATTTTTAAATATTTTCTGTGCATTTTACACGCAGTTAACACGTTCTCGAGTATACTCGTAGCAATTAGTTGTTACCTCATTTGCCACCATACAAAATGAAAGATACGAGTTGTCTCGTAGTTGGCGATAGAGCATACACCAAACTACGAGCATACTCGTAGGTTGCATCCCCCTGCTCAGTCAACTTGCTACAACCTGTCATCACAACAATCAGCCATCACTTCCTGCTCGGTACAAAAAAATTAATATCTTGATGTTCAAAGATGAAGTCGACAATTATTTGCTACGCGATAAATTGGTCCAATATCGTAGAGAGTTTCAGGAAAAGCAGGTAACGTCAAACGAAACATTTCATTATTTAGAGCGCCAAAGAAAGAATGCAGAAACCCAAAAAGGCTGGTCTAGTTTGCACCAGAGAAAAGAAGCGCAAAGGGTCCGCATATTTTTGTCCAGTCTGTCCGGAAAAATGCCTACCCTGCCCTGCCTTGTGCGTGGAAAACTGTTTCAAAAGTTATCATTATTTTTATTTTCATTATAAAAGTATGAGACCCTGAAAAAATACTTTTTGCGATGATTTCATAAAAAAAATGGTCATGAATTATTATTTTTATGATACTGTACATAGGTAGGTACCCTAAAAAAATGTAGGTACCCTAAAAAAATTATACGTAACATATGATATTCTGATTTTTTTTGTTTTGTTCCCATTGCCGAAGAATCCATTTCTGTTCTCCTTCTACTGCCAGCATTTAAAACTCAGCAGGGAAACAACAAACTGTAACTACGAGAATTCTCGTAGTTAGCAACGAGCGTATTAATTTATTTTGATTTTAAATTCTATCGACTTGTTAATTAATATACTGGAAGCTGGACAGATTCATAGCATATTCCAAATAGCAGGAACCCAGAATTTCTAGAAAATTTGTTAATTACAATTTTACATTATTTGCCGTCCAGTTGCCTTCCTTGAGATAAGCGTCTCGATATGGAGCTTTATTTGTAAAGACACACGACTGCAAGTCCAAAAAGTTTTAATTATGGGACATGGGAAACAACCAGCGAGCAGAACTCCAACAATCCTAAGTGGCGAGGTAGAGTTTTATGTGTTATGCAAACAACTCAGAGAGGCGGTTACGCTGTTGTGGGTTGCTGTTCAAAATTTTCATGTGGGCGTGCTATCGATCGGCGCGCGTCGTTGCGCCTCTCCGAGAGACACGGAGCGGGCGGTGCGGGCCGGATCCAAACAGCCAGTTGCTCATTGTGCACTCGACGGCTCCTCGAGATGCAAACATTAGTGGCACTGGTGCTAGTAGCTTCGACAGCATGTTCCTACGCTCGGCCTCCAGGTACCTGCGAACCAAAACACACAAAACTTCACCAAATCATTCACCCGTTCTCATTGTTATCAGTACCACTGATAGTGTGTTTCCTTAATTATCATATATGTCATTGCGTATTGTTATTTTTAATGTTAAGTTGGCTGTGCTTTTTATGTGAATGTGAGACTAAGTATTTGAAGATAAACAAGAAATTGATGTTTTGAGAAGCATCGCATCGACAACACAAGCAGACACCTGTTACGCGCTTCAGTATAGGCAGTACTGGTTGCTTTCCAAGTTATCTCTCACTTGTTCGCTGGCTATTGTTTGTTTAGTATTGCAGAAATTCCCTTCCTAGCAAATTGCACCAAGTACCTACTTAGAAATCCCTCCAGTGGGCTTACATGCTTTTCGCATTTAACTAACCTACCTATATACATAGTATCATGTTAATGTTGATCTCTTGGTAGTATAGACATCAGTATCTAGTGGGTTATTGGTAGAAATGGAAAGGATACAGTACTTCTAGTTGGGATAAGTACTTAATGTTGCTATGATTACAAATTCTATTAAGAGTCAGTGGAAATTGCATTAAAAATAATTTTAAGTTTTAGCTCTTAAAAACGAGTCAGAGAAAAATTCTTCTTCTCCTCACAGCTATTGGATGATTATAGTAATGGTATATGCTGATAATCACCGAAAATCCTGTGAAAACCACATACGTAAAATATAGTTATCATCCCCTTCCGGTACATATACATATAGGTACTTACCTTTATTAAATAAGGATTTCACAGTTCATTTATTGCAAGTTTGATTGCGGAGACAAACAAAGATTGACCTTATCAACGCACAGCCTCTACCGTTGGACCAATGAAGTAGAAATCTGGAATGTGTCTGCTAGGGGCGTAGGCACTCACAAACAGTTTTTGAAATTTCCACGGGATAATAAAAAACGGTTTCGTTTCGTCGTAGTCGGTTAAAAATATAGACCTCATTTATTAGAATCGGAACAAACATAACCCTTCCTTTTGGCTTTGGTGTAATCAGGTAAAAATTAAATCTTACAATTTATGATTCAATAAAATGACAGATTGAGACAGAAAAAGAAAAGTAAGACAGCAAAAATTAAATGATGTTCGTTGGTAAGCGCATTGCTGGAGAACGGCGGGACCGGGATACTCAGGGATATTCTAGCTTTCCATTGGTGAAAGAATTTTTAAAATCGGGCCAGTAGTAGACTTCCCTTATCAGAATACGGTTTTAGAGAAAGGAAAAACTGTAAGAGCTTTGTTACTATCGGAAAAATAAGACGATATCTCTAACTAGCATTTTAACATATTATCAGCAAAAATCCTTTATAAAAAATTAACGTAAGTATATTTCTGCCAAAGTACGGAACCCTCGCTGAGCATGTATGATTGGGCATTTTGTTTATAGGCGATGTGCGAATAAGTTGCTGAACTTCAGCTGTGTTTTGATTATGATTTATGAAATGGAAATACCGCAGTTTCCCTAACCAAATTCTAGGAATTAGGGCAATTGAATTGACCTAACAGCGGTTGCTAGAAGGCATAGATTTTACTATGACCTATTTCTAGAAATATCTGCGGCATCGGATTTAATATTATAACACCTCGATATAGTCGTTTTGACACGCATGGACATTTAGCAAAGAGTCTTTAATTAGTAGTAGTAGTGTACTTGCAAATTAATAAAATAATATATTATTATTGTTTTTTACTATGTTTACCATTAATTTAATTCGGTACCTAAATACTGCGAATACGGACTTATTCATTATTCGTAGCCTATTAAGTATAACAAACGTGTTGTTGTCCTGGCGACGAAAAGTTTTTTTGTGAAAGCGCTGTCTTATTGACTCCTAACGTTGTGACCTAAACCAAACCAAGGCCCGCCTACAGGCTTTGCGCAGGATTGGTGGCATCTATTACGAGTTGATGATGCCGTGTGTTAGATTTCATGGTATTTCTATAATTTAATCCATAAATCATTATTGCTTAAAAGTCTGAAAGTTGCATGCTCCATACTGCCCTGTCGCAAGGTTGGTTTTACAAATAATATTTACTTGTTCACTAAAAAACTGTACCTATTCTGAAAAGCTTTTATTTCAACATATGTATTTAATTTTATTTAATGCAATATTCTTTTATAGTAAAACTAATAATTCTTGTTTATCAGAGTCATAAAAAGACACCTGTACTGTAATTTTTAACAGGTTTTTGTTAATTAATTTAAGTTTAAAATATCATATTTTCCTAAATTAATATTTGTAAATCCGTCTACTTCTTGAGGAGCTTCAGCTGACACGGCCTTGGCGCCGCTGGAGATCCAGGATGAATCAAGCAACGAGCCTTCGCCACAGCAAACTGAGCGCGATCTCTTTACCGACTATCTTCTCCCGAAACTCCTTCTCCCCCTCAACTTTGACGAGAATCAACCTTTCTCCGGGCCCTTTCGCCCTTCTAGTGATTGGCTTAATAAGGTAAGTGAAGAATTCCGCTTCATTACAAACAAATGGATTTTACCATTAAATAAAACTTTAGTATTTCGCGTAGGTAGGTATAACTATAAAATAAATAACCCTTCTTGACATCAACTACCGTAAAATTTCATTTTCTCAGATACCCATATGATATGAATTGATATGTATCCCATTTATTCTTATTTGTTTAAAAATAGGTGGCTCAAGGTATACAAGTACACATTATTATGTACTAATAATTAATTACTTCAGATTCAGGGATTAAATCGCTACGGCCAAGTAGAAGATGAAATAGATAACATACGTTCTTATGACACGGATATAGGGCGATGGATTATCCAAGATGCATACGTAGAAGGCCCTGTGTTTATGCAAGAGCCATACGTTTCTCAGAGAGGCCCAATGGATTTGACACCTAGAACAGATCTCCCATTAATAACACAAATTAAAAGTAAAAAGACAAAACATAGTGTCACTGAAATGAAACCAACAAGCATTAGAGACAGAAAAAAGTTGAAATTCGCATTAACCCCTTTGGATAGAGGATACTTCCAACGTGATACCAACTCCACAGTTCCACGTAAGTATCAATCGTGTCACCTATGGATAAATTAAAGATAATTTCTTTGAGTCTTGTGTCTCGTATTTTCGATTAAAGAAGAGAAGGTAGTAGGTGCCAGTTTACTCCAAACAAAAGCGGCAAAACACCACGATTCAGCCAATTATTGCCAAATAAATATTTTAATATCAATCAATTCTGAGAAAAATAACTGACTACCTACCCATAGTTCAATCATAAACTAGAATACACCCGAAACCATAAAGTAGACAGCCTACTCTTCAGTCTGTGTATTTTGTGATTATATGTTCATTAATACATATGTTGTTGTTGGCTCAGTTGGTAGTGACTCATGCCTTCTGAGTCGGAGATTGCGGGTTTGATCCCCGCTCGGGGCCAACATTGGTGTGCATAACATTTTTGTTGCCTTCGTGTTTAATATTTATTTAAGTACTAGCGGATGCCCAGCGGCGTTGCCCGCGCGTTTCCGTTATTCCGTTTATTCCAGTTCCCGTGGGAATTTCCGAAAATCCCATCATAGTGGTTGCCTACGACATATTTAGACACCTACATACCATACTTCAAATAGCGGGTGCCCAGCGGCGTTTTCCCGCGTGGATTCAGTTTATTCCCGTTCCCGTGGGAATTTCCAAAAATCCCTATATACCAATTTCCTACGACATATAAGACACCTTCATACCATTTTTCAAGTTTCTAGGTGTTATCGTTTCGGAGTAGTACGTATTTCTCTTTTTAACCAGTTTTTATAATTTCCCGTGGGAATGAGATATTTTCCTGGAATAAAAAGTACCCTAGATGTTGACCCGGGTACTCAGTTATCTCCATACCAAATTTCATCAAAATCCGTCCAGTAGTTTTTGAGTGATGCGTGCACAACCAGACAGACAGACAGACAAAAATTCCAAAAATAGGTGTTTCGGTATCTATATCGATAACTATATACACTACCGTTAAAATTTTCAAAAAATATTTAATGTACAGACACGGCCCCGTTAGAGTTTTGTTATATGTATAGATGTTTGTCAGTTGTTCACTACCCATAGACAGGCTCTGCCTAGTTTGGGACTGGATAACACTGTGTGAATCGTGTCCCACAACTATTATTATTTTTTGTTTGTTTTCAGCAATGCAGAACAATGAAGTGATGCACTACGAAGGAAATCAGCCCATGGAATTGGAGCCACCCCGCCAGATCCGCCAAAACCCAAACTTAAGCAAGCAAAAAAATTTGCTTGGAACTGATATAGAGAAGCTGAAAGTTGGACTGTGAGTTTTATTAAAAATAATTTATTTAGTTAATTTATTATGATTATATATTTATATTTAGTAATTCGTTTATTTTATAATTCAAAGTTAGTCAATTTTAAACGACGTTGGACCTGTTATCACATCAGAATCATAATACTATTGAAAGCGCAGTTATACAACATATTCACTCTTAATTTTTTCAAAAAAGGAGAGGTTGTCAATTCGACTGTCACTCTTTCTTTTTTTGTATGTATGTTACGCGATTATTCCGCCAATTTCGACGGGCCTGTTGGCTCAGTTGGTTGGCCCTGCCTTCTGAGTCGGAGGTCGCGGGTTCGATCCCCACTCAGGGTCAACATTTGTGTGCATGAACATTGAACATGTATGTTGGCTTCGTGTTTGGTCGACATCGATTCTGAAGTTTTTGTTTTTATTATATATTTATCTGCGATTAGAATCATTGCTTTTTTTAAGACATTAATAATCATAAATAAGTTATTATAACTTGAATATCATACTCAAATCTGCATAAGAGATATCAACCTGTATAATATGGTGAAAGTTAAGGGTAAGATCTTAATAAAAATCCATTAACCAGCCTTACACCAGCTATTCACCAGCTTTTGTATTAAGTTTAACCAGCCTTTCTAAGGAATAAAGCTGTATAATATGGTTCTCTTTCGCACTTAAAAGAGCTGTACAAGCGCTTAACCAGTACTTTAGACAGCATCTGAATATAAGTATTTATCAGCTCTTTTACAGCTAGCTTATGTTGGTTGAGCTTGAGACTACTGACTACTGAAACTATTTACATTTTTCACAACTTAATATAAAATACATAATATTATGTAGCGTTATCACTTATTAACTTAACCTTTGTATGTTATATTATTTTGAGATGGGTTTCTACAAAAAATACTGCAAGTAGAGTAGACTGTATAGTACCTAGGTATACGTAATACATATTTCGTTTATTATTATTATGTTCATTTTGTAGGTGGGTATAGGTACAACGCGTAACAGAAAAAGCGCAATTCCTCATACACCCCAATTAGTTTATTAGCATAAAAAAATATGATGCAATCGAACTTATTTTCTTAATTAATATCGATCAATAATAGCACGATTTCCATAGCAGCTACGATTATTCATTTTTGAGAAAAAATTAACACATATTAAAAATAGCTGAAATCGAATAAGTATTGAACTTAAGAAAACTTAAGACTTAAGATATTAAACAAATTAATTTCAGGAATTGCGCTTATTTTGTTACATGTTGTATATTTATTTTAATATTATTTGCGTTCACTAAATTACATTTTAATTTTGTATGTTAACCATAAACCATAGGAGCACTTATTATTTAGTAAACTATTGCCTCTTTGCAAACTTATATCGATTTTAAAAATAGGATTTCCGAAAATCTTTCTGAATCTTAGAGGTAGCGATTACTTATAATGCTTATAATAACCAAACCTTAATTGAAAAAAACGTGGGGTCCACTAAATTTCCCATTACTTAAATTACTTAGATATAATTTAACGCGGCATTTGAGCATCGTAAAACATGGCGGTGGCCACCCTGACGGCTCTTTTCTGGTTCAATTGATTAGCTTATTATTTGAATTTCCAAGAAATGGAAAAAAATCGTATGATGAGGTAGGCATAGGAACTCGTATTATAACCAAAAATAAAATCGGTTTATGTCATTCTCAACTTTGAGCGAAATTTTTTGACTAAAAAACTTTTTGTGAAATTATATCTATACAAAGTTGTATTCTCGGTATGATTACGGAACCTTGCTTTTACGTGACTACAAGTTCACGGTCTTATAATATTTGTATGTTTCGTTTACCTTTTTGTGTTATAGAGTACACCCACAAGTACACCCCTAAGGAGTATTTATATGTTATTAATAATATGCAATTTTTTATATTTCCTTGTTAAATATTGTAGATAGTGGGTAAATTTATAAAACCTGCTTTGGTATATCTGCTAATCCTTTTATAATATCTTCATTTCCTTATTAAAAAGCGGTACCAAACACGGTATTCAATTTGTGACATCAGCAAGGAATACGTATGCTTCAGAGTCTATAGACCACTATAGACACTAGTGATGATTGGACAGTGTATTGCGGTTAGAAAAAGTAGCCATTGGCGTATTATTTGCAGGGCAAATAAAGACTACCGAATACCAGTCTCCTTACTGCCCTCCAACCTGCAGTTGTTGAAACTAAACCAACCAGTTGAGCTTGACGATGATGGGGAGAGGTGAAATTATATAATTATACAAAAATATTATTGACTTAGCGAATACCCGAACCTTTCCTATAAAAATCCCTTCGCTTGGCATGGGAACAACATATTTGTATAGAATTGACACCAGATTTGAACTAGTCAAGATGCAAATCACACACACACACATACTACGAGCCAAAATGACATTTGAAAATGCTTATTTAGAAATGCTTGATATGTCCTTAAATACTTTTTAGAAGGTGTTTGAATTTATCAAAACTCGGGGCCTAATTGTTATGCAGCATCTGGTAATAAAAAATAATACTTATGAATCTCAATCGGGCACTTTGTATATTTCTTTTTATAAATGCGATTGCGGTCTCAGCTGACGATTTTGTTTTCAAAACGCGTAGCGATACGATGCGTTATATGCGGTGCTGGCTAACCCACCGCACTGTTTAGATAAGTTCCGACATCAAGAATAATGACACTATGGATATTAAAGTTACTAAGTAAGTTGTCATGTATTCACTGGTCTCAAAAGGAATGATACAGCATGGTACAGCTTTTAAACATTTGAGCACATTATTAGTAATGGCTGAGACTAGACGATTTACACACATTTAGGAGCGACGTACATAACACAAAGATAATTCCTATGAATTTATTATGAGTAGTAATCAGTCGAGCATCTTTTAAAACAAAAATGTCAGCATTCGCCACGCTGAAGTAAGTAGATACAATCAATCTGAATTGTTATAAATATAGAAGCTAATTAGCTTATAATTTAACTATAACACATTAGATTACCTAATAGATTAATCTATTAATTGATCGGCATAACGTTTTTTATGTTATAAACTCTCTTGGAATAGATGCTTAATGCTCTAAAAGCTGGCAATAGGTATAGTTGAATTAATAAATAATAAATTTTATAAATTACTTTTCTAAATTAGCTACCTACTTTACATACTAGTAGCCACTGAAGCGAATAAAATGTAAATGCTAATTTAAGTGAAATGCAGCTCTTCAGCTTAAAACTCGCTTTACCCAACCACCATAAAAAGAACTAAGAACTACTGACAGAGAAACCAAAACGTATCAAAAATTCAAATAAAAGAACATAAAAATGACGTAAAAAACAAAGAGTTCGTAACAGTCACTTACAATAATACCACCCAACTCCGTGACGCTGACCGTATTGCCGCGTTTTGCTTGCCGATGCTTAATTATTTTCTTTTCGTTTAAATACTAATAATGCTAGGTTATGTTAAATTAAACTTTAGATGCTTGATAAATAAGTTTTCCATATTTTGAAAATACTAAGTAAATACCTCATATAATATGTACCTAATACCTACCTTTTTTTCAACAAACCGTGAAAATCGACATTGAATTTGTAGAATGTTGTTGACGTTGTTGTAGTGCTTACCTATACAATGTGTAACGAAAAGGGTGTATCAATGCAAAAGGGATCAAAAGGGAGGAAAAGTGTATTTGGTATCTATAGAATCTTATTAGCTAATAATTAATTACTTACTTTAAAAATACATAATTTACTACATTAATTTAGTATGTTTATAAATTCAAATCAAACGTGACACCGCACTATGCTGATTGCAAAGAGATTAAAATATAATAGGGCATAGAGGGGGCATTGGGAATATTTTCATACAAAATTTTGAGGTCTAAGCGTCATGTCCTTGTCATGTCATTTAGTATGAACGCGAGCTGTCATTCGGTCAAAATTGTACTAGACTTATTCCACTTGGAATAACTGTTGACTTCAAATTTTCCTCGCTTTGTCCCCTCTATGCCTATATTTTAATCTCTTTGGCTGATTGTCATCCTGACTTGCCAAAGGGATTTTGTGTTTATATGTTTGTAACTTGCTAATATCTCTTCGCGGTCCAAAATAATGTGACTAGCCGGCAACTATAATATAGCTGACTGACTCTAAATATCACTGTGCGCCCAACAATACGCGCTTGGGTTGAGTCAAAAGTCAAAATGTTTTTATTCAATGTAGGGGATTATTATTAAGTCATCGGCTTTGGTATGTACTGTTAGAATGGTTCAGAATGAGACCAACAAATATTTCGATATCAATTTATATCCTTGAACTAAACACAATTCCATGACAACCGCCTACAACCAAAGAGCATCTAGCTCCTTCCAGCCTCTCTGTCCACAGAACTCTATAACTCCTAGTCTCTGTCATATTTTACTCTCCGGTTAGTTAGCGTTATTTCATCGTAGCAGCGCCATCTCTTAGTTTACAGCATTAACTCAACGACCAACGCCATCCATGGTCTGAGCGTAGTACAAATACATGCCGAAGAATAGAATGGCGCATACGTCGCTTCTAACTTCTTTCACAGTCGACCATCCTGACACATAATACGTCCTCGTATTATCTGCAAGCATGAACAAATATAAATCAGCAATACTGTGTATTCTTAATAATTCATTTTTTTATGACATTATAAACATGACTGAACTGGATTGTTAAAATTGTAACTGATTGTAAATCGAATCTAACTTCAAAATCCTGATTTTTTTAACCGAACTGGTATTCGTCTATTTGACTAAAAATCGAGTCTATCTGACTTAAACCTGCTTGAACCGAACTGGTCTTTGTCTATCTGACTTGAACTTATGAAATTTTAAAGTTTGACAGGCCGAACTGGTCTGTCAAAGTCTTAGCTGACTGTAAATCGAATCTCTCATCAAAATGGTTTCAGATCTCTAACCGAACTGGTCTTCGTCTAACTGACTATAAATCGAGTCTATCTGACCTGATTTACGAGATCTGAAAATTCGACAGGCCTCTAACCTTACTGGTCTTCATCTAACTGACTATAAGCTGCGTCTATCTGATACAGCTCACGAGGCCTGACTTACGAGATCTGAAAGTTCGACAGACCTCTAACCTTACTGGTCTTCATCTAACTGACTATAAGCTGTGTCTATCTGATACAGCTCACGAGGCCAAATTTGTTATCATCCATGACTGCCCTTAGCTGAGCCACGAGTTTCTCTCGCAAATATTTTTTTAAAATACCAAACTAAACAATAACTTGACGCGAACTGTTCAAGCATATTCAATCAATACTTTTCCCCTTTATGATTATGTCATAACTTGATTAAGCCGTATCTCTTTTAAAGCAAACAATTTGTTTTATTTCTTACTCTGTTCTTTACTGAATTCAGGAAATAATTTATTTATCTGACCTTGATTCGAGGCACAAACCACTGGCAGATTTGCACTTGTCGGTGCGTCAGATCTGCATTGCCTAACGCATCCAGACATGGCGGCGGCGCCACCAACGCCACGCACGTCAGCGACGTTGGTGCGCTAGCTGGCAACTGACTGACGGCGGAATCGCGGCGATCCTCTACAATACTCAAGCACGTAGCTGTAGGCTTGTTTCCCGACCCCACTGTAACAGAACAAACCGAAGAGCACCCAATCGAGGTGGGGTACTACATTGTTGAGTCATCGTTGGATTAGAACTTGCAAACTGTGCAATTTTCTCCATTCGTCTCTCCAGGTTATTTATACGAGACTCCATCTTCTTATCGTTCGTTTTTCGTCGCTTAGATGAACGTTGAAAATGGCGACCGTTTTCCCATTTTCACTTTGTGGGTTAGGTTTATCCTATAAGGGATAGCAAAACATTCGCACTATCCCACTTCTGAACTGTTAGAATGGTTCAGAATGAGACCAACAAATATTTCGATATCAATTTATATCCTTGAACAAAACACAATTCCATGACAACCGCCTACAACCAAAGAGCATCTAGCTCTAGGAGTAAAAGTGTTCTGTGATCTAGCTCCTTCCAGCCTCTCTGTCCACAGAACTCTATAACTCCTAGTCTCTGTCATATTTTACTCTCCGGTTAGTTAGCGTTATTTCATCGTAGCAGCGCCATCTCTTAGTTTACAGCATTAACTCAACGACCAACGCCATCCATGGTCTGAGCGTAGTACAAATACATGCCGAAGAATAGAATGGCGCATACGTCGCTTCTAACTTCTTTCACAGTACCTATACTGCTGTACTACTTGACACTTCTGTTATTCTTAAAAAAAACGGTAATTAGGCAACACAAAATTTGTTGAGTTGATGGTTGATAAATAAAAGTTTCCATTTACAACAACAAAATTGGACTTCGGGTATTATGTATTGTGCGAAGAATCTGACCGAATAACTTCTGTTTCTCATAGGGTCCTAGTACTTGAAAACAGTTCAATGGGTGGTATAGGTACATTTATTTTAAATTAGATGGTTGGTTGTTTGGTTCTTTAGTTACTTATTACTCAAGTTAAGTTTGTACATATTAAAGTATTGAAACATTTTAAATTAGATATTTGCCGAATAAATTTATTTCTTATTTTAATGAAAAGTTAAACAAAAATTCGGAACCCATTTAGCAAAACATACCAAAGGTAAAGACTTTCGTGCAATCAGATCCAGGTGTCAAACGGTATATTGACCCCGGTCAGCTGTTTTCATGCCAGTGATGTGAAATAAGTATAATAATTTGTTTATTCGTAACATTTGAGGATAGAAGAAAACGGGTGGCAACAGCCGTTTTGTTATCACCAAAAAAATGCGTAACCTTTTGCGTAACACATTGTATAATCCTTAGGTATAATCCAATTCATTCTTTCTAATGTTTTACAGATGAAAATCAAGAGTAGTTTATGTATGTAAGTATAATATTATATTAGTTTACGTAGTAGTTTATGACCAATATTCCCACTAGTGTATTAGGTGCCTGTTACTGTATTTTAGAAATGACAAATTATAGAAGCTTTTTATTTTAAGCACTGTTATCTTAGCAGAAGGGAAACATGTACTTAGGCAGTAAATATTAAGCTCTATTTATTATGTGCTCAACCGCATCGCCCACGTAGACCCCTTGTTACCCCATTCCCATAATATGGATTTCGATAATTTTTCTCTGCTAATGTATTATGACGGGAAACACTTCCTCTCCTAATCCTAACTCATCCAATAGATAGAGGAAAGACTTCTAGAGCGTAATAAGAATTTTGATGGTACACAACAGTCTTTCTGTCTTAGTCATATAAGAACATGTTCTTATTTGTATACTTTCTGCCTTCTTATATATATCCGTAAAGGACGAATTTCTAAAAAAGCAACCGCTGTTTCAATTTGAAAAGTACGATCTGAACATGGCTGAAGCCAGGAGTTTAGGAAAGGCTATTATGATTAACCTAACCCGTCAAACTGAGTAGTATAGCTATACATTAGGATTAGGTACTACCTACATTTAGAAGTATAAACCGAACACATAAGAGGCACACAAGAAGGTATCCACCACAGACCATCTTTCTTTGTGGTACAGTATAATATTAGTCTGCCACAACTATAGCTCAAAAGGTCACTACGCACTTTATAAGCACAAGTGAATTAATAAAATCATTTAGGTATAGTCATGGTATAGTATAGTATACAATAGTAAGTCGTTAGTGTCGTTGGTCGTTAATGTACATATTGTATATAATTATCGGATTCCATAAAAACATTGCTCCGAATCTTTTAGTTATGAATTTCGTCAGTCTATAATAATATAATTTCAAAATCAAATACGAATTTAAAGTAAAATAGAAGCCTCGTCAAATACATTATTGAAGTGCGGTGACCCTTTACAGCCATCATTGACGACGGTCAATATGAAAGGCACGCTCCAAACTATGCACAATTCCAGTGGTAAAACGCTGCCAGCCTCTTGAATACTCTTCCGCAAGTTTTATTTGAAAATGTATAGGCAGATACTTACAGTCCCATCAAAAAAAATTAAGATACCAAAACAGACTGTTTCATGGTCTGAAAAAATACAATTCCATAAAATTCTTTTCATATCGTCTTATAGGTTATGGGGATTATGCCTGAGCTTCTTCTGGAGTACCTAAGATCGCATCTTGAATTGAAAATCTTATTTTTTTATGGGAAGTGTCTATTCTATCTAAACAAATCGTAATAGAAAAAGCGCAATTCCTTATACACCCCAATTAGTATATTAATATAAAAAATATATAATGCAATCGAACTTTAGTTGTGTCTAACCAATTTTCTTAAATATCGATAGCACGATTTCCATAGAAAGCACTAAATTCAGCTACGCTAATTCATATTTTTGAAAAAATTAACTCATATTAAAAATAGCTGAAATCGAATAAATAGTCGATACTGAACAAACTAATTTCAGGAATTGCGCTTATTCTGTTACATGTTGTATATTATGTAGTTTTAATAAGTTTGCTGTATAGTGTATGGACTTCAATAATTTATTTTATATTGTATAGCTCCAACACACTTGAGACCAATGAAGATAAACCACGCCTGCAGGCAGCGCCCGATTCTGCCGAATCCATCTACGACATAGCTCTTATCGCTGCAGTAGGTGCGGCTCTGACTATGGCTATCTTCGGATTCGCTTTTGGATGGTACAGGTAAGTTCTAAATGCTTGTTAGATTTTGCAAAGAAGATGAACGTTTACCATCTGGCTCGATAGGTTGTTCGTATTTTTTTTTCTTATTTAATATGAAACTTTATTCCTATGAAAGTTTATCCGGTTTATACCTCATATCACTAGTTCACGTAAGTTGAATACCGTACCTACCGTTCAAATAAGTACTTAACATGTAGGTAGGTATGTCTTTAAATAAATGGCTCTGACTGAAAGTGAAAATTTAATGTTAAATGTACCTACGTCCGTACTTCAAGTAGGCTGTATGGTAAAGTGCACGTAAGGAACCTGGGAAATCGTCCAACTGAAAATAAGGCTTACTCCGAGGTGAAATTCTCAATTAGGACCAGACTGTAGTACCTAGGTATATACTATAGATATTTTACGAGTACTATTTGCCCTTACTATAACGCTAACTCTACGTTTGGCCAATTACCTAAGTATTAGGTATAACTCATAATTACATAACATTTGAAACAGGCAAAACAGAATAATAATTTAAAGAGTTGCTATATCCGTCAAAGTGATTTCAAGGAAAGGTACCTCGACATCTCGAGGTTAAGGCCTAGAAATATTAAATGTACACTTGTACAGCTTATCAAAAAGAGCGAAGGCTGCAGCTGATGTGGACTACCCCGCGTACGGAGTGACTGGCCCCACTATGGACAACTCTGGCGACCGCAAGTTGGCTCAGTCCGCTCACATGTACCACTACCAGCACCAAAAGCAGCAGATCATTGCAATGGAAAGGTATTTTATACTATAATTATCTTAGCTTTAAGCTGCATTTCTCTACAATCTTTACAAAACCAAATGGGCAAGTACGGGCATGATATTGCGTCAATACAAAACCCTCGAGGTTTCCCTCCCGCATCAACAGTGGCAACGTATCGAGCTAATCTGAAGATGAGGTAAATAATGGAACTCCTCAATGACGGCTCGTACACCCGCGAGATAGGGCTTATTTGATTTGTTATGGTAATAAAAAGGTTTTTAGTTTTCTTAAGCTGTAACTACCTATTTAATCAAGATTATTTTAGTTATGTAATGTAACCAATATTTAGGGAAAAATTATGCTTATCATTAGGCTTCAGGTGACCAGATGGCTGTATGCTATCTCTGTCTAAGGATCAGCCTAGCTATCCAGAGGGCATGCGGCCAGTCTTCTGGGCACTGGCCCATGGTTCCTCTTTGGAGGACAATTTTTATCTGTAAATATTGTAAATGAATGTATATTTTCTTTGTAAATAAAATTAAATGGTATGCCTATCTCCTGCTTATCATATTTTTCATCTAAATATCGCTACATTTACAGCGATAATGACATATTTATAAATTTGTTTTTTGATGAGGCATCACCTTTGAACGAATGGACCAATAGACTCTCACGTTGCGTTAATTAAGCAAATCCGTATGTCAGTAACATTTGTATAGGATTAGGAAAAGATAACTTATAAGGCGGCAATATTTAATGTTTAAGGAATGGCATAGAACAACGCACTGGCTCGGTGTCGGATCCTGAATCAGAGGAAGAAAACGAGGAAGGAGATTATACTGTCTACGAATGTCCAGGATTTGCAACCGTAAGCTTTTTACTCTATACAAAAAAGAACTTATGTTTATGTTCTTTTAGCATTTGTCGCACTAGATTGTAAAATACATAGAAACATTGGATTTACAATAATTTTATTTATACTTCAAAGTCAAAACTAAACTGTAGGTATCATATTTAACTTACAGACGGGAGATATGGAAGTAAAGAATCCATTGTTTTCCGAGGACCCGACACCGGCTACACCTGGCAAATGCGAAGTGATGAAACCTCAACCCAAGGAATAATAGCGTCATCGATACGACCGGTTGTCATGCTTCTATGGCCAGCTGCACTGTTCTATTTGGACTTTTCTCTTGTATTATGGTTATTTTTCACACTGCTAACAAAATTAATACCGAACCAGCTTACGTCTAATTTGCAATATCTAATTATAGTTAATTTGGTAATAAACCATTTAATTTTTTGCCAAGAATTTGTAACCCAACGAATACGTAATCAAATCAATCATTTTTCTTTTATTAACTTAATTTAACTAAATATATAAAAAGTAATAATTATATTTAGAACCTATCTTCAAAATGCTTAGCTTAGTAGTTAGATAAATATATATATATTGAATGTCAGCATTTTACAGTTATTTTAAGTTAAATTGTTTTTTCGTACCTACCCAGTTAATTATTTAATTATCAGAATAAGTGTAATAACAGGATTGATTACTTACAGTAAGAAACTACATAGACCATGTGGACATTACGGGTTCTATATAAATTTAATAACCGTCTAAATACTAATTGATATCAAAGACGTGCAGCGTTTGAATATCATAGACTGCTAAGGCCGGGAATCGAAGCCTCCCTAACAATCAAAATTTAACGATGTCATCTGCTGTTTTAATGAAACATGACATACATATCAAGTGTGTTCCGTTTCGGGCAACAGAACGCGGACACGCTCCCTTTTTGTACAAAAAAAGCCTTGTTGCTTCAGTGATAAATTGCGTTTGTGGTGGATGTCAAAATAAATTACATGCTCATCTATATTGATCTTCGTAAGTACCCATTGAAATTTTGCTAAAAATACGAATATTTTGCCTAAATTGGCTGACTATACAAAATGTGCTTTTGTATGCAGTAACGATTGTGTTGCTTGTTACCTGTGGTTGAATCTTGTAATTGTATTTAAAAATAACAATAAAAATATATAAATACAATGCTCCGTAGGTACATATATAACGACGGAATTTTTCTAATTTGTTTATGTAAACAACCGTAATAAATATAAAAATACATTAATAATACCTACCTACAATCTATTCTCTCTGTAACAACATATAGGGTTATGCAGGGACTTTTTTGTTGTCACTGAGTTAGGGCAAATAATCATTACAAATATATTTGAAAAATATTAGTAAAGCAGGAAGTAAACCTGCTGCACATTCTTAAAACATTGTCGTACAATCGGAAGCATGATCATAATTTTACATAACTGCATTGAGATTGTTGTAAGATTATCATCACCATGTTTGGTTGGTATTTATTCACTTTACATTGTATACCTATTGTATTGCTAATTAATGACATAATATACTAATTACAACTATTATTTATCGGCGGCATTCATCAGCTCATCGGGCAGACAGGCAATTCTCCCGGAATAATCTGGGAATCTCTACTTTAAAATCTCGGAGACATTACATTTGCGTTCTTCATAGGTGCGTTAGCAATGAAGCCTTATTGTAGAATGGACACCATGCTCGAAGTTGTTTTAGGAGCGTGGGGAGATTTACTCGACAAAGCGCCGTTAACTACTGAATTCGACGAACACTACACTAGTAGGTAGATACCAAACATTCCTTGTCCCATGTAGTCACAATTGCTAGATTAAACCGTACGGTAAGCGCCCCGACGCGCGACGGCTTCTCTTGGGTTCCTTGCGCGGACGTTCGCTTACTATTGGATGCTACTTACGTGAGCACTTTTGCGGATTTTCATGTCTTGCACGCACCGCGAGTGCTGCGCTGGAGTCGGCTGCATAAGCAAAGCATTCTAAATATGCCAAGTTGACGTGCTTATGGGAATTGCTCAATGGAAAGCTACATTATCAGGGAGTAACATATTCTATATTTTATCCCCTTATTCTCTCGGGAACGGGAACAACTCGGGTGAAACTACGCGGAACAGCTAGTTATACCTACATATTAGACATAATGTATACTTACTTGATGTTTCCTATATCTATCCACCTTAAAAGTGCTGAAGAAAAGCGCAAAACATTAAAAATGGGTTGTTTCACTTTTCATTGCGTTACTTACCTTCTAGTTTACTAAACGACAATCTTAAACGTACATATCTACATGTAGGTATATGATCTTCGTAGATAGAATTAAAGAGAATTAGAGAAAAATGTATGTGTTCGTATCACCGTGAATTGAATTCTATCTTTGTGCCAAATTTTTACTCAACAGCTGCTTATAGCTTCTGGGGGCTCGGGGCTCCAGCACCCATAAAAGCAACTAGTAAGTGTAGAGCACCCATGCCCACAGACATCAAGTTTTAAGAAGGTTTTAAGCAATGTCCAAAACTTTAAGGGTCGCGCCACATCAGCGGAACGTACAGCGCCGAAGGTTCGGTGAACAACATACATTACGGTTCGCTTTCATACGTACCGGCGGGCAACCGGCCATACATTTCGCCGCTGGACCAGACCGCCCCGGACCGGCGGAAACCGGTACGTGTGAAAAGGGGCTTACTGTTTCTTTGACTATTCAATACGGACTATTGCGCACAACTGGCCAGACTGAACTTGCATCGGATGGCCATATGAGTAATAGAGAGAAAAGATCTTAAGAACTTGCAAAATTTATGTCTATTTTGGTAGGGTTGTCATAGGTAGAGTTAGACATCAATCAATGAAACATTCGATGACCAATCTAAAACTACCCACTGAGGGTCTGTACTATTAAAGGAGTCATCAAATGGGCAAGAACACCCACGGGGTTGTCTAAAAGCCGGTGCCCCTGGCCCTGACATGGACATTGATTTAGGTCCTTTAATCCCTTCTGGGTACAAAACCCCAATATGTGTCAGAGTAAAAATTTGTAGGTAGGTGTAGCTTTTCAGAAATTTTACAACAAACTCGGCAGCTAATTTTGTGGAAAAAGGGGCCCAAGTCTAGTATTATTCAGAGAAGACTTTGACAACTTTTATAAGTAATATCCTTTCTCACTCACTTATAAAGTTGACAACATTTGTTTTACATGGGCAAATTAATTCATATTTGGTATGTATGGGTGACACTAACTAGGATCGGGTGGAATATTTAAATATTATGTTAGATTTATTTTATTACACATATTTAGTGATTTAACTTTGTACAAAAACTAACAAACTGTAGTTATGTACATTGTACGTACCGGCTTGTTATAAAGCTCGTTTTAACCGTAAGTACTGTCTATAACAATTATATAACCTAATAGAATTTAATTAGTACCTACATGTATTATATGGTAGAAAATGAAATTATAATAAGTACTTATACAAAAATAAATTTTCAGGTTAAACCTGGCCTTTGTGATTTATTATTTGAACAATTTATACTTTAGGTACCTACGTATTTTTCTGACACCTTTTTACCTTTAGTATGTCGATGGCAGCCTTTACACCTTTTGCAGAAGAGGTAAAGAAGATCGTGATCATTATTTATTTACGAATAATACTTACATGAAACGGAATGTACAGGGATAGAAAACGTATTACTTAATTCTAATAATTTATACAGCAAACATATTCCACACAACAATTACCTCACTGGGAGAACATCATAAAACTTTATGTACTTACCTTTTAAAACATTTCTTTAACATTTAAATACTTGTGCTGTCCTCTCTACTTTCACATAATGGATTTACATAGGTATACTCGTATGTAAATTTTTATTTAATTAAAGCAATCAAGCTTTTCGTGGATAAGTATGTGTCTTGTTGCATTATAAATGCTGAATTATATATTGTAGATGTTAATTATAAAGTAATACATTGTAACTATAAAATTATATGTTAAAACTGGGTAAACTAAATAAATATTGAAAAATGATTTAGTCATCTTACCGTTAATATTAATAAATGTACATCAAGAAAGTTATGGTATATTTATTGTCCCCTATCAACTTCTCTAGTATGCTAATTAATATTTAAGTAACTATGTATATGAGCTATGTAAATTAGTTTGAAGCTAATATAACTGCACTCCGGCGAGGACCTTACCAGCAGCCATGTTTAGCATGTTTAGGGGTCTACAAAACACTGGAGATACACACACACAAGTCATGAGTAAGTATAAATATTTGATGTAAGTACTTATATACCTACCTCCACAAATACAACAACGATATTGGTATTTACTCTAAAACCATCGGGGTACAAATTATTTCAATACACGTTCAGTAAGTTTGGGCGAGGGTACTAAAGGTATATACCAACCGTATCTCTCTAGGGCCGAGGGTCCCGCTGGGTAGAGGTACACTTCCCCAGTTACTTGAATCTACGTTGAATCTATCCATCGAGGAATTTTTTTGTGATAAAGGACCTACTATAAAAGATAATTTGAAGCAGCGTAGGTATTTGTACTTAGACATAATTGTCAAGACCTACAGCACATTTATAGGGCCCCTAGTGAGTAGGTACTAGCCTTAACTATGACAAATAAAGATAACACCATACATTTTAAACTCTTTATTATTATTAACGAATTCAAAAATTACGTACATGTAATTTAATAACATACCTATATAGTGTAGAAACAACGAAAGGTCACTGGAGGGAAAGAGTCTGAAATATATTTTAATCACAGAAAACAATATACAATTTAACAATATACTGAAAGGCTAGATACATTAATTAACTTACCGAAAATCTTAACTCTCGATCTATGCATATTACCTACCTAATGAATATATTATGACATCATTACCGGAATAAGGCGCTCGTAGCCGGCCACACTGTAAAGTATAGTACCCAAAGACGTTTTCAGAAAAGTTTCTCTCTCCAGAATGATTTTCTTCCAACGTCTTTGATACTAGCGTTTTAGAAGGCACGTTAAACCTTTGGTCCCGGTTTTGATCGTGTTGATGCACAACACAATAGCCGTTATGCTATGCAGTTACCCATGGGTTGTTATGAAAATATTCTGACAAATTATTACCCACCTGAAAAAATCTCTCCCTACAACTATTTATATCAATGGTAATTGTGGCCAGTGACAGTTTTACACACTATTAACTATATTTTTAAAAAATAAAAATAAAGCCACTCGGACCCTTCGTTTTTTCCACTCCGTAGAACTTTTTTTATTAAACAGCAAACTAACGAGTACCTATAACTACTAAAAGTACCTACCTATAAAATTACAAATGATTAGGTACCTATGTGTGTGAAACAATATGACTGTGACACCCAAGTAAGTAGAATCTTGGAGACACTATACAAATATCAAACACCATGACAATTTTACACACGCATCGACGTACGCATGCACGTACGTCCTTTAAATTTTTAAATAATGACGAATTATTGTACATTACTGATAGTGTTTTTCTACGAAGTAGGTAGGTACTTATGTACATTATATTTTGAAAGTATATCTATAACAGCGTTGCCAGACGTCCCGATTTTGGCGGGACGTCCCGATTTATAAATCCTAATTTATTGTCCTGCGCGGGACAGGTTCAGTCCCGCTTTTCGGGTATAAGACGAATTTAAAATGGTCGGATGCCAGAAATAAATGCTCTGTAAATTTAATGAGAACATAATTACTCATCTGGTAGTATTTTATTAAAAATTCAAACATTCAAATTCAAATGTACAGGTATATTTTGAAGAGTTCTTAATTTTTATTAAATAGAAAGAGGAACTTTAAAAGAGGTTAAATCTTCTCAGAAATATAAGTAATTAGGTACTTAAATATAAGTAAGTAAGTAAGTAATTCTTATAAATAATTATTATCTTAATGTAAGTTGCAATTTGTAACACCCACTCCTTACAGTACCTATAATGTTTTACCCATACTTTTCTTATGAATAAAACTTTTTTGATTTAGATTTTTGTTTTTTAAATTTTAATTTAAAAAAAATTTCTACCCCCTCGGGGATAAAAGGAGCGAGTTTTTTTATTTATAAAAAATCAAATAAAAAGAAATAAGTATGTAACTACACACACCGGCACAATTAGCGGAACAGAAAAAAAAGGGAGTATTTACGCATTTTTGCGTGTTACTGGCCGGCTAAACAAGCTTTTTTTAAATTTGGGTTTTAATTTAAAAATGGAATACTAACCGACTGCCCTTTTTTTCATTCTTTTGTTTTAATTTTCATTGATTCATTTTTTCCACCGCTTGTCCGTTTTTAGAAGGTTCGTGAATTTCATTTGAAAAGCTTTGAATTGCAGTTTTTGAGGCTTTTGAGTTTTTTCGCATATTGATAATTTACGAGCATCTAATTATGCCTGATTTAACGCCATCAGAAATCATTAGGGCAGATCAAATGAGGAGAAATGGTCAAACCTACAGATCGATTGCCAGAAGCCTTCGTCGATCGTTATCAACGATTTATCGTAGCATCCAACGATACAGATTGACGAATGCTCTAGTGAGAAGGAGAGGACAAGGCCGGAAAATGTGTACTTCAAGGAGGGATGACCGTTTTCTCCAACTTCAAGTCCGACGGAACACGAGACTAACGGCGGTGCAGGCTCGAAATTTACTGGAAGAGGTACGAGCAGTAAGGATGAGTGAGCGGACAGTTCGTAGAAGATTCGAAGAAGTGGGTATAGGCTCGTATGTGCCCGCCAAAGCCCCAAAACTTGAGAGACATCATCGCACAAACCGTCTACACTTTGGTCGTGAACATCGTGATTGGGACTTCGACGACTGGGGACAGGTTCTTTTTACTGATGAATGCAGAGTTATGTTAAATCAAATTGATGGAAGGCAGCGAGTATGGAGACGCAAAGGAGAACGGTATATCCAGTCTAATTTTGAAAATACAGTTGCATATGGCGGCGGTTCAATTATGGTCTGGGGAGGAATATGTTTAGGAGCTCGTACGGAGTTAGTAGTGGTCGATGGCGGGAATCTGAATGCTGATCGGTATATCAGGGAGATTTTAGAAGAACATGTTGTGCCATTTGCCCCCTTTATTGGTAACAACTTCATTCTAATGCAGGATAATGCTCGGGCTCACAGTGCTCGCACAGTACAGACATACCTAAACCATGTTGGTATAACGGTGATGGAGTGGCCAGCACGGTCCCCCGATATGAACCCTATAGAACACGTCTGGGACTTGCTAAAGAGGAGTGTAAAGTCAAGAATGCCCCCTCCCAATAATCTCAACGAGTTGCGAAACGCATTACTTGAAGAATGGCAGAGGTTGCCCCAAGAAACCATTGATAACATCATCCGCAGCATGCCCAGACGGATGGAAACCCTCATCAGAGCACGAGGAGGAAACACTCGATATTGAACAGTCATTGAAATTGTTGTTAAACTTTGGAAAATCTTGAATTTTCTGCTGTTTCTCTATAATTAAAAATCGAAGAAAAATGCATTTTGTTTAATTTTATTTTTATTTTTATAAAATTTTAAGTATGGTGTTACAAATGAATGTCAAAACATGTTAATTTAATTGTTGTTTCATTTTAAATAATATATTGTTTAAAAATTACATTCATTGTTCTAAATTCCCTCTTTTTTCTCCTTTTTTTTTCTGTTCCGCTAATTGTGCCGGTGTGTGTATTAAACTTCTGATTATATACTTTTTTTACTATGTCCCGCTTTCGACGAAAGAATCCCGCTTTTTTTACTCAAAAAGTTCCTAAATCCTGACTAATTATCAAATTATCATATGGGGCATCATGTTTTCTTTCAATCCCCCCCCCCCTCCCCTTTGTTCTGACTTCACGTGATCTAAGGAAGGCTCCTTACATACCTACTAATTAATTTAAAAATACAATAATAGGAACGTTAAAATTACATTCCTTTATAACCTTGATAGATACTAGTAATTACCTAATGTAAGGTTCCGGTACGTTTAAATTTATTAAAGATGTCACAAAATTTGTAAGAACATTTTAATTTGATTATATTTAGCAGGTAGTTGCCCGCTGACCTAATGTATTTATACGTGGCCTACTCGCTATCATTTTATAAGGTCAACCTACATTTAACAGGCTTCTTTTATTTTACTCTCTACTAAACGCCAGCAATACAATGAACAAGTTTCAATAAAAAGTACAGTAGAATTCTATTAAAATAGTTATATCATCTGATCAATCATCTACATTCGTTTCAAGAATAGGTATCTACCTACTAAGTACTTAATTTAAATGTGCTACGAGTACAAAAACTTTACAATGACATTATTTAATAAACTCTATGAAATCTAGCTGCTAATATTAAATTGGAAAATGGGGACAAATTACAAAATAAGTAAGACGTAAGAAAAGCAGGTAACTCTCGAGTCAATTTATATTTTTATTTAGTTTTTTACACAATACAATTAGATAATTGTCTTAAATTAACAAACTCTTCTTTTTTTTTTTTTGAACTGACGAACAATCTTAAACTTTAGATACCGACACCAAAAATACTCTCATTAACATTGATTGGCAGTTTTGTCTACAAATTATGAATATAGTAAGCACAGCCGTTTATTTGAGGAATAACTAACTACGAACACTTTATTGAAACGGGTCTTTCCACTACGCCCGCGCCATAGCGAATGACGTAAGGCAGCTCAATGCGAATATATAGCACAAGGGAATGAAATCTAGAAAATTTATATCGAAATTTATCACATGTGATCATTTCCACTAACCAAAAAAATCGTAAAAAAAAACGAGTAGTACAACAAATGTTAACATTTCAAGGATTAAAATAGACTAGATATGGAATTAGAATTGTTGAAGTTTTGAAATCTCGAGTCGCTTGCACATTTGACTTCTCAAATACTTACCCACCATCAATTTCCTGATACATTACAGAAAATTAGCCCGGTCTTCAAGATACGACGAATAGTATCGAGCATATATTTAGGCGCAAAAGTACCAAAAGACAAACTTTACTGTCATGCAAAACGTCCTTTTCACCGAGTGTTCTATCTAACTATCCTTCATTTTCTTACATATTATAAAGTCTGTCTGTCTGTGCGTTGGATTGCTTTTACTTAATAACACGTAAACTAAGGTAGCTAACATAAAATCTTATTATCCCCATCAATAATAGAATTGAATACCATTGAATCTTAAATCTGTGAGTGGCCGAGTCGGTAGAGGGTGACCTAGGCGTACTTACATCGATCAGATCGGCGATGTATTGAACCGATTGATGAATGTGGTTGAGGCGCGAGAGGTAGGTAGGTATGCCAGGATCGTAGCAGGTGGCGGGATATTGTCTCTGCCTACCCCTTCGGGAAAAAGGCATGAGCGTATGTATGTATGTATCTTAAACTCGACTTTAAATACTCCAACTAAAATACGCTTAGGAAAGTTTTTGTACTGAGAAAAAACAGCGCCTCGACAAACTACTTAATTGCGAAAAGCATTATTGCACTAGATAGGTGGTTTTCTATACCCAAACGTACCGAGGGTGAATTGCTCATCTATATTATTACTATATAGGGGAAGGGAGGGCAAGATGGAAGGAGCGGGTAAGATGGAAATTACCTATAAACCCTAGACACGTGACATGTCACCTGCGTCGGTACGCACACATAAGTAGGTACTTGGCCATGTTGACTTCGCACACAAAGTTCTGTTCGGTTCGCACCAGCCAGTGAAGAGCACAGATTTTTTTTTTATTCGACGCCATATTATTATGAAAACGTAGGATTTTTGCGATGAAATTGTTTGTAAAAGGTAAGTAATATTAATATTTGGTTATGACAGTAGATATCTACTATAGATAGATATCTACACTTCTACACTAATCTGCACTAGTATTATAAAGAGTAAAGATTTGCATTTTCGTATGTTTGTAAGGAATATACTCAAAAAATACTAGACTGATTTCAAACATTCTTTCGTCAATGGAAACGATACTTTACTGGGAGTAACGTGGGTTATAATTTTACGACTTACGCAGACGAAATCTCGCGGAACAGCTAGTATCCAATAAAACTACTTAGGTACTTGCAATTACATGATGATTAACGTTCAGTCCTTTCACTCAACCCATTTACACCCAGATATATACCGATTCAGCAACAAGTTGTTTAAATTAATTTTAACACATCTACAAGAACCTACTCAACTAACATTGGTTTCATTCCAGTGGAGACTTAATTTTAATAAAATGTGCGTTGTTGATAACAAAACAAATTACTAGGTAGGTACTCATTTCTAATTCATTTTCTGGTGTTACGATTTTCAAATAACTAATTGGTGAAGGGTAACACTAGGCGTAACTAAGGTAACACCACTCGCATTTATCACAAAATAAGAATTTCTTTAAATTTATAGTGTTTCAAAGTAATGTAAGAGATTTCAATATAATCATGTAAAAAAGCTGCGTATCCACTAGAGGCAAAGTCAGGTCGAGCAGCCTCAACTTGAAGCAAACAGTCTTAGTTTGAGGCTGCTCGCTCTGAGGCAAAGGCTCGAGGCACGTTGTGATCAGCTCGAGGCGAATCGCCTCAGCTTGATCCGCAACGTGTGCAGTTTAAAGCCAAAACGCGATGGCACCAGACGCGCGTCGAGTAGCTGCTGCTTTAATAGCAATTACCATAATAAAAAAAGGAAGCAACAAAAAGCTATACAAAAGAGGAAACTCTCTCTCGCTCGTATAATTTTATCAGTTGAATAGCATTTTCGTTGTCCATTGTGATGTATAAAAACCGATAAAATATGGCTCGGCTCGCGGCGACGAATTTGCCTCGTGTCGCGGCGAGCCTCAGGTTGAGCAAGCGTTTCCACTTGCGCGGCCTCGGGCCGAGGCAGCCGCTCGACCCGAGGCTGCCTCTAATGGATACGCAGCTTAATAGATACCATACATTTTAACACGATTTCGATTTCATACAAAAATGATCTATATTTCAACAATACATTATATCTAATTCTTATTTTCTAGGTACAAACAACTTTTAAAATGATATGAATAAAATTATTGCATCAATCTATTATATGTGCTCAAAGAATAAATACACTTTATTGTCAGACATCGAGATTTTCTATTTTACAAAGAACATAATATATTTTATCTCCTTAAATATATTTATACTTTTATTATTACCGACATCTGCGAAAAGCACTTAACAGGCAGTGTAAAATGACGTAAAAATACGTAGTAAGTATCTCAATAGTAATGTAAAATATTTAGAATATTTTTTCTATTTATTTATTATTTTGTACCTACATATAGGTACCTACTTACCATTTTGAGACACATGCAAAAAGGTAATTACTATTTAGGTTTAAGTAGTTTAGTAATAATATATTAGTCGATTAAACCTACTTACCCTTAAACATTGACCCACGAAACTGAACAACATGAGGAAATTTTTTTTAACTCTAGGAATACTACTCATCATGAATAGGTAAGTTGTGCTAATCAGTTATTAGATATATTTCATTATTTATTTGTACGAATTTGAAACTTTTAAAACGTTGTTTTACCTAATATTGTCTAGTTTCCTAGGTCGATTAGATTTACTATCTAAGTTAATATAACTCAGTAAGGTCTGCTCTTTATTCTTGATCTATTACTGTTATTTGTAAGAAACCTTATTTCTCAGATACCCGAGAAAAACAATTATCACGTAAGTACTTACCTACTTACGTAACTACATATTATGTTTTTTATTGATACATACATAATATAGTTATCATCAACATTATGTTGCCATTTTCCCATTATTTCGGGTCGGTGCAGTATACAGGGTGAATTTTTCAAGTGGGCGTGGATGGCTAAATCAGAAACTATAAGGAATAGTGAACCGAATCCTTATGTTTGCCGTATGTCATTTCTTCCCAGAATTTGATCCTTATTAGCGACACTATCGAATGGTGTAATAATAATACAGGGTGTGGTTTTTTTTTTCAAAATCAACGTGTTCGATTCCTGGTTACCTAAGAATATTGATTTTTCAAAAATCCAAAGATTTAGCCATCCACGCCAACTTGTAAAATTCAGCCTGTATACTCGTACCTACTTATACAGGTATCAGAACAATATTCGAAAGAATTTCATCATTTGTATCTTTACATCTACTATTTTTAAAGTATTTTGTATTCATAGAATAATAATGTTGAGCGGTTTAAAAGTTACGCATAAATCGATTGGAATAATGTATTAAAAAAGGTAGGTATTACAATTAGTTATTTATTATACTAGTTTGTGTTTATGAACAGCAAGTAATAATATTAATCTAATCATACACGTAGATAATTTAAGTAAGTACCTAAGTATTAATTAATAGGTAAACTAACTTTATGATCAAAACATTAAATATCTCTCCAATAAGCGATGTCCAGTAAACGACTCTCTGGTGACATTACCTAAAACATTGAGTACGAAATTGATCTTTTTACCAACTTTCCCATTTTGCCGATTTTTTTGTAATGTCATACTTATATTGCCAATATGAGAAGAATACAGGAATACAGAACGTAAACGAGACTAGATGAAAGAGTTAGATTCACAAGTTATTAAAACGGTAAAATTACACGTAGGTAACTAAGTAGGTAAGTATTCTGGGAATATAGCAGTTCCTGCGTAAGTATAACAATTCATTTCAATTGGAATATTTATCGACTCCATGACACAATCATGTTCACATGTTGGTATGCATTTATAGCACAAACTACTACACTACAAATACAGTTCACGTATATGGTCTAACTAAATATTACGCTTATTATGGTATACACCTACTTAGATAATGTAGGTTCACTTTAGTCGTCGTTATCCATACCGATAAGCTCAGCTTGCAAACGACTCTTACTGCGACAGCATGCAGTTAAGCACAGAATTCTAAGGGCTAGGCGAAACTGCGGACTTAAAGATATCAAAATAACTATTTTCCAAAAAGAGTTCATTATACCGAGCCACACCACACCGAAATGGAGCATAGGAATTTTTATTTCCTGGTCAGTAATATATTCATACAATCTTACGCCAGCATAAGGCATCCAACTAAGCCAGAAGGTTGTTACAAGCACGAAGCTCATCCAATGGCTTGGGTTCGCGAGATTCTCAGCCAGCGCCGTGGCGTATTCTTTGTCATGGATAGGAGCACCGCTGTTAAGCTTACGTTTCATCGAGAATATGTAAAAGTAGTTGTAGACTATTGAGATTACGCTGGGTCCGAGAACGAGTATGCCGAGCGTGGCCGTGTAGGCATACGTGGTCCCCCAGTCGAGCATGCATATGAACGTCTCCTTGTCAAAGTTCGCTTCCTTCTTGTATCCAAGTAGGGGTGGGCAGCACAGCATAGCCGCCGAGATCCATGTAAACACCATCCAACATTGGCTTCGTGTGCGTGTTTGCACCTAGCCATCAAACCAAGCATTAGATCACAAGACTAAATGGATTTGTCCTAAACTGTGTGCAAAATATTATTTTTGAAAAATTTACAGATAATTTTCGAAAAAGATAAAGTTGTAAGATATTGAGTTTCCAAAAGTATTTTTATCATGCAAATATAAAAAAAAATATGAATATTTCTAAAATCCAAAATGTAAACAAAGTTAATTCTCATCTATATCTGTAGAGATAACCTAAGTTCAAGAGCTTTAGGATATAATATCATACAGCCTAGACGCAAGACAGTATGGGTTATTAATTCATTAAGCAAGCGCAAGGGGTCTAAGAGTGAATATATTACAAGTGCACAATGTTCTGACTGCTAAGGAATAAATATAAAAAAGATAACTACCGTCGCACTAACCGTCTCATATCGGAGAGGTTTTCGGACAGCAAGGTAGCGGTCGACGGATATCCACATGAAGGTGTAGACTGAGACGGACCATAACGTGACTTCAACGTAGCCGGCCAGCCGGCACATGAGATCGCCGAACATCCAGCGGCCTGTGATTGCCGGATACACCGACAGTGGCACCACGAACACGCCACACAATAAGTCCGCTACGGCTAACGACAGCAGATAGTAGTTGATTACTTCGTTGGATAGTCCTGGAACATTCCATTTAACGCTTTGAAATAATTGTTTCGTCTTGAAATGTTCATAGACGGGACTTGATATCTTCACACCGCTCATACATAGATTCTTAGAATTAGCGCCACTACTAAAGTTCCAACGCGAACGTCCGAACTAAGATTAGTCAAAAATAACTAAGATACAAATTCTGTATTATTCCTAAACATAATTTGATTTTGGGAAATGATTAGGTATCTACCTATCTTACTGGCAGCATTTTATATTACGACAATGGCGCCACGTCTATCGGACTTGACAGGACTCTATTCTAAAAAAAATGTATACCTACAATATGTAACAGAATAAGCGCAATTCCTGAAATTAGTTTGTTCAGTATCGACTAATTTCAGCTATTTTTAACTTAATGTGTTAATTTTTTCGGAAAAATTTATTAGCATAGCTAAATTTAGTGCTACCTATGGAAATCGTACTATTATTACTCTTTATTTAAGAAAATTGGTTAGACACAACTAAAGTACGAAGGCATCATAATTTTTTCATATTAATATATTTACTAATTGGGGTGTATGCAAAGAGATTTAATATTTAAATCTCTCTGGGTGTATGAGGAATTGCGCTTATTCTGTTACGCTTTGTATACCTTCTATTACGGTTCAGCCAACGGTCAACAAAGTCATTAAGTATGGGCATTTTCCTAAATCTAAGATAGTTTAAACATACCTCCACTATTTCACCTACCTGACTGACCGGATAAGCATAAATCAGATAAAACCTTATGCACTATAATCTGGTAGGTAACGAAACGTATTTATAACTCCACTCGGGTGAATAGGCCCGGATTGATCGCAAGGCTGTTGAACTTAGAGTTTGGGCCATGCTCTAAAACGAATACTATCGGTCAGACCAAGGTCGATGGTTATTCGAAAACTACTTTAAGTTAGGTTACTTAAAACAATTTATCAATCCGACGGGCTCTTACATTCGACAATGTTCTACTACAAACAATTTCTGTAAGTAGATTTAGAAAAATGTACATTCCTACTTAAAGCTTGGACAACGTGTTGAACACATAAAAACGTAGAATAAATATTATTGGGCTGTTTACCATTGTAGGTAATACTAGAGATACCTTTAAAATTGAGGAATGAGGCAATGATGAGGAGATTGGAGACGACGATGGCGACGCCCATGACAGCGATGATCGCGGCCTGAGTGAGCGACTCGAACGTGGCGAGGGGGCTGTCAGCTACGCTCACCTCCCCCGCGCCGCCAGCGCCGCTCCGCGAGCTCATCATCCTCGCAGGCATAACTGCTAACGGATCTTGCACTGTAAGGAAAGTTATAGCTAGCTATTTAAATTCTCACCACCATAGAAATAAGAAATTATTTATTGCGTCCTGTTGATTACAATTATTGGCAGATGGAATTGCTTAATAATGTACCTAGTTAATAATAGAGTAAATACATACATCCCCTATTCTACGAAAAAGGCTATATCTATATATATGTTTTGAACGTTTTGAATTGCAGTCACCACTACAGTTACAATAATGGAAGCCAATACTGCCCGGTCCAAGTGATAAATTCAAGCTATCTCAAACACCGAATTATTACATGGACCACGGGCTGTCGGGCATTATCAATAATGGCCGATCAAAGTGATAAATTAATCACTTTGCACATCACTCTTGGGCATTATTAATAATGGCCGGTCCATATTAATAAGGCCCAGTTAATCACGTTGCCCGTAACATATACACGCGAAGGTCCTTCGCGTGGACATTGGACAATTAGTAACTACATATATTGTATATATCTATATACTCGTATGTATTGTACTTATAGTAATAGCATATCTTCTTTTATAACATTAGAACTCTTACACACTGTATAACGAAAGTTTTTTTCTTAATTTGGATTGTCATACAGTGACATAATGTATGTATTATAAAATTCATAAAATTTTAAATATAAGTCTAATTGCCACCAAATAACACGGACAACCACAGTTTACTTAGGCTGACTTGCACGAACTTTGCTAAACCCGTTTAGTTATTTAAATTGATTTAAATCTAGTGCTGTCATGGTCTAACATGTGAATAAAAATGTGACAGCAGTATGCTAAATCAATTTAAGGAACTTAAACGCGTTTAGCGAAAGTGGCGCAAGTGAGCCTAAAACTAGTAGAACTTAGGTAGATATATATCAATTCTAACGAGATGGCGTATCTAATCATGATTCTATCATAATCTTTTTTTGCTTTGTTTTTGGTCGCACTTCTTATATCCTATAAATTAAACTTCTTCTTTCTTTTTCGACAGTTTTAAAATCAAGTACTTAGGGATATAACGTTTCCTCACTAATCTCATTGGATCTCTTAAACTCGGTACTTACAATATTGTTAAAATTAGGATAAAATTCAGCTCTCCAGCAGACGTATTCACAGAGACTCGATACCGTTTCCGTTCGATTCGAGTCGAATCTATCGACATCGGAAACGAATCTATCGAGATGGGCTGATGTTGGTATCGAAAACTAATGTAATGTATATGACAGTTGGTGTCACATATGACATTAGTTTTCGATACCAATATCAGCCCATCTCGATAGATTCGTTTCCGATGTCGATAGATTCGACTCGAATCGAACGGAAACGGTATCGAGTCTCTGTGAATACGTCTGCTGATCTATCAAATAAAAAATTTGAAAATATTGTTATTGACATGAAAGTCTGCTGCCAAAATAAAAAGAAATACACTTAGCTACGCCAATAGTCTAATAACAAGGGACGGTTCATGGAAGTTGTCTGAATGTACTCGTAAACAGCAGCCTATATCTCTAACGACGAGATGTTTGATAAATCATTTGATGTCTTAATAATCAACGATGCAAGTGCACTTACCATTATAGTAGCCGGAATAACCAGAGCAGAATATAGGCGGATCGCGTAGCCATTGTTATAGTAGGGATCCTTCAGATAACAGGAGCAGCGACCTGGATCATATAAATGTCATGTCAATTTAAACCAAATACATCAGACCTAGACTTGGGTCAAAGTGAATATAGTTCCTCCGAGCTACCTAGTGTAAACTAACGGGCAGGTAGAGCGTTAAAAAGAAACGACGATACTATATATAAATAATTAATATTTCGAATATAACTTTATATTATTTTTACAAAATAGAACTTTGTTCTGCGAGAGTCGTAAGTAGAATGACGGTCGTCGGCTACGCGATCGACCATCTTGCTTCGGTTCGGCGATCATTCGTTCGTTCGCTCGTTCGGTTCGGCGGAAGTTCACTGCATAGTCGGTGTTGCCAACACGGCCATGCTGCATCGTGCCTGCCCTCAGGCACACATGGTGTTAACCGGGAACAGGCCCAGCAACTCCCAGTTATCTGCACTCCACGAGCTCTTCATATCTGTCGATAAATGATTCTCGGTTAATATTATAGTTTGTATATAAGTATATGTATAAATGTGTATTATATTACAACTGTACACTTCATCTTCCAATTTGACTTGCTCTAAAAGTAACTATTTCGAGCCTTTAGAGCGAGTTTCCGTTTCGGCCCATCATGATGTTCAAGTATTATTATTTATAATAATCACACACTTAGCTTCTCCATATGTCCTCACTATTTGAAGAAACATCGTCCCTTTAGGCTTAGAGTACAATTGTTTCCAAAAATAGTTCCGACACATAAGGGTCGTTCCTTTAGACTTAGGCAACGCCCTTAGCCATCTTATTGTTCCTTTAGACTTAGGCAACAAAACAAAAAGCTTTATGCGGAAACCTTGCTAATGTGTAAATAATATAAAAAATACTTATAAGAATTTTGAACAACACAATGAAAAATAAAATTACTAGAATTATCTGTAATAATGTAGGTAACGTTTAGACTTCATACATAAATAATATACAATAAACATTTACTTTACCTTGCCAACCACGGCTTAATTACCATGAATAGTAATATAAGTAATTAATTTTCCTGGCTCCAATCATCAATATTAATCCAGGTTTTCATGTTTTCTGCTGCTGTATTCCCAGCATACTGCCTGTTACTTCTCTCACTTCCCCTCAAGTCTGACACCTCATATCTATCGTGTTCTAACACTTTTTTGACTTGAAACGGACCTTTGAAAACTGGCAAAAGTTTCCGACTCTGCCCATCATTAGTCTGACTTTGAATTTTTACTAGTACTAAATCTCCCTCTTGATACTGTCTGGCCTTAGTTCGAGTACTGTCAAACCTTTGTTTTTGTAAGTAAGCACTTTCTTTAATATTCTCATCTACCCACTTTCTCAATTGTGTCATATCCATAGTATGTTCGCGATCAGGCTCTGGTGCTAATTTATCGCTGTCAGCCCGTAACCTATACCCAAATAGAACCTCGCTAGGCACCGCTTTAATTGTTTTATGGTAAGTACTGTTAATTGCTTGTTGTAAAGGTTTAATGCATTGGTCCCACCTATCTTCAGCCAAATTTGCGCCCATAGTTTTCATAGCCTCCAGAATAGTTTTATTAAACCTTTCTACCTGGCCATTCGATCTAGGCATTCCCGTAGCTATAGTATGTAACCTAATATTTTTATCGGTACAATAGTTTTTAAATACTTTTGAGGTAAACGCAGATCCTGCATCCGTTATGATTCGGCGAGAATTACCGAAGATCTTTGAAATATTTTCCATTTCCCTAATAACATTACTACTGTCTGTGTTACGTACCGCGGAAATAAAAACAAACTTGGAAAACGAATCGACGACTACCAACAGATATTTATTCTTCTTAGTCGTTTTAACGAAAGGACCTAAATGATCTAGGTGTAAAGTGTGGAAAGGCTGAGCAAATTTAGGTAATGGATATAGCTCGCCTTCCTTAGGACCGCCTTTGTTCTTATTATAGAGACAATTAATGCAATTCTGTATATACTTTTTTATTGTACGCCGCATTTTAGGAAACCAGTATTTACAAGCTATTCTCTCTAACGTTTTGTCAACAGAAAAGTGGCCCAGGTCGTCGTGGTTACACTTTATTATTTGCCAAATACATTTTTTTGGTACCACCCAACGACGACCTTGACCAGTTCGTCTGTAGACTTTGTTACCCAACAGTTCATAGCTATTAAAGATGTCTTTATGTTTGTCGGACTCACCAGATTCTAATGCTTCTCTCTTTTTTACAATACTGGGATCCTGTAACTGCACAGATAACAACCAATCGGCTTCGTTTATGGACATAACTATTTCGGCCTCCGATTTTTCCCCCGACTGCAATGGGTTACGGCTTAACGCGTCTACATGTTGCATGCGGGTACCCTCCCTGTGTATAATATCAAATGCAAACTCCTGAGTAGAGAGCACCCAACGAGCGATACGAGGAATAATCTCCTTCTTCGTCAAAGCATATCGTACCGCATTGCAGTCGGTTACAATTTTGAACTTGTTTCCCAATAGATAAAGCCTGAATTTTTGTAAAGAAGCAATAATGGCTAACAATTCAAGTTCAAAAGAGTGGTACTTTTTTTCGTCCTCGGTCGTTTGTCGACTATAATAATGAATGGGTTTTTCGCCTTCTTCTGTAACTTGCATTAATATACCCGCAATGCCATCCCTGCTCGCATCCGTGTATAAAACGCATTCCTTATTAGGGTCAAAAATTGACAGAATATTTTGTGAGGTAAGTGTATTTTTTAAAGTATGGAACGCCTGATCGTGAGAACTGTCCCAAACCCATGCGCTATCTTTTTTCAACAATTTCGTAAGTGGGCTTGAAAGCAATGCACAATTTCGTATGAATTTACGGAAATAACTAATAAGCCCTAAAAACTGACGAAGTTGATGTACTGTTTTTGGGATAGGGAATTCCTTTACAGAGTTCACCTTTGCCTCACTGGGCATTACACTATTCGATTTAATTTTATATCCAAGAAACTCTATTTCTGTTTTTAGAAAGTGACATTTTTTTAAGTTAAGCGTTAAACCATTAGCCCTAAATATTTGCAAAACTTTGTCTAATAACTGTAAATTTTCTTCCACTGTTTCGCTTATTATTAAAATGTCATCCAAATAAATAATAATTTTATCAAAACGTAAATTTCCCACTACTTTATTCATCATTTGTTGAAAGCAAGATGGCGCATTTACTAGGCCAAATGGTAATCTTAAAAATTCATAATGCCCATCCTCAGTAATAAAAGCTGTTTTATCAATTGACTCGTTATTCATCCTAATTTGGTAGTACCCACTTTTCAGATCCAAACTAGTAAAATATTTACAACCCTGCAGTCTGTCAATAAGATCTTCAATTCGCGGCATAGGGTATTTGTTTTTAATTGTAATTTTATTAAGGGCCCGGTAATCTATACATAGTCTTTTCTCACCATTTTTCTTATTAACTAACAACGCGGGGCTAGCGTAGGGCGAGTTACTTTCCCGAATAATGTCATTTTCTAAGAGTTCCTTAACCATTTCCCTAATAATTTTCCTATCCGAATTAGATGCTCGGTAAGGCCTAAACTGTACTGGTTTAGAATCGCTTAGCTCAATAACCATCTCATGGTCATTGACTTTTCCTAATTCTTTGACACTGGAGGCGATGCATTCGGTATATTTCCTAAATAACGACATAAGCTCGCAATGGTGTGACTCTGCGTCAAATTCCAATTTGGAATCACTAACGACATTGCAAAAATCTTCAAAAGATTTAGCGTAATCAAATCTGAGTGACTCACCAACACGAGAATACATTAAATCTGACCGTTCAGTTACATTCCGTCCAATTAAAATGTCACATCCAGATATTTCGTTTAAAACGTACATATTGACATCATAAACTTTTACTTCGTCTATTTTTATATTTACTTGAACCATATTTGTAATGGTTTTTAAATTATCTTTTGAGAATCCCTGCAATGTCACTGGTGATGCTAGTGGAATAATTTGAAGCGAGTATTTATTAACTAAAGCTTCAGAAATTAAGGAACAGCTACTTCCAGTGTCTATAAAAGCATTACATTTAAAACCGTTAATATCTATCGTCTTACAAAACTTATCTTTAGAATTCGATGACGTAACGAGTTTTGTTTCTTGTTTATTTAAGTTTTCCGGCTTAGAATTTTTTTTGTTAAAACAAACGGATTCCGTGTGTCCTCTTTTGCCACAAAATTCACATTTAATACTACAGTGTATTCTTTTATGATTCCCGCCGCAATTAAAACATTCGATATGTTTTCGATTTTGTGATTGCCCTGCATATTGACTAGATGCACCGGGCGTCGATGTGTTTTGATTTAAAAGAACAGCTGAAGGCTGAGTAGTTTGCTGTATTTGAGTAGATGGTTTAGAATAAGAACCAATGTCCCTAACAGTACTGGTACTTGCTACCGGTCGCGTAGACTTTGATTTATAAACGCGACTATGCAGAAACCCGGCTAAACTTTCACACGACCTAAAATTGCTAGCTTCAACGGACGCACTGATATTATTATCGCCAATATTCCCCAGAATGATTGACATTATGTCATATTCAGAAAAATTTAAACATAGGTTATCAATTTTAGCTTTTTGTTCAAAAAAGAAGCTGTATAACGACTGATTTTCAATAGGTTTTTTATCAACAATTTCTTTTAATAATTCAAACATATTTCTTTTTATTCTGAATGTAGACATAATTTTCTCATTCCATTCTTTCCATGACCACGTGGTCCAAGAGTGATCGTTACGCAATAGGGAATCGTACCATGTTTTTGCAGACCCCTTTAGCTTATTTAGCGCCTGATAACGAATCATACTATCGTTCCATGAAAATGTTAAAGCATACGATTCTATTATATTGATCCACGCCGAAACATTATCAGTAAGTGGATCAAATTCTGGGATCATGTTATGTAGAGAATTAGTGCTTGTACTCACGGTTTCGGTATCAGCTTTACGTGATACCTTACTTCGTGTCCGTTTCCGAGGGGGTGGAGATGGCGTCGCTGCACTGCTGCTCGAGCTCGAGGATGAAGGCGAACGAGCGCGCCTTTTCTTACTTTTGTGTTTTCCCATGGCACGTGGTAGATATGATATCACTTCTGATGTAAACTAACGGGCAGGTAGAGCGTTAAAAAAAAACGACGATACTATATATAAATAATTAATATTTCGAATATAACTTTATATTATTTTTACAAAATAGAACTTTGTTCTGCGAGAGTCGTAAGTAGAATGACGGTCGTCGGCTACGCGATCGACCATCTTGCTTCGGTTCGGCGATCATTCGTTCGTTCGCTCGTTCGGTTCGGCGGAAGTTCACTGCATAGTCGGTGTTGCCAACACTAGGTAGTCGACGACGCGGGTCACAGTGTCAGGTAGTTTTGGTCAGGCGGGACACAGACAAACGAAAAAGAGTAGGTATAATAGGATCTAGGATAACTGAAACCCATGCCATAGGTACTTCATAACTACATAGTTGCGCATGTGCTGATAGTCAGTGACTGTGTTCGATTTAAAGTCACCGATCAAATGACGATCGAATTATTAGCATTGTATTTGGCATGGGGGACCCAGAAAATCTAGCTATTTCTGGATTTGATCAGTCCATTTTCAATCCTTCTAAATATCTACTGAGTACATAAGAAATTATGTACAGTAATGAGGTGTATACAATTACCACAGCACGAGAAGATCGATACTTGGTCAACAACATGCTTCGTAATCGCATTCTCACAGGAACTGAACTTACAAATCAGTTTCGACGCCTCGGAGGAAGTAGGTAACCTAAGCGCTTGGACAGTAGGATGACGACTTGCTGAAGGTAACTTGAAACCACTTAGACCTGCAAACGGCCCTAAACTGCATCGTATTTTAAAATTAAGATATGCCCAGGACCACCTAAATTGGAGTATTGAAGATTGGTCAAGAGTTATGTTCTCCGATGCTCTACAAGCACGATGGAAGACACAGAGTGTATAGAAGACTAGGGGAGAGATACAAGCAAGCATACATCGAAGAAAAAGTAGCCTACGGTAGTGGGTCTGTACTTATGTGGGTCCGAATTTCTTCTGAGAGTCGCATAGAACTGGAGTTCATAGAAAACGGCTCTTTAACTAGCGAAAGATTTATGTGGAAGAAATCCTCAATAAACACTTTAAAACGCGTTCCGCGTAAACGCAGTAACGGAAGCACGAGATGGCAATACGAAGTATTAAAATTCAAGAAAATCGTAAAGTTGTTACATATATTAAATAAAATGTAGTGACTCATAAATTTTATTATTTTCAGTAAGGGGTATTATATTGTATATTAAACACAATTTATTTCATGAAGCTATCATTCTTAGTTTCCGGGATTTTTAGGTTTCTTTAAATAACCCGGATTATTACAAAAATTAAAAAAGCAAACTAAACACTGTACATAAACAATACACGCACACTAAGTATTTACCTAATCAATAATTGGACGAAAAATAAAAAGGGCAAAAGTTGTGTTTTAGTGCGGTAGTGGAGGTTTATGCAAAGCATGTTTATAAAACTTTCACTAGCTCGATAGTGAAGGAAGACATCGTAAGGAAACCCGCAGGTCCCAGAATTAATTCTAAGACATGTGTAAAAGACCCGGTCCGGCGATGGGCTCACCACCTTTAGGGGTCCGAAGAACATCTCGTGAAAAGTGGATTATATCCAGAAATGGAATACCTCTGCCTACCCCTTCCGGGGATAAAAGGCGTGAGATTATTTCTTTTTTATGTTTATAAAATCTTTTTTTTAGAAAAGAACAAGAAAAAAACTAACTTTTTTTTCTCTTTATATATTCATTCTACTTCTCTTACATAGTTGTATCTACCCGTAAAATATTTGCACTTGATTTCAAATGATTCTTTTTATTCCATATATTCGCTTAGCTACCTACATAAAACATATTCCAAGTCTATGACGTAACACTAACTCGCTCACTGGCGCGATTATATTGGCTGGTACGTACAACAACAGGCAGCCATTTTGAATCCTCTTACTAGAAAGACAATGAGGGCGATATCTGTTATTAATTATGCATAATTACTTAATGTGTACCATCAAGACAAAGAGTAATTAACTTAACTTTGGTTAGACTTCTCAAAAATAAAAATAAATAAATAATCCCACGCCTTTTATCCCCGAAGGGGTAGGCAAAGGTATTCCATTTCCGGAAATTCATCAGTATATTCTTTGGACCCTTAGGTTTTCCTCATGATGTTTTACTTCACCGTCGAGCAAGTGATAGCTAAGTACCTCAGTTTTTTGAACAACGCATTAAGCAGTTCATGTCAGAATTCAAACCCGAGCCTCACGCATAAGGAGCTGGCTCTTTAACCTCATCGAACCTACTAATCAATGCAACAAGCAATAGGACCAAGGAAAAGAAGCTGATATTAAGTCATAAGACTTTAATTTTAGAGATAATTTGTGTTAGTCTTTGTTCTTAGAATGAAGAACATTGAAAATTGTACTAGTACTTAAGTAGATAATTATTATTTGTAACATATCGTAAGCGGACAAAAATATGTAAATAAAAAAGCGAAACGCCCGGTGGCGCCCCATCTCTACAAAATGATTTAGTACGAGTATGCAGGTTTGTGAGTATTGCTTATTTTTATAACCTTATCGAGCTTTTGTTATCATATTATTATGTAATATAAAAAACTCTTTTCAAATTGTTGGTGCCTACATTAGTATTCCACCTGTTTCGTTTGAATAATTCGCTATCACGGCTCTACAATAATTTATGTATTAGGTAGTAGTAGCTGTCGCTACATATTATGCTAGTTTTCAATTTTCCTGTTAAAAACTTCAAATTTCTTCTAACATTGTTGATCAATATGATATGGTAAACACAGAGACAAAAAGGCATTTAAAGTTTAAACGTATTAGGATATTACTAGACTTATATAGAAAGACCATGAAAAACGCACAGAACTCACTCGCTTTGCCGAGATACCTATAGAACACTTTCGCCAGTACACATTAAATGGTGGATTCAAAACAATTAGATTATAATAAAACAAACAATTTATAAAACACAAGTAGAAGAATAGCCGAGTTCGCAGCGTAGTGACGTGACGGCGGCTAAGGGCGGTGTGTTATTGTGCGGGCGGGAGTCGAGGGGCATATGCCGCGTGCTGAAGTCAAGGTCGCCCAGTGGGAGCTTCACTACACTAGCCGGGTAAGGTCAGGGGGCTTCCTCCACCTTTCCTAATCGATAAGAAAACACAAACGCTGAAACTTTTAAAGGAAAATATTTTTGGATATTTTTTAGTAGCATAATATGAATATAGTATTTTGTAGTAATAGCCTACAGTGAAAAATCTATTCCCGTAATTGCTTATCCGTCCAACAGTAGCAAGTTGATCTTTTCGGAATATGTGGTACGAGTAGGTAGGTATACTAGCGGACGGCCACGGCTAGGTTCACCATAGACCTGTATTTTACCTACACAGTCCCAGATATGTACAAAATATAATATTATAATAATATAATCTCACGCCTTTCATCCCCGAGGGGGTAGGCAGAGGTATTCCATTACTGGATATACCCACATTTCACGAGATACATTGGACCCCTAAACGTGATAGGTGGTGAGCCCATCGCCGGACCGGGTCTATTTACACATGTCTCAGTATTAATTCTGAGACCTGCGGGTTTCCTCACGATGTTTTCCTTCACCGTCGAGCTAGTGATAAATATGTAGTTACGTAAGTTTTTGAAAAACTCATTGGTACATGCCAGGATTCGAACCCGAGCCTCACTGATTTTCGGCCGGCTCTTTAACCGTAAGGACTATCACTGGTATAACTGAAGGGCGGTCCCATATAATAAGTATAAGTTTTGTGAAAATCTGATGAAGAACTTCAGGTAGAGAATTGAACTCCTCAACGAACATCCGCAAAACATTCGGTATCTATCGCTAGCGTAATAGGTTTAGTAGCATATGGTAATGTAGGTATGTTGAATATGCAATTAATAGTCTTTTTAGTGCTATTCGTTAAAGTCGGATTGTATTTTTGTTTAAAATTTTGATTATCCTACTAGAATTTTGACTGGTAGAGCGGACTAAACTTACCTAATGACAAAATATAATTAACGATGCCCTTCCAACCCCATCATACGAGTATTCACAGCATCACCTTGAGTACCTAAGTAAGTAACAACTGTTGATTATGGTACACCAATAAAAATATGCAGTAAGTGACACAATGATTTATGAAAAGTACAATGGGCGGTCTTATCGCTTTATGCGATTTCTTCCAGACAATCTTAGGATGGATGTAACTGCGATAAACAGAAATGAAGGTAGGTGATGATTATGGTGATTTTTCGTACGACGAATTAAGGACTAAAGGATTTTTTTTTAACATTTTGGTACGAAATCCTCACCGTACTTAGTTCCATTTACAATTGCAATTTATGCAGATTAAAGGTCAGGTACCTTCAATCTGCATACCTACCTGTAGGTACCTGTTGTGTACGTTTGTGTAGGTACCTTTCATAATATGTAACTGTAAACCAGTCACACTAGTACCTACAGTATGCGTTTTAAGTTAGTAGGTATTTTAAAGATTACTTTACGAGTTTATGGCTGATAGGTTGAAAATATGATGAACGCTACCGCAGAGCAACACACGGTAGCTCGGCTCAAGTAGTAAAATTTAAGGTGATTTTAGATAATACCAGATCACTCACTCGCTTGACCGATGTCGATCGCGACCCGTCCACCCACTGGACATTCCCACTAATGGGTGGACGGGTAATTCACGATTTATCGCCACTAAGCTAGTGTATATCTAGTAGATAATCGATTAGGTATTTAATGAATTCGTTAAATTCAAATAAAGTAAAACATTTATTTTGCTTTCATTTTATTTAAAAAATAACAAATTCTCTTACTTCAAAATTTTACGAAGTATATTATATCATATTTGTAAAAAATGGACAATGCTTATATCGCCACAAATCAGTTGCATTTCCGCATGCAGTATTTGGTTATCACTTATCGCGTAGTTTAAAGTACCTAAGACTTTCTTTTATTTGTTAGCGTGATATTCGTTTTATGAAAAATTGTATGCAGTAATTTTGCAATAGTTACATAGTTTTTATTACTAGGTACTACTACTACACTGGCTACTAATACTGTAGCACATCCCTATATTATAATAATAATAATAATTTATATTTCTCTTAACAATCAGGTAGCTTATGATACGGAGGTAAGAAGAGATTAACCAATGCTTAAACCTGTCTGCGTGAGACTTGTGCCTAAGACAGGTACAGAGCACCTGTGGTCACCAGAGACCCACCCCACAGTGTTTGATAGACCTATTCAAGCGTTTTTGTAGTCTACCTACGTTCTAGTTTGCTCCTCATAATCATGCTAGAATAGCAGAACTTACTGCAACGGCAAAGAGTAAAATTCCGAAAACAGTGAAATAATGCAATAATCAGGAATAAAATGATTATCGGATTAGTAAAGGGACTTTATCACTTTAGAAACTTACCTATATACTAAACCTAATATCTTCTTTTATATAAAATTCAAAAGTAGGTATGTGGGTGGACCAATTTTGATGTTTCTTCCTGCGTAGTTCATAAGTACGGTACCTGCTAGGTGTTACTAGTTTATAATAATCGCCAAGTTTGTGAGCTAAGGATGGATGGATGTTTGTTATATTTCCACGCAAATAGGTTCCACATTAGAATAACTCATAGGCTTTTTTTCCCGGACTACTGACGAGATCGTGAGCAAAAGATTAAATAAAAATATCAAACTACGTCATATTCCTTACAACTCGTCAAGAGTGAATCGGGGGGACAACAAAGCGACTGCGAATGCCTCGTTGTCCCCCCCCGTCGAACATTACAGGGGGACCACGATAGCTTGAATAATAACGGAAATCGCATAAAATTTTTAGATGATTGTGTTTTTTTTTCTATCAAAGACATTACGTCCAATTACCTATATTTTTGACATCACTAATGTGCGCTATCCTCTCTGGAATGGTGCAATTGTTATGACATAATAAAACTTAAATTTATCGTACTTATTTTGAATTAGTAAATTGTAATTCAGCTTGGTAATACCGTCTTAATAAATATACTTACCTACTTTACCAATAAGCATGCTGAGAACAAGTTGAATATTGAGTGGCGGTTTACTAAATTCAATAAATGTATAACATTTATTGTTTTTAGTGTTTAATGTGCGAGTGCCTCGGTTGTCACGAGCGCGCGCCGAGCGGCCTACGAGCAAGCGCTACAGTGTCGCGACTCGCGAGCCAGCCAGCCCAGCTTCACGCGGCCCACTTTCATCGACGTCACCCTCTTCTCTCCCGCACTGTACCGAACCACCCGTTGTTAAAACATCGGCGCGCGCACCTTTCACCACACCCTAAAACCCCCCTTTACAACCTCTCCACCATCGATTCATCGTGAGCTACTTTTTTTCGCTGAACGCTAATCTTGACGAATTGGGTCACTTGCGATTTTCAGTACTGAATTCGTTTTAGATTTTTAGGTAATTAATTAAGTAAGTTTGATTGTGTCATCATACCCGCCGCGCCCGCCCTGTTCCCCTTAAAGGTTTTAGTTAGATTAGAGTTTGACGACTGGAGACACGACAACGCCAGCCGCTGGCGCCAGCGGCACTTGTGACATCGGCAATTTGCAAGACTACTGGCCTACGATTGCTGTTGGCACGCCATAAGTTAAATATATAACTTGTTATAAACACTATTTGAGGTACTTAATTATTTTGCGATATCTGAAGCGAGAACCTGTTGAGATGTCTTTGGAAAATTAAACTAGTTTTATTTATATCACTTATCGTGTAATAATTATAAATACCTATATAACAATAAATTACTAACTTGAAATCAAAGTAGGTAATAATTATTATTGACTACAATAGTTATTTTATATAGGTAAATTAGATTGGTTGATCGATAAAATTATAACATGTCATTTTTTTATTTATCATTCACAAGACTTTCCCGCGCAGATCCAGTTTCTCACGTTCACGTCGGCATCTCCAATATTTTGTATACCTCTTAGGTATTACTTAAATAATGTTCCAGGACAGGCTGTCATCAACTTACCGAAGTTGTCTTGAAATATAAAGAACGGTATCGCAGTGTATAAAATACGAACAATCAAACATTAATTTTATAAGTATCTAGGTAAGTATAAAGTATTATCAATTTAGAAAATGATCACTACACTACGGGTATTTATAGCTACTTACAACGTAATATTCAATTAACGTTAGGTTTCGTTTCCAGACAAAAAAAAAAAGATTTCCAAAAACAAGGTTGCAAAATATCTTTTAGTAAGTACCTAGGTACTTGGTATATAGTTTTGATAAACAATTTAAGATGTCACCATAGGCTCGTGTTCCAGAGACATAGAACTATTGTAACTAGTAATAGAACTTTTCCCAGATATTTGAGAGGACATGGAAGGATTTTTAGTATAACTAGCATCTTTCGTTTCCAAATCATTGACGGTGGGCTCTGATAACGATCGATTGGATGATTTTTTCTCTTCAAATTGATTGCTGATTGACGGCGGTTTACTATTATGATCAACGGAATGATGTGCTGAAGACTGCTTTTCACTTAATTTAATTGTTGACATTGCAGTTAATTTTTTGTTTGCATTTTGACACATACGTGATTTAGGCTTCATAATACCGGTTAACCTGTCACGAGAATTCTTTTCATTTTGCTTCTTATCCTGGTGTGAGTTGGCTGGGGGATTTTCTTTTTGGGATCGTCGTGTATGTCGCCTGTGACGTGACTTCCGTCTCCGAAGCTTAGCTCTAGGTCTTCTGCCAACGAGACATTTAGGCTTAACGTTCAGTTTTTTAAGTTCATTAAGTTTCATGAGGTTCTTGCAAGCGACGCAATTAGGGTCGTACCTTTGGGCATCTTTATCTGTAGAAGCTCTTATTCCGGTGTGTTTAACTGAAGTAGTGGCCGTCGTTACCTAAAAACCATCCCCCGTGCTTTTTAATAGTCTGCTATTGAGCGAAGATGAGAGGCGATTCCCACAATTAGGTTGAACAACAAGAAAATTATTTTTATTCAACGGCCTAGTGAAGTTACTAGTTTTGCATAAATGTAAACGGAATAGAATAACATTTTTATATTTGGAAAAAAGTGTAATTAGTACAATACCATCACGAGAGACTTTCTTCTATCCAATTCATCATAAAGCTTGGGATATGCGTTATTATGCTGTTTTATAGTTGCAACCCTGTCCCCATTTTCCTTAGACCGTTCCTCGTAAACCTTTTGATGGTGAGCGTTAAAACGATCAGCGCCATTATGTCTTTTCTGTAAACCCAATATCATCATCTACAGCTAAAAACAGTAATGGCCTAGAATTTTGTAAATTTTAATGGCTTATTAAAGTTATTAACGAACAATAGGTAGATAAGAATATCAACAGGCAGTCAAAATAGAATAGCAAACCGATAGGTAAACATCCTTGTACTTACTTAAATAGAATCGGACTGAAAAGACTTATCTTCAAGGTAAAGTAGGTACCTAATAAATTATGGTCCCATTTGCATAAGAGAACTTACCCTTATCTTTATTTCAGGCAATATTTAGGTACATTAGTAGATCTTAAATAACGTAAACAAAGGCCTATGTTTTAGAGTGGCCTGTTATTTAAAAGGCAGTCCGGAATTTACATAAAGCTCCATTAACCCTTTCCCCCCTGGGTAGTGATTTTTAACGAAATTCTGCTTTCGGACTTTATTATTATTATAAGGTAGGTAAAAGAAAACACACAGATTTTTTTCAGATTTTTATTATACCTAGAAGTACTATTTCCAAAACCTAGACTTAAAAGTACCATCAGGAACTTCGTGTTATCACAATGTTAGGAACTTCGATAGAAACTACAAAAGTAATGAGATCCAATATTAACTAAGTATTGATAGGTTTTTAATTACAGATTAATCTCGTGGTATTCAACAAAAAAAATTCTTATAATTTACACACAAAAACACGTTGCAATGTGAACATTTACTATGTGGTTTCGACTGAATCTTCTTCAAACTACAAACCTCATACCTTCCCCTGTTCTCTACGAATGTAGGCCAATGGATGCCTCTGTTACCCATGCGTACGTCTTTTATAGTGGAATAGTCAGATTTGCACGTTTTGGAAGGACCGCCTTGCGCAGTATTATCAGTAAAAGTCTTCCTTTTCTGACCTGCATCTTTCATTGTCATCAAGCCTTGAGAAACAGAGCGTCGAAAATCTTTTACGGTAGTCTGTTCCATTATAAGTCCATAAATGACATATGCATTGACAAATGCGATGTCCAGAAGACCCCAAAACAACCTGTGCCACCATTTCGGTGATTTGCGATCTATACAGTAAAGGACTCTCAAACGATCAGCAGAATCTATTCCGCCCATATAACTATTGTAATCTTTAACAGCAACAGGGCATGTAATGGCAGACTTGGATCCATTTTTTTCTTTACGTGACACAGTTACCTCTTCGTTCCCATGAAAATTAGATACTAAATGAACTACTTTGATATCTTTCCATTTCCAATATCCAATGTCTAAATTTTAAAACCGATGATCACTGTCGCCCCTTTTCATTTTAGAATCTTCTACTACTCCAGTATCTGCAGTGTATTACGGTAAAATGGTATTTAGGTCCCTCTTTTCCCATTTATTTCCATTTGGTTCGGGTAATCGCTGGTTAGTTCTATGTGAAGACGTATTTGCAGACGGTAGATCAAGCTGAATACTAGGTCCAGGTATTGGAGATGTGGGTACCTGGTTTATAGGGCCCTCCAATACATCTTCATTTGACGGCGAGGATGGTGAAACTTCGGCTAACACACTGTCTTCAGCTCGTTCAAAAATCTCATCAAAGCCTCTTGGTGAGGGTAGTTGAAGATTTTCCACTTCATCATCGGACACACCTGCATCAGACTCTTCGTCGCATTCCGGAAGATCTTCTAATAATAGGGCTTCAATAAGAGCAGAATTGTTTTTAATATTCATCTCATTGGCTAAAACAATAAGAATATAGGTCAAAGCAATGACAAAAATACAATAACATTCGTTTATGATACAACGAAATACCCGCTTCATCGAGTATGTGTATTATGAAAACCCATACTTTTTGAAACTAAAATCACCTGACGGTACTTTTAAGTCCGCATCAGTTTTTATCAAATATTCAAATAAAATAAACTGATAATACATTATAACAGCTTTTATAAATGTTATTAGTGATATAAACAACGTAAATAGTAAAAAACATAGCACTTACCTATGATATTCTATTTATAAAAAAAATCCAATTACACTGCACAGCGAAGTGACGAAATGTAGGACAGGTTGTAACTCGCTCTTCGAATTTTACGGCTACATCCCGCGGTAATTCAAATAATGCGCTGTGATTGGCTTACGGAAACGGTACTCTAAAGGATCGTCAGTTTAGTAAAGTATAAAGTGTTTTCGTACTTAAGTTATTAGACGAAAAATGTGGAGGTACTTTTAGGTACCGTAAGGAGGGAAAGGGTTAAGCCAAATTAATTTGGATTTTTTCTTAGATAAAACTAAGGATTTATCGCATTGCTAACTTTAGAATAAGGGAGAATATCATTTAGGTAATGTCGTTACTAATGGTCTGTGGTCGTTATCTTTTGCTTAGTAATTAAAGATAATACAGTTTGCAAGCACTGTTTAAACCATACAACTTTCAAGTCGACACAATTTTGTAGTAGGTAGCTGAGATAAGCCGATGTGATAGGTTTTGATTTTACCGCTATGGTACCAATACCAAACCCTAAAACATAAGACTGCAATAAACTGTTACCTACTCGTATTCTTTGCATGCTATAGATTTGGTTAAGCAACTTGAGTTCTTGAGTTCAACTTGAATTATTTTAATAACTGATAGTGATAACCCTAATTATAGCAAAATAAATGAATTTTGAAATATATACAGTGGAGTGTATCTTAAAAAATACTAGGTACCTACTTATATTGAGAGTGCTGTAAAACCATAAAAATATTTTATTTATAGTTGAGGACAAAAATAAATTGCCTACTTACTTGTGTATTTTTATTTAGGATCATCTTGGTTTGCGGCCCATCGTCTTCATTCATTATTCTCAGAATAATGTCGACAATATCCTCATTTCTAAACGCAATACTCATCGCGATACTTCTTCACTATATCATCTGTGCTTAGGTATTTAATAAAAAAGAATTAGTAATAAAGGTAAAAAAAATAAAATTGAGTAGGTTATTAACATACCTATTATCGGATGAAGTAGTTTTTTAAATACAAATAAAATAAAAAAGCTCACTACTTTATCCCCGAAGGGGTCAGAGGTATTCTATTCCTGGAAATACCCAGGCTGTACCACTAAATATTTTAGACCCCTAAACGTGACAGGTGATGAGCCCATCCCCGCCCCGATCCAGAGTGCTGTTTGTGGACAGCCACAATTGACAGCCAAATTGCACAGGCAATACCATATTGCTTACCCCACCCATAAACTTAATATAATAATAGCTAGCACTATTTCACATATCACCTCCTTCCCTCAAGGCTTAGTGATCTGGGCTTTTCTACTAAATGTATCTCTATAAATTTCTTATTCCATAACTTTATTTTTAGCCGGTGACTTCATTCACTTGAAATTGGGAGGTCGTAAATTTTTTTTGGGCTTTCTATTCTAACGTCGAAAATCCAGCCAAAATCAGCATAGGTAACATAAGCATTAATCTTCTTATGTGTAAAAATACGTTAATAGGCTACTTATAACCGGCACTAGGTAGATCCACCAAGGGCACCAAGCTTAACCAACCCATCTAAGTAGGCGAATTTCACATTGTTTTCGAACTAGTGTTCAGGTGACAAAACTAACCTGTTTGTTCCACTTATTCCACGAAATAAATGTTATTTCCCAACATACCTAAGCTGATTATGAAATTTAGTACAACTACTACAACATTTTTTCAAGTCGACTTGAAATTTTATTTTAATTAATATTTTGTTGTTTTTGCAATTTTATTGTATTTTGCAAGAATTTTGAAAATATTCTTAAGGCTGTCAAAATTATATTTCATAAGAAAAATAAAGTTATTATAGATCGGTAACAAAAAGTTTTATCGCTGGTTAGCAATGTTTATTCTACACTTATCCACACAATATATTGAGACTCCGCTAGGAGTAAAAGTGTTCTGTGGAGCGAACCAGCAGGCGTATTCACGGAGCTTCGATATTCGACTCGGAATCGGAAAATCTGTCAAAGATGGGCTATTCACAGATGTCGGTCGAAAACGAATGTCAAATTTACATAAGGATTCGGAAAATTTACCGAGGCTGTCAAAAACGCCTAGAATACAGTTTCTGAAGTCGATAGATTCGGCTTTGGAAAAATTTTCAGCCGATCTGAATCGAACGGAAACGGTGTCGAGCCTCCGTGAATACCTACGCCTGCAGAACCTGGCAGATCTCTCTTACTTCATCCACATCTTTTAAACCAAAGAGGTTGAAAGAAAATCATGAGAGAAACTTTTTCTTTAAACGTCTTTGTTTAATTTTATGTCCAAATAATAAACTGAGAGTTGACAGCTTTGTTAGGTAATTTTAACAGCTCTAAAAGTGTTCTGTGGCTCTAACAACAGCCCCACTCAGGCCCCACCTCCGCTAGGAGGAACAGGGCCCCACTCAAAGCGGTTGGAAGAAAACTGAGTACGTACTCAATGGAAGAAAATAATTCTCTTGAGAAATATTTTCTTTAAACGTCTTTGGCGCGGTGAATTGTTTTTTCCGCTCACCGCTTTGGCCCCACTTAGACGAGACGAAACTTCAGTCACTCACTTCTTTGGAAAGTTGCATATCTATATTTTACTTGTTCGCACTTTTTTGCTGTCACACGGACATTAGGTAAACATCACGTGGCTTTGTCAAACTCATACACTGCAATAACCATTATATTCTACTACACATAACCACAGAACACTTTTACTCCTCACATAACGATTATAGATAGCATAATATGCATATAAACACGCCTCAATAAATCGATAAATAGAATTACCTGTCCAGAAACGTTAGCTTTCCACTTTCCACTGTCAGTTCAATCTATACTAATATTATAAAAAGGAAATATTTGTATTTTTATATTTTTGTATGTTTGTTACGAATAAACTCAAAAACTACTTGACCGATTTTAAAAATTCTTTCACAAATGGAAAGCTAGAAGATCCCTGAGTAACATCTATATTTTATTCCCGTATTCCCACGGGAACGGGATCTACGCGGGTGAAACCACGCAGAACTACTGGACAGTAGAATCAGAAATTAACTACACATAAGGAGAATAGGTCAATTATTACAAAGACTTAATCGTTTCAAAATACTTTTATTGAACACAAAGACACGAAGTGCCATAAATACACTTATGAATAATCAAATCAAACAAAGCATAATTATTAATTATAAATCAAAAAGTTCATAATAAACCACATCAGGTGGTTAACCGGATTTGGGTAGATTAGATTTGAACCGGTTTATTTACCGAAGACTAGGCAGTCGAAAATAATAAAAACGCTAACCTATTTTAATAAAAACTTCCATTTATGGCATATTTTTAACGAAGTGTCTAGGCGTCCAGTCTCCTCTCTTAAAAACTCACAGCAAACGAATTTCAGATGAGACCTAACTATATCGTTTTTTACCCTCCGTAAACCTTCACACTATACATTTTATCGAAATCGTTGGAGCCATTTTCGAAACCGCGATTACAAATTAATGTTCACAATAATTTTAATTAAATGAAAAATTAAAGGAATTTTTTTTTTACAAATGTTACCTATTTACAATAAAATATCAGTGTATGCAATGGAATAAAATAATATCTTTTTATCATCAGTCTAATAATAATAACATAGCCTCGCAACAGTAACTAAGTATGACTACTTCAATATTGTAAAATACACAGTATAAGATGAATATGTACACAGCTTTGGTTTATGTCATTTACAGAAAAGCAACACATTTATAAAATGAGCAAGGCAAAATGTTTTGGTATTCTTAATGTATTAACTTTATTTAAATGTGTAAGTATATATGTATTTGTAATACATTAAGCATAGGATTTCTTAATATGACACTTAGATTCAGATTTAGGAATATGACATAACCGTTTGCTTGTATGTATTTCGATTCAGCAGACGTATTCACAGACTCGATACCGTTTCCGTTCGATTCGAGTCGAATCTATCGACATCTGAAACGAATCTATCGAGATGGGCTGATGTTGGTATGTCATATGTGACACCAACTGTCATATGTGACATTAGTTTTCGATACCAACATCAGCCCATCTCGATAGATTCGTTTCCGATGTCGATAGATTCGACTCGAATCGAACGGAAACGGTATCGAGTCTCTGTGAATACGCGGTGCCGGTTTTCGAACTACCTGCGCCCTGGGCGAGATTTCAACGGCGCCCCCCTATCTCCTATAGGGATTTGCCATTCAAACCCAAATGAAAAAAAGGCAAGGGACAGAATAATTAAGTAACCATGTTTTTTTTAATAAAATTGTCATTTTCTAGCCTTTTTATCGGCGAATTCTCTTATTAAGACTCCAAAGTCCATGTTTTCCGCAAGGAGACGTTTCATTTTGGGCCTGCACATTGTACACTAGCGTGAAAAATACAGAAAAATCTAGTGATTATCAGAAAAATATTTATAAAAATCATTTCCATCTATTTATCTTGCACAAAAGTAAACTTGAATGAATCCGCATGAAATCATATTGAAATAATAGATACTATTGCTAACTTTTTAAACCCAATTTCCATGTTATTGTGAATTAGTCTGACAAACATCAAAATAATGTCAATTGTCATTTTACCGGTCAGGTCGCCATTTTTTTTTTCGGTCGCCGCGTTGCTAGTTTAATGAAAATTAAATTTTATTGTACAACGAAACTAGACAAATGTGAACAAAATCATGAATAAAACTATAGTTATTTTATTTATATTTATCTAAAAAACTGGTGTACATGGTGGGGCCTGCACCATGTACACCAGCTTATGTAGTCTCCATACATTCATGAAACGTCTCCTTTCATTTTCGATTAACAAAGTTGCCAAATCTGTCGATCTAGATTGAGATATATTGTCGATCGCAGATAGGTTTTGATCAGCTTACGGTTGGAAAAACTCCTTTCACCACTAGAAATCTTTACAGGTATAGTGATCTTGTGGCGCCCCTTTTATATCTGGCGCCCTGGGCGGTCGCCCAACCGCGCCCTACCCTAACGCCGCTACTGTGAATACGTCTGCTGGTTACCTACTCTCTCTCTTTTCGCATTGTCTTTGCCTATCGGGATGGGAAATAGGCGTAAGATTATGTATTTATGTTATGAAAATACCTTAGTTAATAAATGTATTATAATAAACTGAAAAACTAATAGGAGTGCATAAGGCCTGAAAGTGTGTTAAGTCAGTAAGTAAAATAGCCCGTGCCCATACAAAAGTGCTCTGTCGCGGGGAACCGCACGGGCGTACGTCGCGGGCAAGCGCGCCCGCCTCCGTACGACGGACGGACGCCCGCTCGGGGGCACGCGCGATTCCCGCCAAGCGGTAACACGTAAGTGTGACGAGATTCAGTATTTTAATACTTTTGCGGTATATTTTATCGACTTTTCCGAGCATCACTATTTTTGTAGGTATATTGGCAAAAGTATTTTTTTGTATATTTTGGATAACAAGCTTTGGCAACACCGCGCGTTTTCTGTTCCTTGACTTAATTTTTGAAGTTTTTCTTTCGATTATTCGGGAATTTCCCCAACTTTGTAGTACGTTTTGGTCGTTATATAAGTAGAGCGTGTTTTGTCTTTGTTTTTATTTTACTGACGCATCCATCCGGAAACCATGTCTAGCACACGCGCGTGTAGACACGGGACGGGCGCCCGTCGCGGGAGCTTGTAACGCAGTTTCAGGCCTAACTGTATGCGTCGATTAATTTATTTTATTTATTAATGAACCGACAATGGTCGACTCTGATGTCGCCTCGGGAACTAAAGTCCCCGTCACGAGAACGTATAAATTTAGTAAACAATGAACTTCTACTGAGTTACGTACATAGGAGTTCACCAAATCCAAGCATATGAACACTTGCAACGTTATGCACCTGCAACATGTACGTTAACACGAAATTTTAATTAGTCGGATTATATTTCAGCGGTATAAAGCACTGTCATCCAAGTCCAGTGGCATAGGAACTCAGGATTGTTAACATTCAGTCTGCTCCTTCGAAGTAGATGCGTCATTAAAAAAATACGAAAATAGTATTTATAATTTAATCCAAATTTCTATACCACTGAATGGTTGTTTGAATTATTTATACTTTCTCATGATAGGGACTTAGAATAATTGTCAATACTACCGAAGTACCGCTGACAAAAATTGGCTAGTACCGCCAGACATTCTATTTAAAATTCTGTGTTTGTACCTAAAACGTTCTAATTGTAGGTATAAAATAATAATATAATAATAATAATATAATCTCACGCCTTTTATCCCCGAGGGGGTAGGCAGAGGTATTCCATTGCTGGATATACCCACATTTCACGAGATACATTGGACCCCTAAACGTGATAGGTGGTGAGCCAATCGCCGGACCGGGTCTATTTACACACGTCTCAGAATTAATTCTGAGACCTGCGGGTTTCCTCACGATGTTTTCCTTCACCGTCGAGCTAGTGATAAATATGTACGTAAGTTTTTTGAAAAACTCATTGGTACATGCCAGGATTCGAACCCGAGCCTCACTGATATTCGGCCGGCTCTTTAACCGTCCGGGCTATCACTGCTATAAAATGATTTAAATAAGTCAAGTAAGTATCTTAAAACTCATTCGAGGACAAATTTTGTTCCTATAAAGCTTTTTTGTGACCATACATTTTTTGTGATCCAATTTTTTTTTGCATATTATCTATTAGTTCTACATAAGGTGATTTTGAGACACTTGCCTTTATTTCAAAGAGTAATGAAACGTAATAACGAAAAGATATCAGCTGTTTACTACGTAGGTCACCCCTTACAATAAAGGCAACAATTACAGAAATGCCTTGTTTATAGAATGCACCTGTAATGAACATTATCTTTTAATACTAAAAAAACATTATATGGTATATAAATTGCAAATAAAGGCAATGCAAATATAACTATTTATACTACATACGTAACCAGATATAGGACGGAAGCGATGAAGCAAACCGAAATTCGTTTCTGCGCGACAAGCACTGTGCTTAACATACAAATCAATTATTTAATATTGCTTTTTCGCTTTGTTTTTCTTAAAAATTGGAAGAACTGACTGTCTCCAATTTTTTATTCAAACTTCTTTAGAGTCATCTTTTGTTGCATCCGTTCAACGCACGCGGCCGCATACTTAGATCAAATTTTCAAATAATTTAACATTCAGTAATTTCTCATTATATCGTTTTGAAACAATATGATGGTAATATAAAATTATTTTATAAAAAAGCATTTGAGTCTAATCCTTATTTGAAGCACAGGTGTACCGCGCCGCTAAATTAACATTCAGGATTTGTCGTGAGTTCTTTTTCCTACATCTGCATTGAAATGGGTCAAAATATATTAGGTACTTAAATTACGTAACACACTTCTATACTTATTATCACGCTTTTTGACCTTTAATTATAAGCTACTTATATATTAAAAATAGCACCGGGCTACAAAATATGCACTTCACAGATAGTTAAAACACAAATAGCTCAAATAATTCTAATAACGTGATATACTAATTACGTTGCAAAACTTGCAAATATGCACAATATTTACTTGTACATTTGTTGTCATTTTTCATATAACTAAAATTCTATTCGGCAGATCTCTATGAGATTTATAAAAAAATGGCTGATTTACATAATCTAGTGTTTTGAATTAGAAAAAAAGAAAGAAAAATATTTATTCGTGTTAGATTCCGGTTAGAATATTTATCGTTAACGTTATTGAACCAATAACCACTGTACCACTGGATTCAATGTCTAGAATGTAGTTGATCACAACCCTAGATTAATACAAATCATCCATAAAGTCAAACTATATTTTAACGTCTCTCGTCAGCCAAGCACGGATTTTTCATGGTGTTACAGTTTAACGTATTTAAACGAGCATATAAGATTTTCATATCCGTACGTGCGTCTATCTGGCGCAATCCTTCACAGAATCATAACTTTTTTCCACAATATTGAACGCTGCGTTTTAAATAGATATTGCTAACTAAATATTTTAATAATCTGTTGACCAATTTTTTTATCAGCAGTTCTTCAAATCATACTTTAATAAGCACTCGTTAATTATAAGCTAATAAGCAAAAAAAGCACCTAGCGATTGCTTTTTGGTCTTAAAAATAATGACATTTTATCGGATTTTATTTCTTCACAGACTGTAACCCTAAGTTCATTCGACACCAATTGATGATAAACATATTATGTCGCAGTAAGATAGCCGGGTATAGCTATATAACTACTGATATAGTTTAATATATTCCGGTAACAACAAAAGTCGTCGTACTACGTATACGAGAGAGAACAGTGTTCAATACTTATGTAGGTTCTAACGGTGATGTTTTTTCAACTTTATAGTGCATCCAATTATTGCGTCTAATTAATCCTATATGATTTAGTCATCCAATATAAATCTTTCATTCTTTCAATTAATAGTCATGTATTTATATACCTACTAAGATTAATTGTAAAAACAATAAATTGCCGATAAGATACTCTTAACATAACATCTAGCATAATGAAAATTGACTCTTCGGTGGATTAGACTGTAATATAATTGATTACATGTTCGCACGGAATTCCTAAAGTAAAGTAATTATATAAAACGCTTTGATCAACTTAAATACTTTACAACTTAAAGTTATATAAGCTGTGTAGTAAAAATTTATAAAATGAGAATAATTGTTCGAGACGTTTTATGACAAAATGTCAGATCACAAAGTATGTGTAGTCAGTCACATAGTCACATAATATTAAGTGGACTATTCGAAAGACATAAGATTAGCGGGCAACGGTTTAATCATTTTGTTAGTTACTGCTTCTATTTTCAAAATCCATTGCTTGGCGGAAGAATCACTTCCAGTTCTGAAACAAAAGTAAACCATATTCTCAGAAGTTTCATTATAGTATATTAGGAATTTAAACTAGTACTTACTAGTTATCAAAATTACAATAACTTATAAAAACATTTGTGTATACCCATGAATTTCTGATTTTATGAATCACACTTATAATTTTTTTAACTTACCTATATAGTCCAGTAAATTTGTCGGTTGAATGTATGGGCTCGTATGCGTCAAATCCGGTAGTTCTGATTTTTTGCAAACTTGTTTATGATGTTGGCCTAATGTATAATCCAAGTTTGTGACCTCGAGCGCCGAACGCAACTTTGTCAAAAATCGAAAAAACCGCGAAAAAATAGTTTTTATTTTTATTTTGGCGATTATAACCCTAAAGGACTAGTTTCTGAAAAAACTTTCCCAGAACGTTTTTAAAGTAGACTAAATTAACTACAATATGATAATAGAATTGTCTCTGTAGACCCAATAGTTTCTGAGATTAAGCCTTTCAAAGTTTATATTTTTTTTCGAACTTCGCAATTTTTTGCATTTCTGTCGTTTTAAAATGTTGCCTGCTACTTCGTTATTTAGGGATAAAAAGTAGCCTTTATGTTAATCCGGGTCCTAATCTATCTACCTACCAAATTTCATCTAAATCCGTGCAGCCGTTTATCACATAGATATCTACACTAATCTATACTAATACTAGCAGCGCCCCACGGTTTCACCCGCGTAGTTCCCGTTCCCGTGGGAATATCGGAATAAAAAGTATCCTATGTCCGTCTCCTGGTTCTAAGCTACCTCCCCACCAACTTTCAGCCAAATCGGTTCAGCCATAAACGCGTGATGCCGTGACCAAGGGAAAAAGGGATTAATTTTTATATATATATATATAGATTATAAATAGGAAAGATTATAATTTTTGTACGTTTGTTACGAATAAACTGAAAAACTACTGCATCGATTTAAAAAAATCTTTCACCAATGGAAAGTTAGAATATCCCTGAGTAACATAGGCTATATTTTATTCCCGTATTCTCACGGGAACGAAAACTACGCGGGTAAAACCGCTATTATATTATAACACTAACGGTATTTGTATCGAATAAACTCAAAAACTACTCAGCTGATTTTACAAATTCTTTCACCAATGGAAAGCTAAAATATCCATGAAAGCTGAAATGCAAACAATTGCGAAGTTCGAAAAAAAATATTAACTTTGAAAGGCTAAATCTCAGAAACTATTGGGTCTACAGAGACAATTCTAGTATCATATTGTAGTTAATTTAGTCTACTTTAAAAACGTCCTTAGCAAGTTTTTTCAGAAACTAGTCCTTTAGGGTTATAATCGCCAAAATTTGAAAAAAAAAAACTATTTTTTCGCGGTTTTTTCGATTTTTGACAAAGTTGCGTTCGGCGTTCGAGGTCACAAACTTGGATTATACATTAGGCCAACATCATAAACAAGTCTGCAAAAAATCAGAACTACCGGATTTGACGCATGCGGTAATGTATAAATTTACTGGACTAATATAGATATACAGGCAAACAATAATCAACTATGACATACATAATTATTAACGTGAATGACCACATACTTAAACTTATACAGGGTGCCAGTTTGATGGTTGATGAGCTGGAATGCGTCGGTCGCATTGCTGTCCATCGTCATGGCTAGCCACCCGCTTAACGGCAGCACTTTGCAGCGCTCAGAGCGGAAATCGCTTCGACTTGTCCTAAAAAAAACATTGCTTTTAATTTCAGGAAGTATCTAATTATCTCACAGTGCGAGTATTATTCATCAAAAAGATTATCTTAAAATCCCTTAAAAATGTATTTTCATTTTACAAATTATATTTTTTTCTTAAATAATAAAGCATTCATTCATTAATTCATTATCATTTCCCACATAAAGTATTTTACCAGATGATAAGAAGTAATTTATTTGACTAGACAGTCAACTACTTCATTACATATTCTCAAACATACTGAAATCATAATTAATTGGGTTGTTGAATTTGATTTCTTGTGATACCTCGAAATACTATATTATATAAGTTTTATAACAAAACTATTTTTAGTTTTTTTGATGTAATTAAAAAGATATAATGAATTGAAAAAAAAATTTAAACTCTGTACCGAAAACACGCCGAAAGTTTCCAAAGAAACCTGTGTGACGTCTATATCGTTGATACTAACCCTTTAAATGATTTTGAAGCGTAAAAAACTAGCACATCTGCAGACAATTCTAACCAGTATCTTTGCCACGAAGAGAGAGATATTTTTCTTCCATCTTTAAGAATAGTTTTTCTTCTAACAAATCCTTGGAAGTCGCACTCCACTATTTCAGATTTTGATGGATCCCTAAAAAATAACACAAATTAAATTAAACCACCCGCTATTTGAGATATGGTATGTAGGTGTCTTATAGGTCATAGGCAACCACCATGAAGGGATTTTCAGAATTCTACATGCAAGTCTTAAAAATTCTTTTACCAATGGAAAGTTTACTTCTCTGGGAGTATAATTTATAATAGGGTATAATTTTCTCACGGGAACTAGACTAAACCGCGGGGCGCAGCTAGTTGAGAATCAGAATACATTTTTGAATTCGGAAATCGAAGCAGGACGATAAACAGATGCGACGGGATTTTATTCTTCACTAACTCAGTCTATGACTTACGTGTTTGGCAAAGACTGCGACATCTTGTGACCGGATACGGAACTCGGTGACTCGAGCAACGTGTCGTCTAACAAGTTGACGGAACCAGCAGGAGTCTTCTCATCCACCTTATCTTCTGTGTGGCTCTTGCCGAAGATACTGCAACACCCAAACCATCTTTATAGTGTTTCAATTGAACTCAAGAAATTATCTATCACTAAAACAATAAACAAAAACATTTAACTTTAACTGCTAAAATAATAAATACTACTGTTCATTTAGTTTTGCTATAATTCATATATAATAAAATTATATGTTATGTACCAAGTGATAATTAAAAGCGTAATATACGTATTGCCTGGTCAGTATGAATTGAATAATTCCAGTCAAAAACGAGCAATTTAATAAATGCATCGATATGCATTCGGCATTAGGTTATTTTATTATTTTTTAATTCGAGTCATTTTGAATAGCACTACGATGGTAACAGGAGCTTTCATTATTAGACATATCACGTATATTATTACTTTAATGAACAAAGAAAGCATTTATTCCTAAATGTAAGTCTTGCCTAGACCGTGCCCTGGGAAATATTTAGGGTGACAATGGAACTTAACACGAAGGGTATAGTAAGGTACTTGCATCCGCCCCACTATAACTTTTAAATCTATGGCTATTCCAGCTTCAAATTAACGGACTCGCTTCGCTCGCTCCAGCCGTCGTTAGAAACATTTTTTTTTTGTTAAATTGTCTAACTAATGTATACTTGTCATTAATCATTATTCATAATGCTAGTTGAAAAGCAGTGATAGCCCTGTTGAAAGTGATCAGTCATCAGATCAGGGTCACAACAATGATTCCGAAAAATTCTTTTTACAAAAGTAAGGTAAAGAGTGTAAAGCTACTTCCTGAAATGGTGTACATCTGCCAACCCACTCCGGATTGCTTTTTTCCAGTGAGTATATGTTTATACTAACGCGGGTTCAGTGTATTCACGTACCCGTGGGAATTCCAAAAAAACTCCTTCATAACGGTTGCCTACGATGCGTACGACATATATAAGACACATAACATATTTCAAGGTTCTATGTGTTATCGTTTCAGAGTATTTCTATACGTATATTATACGTATTTCTCTTTTTAACCAGTTTTCAAATTTTCCCATGGAAATTAGACATTTTCCCGCGAGAAAAGTACTCTAGATGCTGACCCACCTACTCAGCTATCACCACACCAAATTTTATCAAAATCCGTCCAATAGTTTTTTCGTGATGCGTGCACAGACAGACAAAAAAATCAATAATTTGTGTTTTGGTACCTAAATCGATAACTAACTATCTACACTACTACTATATATATTTTTAATAGTTTATTTACAGACACGGTCTCGTTACAGTTTTATTGTATGTACCTATAGATAAACGCACGGCCTATTAAAAATCGTATAGTCTGGCCACGGTTCATAGCATGGTCATTATGAATAGATACAAAGGGTTTAATCACTTGATCCATAACACACCCGTCAAATAGTTATGACATTGAAATTCCAGACTAAGCCTGGATGAGCGCATCAAATACAACTTTACCTCTTCAAATGATTCTAATACAAATAATAAAATCGTTTTAAAGAAAAATAAGGTAGAATTCATTTAACAGAAAATAACCAAAATTTGTATTAAAAATACTCAGTAAAGGTGCTCAGAGTTTTGCCAATGGCAAGTTCACATTACAAGCAACATACCTATTCAAAGGGCGAATGAATCTTTCGCCAATACCTATTAATTTGAATATCTTGCGACCATAATTCAAATAAAATAAGCTATAAAACATGCAAGCAGAGGCAATGTTATTTGGTATTTTATGCTCAGTGGCAATTCCAATTTGATCATCCACCGAAGATAAATATCGTAATAAAAATACATATTATTAGACGACACTCTCGTGATGAAGCCTGAAACTATAATTTAATGAGTAACAAGTTAAAATAAATGAAAACAAAACTAGAAGTAGAATTCATTTACAGTTGTAATATAAAAAGTTGAACTAAAGGGCGTATTCAATCTACAGAGGCAATGTGTCTTTATTAATGGATCTATTTACTTTTTACATTATACAAATAAACTGATACTAGACTTTACGCTTTATATTGATATTTTCGTTTAGTCAATCATAAAAACTATATTTACATTAAAACAAACGCTATAAATATTACATTTATTTAAGCAAAAGCGAGACGTATATAAGTATATAGAATAAATAATTTTACACTGACATCCGAAAATAGTAGATTTACAGTGGTAGTCATCTAATTAGGGCCACTTGTACTATAGAACGGTTTTATTAATGGCATGTCCATGTCTAACTTAATAAAACCCTTTATTAGAAATACTAGTAAATTGAAATATTCTAAAAAACTAAACTTACTTACTAACATTTTATTCAAACGTGATTGTTTGAAAATATTTCGCGTTTACATTTAGACCGACGCGGTATAGACAGTAATAATGTTATGGCCTGTTTTTTTAGAAATAATGGTCTAGGGTTGTTAAGTCAAAGCTGTTTAATATAAATAACGTGTTGGGTCTGATTGGTTGTGGACTGCAAAATCTTCATTTCTTTTTCGTAGTGAGTATTAACCAGTTTTTTTGTTGGAACATGATCATTTTGAATTTTCTACTTCAATTGAAAAGTACAGAAAGGAGTTTCCATAGCTTCTGGTTGACTTTAAAAACTTAGCATTTCTCTAACCTATAATAAAATAGTCGCGGTCTTCGAAGGCGGATAGGATAAAAATCCTTAAATCATAATTTAAAATATAAAACATATTTTTCCCAATTTTCATAATTTTTATTAGTAAATTAAACTTAAACAATAAATTTTTTTATTCATCCCATGCTCATCACAGCTAATCTTAGGGTTATCGCTGATGGCAAGCTGGGATCCCAAGAGGATCACAAATTTTGTATCATCATCACACTATAACAACAGTGGGGAGTGCAAGAATCGAAATCAGTTTTAGTCACTATTAATAAAAATACCTTAGAATATCATTTATTAGAGTTATAGTACAATTACTTAGTCGAAACATATGTTGTATCTATATATAATAGAGAAAATATTTTCATATAATTATCGAAAGTAATAAATACTCATTTCATACCTAAGGTATGTAGTACCTAAATTATGTTAAGTAAACATCACTGATAGTGATATAAATCATATATTTTTTATTACGTAAAATAATATCAACAACCAACCAACATAAATTTACATGCAACATTCATATTGCACTTAAGTAGCAACCAATTCGAGCAATTGATTTGCATTCCACGATATTCTTACGACATGACATTGAACTAATAAATCACAGACGAGAGCAAGCATGCTTGTACATCGGCTACGTAGTCAACAGTTTGTTTTTCTACACACCACAATGCAAGCTGTCGTGTCCGAAAAGAAAAATGACTCACCCCACACCAAAATTGACCTTGTGAAAATTTCTTGGCAAGCTCGCACTACGAAACCTATGTACCGATCGTAAGGGGAAAAAAATACACTGTACATAATAGAAAATAAATTATATTTTTGAATAAAAAAGAATCATGATCATCTCGCGGAAGTGCTTGTTTAGAAGGTAAAGTTCATAAATTATAGCTATTCAAAAATAAAGTGTAGATTCAACAAGAAACTTCTCGAAAAGTAAATTAATGATACAGCTGAACTGTAAGGATTTTTCATTCGAATTGACCACTTAACAGCCAGTTGCACAAACGTCATTTAGATTTAATGTGCTAAAACTTAGTCGTGTTATTTCTTAATGAGACGAAAACTTTATATTTTGCTTTACTTAATGTAAAATTTAATTTAATGACTTTCATGCCACTGGGGTACATCCAATATTTTTAGAAGAATGATAAAGGAATAACTGCCTACTCAAAATAATTACGAATGTTAGTATTATTATAAGACACATAAACGTGAAAAATAATCATTTTTACTCACTTGGAACCTAGAGAGCGACACTTCCGATGCGTCGGTATAAACTTTGATTGATGGTACGTTCCTTGAATGCGCAGAGACCCTGAGCCGTGTCGGTGAGATGGAGACAGGTTGAAGGGAGTCGACGTGCCTTGTGGAACCACCTCTTTGACAGACTCCTTAGATCCAGCACAACTGCCAATCGGTGAAGGCGGCTCCAGCTTTAAAGACAACCTGTAAAGAATTTCATGTAAGAACCACGACCTGTCTAGCCAGGTGGTTGTTTATCTCCAGAAAACAGAAGACTCGTAACTAACATGTTATTATGTTTATCGCCGCGCGGCCACTCGTAAACATTTCGCATTTCGTTCTCGGTGAACCGAGTTCAACTGTTTACCTTTTATAAATTTGTGGGAATAGGCCTCTTATATAAAAGAATAATGACAAACAAGTCTACTAAAGTATAGACACCAAGTGCACTGACTCAAAACATCGACAAAAATGTCAAGTGGGTACCGGCCGCGCAAACACTGACGTTTAAAAAACTTCAAACATTTGTAACCAGATGAAAAATTGCCATACCCCAGAATATTAGTTTACGATTTTCATGGCAAAAGGGATTTATATAGATACCGTGCGGCCAGCTTGCAATCAGTAATTACAAAGCAGATGAAATCCACGCTAACTCAGTTTAAAAAACATCGGAGGCCTAACGCTGATTATATCTAATCGATAACACTATAAGAAATCTTACTTATATTGATCGTCTTCAAGGAATTTCTGTAACTCTTCAATATATCGTACACTGTTAAGATAATTGGCAACGTGAGGCAAAGGCGCTATTTCGTACTCTGAACTCTGGTATCTCTCTAGGGCTCTAAGTACTACAGCCATTTTGACTGTTCGGTGAGGAGAGCCCGCCGGGTGCGCCATGTCAATATACACCAAGTCTGTGAGAAATATACCTAAAACAAAACACAAGTGATGATCAACATCGTCTACAGGGTGGAATCGATGTGTCGCCAAACTTTCAAGTACAACACACACACACACAGGCGGTAGCAGAGCGGCACTGGATGAACCAGCGGGGATTATGACCACACTAAAACCGCTTGAGATAGGTATAAGGCAGAGTGCGTACCAAAAGCGACGCGACACGATACAAAAATATAATGAGTAGGGACCGGATTATATGCATTTGCATATTATGCATTTGCTTATTTATGCCATTCTCACCGGTAGTAGCATATATTTTACCAAAGATCTAGTTATGATGCATATTTTCGGTATATTTACAATATTTTTCCGAGTGCAGTGCACTCACCCTGGGTTCGGAAATGCGATGAAAGTGATAATATCGCAAACTCGCGAACCTCTCCACTTACAAAAATATTCTAAATGATCGAAGACACAATCTTACCACTGAAAATTTGGAAAAAATCTTGATTGTCTATGTTTACAAATTTTTTTAATAAATTTTATGTCATGTTACTGTACTTATTATCCCCTATCAAAAAATAATTTACTTTTATCTTTTTTTTAGGGAGTTCCTAAATTTATCATTTAATTTCGCATATTCTGACAATTTTCGTGCATATTTCAAGCATATTTGCATGCATATAACAAGCTTTTTATGTTGCATATAATCCGGTCTCTAGTAATGAGTATGAATATAGGCAAATAAATTTCATTTCCTTTCTCGGCGATGCTATCTATATCTATATATATGTTACCGGCAATCTGTATAATCCGGTATTATGTATAATGTTTATTACCTTCTTATTTTTAACAAAATATAGATTGTCTATTTTGCATTTAGGTTGGCAGAATATTGAATTATTAAAAGAAACAACACACTTACCAAGATATGGTATACAAGGCAGAGATATGGACTTCAAATATTCTCTCAACATGTTCCAGTTATCTTTTTCTCCAAATAGTTCAGCCAATTTATCAAACTGCTGCTTATCCTTTTTCGATAGACATGCCCATGTTTTGGTCAACCTACAACATCACAAATAATCAAAAGCAATAAAAAATAAAACTTTTGAGATTAGCATGGAACCAGATTTCAAATAATATTTACCTATAAATACTGGCACTTCTTAATGCGGATATAACTGCAAAAAGTGAATGCAAGTTGTTCACATCATAAAGCTTTTTTGCTACCTTAATGAAATGCACCATCGTCTCTGCTCTGCTTTTAGGTGATTGGCCATTTAATATTTCTTGTACAGTCCAGAAACTTACCTAGAGAAACATACATTTATTTAATAAATAATGTCAACATAAATATCATTTCATTTGTAACCCAGTGAATAGAGAGCTGATACCTTACAAACGGTCCGGTAGTTCTAAATTTTTTACATGTTGTCTAGGATGGTTGTTAAGTGTTTAAAATGCAAAATGCACAATTCCCCCCCCCCTCCGCGCCCGCCGCCATCTTGAAGAAACCGAAAAAAATCGGCACTTTTTTTAGATTTTCACTTATATCTTTGTTTCGGTGCATTTTAGATACAAAACAGTTCTATTCAATGTTGTAGAGAATGAAATTCCCTATAATGTACGTGTTAAATTTTGTTTGTAGGGCAGATAGTTCACGAGATATGATATTTTAAAAAAGATAAAAAAATACGCATTTTCCGGAAATTTTTCAAACTTCTAACTTTAGAACGCTGTAATTCAATTTTGGCCTATTTGAGAAAAAACATATAAGATAACTATATAAGAATAAAAATTGTAGGGAATTTAATTACCTACAAAATGGATGTATACTTTTTTAACCAACCTTACAGAGGGGGCAGTAAGCATTAAAATGAAAACAACAGCATATTGTTTATTTGATAAGTTTGAAAAATTTCCGGAAAATGCGTATTTTTTTATATTTTTTAAAATATCATATCTCGTGAACTATCTGCCCTACAAACAAAATTTAACAGAACTGAATAGAACAACAAATTGAATAGAACTGTTTTGTAGCTAAAATGCACCGAAACAAAGATATGTGAAAATCTAAAAAAAGTGCCGATTTTTTTCGGTTTTTTCAAGATGGCGGCGGGCGCGGAGGGGGGGGAATTGTGCATTTTGCATTTTAAACACTTAACAACCATCCTAGACAACATGTAAAAAATTTAGAACTACCGGACCGTTTGTAAGGTAACCCCCCTTATTTGGTCTCTATTCACTGTACTATTGCTCAGTTATTGGTACTGCCTTCTGAAAAGAGTTCACGGGTTCGATCCCCGCTTGGGCCCAACATTTGTGTGCATGAACATTTCTGTTGGTTTAGTGACTGGGTGTTTTATATTGGGTCTTTTCTTAACCTATGAATTTGGCTAAAAAATCTGACTTATGTCTTTGTTGACAATTTCTGGAATTACGCATGTTTCCTTACGATGTTTTCCTTCACCGTCGAGCTATTGCTAAATATGTACGTAAGTTTGAAAAACTCTTTGGTACATACTAGGATTCGAACCGGAGCCTCACTGATTATCATCATATGAAGCTCTTTAACCGTAAGGCTATCACTGGTAAAATTATACATGCATAAAAAGTGATTTTTGTTTGAGTTTGAAGCTTGATAAATAAGCTAGAAAAAAGTTTGATTATTTTCATTTCAATTGCTTAGTTTAGTACCCATAGTACAGGACCTGCCTTTTTTGGGACTTAATAACCATGTGTCCCACAACTTATATTTTAAATGTATATTAAGCATGAATGATAATATGTCTAACAAAACCTTCTATACTGTTTTATTTATTAATGTACACTCGGCGTGACGAAAATCGCACCTTTGGAAAATAATAATTCAAACCACTTTTAATCCCATTCAGAATCAATGATGATGGGACTATTAGGTATCATTTTAAACATTAATTTAACGACATTGAAATTAACAATCATTTATGCCATAAAAAAAACCTGTCACCCAAATAACGACGATATACAAGAATAATGCATAATTACTCTCCAAAAGGGCCGCTAGTTGCGCTATCTTTTAGGGGTATAAAAGGGTCAACACGGGTCAAAAGTTAATCATCTGTTGTCCGGACGTTGAGAAAGACACATGGAAAAAGCTGACCAAAATAAAACTCCTTAAGATGGATACCACCCCTGATGAAGCCGCTCAAGTGATCGCATTACTGCAATCGGGGATGCGAGAGTGTGATGTTGCTCGGCAACTGAACCTAAGTCGTTTTTCGGTTTGGCGAGTACTCCTGCGCTTCCGAGCGACTGGTGGCTACATCCGAAGATAGGGATCTGGTAGAAGACGCTGTACATCGGAGAGAAACGATCGGTTTATTGTTTCAACATTACTGCGAAATTGGTTCTCAAATGCTGTTGAGCTGCAACAGCGACTCCAAGCGACTCGCAGAACCACCGTAAGCGTCTCTACGGTCAGACGTTAAGAGAAAAGAAGATAGTGGCCCACAGGGCCGCTACAGGGCCAACATTGACTGCGCAGCATCGTAGACCCCGCTTGCAGTTTGCTTGCGATCACTTCGACTGGACGGTCGAACAATGAAAAGCCGTTCTCTTCTCGGATGAGACAAGAGTGTGCCTTTTCTGCAACGACAGACGTAGAAAAGTATACAGAAGTCAGGGGGAACGATTTGCACAGGCCTGCAATGAGGAGACAGTGGAATACGGGGGCGGCTCCTGTATGTTCTGGGGTGGTATGTCCGTTGACGGCAAAACCGAGCTTGTTTGCGTGTCCCGTACAGGAGGTGCTTGCGGAAAAGGGTCAATGACTGCTCACCGGTCATCACAGAGGTCTTGCAAGAGCATGTGGTCCCTCCCTTATGCTGAATTTGTCGGCACTGGGTTCACATTAATGCACGACAATGCTCGCTCCCACACCGCGACAATTGTACGCGACTATCTTGATGAGGTTGGGATTCCCGTCATGAACTGGCCAGCGAGAAGTCCAGACCTGAACCCGATCGAGCGCCTTTGGGATGAACTAAAACGAAAAGTCAGTCACGCTATCCCGCTCCTACCACCCTCCAAGACCTTCAAGAGGCCGTCATTGCGGAATGGAATATTATTCCTCAGGAAGACGTTGTAAAATTTATTAGGTTCATGAGAGATTGCATGGAAGCTGTTATCAGAGCAGGGGGGGGGGGGGGGGGTTTAACACTCGGTTTAAAGTGATTTTAAGCATTTTTTTTATTACTTTAATTCTTTGTCAACAAACTTTTTCTTCTTCTTATGCAATCACTTCTTTTTTTTATGACCTAGCAAGACTAAAGTACGATTTGCTGAATGTTTATGATTAGACCTTTAAAATGATACCTAATAGTCCCATCATCATTGATTCTAAATGGGATTAAAAGTGGTTTGAAGTATTATTTGCCAAAGGTGCTATTTTTTTGACACCGAGTGTGTATGCTAATAATAAAAAGGATTAATAAGTCTTACTACTGACCCTGTTAAATCTTTTTGTGAAAGCTACAACATTGGGTGCCACTGTCAGTTTATTCAATTTGTTCCATCCGCATGTCGTAAGTTCTTCTGGTTTGATAGCTTTAAAGCATGGCAAGTCAAGCAGTGTCAGTTGGTTCGCTATTTCCTCCGCAGATAGTCTTAAGGCCGAACACACAATGTTGTCCCAGGACTGGTTGATGGAAGAAGCAACAGGAAGACTGCTTGTCTTGTATTGGTATACAGGGTCAAGCTGTCGATTGGTATTACCATCACCAAGCCTACAATTAATATGACAATTTAATTTGGTTATGAATTCAATAAAAGCTTGACAACAAATGGAAGACCCTTTTTTTAAATTCTAGCAACTTACCCATAATTAAAATAGCAGGCGCTGTCATCCTTGATGTAAGTCTCTTGGCTGTTCAACGGTATATTGGCCAGTTTTTGTTTGCTCTGTTTACATGATGGCTTATCATCAAGGGGCCAGTTCTCTTCGTCTTCATGCTAGAATCATTACCAAATAAATTATATAAAATAATTAGTAAGCAACATGATATTGCGTATTTAGTGCTATTGACGAAAATTACATAATGTAATACGCAAATAAATTAATGAGATTAATGACTACTTATCTAGAAAACTACCTGATCATAGGCACAGTCCTGCTGATGTCACTGTGCATTCATTATACTAAAGGATCAAGAAGTGTAGGGTGTACTGAGAGGTACTTACTAGAGGAGTAAGTTAAAAAAAATCATAGTGATTCACAAGAAAAGCATAATCAAACTAATATAAATAGTTTATAGTTAAACATAAAAAAGGAATGATTAAGGACTCGCATACCTCAACAATCCGCAAGACAGCTAAGCTATCACTTAAAATATCCCGTGGCATTTCAGTCAGTTATATGGCTCATACTTGAAAGAATTACAATGTGTTATCCTGCAAAAACTACATATATTTACTTACTGAAAGTTATTCATTATATAGGTACCTAAATACTGCTATTAACAAATTATATTAGACTACATAATTAAGTAGTGTTTACATTTTTGTACAATAAACAAAAAGACAATGATCTAATGATATTATTCTTCTAATTTCCTTTTCTATTGACAAATTAATTAAAACAATACATTATCAATTTTAGTCAAGCCTAAATCATATAATAGCTAAAAGCGATCAAATATGATTTCTTATATGTATAGGACATTCAGTTTACTTTTCTACCCAAAACAAACTTTAATTAATAATAGTTCGAATTAATAGTTGCAAAGATATATGATTATGTATTACTAACCATTTGTTTATATCCTAATAAAATCAGTCACAAAAATTATAAATCACCATCCATCCATTGAAACAAAAATTGTTGTTTTTATTTTAATTGTTTTTGGCCTTTGGGTTTTAGTCCGTACAGCCAAAAAATTGAGAATTTTTTAACTGTTTATTGGCATTTGGATTCTAGTCTTTACAGCCTAAAATTGATATATCAATAATAGTGCTGCCACGCCAAGAGATATTTTCGTTATTTTTCAGTCTCTGAAATCCTACCAAAATCGTTCGATGATTTCATTTTCTTTTCCAAATATTTCCAAATATTTGTGAGCAGGAGCTAATTTGGTAGTGCCATCTGTTGGTACATAAGTGAACTAAAATACAAATTATGGTCCGTTTTCTCTAGACTTTGTTTTGTTTATAGGTTAAAGAATATGTTTCGGGCACAGATGCTCTCACGTCCAACAGCCCCAACAAGGTTAATAATTAAAATATGTACAGAATAAAAAGTAGCTTTGGGCACTTCCCGGTCCTAGAACTATTATCAAAAATTACACGTCGATTCATTCATTGCTCAGATGCTGCATGAAAGATAGACACATCGACAAACACACTTTTGGTTAATATTGATGTATGATTTAGATGACTATTTAGACATTACCTATGGTGAAAAATAAAAGTGCCAAGCATACAGTTTCACAAGTTTCACACATTTGACACTGTTGACAGAAAAAAAAACTATCGAATCGTACATTATGGACTTGTTCATTCGATTCTATGACATCAATCAACTTTCCCAGTAGTCTCCCATCTCTACTGTTATGGCGTTTGTGTCCTATAGCACAACGCATATTCGTATTTTCGCGTAAAATATTTATGTATTTTTGAAAGTGAAATGGTTAAAACGTTCTAAACATGCTTTTAGCATGGAAATAAGGATTATTCCTAAATAAAGCAGACCTAAAAGTGAGATCTTACAGTTTTTAGGTTATGTTTCCATCTTTTATTGGTATTTTAGGTGGGTTTCAGTGAAACAGGAGGTTCGGACGTTTCTCTCGAAGACTCCATACTCAAAAGTGATGTCTGAATGAATTTCTCACGGTTTTTAGATATTCAGTCATGGTGGGAAGTGCCGAGCATCGCATACTTTTGTTCTTTATTCAGGACTGCTTTCAATCTGTTGGATTTTGACATCGAAGTAAGTGTTGGCTAAATTACGTACAGCTATTGCAATTGTACTTTGGCTAATCTAAAATCTAATAACTAAACTGTATCAATGACGTAGGAACTGGAAGAAGCCCTGTTGACAGATGGCACAGAAGATTCCGCCAGTTCTCTTCTGACAGAGTTGATAGTGCGCCTTCTGAATGGATGTTTGGGCAACAATGACATCTCGGCCTTCAATTATCAGGTAAATAAAACGAAATATTGAAATTTTAACATTATTTCAGCACTAAAATAATAATATTTCGCCTATATGAGCTATGTTACAATATTTATTTTATACATTAGTGGCTACTTGGTGGATGTAATTAACATAAATAAACAGCAAATATATTTTTAGTACATACTATTAACTGCAAAGTTTTATAAAATAAACCTTTACAGAGGACCTTTCATGTTTATTACAGATGTATTTAAGGCGATTATTCAGGAGAAAATGCCAAGGGAGATACAACCCTTTCGATTCTGACATTGACTTTCAATTCTTACCATTAAGAACAAAGGTTGAAATTTTGTATGCATTGTGTGACTTTCGGTTGGATGCTGAAGATGTTTTTGATTTGTTCAAAAACTTGGAAGCTGAAAGTTTGAGGGTAGAACCACTTGGTTGGGATGACAATGACTCTGCTTACTGGTATTTTTATGGCACTCGGTTATACCGTGAAGATATTATAAAGAAACCAAAAAGCAAAAGCAAAAAGAAGAAAGCGAAAGAAACTAAGAAGCGCGGTTGGTTCTATGGGGATGATTGGCTTGATGACGACGAGACAGAGCGGGTCTGGCAAGTGGTGTGTTTTACTGAAGAGGACTGGACCCACCTGACAGAAAAATTTAGCAAGGCATCTAGTAAGGTAGAAAAGGAGTTGTATCGCTCCCTTTCACAAAATTTTCTGCCCGAAATACCTAGACTATTTCAAGAAAAAGAGAGACTTCAACGAAAGAGGTAAAATATGGTTTCTTAATTATTTGTCTCAATTTAAAAAATCCTCATGCATGCTGAAAAGTTTAATAGGAGTTAACTAAATTGTTTACTAAATTTACTATCAATACATTGATATTTATCAGATAGCACCTGACTTTATAATCATCACTTCCAGTTTTATTCTTCTTTCAAATCATCTTCAGTGACCAATAAGAAAAAATATGTTTTAATAGAAAAAGTAATTATGATTTGCTGTGCATTTGTTTATTTCTACAATATCCGAGTATCATCCATATAATATGTACTTAAATAATAAGAAAACAATATTTATTATTGCTATGTGAACTAACATACTATGTATCCAACTCTTACTACAGCGACTTATTTTCTATCGTGTCTGCAATCAGCTGGCTGAGCTAAAATCATAATTTTTGATACTTATAATCCTACTAATATTATAAACGCGAAAGTTTGTATGGATGTCTGGATGTCTGGATGTCTGGATGTTTGTTCCTCTTTCACGCAAAAACTACCGAACGGATTTTGATGAAACTTTACAGTTATATAGCTTATACATCAGAATAACACATAGGCTATATTTTATTCCCGTATTCCCACGGGAACGGGAACTACGCGGGTGAAACCGCGGGGCGCTGCTAGTAATAATATAATCTTACGCCTTTTTTTTTTATCCCCGAGGGGGTAGGCAGAGGTATTCCATTACTGGATATACCCACATTTCACGAGACACATTGGACCCCTAAACGTGATAGGTGGTGAGCCCATCGCCGGACCGGGTCTATTTTACACATGTCTCAGAATTAATTCTGAGACCTGCTGGTTTCCTCACGATGTTTTCCTTCAACGTCGAGCTAGTGATAAATATGTACGTAAGTTTTTGAAAAACTCATTGGTACATGCCTGGATTCGAACCCGAGCCTCACTGATTTTCGGCCGGCTCTTTAACCGTCCGGGCTATCACTGCTCTTTGATACTTAATTATTGTATAATCAATATCAAGTTCCCCATGAGTTTCATTTTAAATGTGAGATATTTTTACAGTATTTTTGTCTGCCGTCCAGGTCAGAAACAATCTATCTTAGCTGCAGCGACTTTAATATTCATAATTAACATATATAATTATGTAACTTAATGAAACTTGATGCAATCTTCCACCACAAGAACTCATGGAAATTGATTTACTGACACTGGCGTCACAGTATATTTACGAAAACGTATTGAATGTTAAAAAGAATATAACACTTTACAAAAAAAATAGTGACAGACATTGTATAAACACTAGAAATAAGAATGAACTGGCTGCTTATGTTAGTCGATTATCTAAAGTTACCAAATCATATAAGGGTCAATGTATACGCTTTTACAATAAGATTCCTATTGCATTACAAAATTTGCCTCTTGACAAATTTAAAACAATAGTTAAGCAAACATTATATAAAAAAGGCTACTATAAAATTACCGACTACTTAGTAGACCAAAATGCATGGGTTTAACCGACTCAGCGCTATGTAAGGCTATTTATTATAATTATTATTGTGAACCATATTTACTAGTAAGACATGAGACTAAAAAGAGCTGCCCTTGAGTTTCTTGCTGGCTCTTCTCGGGGTACTGCATTTGGAACCAGCAACTCGTCAGTGGAGATGGACTGCTGTTTACATTTAGCCAATCCTCATAGAAGAGTTTAGTGTGCCTTGTTTATATTGACATTTCAAAGTGTATTACTAATACCTACTGAAATAAAAGAATTTTGACTTGACTTGACTTGACATGGCATAAAATTAGTTATTAAAGCATACAGAAACATATTAAATTGACATTGTCATGTTTTTATTAAATAATAGAAATACTAAACAAGAAAGTCTTTATCAAAGATATAAGAAGTTCACGGGCATTGTTGATCATCAATAGCTGCTGAATAGATTTAAACAGTATATTTGAATTCTAAATTTTTTTCAAGAACTGACATAGTTTTATTCTGTTGTTTGATGCGATGCGAATAATTTTTCTGTGTCATAAATATGGTGATTATGATGAAATATAAAACATCCATTTAATAAATCAGACTAAAGGATGTTATTACATGTCTTAGTACATGCCACCTAATTTGCAATTTGCTGTGATAGGCTAATTATGATCGTGATAACAATTATAGGTATTTGTGAAAAATAAATTAATAAAAGACATACTTTTTATATAACACTTGACTTTTAGATAGGACTCTCAATCATATGCACTTGTTTTCGGCTACCGAAATACAGGGTGAGCTTTTAAAAACCGCTAGATACCTGTCTGATTATTCTTAAGATCGAAAAGGTAAATTGTCTGATCAATTGGTTTTGTGTAATTTTCTTCGTACTGCCCAAAAATGCTCACGCCTTTTATCCCCGAAGGGGTAGGCATAGGTTTTCCATTTGTGGAAATACCCACGTTTCACCAGTATATTCTTTGAACCTCTAAGTGTGGTAGGGGATTACTCTGACCACTTATATAGTATTGCTGATTAAACTTGATAATACAATTTGCTTCTTACTTCATCACATCAGATAAATGAATCTCACTATCTGTTACTGAGGGTGTGATATTTCAGTTGTTGCTATTATTGTTAGTTTCAAACAATAAACTTCAACAATTACTCTGCTGCTAATTCTGCCCTTGCGAATTTATTGAAAACTAGCTGTTTTCAGCCGCGCGATTTCATCCGCCTAAGTCCCATTCTCGTTGGAAAATTATAGCCTATATGTTACTAACAAAAAAGTAAACTTTCCATTGGTAAAAGAATTTTTAAAGTAGTTCTATTGGTTTGTTACAAACTTTCAAAAATACAAATTATTCCTGTTTATAATATTAGTTAGTATTTAAAATAAAAAACAGCCTGCAATGTGCACTAATATTATAAAGTGGAAAGATTTGTATTTTTGAATGTTTGTAACGAATAAACTCAAAAACTACTGGACCGATTTTAAAAATTCTTTCACCGATTGGAAAGCTTCAATATCTCTGAGTAACTTAGGATATATTTTATCCCGGGATTCCCACAGGTGCTACGCGAGTGAAACTGCGCAGAACCGCTCGTCATATAATATAGTCATAGAGGTTGGAAGAAAAGAATTCCCTAAAAAGTGCTAATGCAGGGAAGCTTCATCGCTAAGACCCGGTTAAAAAACAGGGTTCAGACATCACTCGCTGGTTTGATGACACAATTCCATATTTGAAGTCAGATCGAAACAAGCTCTCGGCAAAAATGAGCGCTTGCGTTCGTGCGTTGCGCATTTACCCAAATATCCACTTGGATATTTGGGTAAATGAAAGAACAATACGAATTCATGTTACAAACTGAGTTTATTAGTTATAGGTCGCTGATTTGTCCTTTTCTAAAGTACATACGATTATTTCTAGAAATGTCACAAGTGTTCCGTTGACGATAGTTCTGGATTAGTTTTACGAGAACTTTACAGAAAAAAAAAGACTTTCTTAAAGCGTAGATAGAAATGTTTATTCTGTTCACTAATCACTACGTGAAATATATTTGTACATCAATAGATAGCGTTAGTAAATAAGCTCCTATTCCCAAAATGCCCCCCTGCAAAACAAACTCAGTTCACTTATGTACCAACACATGGCGCTAGCAAATAAGCTGCTGTTCGCAAAATTACTCCCTACAACACGAACACACAGACGTATTCACGTCAAAATAGACAGTCTGCATCATTTTCTAATATTCTAAGATAAACTTAAGACAACATAGGTATCATTGGAGATGAGAGACCAGAACCATAGTACTATTTTATAATTATTCTGTGTCTAAACTAAGCATAACAAATTTCAGTAGACCCTGTCTTTTCGTTTCCTGATCTCTCATCTCAGGTAATGAAATAAAATGCACCTCAATTTAATGTTATTGTTTTTATTTAAATATAACTAGCCCAGTGGCGACCGAGTGAACCCAAATATTTATTGAAAATAGCGCCCTCATCGTAATCATTATTTCATTATTATCACCGGCCAGATAGACATTGATGGCACATGTATTAGAATGGCCTGTTGGCTTTATTGTTAGAGATCCTATCTTCCGAGACAGAGGTTCCCAGTTTCGATTCCCGCCTGGTGCCACCACATGTCTGTTTGTTTCGTGTCTGTGTGTTTATACATATGTATTTTTAAGTAATACAAGGTCTGTTAGTTCGGGATCGAATAGCCGTGTGTGAAATGCGTATACCACAATTTATTATTATTGTTTACTCGCACTTCCTTTATCCGCTACATCACCCCTCGTATGTCGCCATCGCCCATCGCCCCCTTGTCCCCACTAAAGTCTGCAAACACGGACTGCAATATGGAATAACAAAGTGGACCAATTTTATATTCTAAAATGGTTTTTTATCGACATTCAAGGTTGCTAGAGCTAGCACCGCGGAGGACATCCAGTCGTGTTCTGCAGAAAATTAAACAGAAAGAAGAAGAGATCAAGCAGAGCGCACATGAGGCTAAAGACGAAGAGCGAAAGCAGACACCAGACATCGCGCGAGAGAACCGAGCCAAGAGACGGAATTTATTAAGGTACCGACACTAATTTTAACATAACATATTAAGAACATTGTCCGAATAGTGTGCAAAAGCACCTTACAGCCCGGAGAATACGCCGAAATACATTTCAGGTAGAGTTGACAAAATCATCTAAGTTAAAATGACTAGATTTTATTCTATGGAAGTTATGTTCCATTATTCTATCTCAAAAATATAGGATACTCAAAGGTCCAAACTGATTGTTCAAACATTTTGCCTTAGGCGGTCGTCTGCTACAAGCGCCGTAGGCAGCGTCCGTCGTGGAGCTGTACGCGGCTGACGAATACTTATTATGAAAATTTTTTAACAAAAAATTTAACTGAAGACAATCTGAAAAGCAAAAAATAATAAACCTTGTTTATTTAACCATAGTAAATAAGTTCTTAAACTAATGTAAGTATACCTAAGCAGTTTTGAAGCGCCAAACAATCAATGAACAAAGTTCACTAAATTACCTTCAAAATTACAGTAGAGCCGTTTTAACTTGGCTGTTCTGAACATAGGCTTTTGGAATTTTTGCGCATGTACACTCGAGAAGAAAACTGTTACTGTTAAATTAAAAGTTCAGTAGTTATTTTAAGTTTATATTTAGGGTCGATGTTTAAAGAACTAGATAAGTGTTATTCGGTTTTGTGAAAATTGTGTATGCATCTCTTTATTACACTTTGGTCAAACTCATCGATGCCTGTTACATGTTTTGGCCGTGACCTTTTTTTACCAGGCGTGCGAAACACCGAAACCAGCCCCATTAAATTGCCTTCCTTTGCGATCCGAGTTACAGTTCGTTGGGATGCACCTGTTGCTTTAGAAACTCTGGCGCAAACGTTGTTTAAGTCTTTTACGCCATCTTCCTTTTCCTTTTTCATAAACTGTGTTACATCGTATATAACCTTTCTCGCTTGACGCCGTAAAACTCGATTCTGTTTTGGCATATCTGCGAGATATATGTCCGCTATCTGATACTAGCAAATAGGTAACACATACACATATACACAACCAACAAAGAAAAGTCATCAACAACGCAAAACGTAACAATCAACAATAATAACAATAAATATCAACAAAACAAAACTTAACAATCAACTTTAATAACCAAAAATATCAACTACGAAAACTTTTGTAACCGACTGTGCTCAAGACAGAGATAGCGACACGAACACGAAACGAATCCTGACGCGTGACTGAGACACATTACCTTGGGCCGAGTATTACCGAAGAAGCACGAAGTTAACAAAAAGAGATGTACAATGTCGTGTTCCTTAATCGATAATTATTTGAATCGAGTGAAATTAATACTTTTATAATGAAGTTTTAATTTTCTCAAACTAAGTTAGTCGTAGTAGATAAATTACATAATAGTTAATTATGTCTTTGAATAGGAGAAAATAATTTTACGTAAATTTTTTTCTTTACATAATGACAAAAGCTCATCGATTACGATATTTGATCTTTTAATCGATTTCTTATGTTTACGTAAGGAACATCACTAGCTTATACCACCGCCAAATAAATGTTATTGCGCAGCCATTTGCACGAACTTCAGAATAGCCAAGTTATAACGGCCCTACTGTACTTAGGTATACTTTTAAGAACTTACTTTATAAGGTTAATTAAAAATTAAAATAATTACAAAACTATATACTTATGTACCATATGTACTAACATTAGTTTAAGAACGTAGTTATTCTTTCGGGTTAAATAAAAAAAAGGTTCATTATTTTCTGCTTTTCAGTTTATTCTTCGGTTTAATTTTTTGTTAAAAAGTTTTTATTTTATAGTTTTTGTGAAACTCCGCATTAGAGTCTGCGAGTGACGAATAAATAAGGGTATTTTCCTACCCTTGGGGTTGTTTTTTTTTTTTGCCAAATTTATATGGGACCTACTTCGGAGTTATTACGATTTATATGGGAACAACTTTCCAAAAAACATTTTTTTCAAAATCGGACTACTCTGTAAAAAGTTAAGAGTGATCATGCATTAAAAAAAAAGATACGCGTCGACTTGAGAACCTCCTCCGTTTTTATCGTCGGTTAAAAATGCATTATAGTGGTCTCCGTTGCAAGTCCGAATCGGCGCACGTGCACTGTACGAGGCGGCTATCCTCGTCTGAAGTTAGGCGCTAGACGTCGATTCCAGCATCTATGACAGACCACCGCCTTAGGGATTTCTTTTAATTACTAATTTTGCATTAGCTTCATTTAGATAATGCAACATTTCTAACGTTATTATATCTCTATCTTATTTACTTTAATAACTAGATTAAGCAAAAATAATAATGAGCCGCCTTAACCCTATACACAGTCTTTTTGGTTTTATCGAGGACACTTCCTGATGATGTCGAGGTATAGTCGAGTTCAGGGTCATGGGTAAACTATACAATGTGATAACTTCTTTTAATTTGGTGTTGCGGTCGTTTAGTGCAACGTACTCATTGACAGTATCAATTTGACAGTTTTACTCAATGATATTATATGACTAGTATTTATAAGCTCACTGGTTTTATTCTTTTCTAATAAAAGGTGAAAAGATTTTTATGCCACCACCTCGCCATTTTCAGTTCCGTTCTGTTTGCGGTGTTTACATGTTTTATTTTTTTCTGCCTCAACCTAATATACACTCCCGGACACATCTATCGGGCCACCTAGTGTTTAAAGTTTTGACGGTCCCTAGCTAAAAACGTTGTCACACGAGATCGCGGTCTTCCTTGACAACAAACGAAGCCGCCAGTCTCTAAGTACTTTAATAAACTCTTCGGACAGTAGTACGGCTTAAATTCAGTTGTGCACTCACATTTCTTTGGCTATGCCCGGCCTGCAGAAGTGCTACAGCTTTGGCGGCAATTTCAGGCCGAGTATCCATATTTTTTGGTTAAAACTGGCTCAAAGTTTGCAGTAGCCATATTATTGAACCAATAATCAGAAACATAATTATAAAAATCCAACTTTCGTTTTTTTTTTTTGAGAGTTTGACTCGGTTTTTCTATTTTTTTTCACAATTCTGAATTCGAAATTTAAAAAAAAAACATACCAAAAGGTTGACCAATAAATCAGCTTCAAAACTGCATACCAACTTATTGCTCCACCTAACATTTATTTTTAGCTAGGGACCGTCAAAACTTATAGGTGGCCCGATAGATGTGTCCGGGATTGTATTTGCAATACTTGTAAGTCAAGATTAAAAAATACTAAAATCAACAATATTATGCCACTTGCAAGTCGAAGGTGACTTACCTCTTGTACGATGAGACTATGTCACAGTCCTTTGAGTATTAAAAAAGTCACAATCACGAGTCAAAAAGAGAGCTCCAGAAGTTGTGGTTTGTGGTAGATAGGTGAATTAGTAAATTCAACTTTCCTTTTCAATAAAAATTGTGTGTTTTAGAAGAATGTTTATTCATGTAATCTTATATTCAAACATTCGATAGAAAAACTTATTACAGAATCCGGTTATAACGCCGGCCACGGAACTGGTGACATAACGTCGTACTAACCGGACGCCGTACTAAACGAAAAAACATTTTTGTTTTTATTAATCACATATGTATAATGTCGAATGATTTACACTGAATTCCTTCGCAATTGTTACATTCGACTCGCCAGCTTCTAATTGTTGTATTATTGCAATTTTTTTTTAATAGAGAAACTTTTTCGTTTTGTAAGAAGCCATTTTTTAGTTAATCTCTCTTTGCCCGCAAATTAAGTAGGTACTACCGTAAAATAAACACAAACTGTCGCATTCCAATCAGCGATGTGCAGGCAAGAGGGGTGCGCGGGGCGAAAATAGCCTACGATTTATTTGTAAACACGTCAACGTCGTCGTTGTAAGCGAACAATAATGTTTGAAATTACGTCGTTAAAAGCGGTCGGTCGTTGTAAGCGGAGTCGTAATAAACGGATGTACTTTCATAGTGGCTCATATTAAAACCAAACATATGCCTATACTTACGTCGCTAAAAACGGTTGGTTGTTAAATGCGAAGTCGTACTAAACGGACTACACTGTACGTGTTATTGAGCATTGATACCATGCCTGTTAGAGAGATTTGATTCTTTATGATTGATGCCAATTCGTGCAATATCGCTACCGATTGGTGTCATGGAAGTAACAGATGTTATTTCTTTGCAATAGTGTCGGTTCTAAACCTGGGGGTTGCAAGCGTATACTCAACCCTGAAATGTTACGTCTTTTTTGAAATAAAGGAATGTTCCCTACAGTTATTTAAAATATAATAGGTCATAGAGGGGATAAAGCAAGGAAAATCTGAAAAAATAAATATTACCGAATTACAGCGAATTTCATACTAACTGACATGACGCTTGAGATTCAAAGTTTTTGTATGGAAATATTCCCAATCTCTCCCTCTATGCCCTATTATATTTTAATCTCTTTGGTTTCCTATGAGTAAAATTTGCGATATTTAAATACTAAATATTTAAAGTACTTTCCCTCCACGTTTGGTTCTAAAATTCCACTCTGTGTACTGTAACTTAAATTAAATAATATCCTTGGCAAATAAATCATTATTTTTGGTGGTGGTGGGGTCGCTTCTGATTTCCCTTGGTATTTATGTATTATTGTATTTCAAGTTAGTAGTAGTTATATTTGCAAATATTACAAAATATACGTTAAAAACGGCAACATATTCCTTTTTTCTTCTGTTTTCACAAAACGTCTTTGTTTTTTTATATTATATTTTGAAAGATTATACACAAGTTTTAAAGTAAAACTATTTTTAGTTTTTATATGTGTTCTAATAAAAAAGAATTGATTTTTTTTTTAAACTAAGTACCGCAAACACGCCATCAGTTTCCGAATGGTGTTCTTATTGTGAAACTTTTTAATTAGGACACATTTACTATAAAACTTCTATATAATCTTTCGATTTATGACAAGAAAAATAATAATTCAACAACCAAATTCTCCTCCAGTGTAAAAATGGAAGATGAAGAAAACCTTCGCACTCGCGCCATAGGCGATCAAACAAACTCAATGTCCTAATTGACGCGATCAGTTCCTTCATGCATGAGTATTTAACTAATAAGGACATTGTCTTAGTCTCCAAGTATTATATGACTTCAGAATTGAAATTGCCTCGTGATGAAAAGAAAGAAGTACCTCATCTTCTATGAGAAACACCTATTCATTTACTGGAAATATTTTAATGCTGGAGCTTCTGTCACTTCTTTTTACATGTTATTTGTTCGATTCTATATGGGTATCGGGTTTAGTTAGACTACTACTAAGACTGTAAGGACAACATGCGAATGAAGAATCAATTTTTATTTCCTTTGCGCACCATTTTATAGTTAAGATATAATCTATAAATATTTTATCATTGCTTTGTCAATAATTTTGGATAAATGTTATGTATATGTTACCGGCAATCTGTATAATCCGGTATTATATATAATCCCTAGGCAATATATATAATGCCTTAAACTTGCAGGTAATGTATGAAATATTATTTATTTCATACTCTACCTAGGTATTATATATAATAACCAATGCGCAGGTGGTAATGTATCGAAAGAGTTCATGTTTTCAACGTTTAATATTTTCTTGCACAGGAACTAGTGAGCTAAGAATAAATAAATATTTTTGAGTCCTCAATTTTGAGTAGGCAATAAATAAACATTCTTTTTTTTTTTACTTAAAATATTTGATTAATTATTTTTTATTTATGACATCATTTTGAACAACTTGAAGAGCAGTGATAGCGGTTAAGTGCCTGCTTCACATGATGATAATCAGTAAGGCTCGGGTTCAAATCTTACGTACATATTCATCACTAGCTCGACGATGAAAGAAAAACATCGTGAGGAAACCCGCAGGTCTGAGAATTAATTCTGAGGCATGTGTAACAGACCCGGTCCGGCGATAAGCTCACCACCTATCACGTTTAGGGTTCAAATATTCTCATGAAAAGTGGGTGTTTCCCGAGATGGAATACCTCTGCCTATCCCCTCGGGGATAAAGGCGTGAGATTACTTATTTATTTTTTATTTTATTTATGTACAACTTTTACTATGGAACCGACTGGGTCAGGGCAACTTTATTTTTCACTCCACCATACAAATCAGCTGAGCGCTGGGAACGAAATGTACTGAGATGAAAAAAATAAAGTTGCTCTTATCAAGTTGGTCCTATAGTGAATGTTGTTCCGATTCATATCTCTAACAACCAACTTTCGGCTTGTAAACCCCTTTTTGTTACACATTACAGTTACAGAGAGTAACTCTACTTTTTTGAGGATTATGTTAAAGAATAATTTATTGATTAAATAAAAGGTCATTAAGTTACTCATAAAGACTTAATTATTCTGTAAAAAATGCCAACCCTATTATAAAGATTATTTTCGAGGAGCAGCCTAATTGGTAATTTAATAAAGTAGATTTAATGCAAACAGCACATCTTTCATTGGTCCGTCATTTCATACGTAGGCAGGTAGGTACTTACATTGTTTAATAATACAGACCAAAATCTATTTATTTTATACATTGCCGGTGGCCAAGCAGGTATTCTATATAATCCATGGGCATTGTATATATTACCTAGGTAGAGTATGTAATGGATATTAATATTATAATATTTCATATGTTGCCTGAACGCCCCAGGTATTACATATATTGCCTAGGGATTATATATAATACCTGCATTATACAGATTGCCGGTAACATATATACGGAAAAAACACAAAAAAATACTAAAACAGACGATTATGATATAGAAATAAAAATAAATCAGAGGCAACTCAATCCTGTGTTTTTGTTGAATCCAATCCACACTACTGGAGAACCCGAGGCGATGTCAGTCAAAGGCCAATAAGAGAAAAGTTAAAGAACTTACTATGTCAGCCTCCTGCCCAAAGACGTACATTCATTTATACAAAGAATATATTTAACATGTGCATTATATTATATAACAAACTTCCAGTCCAATTTAAAAATATGAATAAAGTATCACTCAAATTAAATTTGACAAAGTGGCTGCTAGAACACTGTTTTTATAGTAATAAGGAATTTCTAGACCATAAGTTTTGACATTCTATCTATATAATATTATTATTATTATTTTTAGTTTAATTTCATATTGACATATATTTCCTTTGACATTCAGTATTATTAATCATTCTTTGACATTGTATAAAATCTTATAAATTTGCATGCTTGTTCTTCTTGCTGAAAACACTGTACTAAATACTAATTATTAAGACCTTTTTTTACTGTTTTCTTGCAAATAAAAAAAATATTATTATTATTATAATCAAGTAATATTAATTCCTTTTTATACATTTTTCAATAAAATACCCAACGTTAGGTACTTTTCGGCCACAACATTTTACGTCATATTTTGATGTGGACGAATAAATAGCGATATATTTTGTGCAATTGCCAAAAGATATCGCTATTTATTCGTAAGAATTCTTACTGGTACAGACTTTCAGTAACACTAAGCTATCTGACGTAAAAATGTAAATATAATGCGTGTCGTGACACGATTAACTCGCAAATCAAACAAGTACGTCCGCGTTCGTGCTGACACCGCACCGCAACAATAAGACAAGTCGTAATATGTCAGTCGCAAAATGTAAAACTACAAATGAAATATAGGCGCCGAATATTTGGCTTATCGGCCATGAGAATGTCCAGATATTCGGTATTCGGCAAAATGAATATTCGTGGCATCTCTAGTCTTAAAACTTACGTTAAACCCACTGCGCAAAATGGCGTATTACAAACTTTGGATATGACATAGGGAACCCATGAACGACAATGATTCTTGGAGCAGATATCCTCCAACGGTAGTGATAAATAACCATATTACGTAAAAAAAGTAGTATTTGCAATGAGACTAGCATCACGTGCTGTTACAATATCATTACTATTTCAGATCAAAGTCAGTAACTTCCGATTCGTCAGAAACCTCGTCAGGCGATATAAAAACCATGCCTCAAAAAGTCTCAAAACGCTCTAAAAGTCAAGACAAGCGGTCAAAAAACTCTGCCGCAACTCAAAAAGGTGAACCACCACCACCGCCCACACCAATAAAGACAGGGAGGAAAACAAATAACTCCTTAGCGTGTGCCACTGGACAGATTCTAATACCAGACAGCGATGAACCAGTCAACAGCACAAGGAAGAAGTTAAAAACTTCACAGATGTAAGCATATTATTTTATTATCATACAATATGTAACATAATAAGCGCAAATCCTGAAATTAGTTTGTTCAGTATCGACTGCTAAATCGATTTCAGCTATTTTTAATATGTGTTAAATTATTCCGAAAAACCGTACTATTATCGCTCTTTAAGAAATTTGGTTAGACACAACGAGAGTATGAAGGCATCGTATTTTATTTATATTAACTAGCGACCCGCCCCGGCTTCGCACGGGTGCAATACTAATACTAAAACCTTTCTCTTGAATCACTCTATCTTTTAAAAAAAACCGCATCAAAATCCGTTGCGTAGTTTTAAAGATTTAAGCATACATAGGGACATAGGGAAATAGGGATATAAGGACAGAGAAAGCGACTTTGTTTTATACTATGTAGTGATATACTAATTGGGGTGTATGAGAAATTGCGCTTATTCTGTTACGCGTTGTATAGACCGGCCTGTTCGCTTTTTGGTAGTTATAAATACGTATGAAATTGGTTAAACACCTACTTGACTAAAAGCAAAGTACATATTGAAATGTGACCTTTCATCCCTCTCGAGTGTCTATTTTATAATAACTAAATATTTAAATGGTTGGTATATACGAGATTGGTTAACTCCGACACCAATTGACCGATCACTATGAACGTTGGCACATTTATGTGTCTAAAAAAGAGCTTCTCGTGACCAACGCCGCTGGGCAACCGCTATAATTTCATATAAAGGGGGAATTTTATAAAATAATATACCTACTTTAATTTTTAGATTTGATAGAATGCAAAATCATGGCATCATTACAATTATCGTGATCTCATTCTAGATTTGGCCAAACAGAAGAAGACATCCAAACAGACATGTACAAAGTTCTCGAACAACTAACTGCACATGACGATGCTTGGCCTTTTATGGATCCAGTTGAAGAAGAATATGCTCCCAACTACTATGCTGTCATTAGGCGCCCCATGGATTTACGCAAGATGGAGGAAAGACTGGACAGTGGCTACTACACGGATTTTTCTATGTTTAAAGCTGATTTTAAACTTATAGTTAACAATTGTCGGCTTTACAATGGACAAGATAATGGTAAGATACTTTGGAATACTTAAAGATAAAATAAACACCAGTATTGTAATGATCTTTTAGGGCATCTACAGAACATAATTTCAATTCAATGATTATTTTGATACAATAGGGTGTATATAAAAGTGATAAATATGATACATACTAGTAGCGCTTCGCGGTTGCACCCGCGTAGTCCCATTCCCGTTTGAATACGGGGATAAAATATAGCCTATGTTACTCCCTGATAATTAGCTTTCCATAGGTAAAAATTTGAAAAATCGGTTTTGAGGCTTATGTGTGAAAGCATAACATAGCAAACAGTCACTTTCTCATTTATAATATTAGTTACGCGCCTCGAGCTAGTTTTCGATTGGTGAAAGAATTTTTAAAATCAGTTTAGTGGTTTAGGCGTAAAAGCCTAACAAAACAAGGTACTTTCGCATTTATAATATTAGTTAAGATAAAAGATAAAATCATATTTAATAGCTTTTCCCCTCGTTTTCCTCAGCGTGTGTCCTCTTTATAATATTAGTGTAGATGTAGATTATTTTATCTTTGATTTAATGTTTTTACAGAATATACAATCATGGTTGACAACTTACAAGCGGCTTTTGATCGACTAACACAAAAATATATACATAGAGCCTCATCATCTGACGAAGAAATAGCTGTGGAATATCAGTTGCCTACACCTTCCAGAAAACACAAGTTGAAATCGAGCGAATCTCCAACTAGACACAAGCGGAAGAAACGGAAATCCCACTCTGAAAATGGTATAAAATTTTTAATTATGAATTGTAGTTAGATAGTCACTTGTTCAACATTTACAATATCATTACCATATTTAAAGCATAATTCATCAGTGGCCAAATCAATACTCCAGAAGTTCATAATGTCCATACGATCATCAGGTTATTTTATCAAATGATTGCTACTATTTATCACACTGTGTATTTACACACAATGGTTATTCAACGAATGAGTAACCTTCTAGTATTATGATATCGAACTTATTTTTCGGAAGACACGTTAAGCCAGTCCCAGCTTTTGTTGTTTATGGTAAAAGTCTGACGCGTAGTCTGAAGCTGTAGATCTAAGTAGTAAGCCGTTAAAAAACTAAACGTATAATTGATTACGTTGAATTGAAACTTTTTTAACCATTTATATACTTATAAAAATACATATTTTTTACAGGTGACCCAAAATCGAGTTTATCAGATCTAGCTCAGAATGAGAGTATAGACCAGTTACCGGAGACCGAGGTAAAAAATAATAAAGATTCTCACAAACATAGAGCAGGTAAAGAAAAGAAAAAGAGGAAAGGTCATCATCGCCATGGAAAACATTCCAAAAATCGTCACAGAAAAGATTCTCACAAATCTGAACACAGCGAATCGTCTAAAACTAAACACAGTAAAAAGCAAAAGCATTCGAAAAATAAAGACAAAGAAAGCAAAAAGTCTAAACAAAAAAAGAAAAAGAGTAGACACCATGAACCTGAACCGACTGAGATTATTCAACGTACTGCATCCCAAGAATCGCTTGAGAGCTCTAACAGGAGTCGAAGTGCCAGCCCGCTCCCGTCAATACACACACCGACTCCTTCACCCACTGAGTTGGATCAGCTGGAACCGCTCACGGATCCTGATTTTTTCAAGGATAAATATGATAAAATTAAAGAAAGAAGAAGAAATGCGGCTAAAGATGCTTGGGAATCTCTGTTTGACTATAAACAAAAAGCAGTCGATAAACAAAAGCAAAATTTGCATCTACCAGAAAAAGACAAAAATCAGAAGCTACGTGAAACTATTGAAAAGTTGAGGGCTAAAAATGAAAAGTATAAAGACAAATCACTATTCAATAGTTTATTTACTGGCCATGGTAGTACAGATACAAATTCAGATTCAAATAACGCTAAAGAATCTTCAATAAATGGGACTGATGACCTGGAGCCGTCGGATGAAGAAAAAGATACTCAGAAACCCAAAAAAAGCAAGCAAGGGCATAAAAAGAATACAGCAAAGAATGAATCTGCTTCTGAAGCTTTAGAGCAAGCTGTTAAAGATATTAGTAAGTGGCTAGACGATGCTCCAAAAAGATCAACAACAAGTTCACCATGTGACAGTCCTGCCCAGACAATCTCTACGGAGGAGCATGATAATAGTAGACTTGATGACGATTTTCCTCAAGGAGAAAAGACGACCCTTATCAGAAAAGAAGTGTCTCGAAAGAGACCTTCATCACGTGAGCCTAAACTCATAAAAAGAAGAGAAATTCAAAGAACTATTGAGCGACTACAGCCAGGAAAAAGTAAAGGTAATTTGTTGACAAATAAGAACACCGAGAAGACAGAAGATGTCACACCTGTCGGTCCACTTAATAAAACACGCGAAGCAAATAAAGCTGAAGAATCAAGCCCTAAATTAAGCCTTGGTTCTGTTCTACCAACTGTTGAATTTGGTATTGGCAATGACCATAATTTCTCTAATACAGACGATAAGTGTGAAACTAAATACGATACTGGGGAAGTTCCAGAACCTGATAAAGATACAAAAGAAGCAGAAAAGCCTGTTAATAAAACAGTCAAAGATTCAACTACAGAGTGTATTAAAAAAGATGCAGAAGTTGAAACAGATCTAGCACTTTCTACAAAACCAAGCCAAGAAAAAGCTACACCGAATCTTAGTGCTTGGTTCAAAGCGTTTGGAGCACCAAAAAATACTAGTTCGGCGCCAAGTAGTAAAAAGAAAGTAGAAGATCTAGAAATAGATGAAAAGACCAGTGAAAATACAACTAACGATAACAAATCTAACAGCCCCAAAAATACCACCAAGTATGACTCTCCCACTGATCCTGATACTCCTAATCCTGACGGTGGTGACAGTCCGCTTCCTAATGTTTCTGCTACTCCTCGGCCAAGGAGAACTAGCACAGGAAGTTCCGTTTCGGAAAGGTCCTCCTTCAGTCAAGACCTCGACTCACCTAGGCATCAAATGTCTCATACTTCGCCTCTGCTTAGATCACCAGCGTCACCAAGAACAGATGACTTCCAAAAGATTACATACCCTATTATCAATGGTACAGTTAGAGCCGGATTTTATCAAGACACAACATCAATCAAAAGTAGTCCAGAAAAAAGCTGCAGTCCGCGTGAGGCTCCACAGTCGCCCTATTCTCCATATTCTCAACATGTTTATGCAGGTAATAGTACAATGGGCTCATCTACTCCAAATTACTTTGTCGATCACAATAAGAGTCCATTACCTACTTATAGTCAAAATCCACCGCCGTTTTACGATACATCAAAAGCGACAAATGTGTCCAAAACTGCGCGTGTTCACGATGACTATACATCTTTGGGGCCTGATACATATCCACAGAACCAATACACTGGCCCATTTTCTCCAGCTCAATCAACCTACACCCAACCACAGTCTTCAAATTATTCTCAATCCCAAGCAACTTTGCAGCCAAACACATCGGAATTAACGCCACCAGCGAATACTGTACAACCTAATTCCGATTCTAAACCAGCACTATTTCCTGTTAAAAAACGGACTTACAATGAGCCCGATGGTATAACTGTTAAAAAAGTAACAGATTTAAAAGAAGTAGCTGGAGTAGGACAAAATAAAAATGATTATCACAAAATATCACTTCATGCATTATCGTCACTAGCCACTTCGTCGGTTGACGATATAGCTTTGGCTTTGAGTGAAAAATCAGAATTAGCTAAATTTAATAGTTTGCGTGAAAAGAGTAGTGAGTTTAACGAGCGGAATCCTGAGAATATACACAGGGATAATACGTTTGATCACAGTCCATGTTTACATGACCCTAAAAAAGATATAACGAGCGGAGAATCGAATAAATCAATAGGAAAAATTAAAAAAGATAATATTGATATGGTAAATATGGGATACATGAATCCCGATACTGACAGAAGAAATATTGGTTTAATACATGAAGTTGATTATACTCCAGGAAGAGATGCTCAAAAACCAAACTTAAATGCTCAACAAAAAGGATATGAAGTCGAAGCAATCGCTATTAATTTGGGTATTGGCCAGCAGCTGCAGAAAACTGTTACTAAACCAAACACTAACCCTACCAATATCCCACCTGCACACTCACACGAAAGATCTCATAGTGAGACTGTAAATCAGAATATAGCACATGCACATCATAACCAATACGATGCTATTTCCAGTGGCCATTCTATCAGCAATTTTTCCCTAAACGACATTGAACTAGCAAACAAAAAATTATACTCTTGCAATACCGCCGCTCCAATGTCTGCGCTTGACTTTGGGAATTGGAAGATGACTAATCAAATAAGAAAACAGGAAATTTTACCTTCTGACTACTCCAACACGTATAGTGCAACTGCAAACGCAGATAAAGTGAAAAGTGATTTGAGTTCTGGAAATTCGGCATCTAATTATAATAAAACTCTGCAACATCAGCAATATAATAATTATAATGTGCCTAGAACCAGTCTGCACAGAACTCAGGAGTTGCAAACTAACCTTCCATCCGAATTAAGAATACCTAACCCAAGAGGTCTTATAAAGAATGATCATCCGAATATTGCGTCTTCAATTAGTGATAACGATTCAATTGCCAAAAGCATGGATACACTTGCTAAATCGCAGAAGGCTGATAAGAATCATCCTCTTGTCACGTCAAGTCCTTACAAAACACCGTACAACACGCACTCTTCAATTCCCCTAGAAAGCTTACGTAACTTGCCCAATATACCACAAATATTGGAGCGGTACACCAATGATGAAAGATATTTATCTAGTTTTGTAGGTAGCAGTTCGTCTCTATACCATGAAAAAACATTTCAAATGGCGCAAATGTTCAACAAAAGTATTGCTCCAGATGTGCACCCGACAAATACATCGGCCAGCATATATTCACAAGCATCCATAGCTATGAGTAAAGATAGCAGCATTTATAAGCCTGCTGCGAGTGTTACTGCGAGTGACACGAAAGCCAAGAGTAAAAGAAAGAGGACTACAGAAACAAAACCAATGCAAATGGCTGGAAATCAAAGTTATCATTCATCACCTTGCACCACGGATGTACTCTCCTCTGTAAAGACAAGTATGTTGCCAGGAAGTGCATTTAATTTTGGAACCACAACGAATATGGCTCTTAGTAGTGGATTATACGGCGATAACAGCGGATTTTCAATAGAAGACTTTCGGAACAGTACTGCAAACCAACTTATGGCAGCAAATTATATGGCAGCTGCTGTGGCTCACCAACAACGAAATAATGCGGAGGCAAACGAAAAAATGGCTAAGCCGGCTCACCAGAATTCAAGTCATACGAGTAGTTCGTTCCCATTCCTTGGACACTCGCAAGTTCGGGCTGGATATCCTTTCGTGGGTGCAGACCCATCGTCACCGCTGTATCAGCAATATTTACAGCGCCATCAAGAAGAGCTGCTTCGACAGACTGGCGCGCAGATAATGGGACTCTACCCGCCTGGATATCCTGCCGGCCTCGGAGCCAGGCAACCCTACGACGCCATTAACCGACCATCGTGGCTCTAAATTCCAGGACATTACAATATTATCATTATAATAATCATAAATGTGACAATGTTATAGGAAATTGTAATTTATATTGTTTGTAGATTTCAAATAGCATTTTGTGGAGAATTATTAACTCATTGAATTGTTTTCATCATGACAAGTTTATCACATGATAAACTATCTATATATAAACTATTCTATGTTCGCATGTAAGTTATATGTTTTATAAATGTATTATTGAACGTAAAATACTTGTCTTATATATGTTTGTTTATTGAAATGGTTGTTAATTTGGAAAAAGTTAACGGTTTCCGGAGGAAACGTATTACTTACTAAACTTCTATCAATGCATAGCTACCGTTATGATATCATTTAAATTCATTCGTTCGTTCGTTCTTTTTGTTTTCGAATAGTTTCTTTGTTATCAAAAGTCAAACCGTCATAAATGCCAATAAAATAACTGTTCTGTTAAGTAGACAAGGTGATCAAATTCGTCTACTCTAGTGCAGTGGGTCTACGGAGAAAAAAAATACCTGTGGACCCACCAGTCGGGCATGGCGGTGGTGGGACCACGGTTAAGAGGCGATTATATCACAACCATTATCTAACACCAGACAAGTTTAGATATTTGCCAAGGCTGGTACTAAACATTGAAAAAGAAAAAGAATTGCCTACCAGGGCTCTAATTCTGCATAACAATAAGGGTTATAATATTATTATAGATATTTTTATACATTGGCACTTTTTTTACAACGGGTCCTACCATTTATGATGTATCCGTCTGTACAGTGTCTGCTACGTATACATAGCTGCGTTTCTACAGATCTTAACTCGGCTCTCATAAATAACAGAATACCAAACTAATTTGTAAACGTAAACTCTGACCAAACTACAGCGTTAGACCTGCATTAGACAAATGACCAAACTACAGCGTTAGACCTGCATTAGACAAATAATCTCACTAAATTTAAAATACTTTCCCTCCAGAGACTGTTACTTTTCCACTCATATTATATTCTTGAATTTAGATTATATAGTTATCCTAACATAGGACCACGAACAATTAGCTTACTACTTATAATTTTTTATATTGAGTCTCTTCATTTAATCGTGTAAAATTATTTTTTGTATTTGACATTACTTTAAAAGTAAGTAGTTTTACTTTTATTAATCTTATGCTGAAGTTAATTATATTATAGACACAGATTTACAATATGATTATGAATAGTATTATTATTAAGATGAATACATATATTTACTTATGCAATTGATGTTTTATGGTTTTTATCGGAATATTTTTTCCATGGATAACATAGGTATCAATTGTATTTGTTAAATTCTAAATTTACGTTAATCGGCTTTCGTATTGTTGTGTAAATATTTTTATTATTATTATTTTAATATCAGTTTTATTAGTAAGTATAAGCTATAATTTAATCATAAATTTCATGAGAATAGTATTAAGAAAATCATTGTAAGGAATATTGAAAACGATTCTTCTTGTGTAAAAATGAAAATAAAATAAATCTGAATAAATGCGTGTTTTAAGCAACACAAGCATGAAACTGAAAAGTATGTAGTACTTTTTAATTCTATAGTCAGTCAGTAAGGGAATTAGTAGAGGTATCCCACCTCTACTAATTCACTTTGGAACATATGGAGTGGAGTGGGTATATATTTACCCGACTGCGCCAGAAGGAGAGTTATGTTTTTCGAGAGTATGTAGGTATAATTATTAAGCACGCTCTGCAGCCTGAACGGCTTGATGGATTTTAGCTTGAAAGGTGTCGTTAGATTCGTATTTACAGTGAGAGTGACACTGGGTATATCAAATTTAGAAAAAAACAAAATGGCGGATTTTTGGCGCCAAATTGTGAAAAAGAAAATCGAAGAAATATGTTATGTGGGGTATCATTGAGTATTTAAAAATCATGTTTAGGTTTCTGTTAACATTTTCCATTTCGAATGACCATTTAGGACTTATAACGGTTTAAAGTTGGTTACTAAGTAAAAAGTATGAAATAAAGCTTTTTAAGCAGTCGGGTTATGATTTTTTAATTAACTTTTTTATTTATTATATCTTAGGACTAAATCAAACAAAATCTTAGTCGGTCCAATCCATGGGTTCTGACTTATTCCTTATTCGTAGGTTCTGATGACAATACGCGTTACTATCTAAAAAAATCTAACATCAACTGTGTCTAAAAATTCTAAAATCCATCGGATCTAAAGCTGGCTTCTCACTGCGCGTGCTACTACGCGCCGCGCCGTTCCACGCGCAAGGACGCGCCACGCGACACGCCGCGCCACTGCCGCGGCGCGTGCCATCTAGCTTCAAACCACTAAACCTCAGATTTGATTCAGTCTGTTGAGCGCAGCGCACTATGTCTTGCGAGTCGAATTACCACCTCCAGCCATTGAGCAATGCCACTGAAGAAGAAGGCGTGGCTGTTGCATCAGCCATTTTTGTCTTCTTCTGTGGATATCGTTTACTTAATAAAATTAACAAAAAGAAGAAGAAGAGGAGGCGTTGGTGGATGTCAACGTTCAATAAGAGCCGGTCAAGGTAATCATTGTTTGTATTTTAGGATAATTACATAGGTACGGAACACGCCGCGACGCGCGCCGCCGCGCCGACACGCGCGAACCCGCGCCGCGCCTTTGAAGTTACCGACTTTTAGCGGATAGGTCGCGCCGCGCCGCGCCTGCCCGCGCCGCGCCGCGACTAGCTCTTCACACTGCGCGGGGCGCGTGCGGGCGCGGCGCGGCGCGGGCTAACACGCGCAGTGAGAAGCCAGCATTACGCATACCTGGTGGTAGCGGGGACGACAACCAAGTTATGTCAGGTTTGCACTGACTCCATGCTGGTCCTTCTCTCGCCCTAAGTCCGAGTCCTGGGAAACAGTTTCTTGCGATACTCGGCCGGCTATGCTCTCCCCCCATCGGGGCAGCAGGCGCGGGTTATCCCCCGCCACGCTTGCTACCCTTCCTACTCATACTTTTGGGCATGATCGATTGCCGGACCTGGAGGCCAATTCTGGCACTGTTCAGAGCAAATAACACCATCGACTGACTATTGATATGTCATTATCATCCAACTATAACGGTTGACATTTAATGGATGGAATTGGCCCCCTGTTAGTCAGCAAACTCGGCAATCGATCCGCCCGCTACGGACTTGTGGTCATGTTCCCCTGGGGTACCACGAGGCATTCCCAATCGCTTGTTGTCCCCCCGATTCACTCTTGACGAGTTGTTAGGAATATGAAGTAGTATGGTATGTTAAGCCTGGAAAAAAAAATATCAATAAAATATAAATGTATTTATTTTGAATATGTTTTTATTAGAAATACTTTAAAGCTTCTAGTCCGCCATCTTGGTTGTTCCGCCATGTTGGATTAAGAATGACGTCACACAGCTAACCATGCATTGTCATCAACCCCTTCTTCGCGGCTTGATTAACCATTCATCCCGACCAAAGAGATTAAAATATAATAGGACATAGAGGGGACAAAGCGAAGAAAATTTGAAGCCAAAAGTTATTCCAAGTGAAATAAGTAGTACAATTTCGACCGAATGACAGCTCGCGTTCATACTAACTGACATGTCGCCTAAGCTTCAAACATGCTTCAAAGTTTTGTATGAAAACAAAGAGATTAAAATATAATAAGGCATAGAGGGGACAATGCGAGGAAAATTTGAAGTCAAAAGTTATTCCAAGTGGAATAAGTCTAGTACAATATCGACCGAATGACAGCTCGCATTCATACTAACTGACATGACGCTTAGGCTTCAAAGTTTTGTATGAAAATATCCCCAATGCCCCCTCTATGCCCTATTATATTTTAATCTCTTTGTATGAAAATATTCCCAATGCCCCCTCTATGTCCTATTATACTTTAATCTCTTTGGTCCCGACGGAAGTCGGTGGGACAGACAGTCAATCAGCCCTGTAATCCCCTCTCTCCGCCGTGCCGGCCTTGTACCTAGGTTTAGTTAACACGATTTGTCATAAAGTGACAAATTGGTAGGTGCAAATATGCGTATGCGAGATGCATATGAAAAGCTGCAAACATCACATTATGTGATATTATTCTATCATTTAAAATACTGTCGAGGATATAGATTTTTCAGGAGTTATTCTACGAGTAATAGCTATTAGGATGAAGTCATTTCAGCAGCGCTACCGCGAGTTTGAGTAAACTTAAAAATTCAAACTTGATTTTAATGTGAGTGTAATAATAATAATAATATAATCTCACGCCTTAACACACACCATAGTGATTCCCCTTTGGTAGTTTTGCCAAATCTGGTACAAAATATTGTAAGTTTACATACAAATGCTAAACTCTTTTTCCTGAGACAATAGACCTGCTATGATCCTAGCACACCAGTATTCTTCACTCTATCTATTGTTATGATTTTAAGTTTCTTGTAGAATTTATAGTAAAACTTATGTTCTTAATAAAACTATTACCGACTGACTTACAAACAACATACTGCCTAAACCAGTGTTTGATATTATACATAGACGGGCACAAAGGATTTTCAAAAATTCATCCCCTAGCTAGGGGATAAGTTTGTATGGAAATTTGTCATACATAATCCAAATTCCGTAAGACACATTGCTAGTTATTGAATAAAATAATAAGCATATTATAATAATAGCAGTTTATATTCATTAGTAAGCAATTGGCATTGACTTCAGTAGTAAAAACCAGAACAAAGTATTATCACCTCATAATATTTCTATCTAATGTTTATTCTATATTTTATTATACAAATTTTAACATTTTATAGATATTATTAAATCTGAATAAAATAAGTAAAATTAAGTGGTTTAAATCTTGTATCTTATGGTGATTCATAAGAGAAAAAACTTCATGTACATAGTAGGTACCTACTTAAAGAAAGATCTGACCAGAGACAGTCCAGTGTCAGTGTCCCTTAGGTGGTCAAGGACAGGATACCTAACTTAATTGGGTCTCAATCTTGACGAGATTACATATCCCTCAATGAACTAATATGGAGTGCTAGTGTTCTTAGTTACATTCTTTAAAACAGCATTATAAAGATACATGAATAAGTTAGGACTAAAATAAAATAAGACATTGACAGCTTGCAGTCTGTGTTATACATACTTCCCTTCATATCTCAACCAATAATTTTAAAGGCTTGTGTTCTTATTGTACGAAACCTACACACAATCATATCAATGCTCCAAGAGAGAAGACATTTGTGTTGAAACTCAGGGTTTCCAAGATTTACTGGCAAATTAGTGCTTGTTACAGTATAATAATTAGTTAGCTTTAATTTCACTCTGCTCTTTCCGCTGCTGCACCATTTCTCTTATGTTATCTTCGCTCTCTTTCAGGTTCTTCTCTAAATACTCTTTGTTCTTCTCCAATTCTATAATGCGTGACTTCAACTGAGACAGACGATTTATCAGATTAGATTTTATTTCTTCCAAATCAGTTAAAAGAAACATTCTACCCACGGACTCGTAAGTTCTAGTAGCAGGCGGTAAAATTTTCATCTCGCGCTGAGTAATTTCTACATGTCGCACAAGGCGTTTCAAAGTACTGATTTGTGTGTCTATAACTTGAATTTTCTTACTTGTTTCGACCATCTTGACCTGTAGTTCTACGAAGGCTTTTTTTAACTCGAGATCTACGGGCTTAGCCATGTCTTTTTGTCAATTTTCACCTTAATAATTTTGTATGAAAAATAAAACAGGTTCAACAAAGGCTACAAATTTTGGAAAGGTTATGTTCGTTCGTAGTTCTTTTATGTAGCCTGTGGTTCGGTTTTCTTTTTCGTCTAATTTTGTTGGACAGGCTATGATCAAAGATCATATCATACTGCCTCGTCTTCATTTTTTCTCAAATATTTGTCTTTTAGTTTTTTTACAATACAATAACTTTTATTGTACTTACTTCAAAAACAACGCGGTATGGACATAACAAAGTACAAAGAGACGTCTTATCGCTTTTCCAGACAACCTTGGGATGGATGAAACTGAGAAATAAGAAGTAGGGTAGCTTTTTCTTCTCATTTATATTATAATCTTTGATAAAAGGCTCTGTTTCAGAAACCATGCACAAAAAAATACAGTATCGTCAACACTTTAGCCCTATGGTCATCGACAGTAAAATGATAGTACTTTTACTGTAGACTTTTGTGCTTCAATCCCTCGCATATTATTTACTCTTGACACTACTCTTGAGTCAAACCCCAAAATATGTTGGTTTACATACTCAAATCAATATATAATAATATTTTACTGTATAAAATGAAAATTTTACAAAAACACACGACCTCTCTTTTTGGATTTTCGTCAAGAAGCCGTTAGTTCGTTAGTCGTTACCACTTTTTTCACGTAATAAAGGAAAAGTAGCTATGACACTAAAGAGAACGGACTGACATGGCAGGGCAGATGATTCAGAACGTGTCGTCACTTTATACATATTTTAAAGCGGCCTATTTACTATCCTGCATGCAGTCCGGCACGAAAGAAACAGAGCTATTGGTAAAAAAAGAAAAGATGTCATCACTTCCTTTCTTGCTGATACCTGTGTCTCCTACATGTTGGACTGAATGCAATGCCTTCTTAATTTGGGTGGTGCTATACCTAGATAGATAGATAGAGATATATCTAGAAAAGATTCAACTTATGGCTGCAAAATAAATATCTCTGAAAACATAATTTTTATCGATTCAGACTTGATATAAGTATTGATCTAATATACTTTTAAATAAGCAGGGCAGTAAGCATTAAGGTGTTATAAATCAAAAATAAAAATTCTGTACATATCTTTAACATACAATTTCCCCCTTCCAGGCAGGCATGCAAGTAATAAATAACGCAATAGCCGCTTGCTACACTACAGATGTGCACACTGGTTTACGTCTTCCTAATGCGATATGTAGGTTTCTCATCCACAATAAACGCAGCTATTGCTGGTCGTTTTCGTCGTTCGTTGGCATTCGTTGGCGTTGGCTTGTTGGTTTCTCTTTCACGTATCTATCGACTCTTTCATTCTTCAGTGTCTTGAATGAATGTGACATGGCGTCCATCAAGATATATCACGGTCTCTTGTAAAACTGTTTTCATGACATTGGTCTCATTTTGCATTTTATTACTGAGGCCGCAATAAATAGTACATTTGCATTGATGGTAATGCATGCAAGGAAACCTCAGCGAATAAGCGATGGGTACGATATGATTTCAGAAGCTTCAGTTCAAGTAATCTGTAGATGGCGGTCGCCGATTGATAGTTTTCCATGTAATTTAGGCTAAGGTAGTAAAAGTATTTGTCTGATTCCAGGTACTTTGAGAAGCACCAAACCCATCCGTACCAGGTAAGCACAATTATTTTAGTTTCATCTGTGTAGGGAACTGTATCTACAGTTAGTACAACATTTGCAGTGAACATGGCTAACTGACTGAGGTATGTATCTACTTCTCTACGTAATATCCATTCCTGTCGACTGTTTTCCTGTTTTTCTTCGTTGAATTTTTATGTGGTAGCAGTATTTTTTACAGATATTATATTTCTGAGTAGGTATATACGACACCATACTTGGACTAATTTAATTAAGTAGGTATAATAGTAAATGCTGTACACTCGCGAAAAATAAGTTATTTGCCGTAATATACAACTTAGTATTACATCACTGCCACCATGTTATCAAAATGTTTTAGTGGCTTAGCTTGACATGAGGTAAATATGTTTTCACAGAAGATTGGTTAGTTGTTGTGTTATTTGTTTTTATAGCATAAAGTGTTTTGTGTTTTTTATACAGAAGTATTCAAATTCGAAGAGTGAAAGAAGGACCACCAGTGAGTATGTTCCTTCTGACAGCCGGTACACACCGCTTCGATCACCCAATGGTAATGTGTCAACGCATGTGCATAACACGCACACAGGTCATTCAGGCCATGGCCACCACCACTATAGCCATGTGGCTGATGACAGAGGATATACAACATCAAGGAATTCGTACCTGCAGAAAGGTACTGACAAGGAGAGAGATAGAGACTACAAATCCTCTAGAAATAAGTACACAGGTAAGTTTACTGTGAATATTTTATGGCTATAGTCAATCAATTGTTGATGTCATTAATTTAACTTTTCTATCACTTTGTATATGTCTTATGTTTGTTACTTCTGTATAGGTCATAGTAAGGTTGCCAAAAGGTATAAAGAAATTGTTTAGGATACATACTAATTGTGTTATTACTATAATAAAAAAAGATGATGCCTTGATGAGGGGTTGCATTCTTGAACTATATTAGCTTGTAAATAAAATATTTAGGTTTTTGTTTTATTTATTGCTATAAAAATTATCCCTCATGATATTGCAGAAAGATTCTATATTATTTATTACAGGGAAAAGTAAAACAATACTGATCCTTACAGTCTCATCAATTTACATGTAAATACCATTTCTATACTTATAAAATGATAATGTTTATAAACTCAGTTATATGAAAACAAGAAGCTATGTTTTTATAGGCTGATCATTAGCTTGTATAAGAACCTAGTCTTAAGTTTTTTATTAAGATACAATTACTAGCAATTTTGAATTTCACTTTGTCCATATTTCAATTATGCTAATAATTAATATTATTAATGTATGGGTATTTAAAAAAAAAAATATTGTATACATAATATTATACTTATATTAAATATTTTTTATTTCCTTAGTTATTTAAACACAGGTGTGCCTTGTTTGTGAGGTACAGCTAATGCGAAATGAAGTAAAATACAGTTACAATAGCTTTAAAATTGTGAAAAAATATCTTAAATTTCTAACAAGCATAGTAATTATTATTAGGCTCAGACTGTTTCTATTTAATATTAATAATGCTCATAGCGACTGCTATTTGTAGGTATATAAATAATTTGAATTTATAGAAGCTGTAAATAATAAACCCAATAATAGTTTCAGATGGTGTCAGGTCGCCAAAGGAAAAACGAAGCAAAGATAGTGAAAGAGAGAGAAGTAATCATGAACGAAGTGAATTGGAGAAAAAGAGTAGGACTAGTGGCATGAACGTTAGTGTTAGTAGGAGTAGTAAATATGATAAAAGAAGTGCACCTGCAGCCAGCGTGCCTTCAGGCAGTGAATGGTCAGAACATATTAGTTCATCAGGAAAGAAGTATTATTATAACTGTATCAGTGAAGTGTCACAGTGGGAGAAACCTAGGGAATGGGACTCAAGAAAGACATCATCCAAAGATTCAACATATTCATCAAGAAGCAGTAAGTCTTTTATAGGGTAGTTGACTGCCAAGTCGAATCATTTGCTTTTTACCATCTATCGAAATGCCAATATCCTATAAAATCCCTTTCATTAATTTATTACTCACAATTTAATTTCGATACAGTGAACTACCCTTTTATAAAATGTTATTTTGAATAAAAAAATACATATCAAAACCAAGATCATTGGCTTCACCATCTAAGTGAAAACATGAGTACTTTAAAATCCTATTGGAACCAATCAGTGGAACCATATGCCCGAAACGTAACTATCTACCTACTACTAAATTACTTCAAAGTAAGATTTGGTATAAGTCAAATCCAGCTTTATAGCATTGTCTGATGTATCTTCACAACTTTTAAGTATTCTACTTCCTTAGAAGAAACTATTGAGTATGATTTCTTATGAGCTTCGGATTTATGATAATGGGATATGTATGAGACAACAATAATACACCCCTTTGCACCTCTTAAGTTTTTATTCAACTGTATTTAGGTTTAAGTTACAGATATAATAAATAATAGTACTATGTTAGCACCAGAATTTACTTGTTTCTAAGTTTTTTATCTATTATATTATCTGACCCGTCATAGGAATCGAATTTTATTATAATAAATAAAAAATAATAAATAATCTCACGCCTTTCAGCCCCGAAGGGGTAGGCAGAGGTATTCTATTACTGGATATACCCACATTTCACGAGATACATTGGACCCCTAAACGTGATAGGTGGTCAGCCCATCGCTGGACCGGGTCTATTTACACATGTCCCAGAATTAATTACTATAATAATTGTGCTCATAACAATTTAATGTCCATAATTATTTACACCTCACTCCAATTTATCACCATCTAGCATTAAAAATGTCAGGATAGGCTCATTGTTATAAAAATTGGATTCATGTTTAATGCTAACATTTGCACAAACAACTTCATTTAGAAATCTCAGGCTAGGAGCAATATTTGGACATTTCTGAATTGGAAATTAAGTACGTATCTAAGGATGGGTTCGTCCATACAGTCTGCTAGGCGATTATAGCTTATACTAGCCTGGTGCTACCTCTTTCAATCAGCAAAATATATATGACAAAACACATATTTATTTTTAAAAGATAACAGATCAGCATCAAAAGATCAGAACTATTTGTTGTGACACCATTAAATTACACTTTCTATTAACCTTTTATACCGCTGATTTAGGCGTTATAGTGACGTCACTAAGTTGATACAGTTAATATTTTTCTTTTTTCTAGACTTAAAATTCCCTTAGTAAAAAACTCTGTTTTTTTAGAAACCGTTTACTGCGGCGACTAATGCCTCATCGTCATCAAATTTCTGGCCTCGGAGGTACTCTTTCAACCGCGGATATATTGGAAATCACTAGGGGCGAGGATCGGTTAATATGGAGAATGTTCCATCAGTTTGAAGCCAGCATCTTCAATGGCAGCTATCGCAACGCTGGACTTGTGCGCGGGGGCGTTAACTTAGTGACTTTAGTCAGTTAACCATACCGTTTGTTGCTTGTTTCGTTGCGCAATTTTTAACCGACTTCAAAAAGGAGGAGGTTATCAATTTGTCTGTATGTTTTTTTTTGTTTGTTACTTCAGAACTTTCGACTGGGTGAACCGATTTGGATGATTCTTTTTTTATTTGAAAGCTGGTGCTTCCAGATTGGTCCCATTTTAATTTCGTCCAGTTCTAATAACGGCATCCATGAGAAAACCATATAAGTTGAAGATTGAAGTCGTTTTTTTTACTCTTTAGAGTGGTTATTTTATTTGTCCTGCATATTAATTCCCCGTAATACTGGCTCCATGATTGAGGTATTCGGTTATTACCACCCCTAGGCTGTCCCAGAAAAGAGAGCCCATGATCTTACCGGCGGATGGAGTTGGCTTAAATTTCTTAAGAGGAGTGGAGATGACGGCGGTCTCTTTAAAGTTATGGATTGCTGTTTCGTTCCCGGGCCATAACGATGAAGCCATGTTTCATCCATGGTTATGAAACGAGACAAAAAACGATCAGGATTTTGTTGCAAAAATCCAAACAGCTTTACAAAATTCGTAGTCTAGTTTGTTTCTCCGCGTCCGTAAACATTCTGGGCTCCCAGCGCGCGGATACTTTTTTCATGATCAGGTGGACGTGCAGAATATTATAGAGACTATCGAAATCTTCATTTCTTCAGCTATAAAACGACGGATCGTCGTTTTATAGCTGAAGAAATTTATAGATTATAGAAATTTTTTTTTTTTTAGTTAAAACATTTTTTTAACCTTTTTTTTTATCTGGTCTGCCGTCGAAGGGCGCTCCGAGCGTGGGTCATCGTTGGTGGAAGATCTTCCTCGCGTAAAATCAGCACACCTATGACCAATTGTAGATTGTAAATTGATTAATAAAAAAAAACTGACACGTTGCCCACCGCTCACACGCTGCACACGGGCTCTGTATAAAGTAGCTATCTTTTACATAATTTAATTATAAGTCCATAGTTTTCAGATTTTTCCCTGTACTTATAGTATAGAACAATATTTTTGCTAAATTTCACAGTTCTAGTACAACGGAAAGCACTATACATTTTGATACTTCTGGAATTGTCGAAATACACGTTTTTTTCTCTCTCTCACTCTACCGCTTTATTACGTATGGTTGAGGAGAAGAAGCGGTTCAAGAAAATCCTCAAGACATTATTCTTTCAATCAATTCTTAGTTAATACAAGTAATAAATTGCGTTACATATTTTGGTTATTCTTCGCTGTCGTATTGCGCTATGCTGGAGGAAATATGTTCCAAGCGTCATTATAATTTACATAGTAATGTAGTTCTAAACAGTATTTAGAATTTGCATCACCAATTCACAACACACGAACCCGCTGGTTGTTGAAGCCTCCACTTATCACGCCTTCAGCAACATAGCGCTTGAAAACGTCATCCGCGACACGTCTTATATGATCCGGACGATCAAATCACTACGGACCTATATTCTACGGAACCGCAACCAAATCAAAACACTTCAACCAATACAAATCACTGTCCACCCTGGCGAGGACGTCTAACACTACCAGCTCCTGGAGTTTATCTACTTACTGGGCCACTTTTGTCCGACCCGCACCACACTGCCAACGTCCTAAGCCGAGGCTAGTGCCCCCTGGGCGTGCTTGGGCTATTCGTTTTTTTGTGGTTATTAAGTAGTTTTTAAGACGCAGGGTAGTACCCTACGCACTCCGATCCCTAGCCCGGTGAATTCTGTCAAGGCATTAGGGCAAAAAGCAGTTCCAGTTCCAAAAAAAAAAAGAGTCCTTCGTACAGTAGATAAACCGACACTGGCGCACGCAATCCCCTATCATCATCAGCATAATGTACTATCAATGATTCAATGACCCGACCCATTGCTATTTGATAGGGCCCATGCTAGCTCACTCTTTCTGATGGTTCAGAATCGGTTCTGTTATCAAGTTTTCTCAAACTTATGTCCTCACGTACCCCTGCTAAAGTTCCGAAACGAGTGCGAACTCCTAACGGGGAGTTAAAAGTTCTTCCACAGAAGAAAATAAAAAAGGTCTGAATAAGAAAATAACGGTTGTTTAAATTTAATAAATAATTTAAATTTATCAAAATAAATATGTTATTAACAGTAATGCGTGTCGTACGCACTTCTCCATCTAGCCGCCATTACGTAAATCTTGTAGCGAACCCCCTACCATCAAATGGAGAACCCAGCGGTGTGCGTATCCCCCTTTGAAAACCCCGTGTTACAATGTAATTCTAAAATAATCCCTTAATAGCCTCTTACATCACTTCTTTAACTTCGTGATCCTTAATTTAAAATGTATTTATTTAGATCGTGATAAGCGGTCAAATTCTCGGTCAGGGAGAAGAGAAACAGAAAAATCTAACAAAAGAACGAATAGCTCATCAGATAGGTACTGGAATAACAGTAGAGATGAGGACGGGCATGACCGAACAAGGCAAAAACATTCAGCTTCCACACAAGAAGGAAAAGGTTGGTATAATTCAGTTGTATAATAAAAATTAATGTCTTGTTTGTATGTAGTCTATAAATGGTTTTTAATTACAGATGGCCAGTCATTGCAAGATATGGACATATCACCAGACAGGAGCACACCACTCTCAGAGAACTCATATGGAGCTAGAGAAACAAATTTAACAGCTCGGAATACCTCAGAATGCAATACTATTCCACCTGTGATTGTACTCGATAATTCAAATCAAACGGTGAGTATCATTTTATGTACTTCAGTATTAAAGGTAACCTCCACCTGAGATACCTTTTTTGTATCGATAGACTATCCCACAGAATACTTTTAATCAGAAGAAACCAGTGCTATCTTTAGTAACATTAATGAC